>CM062816.1:1011080733-1013480733 GCA_031772625.1 Pinus tabuliformis | reverse complement strand
CTTTATGGCATTCATCATTCATCTTTCATCTTTCTATCATTCATTTGAACCACCAATGACAACATTTTTGGCGTCGTTGCCGGGGATCATTTTATTCTCGGCGTTTCAACGACATTTCCTCATTGTTTTTAATCATCTCATCTTTTCCGCCATTCATTAGCCTGTCAAGCAGCACAGATTTTCCTGGTGTCATTTGATCTTTTCATCACCCTATCTTTCATCATCTCGTTAATCGTTTCATCTGCACCTTTAGCACTTGGACATCTCGATTCGTTTCTTTTTTGGGTGGCGACTCCATTTCTTTTCATTTATTTTTTCTTAGACAAGAAGCCCTCCCTTATATCCAATTATTTGTTGCCTTTTGGATCTTAGAGTTAGATTTATGTTTAAGTGGCGACTCCACTTCTTTCATTTCTACAAGAATTTCTACTCGAAGCTCGCTTCTTGTGGATCTCTTGATTTTCTTGAGCAGAGGTCTCTCTCTATCATCCATTTGGTCCCTCATTATTCATCATGGATTATTCATTTACCCCATGTCATTTTACTGATGTTCTCCATGATATTCCGAAAGTGGCCATTCATAAATTGTCTTTGTTCTCGGGTGGTGATTTAGTCGCTGTTAGAAAGCATATGTGTAGGTTTTCTCGTATAATGCTCATATATTGTAGTTCTCCCCAGTATGATCATGAAGATGTCAAAATGCGTTTATTTGTCTTTTCTTTAGAGGGTGATGCTTTGAATTGGTTTAATAATTGTCCTAAAGATTCTTTTGCTTGTTTACAAGACATCGTCAATGCTTTTAAAGATAGATATGGTGCCCCTGAAATTATGCAATAGAATGAAAGTGATTTTGTGAAGGATTCAACTGTTGATGAAAATTTCAAGACAATTCTCCATATCAGAATGTGCCATCCACGTGTACCATTGCAAATCAAATCCATGATAGTGGAAAAGCAGGAACAAGTTTTCAAATCAGTGTCGACCATGAAAGGGAAAATGATAAGCAAATTATAGAAGAACTAATGCGGCTGGTAAAAAATATGGAGCTTAATCAAGAAAAATTTGTAACTGATTACATCAAGGATATGAGAACTTTAAACACCCACCTGGAAAAGCGAGATAAGGAGATGGAAACCATGAAAGCTAATCATTACAGGGAAATTAATTCCATGCAAAACAAGTTATTAACTATGGATGAAGAAATGACCATCATGACATTCGATTATAATAATCAGTTGGCTACCATGCAAGCAAATCATAAGAAAGAGATAAACTATATGCAAAATTTTTTCATGGGCATGAAAGAAAAAAATGAAAAAGTAACAAAAGATGTGGAGGTTGGTCAGATATGTCTTCAGAATAAGTTATTGACCATGGAGGAAAACCATGCCAAGGAAGTTAGTGCTATGAAGCTTGAACACTCTAACCAAATGGATGCCTTAACAATACACGTACAAAAATTTCAACAATGGTCAGAGGATGAAAGAAACAAGGAGACGTCGACAGATTAGAAGCCTCCTTATCTGATGCAACAAGCTCCATCTTATTATGAGGAGGTCATTTGTTCCATTGAGAAGTGGTTAATTGAAGGTGACCCAGATAAAATTGAAAACGATAAAAATCAGATGCAAAATGAAGGAGGACATGTCACGCATATCTTACATACTTCATCTAAGAGTTTTGACGCAGAATGTTCCATGTCATCAGTGATACAACCTGCCACAAAGAAAAAACGCAAGAGAAAGAGAATGAGAAAGCGATTTGATGCATCAGATGGCCATAAGCAGCTTGATTTTCGGATAGGAAAAAGTCCTACTATATGCAGGATTGGACATGGCACATTCGAGAAACAGCCGACAGATTTGCCTGAAAGCAGGCAAATGCTTAGTATACATTATATTGAACACATATGATGCCATGGGGCATCTTTGTATTGTATTTCTAACCTTATGCCCTGTTATTTCAGTGTTTTATTTTGTAGTTAGATTTGGTTTTTCATGTTGTTAAGCTAGTTAATAAATGAAGAGCTTATATCTTTCCTGTGCTTAACGTTATATGATGATTTTTGGATGGACGCTACTTATGTTTTGTTGTGTGTTGCTTGGATGCAGATTCTGGATTCTCACATTCCTCCAGTGCAGTAACGTGTCCCCACGTAGAGCCAAATGTTGACCACTACATGTCAACCACCCATAGCAGTGCACCCCTTTTTTGCAAAAGGGTAGCGCCTGATCGACGTGTTCATACCGTTCGACTATCATCATCAACCTGATCATGTTATATTGTAAACCCTTTCTGCATGTGTAAACTGTAAATAATCTCAGCAGATCTGTGTCGTATGTAATCACCTAGGTAAATCTAGTTTTCTGGTAATGATCTATATTCCGGGAGGGTTTTGTCTCACCGATCCATTCTCGAATGGTTGGCAGAGTTTTCCTTCAACCTACCCCAAAGCTGGAATGGATTTTGTCACTGAAATCTTAGGGGAGTCCTAGTGTTCTAGATCGAGTCTATGTAAAAGTGATTTGGGAATAATCCTAACTATTTGGTTAGGTTATATTATTACAAATTGCTTGATCTGCTAGATTATATTTGTGTCGTAGAAATGGGTGGTCTGTGAGGGTCTTTTTCAAATGGGTTTTCCCCCTTGAGATGTAAAAAATGTAAAAAATCATGATGTAAAATGTCTTGAGGGTTAGAAAAATAATTTATCCCCTCATAGGTCTTAGGTCCTAGGTAAATTTAAATTTTCCAGAGTTAAAATTCGTGGATCCTTTAAAAAATTAAATCTTAACAGGTCCAGGGACTAAGGTTAATTGATTAATTTGCTAAATTTTATGCCTTGGGTCCCTGGGGTTAAGTCAAATTCAAAATTTTGAGGAAATAAATGCAAAATTTTAATTTTTGAATTTATTAAAATACATTTAATTGAAAAATTCAAAATTTCGACATATGAGATTAAAAGAAATTTTGATCCTCATCAACGGTCGAGATCACTTTGACAAGGATCACTCGAACTAGCCGTTGGGAGATTTATCTTTAAATAGGAGGTCATTTGTCAGTCAGTGTCATCCGATCTTTTGATCGTGTACTAAGCGAAAAGCTCTCTTGTAATCTTTTTATGAGCAATAAAGAAAGACTTTGGGGTTAATTTTTGTTGGTGTTACTCTTCATGGAAATGCTGTAAGATGTATTATTTTCACGCATATATTTCTTTTTGGCCATTGATATAGCTTTCTGAAGAGCGATTTGAGTACAGGTATTTTGCTCAGTCGCTGAGGTTTGAATGATAATTTAAGTTTTGAATATAATAGCAAGTATCTCTATTAGATCTAAATGTTATTATTGTTTTCTCGCTCTATGTTGATGGCTGAATTGAGTTTTGCAGGAAAATCCTTGATTATTAGATCATTGGGCGTTCGAGGAAGTTCTCGACTGAACCAGCCAACTCCCGATCCGTGTTTTCTGAAGAGCCCAGTTTAAATTTGATCCCGGGCTTATCATAAGATATTTTTATTGAGTGATGCAGGAAGGGTTTCAAGCTTAGTACCTCCTCTAAAATTAAAAAAGAAATTAATTTTTCTGTGCTAAATCATCAGATTTGGTTGTTGGGAGTCGCAGATCATCAGATCTGAGAGCAAAGTCGCACTCACACTCCCTAGATCTGATAGATCTATCATTTATGTACATAGATTTGTAATTAATTTTAGTTTTCTGACTTGGGTTTTCGGGGTTTAGTTTTTTGGGTCATTGTACATGTTGTTTGGGTGTTTCTTGTTGTATTTCAGCTACAGATCTGAAGGAGAAACGCTATGCAGAGTCCAGATCTAGGCCCTGGAGGGTAAGATCTGGATCTGTGAGGGTCCATCAGCATCATTTTGGCAGGATCATATCCAGATTTTGCAGTCCAAGGCTTCGACTTTTTTTTTTTAATCTGGAAAATTTTATAAGAGTTCCAAAATTCTTAAATCTGGAAATTTTGGGAGGGTTTCAGGGTTTCATTGATAAATTTGAGCCATAAAAAATATATTCATAGGGGTTTGATTGTTTCTGGGTTCGATTTGGGTTTTTTGAGGTTGTTGCTGACTGCCTAGCATCACTGTCTGCGTTTTTTCTTTCTTGCTGAAAATTTTAAATTTTTTTTAAGGCCCTGCAGTCCTTACTGCTCTCGAAATCTCTATAGTTGTCTGCCATACCCCTCACTTGGCTCTCTTCTCCTTGACCTGCATTTTCTTTTGCGCGCGTAGCTCCCTAACCGCAACATTATTGTCCCATTAGCTTCAACCTCCGACTTTCAATCTGCCTGTTCCGCATGCTACCTTTTCTCTATCACCATTCCTGCGTTCTTCATAATTTATAAACCTACAGCTCCTCAATAACCCATCCATCTATGCTGCCATACCTACGCACTTCATTCGCTCATAATCTTGTGGCTCCCTTCTTCATCATGCCTCGGCCTTCTCCTTCTTCGAGCTCTACTTCTTGCCGTTGAGACCCCTGCCATCACCGTCCAGATCCGCGCGCTGTCTATAAGCCTGCGTGCTACTCATCCCTCAACACAACCATACTCCTCCTTGTTGTCTGCAATCTCTCCCACACACCTGCGTCCATCCTCCTCTATCCCTCCACGCAGCCATCCAAACCCTCCCACGCATACCCTTCTACCCTCCTCATCACCTGCAAATGAATGTGCAAAAGGAAAACGCGTTAAATCCCTATCCACTGCTCCTTTCTTACTGTTCGTCTATCCATCTCTTTCTCCCATCGACCTGTGGTCCTTTACTTGCATTTATCACCCTCCATCCCACACTATTGTCTCATCGTTGCAACTCCTCCGTCGAGTGGCTCTGCTGTCTCTCTCTCGACCCTTCCTCTTTCAGATTTCTCTCGTTGAGTTTCCTTCTGCCGCCGTCACTGCTCTTTCCATTCACCTGCACACAACAAACACAAAACACTTTGATTTTTTTTTATATATTAGTTTTTTTAGGTTTTAGTTAGTTGTTTAGCATGTTCGACTTTTCATTTTAATTTTCATTTGTATTATTATGAGTTAGATTTAGGTTTGATTTTATTTTGTTTATTTAAATTTATCATTTTTCGAATTTAACTTTGATTTCTTTTTTATTATTTTCATTTAAAAAAACATTAAATTTTTATTTTTTTCTAAACATTAAAAAAATTAAAAAATCTAAAAAAATTTAAAACTCTAAAATTCTAAAACTTAAAAAAATCTAAATTTCTAAAATTAAAAATCCTAAACATTAAAAAATTTAAAAATCTTTAAAAATTCCTAAAAAAAATTAAAATTAAAAAAAAAATCTAAAAACATTTAAAAATCTTAAAAAAAAAATTCTAAAAATTATGAAAATTTTAAATTTTGTGATTAAAGATTTAAATTAAGGGATTTTTCACTTAAACGTTTAAAAATTTTGATGTGGCCTATGGCCCATTAAAATTTCAATTTTTGACCCGTTGATTAGTTTTAAATTCCTTGGTGTTTCTGATGTTAAACACTAAATCTTAAATTCTCACGATTCTTCTATAGTCTAGTGCGATAAATCATATTGGCTTTTGGAAAAGATTGATTAATTCTTGGTCGTTAGCGATAATCGTCTTAAATCTGGAATATCTTGCGTGTGACAGTGTTGGACATTTTTGTGGATTATTTATGATTGTCACTTTTCATCACATATTGAAAATAATTCTGGATAGCTTGTTTTATTGATGGTTAATTCAAATATCGAAGGCACTAGTCTATAATTTGTTTCTATCTTGTGGTCATGTCTGGTTGTCGTTGGCGTTTAATCTATCAATCTGTTTTAACCCTCTAGATTCTTCAAGTTGTCCATCTTTAAAATCTCCTAGAGCCCATGATCCACAGGCTTTCTCATCCATTTACCTAGGAACTACTCCCCTTGACTTGTCTAGCAGAGATTCTAAACGGAGTAAGGATTTAAGAGTGACAACCCTTACTCTGAGCGTTGTTGCGTTGCCTAGACATTTTGTGCGACAACATGACGAAAACGCCAACATAAAATTTTATAAATAAAATTCTCAAAAAAATACCACAAAATTCTCGAAAGGGATATTACAACGAAGAGCACAAGTTTGTGAGCAAGTCATCACGAGAGAGCGTTTCTTTTTGTAGTGCGAGTGGCTCAGTGACTAATGTGCAGAGGAGAAGTGCGAGTGGATTTGAGCGAATCCAGGAGGGCCGAGTTGGAGGAGATCGCAGGGCCGAGTTGCTAGAAGGATATCAAGTTTGTCTAGATGAGGTTGAGTTGCTGGAGTGCTAGGGTTTTTCCAATGTGGATTAGTGCCAGCGAACAAATCTAGTTGTTGAAGGGCACAAATTTGATTGTTGGAGGTTGATTTCTTTAGAACGATTTCATGTGGTGGCAGATTTCCTTGAGGCCAATTTACCTGGGTCAAATTTATTCTAAGGGAGCCAAGTTGCAGGTTCTAGATTGTATTTCTTCTTGTATCTTTGTGGATGAAAAACCCTGATTTTTCCAGATAATGAAATTATGGAAAATTGTTTGTGGGTTAATTAATTTGCAACGTGTGATTAATCTCTCTAGTTTATTTTCGTTGTGTATTTTAATTCTAGAAGTTAAAGATACCAGTGATTTTATTTTTCAGTGATTCAATTATTATTTGGATAAATAAATAATAAACTAAGGATAAATTAAATTATCGTGAGAAAATAAATCTGGATGATATTAGAAATTTAACAATGGAGCCCTAACATTGCAGAAAGAAGGCACTATGTTGACCATTGGAGACCCATGAAGATTACGTGGGGGCGCCCCAACTTGATCTCGGACCCTTGGAGCTACTTTGAGGTTGGATTTGAGGACTATTCCTCAAATGATGGATGATCATGATGCTTGGAGACACTTTCATTTCTTTTCTCCATGACCTAGCATTTGGAGCCAAAAAGGGCATGATGTCATGATATTAGAGACTTATGGCTCACATGTGTGGGTCTATTTTGGCATTATTTCATGTTGAGCTAGTGGGTTGGCTTGTAACCCAAGGTTTACTTATGTTTTCTCATTATCAAACAGGTTTTAGAGGCTTCTTAGTTAAAATTAGGTGAGGTAGACCTCATATAAATAAATGGTCACCTCGCTCTTTCATTTCATCATCACTTATGGACTAATTCATCCTATTTAGTGTTGAAATTTCTAAGTCTATCCGTTAGAAATTTTATTTGTATTCTTCTGGTTTATTTCTCCTACTTGTTAATTACGAACAAGTTATTTAAACATGTAAACATCGAGATAAACACAATACAGTCTCAACCATCTACAAATCAACCGCTGAAAGAAATAGCAGACACACAAGTGACACCGTTATTTTTGGAAAACTCGTTCCCGGAAAAACCCAACTTGGGAAAACCGGTGTAGCAATTCCGAGGGTTACATTATTATGTAGTCTTTCCTTGAGTACAACTGGGTGCCAAACTGGCTCACCCAACAGAGAAAATAATCTGGCAATAATACCTCTCTATTCGGAAGCAGACATTCAGAAAATCTGCCCCACGAAACCCTCTCCAGCAAACCTCTGAAGCTCAGTGTCAGCCCACCTGGCCTCAGCGTCAGCCCACCTGGCCTCAGCGTCAGCCCAAAACCCTCTACATAAGCCCTCTGAGGCACTGCACAATCTCTACGACCCTGTGCGTCACTCCTGCTGCCCTCTGCGTGGATGACGCAGGCCCTTCTGGCTCTGCGCTGTCTCTGCTAGGCTCTGTGTGTTCCTTTTGGCTCAACGTCTGCCTCTCTTTGCTTCTGCGCTGGTCTCTCGGCACAATCTCTGCCTCTCTGTCCAGTACTCACTGCCCCTCGTTGCTGATCATTGATTCAACTTTTCTTAGCAAACTCCGCTCTAGAAAATCGAATGACTGATCACTCTAGTGTATTCTACAACTGACCCTCAAGCCTCCTCTTATACTTTTCCTGTTGGTCCTTCAATGACCGAGATTATATCTCTAATCAACGGCTAAGATTAGATTTGGCTTGATCCATGTCATTTAGACCTTCTAACCTAGTTTTATATTAATACCCATTAATATTTTTATTTTCTCAAGTTTAGACTTAGGAACCCATTAAAAATATTAATTATTTTAATATCTCCTTAACTAGGTAGAATCTGCGCAAACTATTTCTGGGTCTTGGAGATCTCATGTGCTTTAGCCTCTCCACCAATTTTCATGGCTAGAGCACATCCGATGCTACCCCAAATCAACATTTAGAGATTTTAGTCTAGCTCTCGTACCTCGCTACTCTTGTGGAAATGTGATCTCTCTAGATATTTTGCTATTGGAGACTAGTCCTTGTTGTGGAAACATCATTTTGGGATAAAGAAGGATTGTTCATTGATAACTTGTGAGTACTTTTATTGTTGAACATCTTTTCATGTTTATTGTTTGCAATGCAACTTGCTAGGGTTTCTATATTCCATGTCTAAATGCATATCTTTATATGAAAATTTTGGTGAAATGTTGCATCCTTTAATTAAGAATATTGAACATCCCTTGAGAACCTCCTAGAGGGATTTTATCTTGCTCTTATCCTTGTATTGAATGATAGCTATGTTTTTAAAGTGGAAACTTAGGGTTTCCCCCTTCCTTCCAGGGTTTAATATTTCCGTAGTAATCTTCCCTTAGACTCCAACACCCAAGTAGTTAGCCAGCATTGGTATCCACATAGGTGGTCAAGACTCAAAACTATAAAAATTTTGTTCCTCTCTCTCCTCGCACCTAATTCAACCCTTTAAGAAAAACCACTAGGGCTAAGGAATAGGGTCCAATTCAACTAGGGTTGAAGCGTTAGCTTATTTTGTGTTGATTGGGGGGTAGCATGGGATGTGCTCTAGCCACGAAAATTGGTGGAGAGGCTAAAGCACATAAGATCTCCAATACCTAGAAATGGTTTGGGCAGAATCTAACCAGTTTGGGAGATATTAAAATAGTTAATATTTTTAATGGAGTCCCTAAGTCTAAACTTAGGGAAAATAAAATACTAATGTGAATTAATATAAAACTGAGTTAGAATGGTCCAAAAGTCATCGATCAAGCCAGATCTAATCTTAGCCATTGATTAGGGACTTAATTTCGGCTGTTGAATTGTCAACAAGAAAAGTATAAGAGGAGGCTTGAGGGTCACTTGGAGGATACACCGAGTTGATAAAGATTTCGATTTTCTGGGGCAGGGTTTGCTAAGGAAGTTGAAAGAGTGATCAGAGTTGCAATTGAGGGGCAGTGAATACAAAAGCAGAGAGGCAGAGATAGTATCGGGAGGATCAACACAGAAGCCGGGAGAGAGGGACGCAGAGCCAGCCAGAGGTTCACACAGAGCCAGCCAAGGCTCATGGAGAGGTAGCTATGAGCTGCGCAGTGCCTCAGAGAGCCAGCGTGGGTGACACAGAGGCTCTAAGGGTTGACGCAGTGCCTCCAGAGGCTGACGCAGGGCAAGCCAGGGTGACACTGGGCAGACGCTGGGCCAGAAAGGGCTAACATAGTCCCTAGAGGCTGACGCTGGGGTTTTTGTGGGGCAGATTGGAGATGGGAGTTGTCAGAGTGTTTATTCGGGGTTTCAGCTTGAATATCTGCTTTTGAGGAGAGAGGTACTATTGCCAAGATTATTCTCTGTTGGGTGAGCCGGCTTTGGCACCCAGATTGTATTCTGAAACTGCTTAATAATTAAAACCCTCAGATAGCTGCACCGGTTTTCCCGCATTGAGTTTTTCCCAGCAGAGAGGAGCAGACCTAACCTACGCAGTGCCCAGTCACCTTTCTAAGTTAGGAAGGATTGACGCCCGTGGCTAGGAGGTGCAGATTTTGCTGGTGCCAGGATTGCGTAGAGCCTAGAGGCTCTAACCTTCAGTCTGCTGGGGCATAGGAGGCTTTGGGTAAGTTTCAGAGTGAAGCTGGTGAGGTAATGTAGTCAGAACAGTACCTAACAAGGCAAGACCAAGGAGGAGGGAGTTGCTGTCGAGGATTTCTAGCCAAGAAATCCGGATCAGTGGTGCAGCTACACCAACGATCGGAGTGGGGGCATCTCAACATGGTGCAGTCACACCGAGAACTTCCAAGAGGGAAGTAGAGAGACTCAGAAGAGTCGAAAGAGGAGCAGTGAAATGGCAATGAATGGGGTAACAGATCAGGACAGACTGAACGGAGCCTCAAACTTCGTAGTCTGGAAGGTTGAGATCTTGTCTGTTATAGTAGGAATCGTCTCAAGCACTTCACCTTGAACACGATAGCGATCCCAGTTGACCCGATTGAGAACGAAAAGTACGAGGAGGCAATGGAGAGGGCCAAGAGCATCATCCTTGACGAGGTCAAGGACCATGTAGTACCACATATTGTTGAAAAGGACACGACAAATGCGATGTGGGAGGCCCTGACGAAATTGTATCAACATACTTCCATGTAGAGGAAGATGCTACTAGAAAATCAGATGCAGTCATACTAGATGAAGAAGGGAGAACAGATATACACCTTCCTCAGTCGATTGAAGGAGATCCAGGATCAACTGACTTCCATAGGGGCCACGCGGATGGGGAGATGTTGGTGAGGACCGCATTGAATGCAGTCTCAGAGAATTGGGAGGTATTTGTCCAAAGCATACTGGGTAGGTCGACCCTTCCAGATTGGGAGGAACTATGGGCAACTCTTCATCAAGAAGAGATCAAAAGGCTAACCAAGGCAGGAAGCAGCGACAAGAGGTCCAGAATCAAGGAGGAAGAGGAGGATGCTGCCCTAGCATCTAAGGGAAAGCAGGAGAAACAAAAGAAGAAGGACCTCTGCATGGTCAAATGCTTCCACTGTGGGGAACTGGGTCACTATGCGACCCAGTGTCTGAGGAAGAAGAGCAAGGGAGAGGCTTCTGAGACCAAGGCTGTGCCAGCAAGGGCAAAGAAAGAAGTGGAGACAGATGATGACTGTGCCATGAGTGCTCATATGCCACTTGAGAGGAAGTGTGGGGACATCAAGCTGTAGTCAGACGGACTATAGGCAATGAGGGGCAGGATCCTCGAGGTACCCAACCTCTTGGATTATACCTTGCTACGGGAGCCCCAAAGAGGAGTAGCAGGACTGGCGGATGTCGGTAGAGACGGATGCAGATGGAGTGACAGAGGGAGCTTCAGCATCAGAGTGTTTCTAGCCTGACGGAGATGTCAGAGTTGGGAGATCAGTTACTTACTTCTCAGTAACTGAGTTGCAGTGTAGTAGTTAACAGTGGCAGTGCTATGGGCAGCACGAAGCAGCATGACGAGAGGGGCTGCAGTGCAGATGCAGTAGTGGCAGTGGCAGGGCCATGGGCAACAGTACAGAGGATGTTGGGCAGCAGGCCTAGCATCAGCACAGGGATCGATGCCGAATGATCATGGTGATGCTTAGTGAGGAGTATTACTAGAGCACAGTCCTCGCTAAGAGGGAGTGTTGATTGGGGTAGCATTGGAGGTGCTCTAGCCACAAAAATTGGTGGAGAGGCTAAAGCACGTAAGATCTCCAATACCCAGAAATGGTTTGGGTAGAACCTAACCAGTTTGGGAGATATTAAAATAATTAATATTTTTAATGGAGCCCCTAAGTCTAAACTTAGGGAAAATAAAATATTAATGTGAATTAATATAAAATTGAGTTAGAATGGTCCAAAAGTCATGGATCAAGCCAAATCTAATCTTAGCCGTTGATTAGGGACTTAATCTCGGCTGTTGAATTGTCAATGAGAAAAGTATAAGAGGAGGCTTGAGGGTCACTTGGAGGATACACCGAGTTGATCAAGATTTCGATTTTTCTGGGGTAGGGTTTGCTGAGGAAGTCAAAAGAGTGATCAGAGTTGCATCTGAGGGGTAGTGAATATAGAAGCAAAGAGGCAGAGATAATACTGGGAGGATCAACGCAGAAGCCGGGAGAGAGGGACGCAGAGCCAGCCAGAGGTTCACGCAGAGGCAGCCAGGAGTTGCGTAGTGCCTCAGAGAGCCAGCGTGGGTGACACAGAGGCTCTAAGGGCTGACGCAGGGCAATCTAGGGTGACGTTGCGCAGACGATGGGCTAAAAAGGGTTGACGCAGTCCCTAGAGGCTGATGCTGGGGTTTTCGTGGGGCAGATTGGGGCTGGGAGCTATCAGAGTGTTTATTTGGGGTTTCATCCAGAATATCTACTTTCGAGTAGAGAGGTACTACTGCCGAGATTATTCTCTATTGAGTGAGTCGGCTTTGGCACCTAGATTGTATTCTAAAACTGCTTAATAATTAAAACCCTCAGATAGTTGCACCGATTTTCCCGCATTAGGTTTTTCTGGGGACATTGGTCCAAAAATAATGATGTCACTTTTGTGCTTGTTTTTGCTTCAGTTGTTGATCTGTATGTGTTGAGACTGTACTTGTATTTATTTTCAGTATTTACATGGTAAATAACTTATTAATTAACATAACAAGTAGGAAGAAATAAATCAGAAAGTACAGGAAGGATTTCTAACAGTTAGACTTAGAAATTCCAACATTTTGAGGTTGTTCTTGTTGGTTGGACCTTATCTCATCTAAATCTTGCACATTGAATGGTTGGAACAACCTCCTTAGGGTTGACATCACAAACCCTAGGCAATTCTATCCTATAAAAACCCTAATCTAGCATTAAGGCTTCAACTTAGGGCTTTTTGAGGGTTTTTTGCTCCCATTTGTTGATCATATCATCCTGGCAAACCTTTTCTTGGTACTATATGCTTAATTGTGCCATTTTGCATCATATCATCCAAACCCTAGGCTATAAGCTCTTCTTTGTAGTTTCATTTGAGGGTATGTTGTCCTTATCACATTGAATTAAGCCTTGTTCTTAGTTTGAGTGCCCTATCTGAGCCTATTGAAATTGTCACCTTTGAGCTATTGACTTAGAATATTTGTTAGGTGACTTACACCAAGAAGCCTCTCTTATGTTGCTTTGGGGTAGCATCGGATGTGCTCTAGCCATGAAAATTGGTGGAGAGGCTAAAGCACGGATCTCCAAGACCCAGAAATGGTTTGGACAAAATCTAACTGGTTTGGGAGATATTAAAATAATTAATATTTTCAATGGAGTTCCTAAGTCTAAACTTAGGAAAAATAAAATATTAATGGGTATTAATATAAAACTGGGTTAGAATAGTCCAAAAGTCATGGATCAAGCCAAATCTAATCTTAGTCGTTGATTAGAGATTTAATCTCGGCTATTGGTGGACAAACGAAAAAATTATAAGAGGAGGCTTGAGGGTCAGTTGGAGAACACACCAAAAGAGATCAAGAAATTGATTTTTTGGGGCAGGGTTTGCTGAGGAAATTGAGTGAGTGATTTGAGTTGCAGCTGAGGGAAGTGAATGCATAGTAGAGAGGCAGAGTCAGTACCGGGAGGATCAGTGCAGAAGCCGGTAGAGGTTGACACAGAGCCAACTAGAGACCACGCAGAGACAGCGAGAGGCCACGCAGAGGCAACCAGGAGCTACGTAGAGCCAGAGAGGCCAGCGTGTGAGACGCAAAGGGTCTAGGCGCTAACGCAAAGGCTCTAGAAGCTGACGTAGAGGTCAGAGAGGCAGCGTTGGGAAGATTTTGTGGGACAAACTGGGAACTGGTGAGTCGAATAGGGTGACGCAGTCCCTACTAGAGTGACGCAGAGAAACAGAAGCTGAAATTGTTGTTGTGAGATCGTTCATTTGGTGATTTATCAACCGAATATCTGTCTCTGACTGTGAGGTACTACTGCCAAGGGCATTCTCTGTTGGTTGAGCGATTTCTGGTACCCAAGTTGTATTCTGAAAACTGCATAATAATAAAACCCTCTGAATAGCTGCATTGGTTTTCCGACATTGGGTTTTTCCGGGGACATTAGTCCGAAAACAACGGTGTCACTTGTGTGCTTGTTTACTCTCAGTTGATGATCTGTATGTGTTGATACTGTACTTATATTTATTTTCAGTATTTACATGGTAAATAACTTGTTAAGTAATTGAACTAACAAGTAGGAAGAAATAAATTAGATAGTACAGGAAGAATTTCTAACGGGTTAAAACTAGAAATTCCTACATGGTATCAGAGCGTGGTAGCAGATCACAGGATAACTGAAGGCATCAGTCGAGTAGCGCTGTAGCTGCAGAAACAGTTGTCCCAAGTGATAGAAGTTGTTCCTAGTAGAAAGCAGCAAGGAAGGGTGGACGTAGAGGGCCCGCGTCATCAGTTCGAGCCAGAAGGAGGATCGACGTAGAGGCAGAGAGGAGCAGACCTGACCCACGCAGTGCCCGATCATCTTTCTCAGTCAAGAAGGATCGACGTTGTGGCCAGGAGGTGCAGATTTTGCCAGTGCTAGGATTGCGCAGAGCCTAGAGGCTCAGACCTTCAGATTGCTAAGGCATAGGAGGTTGTGGGTAATTTATGAAGCGAAGCTGGTGGGGTACTATGGTCAGAACAATACCTAACAGGGCAAGACCAAGGAGGAGGGAGTTCTTGTTTCTAGCCAAGGAATCCAGATCAGTGGTGCAGTTGCACAAACGATCGGAGTGGGGCATCTCAACATTGGCAAAGGGGTTTCCAAAAGGGAAATCGAGACTCAGAGGGAGTCAAACCGAGAACTTCCAAATGAGAAGTTGAGAGACTCAGCAGGAGTCGATCAGAGGACTTCCATGAGGGAAGTAGAGAGACTCGAAAGTCGAAAGAGGAGTAGTGAAATGGCAGTGAATGGGTTAAGAGATTAGGATAGACTAGACGAAGCTTCCAACTTCGTAGTCTGGAAGGCTAGGATCTTGTCCATTCTAGACAAGTATCACATCAAGCACTTTGCCTTGAAAACGATAGCGATCCCAGTTGACCCGGCTGAAAATGAGAAGTACGAAGAAGCAATGGCCAGGGCTAAGTGCATCATCCTTGACGGGGTCAAGGATCATGTGGTACCACATATTGCCGAGAAGAATACGACAAATGAGATGTGGGATGCCCTGAAGAAGTTGTATCAGCATACTTCCGTGCAGAGGAAGATGTTACTTGAAAATCAGCTGCGGTCATACCAGATGCAGAGGGGAGAGCAGATAGATATCTTCCTCGGGCGATTGACGGAGATCCGGGACCAGCTAACTTCCATAGGGGCCACGTCGGATGAGGATATGTTGGTGAGGACCGCATTGAACACAGTCTTAGAGGATTGGGAGGTATTTGTCTAAAGCTTACTGGGCAGGTCCAGCCTTCCGGATTGGGAGGAACTGTGGGCGGCTCTTCGTCAAGAAGAGATCAAATGGCTGACCAAGGCAGGGAGTAGCGGCAAAGGGGTCAGAATCAAGGAGGAAGAAGAGGATGCAACTCTAGCATCTACAAGAAAGCAAGAGAAACGGAAGAAGAAGGACTTCTCTCAGGTCAAATGCTTCCATTGTGGGGAACTGGGTCACTATGCGAACTAGTGTTTAAGGAAGAAGAGAAAGGGAGAGGCTTCTGAGACCAAGGCAACGCCAACGAGGGCGGAGAAAGAAGTGGACACAGATGACGACTGTGCCATGAGTGCTCATGTGCCACTTGAGAGGAAGTGGGGAGACATCGAGTTGTAGTTAGATGGACTACAGGTGATGAGGGGCAGGATCCTTGAGGTACCCAACCTCTTGGATTATACCTGGCTAAGGGAGCCCTAAAGAGAAGTAGTAGGACTGGCGGATGTCGGTAGAGATGGATGCTACAGTGCAGGAGTCCCGAGACAACGTGCGACAACAGTGCGAGATGCATGGAGTGGTTGCAGTAGCATACAGGTCGGTAGAGGGAGCACATGTCAGCGACAGAGGGAGCTTCAACATCGGGAGTGTTTCTAGCCTGACAGAGATGTCAAAGTTGGGAGGATCAGTTACTTACTTCTCAGTAACTGAGTTGCAGTGCAGCAGTGAGCAGTGGCAGTGCTATGGGCATCACGATGCAACATGGTGAGAGGGGATGCAGTGCAGATGCAGCAGTGGCAGTGGCAGGGCCATGGGAAGCAGCACAGATGCAAAGGGAAAGCTCCAACAGTGGCAGTGGCAGGGCCATGGGCAGCAGTACAGGATGCAGCAGTGCAGAGGATGTTGCAGGGAGGCCTAGCATCAACATAGGGACCGATGCCGGATGATCAGGGTGATACTCAGTGAGGAGTATTACTAGAGCACAGTCCTCGCTAAGAGGGAGTGTTGATTTGGGGTAGCAACAAATGTTCTCTAGCCACGAAAATTGGTGGAGAGGCTAAAGCACATGAGATCTCCAAGACCCAGAAATGGTTTGGACAGAATCTAACCGATTTGGGAGATATTAAAATAATTAATATTTTTAATGGAGTTCCTAAGTCTAAACTTAGGAAAAATAAAATATTAATGGATATTAACATAAAACTGGGTTAGAATAGTCCAAAAGTCATGGATCAAGCCAAATCTAATTTTAGCCGTTGATTAGAGATTTAATCTCGGCTGTTGATGGACCAACGAGAAAAATATAAGAGGAGGCTTAAGGGTCAGTTGGAGAACACACCAAAAGAGATCAAGAACTCGATTTTCTGGGGCAGGGTTTGCTGAGGAAATTGAATGAGTGATTTGAGTTGCAGCTGAGGGGCAGTGAATACATAGCAGAGAGGCAGAGTTAGTACCGAGAGGATCAACGCAGAAGCCAGGAGAGGTTGACGCAGAGCTAGCTA
Organism: Pinus tabuliformis; assembly: GCA_031772625.1. Taxonomy (NCBI): domain Eukaryota; kingdom Viridiplantae; phylum Streptophyta; class Pinopsida; order Pinales; family Pinaceae; genus Pinus; species Pinus tabuliformis. The sequence continues at coordinate 1,013,464,061 of CM062816.1, read as the reverse complement.
GAGGCCACGCAGAGGCAACAGGAGAGGCTAGCGTGTGAGACACAGAGGGTCTAGGGGCTGATGCAGAGGCTCCAGAAGCTGACGCAGAGGCTCCAGAAGCTGACATAGAGGCCAAAGAGGCTGATGTAGGGCCTAGAGGCAACGCTGGGAAGATTTCGTGGGATAGACTGAGAGCTGGTGAGCCGGATAGGGTGACACAATCCCTATCAGAGTGACGCAAAGCAACAAAAGCTGCAATTGTTGCTGTGGGATCGTTCATTCGGTGATTTATCAGCCAGAATATCTCTCTGACTGAGAGGTACTACTGTCAAGGGCATTCTGTGTTGGGTGAGCCATTTCTGGCACCTAGGTTGTATTTTGAAAACTGCATAATAATAAAACCCTCTGAATAGCTGCACCGTTTTTCCCGCATTGGGTTTTTCCAGGGACATTAGTCCAAAAACAATGGTGTCATTTGTGTGCTTGTTTACTTTTAGACTTTCAGTTGATGATATGTATGTGTTGATACTGTACTTGTATTGATTTTCAGTATTTACATGGTAAATAACTTGTTAAGTAATTGAACAAGTAGGAAGAAATAAATCAGATAGTACAGGGAGAATTTCTAACGGGTTAAAACTAGAAATTCCAACACTTTGTGGTGAAATTCCACTGAAGAGTAGGTGGTGGAGTGCTAAGGTGATTGTGGCATCCATCCCATTGTTGTATCTTTGTCTAGCCCTAGTCTTGTGAGGCCTCTCACAAGACTTGCTAAATTTTGAGGCAACAATACCCTTCACTTAAACTGAAACCTTTGATTAGACATATTAAACTTTTTCTACCATATTATAACTTATATGGCTTAGATTAGGTAATTTCATCAAAAATGGGTAGTGTTGACTGATGTCCCTAAAGGATCAAGGTAGGAGCAAAGGCTAGACAAGAGGCAAAGGGTGATACTATTGATGAGGATCCCAAAATAAGTGATGGTGGAACATGGTTTATCATTTCTCATTTATTCATGATGCTTTTTTTCAAGGTTTCGATAATTTGTTGGAACCATGTTCTAGAATAATATATATATATATATATATATATATATATATATATTTGAACTTGAAATTCAAACATTTTTGTATTTTTTAGTAAATTGAGTCATTGAAAATTGAAATCAAATCACGTTGAGTCAATCCAAGTCTGAGTTGATCCTCGACCTATTCTAATTTCTGAGTGACTCCGAGTTTAAAAACTATGATAGAAAGTACCTCTGTATTTCTTATCTGGATTAGGGTCAGCCTTGATCTCCCACTCAGTCCATCTTCCGCTGTGATAACTCATCCATACGGTACTTGTAGATTCCACTTTTTTTCTTGTTAATAAATTAGGAGATAACTATAGTGTGAATTTGATTTGCAGCTCCTCTAACTCAAACGAATTCTCAACCAAAGTGATTATTACTTCCATGTCCTAGCAAAGCGACATAGCTCTCTGTGATATGTATACTGTCAATCTCAGTTGTATTCAATGTTGTCTTTATTTGACCATTTAAAACATTGAAAACTGCATCATATACTTACTTGACAGATGCTCAAAAGTAATAATAGAATTAAGACTGGTTAAGACCTTTGATCCTTGTAGAAAACCTTCCATATGTACCAAAAGTTTCAGATGATGGAGAAGCCAAGTCAGGTGTATGTTGTGTCTATCTATGTGTGCAAAGTCAGTATCAAGGCATACATAATTCTGCTTTGAATGCTAGATTACAAGTCTGAAATCAACTTGACTTAGATATGGGAAAACTACTCAACAAATGAACTATAATCTCATCAATCTGTCCGGAATGAACTTGCTCTACAGGATAAGAAAAAAGGCTGCTGCGACATACCTGAAAATATCCATTCATTCTCATGTTCTTTCACTTGGCCATCCTCAATAGCAAACTTACCAATACTTTGCCAACAGTGGCATATTGCCAAGTCAAAAACGTTCATCATATTGTCCTCAAAGATGGTATCAAAGGTCAGCTAAAGATGGATTTTCAATATTCATCAAATATCTTTATCATTTGATGCTGGCTGCTGTGGGAATTGGCTAGATCAAGGCTGAAAAATATCCGTCTGTTGTACAGCTCTCCTCAGCTCCCAATATTTCTATATGCTTCTGAGACCAAGGCTGAAAAGGATGCACAAAATGCAGAAGCATTTGGAGGGATAACACATAATAAAGGAAATTATCTTGTTCATCATATTTAAACTGGTGAGAAAAGACTGATAGACATCTGCTAGCCAATTCACTGTCATTTCAAGGTGGTTTTCCTCCACCTTGTCTTGAATACCAACTGATCTCTAACCTATTGTATCTGTGCCATTACTCTGTAACACTTTCTGCTTCCTTCACAGTGTGGACAATGGATTTTTTAGATACAAGATTTTCCATGATTTGATGTCCCATACAAGTTCTGCAAAGTAGCCTGATATTATTTGTTGAGTTAGCGTTTCTGATGTGAAAAATGATATGATCTACTACAAAAGGTCTCAAAATGTACATTGTGTTTTGATCAATTGCTTTCCAATTAACCTCCTCAATTTTGTCTCATGGAGGTGTTTCATGCCCGTTAAACAGCTTCTATATCTTCTTCATGAGAAGATTGTGGATCTTTTCTCTCTAGATAACATAGTTGTTTTCCCATTTAATTTGGTCTCATGGAGAGGAATGCTGGTTGATGAGATGCCATTTTCATGCTGGTTGCTGGATATTATGAGAAGCTCTTAGATCAATTCCTAAGGTCCTAATAAACGTTTCTAGGATTTTCTTTTGGAGCATCATTATTCTTTGTCTTGCCTGTTCTGCCACAGTTTTAGTCAAATATTGATAAGATTACTTTGATGCTTTCTTCGGATGCAGGTTCGCTTAATTGGATTTTGTATAGAGGAGTGTTTGTTCCTTGTCTACGAATTTATTGAGAATGGGAATCTAAGCCAGCATTTACATGGTTCAGGTAAGTTGTACCTGGGATATGCAGATTTTAAAGAGTTCGGACGAGGCCTATCATAGTGTGGCTTTTTAGCCAAAAGACCACTGTAAGCAGCATTTTACCAAACATAAAAGTGTGGGAAATGGACTAGAAATTATATTTTCAGGGAACATATGCCAACGCTAATCAGCATTAAGATATCTTAGTGAAACAAGTATATGCAGGAATGGAACCACTATCATGGCCTGCTAGGGTACAAATTGCGCTTGATTCAGCAAGAGGTTTAGAATATATTCATGAACACACTGTGCCAGTATATATCCATCGAGACATTAAATCAGCCAATATTCTGATTGACAGAAACTTCCGTGCCAAGGTAAAAAGTTCACAAGTACTCTGCCTAAAATGGAGTAGTTTTGTCAGATTCTCATGTATGATTTCTGCCTTTTCTTCTTGTGACTTGCAGGTTGCAGATTTTGGATTGACAAAGCTTACAGAAGTGGGTGGCGCATCAGCAGCGTTTCTGACACACCTAGTGGGAACATTTGGATACATGCCCCCTGAGTAAGTTGTGCATGCTAGAACTGTCTAGTGTCTAACCTTTCCATGGTGAAAGAAAAATCAGAGGAAATAGTAAAATGCAGAAAGAGAGTTTTATGTTTCAGTATTCTGTTGCAGAAAGAGATTATCTGGTCATGGACATAGAATCTTAAATTTAGCTGGTAATGGTTCCTGAACAACCACAGGATATAAGTTGAAAGAAAATAAGCTCTATGCGTATATGGAAATGGGAAAAAAAATACCAAACTGAAACTGACTTATAGCTTTAAAATACATATAAAACTTAGTGTACTGTTGGCATTGTATTAGAAATAGTTAAGTTTTTTGTGCTTCCATTTTTCCTGTTTCCAAGTTATTTTTCCTGATATCCAGCTTCCTCTATGGTTAATATGATGCCAGGTATATAAACCACACTTTCTATGTGTAGATATTAGAAACGCTACAATTTGATGAGGCTTGTTCACTATCACGATTCACAATCAACACTTACTAGTACTTTCATCACTTGAAACTGGAACTCTTTAAATGATAACTTAGGATAAGAATATTCTTGTCTCATATGCTTTCCTCTCATTTCTAAGTTAATGTTTTTTTTTATCTAAGGGATGTGTCCATAGAAAAACTCAGAATTCAAAATTTTCAAGATGGTGGTTGAATCTAACGTGACTAGTGCCAACTATTGGGGCTATGAACTCTGTTACCACGAAATCTAGCAGGCCTTGGAAAGGGAAACCCTAAAAGACAAGAGCTAGACAAAGTGCTAACAATGGAGTAGAGGCCCAGTGTCACCTCAGCCAAAAGCCCCTGCTCCTTACAGACTTTGTAATGTCCCTTCCTAAATTATTGTGACAGGTTTAATTTCCCACAATTTTAGATAATTTTGGTGACCATGGAACCCACTAAATTTTGACTTAAGGACTCAGGGGAATAAAGGAGGCCAAATCATTTTGTTAGAGGAATGTGGGGGCCACCCACATAGGCAAAATGCACTTGGCTAAGTGAGAAGTTCGAATAGTCTTGAAGGGAAGTCGAAAGGCAAGGAGGGGCCCACATGGGGAAGGAAGGCCCACGAAATTATTAATAGGAGGAGCTCATCTTCACAAGGTGTCTTTTGTCAATTGAACTCACTTTTGTTGCTCGAGCAACTTAGCCAGGTCGCTTGTTGTTTAGCACCAAGTTTTCCAAGCGGAGAACTCACCCTTTCTTCGGGGGACTTCGAGTGCCACCCTAGGGGGGTCAATTCATACCACTTTGGAGGAGAGCTGGAGGGATTTCAGAGCTTATCTTTCAGTGTTTGCTCAACTAGTGTGTGTTCTAGGAGGTCGCAGGAAGGGAGCACGCAGAGGTTGTTATAGGGGTCTTCTAGGTAGCATTTGCCTAGAGAATTTTGGCATTGGAGTTTCAGAGTAGGAGATTGCTTCTTGTGGGCAGCACACTTTACAACTACCTAGGCCAATGCATAAGCCTCTCACTGGGCACACATGGGAACTTGAGGAACAGGTCGGGGAGTTGGAGATAGCAGAGGGAAATAAGGAGAACCTTGGGGAAGAAATCTCAGCCTTGGGTGTGATTTGGGGGGCTTTTTTTGTGAGTTACAGGGAGGTCGTATTTTCCAATAGTTGGTGGAGGAAGTGGTATTTGGGGGCCGAATTTTGGAGGTCAAAAACAGGCCAAACCCTTTCTAGGTTTTGTTGGGTTTTTGGTGAGGATCTTGAGATCAATTTTGTAGAATTTTCTGAGCATCGGAGGTGGGGTTTCCAACAGTTCCTTTCCAGCAGACAGTGTAGATTTCTGGAGCAGCACAAAGCATCATTGGAGCCTCTATTTCTAGCACTTGGGCTTGTTATTTTGTCACCTAGGCTTTGTCACGCTTGCCATTGAGGCAAGCCCAAGTGCACTCCTTCCACACTATTGTACTTTGCTCCAATTGATTAATAAAATGGCTCAACTAGTTCTTATTTATGGACTTTACATGGGTGTTGGTTGAATGTTTGAAATTTATGGTGTTGTATTTGTTATTTGCTTTGTATATCACCATTTTTCCTATTTTGGACATTACAGTGGTATCAGAGCCCAGATCTTGGCTTAATCGTGGGAGACTTTCCTATGAGTGAGGATGACAGGCAGAATATCACCTACAGGAGACAGAGGTACCAAAGTATTGAGAGGGAGTTAGAGATTACACCAGACACTGAGGAGCGTGGGAAGGCAGTGGTAGTAGAGGACATGATGGAATCCAGGAGTAAGGAGGATATGGCCTTTGATAGCCTCTTGAAGGCCCTTAGTGATTTAGCGAAGGGGCAAAAGGAGATGTTGGATGAGATCAAACAACAGAACCAAGACCGAAGCATCCATTGAGATTTCCTATTTGGGGAGACTTCTGGGGCCTCCCAACAGTATGACCACCCTTCACTGGCTACTCACCCACCAGCCTCAGGTGGGCCAACTAGGACCACGCTACCTTCTTTCTTACCATCAACACCTAGTGAGCAGGGTGGACCAGATGACTAGATGCCCATGGGGGAGTATTTCAGGGAATGGCAATCCATGGGGGAAGATTTCAAGGCAGCCCTATCTTTCAAAGACTATTGCCAGCTCAAGCAAAATGAGAAGGGCATAAATTATGGAGGCTAGGGCACGCAGAGCTCCGAGTTGCAACGTACTATTGGGAGGATGTACTTCCCTACATATGATGGCACTACCAAGTGCATAGCTCGGGCTTGGGTGGAGAAGCTGGATACTTATTTCTAGCTCAACAGGATGACGAAGGTGGAAACCATTAAAATAGCTACCCTACACTTGGAAGGGGAGGCACACGACTGGTGGTTTCACAACTTGTCTACTTTGGGTCATGCCAATGTGACTTCCTATGAGGATTTGACAAGGAGAGTGGTGGAGCATTTTGATCAAAGATATTCAGAGGCTCACTTCAGGGAGCTGACCCAACTCAAACAGACGAGTCATCCAGAGCAGTACCTATCAGAGTTTCTGAGAGTCTCGGTCATGGTGCTGGATTTATCGGATGCTAGGAGGGTGTACACATTCATAGACGGGTTTCTCGAGCCACTGCATGGACTGGTGAAGTCATGCAAGCCCTCTACGCTACACGAGGTTGTGACATCCACTGGAAACCTGCAGGGGGCCATCCCCAAGACCCAGGCACCTATTCCATCACGCACTCCCTACAATCAGAAGGGAAGTGATACTAGACCACTACCACAGTGAGTAGCCCAAGGACATGGGCAGCTAGACGAGGAGACTTGGAGGGTGTCATGTCCCTTCTCAAACACATTGGTAAGAGGGTGCTGCTACACAATTTTGCACAATTTTTGCTAAGGAAGAGAACCCATCATTTTCGATTTAGGGACTTAGGAGGCAATTCGACTTAATTTGGTTGCTAGTGGAATGTGGGGGCCACCCCCATGGGAATTCGAATTGGCCCATTCGAATAGCTTGGAGGGAAAGTTGAATAGGTGGATGGAGGGGCCCACATGAGGCAAGGGAGGTCGAAGGAGTTATAAGGAGGGAGCATCTCTCATTTTGGGATTTTTTTGATACATCTTGCAAACAAAATCACTTGACTGTTCACTTTGCTGTTTAGCTGAGTCGACTGGCTGTTTAGCCACGAATCTCTCAAGCGGGAGATTCAACCTCTACTTTGGGGGACCATCCGTGCTCGCCCTAGAGAGGAAGTTCTACAAGGATTTCAAGAGTTCCGGGGCAGTGACATGGCACCACCAACCAGCACAGAGCAAGGAGTGCGTATTTCTGGGCAGCCAAGAAACACGCAGAGGGAGATTGAGGCAAGCAAAGATCTGATTGCTTGTCTGGGAGTTGGGGAGCTAAAGTAGCAGCATTAGACCAACGTTCTTGCTGGGTTTTACAACCAGTTGAGCCAACATTCCATCAATTCAAACTGCTGGGCTTGGGGACAACGTAGAGGCCACACAACAGATTTTTGTGGTATTTGGGAGCAGCTGAGTTGGGCCAAGGGATCATCCAGGGATTCAGGGATTGGATAGCACGGGTGAACTCAGCATTTTGGAGAAGTTTTTAGGTGGATTTACAGGTAGTTTCCAGCAAGTCGAAATTGGCAGCTAGAGCTGAGGTGAGGCTCCAAGGGGGTCGAAAATTAGAAGTCTAAACCAGCCAAAATTCTTTTTGGGTTTTTGACAAGGATCCCAAATATAAAGTTTCATAATTTTCAGAGCACCGCAGGTGGGGTTTTAAGCTGTATCTTTGCAGCATACAGTGTAGAATTTCCGGGGATTGAATAGTGCCTTTGGGGGTCAATTTTGGGAAGTCCAAATTTTGCCAAACCACTTTTGGGTTTTTGTGGGTTTTGGCCAAGGAATTCAGGGTTAAAAGCATATAAATTTCTGGGTAGTTTCAATGCACCTTACAGCCATTCGAACTTTAGTAGAGCAGCGGTTTCTGGGTAGCGCAGTGCAGATTGGTGCAACAGCTGGGCAGCCTTCAACTCAGCCATTTTCCTACCTGGGTTTGGTCCTGCTTGTCCTTTAGACAAGACTAGGTGCACCATTCCATCATCTATTGTATTTGACTTGCAGAAATATAATAAAATGGCTCAGAAGTTCTCCATTTGCAGCTTTTATATGGGTGTTTGTTGAATATTTCGTTTTTGTAATTTGCTGCATGTATTATTCACTTGTTATCACTTGTATTCCTATTAAGGATCATTACAGTGTTATCAGAGCATGATCTTGGCCCAGCTTTGGGAAATTAGCCAGAAGATCATGGAAGCTTTGTGTATGAGTGCACAGTGACGGGTGAAACCAAAGACGAACCCATGGCTCAAGGGAAATCCAGTACGTAGAAATTCTGGGGTAGAATTCATTGGGACGATGAGAGGTTGGCCCAGTTGAGGAGGGTGACAAACCAAACCCATCCTCACCCTTACAACAAAGACGTTAGAAGTGAGCAGGCCGTGAGGGTGCAACCATCTACATCGTGTGGGGAAAGTCGACCAAATCAAGGCACCAAATCTCCTGAAAAGGAACAGAAAGGACAAAGACAGTAGAGGGTGAGACCAGGGGGTGCTTTTGCTGGTGGAGACCTGGATTTAAATATCAAGAGCCTGAAGAGGAGGTTGAGCATGATGCTGAGAGCCCACAGGATGGTGAGAAGCACATCGATATACCCGTTGTGGCGCAGGAGTCACCTTTAGTAGAGACATCTTTGATAGCCCCAGTTGACACCTTGGTGGAGAGGATAGAACCTACACGCATAGAGCCATTTGTTGAGGGGGTGCCATCCCTGGATGAGATGCCAACATTTGCTAAGGTATCTGGAGCCGTGACTGAGTTTACAGGTGACAGATGCCCACGACAGTTCCATCAGTTTCAGGCCGACTTTCTAGCATTAAAAAGCAAGGCCGCATTAGTGCGAGAGGCGATTCTGTAGCAGAACGAGGAGCGGGATGGCATGAGAGCGGTTTGTGCCAAGTCCACGGCCAGATTGACTCACGTTGGGGAGCAGTTGGATTCCCTACTGGTGCAGCTAAAGTGCACGTTGGAGCATGAGAGCAGCCCTCTTCGGGCATACATAGACAGGGCTGGCAACACTGTTAGGTTACCTTGGCCCATTGGATAGAGGGAGACAAAGCTACCTAGTCAGATTGTATGTATTGACCAGGATAGCGAGATGAGACAACCTGAGTTGCACAAGGTGCAACACCTGCATGATGGGGTTATTCTATGTGCAGGAGTTCGTGCATTCGATCCCTCTCTTGGGGTTGGGTGGCGAGAGATTCTGAGTTGGTACCTGATGGAGTGGACTATGGAGATTGTAGTGGACCCAGGTGGAGGTCAGCGGGAGTTTCCAGGCACTAGGGATGCTGGAAGCCCCGACTAGCATTGGGATCTGGGAGGGACCACCTATCATTTCCCATGTATGCCGGTTGAGTACAACCGGGATGGTGTAGTTGACCTAGCAGTTGAGCATGCACATTCGGTAGGGGAGTCTCGGTCTGCACCAGTGGCCGACTTGTTTATGGATAGATTCTTTTGGTTTTCTTGTTATGTGATTTGTACACGGGATCAGTGGGTGATCAACATACTCTGGCAGGAGTTTGTTGGAGGTGGCATTGGCAGGCCAACAAATGGTGCCTTGCATGGAGCTGGGGGCTCTTCACTTTTGTGTAGGGCACAGAAGACTCAGAGGAGTGGAGCAGTGGTGGCATCACTGCTAGCACGTAGGGAGAGTCACTTCTCGGACCCCTCAGGTGGGATTTGGAGGGAAGGTCCATTCATCGGCGGGGATAATGATGCGATGGTGGAGGTGATGATACTGATCAGGTGTGGCCTGACACTTAGAGACATAGCTCTAGGCCATCATATCCAAGGATGTGTGGGAGCATCTAGCGTTGAGAAGTAGTCTACAGGTGCGCATGGAGATGCATGGTGGTGTGTTGTAGTGTGTTGGACTGCGTTGCGGAGTGGGAGTGCCTCACATCGCAATGAGTACATGCAGGGAGTGACAGGTGCAGTGACACATGTAGGAAGAAGGACAGTATAGGATGGCATAACCACAACCGAGGATATCCAGTAGTGTACAGGGGTAGGCCGCGGTGTACAATGGCATGTCCAGGAGTACTGGGATGATCGGTGGTATGCAGCGGCGTATGGTGCTGCACAACGAGGTCTTGGAGTGCCGCCTCCAGGGACACCCATGGATGGAGATACTGGACATATCTTTGGGTGTGGTTCACCCACGATCGATGGGGACACAGATGACCGATACTTGATGGTATTTGCGGGGACTCACACTCCTGACCCTCTTCTACATCAGGAACGGGCAATCTGGTTGTTGTTCTTTGACACTCTGGGCACGAGCAACAGGGGACGTGGAGCTCACCCAAGATATTTGGATGACACTTGGTGCGATAGAGGGGAGACTTCTCAGCGGGGGCATCGAGTCAGTGCACGAGTTGACAACCACAGGTTGAGGGATGAGGTGATCACCGACAGGGATGGCAAATCATTCATCACTGATCTTATGCCTGGGGAGCTGGTCAAAGGGGGAGACATGTTTCACTCTTTCCACAGGGCATGTCTGGACCATGCATGAGCAGGGGACACCGTGTACGACTGAGATAATTGTCCAGTTTGTATTCGGGTTCCAGACATTGTATTGACACATTCTCCAGGGGGCAGGTAGTTGAACTAGTGGCGATGGTTGGCAGGAGCAGGATGGATCCTTATACACTGAGTTGATTGCGCATATCAAATACCTATCTATTGGTTGCATTCAGGGGGTAGCTATTTGGCACACGTGGTTTCCAATAGTCATTAGTACTACACAGTGGCAGGCATCAGACAGTTTAGCATGCCTTAGATTAGTTGATGATGAATGGAGCCTATATATGGGTAGGATGCAGGGACTAGAGATAAGGGCCAAAGGTATTCAATTGGTTGTTAGGGATATGCCGCAGCAGGTCTGCCTATGGGATGCAGGGATTCAGTTGATCGATAGATCACTTGTGATGAGCAGAGTCGTGGCAGAGAGTGATATAGTTCGCTCTTGGGATGACATATGGGGGTTCACAGAGGGTTTCATCATATGGGGAGGCAGACATTCTCTATTGCTGCACAGGTTCAGAGTTAGATTTGGATGGGTAGGCCTTGGTGCCATGGAGATGCCCAGGCAAGATGTTTCTCGCCTCTTTCAGTATTCCACCATCGAATTCCAAGGGAGGAGGATACTGGCTGCACACTATGGGGAGTATGACATAGTCAGAGTAGTGCAATGTTAGCATGGTGGCACCACTCTGGGACTAGCAAGGAACTGGGGTGTCACAACTCTTCACAACTCAATAACCTTTAGGGATGCGTTGGCTACTGCAGGGGGAGATCATACAGATCTTCCATTGGGCTTTAGCGAGTCACTAATGGAGCAAGGGACTTCTAGTACTTGCATCGGGCAGGATAGTGAGTGGAGCGAGGGGAGCTTCATGTTGGACAGGATGGTTTGGGATCCTAGTATTGAAGGATTCTTTCATATCCGGACAATGTTGAGGTTAGGGATGATTTAGTGGCACATATGGGATTCTGGCACATGTTTCAGTGACAATGGGGAGCAACAGTTAGTGAAGATGCTCGTTTACGCATTGCTTGAGGACAAGAGATTTTTGGAGCGTTGGAAGAACTTGCCGGATGAGGATGCCACCTGGGAGGGTGAGCACATATTGGAGCACTCATCTTTGAGGTTGCTTGAGGGCAAGCAACATTTGGGAGGGGAGGATTGTCATGTCCCTTCTCAAACACATTTGTAACAAGGTGCTGCTACACAATTTTGCACAATTTTGGCTAAGGAAGAGAACCCATCATTTTCGACTTAGGGACTTAGGAGGCAGTTCGACTTAATCTGGTTGCTAGTGGAATGTGGGGGCCACCTACATGGGAATTCGAATTGGCTCATTCAAATAGCTAGGAGGGAAAGTTGAATAGGTGGATGGAGGAGCCCACATGAGGCAAGGGATGTCCAAGGAGTTATAAGGAGGGAGCAACTCTCATTTTGGGATTTTTTTGATACATCTTGCAAACAAAATCACTTGATTGTTAACTTTGTTGTTTAGCTAAGTCAACTGACTATTTAGCCACAAATCTATCAAGTGGGAGATTCAACCTCTACTTCGAGGAACCATCCTTGCCCGCCCTAGAGAGGTAGTTTTACAAGGATTTCAGGAGTTTCGGGCAGTGACATAGCACCACCAACTAGCGCAAAGCAAGGAGTGCGTATTTCTCGGCAGCCAGGAAACACGCAGAGGGAGATTGAGGCAAGCATTGATATGATTGCTTGTCCGGGAGTTGAGGAGCTGAGGTAGCAGCATTAGACCGACGTTCTTGCTGGGTTTTATAGCCCGCTGAGCCAGCATTCTAGCAATTCGAACTGTTGGGCTGGAGGACAGTGTAGAGGCCACACAACAGATTTTCGTGGTACTTGAGAGCAGATGAGTTGGGCCAAGAGATCATTCGTGGATTCAGGAATTGGATAGAACATGTGAACTCAACATTTTGGAGAAGTTTTCAGGTGGACTTACAGGCAGTTTCTAGCAAGTCGAAATTGGTAGCTAGAGTTGAGGTGAGGCTCCAAGGGGGTCAAAAATCAAAAGTCTAAACCAGCCAAATCCTTTCTGGGTTTTGATGGGTTTTTGACAAGGATCCCAAATATAAAGTTTCATAATTTTTTGAGCACCGGAGGTGGGTTTTTAAGCTATATCTTTGCAGCATACAGTGTAGAATTGCTGGAAATTGGATAGTGCCTTTGGGGGTCAATTTTGGGAAGTCCAAATCGGGCCAAACCATTTTTGGGTTTTTGTGGATTTTGGCCAAGGAGTCAGGGGTTAAAAGAATATAAATTTCTGGGCAGTTTCAGTGCACCTTCCAGCCATTCGAACTTCAGCATGGCAGCGATTTTTGGGCAGCGCAGTGCAGATTGGTGCAACAGTTGGGCAACCTTCAACTTAGCCATTTTCCTACTTGGGTTTGGTCCTATTTTTCCTTTAGACAAGCCCAGGTGCACCATTCCTTCATCTATTGTATTTGACTTGCAAAAATATAATAAAATGGCTCAGAAGTTCTCCATTTGCAGCATTTATATGGGTGTTTGTTGAATATTTCATTTTTGTAATTTGTTGCATGTATTATTTGCTTGTTATCACTTGTATTTCTATTAAGGATCATTCAGAGGGACCTGAGGAGGAGGAAATTATGCTTTACTTTTCGGGAGCCATGTGCACCAGACCATCGGTAAACAGTGGGCAAAGCCCATTATATTGAGGTCTTTTCGGATAGTGATCAGGATGATGATGTAGAGCTAGAGTATGGTGGGGGAGATAGTGAGGGTCCAGCAAAGAGGGGACCACCACCACCACTACCACATGGGGGAGCATCTTTTACACCATCTGGGGGAGTCCTTACTTCCTTATGCAGGGTCCCCAAATTTCTAACTCTGAGGATTAGAGGCATAATGCAAGGGCAGCGTGTCTCAGTCCTAGTAGACAATGGGGCTACCCACAACTTCATTGATGCTCAGATGGTTCAGAGGAGGGGCATCACCACAACAGAGTTTTGAGGGGTTTTTCATTCTGGTGCCGTGGGACAGGACAACGTAGTGCACTCAGTATGTTCCCGCTTTGACAATGACCATGGGGAACTACTCGATGACAGGCCATTTCTTCGTAGTGGATGTACCGGACACCAACGTAGTGATGGGTGTCCAGTGGCTATACTCCCTTGGCCGAGTCACCACCGATTGGAGGAAGCTAGAGATGGAGTTCACCGGGCCGAATGGCAAGTTGGTGGTCCTCATGGGCATGTATTTGTATCCTCTGCAGACAGTTTCAACACATAGGATGGAGGCAAATTTTGTTAGAAAATGCAACTATGTTCAGTCTTCAATAATGTTCTTGAGTCATTCTGTAATGTACTTGTCAAAAGAATAAAGAAAAGAATTTTTATTATTGTAACAATGACTTATTTAAGCATGGGTTTCATGCTTGGGTCATCACTACATTAGTCAAAGTCCCCATTGTGGATTTCTAGGATTAATATTGAGTTTATAGAATCATTGTACATTCGAAGAGACCCTTCTTGGGATTTTGAATCGTGTAAAAAGGTTTTGTATCAAGCCAAATATGAATTAGGTACCCTCCACATCATGTCGGCCTAAGGGAGATCAAGTCAGCCTAAGGGCCCCCATTCAACCCACAAGAAGCTTATATATTGAAGGAGGTCGAATTCATTTGGATCACTCACTCTCAAGTAATTTTGATATCTCAAGAAGAGATGGAGAAGTGCGAAGTCTGTTGCCAGGAGGACGAAAAAAGTGCGAGTTTGGGGAAGTCTCTAGAGAAGAATAAAATCGAACTTTTGGTGCCTCTCTCTCTCTTTGTTTCATGGTCTAGGTTGGGAGATTGAAGTCTCCTAATATTTCGTTGTTGTCAAAAGTTGCATGTTGCATGAAGTTGTTGCCTAGGCAAAATTGCTGGAAGGGGTCGAAGATCTGGGAGGCTAACATGGTGTGGAGGGAAAGTCTGGTCTTGGTCTAGGGTAAAGAGTCTCAAAGAATACTATTGAAAGGAAGAATTATCTTGATTGGGTTTTCCCCTTGAGGGGGTCTTGCCGTGGCATGTGCATATAGCTAGTGTCTCTTGTGTTGCGATATTCATACATGTATGATTGCTTGATGAGAGATAAGATAATAAAGAAGTAAAAGAAGCCAAAACACTCACAATTAATTATCAAGAAAGGAGAATCAAACCCTAATATAATATGTTTGATTTTCCAACATGGTATCAGAGCTAAGGTCAAGAGAAGTCAAAGATCACTTTGTTGGCATGGATTCTCCCTCTATGGTGAACTATATAAGATTGGGTTACAACATTGCTGGAAGATGGATCAAGAACATCATCTATTACTTATTCAACAAAGTCAAGAGTCAAGGATTCTTGGTTTCCCTTATAGGTTCTCTTACTGATGACAATGCATGGATCATTGATAGTGGAGCATCGAGACACATGATAGGTGAAAGCAAGCAACTTCACACACTATCAAAGGAGTCATCTTCATTATAGGGTCATCCTTACTCTTAGTCAACTGGCTCATGGTATTCCTGATATGAAGTTAGATCTTGAAGGTGTGTGCAAGGGATGCTCTTTTGGGAAGCATACTAGAAAGCCATTTCATAATAGTGAAACTAGATCTACAAAAATATTAGATCTCATCCATTCCGATGTATGCGGGCCCATGCCTGACAAATAACTTGGAGGTCATCTCTACTATGTAACATTTATTGATGATCATTCGAGGAAGACATGGCTCTATCTACTCAAAACTAAAGATGAAGTTTTTGATAAGTTCAAGGAGTTCAGGGCTGAAGTGGAAATCCTAACCGAAAGAAAGATAAAAACTCTAAGGTCTGACAATGGTGGGGAATAGACTTCTAAAGAGTTAATTGCATATTGTAAGGATGCTGGTATTAAGAGGAAGCTCATTGTTCCCTACTATCCCGAACAAAATGGATTGGTCGAAAGGAAGAATAGGTCAATTGAAGAAGGCATTCGAACAATGCTCCTTGATCAAGATCTACCAAAGTTCTTATGGGGTGAAGTAACGATGATTGTCGTGTACATTCAAAATAGAAGTCCTCATAAGAGTCTTGATAATACTACAACTAAAGAAGTATTCACAGGGAAGAAGCCGAGTGTGGATCATCTCCGTATATTTGGAAGTCCAACATTATAGCATATATCCATGTTCTGAAAGACAAGCGAAAGAAGTTGGACTTGACGAGCATCAAGGGAATATTTGTTGGTTATACTTTTTCCTCAAAAGCATATAGAATTTACATAAAGGAAGGAAGACACATTGAAGTAAGAAGGGATGTCATATTCGATGAAAATCAAGCTTACAAGAAATCAAAGGATATTCCTATTGATTCTGATGACGAAGAAGTTCCCGTATTTGAAGAAGAAGAAGTTCATCGTGAGAACTCTACCTCAAATGATGAAGAAGGACCAAGTGAGCCTATTTAATCAGTGGTTATCCCAACCACAAGGAAGAGACCAAATTGGTTGAAAGCTACATTAGAAGATGCTGAAGGACATGAAGTTGCGAAAGGGTGCTCTAGGTAATGTAAGAAACCAAAAAGGTCTTCTGGTTATGCTGCATATATGACAAAGTTGATTGAAGCCGAACCATCTACATTCTAGGAAGCTGAGCATGAAGAGGTTTTGAAGAAATCTATGTAGGAAGAATATCAATCCACCATGAAGAATGGGGTTTGGGAAATTGTTCCTAGACCTAGTGCCAAATCGGTTGTCACATCGAAGTGGATTTATAAGATCAAACATGCTATTGATGGAAGTATAGAAAAGTACAAAGAAAGGTTCATCGCAAGGGGTTTCTCTCAAAAGGAGGGCATTGACTATGAAGAAACCTTTGCACCTACAACGAGGTACACTACCATTAGATCGTTGGTTTCATTGGCTGCTACAATGGGGTGGAATATCCATCAAATGGAATTTAAGACCACATTTCTAGATGGGACCATTGATGAGGAAGTGTACATCGAACAACTTGAAGGATTTGAAGTGAATAGCAGGGACTCTTATGTTTGTAGACTCAAGAAGGCCCTATATGGCTTGAAGCATGCACCGAGGGCATGGTATGGAAGAATGGATGCATATCTTTTCAGAATTGGGTTCATGAAGAGTATTGCTAATCTGAATCTATATATCAAAGTCGTGAATAATGAGCCCATCATTATTCTATTATATGTGGATGATCTATTCATCATTGGTGTAGGACGAAGAATTCAAGAATGAAAGAAAATGTTGGTAGTTGAATTTGAGATGAAGGATCTAGGATTAATGCATTACTGCCTAGGTCTAGAAGTATGGCAGAGAGTTGGGGAGATATATTTGGGGTAAGGAAAATACATCATCAAGTTATTGCAGAAATTTGGATGATGGACTCCAAGCCGATGATTACTCCTATGATAACCAACTTCAATAAGTTGAGGAGCTTCAACTCTAGTCTCGTGGATCCTACCTCATATCGACAATTGGTGGGTTTCCTGATGTATATGGTATATACTAGGCCAAATATATGTTTTGCAGTGAAGATTCTTAGTCAGTTTCAGTTAGAGTCACTTCATGATCACTAGATAGCTGCCAAACATATATTGAGGTATCTTCGTGGCACTATACATCACTGCCTAAAGTATGTTAGTAAGGAAGTCAAGCTAATTAGCTTCAAAAACTCTAATTGGGGTGGGAGTGAGACCGATGGAAGGAGCACTACTAGAGGATGCTTTAGTCTGGGAGCTGCTATGATCTCATGGATGAGTAGGAAGCAAGATATCGTTGCATTGAGTAGTGTCGAGGAAGAATATGTGGCTGCATGTGAAGTAGGAAAAGAGGTTGTTTGGTTAAGGAAGCTTCTGACAGATTTGTTCGAGAAGTCTTTGGGTCCTACTGTGATTAATTGTGACAATCAAATTTGTTACAAGATGTCTGGAGATCCCGTGTTTCATTCGAGGACAAAAAATATCAATAATAAGTTCCACTTTATTAGGAACTTGGTGCTGTATGGGATCGTGAAGTTAGAGTATGTTCTGATAGATGAACAGGTAGCAAACATTCTGACAAAGGCTCTTCCTAATAAGAAGTTTGAATATCTAAGGAACCTGTTGGGTTTGGTAGATATTGGTGATTGCATTAATGATAAGGATATGGAAGAGATTTGTTGAGGCTTTGTGAGTGAAGAATGTTGATTTCTGGTAGCATCGGATGTGCTCTAGCCTCGAGATTTTGTAGGGAGGATAGGACACATGCATTCCACAATACCCAAAAATCATTTTGGTAAATTCCACCCTGAGGAGGTTTAATTAAAATTATTAATTATTTTAAATGGATGCATAAGTCTAAACTTATGAAATTAAAATAATTAAAGTGTATTAATTGAATTGGGTGTGAATCTTCTAGAGAAAGACGAGGATCAAGTCAAGATGATCTGAGCCATTGATTAGAATCTAATATGGGCTGTTGATTGATCAACGAGAAGATTATAAGAAGAGGCTTGATGGGCATTTGGAAAAACACATCGAGTGAGATCAAGAGCTCGATTTCTCAAGAGCAGCGCAACAATTGCAAGAGAAGTCATCGAGGAGATTTCTTGCAGTGAGGGGCAGGGATAGTTTTCCGGTTGGAGAGTTTCCTGATCCAGGGATACATTTCAGAGGAGGTAGAGAGAGATCCAGAAGAGGCAGTGTAGAGCCACGTTGGGCAGTGTAAAGCCATGCTGAGGCAGCGTAGAGCCCTTGAGGAGATTCACAAATTTGCTAAGGAGTAGATTAGATCCAGTGCCAGGAACTGGGCCGTGAGACCGAAGGGCCAGAGAACTGAGCATCCAACCAACAGATCGATCAGCCGGAGGGAGTGACGCAGTCCCTATCAGTTGTGACACAGAGCAGCGCAGTGACTGCGCAGAGGTAGCTTGGGCTAGCCATTCATTAGCTGGATCAATGTCGAATCGCCAGTGATAGTGTGGGGTATTTCTCACTAATTTCTCTGCCAGTAAGATTCTCTGTAGAGGATAGGCAGTATGGCGTCCAAAGATTGTATTTAGAAACTACTACATAATAATTAAAACCCTCAGCTGCTGCACTAGTTTTCCCACATTGGGTTTTTCCTTGGACATTGTCCAAAAACAAGAGTGTCAATTGTGTGTGTGCTATTTCCTTCTTGCTCAGTACTTGTTTCAACAATATTTTATGTTGTGAAGGTTGCAGTAGATTTTATTTCTATGTTTCCTGTGTAACATTGTAAATAACTTGATTTAGAAATTAACAAGTAGGAGAAATCTAATCAGTTTATGTAGTAGGGAATTGGGTAACCGATTTTTCACTTGGTATCAGAGGGCAGGTGAAGCAGGAAAGTAGAGCCGGAAGAGCCTAGCGCTGAGCTGAAGAGGGAGATCGAAGAGGTGTGTAGGCAGCAGATCGAATCCCCAGAAGGATTGCGCAGTCTAGTGCCAAGAGGGCAAGATTCCCAAGGAAAAATCTCTCTTTGAGTGACTCGACAGAGAAAGATTTTTCAAGATTTGTCAGTGGCAGAGGGTGTAGTGCAACAGCAGCTTCAGCATTGAGCAGTCTTCAGGTGGGACGCAGTTTTTCTGTAGCAGTTGCTGGGGAAAAAGAGCGTCAGAAAAAGAAGGCACATACAGAGGGAATTTCTTCCTTAGAGAACTTCTAGCCAAGAAGTTTGAATTTTTCCAAGCAGAGCAATAGTAGTTGTGTGCGGGATTTCTCACTCCAGAAGGGAGTGCGAATAGCTAGGCAGCAGCTGTGCAGTGGATAAGAGGGAGCAGTTTGACTTTTCTTGGAGAGATGGCAACAATAGATTAAGATATCAAGATTAGTTGGACGGAGCCTTCAACAATGTGA
Organism: Pinus tabuliformis; assembly: GCA_031772625.1. NCBI lineage: Eukaryota > Viridiplantae > Streptophyta > Pinopsida > Pinales > Pinaceae > Pinus > Pinus tabuliformis. Next base: position 1,013,444,578 of record CM062816.1, on the reverse strand, counting down.
TCTGGAAGGCTAGGATCTCTTGCCTTCTAGATGAGCATGATCTCAAGATGTATGTCAATAGTGTGGTAGTTGTGCCCGCCGATGCAAATCCACTCAAGTAGTACAACGTTGATATGGCGAAGACTAAGAGGATCATTCTCGATGGGGTTCGAGATCATGTAGTATCCCATATAGTCGGCAAGGATACTGTCCAACAGATGTGGGAAGCCTTAGATACGCTATATGAAGGATCTTCCGAGCAGCGAAAAATGTACTTAGAAGAGAAGTTGAGATGCACGAGGATGCAGAAAGGGGAGTGAATAGACCCCTTCCTTAAGAGGCTTCAAGAAGTCGAGATTAGTTGGCTTCAGTAGGGTCAGGGCCCCAACCTACAAAGTTTGTTCAATTAGCGCTGAATAGAGTTTTTGAAGATTCCAGAGCATCCTGGGCAGAGAACACCTGCCAGATTGGGAACGTGTATGGGTTGATCTGCAACAAGAGGAGATGAGGCGTGATCTGGTGAAGGCCACAATCAGTGGCAGTAGCAGCAGTGGGACGAAGGCCGTGAAGGAAGAGGAGGACGTGGCCCTTGCATCAAAGGGGCAGTAGGAGCAGCGCAGGAGGAAAAAGGACGTTTCAAAGATAAAGTGCTTCAAGTGTGGTGAGATGGGCCACTACAACACTCAGTGTCCTCTCAAAAAGAGGGACAAGGAGGAGAAGCAGGATCAGCAAGCTGCATTCCCTGATATTGATAGGGTTTCTTCTAGGCTGGAAGAAGAGTTTGCCATGATTGTTGAGATGCCTCCAGGGGTGATCTGGAGTTGTAGCCCCAGAGAGCTACATGATGGGTAGGATTCTTTAGGAGGTCCACCTCATTAATCAGTACCTTTCTATGGGAGCCCATAGTCAACAGTAGCAGGATGGACCAGTGTCAATTGGTGCAATCAAGAGCCAGAGTGACAGATGCAGTAGCTAGTAGTGGTTTGAGTAGTGCAGAGCAAAGTCAACAACAATGTTGTTGGCACAATGCAGAGTCAATAGCAGCGTAGAGGCTTTAGTGACAATGCAGAGTCTAGCAGCAGTCAGAACTCAGACGATAAATGCATCATACTGAACGCAGTTAGTTCAGTATTTTGGATGTTTTTTCGTTGCAGATGTTGCAATGGCAGCAACAACAGAGTTTCAATGCAAATGTAGTAGTTGACAACAGTTCAACAGAGTCAACAACAACACAAATGTTGCACAAATCAGAGTTGCGCAGTAGTTGGTGGGCAGTGAGGCCAGACATCAGTAGCGCAGTAGGAGATGATGCAGAGATAGAGTGATGCTTTAGTTGGTTGCAGCACTAGAGCACATTCCTCGCTAAGAGGGAATGTTGATTTCCAGTAGCATTGGATGTGCTCTAGCCTCAAGATTTTGCAAGGAGGCTAGGACACATGCATTCCATAATACCCAAAAATCGTTTTGGGGAATTCCACCCAGAGGAGGTTTAATTAAAATTATTAATTATTTTTAATGAATGCCTAAGTCTAAGATTAGGAAATTAAAAAAATGGAAGTGTATTAATTAAACTGGGTGTGAATCTTCTAGAGAAAGACAAGGATCAAGTCAAGATGATATGAGCCATTGATTAGAATCTAATTTGGGTCGTTGATTGATCAACGAGAAGATTATAAGAAGAGGCTTGATAGACATTTGGAAAGACACATCGAGTGAGATCAAGAGATCAATTTCTCAAGAGAGCAGCGCAACAGTTGCAGGAAAAGTCATGGAGGAGATTTCTTGCAGTGAGGGGTAGGGATAGTTTTCCGTTTGGAGAGTTTCCTGATCCAGGGATACATTGCAGACGAGGCAGAGAGAGATCCAGAAGAGGCAATGTAGAGCCCTTGAGGAGATTCGCAAATTTGCTAAGGAGCAGATGAGATCTAGTGTTAGGAACTGGGGTGGCAGACCGGAGGGCCAAAGGATCGAGCATCCAACTATCAGATCGATCAGCCAGAGGGAGTGACGCAGTCCCTATCAGTTGTGACACAGAGTAGCGTAGTGTCTGCATAGGGGCAGCTTGGGGCTAGCCATTCAGTCGCTGGATCAGGGTCGAATCGCCAGTGATCGTGTGAGTTATTTCTCACTAATTTCTTTGTTAGTCAGATTCTCTGTATCGGATAGCCGGTAAGGCATCCAAAGATTATATTCAGAAACTATTGCATAAGAATTAAAACCCTCGGCTCCTGCATCGGTTTTCCCACATTGGGTTTTTTGAGGACATTGTCCAAAAACAATGGTGTCGATTGTGTGTGTGTGCTATTTCCTTCTTGCTCAGTACTTGTTTCAACAATATTTTATGTTGTCAAGGCTGCAGTAGGTTTTATTTTCGATGTTTACTATGTAACACTATAAATAACTTGATCTAGAAATTAACAAGTAGGAGAAATCTAATCAGTTGCTGCAGTAGGGAATCAGGTAAATGATTTTTCACAAAGAATTGCCTGGGGAGACATCAAGCCGACATGCTGTGTTGATGTCTGGAATCCCGAAATTGAAAAGGTGGTGTTGTTTATTGAGCTCTTATTTGGATACACACCTGTATGTTTGGGTTGGTGGTTAGCAAGTAAGCCTAATGGTACCTTGAGTGACTGAAAGCTTGAGTCCACCTTAGTCCCACTTGGATAGATTGCCACCGTCAGGAATCTAGAACATGGCATTGCGGTGCCTAAATTGTTGAGTGACTAGTTGGATACATTGCCTTGGTCAAGAATCTAGTCCATGGCATTGTGATGCCTAAAAGTTCTTCATATTTTCATATAGTTTGAGATCTTCCATTGTATATGTACATTATGAATACCTCCCTAGTTAAGAAGGAGTGTTAGAAAATGTAACTATCTTCGGTCTTTAATAATGTATTTGAGTCATTCTGTAATGTACTCGTCAAAAGAATAAAGAAAAGAATTTTTATTATTGTAACAATGACTTATTAAAGCATGGGTTTCATGCTTGGGTCATCATTATACTAGTCAAAGTCCCAATTGTGGACTTTAGGATTAATATTGAGTTTATAGAATCATTGTACATTCAAAGAGACCCTTCTTGGGCTTTCGAATCATGTAAAAAGTTTTTGTATCAAGTCAAATATGAATTATGTACCCTCCACATCATGTCGGTTTAAGGGAGATCAAGTTGGCCTAAGGACCCCCATTCGACCCACAAGAAACCTATATTGAAGGAGGTCGAATTCATTTGGATCACTCACTCTCAAGCAAGTTCGATATCTCAAGAAAAGCTGGAGAAGTGTGAAGTTTGTTTCCGGGAGGACAAAAGAAGTGCGAGTTTGGGGAAGTCTCTAGAGAGGAAGAAAATCAAACTTTTGGTGCCTCTCTCTCTATGTTTCGTGGTCTAGGTTGGGAGATTGAAGTCTCCTAAGATTTCATTGTTTGCCGAAAGCTGCATGTTGCCGAAAGCTGCTGCCTAGTCGAAGTTGTTGAAAGGGGTCGAAGATCTGGGAGGCTGACATGGTGTGGAGGGATAGTTTGGTCTTGGTCGAGGGTAAAGAGTCTCAAAGAATACTATTGAAAGAAAGAATTATCTTGACTGGGTTTTCCCCTCGAGGAGGTTTTGCCTTGGCATGTGCCTATATCTTGTGTCTCTTATTTTGTGATCTTCATACATGTATAATTGCGCTATGAAAGATAAGATAATAAAGAAGTAAAAGAAGCCAACACACTCACAAGTAATTATCAAGAAAGGAGAATCAAACCCTAATATAATATCTTTGATTTTCCAACATGGTATCAGAGCTAAGGTCAAGAGAAGTCAAAAATCACTTTGTTGGCATGGATTCTCCCTCTATGGTGAACTACATAAGATTGGGTTACAATACTGCTAGAAGATGGATCAAGAACATCATCTATTACTTATTCAACAAAGTCAAGAGTCAAGGATTCTTGGTTGCCCTTATAGGTTCTCTTACTGATGACAATGCATGGATCATTGATAGTGGAGCATCGAGACACATGATAGGTGAAAGAAAGCAACTTCACACACTATCAAAGGAGTCATCCTCTCATGCAGTGGAATTGGGTGACAACAAAAGTTATGTTGTTAGAGGCCCAAGATCTACATTACTGAAGCTGGATAATGTATTGAGGCTGCATCTCAACTACATTCTCTATGTTCCAGGGATGAAAAAGAATTTACTTTCTATTTCTTGTTTAGAAGATAAAGGGGAAAGGATTGCTTTTGTTGATGGAAAAATATTGGTTTGGGGAAAGAACTCTAGTATTGACAAAACTAGGGTTATTGGAGTTCGTGAAGGAAGTTTTTACTAGGTTATCACTCCATCTCCTCAAGCTTTGTTTCATATGGAAATAAATCCCATTGAACTATGGCATCGAAGGTATGGTCATCTTCATTATAGGGTCATCCCTACTCTTAGTCAACTGGTTCATGGTATTCCTGATATGAAGTTAGATCATGAAGGTGTGTGCAAGGGATGCTCTTTGGGGAAGCATACTAGAAAGCCATTTCATAATAATGAAACTAGATCTAAAGAAATATTAGATCTCATCCATTCCGATGTATGTGGGCCCATGCTTGACAAATCACTCGGAGGTCATCTCTACTATGTAACATTCGTTAATGATCATTCGAGGAAGACATGGCTCTATCTACTCAAAACTAAAGATGAAGTTTTTGATAAGTTCAAGGAGTTTAGGGCTGAAGTGGAAACCCTAACCGAAAGATGTTGAAGTTTCTAAGTTTACTTAGTTTAGAAACCCTTCATGCACTTTCTTTGATTTATTCCTACCTACTTGTTATTTTTCTTTAACAAGTTATTTACAAAGTAAATACTGAAAAATAAACACCAGTGCATGCTCAACATATTACAGATTAGCAACTAAAAGAAACAAGAACAAACACACCACATGATACCATTATTTTTGGACCAATGTCCCCGGAAAAACCCAATGTGGGAAAACTGGTGCAGCGATCTGAGGGTTTTCTTATTAAGCAATATCAGAGTACAATCTGGGTGTCGAAACTGGACTACCCAACAGAGAATTTCCTTAGTAGCTATGCCTCACAGTTTGAGAGAAATCTCTTGGCTGAAACCCCGAAAAATCCTTCTGGTAGCTCCTTAGCACAAAACTGCTCTGCAACCCCAGCGTTTGCCCAATCTAGATTGCATCAGCCCTTCTCTGTCTCACGCTGGCCCTGCGTCAGCCTTTCTTGGCTTGCGTCAGACCAGGAGGCCCTACGTCAGCTTCCTGGGCCTCTGCGTCAAACACGCTGGTCTCTCTGGTGCTTTGAGCAACACATGTTTGCCTCTGCATGCCCCTGCGTGAGCCCTTGCTGGCTCTGCGTCACTCTCCGTGGCTATTGCACTTCTCTCTCGGCACAATCTCTGCCTTCTCTATTTCTCTATACTCAATGCCCCTCAGCTGCTTTCCCAATCACTGATTCTGTCTCTCTTAGCAAATCTTGCTTTAAAGAATAGAATGACTGATCACTCTGGTGTATTCTCCATTGACCCTCAAGCCTCCTCTTATACTTTTCCTATTGATATCTCAACGGCCGAGATTAAGTCCCTAATCAACGGCTAAGATTAGATCTGGCTTGATCCATGTCTTTTGGACCACTCTAACACATATTCATATTAGTACACATTAATATTTTATTTTCCCTAAGTTTAGACTTAGGGACTCATTTAAAAATATTAATTGTTTTAATATCTCTTGAACTATTTAGAATCTGCCCAAACCCTTTCTGGGTATTGGAGATATCATGTGCCCCAACCTCTCCACCAAATTTCGTGGCTAGAGCACATCCGATGCTACCCCAAATCAACACTCTCTTAGCGAGGACTGTGCTCTAGCAATACTCCTCACTGAGTATTACTCTGATCATCCGGCATCGGTACCTGTGCTGATGTTAGACCTTCCTACCCAACATCCTCTGCACTGCTGCATCCTGTATTGCTGCCCATGGTTCTGCCACTGCCACTACTACATCTGTATGACAGCTCCCTCTGCATCCGTGCTGCTACTGGTCCTTCCTCCTAGCACTACATCTGCACTACACCTCCTCTCATCATGTTGCATCATGCTGCCCACTGCTGCACTACAACTCAGTTACTGAGAAGTAAGTAACTGATCTCCCAACTGACCTCCCTGTTGGGCTAGAAATACCCACTGATGCTGAAGCTCCCTCTGTCGCAAACAAGTGCTCCCTCTATCTGACCTCTGCGCTGCTGCAACAACTCCCTGCATCTCGCACCTTTGCACACCTCGTTGTGCCTTCCTGCACTGGTGCAACACTCTTGTGCCTCTTGCATTGTTGCAGCCTGCTAGCTCTGCGCTATCTCGGGACTCCTGCACTGTAGCTCTCTCTGCCGCTCCATTTGCATCCGTCTCTACCTACTCAGCGAGTCCTGCTACTCCTCGTCAGGGCTCCCATAGCAAGGTCTAATCCAAGAGGCTGGGTACCTCGAGGATCCTGCCCCTCACCGCCTGTAATCTGTCTGACTACAGCTCGATGTCTCCGCACTTCCGCTCAAGTGGTGTGTGTGCACTCATGGCACAATCATCGTCTGTTAAAACTTCCTTCTCTGCCCTTGCTGGCGCTACCTTAGTCTCGGAAGACTATCCCTTACTCTTCTTCCTTGGGCACTGGGTCGCATAATGACCCATCTCCCCACAGTGGAAGCACTTGATTTTGGAGAGATCTTTCTTCTTTCGCTTCTCCTGCTTTCTCTCAGATGCTAGGGCCACATCCTCCTCCTCCTTCTTGACCTTGATCCCTTTGCTGCTGCTACCTGTTTTCGAATGCCGTCTGATCTCTTCCTGGCGAAGATTTGCCCACATCTCTTCCCAAGGTGGAAGAGTTCCTGTGCCCAGGATACTCTGGACAAACACCTCTCAATCTTTTGAGACAGCATTCAGGGCTGTCCTCACCATAAGTTCCTGATCTGGTGTCGCTCCTATAGCAGTCAACTGGTCTCGGATCTCATTCAGTCTTCCGAGGAAGGTGTCAATCGATTGACCCTTCTTCATCTGATACGACCTCATCTGGTTCTCGAGCAACATTCTTCTATGCACAGAAGTATGCTGGTACAGGTTCTTGAGAGCCTCCTGTTAGCGCTTGAAATTTCACCTAGGCTGAGATAGACAAATCTCAAGGCTACATCAAACCATTACACCTCGTAGCTAGCCCTACGAGGAAGGAGAAGGCTCTCTCCGGTCAGACTCAAGGTATTTTCTCAATGGGGTGAGCTGACCAATTAGGATCAAAAATATTAGGCTAGTAAACTGATGAGGAGGGTTGATTTAAAGTTTTTGGGGTTTTTGGTGGCAATTGGAGGGAGTGCAATTCAGGGTGTGGGGATTGAGCTCAGTTTTTGCAGGTGGGTCTTTGGGGCAAGGTAGGAGTTTGTGCTGATGCCTTTAGCTGAGATGGATGATCCAGGAAGAAAGAGAGGGAGCTAAAGAGGGCAAACAATGACTTTGAATCCTCTTTAGACAGTGGAAAACATAAATATTAAACAAAATTGAAAGCTGAGCATGGCATGCATGAATTCAAACTTTATCACTTCTTTTGTTTAATTAGCAGCAATAGAATAAGAGATGGAACACATAAACACACTTACAATGACAAGTAGGAAACACACCATCAACACAATAATCCACAAGAATCCACAATGATGTCTGCAAAACCCTGGCCTTCCTTTTCCTCAAATTGCAGAGATACAAGTGAAATATACAATAGAGCTTCTCCCTCAAGAGTCCAACCATCAAAATGAGGATGAGAAGGCATCATATAGCTGATCTAACTCCTTTCCCCACCTCTAGGGGTCGAGCTCAGCTTCCTAGGAGCAGTTTGAACTAATTCTAAACTAAGAACTAGATAATAGGCAGTCAAAACAACTTGCCTCTAAAACTTAGGAAACTAATCCATGCATTAAATTTTCACTATTTGCATCAAAGAAAGTTCTAGAAGTGTCAAAGGAGAGTAAATGCATCCATGTGCCATGAAAATTACACCAAAGTTTCTTATTTACATGCCCAAAAGTCATCCAAGAGTAAAAACAGTGTTTTGCTGGCCGAAATGGTCAAATCTGGCAATTTTCCCTGAGTGGTCGCGCCCCTGATCCTGAGTGGTCGTGCCCCTTTGCAACTCTGGTTGAAGGCCTTACCGGTGTCCAAATCAGGTGCAAGATAGCTCGTTGGAAAGGTCTGGGAGTCTACTTTCCAACCCAAGTGGAATTTCTGAATTTGGAGTTGATTTGACCCCTCAAAAATCATTTCTCCCAAGACAGCTTTCTGCAACTCAAAAAAGGGGCAGAAAGTCAAAATTTGCATGTATTTTGAGCTTTTGGAGGCCCAAATCTCCATAAAATTTGAAACCCATCCATATCCAAGTGTATTTTGTCATGACAAATCCAAATATGTAGAGTTTTCCTCAATCTGAGCTGTCCCCATGAGTGGTCGCGCGGGGGGTGAGACCACTCAAATGACCAAAACCTGTAAAATGCTAAAAAATGCCAAAAATGCCTCAAAATCCTCAAAATTTCTTGTGTTTGCTGCTGGGAGGATACTAATGAGTATCATGGTGAGTGAGTGATGCCTCAGCCAAGATACGGAGTGGGTTGGCCTTCTTCTTCCTCGAAAGAGCCTCGTTCAACCGCCGTTGAAGGATCTTCATCCTTGCTTTGCAAACATGCATTCTTGCCCAATAATGATCCTTCATGTGTCTGAGCAACCTTTTGTCTTGGTTGGCTTTCTCCAACAGCTGCTGCAAGTGTACATTTGAACTGATGAGCCTTGATTCCCGGTCCTCTAGGCCACAAGTCACCCGGCCTCCTACGGTTCAAGTCTCGGTTGCTACGAATTCTCCATAGTTCATCCAACTCTTTTTCCTCTTCTAGTTGCTTGTTGCGCTGCTCCAAGTAATTTATTGTCCACTTGGCCATATCAAGCTTCTCCTGCAGCAAGCGGTTTTCCGCCTCTCTCTGTCGGATGGTCTCGTGCAAATCTGATGTAGGGGAGCGAGCATTAAGATCAATGATGTCAACCGGCATGTCAATGGCTCTCTCCTCCTCTGTCACGGGCTATTTGCCCTCTCGTACCGCTGATGAAGAATGCGAGGCCCCTTCCACCTGATGTGGAGATAACACTCGCTGACCTGTAGCTGATGATGATGGCGAGACCCCTTCCACCTGCTGTGGAGAAAGTACTCGCCGAGCTGCTGCAAACAAGGCCCTCGGGCCTTTCTGATAAGTGAGGCGAGGTGAGGAAGCCATGTGTCTCGGAACAGTGATCTCAGGCTGATGTGAAGGACCTCCCTCCTCAAAAATGACCTCTGGCTGTGGCTCGGGCTGTGGCTCTGGTTGTGGCTCTGTGAAGAAATCCCGAGAAATGAAGTCTGCCCATGCAATGCCCTGCTGAGTCAACTGATGGGAAACAATGAGCTGGATAAGACCATGATGGCACAAACTCCTATGCTGCTGAGCTGGGGTCTGCCTCTGAAACACGGACACCATCCTCTGAATGTCCTGGAAAAAGTGAACTGGGATGTTCATCATCCTCACCCGGGTAAAGTGCATCAACAGGCGAATGTGACAAGCAAAGACTCGTGAAAACCTTCCCTCGCATGTGAAGTAATGCATGATAAGCCGCATGATAGGAGCATACTCCCTCCGGAGGAATCTGAAAGGAAAGTTCCCTGACAAGTTATGTGTGAATGCTGGCCTGACATATGGCTCAAAATAGACAAAATCCAGCCACTTGCGCTTTGGCCACACCTCACCCACATTGGGTATCCCAGTAGCCTGTGAAATCACCTCTGGGGAAAACACAAAATTCACCCCTGCAAGAGTGACCTGCCCATCATGAAGGTGCAAAACAAATAGTCGAGCCAACTCCCTGTGGTGCTGAATCTGGGCCAACCTCTCACAAAACTGGAAACATGACATGTACTGGAAACAAGTCACTGCCAAAGGGCATGCCTGTAGTTCTGCTAAAGATGTGGGCTCTTCTCTCCTATGATGACCACCTTTGCCACCCCTACGAGGCCTCTGCTGTACCTCAACCTTCGTAGAAGAAGACCGGTCATCACCTTGCTCATTAGTTTCAGTGGTTGACATGATGTTATTGAGCAAGGTGGAGAAAATAGGCAAAATTGACTGCTGCCCTGCCTGCAAAATGCTGAGAAGTATGCTGTTTTCAAGGGGAAAAACCATGAGGGAAATGTTAGGGGAGGGATTTTATCATAAGGAATGGGAAAATATATAAAAACAGGGAACTTTTAAGGAATAATTCACACAATGTCAAACATGTTATCCCATCTCTCATCATTGGGAAATCATTTGCAAAGACATATCTTTATTAGGGAAAACATGTAATAGGGTCACCAAGGGAAAGGACAATACAATTTTCAACAGGGGGTAAAGGATAGCATGATTACAGGGGTATAAGGAAACAATGATAACTAGCATCAACAGATTGCTTTTCAATTATGTCCTTTGACTGTACATTTTGAAACATACTCTGTTTTTCCAAGGGACTGATATGCTTTTGATGCTAAGGGGCAATAAGGGATTAATTTGCATTTGTCATAAGGGGAGGGGAAAGGCTTTATTTGACAAATTCAAAGAGAAAGGAGATATATTGCATCTAGGGGAATAGAAGGAAAAAAGATACATAGGTTTGGGTCTGAAAACACAACAATCTTCCTTTACAAACAGTATTTCAAGGCAACCTGTCCTTTAACAAATAGGTACAGCTGTATTTACTTTGTTTTTGTTATGAATAACAGCCTCCTTTTCACTGTTTTTATGAGGACTATACACAGCAATAAGTTTCTTTTGTCTTTGCAATAACTTGGCTACACATAGTAATCTTTTTCTCTGTTTTTTGTCTTTTTGTTTCATTATTGCAATTGCTCTTTCATTTTCACATCACTATTTGATCTTTGCTGTGGTTTTACATATTTTTATAATGATATTGCTGTGGGGAATGAATTAGGGTTTTGGGACAGATTTGTATAGAGGGTTTAGGGTTTAGGGATGCATATGAGAGGGATTAGGGTTTTAGGTGTAGGGAATGGGGAATTGAGATTCATTCTTTGCAAATGAGATGAGATTGAGACACATGATGACAAGTGTAAATCTAATAAGAGTAATGGAGGGAATAAAAAGGAATTAAAAACCTTGAAATCAAACATAACCCTAGCAAAATTGCCTACAAGAACAAGCAATCACTTAACCTATTTCTCTTCATAATTTTGATGATAAAAATGCACAAACCCAAGCTCATCATCCTTATTTTCAACATTCAAAACATTTGAGAGGCCTACCTCGAGCAATTTACAAGTCACAAGGCAATTTGAGTGAGTTTGGGCCGGTTCTGCAAGTTACAGCTCGAGTGGTCGCGCGCAGGGTTAGAGTGGTCGCGCGCAGCTCGAGTGGTCGCGCCAGTGTAAAATTTGCACTGCGGAGGAGGGCTCGAGTGGTCGCGCACCCTGCCCGAGTGGTCGCGCACCAGTGAAACTCTCTAATTTCACTGCAATTCGACCTCCTTCACTATTTTCGCCCTCTTGCTCCTCTTTGTTAGCTCATAGAGGCATAATGAAATGTTTAGAGGGAAATTTAGCTCTTGTAGGTTGAATTTGAAAAAATTAAATCACAAAACCCACTCTCTAATGTTCTATTTTGGCAATTACTTTAACACTGTTTCTTGAGTTGTTTTGTCCTGAATTTAGCTTTTGAGGCACTTTAACTCCGTTCTTTTTGCAGGTTGACCATCTGATGGACTCTGGCGAGGAGACCAGGGTTATTGCCGGCATTTTGAAAACTTTTGAAATTTTCCTTATTTTTTACAAATATTACATGACCTTGGGTTTAAAAACAGGGTTTTTAAATCCAAGGTATAAATGATCTGTACCTGATGAAAAATATCAATGGAACATATGTACATACCTCCTTCTGACTTGCTGGGCACTCATTGACCTTTGACTCATGACCTTGCAGTGATTTTTGACCCAAAAACCCTAGACCTAAGACTGGGGACCTCAAGACAAAAATGAAAACAAGTATGACCCAACTTCATTATGATATGACCTGATCCAGCAAAGCCAAGAAGGGAACAAGGACCAGCTCCTCCATCAGTTTTATGGCATGCCTAACGGGATGCAAAACTGATACTGATGAGACACCTACCTATGCATATGCAAAGAGCTTTTGATCACCGATGGAGGGCTCAAGACCGACACTAACACCTCCCACATCTCAACTGTCATTTCCTTCTCGGCTATATGTGGTACCACATGATCCTTGACCCCGTCAAGGATAATGCACTTGGCCCTCGCCATCGCCTCTTCGTACTTGTCGTTATCATTGGGGTCGACTGGGATAGCTATAACCTTCAAGGCAAAGTTCTTGACACGATTCCTGTCAAGCACTGATAAGATTCTGGCCTTCCAGATTGCGAAGTTTGATGCTCTGTCCAGTCTATCCTGGTCTCTTACCCCGTGTAGTGCCATGACGCTCCTCTACTTCCCTCTTGGAAGTTCTCTGTTCGACTCCTCTGAGTCTCTACTTCCCGTCTGGAAGTTCTCTTCTGGACTCCCTCTGAGTCCTGATTTCCCTCCTGGAAATCCTTCTACCGCTTGTCGAGATGCCCCCTACTCTGATCGTCTTGTGCAACTGCACTGCTGATCCAGGTTCCTCGGCTAGAAACCCTCGTTAACAACTCGTTTGGCCCTGCTTTATCAGGCACTGTTCTGACTACAGTTCCTCACTAGCTCCACTGCAATATTTCTGCAACCTTCTAGACTCCAACAACTACCTCTCTGTGAATTGCGTCAGCCCCTCTCTGCCTCATGTTGGCTTTGTGTCACCCCAGATGGGTTTGCGTCAGCCCTTTGGCCCACTGTATCAACAACACTGGCCTCTCTGAGGCTCTGCGCAACGCCCGGCTTCTTTTGCATGGCTCTGGCTGGCTCTGCGTCATACTTCTTGGCTTCTGCGCTGTTAGAAACAACGTTTGTCACCTCAGGATAGTTGTTTTTTGCTGCTATTGCTCCGCTCGGCTGATGTCTTTTAGTCCTCCTGTGATCTGCAATCACCCTCTGATACCATGTTGAAGTTTCTAAGTTTACTTAGTTTAAAAGCCCTTCATGCACTTTTTCTGATTTATTCCTACCTACTTGTTATTTTTCTTTAACAAGTTATTTACAAAGTAAATATTGAAAAATAAACACCAGTGCATGCTCAACATATTACAGATCAACAACTCAAAGAAACAAGAACAAATACACCACATGACACCATTATTTTTGGACCAATGTCCTCGGAAAAACCTAATGCGGGAAAACCGGTGCAGCTATCTTAGGGTTTTCTTATTAACCAATATCAGAGCACAATCTGGGTGTCGAAACTGGCCTACCCAACAGAGAATTTCCTTAGCAACTATGCCTCACAGTTTGAGAGAAATCTCCTGGTTGAAACCCCGGAAAATCCTTTCGGTAGCTCCTCAACACAAAACTTCTCTGCAACCCCAACGTCTGCCCAATCTGGACTGTGTCAGCCCTTCTTTGTCTCACGTTGGTCATGCCTCAGCCCCAAGAGGCCTTGCGTCAGCCCCAGGAGGCCTTGCGTTAGGTTCCTAGGCCTCTTCGTCAGACACGCTGGCCTCTCTGGTGCTCTGTGCAACACTTGGCTGCCTCTGTGTGGCCCTGTGTGAGCCCTTGCTGGCTCTGCGTCACTCTCCTTGGCTGCTACACTGCTCTCTCGACACAATCTCTGCCTTCTCTGTTTCTCTGTATTCATTGCCCCTCAGTTGCTCTCTCGATCACTGATTCTATCGCTCTTAGCAAACCCCGCTATAGAGAATAGAATGACTGATCACTCTGGTGTATTCTCCAAGTGACTCTCAAGCCTCTTCTTATACTTTTCCTGTTGACATCTCAACGGCCGAAATTAATTCCCTAATCAACGACTAAGATTAGATTTGGCTTGATCCAGGTCTTTTGGACCACTCTAACACTGATTCATATTAATACACATTAATATTTTATTTTCCCTAAGTTTAGACTTAGGGACTCCTTTAAAAATATTAATTATTTTAATATCTCTTGAACTGTTTAGAATTCTGCCCAAACCCTTTCTGGGTATTGGTGATCTCATGTGCCCCAACCTCTCCACTAAATTTCGTGTCTAGAGCACATCCGATGCTACCCCAAATCAACAAAAGAAAGATAAAGACTCTAAGGTCTGACAACGTTGGGGACTACACTTCTAAAGAGTTAATTTCATATTATAAGGATGCTGACATTAGGAGGGAGCTCATTGTTCCCTACTATCCCGAACAAAATGGATTGGCCGAAAGGAAGAATAGGTCAATTGAAGAAGGCATCCGAACAATGCTCCTTGATCAAGATCTACCAAAGTTCTTATGGGGTGAAGCAACAATGATTGTCGTGTACATTCAAAATAGAATTCCTCATAAGAGTCTTGATAATACTACACCCGAAGAAGTATTTACAGGGAAGAAGCCGAGTGTGGATCATCTCCGTATATTTGAAAGTCTAGCATATATCCATTGTATGAAAGACAAGCAAAAGAAGTTGCACTCGACAAGCATCAAGGGAATATTCATTGGTTATAGTCTTTTCTCAAAAGCATATAGAATTTACATAAAGGAAGGAAGACACATTGAAGTAAGCAGGGATGTCATATTCGATGAGAATCAAGCTTACAAGAAATCAAAGGATATTCCTATTGATTCTGATGATGAAGAAGTTCCTATATTTGAAGAAGAAGAAGTTCATCATGAGAACTCTACGACAAATGATTAAGATGAAGGACCATGTGAGCCTATTCAATTGGTGGTTATCCCAGCCACAAGGAAGAGGTCAAATTGGTTGAAAGCTACATTAGAAGATGCTGAAGGACATGAAGCTGCTAAAGGGTCTTCTAGGGAAAGTAAGAAACTGAAAAGGTATTCTGGTTATGTTGCATATATGACAAAGTTGATTGAAGCCGAACCATCCACATTCTAGGAAGTTGAGCATGAAGAGGTTTGAAAGAAAGCTATGTAGGAAGAATATCAATCCATCATGAAGAATGGGGTTTGGGAAATCGTTCCTAGACCTAGTGACAAATCGGTTGTCACATCGAAGTGGATCTATAAGATCAAACATGTTGTTGATGGAAGTATAGACAAGTACAAAGCAAGGTTCGTCACAAGGGGTTTCTCTCAAAAGGAAGGCATTGACTATGAAGAAACATTTGCACCTACAACAAGGTATAGTACCATTACATCATTGGCTTCTTTGGCTGCTACAATGAGGTGGAATATCCATCAAATGGTTGTTAAGACCACATTTGTAAATGGGACCATTGATGAGGAAGTGGCAACTAGGGCCAAACTCCATGTGGGTCATCTTATTTATGACAGTTGATATTTTTCTTGGATCCCTCTTATCGAGAGGTATAGGATTGATCTAAAGATCATCCGATTCCGATAAGTATTCATGGAGATATGAATTGATTTGTGTTATGGGACAATTTGTCAAGGTCAGCGAGCAACCAAATAACCCCCACATGTGCTCAATGTTTTAGTATAAAATGAGGTGACTTGATAGTCACTTCTACACACACTTCACTCTTGATTTCTCTCCACTTGTTTTGGGTTTTAGTGGAAGAGAAGTCTAAGAGGAGGAAGCCCTAGACGCAGGAGGAAAGGAGACCAAGGGAGTTGCCCTAGCCCTAGACACTATTTAAAGAGACCTAGACGTAGGCACTATGGACGCAATCATGAAGGATGATTATCATTGGAGAGATGCACCTACGCTGCCGTAAAGGAGGTTCTCCTATGAAACCTAGAAGAGGCCTTATCACAAATAAAGAGATGTCCTAATTGCAGCCTTGAAGGAGAAGCTTCAATGTTGTGAAGGAGGCTTCCATAACACTGTATAGAGAGGCCTAAACGCAGTTCTAGAGTGACCCTAACCGCAGTCTTAAGGATGCCCTAACCAGAAAAAAGGGACAGAACATCGTGGGATGTTTTAGGGTCATTTAGTGTAGACCGAGTTGTTGTTAGGAGGGTCGAGGTACCTTCCTAGAGGGCCAAGTCAAAGGAGGTTAGTTTCAAGCTGTTTTGGGTTTGATATATGGCTGGAAACTCAGTTTGGAGGAGGCCGTAAGCTACAATAACACTGTGTGGTAGGCTGTAGGCCATACCACCACAACAAGGGATAACGTGACCTGTTTTGGGGTTATGTTGTGCCCTAATCTTCAGCATGGAGGCAGAGGGTTCACACTAGGGTAGGTCGCATTTCATAAGGGCAATTCTGAGCCAGATTTGAGGACGGTCAGGGACTGTGTTGTAACGACCTATCTATAAATATAGAGAACGCAAGAATAATCGCAGGCATACAATGCATGCATATGATAGCTACATATGCATGTGTCGCATACACCGCACTAGTATTTATATACTAAATTAACTATAAGTACTAAATACCATGACACTTCTTCGAATAGAGGTTCTACTCATCCATCAACACCCATATTGCTTAATGTATGGGTAAATATTAAAAGAGGACTATATAAATTATATATTCCAGATTATTAATAAAAATTATATTAATAAATTAATAAAATAATTTTAAAATATATATATAAGAAATTAATTAAAAAGGGGTACTAAGTATAAAGTTATAATGTTTATATTAAAAGGAGTATTTTAATAAAACATAATGTGATTTATTAAATCATAAAACATATATATACGTGACCTTTAAAAGAGATAAGGGAGATGATACGTGACATGGGAGGGTGTCACTAGCAAACTAAGCAATGGGCTGCTGGTGGAAGAGCGGCCACCGCCAAGAAACCGGATAAAAACCACAGAACAGAGATTTAGAAGGGGGACGGAGGGAAGAAAATCTGAAGGAGGAACATCATCTATGGAAATCATCCACAGGAAGAGCCTGAATTGTTCTGAGGTTCTAGGCACGGGGGAACAGTTGGCTTCAACTAAGAAGCTTGAGTAGCCAGGTTCTGCTCAGTTTGGCTGGGTGGATTCGGTTTTTTGGTAACCGAAGCAGGGAGCTGGAGGCATCATCAACCGCAAGGGCACAGGTAGGTACCCTCAACAGTTCTATTAGATAATCTGTTAATTAATTCTATAAGAGTTCAGGAAAATAATTACAGGTTCAAGGTAAAATCTCCTTTACTGTTTTTACATCTGTTTTACGGTCCTATCATGTGTTGTGTGCCCTAACCAGTCCTAGAAATTGCAACAGTGTTGGAGTCAAAAACAACAGCGTTTGTGTGGTGTGTTGGGTCAAATGTTGTGACTAGATTTGGATCAGATTGTTGGGCAGTCTGTGGGAGCCAATTTGGAGGCTTGACATGGTGCAACAATGGCACATGGGACAGCAATGGCAACATGGTGCAACAATGGCACATGGGACAACAGTGGCAAGCATGGTGCAACAATGGCACATGGGACAGCTGTGGCAGCATGGTGCAACAATGGCATATGGGACAGCGGTGGCAAGCACGGTGCAACAATGGCACATGGGACAACAGTGGCAGCATGGTGCAGCGTAGTGTGGCAGCATGACGAAAGTAATGGTGCAGCATGGTGATGGAGTCATCGTGGAGAATCAGTTGAAGCAACACGTCTTCAACTGAGTTCAGCTACCTCATGTATCATCTTCTTAGAGATGATTTATGCTCTTATTTAGATAAGTCAAAGTGTTGACTTCTGTTGTAAATGTACTATATCTCTCTCTTTCTCCACTGAACTATTGAAGAATATATAAGAACAATTGATCAAGGGTTTCCCCACATTGGGGTTTGTCCCTGGCTAGCATCACATCGTGTGTCCTCTTGTCTTGGCTTGCGTTCTGCGATTTATGTTTATGTTCTATATGCAATTTACTATTATGCTGATGTGATTGCTAATCTAGAAAAGATATTGAGCTAACTGTGAAAATTGAAATAAAATGCTCTAAGCATAGAACATACCTAAATTAACATGGTATCAAAGCTGAGGTGAAGACAAAGCCCAAACAAGAGTGAAAGAGCAATCACCGAATATAGTTGGGAAAGGACAAAAGGCTCAATGGATTCCTCATCCCTCTTCAAATTCACCAAGGGTGAAGTTGAAGCAGAGAATGTTATTAGAATAGCGCAGCGGAAGCTTCTGATGGCCTACCTAAAGATCACTTCAATTGGAAGTCCGGATCTAAGGTTGGAAGGAAAGGCATATGCCTTGTTTGTAATAAGTTCGGCCATTATGCGAAGTAGTTTCTGAATGGTAGGGACACATCACTTGATGATGATAACAATTATTCCAGGGACATCTTCAATGATTGGAGTTATGATAGGTAATGTAGGTCATCAAGGAAATAGTCGAATATTCAAAGAAAGCAAGGAACCTTAGACTCTTTGGAATCTGGCTTATTGATTGTAGTGCTTCAAAGCATTTCATCGGATAGAAGGGTGTGACCTCTAATTTGGTAGAGATGGAAACAATCATGGGATTATACTTGGAGTCAATGCCACCTATCCCAGAAAGGGTGTAGGGAATGTTACCCCTCAATTGAATGAGGATAACTCGATTCATTTAATAGAAGCTCTTTATGTACCTGATCGCAAGAAGAATCTGGTGTCCATTCGGTAATGGAAGTCAAAGGTTTCATGGCGGCATTCATCGATGGAAAGGTAACGTGTTTGAAAATAGAATTCTCAAAGATGTTTTTACCCATGTGTTCAGGGTTGGCAATTTGTATCGAGTTCTAGGATGGTCCATTGGGGACCATGTCAGTTGACACATCTCATCTATAGCACCGGAGGTCTACTTATTATGGGGCCCTACCCGATGTGAGTCAGATGGTGACAGGTATGCCTGAATTCAAAAAGAGCATGAAGGTACATGTCTGAGATGTACCGAAGGAAAATCTTACAAGGGGACCATTCCCCTCATGTAGCAGGTCCACAGGTTTGGAACAACTCGAGGGGTTTGAGATTCATGATCAGGAATCTCATGTATGCAAGTGGAAGAAAGCCCTCTATGGCTTGAAGCAAAACACCTCGGGCTTAATATGAGAGGATTGATAGCTGTCTGATGAAGCTGAGATTCACTAGGAGTGAAGCCGATCCAAACCATTGCTTGAAGGTTGTGGATGATAGACCTCTCATACTGGCACCTTCTGAGGACGACCTCTTTCTGACAGGTGCAGACCCTCTCATTTACAAAAGTAAGAGGGAGTTGGATTCCAGAGTTGGAATGGTGAACTGCAAGCCCGTGACTACCTCGATGGATCTTAACTTTCAAAAGTTATGTGGTAGGGATATCGGACCTAATTTGGGAAATGCCTCTGTGTTTGACAAAATCATACTAGCATTGATGTTCTTGGTGAACTCCCGTCCGGATATATGTTGTGCAGTTAGCATGTTGAGCTCATATATGGTTGAGCCTCACTGGATTGGTGCTAAGAATCTTATGAGATATCTTAAGGACACAATCTCTCATGGATTGAGATACACTACCGAAAATGTGAAGCTGCATGATTATTCGAATGCTGACTGGGCAGGCAGTGTGGAGGATCGCAAGAGCACTTCTTAGTGTTGGTTCTCTTTGGGTTCTGCTTCGATATCCTAGACGAGAAGGAAGCAAAAGTCGGTTGCTATAAGCATCGATGAGACTGATTACATAGCTACGAGTATGACCTCGTGGGAAGCTGCCTGGTTGCGGAAGCTCTTCAGTGAGTTGTATGACACATGATGGATACCACTGTGATCTTCTGTGACAACCAGAGGGGGATTCGATTGTTGAGGAATCCCGTATTCTATGGTTGCGCTAGCATATAGACATTAGGTACCACTTTATCTAGGATATGGTACATCGATGAGCAAGAAGGCTCCATCGCATTGGGATTGATGTGTAGGTCGTAGACATTCTGTCGAAGCCCTAATGAAAGGTCAAATTTGTGACTTTCCAGAACGACTTGGAGTCATTGAGAGACCCTCTTATGAGGGTCTTGTATGATGCATGCATTGAGCTCTGGGAGCTCCAGGGGGCTTGGGGTACTTCTTGGAGCAACAAGCGACCATAGGGCGACCCACCCTCCCCTAATGGTGCGCTGTGTACAGGGTGAAGGGTTCAGCCTTCCCTTGTGATACCCCGTGGCAAGGCATCCTACCCATGCAATCTTGGACTCATGGGAAGTACCTCTCATTTGGCCAATGAGTAGGGAAAAGGGGTTAAGGACCATAGTAGTACTGATGGACATATCATGTATCTACCGTATTCCCTATGTTAGGATGTCTGACATTGATTTGGGATCAATTGGAACTAACTTCGGGTCAATAAGAGTGATATAGCTCATTCTCTTTTGGCACTGATCTAGGCTCAGTAAGAGTAATATAGCTCACTCTCTCTTGGAACTGATCTGGGATCAGTATGAGTGGTTTGAGACACTCTCTTGTGATATTGATCTGGGATTAATGAAACTGACTTCGAGTCGGTAAGAGTGATATAGCTCACTCTCTTTTGTTATTGATCTGGGATCAGTAAGAGTGGTATGACACACTCTCTTCATATGGGACTGACTTCGGGTCAGTAGAGAATGGTATGAGACATTCTCGATCAATTCTTCTTCTTCATGGTTCAGCAGGGCAGTGCAAGGCACTGATGGCAGAGATAGTACAGTCTCGCAGATGTATCAGCAGATGGAGCCCTCCCTAGTTGAGAGGGAGTGTTAAAATTGGCAACTAGGGCCAAACTCCATGTGAGTCATCTTATTTATGGCAGCTAATATTTTTCTTGGATCCCTCTCATCGAGACTCTCATCGAGAGGTATAGGATTGATTTAAAGATCATCCAATTCCGATAAGTATTCATGGAGATATGAATTTATTTGTGTTATGGGACAATTCGTCAAGGTCGGCCAGCAACAAAATAACCCCCACATGTGCTCAACGTTTTAGTATAAAAGGAGGTGACTTGATAGTCATTTCTACACACACTTCACTCTTGATTTCTCTCCACTTGTTTTGGGTTTTAGTGGAAGAGAAGTCTAAGAGGAGGAAGCCCTAGACGCAAGAGGAAAGGAGACTAAGGGATCTACAGGAGGGAAGGAGACTAAGGGATCTGCCCTAGGGGAGATGCCCTAGCCCTAGACACTATCTAAAGAGACCTAGATGCAGGCACTATGGACGCAATCATGAAGGATGATTATCATTGGAGAGATGCACCTACGCTGCCCTAAAGGAGGCTCTCCTATGCAGCCCTAGAAGAGGCCTTATCACAGATAAAGAGACGTCCTAATTACAGTCTTGAAGGAGAAGCTTCAACATTGTGAAGGAGGCTTCCATAATGTCGTATGGAGAGGCCTAAACGCAGTTCTAGAGTGACCCTAACCGCAGCCTTAAGGATGCCCTAACGAGCAAAAAGGGACAGAACAATGTGGGTTGTTTCAGGGTCATTTAGTGTAGACCAAGTTACTGTTAGGAGGGCCAAGGTACATTCCTAGAGCGCCGAGTCAAAGGAGGTTAGTTTCAAGCTGTTTTGGGTTTGATGTATGGCTGGAAACTCAGTTTGGAGGAGGTCGTAAGCTACAACAAGGCTGTGTGGTAGGCCGCAGGCCATACCACCATAGCAAGGGATAGCATGGGCTGTTTTGGGGTTATGTTGTGCCCTAATCTTCAGCGTGGAGGTAGAGGGTTCACAGTAGGGGAGGCCACATTTCATAAGGGAAATTTTGGGCCAGATTTGAGGACGGTTAGGGACTGTGTTGTGTGCCCTAACCAGTCCCAAAAATTGCAGTAGTGTTGGAGTCACAAACAACAGTGTTTGTGTGGTGTGTTGGGTCAAATGTTGTGACCAGATTTGGATCAGATTGTTGGTTAGTCTGTGGGAGCCAATTTGGATGCTTGACATGGTGCAACAATGGCACATGGGACAACAATGGCAGCATGGTGCAGCAATGACACATGGGACAACAGTGGCAAGCATGGTGCAGCAATGGCACATGGGACAACAGTGGTAAGCATGGTGCAACAATGGCACATGGGACAGCAGTGGCAACATGGTGCAGCACAGTGTGGCAGCATGACAGAAGTAATGGTGCAACATGGTGATGGAGTCACCATGGATTATCAGTTGAAGCAGCATGTCTTCAACTGAGTTCAGCTACCTCACGTATCATCTTCTTAGAGATGATCTATGCTTTTATTTAGATAAGTCAAAGTGTTGATTTCTATTATAAATGTACTATCTCTCTCTCTCTCTCCCTCTGCTGAACTATTGAATAACATATAAGAATAATTGATCAAGGGTTTCCCCACATTGGGGTTTGTCCCTGGCTAGCGCCACATCTTGTGTCCTCTTGTCTTGGCTTGTCTTCTGCAATTTATGTTTATGTTCTATTTGCAATTTACTATTATGCTGATGTGATTGCTAATCTGGATAAGATATTGAGCTAACTGTGAAAATTGAAATAAAATGCTCTAAGCATAGAACATACCTAAAATTAACAAGTGTACATCGAACAACCTGAAGGATTTGAAGTGAATAACAGGGACTCTCATGTTTGCAGACTCAAGAAGGCCCTATATGGCTTGAAGCAAGCACCGAGGGCATGGTATACGAGAATAGATGCATATCTTCTCAGAATTGGGTTCGTGAAGAGTACTGCTAATCCGAATCTATATATCAAGGTCATGAATAATGAGCTCGTCATTATTCTACTATATGTGGATGATCTATTCATCACTGGTGTAGAATGAAGATTTCAAGAATGCAAGAAACTGTTGGTAGCTGAATTTGAGATGAAGGATCTAGGACTGATGCATTACTACCTAGGTCTAGAAGTATGGCAGAGACCTGGGGAGATATATTTGGGGTAGGGAAAATACACTATCAGGTTATTGCAAAAATTTGGGATGATGGACTCCAAGACAATGATTACTCCTATGATCAACAAATTCAAGAAGTTGAGGAGCTCCAACTCTAGTCTCGCGGATCCTACTTCATATCGACAATTGCTAGGTTCCCTGATGTATCTGGTAAATACTAGGCCAAATATATGTTCTATAGTGAACATTCTAAGTCAGTTTTCATTGGAAGCTCATCATGATCACTGGATAGCTGCCAAACATATATTGAGGTATCTTCATGGCACTATACATCACTGCCTAAAGTATGATAGTAAGGAAGTCAAGTTAATTGGCTTCACAGACTCTGATTGGGGTGGCAGTGAGACCGATGGAAGGAGCACTACCGAAGGATGCTTTAATCTAGGAGTTGCTATGATCTCATGGATGAGTAGGAAGCAAGTTCTCGTTGCATTGAGTAGTGTCGAGGCAGAATATGTGGCTGCATGTGAAGTAGGAAAAGAGGTTGTTGTGAAAATTTCTGAATCTAACACATCAAAAACCCCTACTACAATATCTAGTTTACTATCTCCTACTTGTTCTTTACATTAACAAGTTAATTAATAATATAAACATCAAAGTAAACACAATTGCAACCTTCACAAATATACAATTCAACAATTGAAATAAACTGAGACAACACAAGGGACACCGTTAGTTTTGGACAATCCTCCCCGAAAAAACCCAATTCAGGAAAATCAGTGCAGCATATATGAGGGTTTTATTATTAAGCAAATTTCTGAATACAACTAGGGTGCCATAAATGACTCACCCTTCACAGAATATCCTCGGCAGTATTACCTCTATTCGGAGATAGATATTTCGGCTAATTAGCAACTGGATGAACAATCCCATAGTGATTCCGGTTGTTCCTAGTGCTGGATAGCGAAAGCTGCTCCACGCACTCCTTTGGAACTGCGTCACCCTTCAGGGACTGCATCACCCTCTCTGCCTCTGCGTCAACTAATCAGCTCCCAGTCTGCCCCACAGAATCACCCAGCGTTGCCTCTGAAGCCTTCTACGTCCTCTGCATCAGCCTCTACGACCCTCTACATCCTCTGCGCTGGCCTCCTTAGCCTCTGCGTCAGCCCTCCTAGGCTCTGCGCTGCCTCTTCTGGCACTCTGCTGCCTCTCTGATATGTATTCTTTAGCCTTAGATTGAAATCCCTTGGTGAACTACCCCTCGCTGCAACTGATCACTAACTTGATTTCCTCATCTAACCTAGCCCCAGAAAATCGAATTCTTGATCTCTCTTGGTTTATCTCCAATTGACACTTAAGCCTCCTTTATACTTTTCCTATTGACAATTCAACGACCAAGATTAAGTCCCTAATCGACGGCTAAGATTAGATTTGGCTTGATCCTCATCTTTTAGAACTTTCTCACCCATTTTATATTAATACACATTAATATTTTATTTTTCCTAAGTTAAAACTTACGGTCTCATTAAAAATATTAATTATTTTAATATCTCTTCATCCGGGTGGAATTTCTCCAAATTATTTCTGGGTCTTGGATATCTCATCTGATGCTATGAAAAATTAGCACTCCCTCTTAGCGAGGAATGTGCTCTAGTAATGCTTCACCATAGAAGCATCACACTGATCTTCCGCATTGGTACCTATGTTGATGCTTGACCTGCTGCCTCACATCCCCTACACTGATGCTTTCTGTACTGCTGCCCATTACACTGCCACTGCCACTGCTATATCTGTACTGCAGCTCCCTCTCAACATGCTCATCATGCTGCCCATAG
Source organism: Pinus tabuliformis (assembly GCA_031772625.1). Taxonomy (NCBI): domain Eukaryota; kingdom Viridiplantae; phylum Streptophyta; class Pinopsida; order Pinales; family Pinaceae; genus Pinus; species Pinus tabuliformis. The sequence continues at coordinate 1,013,419,897 of CM062816.1, read as the reverse complement.
CACTGCCACTGCTGTTGATTTTTCTAAATCTAACACATAAAAAATTCCTCCTACACTATCTGGTTTATTTCACCTACTTGTTTAATTTCTTAACAATTTATTTAACCATATAAATACTGAAAATAAACACAAATGCAGTCTCAACCATCTACAGATCATCAACTGAAAGAATAGACAAACACACAAGGGACACTGTTATTTTTGGACAATCGTCCCCGGAAAAACCCAACTTGGGAAAACCGGTGCAGCAGTTCTGAGGGTTTTATTATTAAGCAACTTTCTTGAGTACAGTTGGGTGCCAAACTAGCTCACCTGACAGAGAAATCAATCTGGCAGTAATACCTCTCTTCAGAAGTAGATATTCGGCAAGTCTGCTCCACAAAAAATTCTCCAACGCCTCTTTGAGGCTTTACGTCAACCCTCCTAGCCTTTGTGTTAGCCTTTTGATGCTCTGCGCAGGCTCTCTAGCCCTCGGTGTCAATCACACAGGCCCTAGTAACCTCTGCACAATCCCTTTGGCCCTCTTTGCAATCCCTCTGGCCCTCTACGTGGCTCCTGCTGGCTACAAAACCTAACAACCCTCACAAAGGTAATATCAACAAATTTGCATTCCAATTATGCAGCTTCATGAGCGAAAATCCTTCATAGATTATGCAAGCGACAAAATTAAGAGATAAACCATGAAAAACACACTTACAAGTATAGCGGAAATTTCCAATCACCAATAGAGATAAAAATTGAAGCTCAAGACAAAGATAAGCTCTTCCAAATATCAAAATGCATCAAGAGTCAGATTCATCCATCAACAAGGCTAGTGAAATTCTCAAGAAGAGATATAAGTCCAAATCCAAGTGATGATCAAATGAGATGATCATCACATCAATATATATCCTCCCTAAGGGGTTCGATTTTCCTAATTAGGCCTAATAATGCCCCAACTAATCAAATAATGTGAATAAATAACATAACTTGGTGACAAGCACACCAAGATAGCTCCATAATACAACAATAAGCCTCTTAAGAGGGAAAAATGATATGTAAAATAGGTCAAAGGGCCATTAAAGAGGCTTAGTGGAGTCCAATGTGTGCCAAGATGAATGAATGAACTCCAATCATAGTGATAAAGGGGGGTGGCCCCTTGATATCCAAGCAAACGACCTGTGGTGCCCCAAGTGGTTGTGGGGGCACAATAACATCCTCATGGATCACCAAGTGAATCAAATGGGTCTGTATCCCATCTGTAAGGGTTGAAGGATGATGCAAGCCCTCCCATTATCTCCCATGGCGAGACATCCTTATTTGGGCCCTAGATCAGCTGCGAAGTGTGTGGTGTAAGAGTGTATCCAGTTGGGCAAGGTGGTCCAGGTGCATCATCATTGTCAAATAAACAAAACATGAGCAAGCAATGGAAGATGTTGAAGGCTCCCATGAAGTGGCAATCTGCTCTTTGCTATGGTGGAGGCCCATGTCTCTCTATGCACACCCTACAAATGTTAATATGACTCTCTATAGGGCTTAGACCTTGTATAGGGAGACCAAACCCCAAATGGAGACCCACCTGCAATCCTGTATAATATCCAATGTATCTCCTCCCCTTCCAGTATAACAGATCATTAGTGCAATTGAGTAAAAGAGCTTACAAATGATGGGACCAAGTTGACACTTCATAGTGGCATGCCCTTCCATAGTGGGCTTCAGAATGTACATGTGTCTCCAAGCTCAAGAAGAAGGTTAACCAAGGACCCTATTAGGTGGTTTCAGTCTCTAAAGGGGATTACATGTCCATGGTAGAGTTGTCAAATGGTAGATGGTATATGATATAATGATGGAACGGAGTGGGGCATTAGGGGAAGGCTCCACGCCACATGCCGCAATACAAGGGTAACTATGATAGGGGAAGCCCACACTTGGGTGTATGAATGTAGGAGGGAGAAATCATGGTACATGAATTACCCTGGCCTTTGTTTTCCCACCATTCTTTATATACCTTTTTCCTTTGATTGATTTTTCTTTTATAACTGGTTGGGGCTTCAAGGGATGAGAGCATGATATGTAAGATATAGCAGTGCATACCCCCTTAAGGTTGTTGAATTTCCCCGATCTTGGGTCTAGGATAGAGTCTTAAAATCTCTGACACTACCAAACCAAGAATTTCAACATAACTACTTTGCACAGTGGAATATAAACAACAATAAATCACACATGCACAGAATGTAGACAACTTTTAACATTTTCAACGCAACTTCTTTATATTAAACAACATATAATACAAAAGTCTAGGGCTCCTGTACCAGGAATAATGGCCCTCATACATCCACTAGTACAAGATACAAAACTAGGGCTTGGTGTCAGTCCATCGACAACCAATCTGTCCTCAACAAGATACACTAACCATCTAGCTATCACATGCTCTCTCAACTCCTCTCGATTGTACCATGTACCTGCCTGTTTCTTCGGCTCTTGATCTACAATTCCTGCCTCTATCAATGTTCCAAGTCCATCTGGCCACTGAACCTCGGCTATCAATCTGCTCTCTAGTTGTGCCTTAGTCCATCAAGGCCACAACACATCGAGACTCCTGTCGAGTTGTTCACAGCTCCACTTGTGAACAACTCTCAACTGCCCACTGCTGCTCCTCAGCTACTCAGAGACTTCAGCCCACTATGGTCTTCCTATACTGCTACGATGAAGACCAACATAGGGCACAAAGCACTGCCACCTATCACTACAAGATGTCCATCTCCCACAATAAACACAGGCTAGGAGGATTGCCCATCATCTACTGTAGAAGCCCTCCTCACACAAGTCTTGAGTTCCACAACTGCTCCTCTAGTTCGTCAACCCTTGAGCTCAACTATTGCCTCTCTCGCAACTACCTTTGTCCATCAAGGTGTTGCTATCGGGCTCTAACTTGGACACTATCTTGCTGTCCTCCAATAGACCATATGTGCCCAATCTCATCCACACATGGTCTTCTCTCACACTACCCTCCAACAATCCACGAGAGACCAATTCTATGTTGTAGCATTTGCTTCGAGTTAGGGCATCCCCACACTTACGAGACCCTTACACATGGCTGCCCACAAACTTCACCAATTTGCCCTTTGCTCTGCAATAGAGGAGTTATTGCACAAATCTAGACATCATCAACTTGTCCTCTCCCATGACACCATCAACTCATCAACCAAGAAAACATTTGCAACACTCCTTGCCTCTGTCCTCTTGCCTCTCATCTGATCTGTCTGTTGTTACCTTGGTTGCTTGGTAGGCTTCCTAACAGTCCACGTGGGCTCCTCCAAACAACTCCTAAGGCCTCCTCAAGTTGACCATCAAACTGATCCAAGTTTATCCTCACTATAGAATCTGTCACCTGGTTTGGGCATCTAACCATCAAATCTATCCCTCCACTTTGACTTCCATAGGCTACTCTATCCAAGCATTAGGACAACCTTCCATCTAGCAACAATTCAACATAGAAAATGGCAGTATACCTGTACCTTTGGGATGGTGCAATCGTTGTTGTATATCGTTCTGGTTAGGGCATTATTGCAGACCCTAACAACCCTCACAAAACCATACAACAGTCCCTTTATTTGTTGCGGATTCCCTTCCTCTTTGAGCCATTGGCCTACGCTGTCTATTCCTTTGCTCCAGTACCTTGGAATAGGTCTTACGACCCTCCTAACCTGCCCAGAACAGGCCTGCAGTGGCTCTATTGTGACCACAGGGCCTGTAGCTCACCCAAATAGGGATATTACATCCTCAAACCAGCACCAAAGCTGCCCAAAATAACTCAGACTCCTTTGCTACTCCTCGGCCCACACAAAAAAGGTCTCCAAACTGTCCCTTATTCTCCTCGGCCTCCTCTTCTTGAGCTGCGGCTTCCACAAGTGTAATTTTTACAATGAATGTTGCACTTTTTGGATGATTAGAATGACTTCTCTCCACCTCTATATATATACATAAAGAGGGCTCCATGAATTCATTTGAAGAGAAACGTCTCTTGGACAAATTCACCAAGCCTACATGACTTTGGCTGTCCATAATTAATTGTCAACTTCAAAAATTCATAACTTCATTTCTAGAGCTCTGATTTGAGTGATATTTGGAGCGTTTGAATCAGCTCGCCAAGCTCTATCACCTCAAATTCATCATGGTTTTGACCCAAATCCTGATGGGTGCAAAACCCCAGGCTTGTGTGCCAAGCCCACAAGCCTACTTGTGGCGCTTTGACCTCCAACCCTCAAACACTAGGGCTTGGAGTACCTCCCAAGCTACACAAATAAACACTCCCTCTTAGCGAGGGAGGTACTTCCAAGACTAGGAAGTAACCATCATCATTCGGCAACAACACTAGCCCATCTAGCACTCATCACTATAGCATACCCTGTAGATGAATCCAGAAATCTCGGTAGTGCCACTATCTCATCATATCCGAACTTGAAGCCCAAACCTCCAAAAGGTTTCTCCCTCTGAGGCTAGACTCCCTTTGAGCCTACACGATCTCCACTGGCTCAGACCTGCAAGCACTCATCCTCCTGGATCAAATACAACTCGTGCAAATCCAACCAATCTCGGATATGCAACATCACAATCTGATGAAGACTCTAGCCTACCAACCTGTAGTCCATCACATGAAGCCATCTCGATCACCCTGATCTCGTCCAAGCCAAAGAAACCCTCGAGCTGTCCCAACCATCCATGACAAATCAACAAAAGTCCATGATATGCAATCTTCCCTACAAAAAATTGTTGTTCACCAGGGTCACCACCTATCCACGAGAACTCCCAGTGAATCTCATCATGTCGTCTATCGAGACCACATATCCATCTCTTCAGCTGAACCCTCTGCTCCATGATCTAGATACCCACAACTCCCTCTGAGTTGCTTCGCTGTGCACACTCTGATTCACTATCCCTCAAAGTAGCTCAGATACCCTCTGATACCATGTTAAACTTCCACAATCTTGGGTCTAGGATAGAGTCTTAAAATCTCTGATGCTACCAAACCAAGAATCTCAACAGAATTAATTTGCATAGCGGTAAATCACATATGCACAAAATATAGAGAACTTTTTACATTTTCAACCCAACTTTGTTATATTAAACAACATATAATACAACAATCTAGGGCTCCCATACCAGGGATGATGGCCCTCATACATCCACTAGTACAAGATACAAAACTAGGGCTTGGTGTTAGTCCATCAACAACCAATCTTCCCTCAATAAGATACTCTGATCATCTGGTTGTCGCATGCTCCTCACATCCTCTCGGTCATACCTTGTCCCTGCCCGGTCCATCGTCTCCCGATCTGCAACTTCTGCCTCTATCAATGCTCCAAGTCCTTCTAGCCACTGAACCTCGGTTGTCAATCTACTCTCTAGTTGTGCCTTAGTCCTTCAAGGCCACAACACATCGAGATTCTTGTCCAGTTGTTCACAGCTCCACTTGTGAACAACTCTCAACTGCCCACTGTTGCTCCTCAACTACTCAGGGACTGCAACCCACTATGGTCTTCCTGTGTTGCTACGATGAAGACCAACATAGGGCATGGAGGGTTGCCACCTATCACTGCAAGATGCCCATTTCCCACTACGAACACGGTCTAGGAGAACTGCCCATCATCTATTGTAGAAGTCATTCTCCACACACAAGTCTCAAGCTCCACAACTGCTCCTCTGGTTCGTCAACCCTTGAGCTCAACAATTGCCTCTCTCGCAACTACCTTTGTCCATCAAGGTATTGCTTATCGGGCTCCAACTTAGACACTATCTCATTGTCCTCCAGTAGACCATAAGTGCCCAATCTCGTCCACGCTTGGCCTTCTCTCACACTTCCCTCCAACAATCCATGAGAGACCAAGTCCATGTTGTAGCATCTGCTCCTAGTTAGGGAATCCCCACACTTAGGAGACCCTTACACATGGCTACCCATAGACTCTACCAATCTGCCCTTTGCTCTGCAATAGGGGAGTTATTGCACAAATCTGGGCATCAACAACTTGTCCTCTCCTAGAACACCATCAACTCATCAGCCAAGAAAACATCTGCAACACTCCTCGCTGCTGTCCTCTTGCCTCTCATATGATGCGCCTGCTGTCACTTTGGTTGCTTGATAGGATTCCAAACAGTCCACGTGGGCTCCTCCAAACAACTCCTAAGGCCTCCTCAAGTTGCCCATCAAATTGTTCCAAGTTGATCCTCACTGTAGAATCTGTCACGTGGTTAGGGCATCTAATCATCAAATCTACCCCTCCACTTTGACTTCCACAAGCTACTCTGTCCAAGCCTTCCATCTAGCCACAATTCAACATAGAAAATGTTAGTATACCTGTACCTTTGGGTTGGTGCAATTGTTGTTGTATAGCGTTCTGGTTAGTGCATTATTGCAGACCCTAACAACCCTCACAAAACCATACAACAGTCCCTTTATTTGTTGTTGATTCCCTTCCTCTTTGAGCCCTTGACCTATATTGCCTGTTCCTCTGCTCCACCACCTTGGAATAGGTATTACGACCCTCCTAACTTGCCCAGAACAGGCCTGCAGTGGCTCTAATGTGACCACAGCGCCTACAGCTCACCCAAACAGGGATATTCCATCCTCAAACAAGCACCAAAGCTGCCCAGAATAGCTCGGACTCCTCTGCTACTCCTCGGCCCACACAAAAAGGTCTCCAATTGTCCCTTATTCTCCTTAGCCTCCTCTTCTTGAGCTGCGGCTTCCACAGGTGTAATTTTCACAATGAATGCTGCACTTTTTAGATGATTAGAATGACTTCTCTCCACCTCTATATATACACATAAAGAGGGCTCCACGAATTCATTTGAAGAGACATGTCTCTTGGACAAATTCACCAAGCCTACATGACTTTGGTTGTCCATAATTAATTGTCAACTTCAAAAATTCATAACTTCGTTTCTAGAGCTCTGATTTGAGTGATATTTGGAGCGTTGGAATCGGCTCGCCAAGCTCTATCACCTCAAATTTTCTCAAGCTCAAATTCATCATGGTTTTGACCCAAATCCCGATGGGTGCAAAACCCCATGCTTGGGTTCCAAGCCCACAAGCCTACTTGTGGTGCTTTGACCTCCAACCCTCGAACACTAGGGCTTGGAGTACCTCCCAAGCTACACAAATCAACAAAGGTGTGGTAGTTCATCACCCACCAGGGGTTGGGACAATCATGAGTTCCTTAATGATGAAAGGGGCCAATATGAGGGGCCCTAGGAACCATGGTGATGGCCATAATGATAGGGGTAGAGTTCATGTTTGGCTTTTGTCCACATGCTAAATTTGTATGTTTCAACCATCTTTTGCATTTTATGGTACATTTCCTATTGAGAGTGGCCAAATTATGTTTTTTATTTTCTTTTTGGCTGCATCAACCTCCAAGGTATCGTTCCAGGGCTGACCCAAGGTGTGGACAAGGGGAGGGGGAAGCTAACTCCTTGTGGACCCAATGGACAAATGTGGACCCAGATGGGAAATATGGTGAATGGGGTTGTAATGAGCAGAAGGGAGGTGATGTATATGGTGTCGGGAAGCGGAACCACACAACCAAAATCAGGGATTCCCATGTAGTGTCATCCCTAAAGCTAGTAGCCAATAAAGAAGATCCCATGGGACTAGGACACAAGGTTAACCATCAAATTGGACAAAGGAGACACAAGTACAAACTTAGTCCACTCTTTCCACCGAATCCCCCCACTAATCCATGCTCAAAAGTGTTTATGATAAGTGTTGTCGCCCAAATTGTACACCAAGGGCTACAACGCTTAGGGCAAGGGTTTTCACTCTAATCCCTACCCACTCCGTTCTAGCTATCTCCTAGACAAGCTAAGCAGGGTAGTCCCTAAAGGGTGAAAGGGTGGAATCATGGATGATGAAGGGAAACTTGTTGGGAGCCAACAAGTTCTAGGAGATGCACTTAGGATTATCTTCGTAGCTTGACTTAAATTAGATGCAAGTGTGATTAATTGACCAGTGCTTAGGCTATTCAATCAGATTGGACTATTTAGATTTAAATTTATGAGACCAGTGCCTTCAGTTCAATGCTTAAAGAAAATAACTTGCAGAATAAATGTTTTATCAATTTAGAAGATAACAAGTGTTAATGAGAATGGGTTAGAGAATGCAATGAAACCCGAGTTAGGCTGAAGAAGCAAAAGATAAGTTCTAGATGCAAGAATGCCTTTATCAGTGAAATGTTGCAACTATACTCTTCATGAGATACTGGAGTTATAAAAAATGCAATGGTGCAGATTAAATTGTGAAATTATGTTCCAACACTAAACCACCTGTAAGCAATTAAAGAAGTATTTTACTTAATGAAACCAGTGATACTAAATCAGCCAACTGTGCCTATTAAAGATTATATGATCACAAGTTAAACTTTCAATTATTGTGAGCACATTGACTGAAATTGCTAACAGTGATTTGATAAGAAATGTAACAAGAGCAAGATTTGAAATCTAGTATGGACTTCAGAGATAAAAGAATCTGATCTTACAGTCACTATATATCAGCTCAGACTTCTACAAACAATTATATCAGACCTCTGTTGATGAACCTCAATCCATAAAGAGTGCTAAAAAGTGAGAACTGCTAGCTATTTTCTGCTATGAATTTATTACCACTGTAAACAATGTATTCAGAGATTTGTAATTAACACATCAGCCCATAGAGATGCCCAAAATAAATAAGCATATCAACCCAAGTGATTATCCAATGTCTTATGTTGACTATCCATTGCCTTCATGTCATTCTAGACCTCTGAAATCAATTATAGCAGACTTGGTTTCACTCAGAAAATTAACAAGTCAGTCCTCAAAATTATGAGAAGTGCCAAACAGTGACGGAAAAAATGTATGCAATTAATTTCCTAATATTCTGATGAATTTTCAGTTAGTTTTGGCTACTGTTAGGTGTGTTTATATCATTGATGTACAGTTTTCAAATGCTGCAAACATGAGACAGTGAGCTTATGTGTGTAAAATTTAGTTTCAGAAATCAAAAGATAAAAAAAAGTGTTAAGACTCAAAGAATAATCCCAATGAACATGTCAAACTTTTCTTGTTTGGATAGTGCAAACAGTCCTCTTCAAAATGAACTAACAGCACTTGAATTTCAAAGATACTTAAGTGCACAAGTAAATTATCTGTGAGTTTCAGATGCCAACTTAGTGTCAAATCAGTCACACAGTACTTAGAAATTTCTGGGTTAACTGTCCTCTCAAAAAATGTCCAAAGTGAAGATGTAAAGCAATGCTATAATCAGACTTTGTGTGTCAGTGACTGTAAATTAAAATTTTATGCCAATGATAATTTTACAGTGATGCCTCGATGGTGGGAGAGCTCTCAAAGGCGATCATTGTGGAACTAGGGTTTAGCGCAGGGTAAATTCTCGGTTGACTGTCATGGTGGGACAGGTATTTCCTTTCCGTTATTGTGTTTTTATTCACGAGTGCACAGGGGTGGGTCTTCACCTATCTCTTAATTCGATGTTTTAGTTAGCGGGTTGTTTTGGAGGACGGGGTTTTGGGGACCCGGAATTCAGGCTACCTTACCGCGGAGTATATCAGCACACCTAAGAAGTTTTTGGATCCTTCGCGGCTTGTTCAACCTTAGCTGTTTGCGGTTATCTGAACAGTTTAGTTTATTTTTTGTTTACCCCTAGATGGTTTTTGGTACCCCACCGACATTCCCTTAGGCAGCTGTCAGCGCGGTTTCTCGACAGTTATGGAGGCAAAAGACGTATTCTCTGCAGTTTCTTCGGAACATCTGACGATATGGCCACAAACAGGGTCAATAGTGGACGAATTTTTAACATCTGAGCATGAACTAGCTTCAGAAGTTGATGCCCTACCCACACCCTCTCAGCAGCACATACCCTCTATCTCGATAGCACTAGAAGCTACGGCCATTCGAGAATACGCAGGCCCTCAACCGCTTAGGGAACCCTTTTGGGAGGCTATTTGCGGAAGTGCACCGGACTCACAGGCTCTTGGGTCGAGTTTAGGTTTGTTTCCTGTGGGGATTGAGTCGAATAAACCCTCGATAGGGTTTCCTCAAGCACCAGACAACAGGGCGCCGGTCTTTTCAACTCCTCAAGACTCGAGAAACCCTCCACAGGGAAACTTCACGGAAATAGGCATTATCACAGGGTACTTCGACAATCTACAGGCAAAAGCACCATTGGCAGGGAAAGACAAGGCTGCACCAGTGGATGTTACGGAGGATAGGGCGACGGCAAACGTGAACAACAAACAAACAGGGACTTCTAAAAGGAAGAAGCGCCTCTCCCTGAGCAGCAACGAAATCTTCTTAAAACTAGCTGAAGGCACTCCTTTTAGCGAGGCTATGGACTCGACAGAAAATGTTCTGGTTGGTCGTGTTAGGGGCAGACACTACAACGTTGAGCGGCTTCAGAAGTGGACGATGGAGGTCTGGGGACACCATCTGTCGGAACCCCCTCGTGTGCAAACCTTTTTGAGAGGTTGGTTTGCACTGCGCTTCAAAGCATTGCCCAAACCAATTGGGTCCTCACTAAAATTTGGCACATTGATCAAGCACCAGTCCTCCTTTGAAGATGGACTCCAATGTTTGATCCAGAGATAGAAAAGGCGGGGACATGACCGGTTTGGGTACGTCTCCCGGGTCTTCCCGTTCACTTCTGGACTGAGCAGATATTCAGACAGATTAGGGACACCATGGGTTCGTACCTTACTCATGATGAATCTTATCTCACGACAGGAAGAATGGCTTATGCCAAAATCTTAGTACACATGGACCTCTTTGGAGGGCTCCCGGAATATATCAACATACAGTGGAGGGATGCAACGTGGAGGCAAATGCTGGACTATGAAGGGGTACCTTTCAGGTGTAGGCACTGCCACAAGGTGGGGCACCTATTCAAAGATTGTCCACTGAACAAATCTAATAGCAAGAAATCAGTGAGGCATTTTCCCCAAGTTCCACTAGAACAGGATGCTCTGTCTCATGGAGACCTTGCTAGAGAGGAATTGCCCCGTGCCTCTGAGAAATTGCATAGGATTTCTACTCCACACTCTGGGGGAACAGGTACATTATCGAGCCCTGGTTTACATTCAGCGGAGTTGGCCCAGCACACTCCAAGGAAGCGTGGTCGTCCGCCTCACTGTCCCCCTCCACTCATTCCTGGCATTGCTGCGACGGCCTCGAGAGATTCCTATTCTGCGGGTATGCATTCCTATCACTTACCCACCACACAATGCTTTTCTGATATTCATAATTCAATATCTGAACAATTATTGAGTCCGTGTACTGATATCCCTTTGGAGCCCCCTATTCCTAGTATGTGTGACATTACCCCCCCCCACCTCTTTTGCCCCCACTCCCCTTGCACTGCTTTGTAACCCCCCCTCCGCGGTCCTCGGCTACATTGTCGGAGGCCTTGGCCCCTCGATATGTTACCCGGTCTCGTACGAGGCAAACGACTATGGACCAGGTTGGACTGGATATTCTCCACCCCCCCTCCCTTCCAAAAACTCCCAAGGCCGTCCTTCTGATCTCAAAATTGCACAAGCTCAAGCTGATGTTGACATTGCTTTGGGCAAGCAATCTACTATCACTGGGGTTCTTAGAGCAAGAACAACCCTATTCAAACCCCCTCCATGAAGATTCTATCCTTCAATTGCAGAGGGCTTGCTAGGCCCGACAAAAAACTAGCACTCTGTTGGTTACTCTCTGCTGACTCTTGGGATATCATATTCCTTTAGGAGACCTTGGGTCAATCTAGTGATATAGCTCGGACCCTTGAACTCTATCTGCCGGGTTGGAGATTTTCAGGATTGGATGCACACGGCCGCTCTGGAGGTATTGCTTTGGGCTTAAATACTCGAACTATTAAAGAAATCAGCTGCTGGGGAGGACAGGGTTTTATTGGGGTTGATGTACACTCTGCTGAGTTGGGGACCCCCTTCAGAGTTGTTAATATTTATGGACCTTGCTTGAATCGCCCTGTTTTCTGGGATCGCCTTCTTGATTCGGAACAATTTTCAGCTGGTAACCTGATTGTTGGAGGGGATCTAAATTTTTCAATAGGCTACGCCGAATGCTGGGGCCAGCGAGCACAAAGGGACTCTCTCTCAGATTACTTCTTGTCCATTTTGGAACTTCACCACCTGATAGACATCCCTGTTGCAAAATTACAAGCCACTTGGAGGAATAATAGGGTGGGGGAAAATGGCCTTGCTAGGAGGTTGGACCGATTTCTGGTCAAGGAACAGGTTATGGATATGGGCCTCAATATTAGACAATGGGTTGGGATAGGAGGGCTCTCTGATCACTTGCCTATTTATATGGAAATAGGACGAGGAAGAGACAGGCCGAAGGGTCCTTTCAAGTTTAGTTCTACCTAGCTCAAGGATGCAACATATATCAGTATGGTCACTGATTTTTGGAAAACAAACCCACTAGGGGTTGGAGGTACAGCTACGGCCAGTTTTATCAGAAACTTAACAGCTCTGAAGAAGATGTCTAAAAATTGGGCCCATCAAAAAAGACTTCAGGATGATCAACCGCTGAGACTGATTGAGAATGAACTGGAGGTATTTTAAAAAGAGATGGGAGGGCTATTCAGATCTGAGGAGCACAAGAATAACATCACATCCCTCTACTCAGCCCGTGGTAAGATCCTCAAAGAAAAAGAAGACAAATGGAGATTGAGGAGCAGGGCCATCTGGATTCAGGAAGGGGATGCAAATACTAAATTCTTTCATAAATTTGCTAATGGGAGGAAAGCAGTCAACACTATTTGGCAAATGTAAGATGAATAGGGAAGGACAGCACACACTTTCCCTCAGCTTGCCTCTCTAGCAAGCTCTCACTTTAAACGGGCCTATAGTGACCCTAGGGAGATCAACTTAGCAGAAATTATCCGGGTCGCTCAACTCTTCCCAAGATATGTGGAACAAGATGAGGAGGAGGAATTGATACAGGAGGTCACTTTGGGGGAGTTGGAGGACACATTAAAATGGTTCAGCAAGGACAAAAGCCCTGGACCTAATGGATGGTCCATCGAATTTTACTTGGCATTTTTTGAGTTGATTGGACCGGATCTCCTCAGAGTTGTAGAGGAGTCTAGGGTTTCAGGTCGTTTGGAAGCGGCCATTACATCCACATTCATTGCTCTGATCCCGAAGGCTGACAATCCGTCCACCTTTGATGAATTCCGCCCCATCTCGCTTTGTAACTGTTTTTATAAGATTATAGCCAAAATTATTGCAAACAGATTGAAGCCTATCTTATGTAAGCACATCCTGCCTGAAAAATTTGTGTTCCTGAAGGATAGACAAATTCATGAGGCGATCGGTACAGCTCAGGAAGTATTACACACTCTACACAGCAAGAAAGGCAAAGGTATGATTATGAAGGTGGATTTATCTAAAGCTTTTGACCGGGTGAATTGGTTATATCTGAGAATGCTTCTTACCCACCTTCGTTTCCCTTTAATTTTCATTAAATGGATTATGGGATGCATCACTAACATTCCTTTTAGTGTATTGGTCAATGGGAGTGCATCTCCTTTTTTTTTCCTCGGCGCGTGGTTTGCGACAGGGGTGTCCTCTCTCCCCTCTGCTTTTCCTCTTCATAATGGAAGGCCTTGGTCAGATAATAACAGAAGAGAATAGAAGAGGCAGACTCTCTGGTATTAAGATTACAGATGACTGCATGCTCACTCACCTTATTTCGTGGATGACGTGCTGATATTTCTCAATGGAAGTGTGGGGGATATAACATCGATCAGAGATATATTTTCCTTATTTCAAAAGGGCACTGGGATGATCATCAATGAAGGAAAATCTACATTGACGGTTGTGACCTGCCCACAGCATGAAATTCATTATGCCCTCCGCAGATTTAACTTTACATTGATTGCTCTGGAGGAGGGGCTGAAATATTTGGGATACAAGTTAAAGCCGATAGGATATAAAATAGCAGACTGGACTTGGCTCATTGTTAAGCTGGAAAAACGGCCAAGTACATGGTACTTAAGATTCTTATCTCGCGCAGGCCATTTGACACTCATCAAGAGTATTCTGGAAGCGACCCTGGTCTATTGGATGTCTCTTGCCTGGATTCCTCGAGGCATTCTGGGGAGGACACAAAATCTCTGCTGCAAATTCTTATGGAGGGGTGATAAGCTGGGAAGAATATTTGCCTAGGAAAAATGGGATGCCCTCACTCTTCCAAAGAAATGGGGTGGCTGGGGACTCAAAAAGCTTGATGAATTTTCCTCAGCCCTGGCTGCTAAACTTGGTTGGCATTTGCTAGCTTCAGACAGTCTGTGGACAAGAGTGGCCTACTCGAAATATATCGCCCCTACTAATGTTCTGGAATGGATTAGAAGACCGGCTAGGCACTACACAGGTATTTCGATAATGTGGAAGGTTGTCCTGAAAGCTATGGATCCCATCCGCGAGGGTATCACCTAGAGAATACATTCGGGGAACAGGGTTCGCATTGGTATTGACCCGTGGATTGGCTGCGGGAATATGCACAGAGTACCTCCAGATCTCTTATTGCACCTAAGGGAGCAACAAATCACCCTCCTTGCACACATTGCTGACGAGAACAACACCACATTTCTTCAACAGGATTGGAAAACCGATCTCCAACTCAACATTCCTCCACCTTGGCAGCAACATTGGAGGAACTAATTCAAGCCCTCATCGAGGCCCATATCCGTTTGACAAGCGGAGATGATGAGATCATCGAGCACTGGCAAAATCAGGGAGATACACTCCAAAGTAGGGATACATTGTGCTGGTGGATCCTCATAAGCCCCCCATTCTACACAATTGGTGGAAACACCTCTGGAAACTCAAGGCGCCTCCAAGAACCAGACTTTTAATGTGGTGCATTCTGAGGAATAAAATCCCAACGGGGGATAACCTGATGAAGCGATCCTTCTTTGGCCCTCACTGGTGTCATTTTTGCCATAAGGATGGTGAATCTGCTTCCCACATTTTCTTGAACTGCCTTGTCATTCGCCACTTATGGAACCTTGTATCATCTGCTATCCCATCTAATTGTTTCTGGCTCCCGGGCACTCTGGACGAGGCCTGGGACAATTGGTATTCCTCTGTCACACCCCACAAACTGAGAAATCTCCCCTTGTTGTTTTGTTGGGTTGTCTGGATTGCCCGCAATCAGCTTATATTTCAAAATTCCCCTCCTAGGTGGACTATCATTGCAGCCTTGATCAAAGCAGATTATGACCTCATCCCTGATGACCCGCCCATAGCTAGAGCCCGAATCATCACTCAAGAACTGATTGATCCCAACCGTCCCTAGGCATATTTTGATGGGGCTACACAAGTGGAAGGTTGTTGGGGGGGGGGGGGGCTATCCTTCACCTATCTGAGAGGCACTCATTTTGGCTATCCATGGGATTGAGAGGGGGCACTAATAACTTTGCTAAACTTACAACTGCCTATTATATCATCCGTTTTGCTTCAGAGAAGAACTACCATGCTCTACAACTGTTTGGTGACTCTATGATTGTCTGCGACTGGTTGAATAAGCGTTCCTATTGCTGGTCTTTTTCATTGAGACACATACTAGATGAAGCATTAAGATTGATCTCCAATTTTGATTTCTTTTCATGTAATCACATCTACAGGGAGCGGAACACAGAGGCTGATCGTCTTTCCAAAGAAGGCGCGATCCAGGAGCAGGGCATCTAGCTGATCAATGAATAGATTGATGGAGTTAGCTACCAGTACTATCACAGACCCTTTATGGACATTATGGTCTAATTATTGGATAGTTTTTCAGATATTGTACATATTTATTTTACTGTTTATACACTGTTTTGCGGCCATTATGATTGGCGCTGCACTTTTTTTTGGTATTTCTCCCCGTGTGGATCAAGATAATATTTACTCGGCTGTTTGGATTATTTTTTGGACTCGTCCCTGACTTTGTTGGGGCTACTACCCAGATGAGACATTGGTAGTAGGTTTTTGATATTTCTTCAGTTTTGTTTTATGTCGATAGAAATATTGGAATATGCACATGCATCTACAAAATGTAATTTCTTCCACTAATGAAATTACGAATTTTTCCATGGGAAAAAGATTATTTTACAGTTTGAAATTGTTTTATCTTGATGTGTAAATAGGTGAAGGATAAGGGGTTACGAAATAAGAACCTGAGGCCCTAGGCCTTGAAGCCACTTGCCCAAACACAATTTCTCTGTAAAAAATTGATGGTGAATCAATCCAAAATTTGTTTTCTCCTCTACAGTGATTGAAGTTGATCCCAAAACACTCTGAACAACATAAGAAAGGAGCCCAAATGGGCTTGGGATAAGGCCTTGAAATCAGACCTGTGGGCTACTAGGAGAGATAAAACAGTGAAGACTTAGGAGGAGGGCCGGTAGGAGGATTTAATAAGATGCCACAGGGATGAGATAGGCTGCAATAGAGATAAACAAGGTCACAGCAGAGGTAATGGAGGGGTTACCTGTGAGGGATGGCTGCAGGCAAGGAAAAATGACAACGGCAGGCAGAGGAAGGCTGTTGGGCAGCGAAAGGAAGAGCGGAAGGTTGGGATGAAGGAGATAGGAGAAAAAGCAGGGAAGGAGATGGTGCCGCAAGGAAAAGAGGGCAGCGACAACAAGGAAGGAAGCTGCTGCTGAGAAATAAGGGTGAAGGGAAAAAAGGCCACAGCCAACAAAAGGCTAAGCCGAGGAGCAGCAAGGAAAGGGCCACGGCAGGCAGAGAAAAAGGGGTTGTCTCAAGCCTTAAAAAAATTAAAATCTTGCCCAAAAAAAATTTGAATTCCGAACTGAGATATTTCTGCCTTCAATCGTTCTCCAATAATTATTATTAAAACCTCAGATCTGAATGCTTCAATGAAATATCTAATCATGTTTTAACCCTGCAAACAAATTTTGAGCCCAGATCTTGCTCTCTAGGGTCTAGATCTAGCTTAGATCTGAAGATCTCCGTGGCTGATTTTTCAGATCTATTCATGCACAAGTGAAAAGAGAAAAAACCAAGACCCAATATATACAAAAATAGAGGAAATTCCAAAAGCCCAAGTGTCAAAATTCAAAATTATGCTACAAATCGTCAGATATGCACAAGTAAGTTACATACCTATTCAAATAATTTATAGATCTATTAGATCTGAGGAGTATGAGTCCAACTTCACTCTCATATCTGTAGATTTAAAGCTCTTCTTAACCAGAGCTATTTAGCACAATATTTAGAAAATAAATAATTTTTTAAAAGAGGTACTAGCCAAGAAACCTTGCAAGAGAAGCTTCGTTAGATAAATCCTAGGGCTTCAATCAAACGGGCCTTTCAGATCTTATGCTTGGGAGTCGGCCAGTCGAACCGAGGACTGCCCCAAATGCCCAATTCTTAAAGTACGATTGATTTCTGCAAACACTATATCAAATTGTCATATCGATAGAGATATAAAATAACAATATAATCTTCAAGAATTAAAGATACCTACTAATTCAATCAAATTAAAATTGCTACCTTAGATCCAATAAACTAAGCAAGATACTTGTGCAATAGATTATTCCACGAGAGCGAAAATTTATAAATAATATTTAGCAAAACATTAAAAACAATATTACCATAAAATACTGCAGAGGAACACTGCCATCAATAAAACCCCAAAGACTTTGCGTTTATTATTCTATAAACATTACAAGATAGCTTCGAAAGCTAATACGCGATATAAAAGATTAGATGATTTGGACGACAAGTGACCTCTAGTTTATAAATTAATTCTCCAACAGCTAGTTGGCTTGATCTCCGTCAAAGTAATATCTACCGTTAAAAATATATTTAATTATCTTTTAATTTCCTCCATCGAAATTATTTTATTTTTAAGGAAATTCGAATTTTTCATTTAATTCAATTTTAATCAACTCAAAATTAATTGTTTTGAGTTGATTTCCTCAAAAAAATGATTTTGACTTAACTACCAAGACCCAAGGGTCCAAAATTTCTTGAAATTTTCAATATTCCCTTGGCCGAGGACCTCCAAAAATTCATTTTTCTAAAACCCACAAATTTTTTAATTTGGAGAATTAATTTTTCTATGACACAAAATTTATTACATTTCTGGCTTAGGATTTTTATTTTTGCTAGAAAATTTAATTAATTCACTCAATTTTGACTCTAATTAATTAATTTCTGGCTTAGGATTTTTATTTTTTTTATCTTGCTAGAAAAAGTTAATTAATTGACACATGAGGGGATTAATAATTTTTCCAACCCTCAAATAATTTAGCCATGGTGTCTAAATATGAGGGACCATGCACTAAAATATTTTTTACATCAAGATATTACAATTTAATACATGAAGGGGGAACACCCATTTGTTATAGACCCTCAATGATTTACCCAATTCTGTGACTCAAATATGATCTAGTAGATCCAATGATTTGTAATAAAATAATTTAGTCAATTAGCTAAAATTATTCCCAAATCACTTTACAAAAAACTCGACTAGAACACTAGGCCTCAACTAAGATCTTGACGACAAAATCCACCCTAGCTTTGGGGTGAGGTTGGAGGGAAAAACTTTGTCGATCGTTTATGCTTAGAAACACACATGAATCAATGAGACGAAAAACCTCATTGGATAGAAATCATCACCAAAAAGGTAGACTTACCTAGGTTATTACATACACAGAGGATCTTACTACGATCTTTTACATTATAAACATGCAGAATGGGTTTACAACTTTTGCAAAATGATGACTAATGATGAAATCCGAATCATTCTCACTGCTTAATCATGATGGAATTGTCTTGCGAAAATGTACATTGCTATAGGGTAGTTGACGTGGAGTGGTCAACAATAAGTAAACAAAAATACCCAATTATACAATGAAAAGCCATACCTCGGGGTTGGAAGTCCCACCTTCAAACATACGATCATAACAGTTGGGAGGGGGACCACAAGTCTGGCTCAGGTGGTAGAGATGATGGCACATCGAGCTATCTGGGGGCTGCAAGGGGCTACTAGATGTCAGCTGAGGACCATCTAGGAGAAAAATTTTCTCCTATGGATATCACCCACAAGGTGGTGGATAATAAGCCCAAAATTACTAGAAGACATATGTAAATCGTCAAAGGTTGGAGCGCAATTTCTAGGAGAGGGGCCTTGTCTTCCTGAAACTTTAACCGTATAGGCAATCCTTTTTAAAAACGAGTGGATCTGAGAAGTTAAAGCCCCAATTTTATAGGTCTTATAGGGTGATGCAGAAAATTGGGGAAGTGGCTTATGAGCTAGAGCGACCAAAAGAAAGTAAGATTCACAATATCTTCCACGTATCTTGCCTCAAAATGGTACTTGGGTAGCAAGTTAGGGAAACAACAAAACATCCACCATTTGATGAGGAGGTACAATTGGTCCTCATTCTAGAAGAGGTCATGGATACAAGAGAAAGGAAGTTAAAGAGTTGAATTATCAAGGAGTACTTAATCTGTTGGAAGGGCCTACTGATAGAAGATGCCACATGGGTGTGAAAATTTCTGAATCTAATAAACCAGAATCCTACTGTAGTAAATTGATTTCCATTACCTACTTGTATTCTTCATTTAACAAGTTATTTTCGGAAATATTCAGAAAATATAAATGTAAATACACTGCAGCCTACACCTCTATATAGATCAAGCACTGAAAAATAAATGAGACAATCATGCAAAGGACACACTTATTTTTGAACTAAACGTCCCCGGAATAACCCAATGAGGGAAATTCAGTGCAACAGCTTTGAGGGTTTTCTATTATTAAGCGGAAGTTCTGAATACAAATGCTGGTTGCCCTCCCGGCAAATCGGTGATAGAGAGATACAATGGCGAAGAACCTAAGTGAGTTTTACCTCACTTCGCCAGGCATAATCTGGTTGATCCAACGACAAATCTGGCTGGCCCCAACTACAACTACGCTACCCCTTTGTAGTAACTGCGTGGGCCTGCATGGAGCTCTCTGAGGCTCTGGGTCAGCACTTCCGCCCACTGCGTCAGCTTTCCCGGCTGTTCTGGCAGCTCCCCAGCTTTCTGCGTGGAAGGCAGCTCTTCCTCTACGCTGACCCTCCTGGCTCTTCGTCAAGGCTGCGTAGGCCCAGACTGGCCCATCGTCATCTCTTTCAACTACTGCACTGCCTCCACAAACTTCTCTCCGCCTCTCTGTATGTATTCCCGAACTGTCACTGCTCCTCGGCTGCAAGATCTCCCAAATCGATTTCCCTCCTGAGAACTTCTCACCTCAGAAAATCAATTTCCTCAATCTCTCTTTGTGTGTTCTCCAACTGACCCCAAGCCTCCATTTATGCTTCTCCTATTGAGAAATCAACGACTGAGATTAAGTCTCTAATCAATTTCTAAGATTCAATTAGACTTGATCCTCATCTCTTAGAAGCTTCTCACACATATTTTCATTAATACCCATTAATATTTTAATTTTCCTAAGTTTAGACTTAGGAACCCCATTAAAAATATTAATTATTTTAACAGGTGGAATTTCTCCAAACGATTTCTGGGTCTTGGAGATCTCATGTGTTCTAGTCCTTCCACAAAATTTCGGAGCTAGAGCACATCCAACGCTACCCAAAAATCAACACTCCCTCTTAGCGAGGAATGTGCTTTAGCAATACTTCCCATTAGAAGTACCACACCGATCCACAACATCGGTCCTCTGCGTTGTTGATGCTCGGCCTGTTGCCCTTCATCCACTGTGCTGTTGTAAGTTGTATTGTTGCCCATGACACTGCCACTATCACTACTACATTTGTACTACATCTCCCTCTCAATATGCTGCATCATGCTTCCCATAGCACTGCCACTGCTAACTGTTGCATTGCAACTCAGTTACTAAGAAGTAAGCAACTGAGAAAGCCACCCAAAAGCTGACATGTTGGTCATTATGGATACCCTGTGATGCTGAAGCTACCTCTGTTGCTAATATGTGCTGACCCTCTGATGCTACTGCGCTGTTGTTGTATCTGCTCTATGCCTCCAGCACAACTCAACACTCTACTATGTTTCTTCAGACTTTGGCACTCTAGCTCTGCCAGTGTCACTCCATCATCCCTCGCACCAACTGACTCTCGTCATTCTGCTACTGTCATTAAGGGCTCCTATAGCCGTATGTGATCCAAGAGGTTGGGCACCTCAAGGATCCTGCCCCTTCTGTAGTCCTCCCGACTACAACTCAATATCGCCCCACCTCTTCTCTAGAGTTGCATGAGCACTCATGGCGCAATCCTCATCATCATCCTCTTTGTTAGCTTTCGCTGGAGCAGCCTTTGAGTCAAACTTCTTTTCCTTGCCCTTCTTCCAAGGGCACTATGTGGAAAAATGACCCATTTTTCCACATCTGAAGCATTTGACTTTAGATATGTCCTTCTTCTTCCTCTTCTGCTGCCCTTGTTGTCCCACTAATGCGAGAACTGCATCCTCCTCTTCCTCCCTCTTGACTCTAATCCCTTTCTTGTTGCTTCTCGCCTTGGTCAACCGTCTGATCTCTACCTATCGAAGAACTGCCCACATCTCCTCCCAACTGGGGAGAGAAGCCCTGCCCAAGATGCTTTGGACAAAGGTTTTCCAGTCTTCAATGACTGCATTCAAGGCGGTCCTGACCATGAATTCAGGATCTGGTGTAGAACCTATGGAAGTTAGCTGGTCTCAGATCCCTTGCAACCTTAGAAGGAAGGGATCGATTTCTTCTCCCTTCTGCATCTGATACTGTCTCAGCTGACTCTCAAGCAACATCTGCCGTTGAATGAAAGTTCCCGCGTACAAAGTGGTCAAGGCCTCCCACATTTCCCTTGTTGTGTCCTTCTCAGCAATATGTGCGATCACATGATCTTGTACCCCTTCCAAGATCATGCACTTCGCTTTTGTCTGAGCCTCCTCGTACTCCTTGAGAGGATCAGCATCAACCGAAATGACAACCGTCTTCAAGGCATAATCCTTGATGCGATTTTTGTCCAAAATTGCTAGGATCATGGCCTTCCAGATGACAAAGTTGGATGCCCCATCCAACCTGTCCTGATCCCTCAGTCCATTAACTACCATCTCTACTCAAATGAGTGTCGAATTGGTTCTCTTCTCCCTTTTTTGTTGTTGCCCCAGAAAAACTCGAATCTGGATTTCTTTGGTGCTAGAAATCCTCTAAGGATCAAGCTCCCTTTGAAGTTTGATTTCCTTCACGGAAATCCTTTTGCCAACAACTATTGAACCACCCCTCTCTGATCTCTCTTTGTTGTTGCTCAGCGCTGGATCTAGATTTCTTGGCAAGAAATCCTCTGAGGAATTGATTCCCTTTACTTTGCTTCTGCCCCACTAGGTATTGTTCTGCACCAACAAAATCAGCACCCCACCAGCAACTCTAGATGAAATCTGCGTTGCACTTCTAGCCCTAGCAATTGGAAAATTGAGACTCAATAGTCTCTGCGCTAGCCCAGTAATCATTGTGCTGCACTTCTAGCCCCGGCAATTGGAAAATCGAGACTCAATAGCCTCTGCGCTAGCCCAGCAATCACCGTGCTGCACTTCTAGCCCCGGCAACCGGAAAATCGAGACTCAATAGTCTCTGCACTGGCCCAGCAATCACTTTGCTGCCCTCTGCAGCAACAACATCACACAAACAGGATGACGCAAGCTCTATGTGAGCTTCACTTGGTGACTGCATCACCCCTCTTCTGCTCTCTCAGCCAAAAATTGTGCTGTCACTCAAGACAGTTGCCTTCGCACACAGATTTTCTTCTGTTCTTTTGCCGATGGCTTCAGTCCTCCTTGATCTGCAATCGCTCTGATACCATGTGAAAATTTCTAAATCTAATAAACCAGAAATCCTATTGTAGTAAACCGATTTACATTACCTACTTGTATTCTTCATTTAGCAAGTTATTTTCGAAAATATTCAGAAAATATAAATGTAAATACATCGCAGCCTACACCTCTATACAAATCAAGTACTGAAAATAAATGAGATAATGATGCAAAGGACACACTTATTTTTGGACTAAACGTCCCCGGAAAACCCAATGCGAGAAAACCGGTGTAGCAGCTCTGAGGGTTTTCTATTATTAAGTAGAAGTTTTGAATACAAATATTGGTTGCCCTCTGGAAAAACCATTGACAGAGAGATACAATGGCGGAAAACCTGAGTGAGTTTTACCTCACTTCACCGGGCAGAATCCGGTTGATCTGACAACAAATCTAGCTAGCCCCAGCTACAACTGCGTTGCCCCTTCGCAGTAACTGCGTGGGCCTCCCTGGAGCTCTCTGAGGCTCTACGTCAGCACTTCTGCCCAGTGCTTTAGCTTTCCCGGCCGTTCTGGCAGTTCCCCAGCTTTCTGTGTGGAAGGAAACTCTTCCTCTACGATGGCCCTCTTGGCCCTGCGTCAAGGCTGTGTGGGCCCCAGACTGGCCCAGCTTAAGCTCTCCCGGCTGCTGCGCTACCTCCACAAGCTTCTCTCCGCCTCCCTGTCTGTATTCCCAAACTATCACTGCCCCTCAGCTGCAAGATCTCCCCAACCGATTTCCCTCTTGAGAACTTCTCACCTCAGAAAATCGATTTCCTCAATCTCTCTGTGTGTGTTCTCCAACTGACCCCAAGCCTCCATTTGTACTTTTCTTGTTAAGAAATCAACAGCTGAGATTAAGTCTCTAATCAATGGCTAAGATTAAATTAGACTTGATCATCGTCTCTTAAAAGCTTCTCACCCATATTTTCACTAATACCCATTAATATTTTAATTTTCCTAAGTATAGACTTAGGAAATCTATTAAAATTTTTTATTATTTTAATAAAATACAATCCAGGTGGAATTTCTCCAAACGATTTTTGGGTCTTGGAGATCTCATGTGTTCTAGCCCCTCCACAAAATTTTGGAGCTAAAGCACATCCGATGCTACCCAAAAATCAACAATGGGAAGGTGAACAAGTATTACGACATCCCAACTTATAGTTGCTTGAGTGCAAGCAAACTTGGGAATAGAGGACTATAATGTCCCTTTCCAATCCATAGCAACAGAGAAAAAGTGAATTCGTAGCGTACCATGATCTTTGTAGCTTATCGATGAGAAAAAGGGGGTCAACAGATTAATTAGTAGATATTATCTTAATAATTAAATAAAGGTGGTAAAGTCACTTTGGGAAAATAAGTGACCCGTGGTATTATTTTTCCACCCATGGTATTCTGTAAAGGGAAAAATTATAAAGAAAAGTAGACTTTAGGAAAAGAGATATGTGAGATTAGATCGGTGAATTAGAAAAAGCTGTTAAAATTGGCAACTAGGGCCAAACTCCATGTGGATCATCTTATTAATAGAAGCTGATATTTTTCTTGGATCCCTCTCATCGAGAGGCGTAGGATTGATCTAAAGATCATCCGATTCCGATAAATATTCATGGAGATATGAATTTATTTGTATTATGGGACAATTTGTTAAGGTCGGCCAGCAACCAAATAAACCCCACTTGTGCTCAACGTTTTAGTATAAATAGAAGTGGCCTTCAAGTCATATCAACACACTTGGGATCTCTTCCTCTCTACTTGTCTTTGGGTTTTAGTAGGAGGAGAGATCCTAAGGGATAACGCTGCTCTAATCCAGAGGGAAGAAGCCGAAATTGTCAGAACAACTGGGAAAGCTGACGTAGAGGGCAGAAGCTGGAACTGTCGAGAATTGCTGGGAAAGCTGACGCAGAGGGCAGAAGGTGGAATTGCCGGGAACAACCGGAATTGCCAAGAATTGTCGGAAATGTCGGAACAGCCGGGAAAGCTGACGTAGAGGGCAAAAGCCGGAACTGCCGGAATAGCCGGGAAAGCTGATGTAGAGGGCAGAAGCCGGAATTGTCGGGAACTGCCGGGAACTACTGGAACAGCCGAGAAAGCTGACGTAGAGGGCAGAAGCTGGAACAGCCGGAACAGCCGGCAAAGCTAACGTAGAGGGTAGACGCCGGAACTGCCAGGAACTATCGGAACTATCAGAACTGCCAGAACTGCCGAGAACAGCCGGAACTGCCGGAACTGCCAGAGCTGCCGGAACTGTCAGGAACAACCAGAACTGCTGGAACTATCGGGAACTACCAGAACAGCTGGAGCATCTGTCTCTGAAGGAGAGCAGCATGCAAGGGACAACTAACTAACATTGGGACAGTCGTATGGTACTTAGCAACAATTACACCAAGCATGCAATGTTACAGCTAGCATGCAAGGGACAACTAGCATGCAACAACAAGCATGCTAAGGACAACAAGCATGCTAGGGACAACAAGCAAGCAAGGGACAACAAGCAAGCAAGGTGCAGCCAACACATAGGTTAGTATGGCAACATGGTACAACAATGGCACATAATGCAGTACAGTGATGGGTATAGTCATTATTAATGAAGCGTGATGAGATACAACATAGTGATGATGGGTGCAGCATGGTGCAGCGCAGTGAGGTGCAGCATGATGACGAAATGCAACACAATGATATGTGGAGTCACCTTGGAGAATCAGTTGAAGCAGCATGTCTTCAACTAATCTCATGTATTAGCTTCATAGAGATGATCTATGCTCTTATCTCGATAAGTCAAAGTGTTGACTTCTGTTGTAAACGTACTATCTCTCTCTCTCTCTCTGTGCTGAACTATTGAAGAACATATAAGAAGAATTGTTTCCCCACATTGGGGTTTGTCCCTAGCTAGTGTCACATCTTCTGTCCTCTTGTCTTGGCTTGTCTTCTGCGATTTATGTTTATGTTCTATCTGCAGTTTACATTAATGCTAATGTGATTGCTAATCTGGAAAAGATATTGAGCTAACTGTGAAAATTGAAATAAATTGCTCTAAGCATAGTACATACCTAAAATTAACATGGTTTCAGAGCTAAGGTGAAGGCAATGCCCAAGCAAGAGTGAAAGAGAAATCACCGAAGATAGTTGGGAAAGGAAAAAAGGATCAATGGATTCCTCATCCCTCTTCAAATTCACCAAGGGTGAAGTCGAAGCAGAGAATATTATCAGAATGGCGCAACAGAAGTTTCTGATGGCCTACCTAAAGATCACTTCAATGGGAAGTCCGGATCTAAGGGTGGAAGGAAAGGCAGATGCCTTGGTTGTAATAAGTTCGGCCATTATGTGAAGGAGTGTCTGAGGTAGGGACACATCACTTGATGATGATAACAATCATTCCAGGGACATCTTCAATGATTAGAGGAATGACAGGTAATGCAGGTCATCAAGGAAACGACCGACTCTTCAGAGAAAGCAAGGAACCCGGGTATGAAGAATCAAATATTTTTTCTAATAAGATAAAGAAGCGTTATCTTGTGTTGGCCCTCTCCTTCAGATTCTTTGGGAATCTGTCTTATTGATCGTAGTGCTTCAAGGCACCTCATCGGATAGAAGGGTGTTGTCTCGAATTTGGTAGAGACGGAAACAATCGTGGGATTATACTTAGAGTCGATGCCACCTATCCCGGAAAGGGTGTAGGGAATGTTACCCCTCAAATGAATGAGGGTAACTCTATTCATTTACAAGAATCTTTTTGATGTACCTAATCGCAAGAAGAACCTGGTGTCCATCTCGGAAATGGAAGTCAAAGGTTTCAGGGTGGCATTCATCGATGGAAAGGTACATGTTAAAAAATAGAATTTTCGAAGATGCTTTTTCTCATGGATTTAGGGTTGGCAATTTGTATCAAGTTGCAAGATGGTCCATTGGGGATCATGTCAATTGACATATCGCATCTATAACACCAGAGGTCTACCTATGGGGCCCTACACGATGTGAGTCAGATGGTGATAGGGATGCCTGAATTCAAGAAGAGCATGAAGGTACATGTCTGAGATGTACCGAAGGAAAATCTTATAAGGGGACCATTCCCCTCATACAGCAGGTCCACAGGTTTGGAACAACCCGAGGAGTTTGAGATTCATGATTGGGAATTTCATGTATACAGGTCGAAGAAAGCCCTCTATGGCTTGAAGCAAAACACCTCGAGCGTAGTATGATAGGATTGATAGTTGTTTGATGAAGCTGAGATTCACTAGGAGTGAAACCGATCCAAACCATTACCCGAAGGTTGTGGATGATAGACCTCTCATACTGGCACCTTATGAGGATGACCTATTTCTGACAGGTGCAGACCCTCTCATTTGCAAAAGTAAGGAGTTGGATTCCGTATGTGGAATGATAAACTGCAAGCCTGTGACTACCTCGAGGATCTTAACTTTCAGAAGTTATATGGTAGTGATGTTGGACCAGATTTGGGAATTGCCTCTGAGTTTCATAAACTCATTCGCATTGATGTTCTTGGTGAACTTCCGTCCGGACATATGTTTTGCAGTTAGCATGGTGAGTTCATATTTGGTTGAGCCTCACTGGATTGGTGCCAAGAATGGTCTGAGATATCTTTGGGGCACAATCTCTCATGGATTGAGATACACTGCCAGAAATATGAAACTGCATGATTATTCGAACGCTGACTGGGCAGGCAATGTGGAGGATCACTAGAGCACTTCTCAGTGTTGGTTCTCTTTGGATTCTGCTTCGATATCATGGATGAGCATGAAGCAAAAGTCGGTTGCTATAAGTACCACCGAGACCAAATACATAACTATGAGTATGATCTCGTGTGAAGCTGCATGGTTGCAGAAGCTCTTAATTGAGTTGTTTGTACACATGATGAATACCACTGTGATTCTCTGTGACAACCAGAGGGGGGATTCGATTATTGAGCAATCTCGTATTCGATGATTGCTCCAGCAGATAGACATCAGATATTGCCTTATCTAGGATATGGTAAGTTGATGAGCGAGGAGGCTCCATCACATTGAGACTAACGTACAAGTCGCAGACATTTTGTCAAAGACCCAGGGAAAGGTCAAATCTGTGACTTCTCCGAACGACTTGAAGTCATTGAGAGACCTTGTTATAAGGGTCCTGCATGTTGCATGCATTGAGCTCTGGGAGCTCTGGGGGGCTTGGGGTACTTATTGGAGCAACATACGACCACAGGGCGACTCACCCTCCCCTAGTGGTGCGTTATGTACAAGATGACAGATTCAACCTTCCCCTGTGATACCCCGTGGCGACTGTGGAACAGGATGATTAGTTCTCCTGTGGGCTGGGATGATTAGCTCTCGCGTGGCAACTGTGGAACAGGATGATTAGTTCTCTTGTGGGCCGGGATGATTAGTTCCCCCGTGGCAACTGTGAAACAGGATGATTAGTTCTCCCGTGGCGACTGTGGGGTAGGATGATTCGTTTTCCTATGGACAAGATGATTAGTTCTCCTGTTGAGGCATCCTACCCATGCAGTCTGGGACTCATGGGAAGTACCTCTCATCTGATCAATGAGCAGGGAAATGGGGTTAGGGACCATAGTAGTACTATCGATGGACACATCGATGTATCTACCATACTCCCTATGCTAGGATGACCTCCATTGATCTGGGATCAATGAAACTGATCTGGGATCAGTATGAGTGGTTTGAGACACTCTCTTGTGATATTGATCTGGGATCAATAAAACTGAGTTTGGGCCAGTAAGAGTGATGTGACACACTCTCTTCAGATGAAACTGACTTCGGGTCAGTAGAGAATGGTATGAGACATTCTCGATCAATTCTTCTTCTTCATGGTTCATTAGAGCAGAGCAGAGCTCAGTAGAGCAGAGCAGTGCGGGGCACTGATGGCAAAGATAGTACAGTCAGACATATTGATCAGCGGATGGCGTTCTTCCTAGTTGAGAGGGAGTGTTAAAATTGGCAACTAGGGCCAAACTCCATGTGGGTCACCTTATTAATGGAAGTTGATATTTTTCATAGATCCCTCTCATTGAGAGGTGTAGGATTGATCTAAAGATCATTCGATTTCGATAAGTATTCACGGAGATATGAATTTATTTGTGTTATGGGACAATTCGTTAAGGTCGGCCAGCAACCAAATCAACCCCACTTGTGCTCAACGTTTTAGTATAAATAGAGGTGGCCTTCAAGTGATTTCAACACACTTGGGATCTCTTCCTCTCTACTTGTCTTTGGGTTTTAGTAGGAGGAGAGATCCTACGAGATAACGCTTCCCTAATCCAGAGCGCAGAAGCCGGAACTGTCGGAACAACCGGGAAAGTTGAGGGCAGAAGCCAAAACTGCCGAGAATTGTCGGGAAAGCTGATGCAGAGGACAGAAGGCAGAACTGCCGAGAACTGCCGGGAACAACCGGAATTGCCAGGAACTATCATAAATGCCAGAATAGCCGGGAAAGTTGACGCAGAGGGCAGAAGCCAGAACTGCGGAAACAACCGGGAAAGCTAACGCAAGAGGGCAGAAGCCGAAACTGCCGGAACAGCTAGGAAAGTTGATGTAGAGGGCAGAAGCTGAAACTGCCGGAACTGCCGGGAACAGTCGGAACTGTCGGAACAACCGGAGTATCTGTCTCCGAAGGAGAGCAGCATGCAAGGTACAACTAACTAACATTGGGACAGTTGTATGGTACCTAGCAACAATTACACCAAGCATGCAATGTTACAGCTAGCATGCAAGGGACAACTAGCATGCAACAGCAAGCATGCTAAGGACAACAAGCAAGCCAGGTGCAGCCAACACATAGGTCAATATGGCAACATGGTACAACAATGGCACATAATGCAGTACAGTGATGGGTACAGTCATGATTAATGAAGCGTGATGAGATACAACATAGTGATGATGGGTGCAGCGTGGTGCAGCGCGGTGAGGTGCAACATGATGACGAAATGCAGCACAACGATAGGTGAAGGAGTCACCTTGGAGAATCAGTTGAAGCAGCATGTCTTCAACTGATCTCATGTATCATCTTCTTAGAGATGATCTATGCTCTTATCTCGATAAGTCAAAGTGTTGACTTTTGTTGTAAACGTACTATCTCTCTCTCTCTGCTGAACTATTGAAGAACATATAAGAAGAATTGATCAAGGGTTTCCCCATGTTGGGGTTTGTCCCTAGCTAGCGCCACATCTTGTGTCCTCTTGTCTTGGCTTGTCTTCTGCGATTTATGTTTATGTTCTATCTACAGTTTACAGTAATACTGATGTGATTGCTAATTTGGAAAACATATTGTTCTAACTGTTAAAATTGAAATAAATTTCTCTAAGCATAGAACAAATTAATTAGTAGATATTATCTTAATAATTAAATAAAGTTGGTAAAGTCACTTTAGAAAAATAAGTGACCCGTGGTATTATTTTTCCACCCATGGTATTTTGTAAAGGGAAAAATTATAAAGAAGAGGAGACTTGAGGAAAAGAGATATGTGAGATTAGATCGGTGAATTAACAAAAAGCTCAAGTAGCTTTGGGAGAGGTCAAACCCTCAAATATTCCCAATTTTGGTGTTGAAATACACACCCTAGCCAGTGGTTTTGGTGGTTGTTGGGCCATCCTAGGCAATCAATAAAATTATCTTATGTAGAAGAGGCCAAGTTATTGTTTCAAGGAGGCCGAGTTCATAGTCAAGGAGGAGATTGATTTGTCTAGCTATAGAGGTTGAATTTCTAGTTTCATTGGTGCCGAATTCTTCCTTCAAAGAAAGTCGATTTGCATGATCCATAGAGGCCAAATTGCTAGTGTTGCAAGGCTGAGTTTTTCTTTAAAATCAAAGGCCGAATTTATGTGTTGTAGGGGCCATTTTTTCACTCCAAGCTGAGGGCCGAAATATTACTTTGGAGGAGGACAGAATTAGTTTGTTGTAGGAGGGCTAAATTGCATTTCTTGTGGGAGATTGATTTGTTTTTTACGGCCGAGTTGCAATTTCTCAAGAGGTTGAATTGTCAAGTTCCATGGAGCCAAAATTAACTTCACCAAAAGGGCCAGAAAATGTTATTGTTAAGAGGGCCGAATTGCACACTTTAAGAGGGTCAAGTCCACAATTCGCTATGGTGAACAAGTTGCATAGCTAAAGGAGTCCAAGCCAAGGGTCTTGGGGAATATCCCCATCAGATTTCCTTCCAAAACAAATTGATGTAATTTCCTTCTAATTTAAAAATTAAAATAGTTGGAGTTTGCAGTGTTTTTCTCTACCATGGTGTTGTAATTTATTGTTAAATTTTTCTGGAAAAAAATTATAATGGATATTAAAATTAATTTTTCTTGGAAATTAAGTAAAAAATTATAAAAGGGATATTACAACTTCAGATCTCTCAATTGTGCTTTGGCTCAAAGGAGGAGGGATCACGTAGATCCACTCACAAGTGCTTCTTGGAGGAACTTATTTGCAGGCGTTCATAGAGCTAAAAAAGGGCCTTTATTTCCCTCAATATTTTCTTGAGCAGGTAAAATTTATATGGGCAGCAAATTTTGAATAGTAATGGCAAAGCCGAGTTTGGTTGGCTATCTATAGTCGAGATTATAAAGGATTGCTTTAATATTAAAACAAATCTATGTAGTAGCTCGATAAAGAACAAATTCACCTAGGGTGAGTCATTCCCTTGAGTTCCAAGACATTTATGGCAACACTTGAAGGCCAAGTCATAATCTTGGGCAACTGAGTGTAATATCCAATGTTCCACCGACTTTCTGGGATGGGGATATGCACAAGAGGGACATACATAAGCAACCCCAAAATTTAGGGAATTTTCGGGGAAACGGGGAGGATGTCATAGTCATACAAATTATAAAATTATAAATTATTAAAATTTAATATATAAAAATAAAAATAAAAAATCCCAAAAATATGTAAATTACTAAATAGAAAAAATTAATAATTATGAAATCTACATCTAAAGACTAAATATGATCATCATTACTTATTAGACTATTATCATTTGACATTTATTCATTGTAAATCTAAAAGTAAATTACTAAATTGAATCCATCATTTAACATTATGCAATGTTCCTTCTAAATTCATCATTTGGCATGATGCAAGGTACATTTAAATTAAGTTAATAAATTCATCATTTGACAATTGAAATTATGCAGTGCTCATCAAATTTTCAAAAACAATAAAAAGTAAATTCATAATATGACAATGACATTAACATTATGTTGAAGTTTAAAATAGCCATAAAATACTAAACTAAAAGTAAACAAAGATAACATTGAGCAGTGAAATACTAGTAAATTTCTAAAAAAGTACTAAATAATATTAATAAATACTAAGTCTTCAGTTTTAATATACTTTTAGTTTTTTTTTCATTTTTTAAGTTTTAAGTTTTAATATTATTTAATTAATTTATTTATTTAAAAAAAGAATAAGTTTTAACAAGTTTTAAGTTTTAATATAGTTTCCTTTTCTTTATTTTTTTTTTTCATATATTTAAATTTGTATTTTTTTTTTTAAATTTTAATGTTTTATAAAAACTATTAGACAAAAAAATGGTGACATCCCCCTTGCATCCCTTGTGTCCCCCTGTCCCCCCTGCGTCCCCCGACATCCCCCTTGCATCCCCCCGACATCCCCCTTGCGTCCCCCCTGCAAAGGAATCACGTTTCGTTGCTAGAAAAATGTCCCCCGAAGTTTCCTTGAGTTTCCCCAAAAAGGGGACATGAGGGAAACGTTTCCCCTGGAGTTGCCCCATCCCCAGAGCATGGAGGAGCTTCGGGGCGCATTCCCCACCCTAGGGGACGCGTCCCCGTGGAACACTGGTAATATCAAGAAGGGATTGAACCCTTATCCAGGTTAAATCAAGACCGATACTCCTTAACCAAATTGCATTGATAAGGGACTAACTATCTGGACATATCTTTGAAGCAAAATATCCATGTAAGGCTAAACATATCTCTTAGCTGTAGAAGTGTTGTAGCAATTAAATTAGTTGGCCAAGATTACTATCCTATAGAAAATTAAGTTGTTGGTGGTGTTGTAGCAGCTAAATGGAGCAATGGATGTTGAGTACATTCTAGGATCATTAATTAGATACTTGTATGTACTCTCTTGGTTTCATCTAATAAAATGGTCTGGTGGTTTGAGATTTATGCAGAAAAATATGTGTTTATTTTCTAAAATTAATGGAGCAAGGATTTTCATTCATTGTGTTGTTGCAAAATATTTGTTAGATTGTTTACACGTAAAATCTAGAAGGCTTTGGTAGTGACATTACTAGTGGAATTAGCCCTATTTTGTAAAAAGGGACATTATAAAATGGAATAAATTACCAATGGAAGAGTTGATGAGGGAAGATGAGTTATTTATGCAAAAGCACAAAGATGAGTTATTCATGCAACAAGTCCCACAGTTAGTCAAGTGTTGAGGACAATACTTGTTTGAAGAGGAGGGGCATGTTAAGCCCTAGAAAAAACCCATGCTAACCCTAAAACCCCCTATTAAACCCTACATATTGAGTTATTACATTTCTATTGTTATATCGTAATGTAGGCTAGAACATTTCATTGTACCCTTTCATTATAATTGTACCATTTTTGTCCCATATAATTAAAGGTTATAATGAGATGTTTTGGCCTACATAACGATATAAAAATAAAAATGTAATAACTCAATGTGTAGGTCTTAATAGGGGGTTTCAGGGTTCATAATATATATGTATATGGAGGAGTCCTAATATTTAATGACTTCTTATCATTTGTAAGGTGCACGGTTCATAAAAGAGTCTAACTCAAAGATCTTGTAGAGTTGGGATGTACGTTGGCTTGATCGGATGTAATGTTCCCAATTTTGTGCACGCAAAAATCACTTCGGAATTTTGCCAATTTTTGGATAATATTAAAAAGGGGAAAATATTATTTTGTGAGAAAAGGGAGAAATTATTATTTTAATGGAATGGCAGCAAAATAACATTTTATTGGAGGATGAAGACAAATTATTATTTTAATGGGATGGCAAAAAAATAATATTTTATTGGAGAAGGGAGACAAATTATTTTTTTATTGGAATGGTGGCAAAAGATTATTATTTTATTTAAATTACGGCAAAAAGTGGAAAATGGCCCCCACCAATAAAATAATAAGGAAAGGGGGAGAATCTAAAAGCTAAAGGGAGGCTCCATGAAGATTATAAAAGGAGGAGGAACTCAATTGCAAGGCATTCTATTCCTATGATTTCTATTTGACATTAAGAAGTTCAAGCGAGTATCAAGAGTTTCAAGCAAAACTCAAGCTAATTTCGTTGTGTTGTTTTGTGGTAGCATCGGATGTGCTCTAGCCATGAAAATTGGTGGAGAGGCTAATGCACATAAGATCTCCAAGACCCAGAAATGGTTTGGCGAAATTCTACCCGGTCAGAGAGATATTAAAATAATTAATATTTTTAATGGGGTTCCTAAGTGAAAACTTAGGAAAATTAAAATATTAATGGGTATTAATATAAAACTGGGTGAGAATGTCTAAATGACATGGATCAAGCCAAATCTAATCTTAGTTGTTGACTAAAGACTTAATCTCAGTCGTTGAAGATTCAATAGGAAAAGTATAAGAGAGGCTTGATATTGAGTTGGAGATACACCAAATTGATCAGTCAGTTTGATTTTCTGGAGTGGGGTTTGCTGAGAGAATTGAACTAGTGATCTGTTGCAGCGAGGGACAGTTCAGCACAAGGTCGAGAATACATAGCAGAGAGGTAGAGATAGTGTCAGAGAGACAACGCAGAGCCTAGGAAGGCTGAATAGGCCAGCGTGGGTGACGCAGAGGGTTTGAGGGTTTACGCAGAGGCTTCAGTAGCTACGCAGTGGCTAGCAAAGCTGATGTAGGGCCAAGAGGCAGCATTGGGTGATTTTCGTGGGGCAGGGTGAGTGTTGGTGAGCTGGGAAGGGTGACGCAGTCCCTATAGAGTGACACAGAGCAGTAGAGAGGCTTGGAGTAGCTTTCATTTTCTAGTTAAGGAGCTGCGATTGTTGTTGTGGGATCGTTCATTCGGTGACTGATCAGCCAGGATATCTGTCTCCGAGGAGAGGTACTACTGCCGAGGGCATTCTCTATTGGGTGAGCCATTTCTAGCACCCTAGATGTATTCATAGACAACATAATAATAAAACCCTCATATCTGCTGCACCGGTTTTCCCGCATTGGGTTTTTTGTAATGTTCCTAAGTATGAATGTGAGTGATATTAAGCAAATAAATAGTGCAGCAGCATATAAAAATAAAAACATCCATGAAAACACTGCAAATCAGGAACTGTTGAGCCATAGTATTAAAAATCAGAGGGCTAGATACAATATGAAATGGAATGGTGCACCTGGGCTTGTTTCAAAGGACAAGCTTGACAAAACCTAGGCGAGAAATAGTTGCACTGAAGACTGCCCAACTGTTGCACCACTCTGCACTGTGCTGCCCCAGTAAGTTGTTGCCCTGCTGAACTTTGACCTACTGGAATGTGCCCAAAAACTGCCCAAAAAATTATATCCTTTCAGCCTTGGACTCCTTGGACAAAACCCAGAAGGGAATTTCGTTGGCTTTGACTTTGGATTTTCGGTCCCCAGCGTCTGCTGCCAAATTCGACTTGCAAGAAACAACCTACAAATCCCTCTATAAACACCTCTAAAATGTTGGTTTTACCTGTGTGCTATCCAACTCCTTGTTCCCCGGATGGCTCGTGGCCAAGACGAACTTCTCTCCCAAGCCCCACGAAATTGTTGCTACAAGCCTCTGCGCAATCCCTCTGCACAAAAATCCGTACCACTAATGCACTAGTTTAGCTGGCTACAAATCCCAGCGAAAATGTCCTCAACAAGCAGCCTTCTCAGCTCCCGAAAATTCCAGCAAGCAATGAACCTCCTTGCCGGCTTCTAACTCCTCCTGTGTGTTTCTGGTTGCCCAAGAAATATGCAGTTCCCTTTTTTGCTTTCCTAGCTAAAGTGTGACTGTGCTGAACTCCCTGAAAATCCTGTGGAACAGCCTCCCTAGGGTGGGCACAGATGGTCCCTTGAAGAAAAGGTTGAATCTCCCGCGTGAGAGATTCGTGGCTAAACAGCTGGTAGACTCGCTAAGCAGCAAAGCGTACAAAAGTGTGTTTGTTTGCAGCTATTCAAGATAGTCAAAAATGGGCACTAATCCTCCTTTTATCACCTTGGGTCCCCTTAGCCTCATGTGGGCCCCTCCATCAACCCATTAGATTCCCTCCAAGCTCATCGAATGGCCAAGTTTGAATTTCTCATGTGGGTGGCCCCCACATTCCACTAGCTACAAAATAAAGTCGAATTCCCCTATAGTTCCTAAGTCTAAGTGTAGGTTCCTCCTCCTAAGCCAAAAAGGTGTAGTTGCACCCTGTGACTAATGTATTTGAGAAGGGAAATGACATTTGTCTGGGGACGACTGTCCAAAAATAACGGTGTCCCTTGTGTGTTTGTCTCAGTTATTTCAGTCGCTGATCTATATGAATTAAGGTTGCGTTTGTGTTTATTTTAGTATTTATATTTATAAATAACTTGTTAATGGAATAAACAAGTAGGAGAAATTAAACCAAATAATGCAGTAGGGATTTTTGATGTGTTAGATTCATAAATTTCAACATGGCATCAGAGCGTTGCAGATCACAGGAGAATTGAATGCACTAACAATAATCTGAAGAATTTGCAGCAGTAGTAGTTGTCCCAAGAGACAACGTTGTTCCAGAGCAGAAGTAGTAGAAAAGAAGTGACGTAGAGGGCTTGCGTCATCATTTTTGAGCCAGGAGGAGGGTCAGTGCAGAGGCAGAAAGGGGCAGATCAGACCTAAGCAGTGCCTGGTCATCTTTCTCAGCCAGGAAGGATCGACGTTATGGCCAGGAGGAGCAGATTCTACCGTTGCCGAGATTGCGCAGAGCCTGAAAGGCTCAGCTTCTTCAGTTGCCGAGGCTTGGGGAGCTGTGGGTAGATTGTGATTGAGAAGCTGGTGGGGTGTTGTTGTTGTCATAACAAAACAGTACCTAAGGATACAGAACCAAGGTAGAGGGAGTCGTTAGCTTGATGGATTTCTAGCCAAGAAATCCAGAGTCGAGTTGCAGTTGCAAGGAGGATTGGAGAGGAGCAGTTCGACAGTTGGCCAGAGGATTTCCAAGAGGGAAATCAAGACTTAGAGGGAGATTTCCAGGAGGAGTCGAAACTCAAAGGGAATCCAGAAGAGGAGCGGAAATGGCAGTGAATGGACTGAGGGATTAGGGCAGATTAGACGGGGCTTTCAACTTTGTCATTTGGAAGGCCAGGATCGTGGCAGTCCTGGATCGACATCACATCAAGGACTTTTCCTTGAGAACCATGGCTATCCCAGTCGACCTAGCTGAAAATGAGAAGCATGAGGATGAAATGGCAAGGGCGAAGTGCATAATCCTTGATGGGTTCAAAGATCATGTCGTACCACATATTGCTGAAAAGAACATAGCAAAGGAGATGTGGGATACTTTGAAGACCTTGTATCAGGGCTCTTCTGTGCAGCGGAAGATGCTATTGGAAAATCAACTGCGGTCGTATCAAATGCAGAAGGGAGAGAAGATAGATCTGTTCCTCCTTAGATTGCAGGAGATTCGTGACCAACTTACTTCCATAGGGTCTACACCGGATCCGGAGTTCATGGTGAGGACGCCCTGAATGCAGTCTCCGAGGAGTGGGAGACATTTGTCCAAGGCATTTTGGGCAGAGCTACTCTTCTAGGATGGGAGGAGATGTGGGCAGCTCTTCACCAAGAAGAGATCAGGTGGTTGACCAAGGCAGGGAGTAGTGGCAAGGGAAGTCGAATCAAGAAAGAGGAAGAGGAGGATGCAACTCTAGCATTTGCGGGACAACAAGGGAAGAGGAAGAAGAAGGACATCTCCAAGGTTAAGTGCTTCCATTGTGGGGAGCTGGGACATTATGCATCCCAGTGTCCTAAGAAGAAAAACAAGTGAGAGGCTTCCGACTCCAAGGCAACTCTGGCTAAGGCGGAGAAAGAAGTCGAGACTGATGACGACTATGCCATGAGTACTCATGCACCTCCAGAGAATAGGTGGGGAGACATCGAGTTGTAGTTAGGAGGACTACATACTAGGGGCAGGATCCTTGAGGTTCCAAAACTCTTGGATCATATCTAGCTACGAGAGCCCTTAATGACAGTAGCAGGATGACAGAGGTCGGGTGGAGCAAAGTGTAGTGGAGTAGCAAGGCAGTTCTTGGGTGCAGAAATCTGAGGCAGCGCAGTGGAGGTTGCAGCAGTGTGAGAGGCACAGAGGTATATGCAGCAACACAATGGCAACAGAGGCAGCTTCAGTATCATGAGGCTTCCAGACTGACTGGGATGTTAGTACTTGGGAAGAGTCAGTTACCTACTTCTCGGTAACTGAGTTGCAGTGTAGCAGTTAGTAGTGGCAGTGCTAGGGGCAACATGGGCATCATATTGAGAGGGAGCTACAGTACGGATGTGGCAGTGACAGTGGCAGTGTCATGGGTAGCAGTACAGGAAGCAGCAATGCAGATGATGTGAGGCAACATGCCAAGCATCAACACAGGTACCGATGCAGAGGATCACTGTGATGTTTCAGTGTTGGAGCATTACTAGAGCATCTTCCTCACTAAGAGGGAGTGTTGATTTGTTGTAGCATCAAATGTGTTCTAGCCATGAAAATTGGTGGAGAGGCTAAGGCACATAAGATCTCCAAGACCCAGAAATGGTTTGGGGAAATTCCACCCGGATGAGGAGATATTAAAATAATTAATATTTTTAAAGGGGTCCTAAGTATAAACTTAGGAAAATTAAAAAATTAATGTATATTAATATAATTTTGGGTTAGAAGGTTCCAAGAGACAAGGATCAAGACAAATCTAATTTTAGCTGTTGATTAGAGACTTAATCTCAGTCATTGAAGACTCAACAGGAAAATTATAAGAGGAGGCTTGAGGGTCAATTGGAGATACACCAAATTGATCAGTGAATTCGATTTTTTGGAGTGAGGTTTGCTGAGAGAATCGAACCAATGATCTGTTGCAACGAGGGGCAGTTCGGCACGAGGCCAAGAATACATAACAGAGAGGCAGAGATAGTGCCAGAGAGACAACGCAGAGCCTGGGAAGGTTGACGCAGAGGCTGAAGAGGCCAACATGGGTGACAAGGAGGGTCTAAGGGCTGCCACAGAGGCTAGCAGAGCTGACGCAGGGCCAAGAGGTAGCGCTGGGTGATTTTTGTGGGGTAGAATGAATTTTGGTGAGCTAGGAAGGGTGACATAGTCCCTGTAGAGTGACGCAGAGCAGTAGAGAAGCTTGGAGCAGCTTTTGTTGTCCAGCTAAGGAGCTACCATTGTTGCTGTGGGATCATTCATCTAGTGCCTAATCAGCCGGAATATCTGTCTCCGAGGAGAGGTGCTACTGTCGAGGGCATTCTCTATTAGGTGAGCCATTTTTGGCACCCTAGATGTATTCAGAAACTGCATAATAATAAAACCCTCATATCTTTTGCATCGATTTTTCCGCATTGGGTTTTTCCGGGGACGATTGTCCAAAAAATAACGGTGTCCCTTGTGTGTTTGTCTCAGTTATTTCAGTTGCTGATCTGTATATGAGTTAAGGTTGCATTTGTGTTTATTTCAGTATTTATATTTATAAATACCTTGTTAATGGGATAAACAAGTAGGAGAAATTAAACTAGATAATGCAATAGGGATTTATGATGTGTTAGATTCAGAAATTTCAACACGGTGGACTTCGATTGCCACCCTAGTTAGCTTTGGGGGAAGATTATTTCAGATCTTCCATTGGTGCTTATTGTAGTGACCTAAAATCAATTGTTGCAGGACTCCAACATTGTGAGGTTTCATTTCTTACGGGAGATTGTTGGCACCTTGATTCAGTGTTTGCAAGATCATCTTCCTAGATCAAAGGACTGAATGCTATCATTTTCTTAGGAGTTGAGTACCTATTTGAGGAGGAAATTTATGAAATAAACTTCTTGTGATTTCTAAGGTAAACCACTATGCTCGAGGGCCATCTTCCAATGTAATGTTCCAAACTTAAATAAATAGTGATATGCAAAGCAAAAACAATTTATAGCACAAAAATTTTAAACAATTAGCAAATGCTCATAAAAACTCTGGAATTAATGGAATCCCAAAAATGATATCTAATTAGGAACGAGCTGAGCCATTTTATTAATCAATGGAGCAAGTACAATAGTATGGAGGAATGCACTTGGGCTTGCCTCAATGGCAAGCGTGATAGAACCCAGGTGATAATACAATGTTCTCAAATGCTAGAAATGAATGCTCCTCTAATGCTTTGTGTTGCCCAGAAAACTTCACTGCTGCCTGGAAAGGCACTGCAAGAAACGTCTCCTCTGGTGCTCAGAAAATGATGAAACTTCAGCCACAAATTCCTTGGCCAAAACCCACAAAAACCCAGAAATGGTTTGGCCCGATTTGGACTCCCAAAATCGACCCCCAAGGCACTATTCAATCTCCAGCAATTCTACACTGTCTACTGCAAAGATATGGCTTAAAACCCCACCTCCAGTGCTTAAAAAATTATGAAACTTTATATTTGGGATCCTTGTCAAAAACCCAGAAAAACCTAGAAAGGATTTCGGCTGGTTTAGATATTTGAAATTCGACCCCCTTGGAGCCCAACCTCAGCTGCAACTGCAAAACTCGGCCTGTTGGAAACGACCTATAAATCCTCCCGGAAATGCCCCCAAAGTGCTGGGCTCACCCTTGCTATCCAATCCCTAACTTCCCAGGTGAGCTCTTGGCCTAAAACACCTGCTCCTAAGCTCCACGAAAAACTGTTCAGTGGCCTCTACGTTGTACCCTAGCCCAACAATTTGAATTGCTGGAACGTTGGGTCTGCTGGTTGTAAAACTTAGCAAGGATGTCGGTCTATTGTTGTTATCTCAACTCTCTAACTCTCCGACAAACAATATGATCTTTGTTGGCCTCTATCTCCCTCTGCGTATTCTCTGGCTGCCCAGAAATACGCACTCCCTGCTCTGCGCTGGTTGGTGGTGCTATGTCACTGCCTTGGAACTCCTGAAATCCTTGTAGAACTGCCTCTCTAGGGCAGGCACGAATGGTCCCCCGAAGTAGAGGTTGAATCTCCCACTTGAGAGATTCGTGGCTAAACAGTCGGTTGACTCAGCTAAATAGCAGAGTGAACAGTCAAGTGATTTTGTTTGCAAGATGTATGAATGAATCCAAAAATGAGAGTTGCTTCCTCCTTATAACTCCTTGGGCCTTCCTTGCCTCATGTGGGCCCCTCCATCCACCCATTAGAATTTTCCTCCAAGCCATTCAAATGGGCCAATTCGAATTCCCATGTGGGTGGCTCCCACATTGCACTAGTAACCAAATTAAGTCGAATTGCCTCCTAAGTCCCTAAGTCAAAAACGATGGGTTCTCTTCCTTAGCCAAAATTGTGCAAAATTGTGTAACAGAACCCTGTTACAAATGTGTTTGAGAAGGGACATGACAGTCCTCCCCTCCCAAATGTTGCTTGCCCTCAAGCAACCTCAAAGCTAGGTGCTCCAATATGTGCTCACTCTCCCAGGTGGCATCCTCATTCGGAAAGTTCTTCCAATGCTCCAAAAATCACTTGTCCTCAAGCAATGCCTAAATGAGCATCCTCTCTAACTGTTGCTCCCCACTGTCACTGCAACATGTGCCAGGGTTCCAGATGTGCCATTGAATCGTCCCTGACCTCAGCACTGTCCTGCTATGAAAGAATATTTCAATACCAAGATCCCAGGCCATCCTGTCCAACATGAAGCTCCCCTTACTCCACTCACTATCATGCCGGGTGCAAGTACCAGAAGTCCCTTGCTCCATCCGTGACTCGCTAAATCCCAATGGAAGATCTATATGATCTCCCCCTGCAGTAATCGGTGCATCCCTAAAGGTTATTGTGTTGTGACGCCCCAGTTCCCTGCTAGTCCCAGAGTGGTGCCACCATGTTAATGCTGCGCTACTCTGACTATGTCATACTCCCCATCGTGCACAGATAGTATCCTCCTCTCCTGGAACTCGATGGTGGAATATTGAAAGAGGCGAGAGACATCCTGCCTGGGCATCTCCATGGCACCAAGGCCTACCCATCCAAATCTAACTCCGAACCTGTGTAGCAATAGAGAATGTCTGCCTCCCATATGATGAAACTCGTTGTGAACCCCCATGTGTCATCCCAAGAGCGAACTATATCACTCTCTACCACGACTCCGCTCATCACGAGTAATCTATTGATCAATTGAATCCCTGCATCCCATAGACAGAGCTGCTGCAACATAGCCTTGACAACTGATGGAATCCCTTTGGCCCTCATCTCTAGTCCCTGCATGCCACCCATATATAGGCTCCATACATCATGAACTAATCTGAGGCATGCTAAATTGTTCGGTGCCTGTCACTGTGTAGTACTAATGACCATTGGAAACCACATGTGCCAAATAGCTACCCCCTGAATGCAACCAATAGATGGGTATCTGATACGCGCAATCGACTCAGTGTATGTGAATCCATCTTGCTCCTGCCAACCATTGCCACTGGTTTGACTACCCCCCCATGGAGTATGTGTCGATACAATGTCGGGAACCCGAATACATACTGGACAACTATCTCAGCTGTACACGGTATCCTCTGCTCATGCATGGTCCAGACATGCCCTATGGAAAGAGTGAAACATGTCTCCCCTATGACCAACTCCCCAGGCATAGGATCAGTGATGAATGATATGCCATCCCTGTCAGTGATCACCTCATCCCTCGACCTGTGGCTGTCAACTCGCGCACCGACTCGATGCCCCTGCTGAGAAGTCTTCCCTCTATCGCACCAAGTGTCATCCAAATATCTTGGGTGAGCTCCCCATCCCCTGCTGCTCGTGCCCAAAGTGTCAAAGGACAACAACCAGATCGCCCGTTCCTGTAAGTGACGTAGAAGAGGGTTAAGAGTGCCAGTCCCCACGGATACCATCAAGTATCGCTCATCTATGTCCCCATCGATCCTGGGTGAACTACACGCAAAGGTATGCCCAGTATCTCTGTCCACGAGTGTCCCTTGAGGCAACACTCCAAGACCTTGTTGTGCAACACCATATGCCTTTGCATACCACTAATCATCTCTGTACTCCTAGACATGCCACTGTACACCGCGGCCTACCCCTGCACACTGTTGGATATACTCGGCTGCAGCTATGCCATCCTGTACCATCCTGCTTCCTAGCTGTGTCACTGCACTTGTCACTCCCTGCATGTACTCACTGCGATGTAAGGCACTTCCACTCCGCAACGCAGTCCAACACACTGCAACACAACACCATGCCCACCTGTAGACCACTCCTGAACACTAGATGCTCCCACACATCCCTGGATATGATGGCCTAGAGCTGTGTCTCTAAGTGTCAGGCCACACCTGATCAGTATCATCACCTCCACCATCGCATCATTATCCTCGCCGATGAATGGATCTTCCCTCCAAATCCCCCTTGAGGAATCTGAGAAGTGACACCCCTATGTGTCACCAGTGATGGCACCACTGCTCCGCTCCTATGCATTCTCTGTGCCCCGCACAAAAGTGAAGAGCCCCCAGCTCCATGCAAGGCACTGTCTGGTGGCCTGCCAATGCCACCTCCTCCAACAAACTCTTGCTAGAGTATGTTGCTCACCTAGTGATCCCGTGTACAAATGCCATACCAAGAAAACCAAAAGAGTCTGTCCATAAACTGGTCAGCCACTAGTGCTAATCAAGACTCCCTTGAGTATGTGCATGCTCAACTACTAGGTCAACTACACCATCCCAGTTGTAGTCAACCGACATACATGGGAAATGATAGGTAGTCCCTCCCGAATCCCAATGCCAGTCGGGGCTTCCAGCATCCCCAGTGCCTGGAAACTCCTACTGACCTCCACCTAGGTCCACTACCATCTCCATAGTCCACTCCACCAGGTACCAACTCAGAATCTCTCGCCACCCAACCCCAAGAGAGGGATCGAATACACGAACTCCGGCACATAGAACAACCCCAGCATGGGGGTGTTGCACCGTGTGCAACTCAGGTCGTCTCATCTCGCTATCCTGGTCAATACATACAATCTGACTAGGTAGCTCTATCTCCCTCTGTCTAATGAGCCAAGGTAACCTAACAGTGCTGCCAACCCCGTCTATGTATGCCCGAAGGGGGCTGCTCTCACAGTCCAACGTGCACTCTAGCTGCACAAGTAGGGAATCCAACTGCTCCCCAACGTGAGTCAATTTGGCCGTGGACTCAGCACAAGCCACTCTCATGCTCTCCAGCTCCTCGTTCTGCTGCAAAATCACCTCTCGCACTAACACGACCTTCCTTTTTAATGCTAGAAGGTCGGCTTGAAACTGATGGAATTGTCGTGGGCATCTATCACCTGCAAACTTGGTCACGGCTCCAGATACCTCAATAACTGTTAGCATCTCGTCCAGGGATGGCACCCCCTCAACAAATGGCTTTATGTGAGTAGGCTCTATCCTCTGCAGCAGGGTGTCAATTGGTGCTATCAAAGAGGTCCCTAATAAAGGTGACTCTTGCGCCACACCGGGTATATCAATGTGCTCCTCACCATCCTATGAGCTCTCAACATCATGTTCAACCTCCTCCTCAACTCCTGATATCTAAAGCTAGGTCTCCACCAGCAAAATTGCCCCCTGGTCTCACCCTCTAACCTTCTTTGTCTTGTCTACTCCTTTTCAGGAGATCCGGTGCCCTAATTTGGTCGACTTTCCCCACACGATGTAGATGGCTGCACCCCCACAACCTGCTCACCTCTAACATCTTTTTTGTAAGGGAGAGGATGGGTTTGTTCTGTCACCCTCCTCAACTGGGCCAACCTCTCATCATCCTAATGAATTCTACCCCAGAATTTCTGCATACTGGATTTCCCTTGAGCCATGGGTTTGTCTCCGGTTTCACCTGTCACAGTGCACTCATACCCAAAACTTCCATGATCTTCTGGCTAATTTCCCACAGCTGGGTCAAGATCATGCTCTGATACAACTGTAATGTTCC
The DNA here is from genome assembly GCA_031772625.1 of Pinus tabuliformis. Lineage (NCBI taxonomy): Eukaryota > Viridiplantae > Streptophyta > Pinopsida > Pinales > Pinaceae > Pinus > Pinus tabuliformis. The sequence continues at coordinate 1,013,374,994 of CM062816.1, read as the reverse complement.
AAACTTAAATAAATAGTGATATGCAAATATTTTAAACAATTAGCAATGCTCATAAAAACTCTGGAATTAAGAACCAGCTGAGCCATTTTATTAATCAATGGAGCAAGTATAATAGTATGGAGGAATGCACCTAGGCTTGCCTCAATGGCAAGCATGATAGAACCTAGGTGATAATGCAATGATCTCAAATGCTGGAAATGACTACTCCTTTATTGCTTTGCACTGCCTAGAAAACTTCACCGCTGCCTAGAAAGAGCCTGCAAGAAACTCCTCCTCTGGTGCTCAGAAAATGATGAAACTTCAACCGCAAACTCCTTGGCACTATTCAATCCCCAGCAATTCTACATTGTATGCTGCAAGGATACGGCTTAAAACGCCACCTTCGGTGCTTAGAAAATTATGAAACTTTATATTTGGGATCCTTGTCAAAAACCCAGAAATACCCAGAAAGGATTTTGGCTGGTTCAAACTTCTGAAATTCAACCCGCTTGGAGCCCAATCTCAGCTGCAACTGCAAAACTCGGCCTGCTGGAAACTATCTGTAAATCCTCCCAGGAATGCCCCCAAATTGTTGGGCTGGCCTTTGCTATCCAATCCCTAACTTCCTAGGTGAGCTCTTGGCCTAAAACACCTACTCCTAAGTTCCATAAAAAACTGTTCAGTGGCCTCTGCGTTGTCCCCTAGCCCAGCAATTCGAACTGTTGGGATGCTAGCTCTATTCGTTGTAAAACTCAGCAAGAATGTTGGTCTATTGTTGTTATCTCATCTCTCTAACTCTCCGACAAACAATCTGATCTCTAAGTCACCTGACACGAGGATTCGGGATTCGTAGGATACGGGGATTCAAGTGTCGGATTCAAACACTTTGACCCCTCGGAACAGGACACGTAGGATTCGTTATATATTATTTTATATATATATTTATATTAAAAATTAGATATTTCTTACACAAATTCTCATTAATTATACAAATTCATTGATTTCAAACATAGATCTTCATCTAGATGTTAGTTTTATTGTTTACAAAGTAAGTTAGTAACATTATAGCATGCATAGTACATACAAAATTCAAATACATGTCACTATCACATAAATCATAAATGATAAATCAATGAATCATAAATTTTAAATTCATAAATGATAAATCATAATACCTATTCAATTCATCAATGATCCAATAGGAGAAAGACAAGATAGTAAGATAAAGACACTGACAGCTGTAGTTTTCTCATTAAGTCATCAAATCAAAATGTGTTACATAGGTAGTGCAATGCCAATGGCAAATAGAAATAGAAAATATAAAACAACTACAGATATACAAGCCTCAAGGCAGTAGGTAGCCCATGACTCATGAGTCATCAATCCTCATAGTCATCATCAGAATCAGCATCAATGTCCTCATCATCATGGTCACCACTGCTCTCCTCTGCATCCTCCTCCTCCCCTGTATCCATAGTTGCCTCTACATCTGCTGGTGTGGAGGATGACCCCTCTACAATATCACTGTCATCAAATCTAACAGGCTCTAGCACTGGATCATTGAGATCCATGTTGGCCAATGCCAACTCAACACTGCTGTCCAGACCCATATCATCAGGAAAGACATCCCACATCTTTGTCTTTCCCTTCAACCACTCTTCCCTTTGCCTGTAAATAAGACGAAGGTTGGTGTGCACATACACCATTGTCTCTGCCCTGGACTGCTCAAACCTACTCTTCTTCACACTTTACAAATTCCCATATGTGCTCCAATTCCTCTCGCAACAAGAGGATGAAGTCACCTGAGAGAGGAGCCTCATGGCTAATTGCTGAAGAGGAGGGAATGTTGCCCCATGATTTTCCCACCAAGAATAGGGCTTCTTAGCCCCCCTGTCTCTAATCACATCATATCCTGCAAATCGACCAGTGCCAGTGGAAAACTTTACAAAGGCATCCTCCACCTCATCAAGCAATGCTCTATCCTGAAAAACCCGCCTGAATGCATCTTTCCTCCCCTGTGAGATTTCACCATCCATGTGAGGAGAGAATCTGCGGGAAGGTCCACCATTCAACCACTCATGGCTGTAGTATTTTGGGTTCAATGAGTGAGCCAAATAATGTAAAGGTGTGCAATTCTTGTCTCATCTAATGACAAGAATATCCTGTATAGTACCACAGAAGGCCTCTGGTGATGTCTCGTACTTGGGGCACTCACTCTGTAGAATAATTCTCCTCACAAACTAAATCATGGAATCCCATCCCTCATAAACCTCTCCTAGGATGGGTTTGTCTGTATCTGCAAATCGAAGCAAAGAAATGATAGGGTCCATGATCCGAATAATTAGATCTACCCTCTCCCACCAAGCATCATCTAGCACTGTGTCCTTCATACTTTTAGAGGCTACTTGATCTATCTTTCTCCAAAAAGACCAAAACTCATAAATAACCATGGCCCCAAGAGCGGTCTTGACCTCCCTCAACCTCTTCAACATGATGAATGAGGAGGCAAACCGTGTATCAACAATCTTCAACAATGATAGATTGTTGTACTCCTTGTAGATAGTGAGGGCATTTGTATGATTTTGCACAAAGTTACGCATATGTCCTGCATCCTGAATAATGTTACCAATCCAAAGCACATCAGAAGCAATGGATTTCAATGCTATATTCAATGAATGGACAATGCAAGGTATCCAAAACACTTGTGGATATTTAGCTTCCACAATCATGCTTGTAGCCTTGCAAACAAGTGCATTATCTGTAATGATTTGCACACAAGAATCAACACCTACATCTTCAATAACTTTAATAAATAACTCACCCATAAATTGTGCATCCTTGTATTCTCCAAGTGTATCCATTGCTTTCAAGAAAACTGGATCATTCAAGGAAGACACCATGAAGTTAATGAGTGGGTGTTGTGCTGGATCTATCCATCCATCAAAAACAATGTTAACCCCAGATGTTGGCCATGATGCTTTAATAGGCCCAAGCATTTTTTGGACCTCTTTTTTTGCCTTCGTCAACGATGTGGTTCTAAGCTTCTCTGAACCAGGAGGCACATACCATGATGGAGACCTGTGAGTTAGAGCTCGGCACATCTCAATAAATAGAGGTGAGCGTGCAACATTAAAGGATATGAAGTTTTGATAGAAAAAGAAGGCAATAATGAGATCAAGCTCTTCTCGTTTCTCTTTTTGAAAAATCTTGTCCATTGGACCAAGTGATATTGCCTTTCTTTTTGCTGCTTGCCCCCCAATGGAACTCTCAAATGGAAATTTGGTGGTGCCTTTCCTCAAAAATGGAAGGGGGTCATCATTCTTGGTTTTTCTTGATTTTGCAGCCACATTTGCCATACCAACACTGAAATCTTTTTCCATTTCTTTCCTCTTTTGTAAAGGAACAACTTTACCAGCTCCAACTCCACAACCTGGTAAAGCCAACAAATGGACTTTCACACGGTAATATGTACCTGTGAAAGAACTGTGGCAAAATTTTCATCTCCAATGCACATTGCCTCCTCCCTTCCCCTTGATGCTTGGCCCATCCTCTCTTGTGACATATTTCCACAAGGATATTTCTCAATGTTGTCTTTAGGAGGAAGTCTTCCCTCAACATTACTTGCAGCAGACTCTGATGATATTGGGGGAGGAGGGGCATCTCTAATGGGGACATTCTTCCCCTTCCTTTGCCCCCTACCTGCTGCCCTTGATTGAGCCGTGAATACTGTAAAAAAAATAAACAAAACATGCACAAATTTGTAAAATAAATGCATATACAAACCGTTGTAATAGAAATACAAAAAATAGAGATGAAATGCACTTACCTAGTGCTTGAATCTCCTTGCTAAACGCTCCAAACCCTTAACTCCTTGCTCCAAACCCTTAGCTCCTTGCCCACACCTCACTATTTGCAAAGATGAATGAGAGAAATGGTAAACAATTAAAAGAACAACGATGTTTTAAAGCCGCGGGTTTCACTTTTACGGGAATCGAATCCCAAAATCGAGACACGATGTGTCCTAACGGGACACGACCGAGATTCGATTGTGTCCTGATAGGACACGTCATGTCCCGTTTTTTGGATTTGAATCCCAGTAAATCATTTTTGATTCGTAGGATTCGGACACTTCACCATTTTTGGACAAATCTGGTTTCAGACTCTGATCTCTGCTAGCCTCTATCTCCCTCTGTGTATTCTCTGGCTTCCCAGAAATACACTCCCTGCTCTGGGTTGGTTGGTGGTACTATGTCGCTGCCCCGAAACTCCTGAAACCCATGTAGAACTACCTCTCTAGGGCGGGCACTGATGGTCCCCCGAAGTAGAGTTTGAATCTCCCGCTTGAGAGATTCGTGGCTAAATAGCAGATTGACTCAGCTAAACAACAAAGTGAAGAGTCAAGTGATTTTGTTTGCAAGATGTATGAATGAATCCAAAAATGAGTGCTGCTCCCTCCTTATAACTCCTTGGGCCTCCCTTGCCTCATGTGGGCCCCTCCATCGACCTATTCGACTTTCCCTCCAAGCTTTTCAAATGGGCCAATTCGAATTCCCATGTCGGTGGCCCCCACATTCCACTAGCAACCAAATTAAGTCGAATTGCCTCCTAATCCCTAAGTCGAAAATGATGGGTTCTCTTCCTTAGCCAAAATTGTGCAAAATTGTGTAGCAACACTTTGTTACAAATGTGTTTGAGAAGGGACATGACATCCAAGCAAAGATGAATTCAAGTTTTAAGAGGTTGAGACCTTGATTGAGAGCCAGAAGAAAGGACGCATTGTTTGGGACGAGTAAACACTAGAAGAAGGGTTCGATGGCCATTTTGGAGGGAAATTGTTCCTACTTGAGACCATGACTTTTCATCAATTTAATTAAGGGTTTCAGTGCCAAACTTCATGTGTGAGCCATAACTCCATTCACAAGACCTGAGTTATATGATTTATGCATCAATCTCAAGGCTAAGTTAGTTTGTAAATCAGAATTGGTCTCAAGGGCCGAATTGTTGTATTGTTGCCATATCTATATGAGGATGAATTGTTGGTGTCGGAGTTGATAACCCAACCTCAGAATTATTATCTCTCTAGCCGCATTCTTGTTATGATTGTAGAAGGAGGATCAGACTGTCCCTTATCATTCTATCTATGCTTTTAAGGCAAAAGGGATTGTATCATTAGCAAATTCCACGAAGATTTGGTATCAGTCACCAAGGATCAGATTACAGAACTAAGGAGTCATTGTTCTAGATCCGATATCCCATCTCAGATACCGGTAGCAGTTGATATCACAACCCAAATACCTGTATCAGGTCATTTGTCAATGTTCCACCGAGTTTCCAGGACGGGGAAATGCGGGAGTTGAGATACGCACAAGGGGGACATATATAAGCAACCCCAAAATTTAGAGAAATTTCGGGGAAACAAGGGGGACTCAGATTCATAAAAATTATAAATTATTAAAAATTTAATATATAAAAATAAAAAATAAAATCCCAACAATATGTCAATAACTAAATTAGTAAATAGTAAATCTTAATAATTATGAAATGTACATCTAAATATGATCATCATTTCGTATTAGACTATTATGAATCAGAATTATCATTTGACATTTCTGCAAACATCAATGTAAAATTGTAAATCTAAAAGTAATTACTAAATTAAATCCATCATTTGACATTATGCAATGTTCCATTTAAATTCATCATTTGACAATGGGCATTAATATTGTGCAAGGTATATCTAAATTAAATTAATCATTTGACAATTGAAATTACGCAATGCACATCGAAAGTAAATTCATCATATGACAATGACATTATGCTAAAGTCTAAAATAGCCATAGAATACTAAACTAAAAGTAAACATAGAAAGCAGTGAAAACACTAGTAAATTTCTCAAAAAATACTAAATAGTAAATCACAACTCCAATCTGGTGGCTCCAAGTCACAAAACGAAAATTGCAGCTCCAATCCGGCAACTCCAAGTCACAAAATGAAAATTGTAGCTCCAAATGTCTCGGGCCCCCGATCGATGGTAAATCCAAATCATAGAAAATTGCAAATGGAAAATGTCGAGTATTGACAACAGGAAAATGTTGGGTGGCAAGGTAAAATGTCGAGCGACAATAAAAGGAAAATGTTGGGCGGCAAGGTAAAATCGTAGGGTTAATTTGAAATGAATGAGAAATGTGAATGATTATGTTTTAAAAGTTTTAATTTATCCTTTAGATTTTATTTTTGTTTTTTTAATTATATTAAAATTTGTAATTTTTTGTGTTTTTACTTGTTATTAGTAAAACAATTGGCGGGGGGCGCTTTTCATCACTAGAAAAAAGTCCCCCGGAGTTTTCTCAAGTTTCCCCAAAAAAGGGGATGTGGGGAAACGTTTCCCCAAGAGTTTCCCCAGAAAAGGGGATGTGGGGAAATGTTTCCCCACGAGTTTCCCCGTCTCGGGAGTGTGGAGGAGCGAGGAAGCGTATCCCCCACCCTGGGGGTCACATCCCTATGGAACACTGTCATTTGTAGAGGCTGAATTTGGCATTATGCCTGTAGTAGCATATCTAGAGAAGTTGAATTGGTTTGCAAGCAATTCAGAGATAAGTTCAGTTGGCAGATAATTGTTCCAGGTGTAATCTCTACAATTGTAATGTAACTTGCTATTTCGCTCTCAGTAAAGATCAGTCTTGCATCAAAATTGTTCTCATTCCATATTGCATGTGAATTGTTGGTTGGAATCTCTGTGTGAGCTTTGAAGTGAAAATCTTGGATTTTGTAATCGAACTGTTTGAAAAAATGTGTCAAAGAGCAATTTGAATATTTTTGGAAACATTTGCTTGAAAGAGTTATTAGTGTGCTCTAATTTGACTAGAAGATTTGCTTGATCGAAAATGTTAAAGCTGTAGCATAGGACATGTTTTGGTATTTACTGTAAATTTTCCATTTGGAATATTACATGGGATCAAAGCCAAGCATTGTGCCATGAGAAAATCTGCATTAGAGCCTTGCTAGGAACAAGATTACTTGTAGGTCTAGGGGAGATGCGAGGTTCCACTGATCTAGACACATGGGCTCTCCACACCACTTATGGTCATCTTTCATGAGATTGGGGGAAAGAAAGAAGTAATCTATTTAATAGGGTTTGTACTAGGTGGACCCTATAGATTTTGACCTTTGATATCTAGTAGTTCCCTTGGAAACAAAGCTAGAAACCTTTGGTCCAGGTAATTGAATTATTGTAAAAGCATAGTCCACATTGGCCATTTATGTTGTACTAAAGGACAACCTACATTCGTAGAAAAAGGAAAGGGCTATTCCAATTTGAAAATTGTTCCAAAGACCATATTGATAAATCAAACACAAATACCTAATCTACAAAGCTAGCACAAAGAGGAAGTTGTCAGCATTGCCTAGAGACAAGAAGGTTGATTGGAACAGTATGAGTGAGGCCTATTTCTTCACAAACCTTCTGGTATTTATACCAATGAGAATGATAGATTTGTATAATATTTTTGAAAGCATTCTGTTGGTATATATGAGCCACCTTCCTCTACTGCAAAGATCTTCATTGTAACTCCATAGTTTCATATTTTGTTGTATATTTGGCATTTCCAAGCTGCATTACGGAGTATTATGAAGATTCATTGGTAATATGCATCTTTTCTTGGTGAGAGTGAATTTTGAGTAGGTATTACTTTCCCTTATTTTCTTGTCATAAGAAAAATCTCTCTGTATTTATATATATTTTAAATTGTATCTATACACATCATGAGTCTTAATTCCTGGCCTAATAATTAGTTACCATAAATAATACTAGCTTGGCATCTATTTATTATTTCTTAATTATCAGGGCAAGCTAACAAATAGCACTCATAAATTAGTTATTATCAGGGTTAGCTTGCTATGACAACCCTTGGAAACTATTTGTCACTCGGTGAGATAGCAAAGACAATCCTTCGACAAGTATAAACAATAAGTGATGATAGAGATGGTAAGTTGCTGGAGCCATGAATTAGTGAGCTAGGACTATGTTAGCTTTGACCACCTAAAGAACGGTGTTAAATCATGTGAGGTTCGATTATTTAAACTTTAAAGAGTTTTGTCAACACACTGGCATTCAGCACGTGAGTTTCAATAACATAGAAGATTTATTGATGGCTATATCATCCATGTGGAGCATATTTGTCACATTGTATCACCAATTTTCTTGTAGTTTGGGAAAGTTGCATTGGATGCCAACTTTTTCTACAAAGTTGTGTCTGAGGTTTTGTTGTGCAGAGAGGAGACTAGTTGATCTAAATGTGTGCGCTAACGGGATTACTGAAACAACAACATAAGTTGTGACGAGCTCAAGACACACAATCACTAACCTATGGCATGGAAAATTATTAAGATAACTTAGACATAAATGGATCCATGCATTGAACATTCATTGGTGCAATAGATCAGACAACAAAGTCAACTTAGAATTTTCCTTAATTGAGTAGAACTGTACAACGAAATATTAACAAGATGAAGCTGGTAACAACAAAGATTCAACAGACAAAACAACTTGTTTACAATCTCATCATGGGGTATAAAGTATCTAGCCAATGGAATATAAATAACTTTGTTTCCTATTTGTTCATACTCTAAATTACATAATGTACAAAAGTTTTGGGAAGAGGAAGAGACAGAGAGAGGAAGATGATCTGTCATCACCGTTGGTCTTCTGCATGTTAATTGTTGAGTTGTCCATCCGTGCCAATGCATTTGTTCTATTTTGTCTTGTGTTTACATAAGGATAAGCATGACTTCTCTAGTGACGGACTCAGTTGATCTCCGGATTTTTCTGTGATCAAATATTCCCACTTAGAAGTTGTTGGATCCCAACAACTTTATTTCTAGCTGGGGAAACTTAACTTTGATTTTCTCTAAGGTGTACAACTTGTTGATTTGGGATGGTTATCCTTTTAGTCCAATGTAATAAATTTTTGGGGTTCCTTGTCAGGTTGCTTGCTCTTTGTATTGTAGAGCTGCATCTCCTTCCAACTATGTGCCAACTTTAGCAAGAGGCTCTTCATGAATCGATGCAATAGATTCTTCTTCATCAGCGTCTAACATTGATGGCTTGTAGAGCTTTAATATATACATTCTGATTTATTAGCAATGTCTTCTGTTTAACTCTCAGATATGTGGTCTTATTTTAGGTATGCTCAATTTGGAGAGGTCTCACCAAAAGTTGATGTTTATGCATTTGGCGTCGTTCTATATGAAATAATTTCAGCCAAGGAAGCTATTGTAAGAATAGATGATGTTTCAGCTGAATCAAAAGGACTTGTTACTCTGGTTTGTTTTTTGCCCCTTCTGATCCTTGAGCTTTGTTTTCAAGTCCAACTATCCAGACCAGAAATTCAATTTCAGAATCAAATCTAGGTTTATGTGAATTGGTAGTAGTAACATCAGAGTAAATTTATCATATTGTTGATTGCTGGCCTACTACTTTTTCTTTGTATTTGTAGTTTGAAAGTATTTTGAAGGACCCTAATGGACGTGAAAGTCTCAGAAGTCTAATCGATCCCAGGCTCGGAAACAATAATATGCTCGATTCAGTTTGGAAGGTATGTGAAGTCTCAAATTTAGAGCTAGCATTTCCATACTTTAAATTACAGTAAATTCCCCCTAATTTGGTTTGTTTCAATGGCACTGTAGATGGTGCAGCTTGCAAGAGCCTGTACTCAAGAGAACCCTCAGCTCCGGCCCAGTATGAGAACAGTAGTGGTGGCACTCATGACGCTGTCATCCTCAACTGAGGATTGGGATGTTGGATCATTTTATGAAAACCAAGCTATTGTGAATCTAATGGGCCGTTGAAGTTATTGCATAGCGATAATCTTTAATTTTATTTTGTATAAAGAATTGTGTTGAGTCTCTAGTGCAAAAATTCACTGGTTTTCATGTTTAAATTGACCATGACTCTAGGGACTGAGATTTGAGTATCAGCACTTACTCATCCTGTGATGAGTACAAATTCTACTCCTGTTGCAAAGTACTGATATTTGAACAAATTCTACTCCTGTTGCAAGGACTGAGGTTTGAGTATCAGTGATTACCCATACTGTGATGAGTTCAAGTTCTATTCCTGTTGCAAACTTCCGAAGAGTTTGTGAAGTAAAGAAACACATACTTTTTCTCAGAGGAAAAAAACACTTCTTCATATTAAATAAAAAAGAGAATAGATATGCTTATAACCAATTCTTTCTTTACAGTCTTTTATAACATATTAAACTTGTCCTCAAAAATGTCTATCTATTGTTGTTCTCCTATATTCTTTCTATTTTCTATTCAGTATCATGTGTTTCCTGGATATTCATCTATCCATATGTCCCCATTTGTTGTATCTTTATGCTCTAGATCATTACAACGTAGTTTCCATCACATGTTTCCTCAAAATTTTAACATAGCCCTTGGGGAATATCAAAGTTATATCTCTTATGAATAATTAACGCTGCCTGCATTAATCAACACATCCTGTTCAAAAGCTGAAAAATAGAACTTACCAGGCTCCTTAGCAACCCCTCTCTTGGAAAGTAGATCTGCAGTCGTGTTTTGTTCCCTATATATATGGTCAAACTGTATATGTTGGAAGTTGTTATCCAGGACACGGATACGCTTCATCCAGTTCGAAAGTATGGGTGGGTTGAAACGAGTATATTTGTTTACCCTGTCTATGATGCCCTTAGCATCTCCAAAAACCTGTAATCTCTCAATTCCTAGTCATTTTGCTGCTATAAGAACTCCCCATAATGTGATGATCTCTGCTCTACTGTTTGATCCCTGTCCTCCTTCCCACCAGAAATGGAAGAATTTACCAGGATCTATAACTATGAATGCACCACACCCACATTCCCTCCTAGAACATGCTCCATCAAAAAATCCCACCACGAATATTTCCATATGTCTTTGTACCTGCATAGCCTTTTGCTAGAACTCCTCTTCGTCAGTCCTATTTCGTTGTAATATGCAACAATCTTAATCACCTCTTCTCGAACCACAGCCCCTTTCTGATCAAATATATATGCATTTTTGTTGTGCCAGATGGACCACATGATGTATAATGGTAGGGTTCTGTGACTTTTCTGTGAAATAAACCATGAATAAAGGCAAGAAACCAAATATTGTTTATTCATACTTGGAGCGATATTCAAAGTATCCAGAACCCCTTCCCACACAGCCACTGCATATGGAAAGTTGATAAGCAAATCACCAATATCTTCTGGTCCCCTCATGAACATATGACAAATTCCAGGACCTGTAAAGCCTCGGAGCTGTAGGTTCTTCCAAATCAGTACACGGTCATGTACTGCCAGCCAACTAAAACATTTGATTTTGCTTGGCATCTCCCATTACCAAACTTCCTGTAACCATTTCTGAACTACGAAATCCCTCAGTCCCAGGCAACCTGTGATATATATCTTTGACCATCGGAAGACCCTTTTTTAACATACCTTCCCAACCAACATAGTCCTCTTGTTCTGTGATAGTTGTTCCTGCATAACGTAATTGAGAAATGTATCTCTCCCACTCATTAACATATCTATCAGGCAGCCCTATATCCTCTGCCCTGCTCCATTATTGTTGATTGATGTTATAGTCATGATGATGATGGATCTGATGAAGGAGGTGTATGCCTTTGTCATGGATGAAATTTAGAATTGGAACAGTGAAAGAGTGATTCCCAATCATACCCTTAATAGCATCTAATCAGATCTTAATCTTAGTTCCATCACCAAACTCCCAGCGAATATATCCCATTAGCCACTGCAAGTTTTTCATCATGCTACACCAGATATAGAATGCACATGCTTTCTTTCTGGCACCATTCCTAATCCATGATGTAAATATTTGGCCATACATATATTTGTCTCTTATGATTATAGACCATAATCCGGATCTGGACATAGCCCTCCATGTGTTTTTGATAATCAGAGCTTTGTTAAAAGTTGATGGATCTATGATCCCCCATCCTCCTTCCTCAGTAGGCCTAGCCAATGTTGTCCATCGTACCAAATGAATCTTCCCTGTAAGGTTGGACCCTGCCCAGAAGAATTTGCCCATAATTGTTTCTAACCTGTGAATGATCTCTTGAGGTAACATAAACAGGTGCATCCAGTATACCGAGATATTCTGGAGCACTGATTTCAGCATAATCATTCTGCCTCCCATCGACAACCACCTGTGTTTCCACCCATCCATTTTATTGTGTATCTTTTCGATCATCCAATCCCAATCCTTGATGCAATATCTGTTTGGTTTTAGTCTGAAACCAAGGTATACAAAACCTTCGTCAAATTGAATGGATGCAATGCCAAATAGCTTAATAATGTCCTTGGCCATTGGATCCTCTCTATCGCCATAGACCAGGATAGATTTTGTTCCACTCATACATAATCTTGTAACATCTCCAAAAGTCTTGATGATCATTTGTATATGCGTCCATTCAACAAGAGAGGACTTGCCGCCAAATAAAATCATCTACAAACATTAAATGAGTGACAGCATGATCTCTGGTAACCCTTACCCCAAAGATCAGCCCTCTATCCTTCGCACCCCTCATCTTGCGACTCAAACAATCTATCACAAGGAGTAGAGGAGACAAAGAACATCCATGCCTCAGTGTTTTATAGGCTCTGAAGTATTGTGTCAGCAATCCACTAATAATCACTGCAAAATTTGTAGTATTGATGCACACCAAAATCCATTTAATGTTATGTGGAGCCATACCAGTTTTGATCAATACCAATTTTAGGAACTCCCAATCTACGTAATCGTAGGCCTTAATCAAATCAACCTTGAGAAGACATGATTTATGTTTCCGGGATTTCATAGCATGTACTATGTAGAACCTCGTGTGCAATGGCAATGGTGTTAGTTTTTGTAGCATCGGATGTGTTCTAGCCATGAAACTTTGGGAGAGGCTAGAATGAATGAGTTCTCCAAAACCCATAAATTGTTTCTGGAAATTCCACCCATAAGTGTCTCAATTAGATTATTAACCATTTTTTTAATTATTTCCTAAGTCTAAACTTAGGGAATATGGTTAATTAATCAGTATTAATTGAGATGTGGTGAGAATCATCTAGAAACTCACACGGATCGATAGGGAATTAATCTAGGCCATCGATTATGTTTTAATCTTGGTCGTTGGTGCTCCAACAAAAGATTATAAGAAGAAGTCGATGGGTAGATGGAGAATACACCAATGCAGATACTTAATTGCCTAGGCAGATCAATTTTCTCAATGGATGAAGTTCAACAAGAGAAGATAGAGCTAGAGGGTGAGTTGCAAGGGAGAGAGAGAGGGCATCAGCAGTAGTCCGAGAGTGTAGGATAAATTCTGGAAGGGTCAGCATGAGAGAGGACACAGTTCATCAGGGCACTGTGTAGTCACTATGCCGAGGATGATGCAGGAGACTAGTGTGAGGGCAAAAGGTCCGTTCCGGGGTCAGAAAATCGTTGTGGAGAGAGAAATTTAATGTTAAATTTCTCTCAATGTCTATTTCTCTATTTTTATTATCCGATATCTTGTACATGAATTACTGCTAAAGAATAATAAAGAAACCCTCATTTGTTGCACCAGTTTTCCCAAGTTGGGTTTTTCCGAGGACGATTGTCCAAAAATAACTATGTCGATGTGCTTATATGTGTCCTAGCATTTCTCTAAATTTCCTTGCATTTATTTTTCTATGATATTTAATTTGTGAAGCTTGCAGTGTATTTATTTTGATATTTGCCGTTAGAAACTGCAAATAATTTGTTTAATTTATTTAACAAATAACAGAAATAATACCAGTTACTGTAGTAGGATTCTAGACTTAGGAATTTTCACATGGTATCAGAGCACAGATCGTAAGCCGGAGAGCTCAGCGCGGAAGGAAGGAGGTAGTTCGAAACCCTCTAAGGCAATGTAGTCCCTTGGGCCAAAAGGGTCAGCTTTTGAGGAAATTTATTTCTCTGAGAGAGTCGACAGAGAAACTAAATTTTCCATATTGAAGATTACCAGAGGCAGAGGGAGTAGCAGTATTTTTCCTTGCAGAGCAAATTTCTAGCTAGGACGCAGCATTTTGCAACAACAAAACCAGCGTCAAGGAGGAAAGGAGAAATAACACAGAAAGGTCATGGATAGAATTAGCAATCAGGAAGCCTCAGAATTGTCTTCCAGATTGGAAGATGAATTTGTGTGCTTGTCAGGTTCAACATCATCTAGTATCTGGTATATTGATAGTGGGGCTTCATCTCATATGATGGGAGTTAGAGAATATTTCTCTAGTGATCAGATGGACTTCCAGATGACTATGGGGAACAAAACTAAATGTACTCCAGTAGGGAGAGGTACGATAGAGTTTCAAACTGAAACAGGAACCAGCACCAGTGCTACTAATGTATTGCATGTGTCAGGATTAGGTATGAAATTAATTTCAGTGTCCCAATTGCAAGACAAGGGGTACGATGTACACTTTGTGGGGAAGAAAGTGTGTCAAACACTCTAGCTGGAAGAAGGTGAGACAAATTGGAGCTAGAAGAAATAGGTTATATAGGTTGCAGATTGATTCTCCAATGGCACTAATAGGCAAGAATAATAGCAGCGGGAAGGAGCTGAACGAACTATGGCACAGGTGGATGGGACATTTACACCATGGAGCACTTAGGATGCTCAGAGAAACTGTGACGGGTGTTCCAATTCTCAGCACTGAGCACGATGATGTTTGTAGAGGTTGCGTACTTGGGAAGTATGCTAAGGCAGCATTTCCCGTAAGTGATAAAAGAGAAAAAGGCGTGTTGGGATTGATACGCTCAAATATTTGCGGCCCTATGTCCACCAAAGCTATTAATGGAAGTGAATGTTTTGTCATATTTAATGATGACCATTCCAGGAAGACTTGGATCTATTTTCTAAAGACCAAGAGTGAGGTCTTTGATCGATTCAGAGAGTTCAAGGCACTCGTAGAGAACACGACAGGGAAAAAGATCCAAGTGTTGCATTCATATAACAGTGGAGATACATTGATAAAGACTTCACAAGTTTTTGTGCACATGAGGGCATCAAAAGAGAATGGACAACTCCATACAACCCTCAGCAGAATGGAGTAGTAGAGCGGAAGAACAGAATAATAGTTGGGGTTGCAAAGGCTATGTTATATGACCAAAATTTGCCTAGATTTCTATGGGCTGAGGCATGTAACACAACAATGTACATTCAAAACAGGACACCTCATAGAGCATTGGGGACAAAAATGCCAGGAGTCTTCACAGGGAAGAAGCCTAAAATAAGTCATTTGAGGATCTTTGGGAATGTGGCCTACTGTCACATCCCAGATGAAAAATGAAGTTAAATCAAACTACAGAGAAGTGGTTTCTCGTAGGATATAACGAAACCTCAAAGGCATACATGATCTACATTCCTAGTAATAGGAAGATTGTAGGAAGGCAAGATGCAAAGTTCATGGAAGACAGAGCTTTCAGAAAATTTCGAGAGATGCCTGCAAGAGATCAGTCAGCAGAGGTTCCATTAGTCAAGCAGCAGGGATAGCAAGTTGGACAAGTAGGAGGACAGTCGTAGCGATCAAGCACAGTGACTAGTACTAGAATCTCCTCAGGAGTAGGAGATCCAGGAAATTCTCAGCAGACGGAGCAGTAGGAACAGGAGGAGGAATTGATTGAACCTCCCACCACTAGTGGTAGAGCCAGTAGGGAAGTGCATCAGACCTAGAGAGATGTCGAGGAGCTTGTCGAAGCTCCCAGGACAGACAAAAGACAACGCAGGTAGTCTGACAGATATCAAGCCTTGGTAGCTCAGGTTGTAGAACCTTCCAGTTTTCAGGAAGCCGCTCAACATCAGGTGTGGGTGGATGCCATGGTAGAAGAATACAACTCTATCATGACAAATGATGTTTGGGAGGTAGTGCCTCATCCAGAAGACATATCAGTTGTATGTTCCGGAGGGATCTACAAGATCAAGTACGCTGCAAATGGCAGTGTGGAGAAGTACAAGGCTAGATTCATGGCAAAGGGTATGCATAGAAGGAAGGAATAGACTATGAGGAGACCTTCGCCCCAGTTGTCAGATATACCTCTATCAGATGCGTCATATCCCTAGCAGCACAAATGGGATGGGAAATTCACCAGATGGACGTCAAGACAACATTCTTGAACGGGATGATAGAAGAAGATGTATACATAGAGCAACCTGAAGGCTTCGAAATTCATGAGAGACACGCTCATGTATGCAGATTGAAGAAAGCCCTATATGGGCTCAAGCAAGCACACAGGGCGTGGTACGGTCGGATCGACAGTTACTTGCAGTGGTTGGGATTCATCAAGAGTGATGCAGATCTCAAATTCTACTATCTGATGGTGGAGAATGAGCCTCTCATTCTGGTTTTATATGTCGATGATTTGTTTTTTACAAGATCATCGAGGCTCTTAAAGGACTGCAAAAGGAACTTTGCAACAGAATTTGACATGAAGGATATGGGTTTGATGCACTATTTTTTAGGATTGGAAGTATGGCAGAAGAATGGGGCGATCTTCCTTGGGCAAAGGAGATATGCTACAAAAATTCTGAAGAGATTCAGAATGCAACATTGCAGACCTAAGTTGCACGAAACGGGGAAACGGGTACGAGTTTCCGAAACGGGAAGCGATACGAAACGCGACCTCCCCAAATTTTGGAAACGGGGAAATGCGAATATATATATATATATATATATATATATATATATATATATATATATATATATAAAATATTTAAATATATATATATATATATGTGCAATCATAAAGCATAAATGATACATTATAATTTATTACACTTAAACATTAAGATTTAATTTACATCACATTTTCTCATGAATGATCACATAATGAAAATAAAAATATCGGAATATCCAAAAGCAGCATTTATTATATATCCAAATCTCAAAATCAACCTTTATTTATATTAATATATGAGGCTGCAAGTACAATAAAGACTATAAGGCTGCAAGAGAGAGATCCAAATCAGGATTTTCTGCATCCACATCCCATTCTTTAGAAGGACCACTGTTGTATTGGGAGTCTCCTCCTACATAGTCGAACGACCTTAGTGCTCTTGATTAAATACACGTTTCATACCCTAGTACCCTACATGATCTTGATTATTGGGAGTTTCCCCTGCATAGAGGGCTTGATTCTCTTGATTAAATACAAGTTCCATACCTTAGTACATGATAAAATCCAATGGAAACATTGCAATCCCCCCAATCCTGAAATCCTGAAAAACAAATAAGTCTGCTGGATTTTGAGTGAGATCTAAAATTCTACTTTCTCCATATGAAATCCAATGAGGGCGAAACCACTCTCAAACATCCTGAGTCATTTCATGGTAATGTTAAAAATTTAAGTAAAATGATGAAAATGGAAAATAAAGGAGAATATCACTTTTACTTTAAGAATTTAAGATTACCATGAACTGCATATGCCTCAAACTTCCTGATGAACTGCAATTCACTTTTATAACTTTAGACACACATCTAGAAATAACACTAACACAGTGAATAACAGTGAATTAAAAAAAACACAAGTTAATGAGGAAACGTGGGTCGTACGGCCCTGAAACGCGTTTCCGGCCGTACTGGCCACGTTTCCGTTTCGGGAAATGTGGCAATACGGCCAGAAACGCGTTTCACGGCCGTACCAAACACGTTTCCGCGTTTCGTACCCGTTTCCGTACGGAAACAGACCTCTATGCCACGTTTCCTGCAACATAGTTGCAGATCCATGGCAACACCAATGATTACCAATTGGAAGAAGATAGATGCATCAGGGGACACGGAAGTCGACTCAACCTTGTACAGACAACTAATTGGGTCACTCATGTATCTAGTCAACACTAGGGCATACATTTGTTTCGTTGTCAATACCCTTAGTCAGTTCATGGTGGAACCAAAGAGGGTACATTGGGCAGTAGCTAGGCACATTCTCAGTTATGTGCATGGAACAGTCGGGATTAGGTTGAAATATACTTGAGGAGATGATGTCAGGTTGAGTAGATTCATAGATGCAGATTGGGCAGGTAGTTTAGTGGACAGGAAAAGTACCTCCAAGAACTGCTTCAACGTTGGATCAGGGATGATCTCTTGGTGCAACGGAAAGCAGAAGTCGGTAGCACTGAGCTTAGCAGAAGCATAATCTATGGCGGCCAGCACAGCTACGTGCAAAGCCATATGGTTTAGGAAATTGCTGGTGAGTTTGTTTAGGAAGAAAATGGGAGCAACCATAATTTACTGTGATAATCAGAGTTGCATAAAACTCTCTGAGAATCTAGTATTTCACAATAGGTCGAAGCACATTGATATCAAATGTCATTTCATCAAATATTGTGTTCAACGTGGGGCAGTCCAGCTGTAGTATGTCCCCACAAGCAATCAGGTAGAAGACATTCTCACAAAATCTCTAGGGAGAGCTAAGTTCGTCCAGTTCAGAGAACAGATGGGTATGGTGGAGAATCTGTTTCAATAGATTCTCAATAGCAACTGTTGGGAGGGAATTGCAGTGCAAATGCAGTGGTTCAGCAGGGTTAGCAGCAGCACAGATCCAACACATGTCAAAATTGCGCAGTTGTTGGTGGGCAGCGGCAGCCAAACATCAGCAGCGTGAGATGATGCAGAGACAGGGTGTTGTTACAGGCGCAGCAACACTAGAACACTTTCCTCGCTAAGAGGGAGAGTTAGTTTTTGTAGCATTGGATGTATTCTAGCCACACAACTTTGCGGAGAGGCTAAAATGAATGAGTTCTCCAAAATCCAAAAATCGTTTCTAGAAATTCCACCCATAAGTGTCTCAATTAGATTATTAACCAATTTTTTAATTATTTCCTACATCTAAATGTAGGGAATATGGTTAATTAATCAGTATTATTAATTGAGATGTGGTGAGAATCATCTAGAGACTCACACAGATCAACAGGGAATTAATTTGGGCTATCGATTATGTTTTAATCTTGGCCATTGATTCTCTAACAAAAGATTATAAGAAGAAGTCGATGGGAAGATGGAGAATACACCAGTGCAAATACTCATTTGCCCAGGCAAATCGATTTTCTCAGTGGCTGAAGTTCAGCAAGAGAAGATAGAGCCAAAGGGTGAGTTGCAAGGGAGAGAGAGAGGGCATCAGTGATAGTCCGAGAGTGCAGGGTAAATTCTGGAAGGGCCAGCGTGAGAGAGGACGTAGTTCATCAGGGCATTGCACAAAGGATGACGCAGTGAGACCAGCGTGAGGGCAAAGGATTTGTTCCGGGGTCAGAAAATTGCTAAGGAGATTGAGAAATTTAATGCTAAATTTCTCTCATTGTCTCTTTCTCTATTTTTACTGTTTGATATCTTATACATAAATTACCACTGACAATAATAAAGAAACCCTCATCCGCTACACCGGTTTTCCCAAGTATTGTCCAAAAACCAAAAATAATTGTGTCAATGTGCTTATATGTGTGCTAACATTTCTCTAAATTTCCTTGCATTTGTTTTTCCAGAGTATTTAGTTTGTGAAGGCGGCAATGTTTTTATTTCGATATTTGCCGTTAGAAACTGCAAATAATTTGTTTAATTTATTTAACAAATAGCAAAGATAATATCAGTTACTGCAGGATTCCAAACTTGGGAATTTTCACAAATGACATCCTGAATTTATCTACCTTCCAGAAACCCAAATTGTTCATTAGTATTGTGCCTCGCCAATAATGACTTGAGTCTGCAGGCAATTAATTTGGATATCATTTTATACACAGAGTTGCAGAGGGAGACCAGTCTATAATCTGCAAAGGTCATGGGTTTATCCTTATTAGAAATCAAGGCAATGAAAGTGGCATTGATGGCCGCCGATATGAATATGAGTGTCCTTGATTCCTCAGCGACTGCCAGGAGGTCTGGAATCATCATATCAATGAAATGTAGAAATAATTCTACCCCACCCATCCGGACCAGGACTCTTTTCATTTGTACAATCCTTCAAAACCTCCATCAGTTCTGCCCTAGTAATTGGTTGTCCCAACATATCATTATTATCCTCAGAGAACATCTTAGGGACAAGTGCAATGAATTCCATTTGGGAAGAATAATCATGGTCTTGTGCCTTGAATTGCTAATTTAAGTGCCAACAACAGCATGTTCCATAGCCGATTGTGATTTATACAATTGTCCATCTGCATCCTAGATCTTCCTAATGGCGTTGGATTGCTTCTTGAGATTAGAATGCATGCGAAAAGATCTGGAAATTTTTGTTCCCGTCTTTAACCCATATAGCCCGTCTTTTCATTCTGATATCTTCTTGTGACAAGAGAATCCTACTTTTTTCCTCCATTCTATAATCTTAGATTGGTATAACTTTAAAGAAGAAAATAGGGTCATTGTAATACCGAAGTATATTGTCAATGTCAATAAGGGTTCATTCTATAATCTTAGATTGGTATAACTTTAA
Source organism: Pinus tabuliformis (assembly GCA_031772625.1). NCBI lineage: Eukaryota > Viridiplantae > Streptophyta > Pinopsida > Pinales > Pinaceae > Pinus > Pinus tabuliformis. The sequence continues at coordinate 1,013,354,528 of CM062816.1, read as the reverse complement.
AGAAGAAAATAGGGTCATTGTAATACCAAAGTATATTGTCAATGTCAATAAGGGTTTTTTTTTTTCATCCTCACTCTTTTCTTTGATCCATATACGAGCTTCCCTTTTCAGGGCTTTTAATTTCTGACAAATAGAAGACATGCAGTCCAACGGGGGAGGTGTCAAGACCCTACTCCAGACATTAGACACCAGATTTTCGAATTCTGTCATTTTCATCCATTTATGATTAAATTTGAAGGGATAGAACCTCCTCGTACCCTCCCTGTAAGGCCCTCGCGACTCGGGCAGGTGCGCGACGAGCGAGCGCCCCTTCACACGACGGTCGGGCGGTAGACATGACCCGGCGGACAGTGCGACGAGCTGGTGCGGGCGCGGTTGCACGATGGGCGGGCGCCCCGTGCACGACGACCCGGCGGACAGTGCGACGAGCTGGTGTGGGCGCGGTTGCACGATGGGCGGGCGCCCGTGCACAGCGACCCGGCGGACAGTGCGACGAGCTGGTGCGGGCGCGGTTCTGCACGGGCGAGCACGGTTATACAGCGGCGGACAGTGCGACGAGCGGGTGCGAGTAGGCACGGCTGCACGATGGGCGGGCGTCCCGGCGAGCGACCCGTGCACGATGGGCGGGCGGCCCGTGCACGGTGGATGGGCGACCCGTGAACAACGAGTGGGCGGTGGTGAATGGCGGTTCCGGGCCTGCGACAAAAAAATGCGACGTTGAACTAAGTGCGACGATACTTAGTGAAATGAGCGAAAATGAAATAAGAACGAAGGTTTATACCTTGACGTTGTAGGCTTTACAGATGGTAAGGCCGACATAACTTTATGTATGTTATGGGCGTATGTGCGTTGATATGGGGGTCGGCCATGGGGCTGCACACCCCCCATTAACACATACGATGATGCATATAAGTAAAGGTGAAGAGGAGTTCATTTAGGCATTCGACATTCGCTCAAGAGCCTTCGTACAAGAACAAGAGTGCGCAGTAAGGGGTAAAGTTAATGCGCACATCTCATGCGCATTTGACTTAAAAAGTGGGCAGTTTTGGTTGAAGGTTGGCAAGGAGTGCCGGGTATGGGTGAATTCCGAAGAGCAGATTTGTGCCGGGCTTGAGGTAGTGTTGCAGGTGGACCAGGTGGACATCTTTCTATCGTGCAAGAGTGCACAAATGTTGTAAAGGCTGTCTATGCCTATATTGTAAATATTTCTAAGTGTTGGCTTGGATTCTGCCAAGCACACTTGTATGATGTATTATTGAAGATTGTCATAATATATTGTTATCGGGCAGACTTTACCGGGAGTTGCCCCTCCCTTTATACTTGTGTGCAATTGTTATTGTTCTTGGTTAAATTGCATATTGGATAATGAATGAGTATGGGCTTCATTAAGTATAAAGGTTAATGCATTTTACTTGGTTGCGAAACACAAACTAAGTATGTTAATGTGGAAAGGCGTAGTCCATGTGCACGAGTATTGTTAAAAAGAAAGTGTACGGTGGTGCCGCACCTCGCCGGACACGGTTGGAAGACTACCGTAGGCTTGGGGGCGTGACAGGTGGTATCAGAGCAGCTGATCCAGATATTGAAGCTGCTACACACCTTTACCGAAGTAAAGGTGGTATCAAAGCTCGGTCTAGAGCTGGTGAGCAGGGTTGCTCGTGACAAATTCTTGCAGGTGAAGGAAACCGTTTCACACGAAGTGGAACAAGGGTTGGTTCAGGTTGCAGGTAACTTGGTAAAGGTTGGAACCAGGTGTCGTAAAGTTGGGCAGGCGGTACTACGTGCTGGTCATACGATTTGGGCACTTGTCAGGTGGACAAGTGGGACTGCGTATGGACAGGTATACACGGTCTGGGCGTCTGAACGAAGTACGAACCGGGGAAGACGAAGTGCAAGGCATGGCAAGTTTGGGAGAAGGTGAAGGGAAGCTCTTGCTTACCTTATACAGGTTGAAAAGGTTGAAGGAAGAGAATCCCCGAATCCGAGATAAGCTTGAAGTCTTGGAGGAAAACGTTGAAGAAGAACTTCTTCAACTCGGTTGGACAATGGGGCAAGATGAAGATGTAGATTGTGCAATCCGGGAAGAGGAAGACATGATAGAAGAAGATGCTGCAGACTTGACTATGATGGAGGTCATACTTGAGGATGATCAAGTTGGACCAAGATCGTACAGTTTGTGGACATGGACAGATGAAGATACTTGTATGAGAGAACCTCATGATGATGGAGACATGATGGAGGATGAACTTGAAGCTGTTCAAGTTGAACCAGGATCATGCAGTTTGTCAGCATGGAGGGATGAGGACACTCGTATGGAAGAACACCATGATGATGAAGACATGATGGAGGATGAACTTGAAGCTGTTCAAGTTGGACCAGGATCATGCAGTTTGTCAACATGGATGGATGGAGTCACTCACATGGAGGAGACTCATGATGATGAACAAGGATTGTTGAGGGTTGCTGGACTTGTTGGGGCTACTTGTGACCTTATGGTTGAAGGTGCAAGAACCCTTGACAAGGGTGGAACTTGATGTTCGTTGTGGGTGATTGGGTCATGCTTTAGCCACTTTGGCTAAGTGCCCGGCATGACTCATAGACAGATTGAAGGGCACACCCTTGGGTGGACTTCTCATGGCCGAAACCAAGGGATAGTCTTGGTGGACACTTTGGTGGAGGAGCTATGATGGAAGGGACTCGTGATGATGATGACATGGTTGGGTGACCGAGTTCACTAAACCGAAGATTGCAACTTGGATGAGGATGACCGATGGGTGTGATGAGTCTACTTGGTTGGGCTACATGGACAGGCTTAGTCATAGACATCAGGTTGGGGACTTGAAGACATGGAGAAGTTGTACACTCTTGTGCAACAAGACCATGGACTTGGACGAAGTTGTGAGCAGACTATGGAGCATTCCTACTACATGAAGAGCTGAGGCATCTTGCAGAGACCTTTGGGCTGAGACTTGTATGCTTGCTAGAGTGTTGGTTGGGGATGACTTATGGAGCTCATGATGACATGAGACTGTTGTGACCTTTGGGGACTTCATACATAGTGGACTTAGAGATCTGATGCATTGAGGAGCTGAGGTCAGGAGACTTTGATGCAGTATGGGATGCATACTTCCAAAGTACATGTATGGGCATGGCTTGGAAGAGTGACTTGATGTGGAGAATCGATGAGACACTTCGAGGTGATGGGGTTACGATGATGATGGTGCCTTGGTGGCTGCACTTGGGCATGGGTTGAGCCGAGACTCAACTACTTTACGCACATGATGATGTTGGGATAGATGTGGCTGATCACTTGTAGCACATTGACACCAAACATCATGGACAACATGTTGCAGATGAGGTGGATGGAGTTTCCATGGACCTGAGCATGGATTATGGATTCTTGATGAGTCGAGGGTGTGGCAGGGTGTTTTGAGAATGACTGATGGTGACATGAGGGTGTTCACTCTCATGATTTGAGCGTGGCAGTTGGACTAGCCATCCGACTAGTTCAAAGACATGAGGGTTAGCAGTGAGCAGAGATGTGTTGGCATTGTGTTGGAGTATCACGACATGATGATCATTGAGATGACTATTGAGATAGTGTGGAAGATGATTGTTGACACATGGTTGAGATGTGTTAGCACTTGTTGACATATCATGGGCAGTTTTGCACATGGTGATGATGACATGATGGAGTTGACACATTGTTGCGGTGAACGTGTAGCTTGAGTTGGAAGGATTGGCATTCCATGGTGGAGAGCAGCATGTGGAGATTGTGACAGAGGATCGATGATCATGGACATCTATGACATACATTGGTATGGTTGTCTTGGTGACAATTTGGTCACTAAGATGTTACATGATGGAGATGGAGCTTTATATATGTTGCAGGATGTTTGCCTTATATGGGGGAGTCTACATCATGGTTGATGACGATCTTGGTGGAGAGCTACCGGGATGGTGTGTTGTCGAGGACGACAACGATTTCGGGTGGAGGAGGATGTAAGGCCCTCGCGACTCGGGCAGGTGCACGACGAGCGAGCGCCCCTTCACACGATGGTCGAGTGGTAGACATGACCCGGCGGACAGTGCGACGAGCCGGTGTGGGCGCGGTTGAACGATGGGCGGGCGCCCCGTGCACGACGACCCGACGGATAGTGCGACGAGCTGGTGTGGGCGTGGTTGCACGATGGGCGGGCGCCCGTGCACGGCGACCCGGCGAACAGTGCGACGAGCTGGTGTGGGCGTGGTTCTGCACGGGCGAGCACGGTTATACAACGGCGGACATTGCGACGAGCGGGTGCGAGTAGGCACGGCTGCACGATGGGCGGGCGACCCGTGCACGATGGGTGGGCGGCCCGTGCACGGTGGATGGGCGACCCGTGAACAACGAGTGGGCGGTGGTGAACGGCGGTTCCAGGCCTGCGACAAAAAAATGCGACGTTGAACTAAGTGCGATGATACTTAGTGAAATGAGCGAAAATGAAATAAGAACGAAGGTTTATACCTTGACGTTGTAGGCTTTACACATGGTAAGGCCGACATAACTTTATGTATGTTATGGGCGTATGTGCGTTGATATGGGGGTCGGCCATGGGGCTGCACACCCCCCATTAACACATACGATGATGCATATAAGTAAAGGTGAAGAGGAGTTCATTTAGGCATTCGACATTCGCTCAAGAGCCTTCGTACAAGAACAAGAGTGCGCAGTAAGGGGTAAAGTTAATGCGCACATCTCATGCGCATTTGACTTAAAAAGTGCGCAGTTTTGGTTGAAGGTTGGCAAGGAGTGCCGGGTATGGGTGAATTCTGAAGAGCAGATTTGTGCCGGGCTTGAGGTAGTGTTGCAGGTGGACCAGGTGGACATCTTTCTACCGTGCAAGAGTGCACAAATGTTGTAAAGACTGTCTATGCCTATATTGTAAATATTTCTAAGTGTTGGCTTGGATTCTGCCAAGCACACTTGTATGATGTATTATTGAAGATTGTCATAATATATTGTTATCGGGCAGACTTTACCGAGAGTTGCCCCTCCCTTTATACTTGTGTGCAATTGTTATTGTTCTTGGTTCAATTGCATATTGGATAATGAATGAGTATGGGCTTCATTAAGTATAAAGGTTAATGCATTTTACTTGGTTGCGAAACACAAACTAAGTATGTTAATGTGGAAAGGCGTAGTCCATGTGCACGAGTATTGTTAAAAAGAAAGTGTACGGTGGTGCCGCACCTCGCCGGACACGGTTGGAAGACTACCATAGGCTTGGGGGCGTGACACTCCCCTTCCCATGTGAGCGTGATCGGATGAAAACTATAAAACTGATCAGTTATTTGGGATCCAATCCCTAAGCGTAAATTAGCCAAGGGATGATTTTATGGTACGTTGGTTTCAACTCTGTAAAAAGGAAATAGGAATAGCCACCACTAGGTGAAGTTGCGTTTCATGATCTTGAATGCTAGCAACCAGGTAAAATTGCTTTGCTTTTATATTGTAATTTGTTTTCGTTTCTTATAATGTTCATAGTTGTGTTTATTTTGGAAAAAAGTTTTTAAAATTTTAATTTAATTATCAATAGTTATTAAATGGATGGTAGGGATTTAACTTTTATGGAATATTTTTAGTATAAACAGAAATAGAGGATTGGGATTTATTTGAAAAACAATTATATTCATTTTGTTTTTCAATTTAATTAAAAAATTGCCATATCCATAGGGGTTTGTTTTCATTGAATTTTTGTCTATAACATTAAACTTTATTGTTTATCATTGCTTTATCATGTTATTCATGTTAGATGTGTTTTAGTGTATACTTTTAATTCATATATTTACTCTTATATAATAATAATAAAGTTATAATTTAGTTAATTTTTATGATTTTTTTTTTTCTTCTGATCTTGACAATATGAGATGTATTTGTGAAATAAGTGTCTTAATACCTAGTATAAATTGATTCATCTAAGTGCTTATGAGTGATTAAATTTATAGGGTTGCAGTAATTCATAAAATGTTCATTTTTTATAATCATCTCATATATAGTAAAAATTCATAATCTATAGTATAAAAAACTTCTTAAATTATTTCTGAATATAACTGATTAAATCTATTAATTAATATTATCATTTAAGATTAAATTAATATGTTAAAATCAATTATTTATTCATTAACATTTATGAATGTTTTACTCGATTTTTTTTTTTTTTACTTTCCATTGTTTTATATATATATATAAAATTAAGGTGGACAATGGAGTATTGTATTTATGATTAACATTGATACTCCATATTAAACACTAAATGAATTACACGTTGGTCAAAAACACGCCTATCAATAGAGAGAAATCTTTTACTTTATGTGTATTTGTGAATATATAGAAAGAAAACTGATATAAAAATAGTTTGCTTAAAATGGACATTAAATTATTTTATGTATGGTAGATATTGAAATTTTATTATTATTAATATACTTTTTAAATGCTACATGTTAACCCATGTTGAGTATGGAAAGAATTACATATCCATCCTATATTAGATTGTAAAAAGCTCAAATAATTATAATATTCTTCTTTTGAAGAAGTATTTGGTTTTCTCTATTATTATAATTTAATGATGGCTCTTTGTAAATATGGTCAATTACATTACAAGTGGTAGCACAATGTAATATTTTGTTAATAATTAACACTGATTTTTTTATTTTTATTTTATACTATGTGGCAACTCCATGTTAAACACTAAATTAATTATACATTCACCTAATATGGGATGTCTAAAAAACACCTATAAATGATTACTTTCCGTTACTTTATACGCACACAAAGAAAGATTATATAAAAATGTTTTACTTAAATGGATATTGAAATTTTTTGTTATTAATATATCTTTTAAATGGCACAAGTTAACTTCATGTTGAGTATGGAAAGAATTATACATCATTCCAATACTAAATTGTAAACTATTGAGGTAATTATAATATTATTTTCAAGAATTATTTGGTTTTTTCTTTTATGATAATTTAATGATGGCTTTTGTGAATAGGATCAAGTCATCACAAATGGTATTATAAGCATTCAAATCAAGGGCCAAACTTCTGTGTTTCATTCCTTGTTTGTTGAGTGTTGGAATATCTCCTTGGTGGCAACAAAACTTTAGGTCAAATAGCCATCAACGTCTACTCCAATTTACGATGTACTCTTCTTCCCATTTCATACATATTATATAAATATTAATACACAACAAATCAATCGTTGTAAGCACTCTACTATCTACATTGCGCATTCATATGCGACTTTACAAAACAAAATTGAAAAAAAAAACCATAGAACTTCCATTCATGTAGTATTAAAAAGGGTAAAAAAAGAAGAGATTATCAAATAATTGGATTTGCTACAAGTTGCACCTTAGGAAACATAACCACCATCTAGAACACCTATAGAGTTATATATCCATGATTGGAGTAACTCCTTAAAACCATCAACATTGCTTTTGCAAAGACAAAATAGAGGCAACGCTGTCTAGAAATCATCACCTCCAATTTATTGTGTGCACTTTCTTCTTCATCACACCAACAACAACAAAAAGAAATATATGTGAAATCAATCACAAGATATGAAAAAAAAAAAACTAATACTATGTGCATAAGTTTGCATGAGGTGTAGTTAAAAACATTATCTAGGGTTCAATTGGGCATGTGTGGGCACTACATATCCAAAAAAAAAAAATCTTACATTTGGGTATATTGTGGCCTTATTCACACCTCTACAGAAATTGTACAACAAACAACAATGTTGTCATAAAGGTTTATGCAAAGCATGCAATTACCAATAGATTCCTTCCTTTCATATTACATTTAATAATAATAATAATATAGTTTGAAGGTCATGGCTTAGAGGCACCAAATTGATGTTTGATACCTCTTTGTTTGTGGGATAAAGAACTCTTCACATGAATGAAACCTAAAATATATCTTCAATAATTATAAATTTAACTAGGATATTGTAACGTAGATTATATATATAATTATAGAATATAATATAAATATAGAAAATCCTTTTAAATAAGTAGAAGGAACCTTTTAAGTGAAGTTTTAACGTCTAACTTAAAAGTAAAATTACAATTAGGAGGTGATATAGTTAACATTGATGAAGCTCTACCTCAATCAATTGCAACTAATATTGTTGGGCATTTTGCTAGTTTTGTATTAGTCACTACTTTTTTTTAATCCTTCTAGTTGGGTGCACTAGTCTATGCCAACAAATTTACTAAGGATGTCATCCATGAACATGGAGAATCACCTGTTGGGTTTCTTTGCAAGGTTTTGATCCGAATTTAAACAGGAACACAACAAATTACAAATATAACCATAAATACATAGACGCGGCAGAAATAACACTTCCTTTCATTAATATCAAATAATTAAATATGATTACAAACAGAATGGAAATGAGATTAGCTCGAGCGATGGTAGCTTATCTCTGAGAAGAGATGTGCGGCTACATGCCTTTGAACTGAGTTACAATGAGGCTCAAGGGCCTTTTTATTATTGAATAATAAGAGAAAACCCTAAACAACCAAAACCCTAACCTGAGGAGATGTAACACCAAGAGTTTATGGGCCCCGTTGGGGTTAGTTGGGCAACGAACTTTCAGGGCCGTAACTTAGTCATATTATCTATGTTTGACGCGCATGATACCTCATTGGAAAGATCTCTCCGAAGACTACAACTAAAAATGTGACTTCAATCAAATTGCCCAAAGGAATATTACCAAAAAAATGTCGTTTAGGGCCTCAAAACGGCTCTGAAAGTTCCGGACCCAAAAAACTGCCTAAAATAGTAAATTGTGCTACAATTAAGGAAATTGAAAAATTGAAAGAAACAATGGTGGGGGTCCAAGTGGAATAGGTGGGTGGCCACCAATATCCACCTGGATCAGGTTTTCCTTAGGAAAATAAAAGTTTACCATTGATCAGAATAAAGTGACTCATAAGCATTTTAATACTGGAAACCTCAAAAACTCTTATAAACATTTTAATATTGAAAAACTCAAAAACTCTCCTCAATGTAATGATAAACTAGTTCACATCTTGGAACAAACAGATAACTATTATCTATGGTAAATCAATCACCCACTGAAAGTGCATCCATTGATAAGTGCATTGGTACATCAAGTGTTTTGAAACAAGGAAGACCATGATACTGTATTTGTAAAATTACTAGAATTATAGCCCCTGAAGTATCATATAATTAATTTTAATGAGAGAAATATTTCATCTTATTATCGAAATATTTCTAGGACTAAATTAAGGAGGTCTCATTTAGGAGGGTAAAACTTGTATATTCTTGTAGTAGACCTTAAGCATGATAATATCATTATTGAATTGTTTCAACATTTCTTTGCTATTGTTAATGAGAACCACATTAAATTTGCATATGCATCAATGCTAATTATTATGATATTGATTTTGGATGAAAGTGAAGTCAATAATAATTATCATTTGATTTGGGATGAAAGCAAAGGATTGAATTTTCTCATCATCGATTTAAATAAGAAAAGCATTGAATTGCAAAAGGCAAAAAGCAAGGAGGTTGGTGGTCCCATAAACTATTTATAGTATGGTGGATGTTAAAATATCATTTGTTTATTCAATATCCTGACAGGTCGAAGCCCCTTGTTAGTTTGAAAGCCCTCTGTCACGAGGTGTGGATTTGATCCTTCGGGTCCGCTAGAGTCAAGCTCCAAGCAAAATGGATGTGTGGCCTGTTACCCACCACTTCGTGGGTGATATCCCTAGGAGAATTTTTTCTCCATGACGAGCCTCATCTGATAGCCAACAGCCCCTTTATACCTCCTAGTAGCTCATTGTGCCATTTCTCTGCCACTTGAGCCAGCCATGTGGTCCCTTACCCACCTGTATTGATTGTATGTTTGAAGGTGGGTCTCCCGAATCAAAAGGTATGTCTTGTCATTTAGTAATTGAGTATTGGGTTTACTTACCATGGATACTTCTGGGTATGGATTGATGGGGAGATTTGGCAGAAAGAGTGGGCTTGGTTTGTGCTCATGTCCCCTTGATCTCTTTTGGTTGTTACCCTTGGATCTTAGTCCCGTGGGATCTCCTTTATTGACCATTTGGTTCTAAGGTGGTACTACTTTGGAAAACCCGATTTTAGGTGTGTGGTCTCGTTCCTTTATCCACACATATCACTCCCTTTCCACTCACTATATCCCCATTCATGTTTTCTCCCACATAGGTCCGCATTCCCATTCCGGGTCCACATAGGGCTAGGATCCCTATCCCCTTGCCCCCACCTTGGGTCAGGCCTAGAAAGATGCCACGAAGGTTGAAGCAATTAAAAGAAAAAGTGAAAAGCATAAACGGCCAAATTTAACAAGAAATAGTACCACAAAATGCAAAAGATGGTCGGGACAAAAATAATTAGCACATGGGCAAAAGTTGACACATGAGCTCTACCCTGTCCGTGGCCATCACCCTAGTTCCATAAGCCCTAGATGAGCCTCCTCTATCATTCAAGAACCCATGATTGTCCCAACCCTTGGAGGGCAATGAATCGCCCTACCTCAAAAGGGGTAGTCACTGTTATATTATACACATCATGCTCTTGTCCTTTGAGCCTCAATTATTTAATTAAAGAAAAAATCATAAAAGGAAAAAATCATATGAAGAAGGGTGGAAAAATCAAGGTCGGGGCACCTCATGTACCATGACTGCTCCCTCCAATACATTATATACCCATGTGTGGGCTTCCCCTTATCTAGCTACCCTATGCCCCATTCTGTGGCCGAGGGATGCCCCTCTCATTCCCTATTCCATCTCTCGTATTTGTCACTTGCCACCCCATTTAGAAGGATGTACGTTAGACAGACTATCCCCTCTAAGGGATGAAACCACCTAATGAGGTACTTGGCTAACCCCTTTGGAGTTTGGAGACACTAGCACATGCCAAAGCCCACTACGGAAGGGCATGTCATTATGAATTGCCCACTTTGTTATACATGGCTTGTAATCTCCTTTATCCAATTATTCTAATGATTGATTGTATTGGAAGCCTAGGGAACACATTGGATCTTATGTAGGATTGCAGGTGGTTTCCATCTGGGTTTGCCTTTCCCTATATGGGATCTTGACCCCTAGAGGTCCACATTGGCACATGTAGGGTGTGCATAGAGAGCCATGGGCCTCCAGTGAGGCAAAAATCACTCCACAAATCTTCATGGATGTTCAGAGACTACTAGCAATCCACTTTTGGGACGATGGTGACATAATTGGTAGACTATGCCCAGCAGGCCCCCACAGGGGCCACATACTCTTGGCAGGTGTCCCAGCACTTTTGCGATGTCATGGCAGCATTCATTCCACCACTTGGATCATTGCAAAGGATCTCAGACATCTCTGATTCATATGGAGACCCATGGGGTCATTGATGTGCCCTCAAACCCACTAAGAGCACCACAGGTCTACTACTTGGAGAACAAGGGGCCACCCCCTTATACATCATATTTCGAGGAATTTATTCCTCAATATGGCACTTCAGGATGTTATTGAGCCTTTGGAGGGCCCTACGACATGTATACATCATTATTTGGCCCCTTATGAGGCTTGTTTTTACATTATGAGCTAGTATGGTGGGTTTGTCACCATTTGGAGTTATTATTTGCACATTATTTTATATTTAGGGGCCCATAGGCTAATTCGAACTCCTTAGGAGGCTATATATTGATGTTAGATCCATTCATTTGTATCATTACTTGACTTGGGATCTCTCTAATCATAGATAATTTTCGCACTTTTTCCTTGGTGGATATTTTTGGAGATGGATGAATTTTGATGTATGGATTTGGGCCATTTCTCTTGTCTTGGAGCTTTATTGGGCAAACAAAATTTTGGTTGGATATACTCTATAACGTTGTAAGTAAATTTTGATGCTATTATTCTTTTTGCTGCATACTGCTAAAATTAGGGCTAGTTGTTGCATTATCGAAATGTGGAATTGAGCATGTTTTAGCTAATTTAATGTATGGGCCAATGTTATATGAATGAAATTTCCTAGAGATTTATTTATCTCGAGAATATTGCATCATTTTCTTTGAAGTATAAATGCTTGAAGGTCACTTTTCTTTTCTTTCTCTCAATATTGGACGAAGTTGACTTTCTGGGCCTCTTTGATCAAGAAACCAAGTTCTTACTCATCATTATCCTTAAATCCATATCCCCAAGTGAACTAAGCATTGATCTCTCAAAAAGGGTGATCATTTCAACCCTCTTTTAACCATCTTCCCCTTTTCCCCAAGTCTAACCCTATTAGGTCACCTAAGGCATCAATTTCTTGGAAATTGATCCAAGGAAAAAAATTGATCTCCTATGGGCTACTACGTTGGTGGGTCCCCTCCCTCTCCTCCAAATTTGAGGCAATTCTAATGGTAGAATCTCTGGGAATCTCAAGCCCTAGCTATAGAATCGAATTGTGCGTAGACATCCCCAAGGCTAAACCTCAATAGGATCAATTCAACTTTTTGAAAAAGGTATTCTTGCTTGGTCCTTTCCCCTCACCTTGTCCAGGATAGGAACATCATTAGTTGCTACATTCCATCCTCGAACCTCGGTTGGGTTCACTTGGCCCCGTGTGGTCCCACTTCTCAATAAAGACTATTTGTCAAGGATCATTTGGAATCCAAGTTACCCAAGGATTATAGGGATTGAAAAACTTGTTCGTAAGCCTATCCTTTCTCCCTCAACCCTCCAATCCTCACGCTTTACCCTGGTGGACCAAGTGCCTTGCTTAAAGAGCAAGCAAGTTCCATTCATCACTCCATCCTTGAAAGAGGGTTTTCAGGGTCACTCCTCACTTCTCCATTGACATCTACCTTATCAAAGTGATCCCTACACTACCGAGACTCCTCCCAAAGAGCAGGAGACTTAGTTGTGATGACAATGGGCTAAGCCTCCACCATTGCCCTTGACCTAGCAGTTGCCCTCTTAGGAACCCCTTTTAGGTCCCTTGTTGGTTTAAGTGGTAACACGGCCCCTTTGGGTGGACCCACCCATAGTTCATTACGATGAAAAAAACAATGACAATTAGCATTCAATGGCTTGGCATGTATTGGTTTGATGTTCTATTCAATGGCGTTGGTTGATTATAGCGCTTCGAGTATCAATTAAACACTAATCTATATCATAGTTACCAAAGTCCCCTGAATTGAGGCAAAAATTCAAAAATTCATCAATACGATTCGAATGGTGAAGTATTCGATGAAATTAAATTCATTTCATCCACAGTGTTGCCCATTAAGGCACCTCCTCAAAGAAAGTAATACTCATAATGTAAGAGTGTTTTACGCAATACTCGTAAGTTAACACTAGTAAACTAAAGGAATACTCGCAATGTAAAGTAATAAGAGTGTTTTAGGTAATACTCGTAAGAAAGTTAGGAGTGCTCGAGACCTTGTCTTGACTTTCTAGTAGGAGATGAAACTATTAGGTATGCTTTGGCTCTGTGAAGGGATGGCTCTGTTTAGGATTTGCGGGCATAGAATGTTAAGGCCTAAATATATATAAATACTTGTGTGCACTTACAAACTAAGGAAAGGAAACATAAGTAATTGTCAAATTGGAAAAATTCCATTTTTCAAATTCACTAATGCTTTTATTTAGACAAATTCTAAATTAATACGAACGATTTGTATTTATTTATTAGATAAGAATTTTGGAAATATAAGTTTTGAAATCAAAGATCCACGTCCAATTTAAGTTTTGGAAGGAAGGGAAAATGTTTTTTTGGTTGAACTGTATTTGTAAAATTCTTATAGAATTATTAAAAATTTAGTTCAAAATTCTTATGAAATTATTAGAAATTTAGAATGAACTAGAAAGAAAATCTTCAAAATAACTCATTGTTAAAGGAAAGAAAGTATATATATACTTCAGTATTAAAGATGTATACTATCAAAATTAGAAAATTTCATTAGAATTTAAACTTGGTAACTATAATCTATATAATGCATTTTTCCATGGAAGCAAAAATGCAGGGAGCTGGTGTTGATCAAGCATCAACCTACTCAGCAACTAGTGCAGTAACAGGTTTGTGGACTCACATCACAAGAAGTAGCCTAAATGTTTTTTTCATTGTCATCGGCAGTGACATTCAAGTGTACAAATGGTTCAACACAGCGCGGAACCTGTTCCGCTGTATATTTGAGCCTGAATTTCTTCCAGAAGGCCAAGTATTACTGTGTGCGTTTACATGCTTTATTTGAAGTAGCTCTAGCGCTAGGGATCTTTGCAGCTCGATTCATCTAACTTTGACAAAGCATGGGCATAAGTTCTTGCCAGGATTCAGTGATATTAGTTGGACAAATTCAATTCAGTATATATTGCTACTCTATAAGGTTGTTTGTTCATGATGCTGAAGCTTCTCAGAATTCATTCCAGTATTCAGAAAGAGATCAAGTCATAATTGTCCATGTGTTTGGGGCAATTAAGGCATTTATTAAAGTTCTACAAAACTAGCTACTGTCAATGAGTCCGTCCCCTTAGGTTACTTTCTTTAAAGCCTTTGGATTAGACATCTGGCCACGTTTCATTTGTATGCTTTTGCAAGAAATGCCAACATATTTCAGAGACGTCGTGAGCAAGTTGCAAATGTTGAAACACTTTTTGATCTCACAACAATGCTCCTCACTACCGTCAATAGATCACGGAACAATGATAACGCAAATCTAATTGATTCTATTAGTGCTATTCTAAGAAACCATAGTGACCCAGCATGCATCAATCATAGGTGTCAAGTTCTCCAATGAGCTACTCCACAAGTTCTATTATTAGCCAACAATTTCTCAAGCAGACGCAACCATTTAATGTTTGATGATGATAAAAGTTAACCAAGAATACTTCTAACACAAATTTTTTTTTTTGAGTTCGATTTTTCTGGGATAGAGAGGGGTGTTGTAAAAGGTCCTTTGTGTTAAGTTTTTTTAAAGAAAAAAACCGACATACTTCAATTAATAAAAAAGTTTACATACCCTAGATATTGTTTTTGATCATCCCATTTTTATCCCTGTTTACAATATTTCTCAAAAAAGCTCTATGTTAATATCAAATCTCCTTAATTGTCCCTCTTTCTGTCGAAACCATCTTTCTATTACATATTGTTATCTTCATCATTACCTTCTTTCTATTGCAAAATATGTATCAACTTTTTCTTTCAAAACATACAAGACATGGTCCATGTACTAGCAAAAAAGAAGACAATAGGCCATCAAAAATCTAGTGGGATCTATCTCTATGTATCTATAGTATTTTGATACTCCTCGAATTTTGTAGAATGCCATTGTCAAAAGCAGAGAATTTGATCTTGCTTGGCAATGTAGAACATCCTTCCTTTGACAAATAATTTGCAACCTTATTTTGCTCTCGGTATATATGGGCGAAAGATAATCTCTGAAAGGTCTTCTCTAGAGTTCTGATGTGATGCATCCAATTGGAGAGAGAAGGTGGATCAAAATATGCAAGCCCCAAAACCTAGTCAATGATTCCTTTTGAATCACCAAACACATCTATCTCATTAATACCAAGCCATTTGGCACAAATGAGGACTCCCCAAAGAGCTATAAGCTCGACACGATTGTTAGTACCAGTGCCACAAACCCACTAGAAGTGGTAAAACCTACTAGACCTCAAGAAAATATAAGCACCACAACCACAAATCCTTTATGTTGATGCCCTGACAAGGAAGCTAAGCCACACCTACTTGAACTAGACAAATATCTTAGCTAGGGTCCTTTTTCTAGGGCCTATCTCCTGAAAAAAGAAACACTCTTCAAAACTATTTCTCTCACATTTGTCTCAATCTATTCAAAAATCTTTGCATTCCAGCTTCTCTGTATACCCCAAAAAACTATGAAAGGGAAGAGCATTATATTCCTTGTACTCCTCAAACTAGTGAGAGGGGCATTTCTCAATCGAGCTCGTATCCTAGAATGCAACAAGATTAAGTATATGTGTAGCCCCGAACTAGACCGAAATCATGAAAGGGCATGTGAGAAATATATGTCCCACATCCTCATTGTCTAACATGCATAGAACACATCTCCCAACTCCCACAAAAACTCTTTTAAGGAGATTCTCCCAAGTGAGAATCATGTTATTTAAAAGTAGCCAACAAAACACTTTAGTTTTTGTGGAATAGCCCATTTCCAAGATTTCTAAAAGCATAAATAGTCAACCATTGAGCTATAATCAGGAGGGACCAGGTTGTATGAATCTTTTACTGAAATATGTCTTGTATATGTGCAACCCTCCCATGCCAAATGATCCCCCTTCCTTAGAAAGAGAAATGGCTGATAAGCTTATCTGTAAAATATACTTTTCCTATTGAGTAGCTAAAGGTCCTATAATTCCAACCTCTCCAGCATTGAGCCAAGAGTGAGTAACAAGAAAAGAAAAACGGTCAACATAAATTTGATTGAGAAATAAAATACCAATGCTATGTATATGCCTTAGAAGGGGGGCAAATAGTGGATGGTCACCAACCAAGCCTTTGATCACATCCCGTCCAATCTCTACCATTGCACCCGATCCAACCTCCCATCTTAGGGTCCCAAGTAACCAATGTTTTATCTTCATCATACTCCGCCAAATATATGAAGTTGTCTTTTTTTCTTGTGCTCCACATCTCAAATTTTGTTTTTTATATATTTCTCATTAACAATTTGTTTCCATAATCCTTTGTTGCTTAAATCCCTCCATAAATTCTTAATCAATGATGCCTTGTTGAAACATTTTGTATCCTTTATACCCCAACAACCTGCCTCCACCTTACAGGAAATCACTATCAGGCGAACAAGGTGTATTTTCGTCAAGTTACTAAGCCCAGACCACAGAAACTTGGCAATGATATAGTCTATTTTATGAATGACTTTTTTGGCAGCTTGTAGAGATGCATCCAATACACATATATATTTTGTAAAACAAACTTTATTAATATCAACCTCCCACCCAAAGATAGCCACTTATTTTTCCACAAAGACTTCTTTTCAGATTTTTTAATCAACCAACCCTAATCCTTGTTTCCATAATTGCTTGGTCTCAACATAAAACCAAGATATCGAAAATTGTCATCCTTAGAGATCGTCCTTACCTCAACGATATGACTTATCTCCATGATTGATGCCTCTTCTTTGGATGTTGATGTCAACTTTCATTTGTCTTTGTTCATGAATAATCCCAACGCCTCCCCAAAATAATTAAGAATATGCTTAAAGGTGTACCATTATATAACCGAGACCTCTCTAATGAAGAGGACATCGTCCACAAAAATCAAATGTGTAATGATGATGTGCCTTGTCAACCGAAATCCTTTAATTAATCCCTTAGAGTGGGCATCACCAATCCTCCTGCTCAATCTGTCAATAACTAGCAATAATAAAGGTGGAGACAATGCACATCCCTATCTGAGACCCCTTGATGCCTTTAAAAAAATTTGATGGAATACCATCGATGATGACCACAAAATTTATCGAGGTAACACAAACCATAATCCAATCTATAACCTATAATTCTATGATTTATAGCTTTGGCAATTCAGTACAAGTTCCACTCTCAGAAGTATAATTTTGTCTCACTGAAAGTATTACAATCAAGATTCTTTATATACTCAAAGGTTGTAATTAAATTTATAGATTGTGTGTCATGTTTCTCGAAATCAATTTAATCTCAGTTCATGGAATTCATTTTATTTTCTATATTTATTGGTTAAATGATGAACAAACATTTTCTTCTTCCTCACAAGCCAACAAGAACTTCCTCACTTCTTGTTGTTCCCGAGATAAGTGTTTTTTTAGTTCTTCCACCTTCCATATATCAAATTTTGTGCTTTGTTATTTGACTCCATGCCCGATGGATAGGCTTCTGGTTTGAAAATGTTACAATCTTTAATCTCAATCCCTTGTGTTGAAATTTCTAAGTCTGACACGTCAAAAATTCCTACTGCATTATCTGGTTTACTATCTCCTACTTGTTCTTTCCATTAACAAGTTATTTATAAATATAAATACTGAAATAAACACAAATGCAGCCTCAACAGATATACAGATCAACAACTGAAATAACTGAGACAATCACACAAGGGACACCGTTATTTTTGTATAATCGTCCCCGTAAAAACCCAATGCGGGAAAACCGGTGCAACAGATATGAGGGTTCTATTATTATGTAGTTTTTGAATACAACTAGGACACCAGAAATGGATCACCCAATAGAGAATGCCCTCGGCAGTAGTACCTCTCCTCCGAGACATATATTCTAGCTGATCAGCCATCGGATGATCGATCCTACAACAACTACGACAGCTCCTTAGTTGGATAGCGAAAGCTGCTCCAAGCTTCTCCACTGCTCTACGTCACTCTCTAGGGACTGCGTCACCCTCTCAACTCTAGTCTGCCCCACGAAAATCTCCAGTGTTTCCTCTTGGCCCTGCGTTAGCTTTGCTAGCCTCTGTGTCAGCCACTTGGCTCTCTGCGTCAGCCCTTTGGCCCTCTGCGTCACCCACGCTAACCTTCTTAGCCTCTATGTCAATCCCAATTGCCTCTGCGTTAGCCTTCCTAGGCTCTGCATTGTCTCTCTGGCACTATCTCTGCCTCTCTGCTATGTATTCTTGGCCTTCTGCCAAATTGCCCCTCGCTGCAATAGATCACTGGTTCAATTCTCTCAGCAAACCCCGCTCCAGAAATCGAACTAACTGATCAGTTTGGTGTATCTCTGACCCTCAAACCTCCTCTTATGATTTTCCTGTTGAGTCTTCAACGACCGAGATTAAGTCCCTAATCAACAGCTAAGATTATATTTGTCTTGATCCTTGTCTCTTGGAACCTTCTAACCCAAGATTATATTAATACACATTAATTTTTTAATTTTCCTAAGTTTACACTTAGGACCCCATTAAAAATATTAATTATTTTAAAATCTCCTCATCTGGGTAGAATTTCTCCAAACGATTTATGGGTTTTGGAGATCTCATGTGCTTTAGCCTCTCCACCAATTTTCATGGCTAGAGCACATTCGATGCTACCACAAATCAACTCTCCCTCTTAGTGAGGAATGTGCCCTGATACAAGGTCGTCAAAGTTTCCCACATCTCCTTTGATGTATTCTTCTCAGCAATATGTAGTATGACATGATATTTGACCCCATCAAAGATCATGCACTTCGCCCTTGCCATTGCATCCTCATACTTCTCATTCTCAGCTGGGTCAACTAGGATAGCCGCTACTTTCAAGGCAAAGTCCTTGATGCGATGTCGATCTAGGACTACCAGGATCCTGGCCTTCTAGATGACAAGGTTGGAGGCCCCGTCTAACCCGTCCTGATCCCTCAGTCCATTCACTGCCATTTTAGCTCCTTTTCTGGACTCGCTTTGAGTTTCGACTTCCCTCCTGGAAATCTCCCTCTAAGTCTTGATTTCCCTCCTGGAAATCCTTTGGCCAACTATCGAGGCGCTCCTCTCCAATCCTCCTTGCAACTGCAACTCAGATTTGGATTTTTTGGCTAGAAATCCGTCAAGGCAGCGACTCCCTCTACCTTGGTTTTGTCTCCTTAGGTATTGTTCTGCACTGACAAAAATAGCACCCCACCAACTCCTCAAATCACAATTTGCACACAGCTCCCCCAGCCCCGACAACAGAAGAAACTGAGCCTTTTAGGCTCTGCACAATCCTGGCAATGGCTGAATTTGCACCTCTTGGCCGCAACGTCAATCCTTCTTGCCTGAGAAAGATGATCGGGCACTACGTAGTTCTGATCTGCCCCTCTTTGCCTCTACATTGACCCTCCTCCTAGCTCGAAATGATGACGTAGGCTCTATGTCATTTCCTCTCTAGCTGTTTCTGCTCTAGAACATCGTTGTCTCTCTGGACCACTACTACTGCTGTAAATTCTTTAGATTACTATTGGTGCCTTCGGTTCTCCTATGATCTGCAACCCTCTGATACCATGTTGAAATTTCTAAGTCTGACACGTCAGAAATTCCTACTGCGTTATCTGGTTTATTATCTCCTACTTTTTATTTCCATTAACAAGTTATTTATAAATATAAATATCAAAATAAACAAAAATGCAGCCTCAACACATATACAGATCAACAACTGAAATAACTGAGACAATCATGCAAGGGACACTGTTATTTTTGGAAAATCGTCCTCAAAGAAACCCAATGCGGGAAAACCGGTGCAACAGATATGAGGGTTTTATTATTATGCAGTTTTGAATACAACTAGGGTGCCAGAAATGGCTCACCCAATAGAGAATGCCCTTGGAAATAGTACCTCTCCTCCGAGACATATATTCTCGCTGATCAGCCATCAGATGATTGATCCCACAACAACTACGACAGCTCCTTAGTTGGATAGCGAAAGCTGCTCCAAGCTTCTCCACTGCTCTACGTCACTCTCTAGGGACTGCGTCACCCTCTTAGCTCTAGTCTACCCCACGAAAATCTCCAGCACTACCTCTTGGCCCTGCGTCAGCTCTGCTAGCCTTTGCATCAACCACTTGGCTCTGTGCGTCAGCCCTCTGTCCCTCTGCATCACCTGCGCTGGCCTCCTCAGCCTTTGCATCAGTCCCCACTGCCTCTATGTCAACCTTCCTAGGCTTTGTGTTGTCTCTCTGGCACTATCTCTGCCTCTTTTCTATGTATTCTTGGCCTTCTGTTGAACTGCCCCTCACTGCAATAGATCACTGGTTTGATTCTCTCAGCAAACCTCACTCCAGAAAATCAAACTGACTGATCCATTTGGTGTACCTCCAACAGACCCTCAAGCCTCCTCTTATACTTTTCCTGTTGATGAATCAACAGTCAAGATTAAGTCCCTAATCACGGCTAAGATTAGATTTGGGTTGATCCCCGTCTCTTGGAACCTTCTAACCCAAAATTATATTAATACATTAATTTTTTAATTTTCCTAAGTTTATACTTAGGACCCCATTAAAAATATTAATTATTTTAATATCTCCTCATTTGGGTATAATTTCTCCAAACTATTTATGGGTTTTGGAGATCTAATGTGTTTTAGCCTCTCCACCAATTTTCATGGCTAAAGCACATCTGATGCTACGAAAAATCAATACCCTGCTATTTCTAGCTTCAACCCTATTTCTCCTATTTCTTACCATTTAAATTTGGCCACAAAGCTTAATGTTTTGGGTTGTTGGTATGTGAAATTGGGTAGCTAGTTTTCTTGAATTTGATGATGGAGCCCCCTCAAAACCAAGCCTATCTTGAGGTCAAAAGTTGGTATGGGATGCCTTGGAATAGTTGCTATACAGCTAGAAACATCTCAAGGAATAATACATATCATGGAAAAAGCGAGGAAGATAGAAATAAAGATAGATAAAGAGAAGAAGAGAGTAATAGCGTGGTTAAACACATATCATGTCCCACCCACACTCCCCTCCACCATCCTGTTGCAAAAGTTTTGACCTAAAAGGTTTGGTAACCCTATATACATTGAATGAAACCATGTCCTTCCCATGTTGGATCATGTAATGTCCCTTTTCAATATAAGTTAATAAATTTTATGTAAAACATTTTAACGAACAATTTGCAAGAAAACCATTGTGATATTTAATCAAATAGTTTGTATTCAGTTAAACATTAAAATCTTGTGCAACAAATAAAGATAATAAGTTCTCAAAAATGGGCAGCAAAAATGCAACGAATTATTTTATTAATATTCAACACAATATTACATGATAATCAACCTTCTTCCTTATGCAAAAATAAACCTATGAAACTCCTAGAGTAATGCCATGCTTGGTTGTATCATTTGCTAAATATTAATGATACCTCCAAAATAATAGGTCTTCAATGTTGGGCCCAACTGAGAATTATGATTGACTCTTCTTCTCTAATCTAAAGCACCAGTGAAGAGTCTATATGACCCTCCTTTCTCTTTCTCCAATGAAGCACAAATGAAATATATGATATGATCCCTCACTGTAGATCAACTAGAGTGTATAGTTTCAACATCGAAGCCAATAAATATATTTATATTATAAAAGCAAAGAACCTCTCAATAGTAACCATAAAAGTAATCAAATAGCAAACAAAATGATATCATAACCCAAAATAAGACACTTCTATTAAAAACAGAACAATTTTCACTTGTCTCTTTGAGGGGGAAACCTCTAATAGAGAACATATTTATTACAATAATTCTCCAAGACATATTTTTCAATGCTTCTACCTCTATATATATTGCTTTTTTTATCCTCCTAGAACTTTCTAGTAAGTAGAAATTTCTAGTAAGATCTCTTATAAGAGTTGCAATCATACTACTATTGGCCTTATTTACTAATAATGGTCTTTCTTACACAAAAATATATTAATATATCTATTAACGGTTAGGGGGAATAATACACTAACATGCCCTCCCCCTTAGATAAGGGCCTTGTGCTCAACGCTTTAGATGTGGAAATTGCTTCAAGATATTGATTGTATCCTAGGTCACATCCTCTAGTGGTGTATCCTTCCACTTGAATTGTGCATTGGCAAAGATGTCTCTCTCAGTGGTCAAGGACTAATTTAGGCTACATCCAAATGGAAGCTTGTTCACCCAATTCTACTAGAGTAGTTTGAACATTGTAATTAGACCCAATCACTTTATTTAAGTAGGACATTTGAAAAATTAGATGGATCGTTGAGTGGCTGGGAAGTAGTAATTTGTAAGTAATAGGGCCAATGTGTTGGAGAATTGTATAGGGGTCATATAATTTTGAAGCGATGATCCATAAATTATCGTGTATATTCCATTGGATAGTCTGTCACAACAAATCTACTAAAACGTATTAAAATACCGAAATCTACATTATAAAGGTTTATTTCTCCTTATATTTTTGGATCTTTTAATTTTTATTCATTGTGTATGCATGCAAATTATAATTATGCAGAAAATAGATCACACAAAATAATCACTGACAAATTATACTAACACGAGATATGACTTGGAAAACCCTTTCGGGAGAAAACCCAGATGAAGGTGAGGTTGCTCTATCTTCTCTTTCTTTGAATGGAAATGGATGCAAGTAAGTAAGACCTATGGCACATGGGCACATGGGATTATACATTGCACAAAACCTATCTTTTTTCTCTCTCTCTATCCACTCTCAGGTACTCTACCCATCTATGGAACAAAATGCACTTGAATAGCATGGAACCACTTTTCCTCCTAATGGCCCAATCATAACACAACCTGATAGCGTACTAGTAGTTAAGTTTGACTCTTTCAACTCTTAACTAGACTTATGATATTGACTCTTATAAGTATTCATCATCATGATCATGTGGCTAGAACCTTTTTCATGAATAATGGGGGTTAACGTGGCATCCTATCGAATTATGGTGGTTAAAATTGGAAGGTCAACTTCTAGGTGGCATAACTTTTGCATATAGACTCTAATTGATGTGATACTTGCACCGTTGGAAAGGCATCTATGTGTGGAATAACGACATTGGGTGTTGCACTTATGGAGCAAATTTTGACCCCAAAGATTCCATTTTATGCCTCAAACTTCTTCTAGAAGATTCCAAAATACCAAATTTCCAAACTGAGACCCACCAATAAAAATGTTCTTGTGGGCTAATTCCTCCACGTTTCCCACTCTAAAATCATCAATATGGATGAAAAATAAAAATAATGATCCAATATGGATCACACCTCGCTATTTTGGTGTTGGGTGTGCGTTATATTCTTTCCACAAATAGTCGCACGCGCGGGGGGGGGGGGGGGGGGGGGGGGGGGGGGTGGGGGTCACTGGGGGGGATAACCCACCTTGTTCATTGCGTTGGGTATAGCAGAGGAGTCACAAGGGGGGCACAGCCCCCCCCCGTTGGGGGGTTTCAGGGATGCGGTAGCCCCCCTGTATGAGGTTTGGGGCAGCTCCCTGGGAAAACAAATTGGACCCTATATTAGGTGGGCAGAACTACCTATGGTTTTGGGCATGGGTTTTGCACATGGTTTGGGCATGATGGTTTTTTTCCCATAGTATTTTGTAGATCCAATCAAGGGAGCTATGGTTATGTTCTAATCTAGGGTTAATGGATTGGGGTTTATGAATGTTTATATATATATATATATTGTAACATTGAAAGGAACATAATGAAAAATCAATCTGGTAATCTTGGTTTTGGGATCCAAGGGAAATCTCTATGTATTTGTTTTATATTCTCATCATTGTTTATTTTCTGTTTTTAGAATTCGTCTGCAGATAATTTTTGTACAGTGTTAAAACCTACATTTGGGAGGATTTTGTCACCAAAAATATTCTATTGAGTAAGGTGGTGAAATTTTTCCTCCTTCTCTCAGGTGTAACATTTAGTGTTGTGTCGAAGTTGTCCTTTCAACCGAATCTACCAAATAGCATGTTGCCCCTGTATTTTAGTTTTGGACCTATTCAACGAAATTTTATTTTCTATCGACTCTTCTTGAGCATCTAGTACCAAATCCTCTACAAAAGCTAGGACTTGTTCCTTTTCTTTGTCTAGTATAAAAGGTTCATAAAGTTTGAGATTTCTACATTCATCATTGAGTAAATGCACATTATGGGGGTAGATTGAGTTTATAAGCATCATCTCTTACATTTTCCAGTATCTCAAAGGGACCATGTTGCAAAGCCTTGATTTTATTACCAAGACCCTATAGCCTCTCCTTGTTCAACTATAACCATACTTTATCTCCCACCTTAAACAACCTCTTTGTTCTATGTTGATCATGCTAGGCCTTGCATCTTTTATGTGACTTCTACAGTGTCTCTTATACCTATGGATGGATCTCCCTAATGTTCTCAACAAATTTTTATGCCCTTAAGGTATCCCATGTAAGATCCTCCCTCACTCGTTTCCCATATGAAATATCCAAAGGTGAAGACAGAAAATATATAAAACAAGTTTAAAATGGGGAGTTGCTAGTAGAAGTTTGGACTACTTTGTTATAAGAGTGTTGTATATATACCTTATTTCTATCCCAAGTCTTCAGATTCTTATGACTATTACCCCTTAAAAGTTGTACCAAAGTCTTGTTGACTACTTATCTTTGCCCATGTGTATGTGGACGGAATATTGTAGACATCTTCAACTTTGTGTCCATCTTCTCCCACAAGGTAATCCAAGATGCATTGATAAATCTTGTGTCCATGTTTAAAATGATGTTCCTTAGTATTCCGAAGTGCACCCAGACCTGTCCAAAGAGAAAGTTTGTTTCTTCTTGCTCATTGATGGTATTTTTATACTGAACTAGAACGCACATCTTGCTAAACTTGTTAACTACCATGAATAGTTGGTCATTTCCCTTCCTGGTTGTTGGTAAACCTCCCACAAATTCTATGGAAATGCTTTCCCAAGTATAATTGGGTACAAACAATGGATGATATAGACCCTATTTCCTGTTAGTAGGCTTGTTGGTTTAATAAATCATGCGTCTTCTTATGAACCTACCTACCTAGCATCTTAGGTCAATGCACATACCTCGACAAGTTGGCCACTATCTTCCCTAACTAACTAGTTGCAGTCACTCACCTTTAGGAACACATAAATTATCCAGCCTATCGAGTAACCTATGGTAGTTAATTTTGTTGTCACCATCGCGCAAATGAATTTGGCTCTGTAGCTATTGTCACTTCCTTGAATTCCTCATGCTCTAAGTATGTCTCTTTGTATACATCATGGATGAATGGTTCCATGTGCATCATAGTTCCCAAAGTTGTGATGTTCGATGTAGTTGGCCTTGAAAGCATGTCATCCAACTTTTTTATGTTTCCCTTCTCGTATTTGATCACTAAATGAAACTATTATAGAAACCCCATCCATTTGTAATACTAGGTATATTATATCTTGCTCTAGGTATGCAAGTACTGTAGTGGCCAGTGATCTATGTGGATTACTATATCCTTTCCCATCAATAGTGTTTCCACTTCTTCATAGCTTGCACAGAGCATAAAGCTCCTTGTCGTAAATAGGGTAGTTGAGAACCACCCGATGAAATACATTAGAATGGTAGCATATATGGCTTCCTTCCTACATCAAGATCTCTCCCATAGCATACCCACTTACATATTTTCCACTTCAAAGGGTTGTTGCAAGTTCAATTATGCCAAAAATGGTGCTTGACTGGTCTTCTTCTTTAACTCATTAAAGGCACCCTATTGACACTTTTCCCATTGGAAGCTCTTTCTAGTCATTGTTACATCATGGAGTGGTGATGCTACTACTGATAATGAGGTTATGAATTTCCTCAAGTACTGTGCTTCCCCAATAAAAATCCTAGCATCAAAAAAATTAGTAAGCGTTGACCACTTCACAATGGCCTCCATCTTGGCAGAATCTATCTTCATCTCTCCTCCACCTATCACATACCCTAGATACAGCAAAGATGGTTGTTCAAACTCACACTTCTTGATATTTATAGCAATTGATGCTTCTTTAATGTGTCTAGCACCTCCATCCAATGTGAGATGTGCTCCACCTGAGTAGCATTATATACTAATATATCATCCAAATAGACACTGAAAAATGAATCTATAAAAGGGTGCAGTATATCAATGACTAACTTCATAAACATAGTAAGTGCTTTGCATACGCCAAGTGGCATGACTAACCACTTATAAAAGCATTATGTAATTTTGAAGGCAGTCTTCTAAGTATCTTCTTATGAACCTAGCTATATGCTCTTGCATCTTGGGCCAATACACATACCTCTACAAGTTTTCCATTTTCTTCCCTACACCAAAGTGTAATACAACTGTGGATGTGTGAGCCTCTCTAATCAGTTGCATTCACTCGGCTTTGGGAACACATAACTTATCCAACCTATTCCAATTGTGTTGTGGACATGACTTTATCTCTATAACTATGGAAACACATCCTTAAATTCCTCATCCTCTAAATTTTCCTCGATGTATGCATCATGGGTGAACGGTTCCATGTGCATCATATTTCACAAAGTTATGATCTTTGATGTGGTTGGAATTGAAAGCATGTCGTATAACTTGTTTTTTCTTCCCTTCTCATACTTCATCACTAAATGAAATTATTGTAGAAACCCTATCCATTTGTAATTTCATGTCTACTATGGCTTACTCTAGGACTACAAGTATTGTAGTGGTAGTGATCTATGTGGATTACTACACCCTTCCCCATGAATTAGTGTTTCTATTTCTTCATAGCTTGCATCAAGGCATAAAGCTCCTTGTCATATGTAGGGTAATTAAGAACCGCCCCATGAAATACTTCATAATGGTAGCACATAGGCCTTCCTCCTGTTTTCATTGCAACAAACACCCTCTAAAAATTTTCCTCTGCTTGAATTTTGGAGCCTTTTTGTGATCTTACGATCTTTCACTTCAAGTTGATCATAGTCTATTCATGATTGTTTTTTTTTTTTTGAGTGTTTAAGCCTTTGTCCAATATTTTAGGTGTCAAAACCACTTGCATACACATATTTAGCTTTTGATGCATTCACAATTGCGCCTATTTCTTGCAAGACTTAGTGGTCAATGTTTACCTCTGTAGACAATCATTATGTATTTCTTGAGAATAATGCTTGTGCAGCCTCTAGAAATAGAGCATGTGCAGTCACTAGTATCAGTGATTGTGCAAACCTTGGTAATAGGCATTGTGAAACTCATAGACCCTACGAAACCCCTACTGAACATAATTGCGTAGTTGGTAGGGACAGTGCACTGTGTAATCCATGCCGACAGTTAGTGCACAACATTATTTGATATTCTCTCTCATTCTTAATTGCAAGTGTATCATCATCCCAGTGAATTTTCTCAACTATCACTTTTGTGTGTTTTTGCTTTCATAAGTGTCACTTTCACTTTCGCGATTGTTGTTTTTTCTTGCTTTTGCAAGTGTTTCTTTTGCATTCTTTAGCTTTCATGTGTGTCACTTTCACTTCCTTTAGCTTTTTCAAGTGTTATTTTCACTTATTCTTACTTTCGCAAGTATCACTTTTGATTGTTTTCACTCCTGCATGTGTTGCACTTTGGTGCACCACTAGAGGTATCTCTACTGCACTCTTTTGCATTAGATGATCATATATATCATAAGAATATGTGTTATACACTCTCCCACAACTTAGCACACTTTCTGGTTGTAGTCGACACTTGTGTCATAACTTATACTCTAAGTGTCGAAAAGTTATGTTTCAACTGTCGCACTTAGAAATAATTGTAGATTTGTTGTCGTTTCAATGTATTCATGTTGATTTTGGGTACTATGCATTCTCTTAGCTTGTGTTGATGTTATACAAGTGTGAGATCACTATTTCATAACTTATTTTCATGTATTTTCTTCTCTTGTCTCATCGAGCCCACACTTAGCTATTTTCGGAGCTTTCACTGTCTTTGCAACTTGCTAACCTTTCTCCCTCCTAGAATTGCACACCGTGCAGTAGTAAGTCACAGTGAAGCATACTCTACCTCTTGGAACTACATATTGTGCAGTACTAGAGGAAAACCTCCTCAAAATGAACATTGAGCAACCTTGAATTATAGACCATCACTCTGGCTACTTATCCTTTCCAACTGCACAATTCATGATTCATCCTGCCCTAGATTGCACATTACACAGTTGTAGTGGAAAGTGGGGTCATCTTTGTGTCACTTTCATACCCAACTGCATAATCCCCTAAGTTTCCTCTTCAACTACTATGCATTGCGTAGTTATAGTGTGTAACCTTGCCTCCCTGTCTCCCTAAATTACTCAATTGTGAAATTCCATTGTTCTTCTTGGGCCTCCATTGCACATTGCCTAGTTCTAGTGGACAGTGGATCCTCCTCTAGATCATTTTTGAAGAGAACTATGTAGTACCTTGGGCTTTCCTCTCCTTCACTGTGCATTATGTAGTTATAGTTAGCAAGCCTCCAACCCTTATCTACTAGACTTTCGCACTGCACAGAAGACCTATCATGCCCTCCCTCTACTGCGCATTGCACAGTTGCAGCCAGCATTGAAGCACCCTTGGACCCTTGCAACAGATAATTGTTTAATTCCTTCTTTCTCTCTCTCTTGAGAAGCTTCAAGTCTTGAGCCTTAGTCACTATCTCCAGTACTTCATACATGCTTGCCCCTTCCTCTTTGTCTTGTGCAGTGTGCATTTATAGTGCACAATATCCCATTTCCTACCTCCTGTAACTATGAAATACACCCAAGGAAAGCCTCTCCCTCTCAACCCTTGCACTGACCCATCATAGTCAACATCTTCCATGAGCAAGCAAAGGTAGAATAGATTATTTTTGAACTGATGTTGGCTTGTCATAAGTGGACTTGAGTTGCAGGTATTATCATCTCAACATGACATGGTGATGCTTAAGGGAAGTCATCAAGGAGAAGCTACAAGAGAGCACTTGCAAAGAAGGAACAGAAGGAAAAACCATCATGAAGGACATAAGGGAATCTTGGACCAATACAAAGAGGTCATAGCTCATGATGACTTGGAAGGTTCCAACACTCATCTAGACCCTTTGGAGGGTGAAGATCAAGAACAATAAAAGATCCATCATGAATAATCCATAGTCATAGCAGTAAGGAGAAGAGCTTTCCATTGATGAAATGAAGTCTTATATCACCGTCACCAAGTCATGGCTTCTCAAAGTGTTATTACAAAGTCATATGTGTCAAATGTATTTTTCCACATCAATTGTGGAATGTGATTATGTAAATTCCAAAAATGAGAAAATGTAAAATATGTGGAAGCCTAAGGGTCCCGCATGGAATGTGAAAAGTCACTAGAAAGTTCTAAAGTCATGTATAAGCTGAAAGGTAACATAGGAATTCGAAAATTCATAGTAGGAGCTCAAGAGTCATGAGGGAGATAAAGAGTCACATGGGAGGTGGAGAGTCACCTCATTTGTTATAGATACACCCTCATAGCTCAAGAGATGGGACTTTGGACTTTTCACCTTAGCTTCTCTAGCTTGGCATAGGAGAGAAGATCTTTCTTTAGAGAAGCAAGTAGTGACTTAATGTTCCACTATTGGGGTTAATGTGGCAGCATTATAATTGTGTATCTTGGGACTTTCACTTAATTTATGAATCTCTTAGAGTCGTTGCACTTTCATGCATGTGTCGTGAATGATTGTGATATTATTATTTCATTGTTTGCGGTGTATGTCTATGTTTACAGATACTAATGAAAATTAACTATTTTGTTGGCTTTGGTATGCATCTTGTTGAATGTGCATTGTTACTTTCTTTTATGATTGTTTTTATCTTTTTGAACTACTTTTCAAGTTAACTAATGATTCCTTCCATGCTCTTGTGTATCTCTTTTAGGATAGTACTATTACTCTTCTTCTAAAGGCTCACTCTCTCTTTTCCCTATCGTGAAAGTAACTCATACTCATATACATTGCAATTGTATGCCTCATAGTGTCAATTCACTTGCTTGCTTCAAAGATTTTTTGCATAATTGCTTATGTCAACAATTGCAGCCAAGGAAAATTCCTAAGAATAATGGAAACTGCCCTTATTTCCTGGTTGGGGATCCTACTCCAAATAGTGTGATATCTAGTTGGGACTTCATACCTGGGAGACCCCCTTTGTTTGCAGAGTTCCAACATCGTCAACAAGTGGTGCTAGAAGGAGGGACATATGACAAGATGAGCTCGTTGAGTTGGTTTTGAATCTTCCATCGTGAATGGCTCATTCCCAAATCATAATCATAGGATGTTTTTCCAATAGAGAAGATATTTCACTCCCCATGGAACTTATTTATAACTTCTCTCAATTAAAGTTTAATGGTGAGGATGGAACATCCATAGACGATAATACATCTCAATTTCTTAAGTTTTGCAATTTCTTTGTAGTGATCTCTAAAGATGTTGCTTGTAAATTAGTCACCCTCACACTTGAAGGTTGAGTTAAGCTTTGGTGTCATACCTTACCAGTCATTTCCATTCATTCATTTCAATAACTCTTCAAGGAGCTTCATCAAGCCTTTGGTAGGTATAATTATCGAGATGTTCATTAAAGGATCAATCAACTTAAAATGAAATTTTATGAATCAACAGAGGATTTTGCTAATATATTTATTCACTTGTGTTATGAGTTTCCTAAAGAAGCTATGGATTGGAATTTCTTGAAGGAAATGTTTCAACATCTAGCTCACATCTCCTTGAAACAATCTGAATATAAATCCTTGGTTGATTGACCTCTCCCAACTTATTTTGATTATGAGACACCTCAAATTCTAGAAGAGGAACCTACTTCCCCTTTTGTCCCTTGTCCTCCTCCCTTTTTATTGCCACGCAATGTAGTCTCTAGTGTTATCATTGAAGTTAAGAAATATGAAAATCAAATTGATGATCCATTTATCCCACCTACGTTTTATCTTCATGGTCAACACTATATATGGTAAAACTTGGAATATCCTAATTGGTACAAGAAAGCTAAGGTGAAGACTCGTCCCTTGATTTCCCCAAATCACATCAATGTACATAACCAAAATATTGAATCTAAAATCATTAAAAGTGTTGTTTCTTCAGGAGACACATGTCCTTCTCTATCATCTACATGTCATGGCCCTTTGTACCATGATCTACTTGATCAATCTATTCCACCAACTAGTTCTTTAGATACTTTTGATTTTCAATTTGCTGGTCCAAATGGTGATCAGGTACAAGGCAGTCACATTATACAGGTAGAGGAGAAGAAAGGTGAAGATACTTTTGATCTCTCTTCCCTATTTCAAAGTCCCCTATGTCAGGATGATGTTCCTTCATTCTTGGTTGATTTAGAATCTTGTGATATCGACAGTCGGTCAATCGAAATGAAGAAATTTAGTTAAACTAAAGCCTTGGGAAACCATAATCTTGATGACAATGATCTCACTAATGTACATGTTGATGAATTCCCAGGTATATCAACTAATCTTTTGATTTCTCAAGAATATCTCCTTATAGAAACTTCTTCTTCAGCTCACTATCCCTCGTTTCCTACTTCTTGTAATGAATTAACTTGTGATGAAAATATGCCATGTTTTTCAAATTCACAATTCAATGAGAAAAAATTTGAATTCACACAAGGTAGTGAGATCATCCATGATGAAGAAGAAAGTAATTAAATCATATAGCACCCATTCTATTCCTTACAATCTCCATCCTTTCATGAGGATAATTCCTTGCTTCATATTGCTCATGGGATTTCTATGATCTTTATGCAATTAGAAGAATCTTATGATTTGAGTAATTTGTTTCTTGAGGTTGAAAATTTTGATTAAACGAGTGATGTAGATGGTTTCCATCTAGACAATGGTGATCTTGTTGAAATAACTAGTAGTAGTTGTCCACATGCAATTCATGATCCGACTCAACTCTCAAAATGTGATTTTTCAACTATCTAAAGTTTTGGGACTTGTCAGGGAGTCAAGGCACTTCAACTCCATCGATGGTTATGTCAGGTTCTCGCAATCCTAATGAGGTCCCCGCACTAGGTTAGATATGGATTTTCTCGCAAAATTCTTTTCTCTGTATTGTTTCACTGGATCCAAACTCATTCGTGATAGATTTTGGGTTTTTTGGAGGCATTTTTTCTAATTTTCAAGATTGGGTTTTTGATCAGATAGAAGATATTGTTTTAGTTAATTCATCTTCATGTAAACCTCTTTCATTGAACTCAGGATTGGAATGTACATCTTTCATGGATGCACTGAGCTATGAAGTTGATTATCCTGATTCTCTTGACAAAGATTCTCATTGACCAAAGGATTCATATATGTCAAATAATTTTGAGAATAATTAGCTCTTGGTATTTCTTGTAAATATTTTGATGCTAATCATTTTCATTATTTCACAAGCTATCCTTTTGAGTGCTAGTGAATGCTTGAGTTATTTGGTGAATCAAATTCATCATCTTGACAAATTAATTACCCAAGTTGATTGTCAAGCCACGAGGTAACTCCATAATGTTAATTGTGTCGATTGCATTACTCAGTAAATCTAATATACATGAGTGACTAACCCTTGGGATTCCAGTTCCAATGTCTCTTGGTCCTCCCTAACATATGACTAATCCTAACTAAAACTATGTTACAATATTTTACAATAATCCTTATCCTTTCAGATTAGGTGTTAACATCCCCCCCTAATCTGAAGGGATGTTGGTGAGTCCAAGCATCATTCTGAATTTTTGGAAATTTTCTCTTCCAAATGCTTTAGTGAAGATGTTTGCAATCTGCTAATTTGTGGAACAATGTCATATGTGGATTGTCTTGTCCTCAACATGATGCTGAATCAGATGATATTTTGTATTTATGTTCTTGGTTCGATCATGGAACTTTGGGTTCTTGGACAAATTTATTGCAGAAGTGTTGTCAACAAAAAGAGGAGTTGAATGCTCTTGTTTCACTTGCAAATCCTCCATAATTTTCGTGATCCACACAATTTCCTTCATTTCTTCAGCTGTAGCCACATATTCTGCCTCAGTTGTGGAATCTACTAGAACTAGTTATTTGCATGACCTCCGAGAGACAGCTCCTAATCCAAGACTCATAACATAACCTGACATAGATTCTCCAGTTTATTTATCTCCATCGAAGCTTGAATCGGAGTATCCAACCGAATTTAGGCCACCCACCAGTGTATATTTGAGTCCAAAGTTGTGAGTTCCGTTCAAGTACCTTAGAACCATTTTTGCAGCAGACCAATGACCCTACAACGGCTTTTGGGTAAACCTAGAGAGGATTCCAACAACAAATTAAATGTCTAGTCTAGTATTAGTCATGTAGTTGAGACGTCCTATAAGATTTCTATACTTCGTTGCATCCTCAAATTATTTTCTTTTAGTGGATGTGAGATCTAAGTTCTGTTCCATTGGAGTAGTCAAAGGATTGCACTTAGCCATGAAAAACTTGCTTAACATATCTCCAATGTACTTCTTCTGAGAGAGGAATATAAACTTTGGATGTTGGGTTACCTCAATACTAAGATAGTAGTGAACATAGCCCAATCATGTCATTTCAAAGCCTTTTCTTAATTCCTTCTTTATTGATGCAATGTAGTCCTCATTTCTCCCTATCATTATAAGATCATCTATGTACACTACAATATATACACTTGTTTTTACAACTTTCTTGACAAACAGAGTTGCATCATCAAGATCATAGTGTTTGAAGTTAAGTTTCAGAATATGTTTTGTTAACTTCTCGTATCAAGCTTGAGGTGCTTTCTTGAGTCCATATAAGGATTTTAAAAGCTTGCATACTTTATGTTCCTGACCCTTCACAAAAAATCCTTCTGACCGAGACATAAAAACATTTTCTTTCAGATCTCCATTCAAGAAAGTGGTCTTTACATCCATTGATGGAATTTCCAACCATTCTGTGCTATCAAGGAAAAGAGTGTCTAGATGGTGTCCCACTTTTTTGTGGGGGAAAAGTTCTCCTCATAGTCGACCCCTTCCTTTTGTGCAAAACCTTTAGCCACAAGCCTGGATTTATGCTTGTCAAGTGAGCCATCTGCTTTATACTTGTTTTTGAATATACAATTGCATCCAATTGGTTTGGTTCCTAATGAAGGATCAACCAGCTTCCAGGTTCCATTATTTATCAGGGCATCATATTATTTTTGCATTGCTTCTTTTCATTCATAATGAGAAGCAACTTCTTTGAAAGAATTTGGTTCAGAATCTGTAGAAAAATTTAATTCACAATCATAAGAGAAATCCATATCAACGGGTGAATCAGAGTCTTCTACATCACCTCCATCTTGTCTGAAGAAACTTATAGTTCCTATCTTTCCAACCTCATCAAGACGAACATCTTCAAGTTTTTTTATCAATCATTTGGGATGAAATTTCTCAAAAGGCCTAGGCTGCTCAGGTGACTGAGTTGGGGAATCAATATGCAATCTCCCAATTCTATCAATCAGATCACCCAAAGTGTCATCAAATTCATAGGATGGAGCTTCATGTGGGGGAGAGAGTGTTTCAAAAGAATATTCCATAGATTGGTCCAATATAGGAATCCCCCCTTCAAGATGTGGAATATCATCAATCAAACTCCTGAAAATATTTTGTATGTCTGAATATATCCAAACAATCAAGCTGCCACTCAATAACATTTTCATCCTTGGAATATTCAAGAAAAATCACATCTCTAGAGATTATAAACTTATTATTAACTTCATCATAAAGATGATAGGATTTAGAGGTATTAGGGTACCCCAAGAAGATACACTTTCAACTCTTAGTAGCGATTTTATTTCTTTGTTCCTTAGGTATCAAGGCATAACAGGTGGAACCAAAAACCCTGAGATGCCTCACTGAAGGAATGTGGCCATACAACATTTCATAGGGAGTCTTTTTCTTGATGGAATTAGATGGACATTTATTCTTGATATATACAACACATAGAACTGCATCATCCCAAAACATTAGTTTAACATTCTTGAAAGAATCATAGAACGTACCATATATAAAATTGTCTCGTTCATTCTTTCAGCGACACCGTTCTGTTGGGAATTATATGGCATGGTTTTTTGATGTTTGATCCCATGTTGGCGAAGATAGTTTTAAAAATCATTAGAAGTGTAGTTTGTTCCATTATCAGTCCTAATAGATCCAATATGAGATTGTGCTTCATTTTCAACCCATGCATGAAAATCCTTGAATGTATCAAATGCTTGAGATTTGTTCTTCAATAAGTAAACCCAACACATTTTGGTGTAATCATCAATAAAAGTCATCATATATTTATTTCCATTGGCAGAAGAAACAGGCATTGGGCCACACAAATCAAAATGAATAAGTTCTAGTTTCCTATGTGCCCTAGAATGAGAATCATGGAAAGGTTGTTTGTTGTGTTTTCCTAGAATACAAGCATCACACTTCTTAAGGTTTCTAGGAATGGTAGGAAAACCATTAACACCATTTCTTTTCAACAGATGAAGGTTGTCATAATTCAGATGTTCAAATCTAGCATGCCATAACAAACTAGATGGAGTTACACCTTCATCATATTGAGAACTGTATAAACAGTTATGTGCAAGAGCATAAGTTCCCTGCAGCTTCAATAGTCTTTGTTCTTCAATCCTGGTCATGACAAGTGAGCGGTTTGATGTCTTCCTAACCTCAAATTTTCCATCAAATATGTGAATAGAGTGTCCTTGCTGAGGGATGTGAACCAAAGACAACAAGTTTCTCCTCAACTCTGGGAGGTATAACACATCATGGAGAAGAAATTTTGTCAGACCAGGAAGTTTAATCTTGATGGCGTCAAGCCCTGAGGGCTTGAATTTGGACTTATCTACAAAGTAAACTTCTCCATCAACATTATTTGTGAATTATTCAAAGGATTCTCTTCTAAAATTCATGTGACGGGTTGCTCCTGAGTCAAGAAACCAATCATTCTTCCATGAAGCAAGTGATACATTGAATAGGTCTTCAGTTACTCCAATATTACAAGTGTACCACAACATAGTGAGTGGATTCAGGGGCTTTATTTTTCCCTTTGTCAGGGGTTTTAGCTCTTCCTTCTTGTCTTTTCTGCTCAATTTTCTCCCAAGGTATCCTGCAAGTGGATGCATCATGATTTCTATTGCATCGAATGCAATGAAGATCATATTTTTGTCCTTGGGACTATCTAACCCCCCCACCTCTAGAATTCCATCTTCCTCTGCCTCTTGCTCTAGAATAATCTTGTGTATTATTCTTCTCTTTGTGAGAAAGGAACATAGTTTCTTTAGTAGAATGAGGAGTTATCTTCTTCCCAAAAGCCTTTTCCCTTTCAGCAAACTTCTTCTCAAGGGATTCAAAGGTAAGCTCTTTGAGATTACCACTAGCTTGCAGTGACTCAAGATAATGAGTATAGGTGGGATACAAGGCCTTGATATAAGCAATGAGAGGAACATCCATTTCAACACTAGTGGATTTTATATCATGCATAATTGATCTAACTTCTTATGCTAGTGCAAGAGGATCATCATTCTTCAACTCTAAACTGAATAATTTAATCATTAGTTGAACCACTTCAATTTCTGAGTGTGAGTCATATAATTCCTTCAGTTTTTGTAAAGCTTGATAGGCATTTTCATATGTTGAAATATGCCAACTCACTTCCTCAATTACAGAGGTTGCAATCAAAGCATAGGCCTTGCTATTTTTATTCTCCCAAATGGGGAGCTCCTTATTTGAAGTGGGCTTGGTAGGTGGATTGTCTCCAATTCCTGCACAAACCTCTTTCCACAACTCATTGAAAATGAGTGTGTGTTTAATCTTTCATGACCATTCAGGATAGTTCTCCTTTCTAGAGAGAACCACTCCAACAATTGATATCAGTGAATGCATCTCAAGGAAAAAATTATCTACCTTCAAAAATGACTTTATTATGTACTTTGCAAAAATAATACAGGTTTCCAGCAACTTTATAAATTCGTATTATATCGTAGTGAGAATGGCGTGGTTTATTTGAATGTGGTGAGTTATTAAAGGGGTATAACGATCGAAAGGGTTGTTAGTTAGATTTATCAACGAAAATAGTGAAAACTATATATGGCGGAAGGATTGGTAGAGCGAGAGAATGGGTGGGGGGATTAGCGGTTGGAGAATGCAGGTTGTAGGGGGTATGGCAGTAAGCGGGTTTGAGAGGGGAAGGTCCATCAATGAACGAGCAGGTGACATGTTAGAAAACGTGGTGTTGGGGAAACCGGATTGCGGTCCCCCCCACCCATTAAACTTTGGGACTATGGGGGGTCGTGTAATCCATCCTAAGTCATATATCTGGGTAGGGATGATCGCAGCCGTAAAAAAAGGCGTGGACTTTAAGTCCGGTCCCACGAGAAATTAAAGCACAGTTAGGGAATAGTTAAGGCACGGTTAAGGTACGGTTAAGGCATGATTAAGGCCAAGGCCAATATAGTTTGACTTCGCGGGGCTTTGACTAATAAAAATTTACAGTGTAGGTAGACTACAATATCACTCCAGCATACACGCCATCACCAACATACAAAACTCCCTCCAATCTATGCACAGTTAAAAAATTAACCCAGTATGCTCTCACTAGTCTCAGGCAAACGAACAATCAAGAATCCTTGGTGCACCAGACAAACTTGCAATATTCGAGCTAGCACTAGTCGAACCAAGAGAAGCACCAATCAAACTTCCTTGAATTTGTAGTAGTCGATCTCTACGCAGAAGAGCTCGTAGAGTAGCGTTCAACACACAGTCAAGAGGAAAAAAACACAAGTTTATTTTCAGAGTTGAAGTGATGGAACAGAGGGACATAATAGATTAGAATAGAGCAGGAAGACTAACAAGAGTTACAATAGTCGAACTACTGGGGGACCTGTGCTTTGATACCATGTCAGGACAGGAGGTAACTCCACAATGTTAATTGTGTCGATTGCATTACTCAGTAAATGTAATATACATGAGTGATCGACTCTTGGGATTCTAGTTCCAAGGTCTCTTGGTCCTCCCTAACGTATGACTAATCATAACTGAAACTATGTTACAATATTTTACAATAATCCCTATCCTTTCGGATTAGGTGTCAACATTGATAAAAAGGTTGAATTTGATTCAACACATGTTGATCCATTGTATCTTGATTGGTTTCCCATATTTGTTATATTAGCATTCATTTTTAATTCTTCTAATCGGATACAAGGTAATTTTTTTTGTATTCAACACGTGAGGAAAATGATTCTATTGTTCAAAGCATTTTTATAACTACTCAAACCGATCTATCTCTATGTTTAAATAACAAAGAATCTTATGCCTTAACCATCCCATCTAATCATAACACTGGACTTAACACCTGCCTTTCAATTAATCATTTTCTCACTGGTGTATCTAGTAAAAAATGACATTTGTTGATCCCATCAAGGCCATGAATTCTTATTCTTAATTATTTCATTGTACAAATACTCGTCGGATAGTTGAGGCACTTCAGCCTTTCCTGATGGTTATGTCAGGTCCTCATGATCTTGAAAAGGCTTCTGAACATGACCAGATCAAATTTCTCTCACAAGATTCTTTGTTTAATCCAGTTGGGTTACTGGAAAGTTGATCTTCTCAAGAATGCCAAAGTTTTTAAGAGGATTGTTTTGGGTACCATGATCGAATCTATGATTGGATCAAGGAATCTTACTTAGCAAGCTACATTGTTAATAATAAGTTGAAATCTTATCTGATGTTTGCTAAGACCAAAAATAAAGATGAATTTATATTCACGAGAAGATTACAAGGTTTGTATGATTGTTGTTCTACTCAAAACGGTAAGGATGCAGAATGATTAAATGGGTTGTTATGGCACATCTTTATGCCAGTAGGCAAAACCTTCCATTTCATGTACAAGTTATTCACAATTTATTTATACACATTGTTTTAAATTGTTCCTAATCGCTTATATCCTTATGTTTGTAGTTCGAGAGCAACTTCTATAGTTGCATAATTTCACTTCACTTATCCCTAACCTTCTATCCAGTTAATTTAGGAGTAGGTCTAGTTGTATTTTAGTTCTCTCTTGCATTGCATTGACCCTACATTTTTCTTCTTCATCTAGTCTTCGCATTTGTTTTGTTTTTCCTATTTTAGTCTTACACTTCTATTTTCTTGTTATTGCTTTTCTTGTTGTTGTGTCATGTCTTTTCTTTCACATTTTGTTTAATAAGACCATGTATGAAAATTTCTCTTGTCTGGCTCAAGAGAACAATGTGGCAAAGTTTTGAAAAAAGAATTGTGATGACAAGAAACTCTTGGCTAACATGTCTTCCTTTTCTTTATTTTGGCCTACACATCTTTTAAATTCTGTCTAAATGGAAAATATGATTCTTTTAAACGGAAATCCATAAGAAAACCTTGATGTTTGTATCTATTTTAGCATATTCATTCCTTGATTCAGTGTGGTTTTGAATGGTGTTTTGCTTGTTGATCCAATTGAGTAGAGAAGGGAAAGGATAAAACTAAGAGTGAGCATATTAGTTTCAGAGGTATATAATAGTATTTGAAGGAATAACCTCTCTTTATCTCAATAAGTCGAGATCCCTCTTCTGCCCTAGCGATATAAATGTTTATAAAATGCCAATGAGCATATTGAAAATAAAATAAGGGTGAAAGAAGATAAAGGCTTCATGCGCAGGGAGATGAAGCAAGCAACTTCATTGGGGTATGGAACAGGCTCACTAGCAATGAATAAACACTTGTTCTCTTATAGTGACTCCATCCGGGTACTAAACATGCCTATTGGCAGTGGAGCAATCCCGAATATGGAACTAAAACTCTAATCATCTTAAACTCACAAATATATACTATCCTCCTCCAAAATTGAAACAATTCTGATACGGTAAGCTTTGTAAATTTGTTTGGCCAAAAAAGGGATGGAAGAGACTACATCCATAACTAGGATAAACGGGGAAGCTGAGGCAATCCACACAGTGAATCAATACTTCCTGAAATACTAGAATCTACGCCTAAATCTAGACCTAAATAGAGAAGTTAGATTTCTTCCAGTGTATGGCCAAATGTTGTCGTTGTGACAAACACCCTCCAAAATTTTGTCCCCACTTGAATTTTGGAGCCTCCTTATGATATTACAATCTGTCATTCCATGATGATCACAAACACTTCATGATTGGTTGATGTGTTTTTAGTGTTTAAGCCTTCTTCCAAGATTTTAATTGTTCAAACCACTCACTTACACATGCTTCTCTTTCGATGCATTCACAAGCGCACCTCTTTTTTGCAAGACTCGATAGTCAATGTTTACCTCTATAAACAAGCATTGCACAGTCCTTGAGAACATTGCTTGCGTAGCGTCTAGAAATAGAGCATGTGCAGTCACTAGTAACAGTGATTGCCTAGTCATTAGTAATAGGAATTGTGCAACTCATAAACCATGCGCAACCCCTATTGACAATGCTTGCACAGTTGACAAGGATAGTGCAATATGAAATCCATGCTGACAGTCAATGCACAAAATTATTTGATAGTCTCTCTCACTCCTAGTTGCAAGTGTACCATCATCCCAGTGAATTTTCTCAATGTCTCTTTTGTGCACTTTTTCTTTCATAAGTGTCGCTTTCACTTTTGTGACTATATTTTATCTTGTTTTCACTTTCACAAGTGTTTCTTTTTATTTCTTCAACTTTCACATGTGTCTCTTTCACTTTCTTTGGCTTTTGCAAGTGTTGTTTTCACTTATTCTTATTGTCACAATTTTCGCTTTTGCTTGTTTTCACTCCTGCATGTGTCGCACTTTGGTGCACCACTGGAAGTAGCTCTAGCACACTCTTATACATTAGGTGATAATATATGTCATAATAATATGTGTTAGACACCCTCCCACAACTTAACGCACTTTCTGGTTACAGACAACACTTGTGTCGTAACGTGTACTCTAAGTGTCACAAAGTTATGTTTCAACTATCGCACTTAGAAATAAGTGTCACTTTTTTGTAATTTAAAGGTATGCATGTTGATTTTGGGTACTCTACATTCTCTTGCCTTGTGTTGATGTTATACCAATGTGAGATCACTATTTAAAGACTTGTTTTCATGTCTTGTTCTCTCTTGTCTCATGGATCCTACACTCAGTTATTTTTGGATCTTTCATTACCTTTGCAACTTGCTAACCTTTCTCCCTCCTAGAACTGCGCACTGGGCAGTCTCAAGTCATAGTGAAGCATCCTCTACCTCTTGGAACTGCGCATTGCACAATCCTAGAGGACAGCCTCCTCCAAGTGCACATGGAGTAGCCTTGAATTCTAGACCATCACTCTGACTACTTAGCCTTTCCAATTGCACAGTCCATGGTTCCTCTTGCCATGGATTGTGTAGTTCCAATGGAAAGTGGTGTCATCTTTGCTTTTCTCTCATGCCAAATTGCGTGGTCCCCTAAGCTTCCTCTTCAACTACTGCGCATTGCGTAGTTACAATGTGTGACCTTACCTCCCTGTATCCCTAACTTGCTCAACTGCACAATCCCATTGCTCTTCCTAGCCTCAATTACGCATTGCAAAGTTCTAGTGGAAAGTGGAGCCTCCTCTAGATCACTACTGAAGATAATTGTGCAGTACCTTTGGCTTGCCTCTCCTTCACAACGCATTGCTCATTTATAGTCAACAAGCCTACAACACTTATCTCCTAGACTTTCCCACTAAGCAGAAGACCTATCATGTCCTCCTTTTACTATGCATCGCGCATTTCCAGTCAGCAGCGAGGCACCCCTGGACTCTTGCAACAGAGAATTGTGCAATGCCTTCTCTCTCTCTCTCTCTCTCTCTCTCTCTTGGGCAACTTCAAGTCTCAATCTTCTAGTCACTGTCTCTAGTCCTTCACAAATTCTTGCCCCTTCCTCTTTCCCTTGCGCAGTGTGAATTTCTAGTGCAAATTCTCTCACT
Organism: Pinus tabuliformis; assembly: GCA_031772625.1. Classification (NCBI taxonomy): domain Eukaryota; kingdom Viridiplantae; phylum Streptophyta; class Pinopsida; order Pinales; family Pinaceae; genus Pinus; species Pinus tabuliformis. Next base: position 1,013,312,127 of record CM062816.1, on the reverse strand, counting down.
TCCTACCTCATGTAATTGTGCAATACACCCAAGGAAAGCCTCTCCCTCTCAGCCCTTGCACAGACCCATCACAGTCAGCATCTTCCATGAGGAAGCAAAGGTAGAATGGAGGATTTCTTGATTGATGTTGGCTTGTCATAAGTGGACTTCATTTGCATGTATTATCATCTCAACATGATAGGTTGATTCTTAAGGGAAGTAATCAAGGAGAGGTTACAAGAGAGCACTTGCAAAGAAGGAGTAGAAGGAAGAACCATCATGAAAGACATAAAGGAATCTTGGACCAAGACAAACGAATGGTATCGCATGCTGATTTGGAAGGTTCCAACACTCATCTAGACCCTTTAGAGGGTGAATATCAAGAACAACCAAATATCCATCATGAACAATTCAAAGTCATACTAGCAAGGAGAAGAGCTTGTCATTGATGAAATGAAGTCTTATATCACCATCATGGCTTCTCAAAGTTTAATTACAAAGTCATATGTGTCAATGAATTTATCCACATCACTTGTGGAATGTAATTATTTAAATTCTAAAAATGAGAAAATTTAGAATATGTTGAAGCCCATGCATCCCACATGGAATGTGAAAAGTCACTAGCAAGTTCTAAAGTTATGTAGAAGCTCAGAGGTCACATAGGAATTCGAAAAGTCATAGTAGGAGTTCAAGAGTCATGAGGCATATCAAGAGCCACATGGGAGGTGGAGAGTCACCTCATTTGTTATAAATACACCCTAATAGCTCAAGAGATGGGACTTTGGACTTTTCACCTTGGCTTCTCTAGCTTGGCATATGAGAGAAGATCTTTCTTTGGAGAAGCAAGTAGTGACTTAATGTTCCACTATTGGGGCTAGTGTGGCAACATTGTAATTGTGTATATTGGGACTTTCACTTAATATATGAAGCTCATAGAGCCGAAAAACTTTCATGCATATGTCATGAATGATTGTGAGACTATTCTTTCATTATTTTTGGTGTATGTCTATGTTTACACATACTAATGAAAATGAACTATTTCATTGGCTTTGGTATACATCTTGTTGAATGTGTGTTGTTACTTGATTTTATGATCATTTTTATCTTGTGAACTACTTTGCAGGTTAACTAATGATTCCTTTCATGCTCTTGTGTGTATATTCTAGGATAGTACTATTACTCTTCTTTTAGAGCCTTACTCTCTCTTTTCCCTATTGTGAAAGTGCCTCATATACATTCCAATTGTATGCCTCACAGTGTCAACTTACTTCCTTGTTTCAAAAATTGTTTGTTTAATCTCTTATGTCAATAATTGTAGCCAAGGAAAATTCCTAAAAATAATGGCAACCGGCCTTATTTCCCAGTTCGGGCTCCTACTCCAAATAGTGTGAGGTCTAGTTGGGACTTCATACTGGGGAGATCTCATGTGTTTGTAGACTTCCTGCACCATCAACACCTCCCTACATCAATATTTCTCCCTAAATTAATATTTCTCTCGTACCATACCCACTAGCATTTGTTTCCACTTCAAACAGTTGTTGCAAGTTAGTTAATGTCAAAACCGATGCTTAACTAGCCTTTTTGTTTAACTCTTTAAAGCCCTTTGTTGGCCCTTTTCCGACTAGAAAATCTTAATAGTCATTGTTACGACATGGAGTGGTGATGCTACTATTGATAATGATGATATGAATTTCCTCAGGTACTATGTTACCCCAATGAAAATCATGGCCTCAGATAAATTAGTAGGCATTGATCGCTTCATGATGGCCTCCATCTTGGTAGGATTTATATTCAACTCTCCTCCACTTATAACATACCCCGAATACACCAAATATTGTTGTGCATAGTCACACTTCTTGAGATTTTCCAACTATTTGAGATTCTTTTATGTCTCTATCACCTCCATCAAATGTGAGAAGTACTCCTCCCAAGTAGCACTATATACCAATATATCATCCAAATAAACAATAGAAATGAATCTATAAAACGGTGCAATATATTAGTAACTAACCTCATAAACGTAGTAGGTGTATTTCATTGACCAAATGGGATGACTAACCACTTATACGAGCCTTGCTTCATTTTGAACACATTCTTATAGGTATCTTCTTCTCTTACCCGAACCTAGTACCATACTTTAATTCCAACTTAGTGAAGTATATGGCTTGCTACAACTAATACAACAAATCATCTAACTTGGCTTGTGGGTGCATGTTCTTGAGCATACTTTTGTTTAAAACCTTGTAATAAATATAAATCTTCCATATCTCATCCTTCTTTGGCACAATGATGACGCGTGATCCACATGGATAGGTACTTGGTTGAATGACACCCTATTCCAGTAGTTGCTACAACTACTTCTTCAACTCACTTGCTTCTATAAAATAATGTCTATACAATCCAATGTTTAGCAATAGGGAGCATGGAAATAGCTATATCTCGTGCTCCACTTCCCTCTTAGGTAATAGCTCTTTAGGATCCTAGAACATACCCTTGAATTTTTGTAGCAACTCTTCCAGTTGTTATTTGTGTACCTTAGTACATCCCTCCAAGGATGACTTTGCTCTCATTGACTCTTTTATAGACTGATTTTCACTTAAAAATCGTCAAACATACTTTCTGCTAGAATTGATTAGTTTCTTTTCTTGGTTGGTACTTACCAGTGCAATTTTGGACTCGCCCTTGTGCACATCGATGGTGAAGGATTTTCCATCCTTGATGAGGTAGTACTGGTTGGATATCTGCATGAAAATTGTATCTCACATGTACATATAGGGACTTCCAACACCACTCCACATACATCAAAGGGAACTACATCTAGTTCTACTTCATCAATAAAATTAGCACTGATAATAAATCTAATTTTTCACTATTTGGTTACCTTTATTATCACATCCTTATTTTCCCATCCCAATGGATATGGGCTTGGATGATCATGAAATTCCAATCCCAATTTGTTGACCAGCTTTACTACAATGATATTTTCCTATGATCATGAGTCAAATATAACATCAATATTTGTCTTCTTGACCTGTATCTTTATATGGAAGAGTTTTTTCTTTTGTTTGCTTCCTGTATTTGAAGGCTACTCAGATTCATCACGTTTTACATTGATGTACATACAATCTTCGCATCTATGTTTGAGTTTCTTTCCACCTAATTACTCGAATCTGTGGCCATGATATTTTGCTTCTTAGCATCTCTCTTTTTGTTCTTCAAGTTTAGTTATGGATGCAACTTCCAACACTTATTTGTATGACTGTAAATGTTACAATGGTTGTTGGGATCTTTGCACTAGTGTGTTATGGTTCATTAGGGTAATTTTAGGTATAAAAGGGCCTAAAAAAATGTACTATCAAACTAAAGACATTTTAGAAAATAACATCATCCCCTAGGATGAGTTGGCATTTGTTGAGTTAAAAATACTTATTTATCATATTATAAGTGGTGGATGAAAACTCATATATAACGATGATAGTGATTTGAAAAAAATACTTATAATGAAAAAACACTCATAAATTAATTTTAAATATATTAAAAATACAACACAAAATCAACCTAGATCCATCTTAACTTTGGATCTATTAAACGCCGAGAGGGATCAAATCTCTCGTGATGCAAAATTATTTTTTAAGAGAAAAACTTGATGAAATGTTTGCACCTCAATAGATTTGATCCCTCTCTACACTTAATAGATTCAGAGTTAAGGTGGATCTAGGTTGGTTTGATATATATCAGCTCGGTAGTTAAGACAATCTTCTTGAAGCTCTATTGTTAGACAGTAAAACCTAAGAAGATCCTCTGTTATACTGTAAAACCCAATAAGAATATATACATCTATCTTTTCAGGAGTTGAGGATATTAACTATCCTTGGTTTAATTTTAATTTTAATGTTATTATTCGATCTCCTAAATAAAACTCAATAACAATTGTATCTAAACTAAGTTGTTATGAACATATGAGAGACATATTCTAGTAGATTTTGGTATGAAGGTTAAAACCAATGGTGGGCACAGTCTAAACTGAGCAACACTAATAAATTTTAATGCAAACAAAAAATTATAAGCAAAATGTAAGACTACATGTACCAGATTTAAGTTTTTTTCATGCTCGTGTTTCTCTTCATCCTAAAGGCTAAAACATATAAAATAAAATGAATAACATACAAAACAACCTAGAAAAATCTATTTTTTGAAGGTTGGCTTTAATTGTCAAACTAGATATGAAAATTACTCAGGGTTATGATATTTATTGTGGAAATGCAGATTTATATTGATCTAGCTAAAAGATTTTATTGCAATGAATGTGTCACATTAGCGAAGAATATCTTTAAATAGGATACATTAGAGAATAATACCGTAGGTAAAAACATGGGTTGTGAAAGCTAGGAGCACAAAAACCTCCATCCATAAATTTACTATATTATCTCAATTTTATTAAAAAATGTTAATTATTAATTAATTATTTTATTTTATTTAAAAATAAAAGTAAAATAAAAAAATATATTTTAATTTTATTATTTATTTTATGTAATTTGACCACTAGAGAAGAATACCATGGGAAAAGCCATGGGTTGTGAAAAACTGGAGCCCAAAAATCTCCAATAAATTTACTATTTTATCTCAATTTTATTTTAATTATTATTTTTCTTATTAGTTCTAATTATTTTATTTATTTTAATTTTTTTTTAATGTAATTTGACTAAGTCAAAATGTTTATATAACATAACATTATATATGCATACATATCAGCCTAGATCCATCTTAACTCCATATCTATCGAGCACAGATCTCTTGAGATTTAAATCTCTTTTGGAGTGAAAAGAGATTTGATCCCTCTCGGCACTTGATAGATTCAGAGTTAAGATGGATCTAGGTTGGTTTAATTTCCTCCTTTAAATAGGCTATATTCCACATGAATACCATGGGTTCTCATAAACTTGAAGATCAAAAACCACCAGTAACTTGACCAAGTCAAGCTTACCTTATTATTTTTGTTTTAATATAGAGTTATTTTTTCTTTTTTCTTTATTTTATTTTTAACCAAGTAAAAATGTTTAACATATTGTTATTTATGTTATTCGACCAAGTAAAATGTTTACATAATATAACAAGATGGGACAATATCTCTTCCACATTGGGTTGGAGAGCGTCTCTTGGCGCAATAAGCCCGGCATTTAAAAAATATTCATATATTTAACTCCTACACATCTAACATCTAACGCGTACACATCTACCCCATACTAAATTGTAAAGCGACTTTAGGCACAATAAAAATATTTTACTATTAAATATATAAAAAATAAAGTACTCATACTACTTTAATTCAAATTTCAAAAAATAAAATATTATATATACTAATCATTACTTAATACATTAAATTGATTTTTATTTATAAAAATATAAATGTACGTCATTACATGAAGTGTGATATGTGTAGGAAGCCTTCTCTCTTATGTAACATATCACACTTCAAATAAGTTTAACTCTTCTTTTTTTCTTTTCTTTCTTTTTTTATTTATTTATTATATTGTAGGATATGGTTTAGTTTTATTTGAATGTTATATGATATATTATTTTTATATATTTTTTATATTATGAATAATGTGTAATATAATATATTACATGTTATTATAAAATTATTTTAAATCATATTTTAATATTATTTTTCATATAATATTTTTATTATATATTATTTTATAATTTTTAAATATAAGTGATTTCGAATTTAATTAAGTAAATAACAAGTTATAAATTTATATTTTATTTCAAATAAGTGATAAAAGCATTAATTGTTTAAGAATAATGATTTTTTTTTTTTTAAGTTTATTTTTATAAAATAGTCATATATTTTCTTTTTAGTCATAGCAATCAGATTTTTTACATTAATTTTAGCTTTAGACAATTTTCAATGTGACTTATCCATGGTTACATGGATTTTAGTGCAAAAGCTGAGTTGTAAATATACCTCTCCAACAAAATAACTAACTCATAATATTTTATTATATTCTTAGGGGGGTCATTTTAGACCTCAAAATTCCCCTAGTGGATGTCTTTTTGTCTTTTTACTCTTTCCATTTCTTCTTCCCCTTCTTAGAAGTTTCCTAGTGCTATTTCTTCTTTGACCCACTTGATTTCTCTTTCTCCTATCATATGTTCTCTAGGTATTTTGCCTGTACACAAGCCTCGTCCACTAATCTAGGTCTAAACCGCATCACCCTTCTACAAATGTCTGTATATACCCCCTAAATACTTGAGTATGTTTTGTTTTTTTTGGGAATATACCCATCATTATGGCCATCTTTCTAAATTATGTTGTGTACTTTTGCACATGCTACCCCTGCTTCTATTTGAAATTATGTCATTGGATCCACTAGTCCTTTACATATATAATAGGGTGAAATTGTGACTTTATGAGGGTTTTGAAATATTCTCATTTAGTACTAGAGGATCTCCCTCCAACCTTAAGGTCTTTGTGTGGATTTCCCACTAGGTTAGGGCATGGCCCTCTAATTTTAGTTAAGCAAACAAAATCTTCTATTCTTCCTTTATATAATGAGCACTAAAATAAACTTCTAATTGTTGCAACCAGTCATTTAACTTCAAAGAATCAATATCATCTTGTTACAAATTGATGTTAACATTCGCTTTTATTTTGAATAAGGACTATGAATGGTTCATGGCACTCGAACTAGGTTGATCATTTTCAATTTCTTTCATAGACTCCCTCTCTGTTTCTTCTAAATCTATAAATTTCTCCTCTAGTCTGACTTATGCATTAGAACCTCCATCTTCTTCAAATAGCCCAAGTTATTGGTCAAGCTTTCCATGAGAAGGATCACATTATGGTTTATATATATGACTTGGACTTCCAATCATGCAAACCTCCCCTCTATGGATAATGAGGGTTATTCACAGATTCATCAGCGATAACTAGGGGTTTGTGAATTTCAGCTTAACTAATATGGATCCCCTACAACTCCCCACAATATACCCAAAGAAACATGCTTTGACACTAATATGGTCCATAAATTGTCATGGATATTCCACTGAACAGTTCATCGTAATAGATCTACTAAAATATATTAGAAAATATCAAATCTACACTATGAGGGTTTATTTCTCCTTATATTTATTAATTATTATTTAATGTGTAGGTTTTAACCCTGTACAGAAATTACCTGCAAACGAATTCTTAAAAATAAAAAATATGCAATGGGGAGAGCATAAAACATAAAATACATATACACAGAGATTTTCCCCTGGATCCCAAAACCGGGACTACCAGATTGACTTTTCATTATATTCCTTTCAATGTTACAATACATATATATACATGTCAAATCATCCATAAACCCCAATCCATTAACCATGGATTAGAACATAGTTGTAGTTCCCTTGACCGAATCTACAAAATACCATGGGCAGAAAACCATCATCCCCAAAAACATGTGTGAAATCCATGCACAAAACCATAGGTAGGTCTACCCACCTAATATAGGGTCCAAAAGAAAATTCCCGGGGCACTGCCCTAGACCCCATGCAGGGGGGCTACCCCCCTGACAGGGGGGGATGCCACCCCTCCTCTAACCCCACCGCTTTATGCGTGGGGCTAGTTGTGGAAATAATATAACACGCACCCAACATATTACATATGCATGAAAACTATAACTATCAAGAAAATATATAACATATAGAACAATCATTGGCAAACCAAAATAACACAAGATATGGCCTAAGTATCCTTTTTGGGAGAAAACCCAACAGGAAGGTGAGATTTCTTTGCTCTATCTTTCTTTGAATGGAAATGGATGTAAGTAAAAATAAGTGAGACATGTTCCCTGTGGGCTACTACAATGCAAAAATCCTTTATGTTTTCTCTCTCCCTATCCACTCTCGGCTACTTTGCATGGAACCCTTTTTCCTCCAAGTGGAGTAGTAATTCCACACTCAATGGTCTTCTAGTGGTTAATTTTGACTCCTTCAACTCTTAATTAGATTTCTAATATTGACTTTTCTTGAGTATTCTCCATTGTAATCATGTTGATAGCCCCTTTTCCATGACAATGGGGGTTGACATGGCATTCTCTCGAATCATGGTGGTCAAAAGAGAAAGATCAACTTTTGGCTAGCATAAATTTTGCACATGGACCCCAATTGAGGTAATTATTTCATTATTGGAAAGATATCTATGTGTATAATAGCTCTATGGGATGCAACGCTTAAGAAGCATATTTGTACCCCAAAAAAATGTTGTGTGATGCCTCACACTGCTTCTATAATGTTTCAAACCCAAATTTTCCAAAACTAGGACCCACCAATAAAAATCGTCCTTTCAGTTGATTCACCCACTTTCCCCACTCATATGGATGAAAAATAATATAATTCTCCTATACATATCAAGAAAAATTCTATCAATGGTTAGTTTTGAGGGAATTTTTCTTATATGTGTGTAGATAAAGAAGCACTTAATCCCCTTTGAAAAAAAGGGTATTCGAAGTGATGTTGATCATCCTATTGCTCCATCTATTTCTGGCCCATGTCCAAATTATCTTAGAGGGTTTTTATAATTTTGGCCCAAACTATAATAGGTTTTTCTACTTCTCATACCCTCAAGACACCCAATACATTGATGTTGGCTTTTGACCATAAATTGCCTCAAAGGGAATCATGTGTGTGGCACCATTATAAGTTGTAGTGTACCATTTTTCATCTATTGGTAACCATTGAACCCATTAAGACTATCATTCTAACATAAAACACCTCAAATAATATTTGAAGCACTTATTCATAACTTATTTCTAACCATTAGTTTGGGGATCATAGATAGTGCTTAGATATGATCAAATGCCTTGGTGCTGGAATAGTTCTTGCCAAAAGTTACTAGTAGAAAGATGATCACAGTCAGCGATAATCAGATATGACATCCCACGTAATTTGAATATATTGTAGATGAAAACTTGGACCATTGTGAAAACTTCAAAAGAATGTTATAAGGCACTAAAATGGGCATATTTAGGAAGCTTGTCAACTAACACCATGATGATTTATTTATTACCATATTTAGGTAGGAATATAGTAAAATCCATAGATATATTGATCCATACAATAGGTGGGATCAATAGAGATTGGAGGTTTTCAAGAGTGTTCACTATTTAACCCTTGTAGCATTGAAAAACATCACATATAGCCACAAAAGAGAAAATATAAGTTTTTATGCTATCCTAGAAAAATGAGTGTTTTATCCATTCATATGTTTTATGAGAACATGAATGACCTACTATTGGTGTAGCATAGAGTTTTGAAAGCACCACGGATTTAAGACTATATTGTGGGAGCAAGTATAAACGATGTTTATAATGGAGCTCCTTATTTTTACAGGTGAAGCCAAGAAATTTATGATAATCTTGTTGAATGTGATGGATTAGTTTGGAAGTCTTGGAATCTTGGAACCATTCTTGGCAAATTGTTCTCAAGCAATTGGCTATAATGAAGGAAAGGGAAAAAGAGACTTGTCCTCTTCATATTTTCTAGAAAAACCATCTACTACCTCATTTGATTTTGCCCTTTTATATATGATATCATAATCGTAGATAAATATTTTTTTGAACCAATTATGTTACTATGGTGACAAAATTTGATATTCTAAACAATATCTAAGACTATGATGATTTGTTTTAATCTATAAACTTTTCCCAAGCAATTATCAACATTAGATGTCGACAACATGCAAAATGACCATCATTTCTTTTTCATAAGTTGATTTTCCCAATTGTCATTCTGAAATGTTTTACTAGTAAATGCTAAGGGGTGGCCTTCTTGAATGAGAATTGCACCAATGCCTTTGTACTGATGTAGGTGTCTTGCTATAAGGTCATGTATAATTCCGTAAAATCCATAATGATGGGGTTAAGTGTGTGTAATCATTTATTACATGCACAATGTCACAACCCCCCCTTTCGATGGCAAAAATGTGATATTTGAGAGAATAATCCCTAATTTCAAGGTGTACGTTTTCACAATGACCCCCACATTCAATAGAACCACCATTAGAAAGAATTAATTGGAAATTATTGATTGAATGGATATAAAAATGGGTCTCTTAAGTTACCCAACGATGAATAAAATTATTGGTATGACCATTGTATATGAGGATAATGACTTTTTGGTGCTTGATGTAGCCAATTAATTTCATATTTTAGGGAGATGAAATCATACTTAAAGCATGGGAAAATATTTGGATTTCCACCTTAGGTTGATCAATGAGAGGAATGTCATCATCCGGTTGAGGTGATGATTCGGTAGTGGGAGTGTCACCTTAATTCATTAAAATGTCCTCATAAATGGATACAAAAATTTTTAGTGCTCCTCACTTTTGCAACCTAGAAATTATTTGTCATCACAGTTGTAGAAGAGACCTTTAAGTAGGAATTTGGTCATTTCCACCCTAATTAAATTTTAGATCATGAGTGGAGGAGATGAAAAAGGGGTATTGGTGGGGTAGGAATGGGGAATGAAGGAGGGTTTTTTAAGGATGAAATACATTCTCATGTATTAATGATTCACCCTCAAACTTAGGTTAAAGCCACTCATTGATAAAGCGTTCACGAAAGAAAGTGTCTAACATACCTTTAGTGCAAAAAGTGACTTTTCAAAACTAACAATGTAGTGTTCCATTGTTCTCGATTGAAGAAGCTTGGTCAAATTCCTGAGGTAATAATTTTTAGTGCCAAAACACTCATAAATATTAGCCACAAATTGAGTACAAGGTATGTAATTTTGGTGAGAAATCTATCTCAATTCCACCAATTACAATACTCGACATTTGTATGAAGGAAACCGATATGGAGTTCCATTCAATCATAGGGAATATAGAGTAATAATAAATAGTGTTACATTTGAATAACTCATCGAGTGGGGTTAGAACCATCAAATTTGTTGACATCCACTTTGGGAAGATGTAGGTGATGAGCAATGGACCTAGACTAAAATGTCATGGATTGGGATAATTCCAACACCATTTTGGCATATAGGTTGATCTATAGGATTAGGATTTTTTATATTATCCAGAAACACCTCCAATACAAGCCAAAAATTATTGAGTTTGTTAAGTTTGATGAGATAGGAATTGAAGCGAGTCAGTTAAGAATTCATTAATTAAATTTTTTTCTTTGTATTAGCATGGGCCTCTTAGAAGGAAGTTTGCAATGTTGAAATTTTATTTTCTAGAGAAATAATTCAATTTTAATACTCATGTGTTGATAGGCACGAACATTCTTACTTGAAACAAGGAGTTACACTCAATCAAGACTCCAATTATACCCTTCCTAATTTGGTGTGGTGGTATGCACCAATATATAGGCTCGGTTGCCTCTACCTAAACTAATATAAATGAATAAACTTGTAAAATAGAAAATTATATAATCTAATATATTATGATCTAATTTCCTAAATATATATGTATAATTTCTATCTAGGACTACTTGAATTGTCGATGTGTAGAAGGCTTGTTGTAATGACAAATAAGGAGAGAAGGGACTACCTGAATACATGCTAGAAATAGTGAGAGGGGGGGTGAATTAGTATTTGATTCCCAATCAAATTTTACTTAGTTTATACTTTTCATGTTCAATTTTATTTCATTACCAACACAATGTGTTATAGATCTGATAATATTCAGTAAATTATGAGCAACATTAAACATAAGAACATGTAAACCATAGAATGAAACACATCATCAACACATAGGGACACCATATTTTTAGGTGGAAACCCAATTTGGGATAAACACATCACTGATGTCATTTCTATATTTTTTTCTTATTATGAAGAAAACATTTTACATCTTGTACTGGTGCAAACTCTTACCAGTACACATGCTCCTACCTGTTGAGGCTCCCACCTCCTCTTTTCTCTAGCTCAAACTGGAAGGAAATATTATTCCCTGATCAATTCTACCAGCTCCTACTAGAAGGAAGCTACCACTGCCTCAATGAAGGATCCAACCCTCAGCACCTCTATGGACCACGTTTCAAAATATTTCACACTAGATCCACCTAAATCAATCACAAACCAAAACATCGAGGCCACATTTCATCAAATTTTCAAACTAGATCCACACCTAACAATCTTCTCAATCTAATAATTTAATAAAAAGATACCAATAACCTCTATGAATTAAATCATTGATCAACCAAGCCAAATCTCAACAACACCAAGTCAAACTCTTTTCTCAGTAATACCAAATCTTACATTATACTCAAATCATACTCATAAAGCAATGAAACATCTTAGCAACAAATACCTCATGAACCATACACTATCCTTAAATAATCTCATTTAATCATCAATACATCGAGCCATAAAAAACCTTCTCTGAATATAGGACACAACAAGATCTTCCAATATCAATCTATATGCAAAACCAATTGTAGCAAATCACCCTCATCATGAAGCATAAACTCATGACATAAATCTATCTAATACCATCCTCCAGCCACAAGTAACTTAATCAATGTCAAAATTCTTTTTAATCAAATGCAATATCTGCAAATAAAATATATGAATAACATCAAATACATCTAGCTAGACACATCACATCACCATCTTCATGAAGCCTTTAGTAGGTTCATACCAATGACAAGAAGCACCATAAATTCATAATGTTGGTAACCACACAAGTCTCTTCCATACCAATTTCTGACACATAAGTCTTTGCATCAACATACAACCCTTGCTAACATGTAGCTCAATCAATAGAGACTCTTACTATCATCAATCTTCTATCACAAATATTTTGTTAGATAGGAAAAACATCAAGGATAAAAGTCACATATTTTGTCACCAATACAGGCCCTGAAATTCAAGAAACCTTACCCATATAACATCTCTGTCAAATCAAACATTAGTGGGCAAGCATGCATGAACCTTCCTCATTCTATTCACAATCTTGCAATCATTATTGTTAGCACACTAATTCGCATTCGTTGCTATACATATCTCTTCAAATCATATATTTTCTTAATACTAATAGTAACATCATCATGAATTCAACAATTAAATCAAGGGTGTGCATAAAACCACTGTAAGCAACCTATTTCCTGCATATACAACAAAACTAGTCATATATCTTTGCATCTAACATCAAATCACTACTAAATCAAATGTTGATCATTAAGCATACTAATTCATCAAGGAAACAAGGATAGATGCCAAGAAACTCAATCAACACTCTCTACATTCATCATACAAAGTCTCTTTGTCACAAAGATAAAAGGATCTCTGCAAAACACACTTCAATCAAATCCTCAAATTAGATCTCTGCATAAAACAACAAGACAAAAACTCCACCTTGCACTAGCCCACTGTCCTTAAGTCAATATGATCTCTGCAACATAACCAAGTCTCTACATACACTGTCAGGGAAATCAAGAGATATTTGCATACACACTTTTCTACAAACATTCTAAGAAAGTCTTCTCAAAACATATGACAATGCATATATAATATATATACATATCCCATATTATTCAAATTATATAATTCTTTGCAGTAAATAAATCAAATCTCTCGCACTTGCAGCTCATTCATTAGTCACTGCCAAAATCCTCCATATACTATGGTTTAATATTAGATGACAAATAGTAGCAATCTAAGTTCCTCAACCAACTTAGCCAAACAAATCTATGCAAATCACAAGTAAGTAGTCATAGATCAAGTGAAAGGATTTATGATATGTCTCATATAGCCTCTCTACTCATGTGTTTCATATCACTTCACTATCATGGTTAGGTCCGCAACAAAAAAGTTATGTTAAGCCATTCAAAACTTACCAAACTAGCATATCTTCAAGTGACAACCCAATCAATGCATTTATCTAACAAATATCCTTCATATCTCTTAGATATGAGTCTCCTCATGCCCTGTTGCACTCATGTTTAAGGAAAAATCACCTAAGAATATCTCATCGAATGTGCACACCCTTGCTCCAACTCTCTCCTCTTTTTATAGCCACTTGATCTCACCAATACCATAGGTAGTTTCATTGGATTTGGTTGATGGTATTATTGACCATGAAAATTGAACCTTGCGTGAAAAAATTCCATGGGTGAAACTTTGGTTTCACTCATTGTTTTTATTTTTCATCACCTACATGCATAATTGCTAAGACGATATCTAGCTCCCATAGGCTATAGTTTCTTTGTTTCTATTAGACTCCTAGTGACTGAGAGCCTATAGTCACACTATGAAGGTCTAACTCCCAGTGACTATAGCTTAATTTAGGAAAAAACCTTCTCTTCTTAGTCCAGAACTTTGACACACACTTCCTCATCCTTTGTAACACATGTGAAAACATATTTAGCCTTTGAAATACTTTAGTAAATATCTATATACATCAATAAACCTTATTGACATTTGTAGAACTCATCAATCAATATTTTTATCACTTTCAAGCCTTGTTCATCTTTTTCAACTGATCTAGACCTTGTGCAAGATTTTGTAACTCATATGCATCCATCAAAACACCTGCAACTCCTTTCTAATCATTAAGAGACATCCTCCATCTAGGACCAAGCTAGGCACACCAATCCTGCACTTAGACAAGATGACATAATGTGACAAGAATATGATGACATGTGACAAGCATGTGATAGACATCCAAGTTGACTACAATGACAACACATTAGCCATAATGGCAACAATACATACCTATGAAAGAACCATGAACATTTGAAATGGTAGTACTCGTGAGTATAATGTGGGCTCATCCAGCCACCATAGAGGTTTATGCTTTGATGAGAGAGCTAGAAAAATCTATGTTTTTTGTGACTTTAAAATATTTTCATGCAACTCTGATCTAATATGCAATAAAATTAATTAACTTATATCAATAGTGAGAGTAAATATATTAGTAATAGTATGAATATTGGATAGAAGATAATAAATCGAAGAACTCAAAAATAGTCTAAAACTTAAATAAATTGTGAAGAACAAATATATATCTTGACTACATAATTGAAATAAATACTCTAATAGTTATAACATGAAATCATTCATTGGATTTGTATCTTACATCAATTAAAAGTAGGAATATATATAATAATATATCGCATACACACTTTCATTGCATAAAATGGCCTCTTTGAAAAGTTTCCACGTATTCGAATTGATCAGAAATAGATGATACTGAATATTAGTCTTCTTAAATACATATTCATCCAACCAATCCCCTTCTCATCGAGGAGAGTCGTATATATAGATAAAATTTTGTAACAAACATAATACTCAAATGTTTTATATAATTCACTGCTTGATTCACATAAAACATAAAAAAAGTTAAAATAAAAATAAAATATTTTTTACGGATAATATTGCATTTCCAAAGAAAAGTCGTGTTGTTAAGATTATTAAAGACGGTGCCTAGATTAGTCATTGGTCTGCTTCACCATCCAATGTAAACGGATATGTCCTATTTTTTGAGGGATTCATCTTGGCCTCTTTTTCTATAAAAACTTGTGACTAATGGGTGAAGATTTGTGGAACCTGGGGGAAATGAACTAGGATGTTATGATCTAGACTAATCTCACACTATCCAATTCTCTTCAATATATGTCTTTTCTTGGCCCTATATTTCTAAGAGAACCTAGAGATAGAACTCATACATTTGCATGGAGTTTTGGAAGAATTTGTGTAGGTCTATGATAGTCCATCTAGCGAGATCTTGAATGTGTTCATTATCCTTATATATGTGCTCTTCAACTCCTTGTGTACATATGGCAAGAGGAAAATATTTTTCAATGGTTTCAGGATAAGGCATATTATAATCCTTTGCTACATCTAATGCACTGTTCAAGAATTTGTTGCACCAATTAGTATATTCCTTAATTAGATCCTTAACCACTAAAATATTATATTTTCTCTACTCCAAGGAAATTTTCATCATTCTTTTATCATTTTTAGGAATTTTATTCATGGCTTCAGAATTTTCCTTTTTCTCCCAGACACGGATTTTGTCCAATTGTTCTAAAATTAATTTATCTTCTTTCATTTAAACTTCTACTCTGTTAGTAATTTCTAGCATATCATGATAAAGATTAACAATTTTATGAATTCGAGAATAAAACATGTTCTTGGCCTATTTCAACTGATCATTAACAAAAAAACATAACTTTAAGAATAATAATGTTTGAGGCCTCATTTTATAATGTTGATATCATGTTGAGATGTGCTTGTTTCACTTATTTTATTTGCTTGATATACTATTTTTCTACCTTAGATAGTTTATTTCGAAATTGCACCTTAATTCAATGTTTTTTAGCCTCAAAATCTTCTTATTGCTTCCAAGTACTTGATTGCAATTCTTGGTCTTGATTCATCTTCAATCCTTTTAACTCTCGTTTAACCTCACTAATTTTATTTTTTGACTAATCTAGTTTCTTATATATTTCAACAACATACCATTTATTTGTTGTGGCAAATGGCCCAAGTGTACATGCAATGTCTTTAGCACTTCTATTGACTCGCTGGTGGGACGCCAAGTTGCTATAGCAATTTTGGATAAATTTGAATCCGATTTCCTCTTATTATATCATCTTATCACATCTTTGAGTTAAGAGATAAAATAGTACTCCTCCAAGGAGACAATAGATTAAGTGATTGGTTCAAATTTATCAATATTTACAAATAAAGAAGAAAATGCGTAGAATTAATTGCTAATGGGGTCACAACACCCACTGGAGAAACAACCTATGTAATCTTAGCAAAATTTATAGGAATTTTGGTATTAGGAACTCAAATCCTGATCTAGATTTTGAGCATCAACGATATTTTGATCCTTTTTCCCTAAGGCTTCTCTTTGCTCAGCATTAGGGGTTGCATCCAAATGGTGTTGTTTCTCTAGATCTAAAGGATTTTCCTTTTCATTGCAATTTCTTCATGATTTACATCTTTATCTTGTTGATTTGGTTGTTGTTCATGCTCCTGATGAGCTTCATTTTAGTTGTTTGAGGCATCATTTCCATAGAATGTATAATTATCATCTTGATCCAAATTTTCGTTATCTTCATATTGATCTTGAATATATAAGGGGTTAATATTTTCCCTTGATTAAAGTTCTACAAGGGGAAACAGTTGAAACTTTACTCCTTTTATGTAAGAAACACAAATACCTTTCTTCCCTAAAAGTTTGAAAGATTTCTTGAACCATAGGATTATTTATTATAAATACTCTAGACTAGACTTCATAAAAATATATAACATTCTTTAGAAAATTCTCAAAAGGGGGATCCTAATGACCATAGATTTTGGAATACATGACAACCTTTAAATGGGCACTCATAATATCTTAAGGATCATATGTATAGAATGTAATTGTATCTAGCCATATATCTCTTAATACTTTTTCTTCCTCAACAACATGACCTATGTCCTATAAAGACCAATATTTATAGGGTATATTTCCCACATCTTCTTTGACTTCCTGGAGAACCCTTTAGTGATTTCATACATAGCTACCTAATCAGTAATTTCTTTCAAATCCAATGTTTTTGGAATGTACATAGGAAGGATGTGAGGGATAGTAACAAATCCAAAGATCCTAAAATAGGTGAATATTTCCTTAAGAAACCAATGTATTATGCCATGAAAAACATATATATTGATTCAAAAAGAAGGTTTGTTATGCATTAGCTAGTATGAAGGCAACATAAAATGGTTACAAATATCATAAAAGTGGTTTGAATAATGGTTGCCATAATGGAATAATATTGGTGAATAAGGGGTTTGTCCTATATCCAAAACCATTCAAGTGATGGAAATGGTGAAACCACTATCATAACGTCCAAGAGATAAGAAGACATGCAAAAGGGTGGCTTGAAACATGGAGGAGAGGACAGTGATTCCCTACTTTCATTGGCCAAATTATGTGATAGAATATTAGCCCAATTAAAAACATTGACTTTCTGGAGAATACCATGGAATAAAGGGACCTATTCTTCTCTAAAATGGTTTGGGTTTGGTTTACCATATAGTCTAAAGAGCATAACAATAAAAATAGAATGAGGGCACTTGCATTTTCCAATAGGGTATAATTTATTTGCTTTGGCTTTGAAACCTTGGGGACCCATTACCCAATTTTGGATACACTGAGCGGGCTCCATTTTGTGTTTAGTTAAAACTTTTTTATGGAACTCAGACATATATTCTACATTTAAATCATCTTTCGGTGCTAGTAACTTATATATCTTGTGAAGAATTTCAAGTCTCCAAGAACCAATTATTTTCTAGAGTAACTAACAACAATGAGTTTATAAATATTTGCTTGAGTGATGATCCATCATAACATATCATAGTGAGGGAGAATAGACGGCCTAGTTGCTACTTTATGAAACCTGAACCTTTGAGTGTTGATATAGTTATCGTAATTCGAACTAGGGTACTATTTTGAAGTATTTCCCTTAAACTAGTTTTCAATTCTTCCTTCAAAAAACTAGAAAATTTCCTCCCATGGCATTGCTTTAATGTCCTTGGTATTACAAATAATATTTGTGAAGAAAGTTGCATTTGTATTCTTCTCCTCTTTTAAGTTTGACTGCTCATTATTTGATTTATTTATCATACTGAGTGCAACAGGCCTCACTCCTTAACCTAAATCTTTTTTTCCATTTCCCCCACATAATAAATTAATCAGTAGTAAAAACCATAAATGTTTGTAGTTCTTGAAATATAGAATTTCCATACAAATTGCATAAAGAATTTACTAGGAAAGCTCACACTCAAAGAATAATTTCGTTGGTAAAAACTCATTAAGGTACTTCAAACAAGTAGAGGTATTATGGAATATTTTAGAGAATTCTTCAGAGTATCTGTGTTATTTTTCCAAGGATATTGAATCATTAGGTGTATTTTCCATTAATGGAGGAAATATTTTCCATAAATCCAAGAAGGGTGATATCCTGTGAAGTCATTTTGAACATTAATGCATGTCAAATCAAATAGTAATGGCCAGGAATGGAAATTGAGTTTCTAATTCGAACATCTAGGGTTTAATATCATATTCAAGCTTCACTCACTTCTTTAGTCTCAAGGCTAGATCTAAGTGTTTAATTTTATTTTGTGCTTAATAAGGATTAAAATCATTTTAATTGGCATTAATCCAATTTTAACCTCTTAATTATGTTATAATATTATCTAGGCATCCGGGGTCTGAAATGTGCAACAAGTAGTGCCCATAGAAAAAGTCAGACTGTATTTTTCTTTATCATCTCTTAACCATGATTAACTCCCTTGATTATTCTAATCCTAAGACCAATTGAGCTTAATGCAAAATCTAACCATCCAAGGTACAAGTTATGCAAAGTGTTCTTACTCAAATGAGAGACTAAATTTATTCGTAATTAATCATTAAATAATTGTGATTGTGACTTTAGCTTAGTTATTAATAAAAGGGTTGTGAACATAACAAGATATTTGGTCATCTAGGGAGTGGAAGGTATAAAACATTTTGGTCATTACGTGAGCCTAGATGGGAAGATATCAAGCATAATACAAATTTCAATTAAACATAGCACAATCAAGCGAGGAATATGACATTTTATCAACTAATAATACAAACATGCATATATAGAAATTTGAGGAAGCAAAGGAACATCGCGTCGAGGAATAAAGTGGATGTCGGATAAGTGGATTGGAAAGAAGGAATCTAATTTTTATTTTTTTCAAAAGAACAAACACTAAACTTTACAAAATCAAATAAAATTACGATGTATCATAACAAAAGAATAAAAAACAAGTTGTCAACTAGAAAAAAAGATAAAATTTTAATAGGGTCCCCATTTGTTTTAGAAAGAAATTGGGGGTTGTTGTATACACCACAACAAATGGCAACAAACTGGGGGAAGCAATTATCTTTGTCTCACATTAACTAAAATACATTCGCAACTAATATTGAGAATAAGCTTAATGATTATACATACACATCTTTTATTTATGAGTACCACCTCATGTTTACGAATTTAATAGTTATTCCCACTAATCACGAACATCAGATGGCTAATTGATTTCTTCTTCAAGCCAATTTATGACATTGATTTTCCTTAGCTTTCAATCTACGAAAAATTGATACAAAGTGTGACCTCGAATCTTCACTCTAGCTAAGTAAGGAATTTCCTAAATGTGCTCCTCATCTTTCTTGAACCAACATTTATTCTCTACTCACGAATATCCATAGCCCTAATGAAATTTCCTTAGCATCATACAAGTATGGCCCTACTTCCAATGAGTGTTCCTAACCCTGATGGGTTTACTTGTACTTCCCACACCATGTAGTGCTTTCAATTTCCTTTTATTAGATTTTAGAGTCGCCTTTTAGAACTATGAAAATATTTGATTTTTGTTTCAATTTTAGTGAATAGGAAGTAGCGTGATACGAGAGTTATTTATATTTTCTTGGTAGTTTAATTACATCCAACATTTTAGCTTCAAGTCTTACTTCCATAAATCACTCAATATACAAGCTATTTTAATGTGAGATGAATGGGAAAATGAATAAGAAATCTATAAAGTGTAAATGTGCTAATTAGTATAGATGTGAATTCATATAAACAAAGGAGTTCCACGACAAATATAGAAATTTTACTTGTAAGTCATAATATTTTGTATGGATGATTAAGTGTGATGCTTTAATTTGTAGATAGGAATTTAAAAATAAGCCACACACTATCATTTATTTTTTGAGGTTTACAACCCCTTTTAAAAAATTCAAGCAAACAAAAGCAGCATAAAAACTTGCAAATATTCAATGGAAGACTCATAACAATATTATAAATTTTAAATCCTCGAAAAAGAAAGGAAAAGTATAGAAAAGTGCAAAAACCTATTTGAAAATATAAAATAAGATTATTGAATTATAAGCCCTAAATAAACAAGATCTCAATAAGAAATGTGTTATCATATCCTTGTTTAAAAAAAGAACTTGGAAGAGCTAAAGTGAGGGATTAAATTGTAAAAATTACATTTTTCAATCGTTTTTCAGATAAATACATCCTTTCTATTGAAAATATAACCAATAGTGAGTCAATATTGGACATTTTTAACAATTTTTTTAAATTTCAAAGACAACATGCAAATAATACTTTTCAATAGCACATTAATTTATGCACAAAAATTATCTTAAATATTTTTAATGTTTACAAGTACCAACTTGAAGGAGGATGCAACCCTCTAGTTGAGCAACACCTACTAGAAGGAGGCACCAACCCCCTAATTTACAGGCTTCAACTTGAAGGAAGCTACAACTCCCTTGCCTTACTCCACCCTACCATCCTTACTTTAATAAACAGAAATAAGGACTCTTGTACTAGGGATATTGGCCCTCTCACATACATTGCACAAGAGAGAAAGTTACAATAGTGCCTGTTTTCCAAGGCGCAAACCTATAACAGCCTTCTAAATAGAAATAAGAATCTTCAAAATTATTCCAAAACTCTTTTTAAAATTGTGCCAAAAAGAACTTCAAAGAATGTGCCAAAACCCTTTAACTTTGTGCCAAAATTCCTTCCATAGATAACCTCCCTAATCTGGCCTCTCCTCACTTATGGTTCATTAGATATGAACCTTGTACAACCTTATTTTTCTTCACTTTTTGAACATATCCATCCTTAAGTGAATTTCTAAAGTGCCTCCTACTCACACCTATGTATAGTGCTCTTTGGGGTCCACACTGCCATTGTGGGGCTTACGTGTCACTGGTTGGGGCCGACTTGTCAAAGATAACATAATTAATAAACTAAAAAAATTCATATCTCCTTAACCGTGAGTAGTTAGAGGGAGTTCCATATACTAATGGAAAGGTCTCAGAATAATATTCCTAACCATCTATGTTATGCTTCCATTTGACCTAGGTAAATGGAGCAAAAATTCATTCAAAGAAAGGGTATCAAATTATTTTTTTCTTGGACAACCTTTGACATCAATAATAACTTATTTCATCCCCCTTTATCATTGATGGAAACCAATGTATTCCCCTTATGATCATGCTCCCCTTGTCTCCATGCTTCTTGGTATTTCTCTCCTCTTTTGGCATCAATGGAAAAGGGTGATTATTCTTTTTGGGTTTGCTCCTTCTGAACTTATAACACTCAATAGTAGTTTTACTTTCTTATTTTTCTTCTTATCCTTTCCTTCCTTATTATCCTTGGAGCTCTTTTGTGTGGCTTCAGTCTTCTTTTTCTCATTCTTTCTAGGATGTATATGTTATTTGATATTCTTATTGTTGTTGCAACCAATATTATTGAGTCTTCTTCTTTGGTTTCACATCTTCAAGAATCAAACATGAGATTGTACCCCTAATCTCATATTTTTCTAGCACTAAGGAGATTATGCTTCTATGAACTAGTAAAACATTTTCTAATTTTACATTTTCACTTCCAAGACTTACTGCACCCTTTCCAACTATCTTGATAGAAAAGTCATTTCCAAATGCAACATTGCCACTTTTTATTTTCTACAAACTGATGAATTTGTTTTGGTCCCCTGTCATGTGTGTCAAGCACCTACTATTTATGTACCATTCATATTCTTTATTTTCAGCAAGCAATGTTATTCTGCAAGCTTCCTTCCTTTTATTTTCCCATATTGTAGCTAGTTTCTCTTTCTTTATGATAGTAGCATCTTCTTTTAAATTTTTGCAATATTATGCCTTGTGAACAAGATTATTGCATTTGTAACATATAATTTTCTAACCCATCAATTATTCAAATGGATTGTAATTTTTGTTAACAAATCCATGAACATGTACAGGTCAATGGTTATCATTTGTATATCCATAATCATTTATGTTTCTTGTATAATTGTTTCTTGCATTGATTTTACAATGAATTGCTTTATGTCCAAATTTTCTACAAGAATAACAATGACCAAGAAAAATATATGTGGTAGGAATGAACCTTATTGGTGGCCTAATTTTCCTATTTATGATCTTTTGTTCTAGCTGGTGGTGACATGTTACAATTCTTCAACTCTTTTTGTTTGTTGTTTTCACCTCTCAAAGCATTGGCATAGCTTCTAGACTTTCCTTCGTCTTCCCTTACTAGTGGTTTTCTATATACTTTATCTATGATTGTTGTTTTCAAACTATTTTCATAACCAAGTCCCATCTTATCAGTAGGTGGTCTCTATTTGTTGACCATCTCATATAATGTTTCATTACTTATTTAAAATTTCAAGTAACCATTCAACTTTGTTGTTATCAACATCATATCATTTCTTGCATGATCCATTTCCTCTTTCAATTCCTCATAATATTTGGCTTTATCTAACTGCTCCTTCAAATTGTTAATTGTCTTTTCAAGCTCATGATTCTCTTCTTCACACCTTTTTAGTTGGCCTTTCAGTTATTTATTTTTGTTTATGAGCTTGATATTTTCTTCTTCAACATACTTCAATTTTTCTTCAAGATTTTATTCATCTTCTTTTTCATTTTTTGTATCATCTTTGATTCCCCAAAAGGTGTCTAGTTCCATATTTGTTTATTCTGCATCTGACTTAATTGTATTTTTTTATAAAATCTTCTTAATAAAAAATATCATTTGTTTCAAAAGTTTTATGGTCGCCATTCTGGGTTTCTTGAGTTATGAGGAGAAATTCCCTTACATTGCCTTCTTCTCCATCACTTTCATTTAAAGAACTGTAATCCTCTTTGGAGTAAAGACTCATTTTCTTATAGAAGCTTTACTTTTCTTCAAAAGGACATATCTTAGCATAGTTTCATTTTTTACCACAATTGAAATGTTTAAAGGTTAACTTACCTTTGTATCTTTTGATTCCCTTTTAAAGTTTCCTTATGAAATTTTCTTCTTCTTCGTCGGATTCACCATCTAGTCTTCCTTCTAGCTTGTGTTAATTGTTCCTTGTTTTCTTCAAGGCTTTAAAGGCTACTTCTCTATTTGGTTTTCCATATTCTATATCTATTCTCATTTCATATATTGTGAGGATGCCATGTAGTTCATCCATTGTAATTTTGGTCAAATCCCTAGTTTATTCTATAGAATATACCTTGGCATCATATCTCAAAGGAAGTGATCTCAACACTTTATGTACGATCAAGGATTCTTGTATTTCTACTCTTAATCCTCTGATAGCATTGATAGCTTCATCCAATATGAGTAAATAGGTTGTGATTGATTCATTCATTTTCAAAATTTCAAATTGTTCACTGCACCAATGGAGCTTGGCATGTTTGACCTTTTGATCTCCTTCATAAAGACTTTTTTTAATCCTAAACCTCTTTAGTTGTGTTTCACCCCATCGCCTTGTTAGTAATAATTTTTGAGAATCCACATGTGATAGCATGATGAGCCTTTGAATTACAGCTAAATAATTTCTTCTCATTAGGATTAGTTGGAGGATTTTTTGGAAATTTGTTGCCATTAACAATAGAGATCCAAACATCCACTCCTAAAGCCTTCAAGAAAATTTTCATGTTATTGCTCCATAATGCTTAATCATTTTCATCAAACACCTGAATTGTATTTGGAGAGAGGCCATCCATGTTATCCATATTTTTTCATAATCTTCCTTCCAATGATTAGAGTATTCTGAAGGTAACATGCTCAGATACCAATTGTTGAAAATATAACCAATATTGGGACAAGGGGTGAATAAATATTGGAAACTTTTAATAATTGTTTAAAAATTCAAAGACAACATGCAAATAATACTTATCAACAACACCTAGTTTACCAACACCTACTAGATGGGGGTACCAACCCGTAATTTACAAGCATCAACTTAAAGGAAGCTACAACTCCTTGCCTTGCTCCACCCTACCTCCCTTCCTTTAATAAAAAGAAATAAGGACTCATGTACCAAGGATATTGGCCCTCTCACGTACAATAAATAAGAGAAAAAAACTACAATAGTACATAATATCCAAGGTGCATACCTATAATATCCTTCTAACCAGAACCATAAATCTTCAAAAAGTGTGAAAAAACCTTTTTGAAAATTGTGCCAAAAAGAACTTCAAAAATGTGCCAAAACCCTCTAAAAATGTGCCAAATGTCCCTCCATAGATAGCCTCCCCAATCCAACCACTGCTCACTTTTGGTTCATGAGATTTGAACCCTACAAAACCTTATTTTCTTCACTTGTTTGAACAGATCTGAATTTCCCTTAAGTGAATTGCTAAAAGGATCCTCACACTTATATATAGTGCTCTTCGGGTTCCAAACCATCACTATGGGGCCCACTTGTCATTGGCTAGAGCCAACTTGTTAAAGGTAGCATAATTAATAAACTTCAAAAATGTATATCTCCTCAACCATGAGGAGTTAGAGGGAGTTATATACCATTGAGAAGGCCTCATAATAAGCTTCCCAACCATTTATGTTATGCTTCCATTTATCTAGGTAAGTGGAGTAAAAATGAACTCATATAAAGGGTATCAAATTCTCTTTTTCTTGGACAACCTTTGAAATCAATGACAATTCTTTCAACACTTTCAATTAAATTAATATTGTGATACATTAATTTATGAATGCATGAGATAGTGTTATTCGATCCCTTTATTCAAAGGAAATAGAAAAGAGTGAATTTCTAAAATCTTAAAAGAAATAGCAACTTGAAAAAAAAGGGAATGTTGTTAATTAAGTTACATGTCAACAGATTAATTAAAAGTGATGTTTAACTAAAAGTTGATTTTCTTTTCCTATTATTCTTCTTTAAATAGTCTTTCTTAGTAAATATGTTGTTTTAGACATTTCATAACTAAGTTCTTACAATTGTAAATTGATAATCAAAAATTAAATATTAAACTTGGAAAGAAATGTTAAGTAAAATGATACATAAACAAGAGAGGAAAAGTTAAAGTACACTTCCCTGAACACATCATGATGATGACTTATCCTCAACTTGACATAAATAAATTCTTTAAATGAGCAACATAAATGTAATCTACCTGAAAAAAAAAGAAGAAAATAAGTAATACTACTTCTAACCCTACTCTAATCTACTTTGATGATTAAAACTATGTTGAATCAAACTCCAAATGTAGCCAATCATATTGCTTTAAACCTGCAAACATATATATAGAATAAATTAGAAATAGACATTTAATCAAATAAACCATAGAAAGACAAATTCAAAATGTCTAGACCTATTTCTAACATGTGCAAGATAAGAACATTATTTTTTACAGGAAATCTAATACTAAAAGATTCCTCTAAACAAGATTCTATCTTATCATGAAATTCATTATGGTAAACATGAAATTGTTGGAAGAGAAATGTAATTGGATCATATATTAACTAGAAGCAATGTGAAGCAACTTCATTCATCATATCCTGTAGAAAGATGTTAGTATTGATTGTTCTATTTACAACAACGAAAGTATTAATATTATTATACAACAAAAACCTCTTCAAGAATTATTTCTTCAACCAAATTTCATGTGGGTCATCAAAATTGAGTTGAACATCTATTACTAATTGTGAAGAGTTAATGTATGTATAGTATCGCTAGGAATAATTATGTGACCCGCAATTTAAAGTACTAAAGCTTGTGGGATATTGTTAAAATTGATGGTATTATTAATTCTAAAAGACAAAGTAGCGCGATGAGGAATTAATTTTGTTTGAAATTCCAATGCTTTGATATCTTGATAGATTGTTTAGATTTCGATCAATTTGAACAAAATTAATTGGATTCAATAATGAATATTATTCCACCAAATCATAATGTAAACCATTAGTACTAAAATATATAAAATATCAGCATAAATTATTACAAAGATGAAATGTTGTTGTCATACATACATAAAAAATAATGAATAAAATATGAAGAACACATAAACTAAAAATGTTTGAAAATAAAAGTACATCTTTATTTACACAAAGTACATTATTATTACATGGCCATGGGAACTTATTCATGGGAATTTCTTCCAAACAAGTATCAATCGAAATGTTGATATCAAATTGGGTATTACTACATCTTGTGAATATTTTTTAGGATCGTCATATACGTTATCAGGATCTGGATTTGCAAGTTCAAAATTTTATTTGGGAATGGATATATGTTCTACAAATTTGAAACCTTTTTTACTTTTAGAAGAAACAAGATGAGAATTTATAACATTATATGTATTGGAACAAATTACATCTTGTGTTATATATTCCTCTTTAGAATTGCTGACATGAGAACCTGACATAACCATCACCATAGGGTGAAGTGACTCATTGCCACCAATATCTAGAGGTTCATAGAAAATTATTACTATTTCTTCCTTTGTTGCACATTTTGTTGTCATTTGTGTCAAAATTGGATGTCCAAGATAGCAGCAATGTCATTTGTGGAGCCTACAGAAGTAGTAGTACTCTCTATGAAACAGTATGACAGCTAGGTCTCTTGCAGGATCTCATCAGTCAATTTATAGGAGCTTGAAGTTATTTGAGTTTTTAATGCAATTATGATGTTCAAAATATTATAAAAATAGCATGGTTTTGTAGGTCTTGTAAATACCTTTCCAATGGTAAATTCTTCTCTGAAAAACTCCTCTTGGATGAGGATTTATGGCCATTTGAATATCAGCATTAAGCGGAGGACATAAACTACAGTGCAAAAACCCCTAACGGATCTACCATTGACTAGGAAATCAAAAGCCTCCAGTGCACAAACATGTACATTATTTAATGTAGTTAAATAGTGTGCATCTTCTATTTGATCCAAAGGTGATGAAATGGATGAATGATGAAAGAAAAGCAAAGATGCATGAAAATTATTCATCCACATGGAGCATTGAGACATTGAAAAGAGGTGTGCCTTGAATGGTTGGAAGTGATGATGTAGACCCCCTAGACGAATGACACATGCCTCTTTTGCGCCATCAGGGGTGATGGAATAACTCAGACACATGGCAACAATTTATAGGACATGATGTGGCAGGTTGTGTGAAGTGGTAACTACATGGAATATCATGTCAACAAGTAATCAGTACAATGACATGACATCACCAATCATTTCCATGTGGCAGGGACAAATGACACCTTTGGATTGGTTAAAATCCTGAAAATGAGTGACATGTCACACCCCTAATAGGCTACGTAGTGGCATGATGACATCATGTTGATGTCATCACATGGTTGACTAGTGACCCTAGGGTCTCGATCATATGGCATGGTCTTATGGTTTTTCGGATACTTTTCTGAGTCATATGATTTCATCATATGGGTAATGTTCTTACAGTCATATGGTTGGCCTACCACGAACTTGGGTCCACTTGTCTACATATACAAACAACTGAGATCCTAAAAGGCATCATTCAACAAAAAATGTGTGGTTATGGTTTAGAGGTAAAAACCTTGAGTTCTTAAATATGGTTTGATTGGTTTCACAATATGTTATGTTACAAGTACTAGTTCGAATATAGGTGTGTATCTGTTAATTCATTGTTTTTGTATGGTTCACATGGCATAGATGTTGGAAATACTGAGGGGGGGGGGGTGAATCGGTATTTCTGTTCAATTGTTATTTTACCAGTTAAAACATTTATATTCAGAACACAAGATGAACAACAAGAATAAATGCTTTTATTAAGATAATATTTGCAATAAAATAGATACAATATATATATGGTTCTAATCGGTTGCCAAGCACCAACTTGGACTTTTGTGAGGCTCCAACCTCCAGAGCACCAACTCTGTTTTTTCAAGGCACCAACCTTGGACTTAGGAGCACCAACTCTCAGGACACCAATCCTTCCAGTTCTGAGGCACCAACCTCAAGGGCTCCAACCCTCTACTGTCAAGGCACCAACCTTGGATATAGGAGTACCAACACAAAGGACACCAATCCTTCCAACATCTGAGGCACTAACCCCAAGGGCTCCGACTCAATCTTGTCAAGGCATGTTTGATAGTGATTCTCTACTCCCAAAACTCTTCTTTACTGAATTTTGTCTGTTTACAGCTTCACTATAATCTCCATGCTACAACATCAATGGAAACCAGTCGTCATATGAAGAAGTCTTTACAACTCTTCATACTGTCCACATAGAGTCTGCAAAAGTTATCTCATGATGATATCAAATAGCCATCATGATCTCTGATAATGTCTCCACACAGCTTTAGTGAGTCTATTATTAGCTGCACTAAGCTCTGCACAAGAACCAACTCTCTGTTTCAAGCCTCTGTTCTCACTATCATCGTGAATGCTTCCAGCGTGACTAGTGCGCACCGTTCTTGCTATTTCAATCTCTTACTTCCTAGAAATACATTCACATATGCTTCAATACTGGTGTTGGCTACTGTTCCCTTCAAGCGATATCAAATGAAACTTTATTTATTATATCACAGAATTGTTCTTCAATATGCATTATGTACCTGATTAATTCATCACAGGTCTGAGTCTTTCACAGGGTAACACGATCAACAGAGTTGCTCGTCCTTCAACTACCTCCTGTTCGGCTGGACCTTCGTCTTCCTTCTGTCCTGCTAGACCTTCGGCCTCTTTCTATCCTGCTAGACCATCGACTTCCTTCTTTCTTCCAGTTCGCCAACAACAATTGCATAAAGACAATTCTCTGTTTTCTTATCTTGATATGTCTGACCTTTGGCTTCCCTTTCGCTCGCTTGAGCTTCGGCTTCCTCAATGCTTGCTCAACCTTCTGGCTTCCCTCCTCCAGTCGCTTTAGCTTCCTCTACGCTTGCTTGACCATCTATGCTCACTTGACACTTCGGCTTCCCGATCCATGGCTTCCTCTATCTATTCGAGTGTTCCAATACTCACAGGACACGTTCAGGAGGAAGAGAGGCCGAAATGCAAAGAAATGTTGTTTATTAAAAAATATCAGAGAGGTCCTTTTTCCTTTAATAATATTCATACATTAGACGTCATTATTTACGGAGGATTTCATTAGAGAGACTATACCAACAGGGAGGTCCCACATGCCACATCACAATCGCAATCGCAATCGGCTACTTTCAGGAGGTCTTTTATAAGTCATGTCTATAACATCGCAGATGGACAATTACTGAGTGCCCCTACTGGATGTGATACGATTATAAATTGTTGTTAATAACTCTATCGGGTCCATAGCTCCATCGCAATTGGTGGATTTAACATCCCTTAGAGACTAGTGACACAACGGATGTGGTATTACATTAGGGTGGTTTATAATGGAGTCGCAGGTCCACATATATTATCGCAATCGGAGGTTTCAGGTCCGTGTATTATCCCAATCGGCACTTTCAATGTGGCAAGGCTTTTAAAGAGGCTTGCGATATTGCAATGGACGTGATATTATATTACATCATATTGTAATGGTCCTGTGGGTCCATATATATATATATATATATATATATATATATATATATAATATATTGAAATCGCATATTTTATC
Organism: Pinus tabuliformis; assembly: GCA_031772625.1. Taxonomy (NCBI): domain Eukaryota; kingdom Viridiplantae; phylum Streptophyta; class Pinopsida; order Pinales; family Pinaceae; genus Pinus; species Pinus tabuliformis. The sequence continues at coordinate 1,013,281,754 of CM062816.1, read as the reverse complement.
ATGACACGACTTTACACTCTTGCGGCATTCCTTAGCGATCCTCCACCATTGATCTTATCTCCAGATCTAACGGTCATGACTTAAACCGATCAACCCAAAACCGTCCATTGATCCTTCGCCATCGATCAAACTGCGCTAGATCCAACGGCCTACATGCATTTTGGGTGAGCCACTTGCAATAGAAATAACCACCCGAAAAAGTGGTTTTCTCTCTCCACCCGAGTGCTACATGTCGCTCGGTTAATGGAATCGGTCGCTCTCCTCTAAATACCACTTACCACCTAGCGTCTACCCGATAACCACTGCCACTATTACAAACCTTTCGGTTAACTGTTGAATGTGGTTACACAAAGTAACGACTCTCTGCTCTTATATGCTCTTATCTTGTCGCTCCTATGGCTTCCGATACACTACTCCAATAGATCTTCTCTGATATTCCTCCGATATCTCATGATATGGTTCCTCTATTAACTGCTCTTCCACTGGCTTCTCCTCCTGATGCGTGTTCCTCTTTGCTCCTTCTCTTTTGATGACTTCTTCCTCTTTGTGGGACTTCTTGGGCATATAATACATTCGATACTCCCGATATGGATCCTCTTGCTCCAATAGGTCTTCCTTTGGATTTGCAATGTATTTCAATGAACTTCTCTAATACCTTCATACCTTGATGGCTTCTGATATCTTTTCCGATATGCTTCTCTTGCTGTGATATTCCGCAATTCCTCTAATGTGTTAACTCCTCTGATACTCTACAATACTCTTAAGCATAAGTGATAGCTTTGATATGCCTCCTTTTCTAACTCCTCCATTAACAGACTCTTACTCATGGCTTGGCTTTCCTGATGGCCTTGCTCCTTGGCTTCTTGCTCTTGTTTCTTCATGGATCTACTCTGCTTCTCCTTGGCTTCATATCATCATTTAGGATCCTAGAATATTTCCATCTTGATATAATCCTGTTGCTTCATGGATCTGCTCTACCTGGCTTCATATCATTGTTTACTGTCCAGAATATTGCCATATTAACATCAATGACAACCTAAATTAACAATCTCCCCATTTGTTATTGATGGCAATATTCTTCTTCTCTCACCCTTTGACATCAATGGCAAAGGATTGCACAAGGACTCCCCCTGTCTAACTGCTACTCTTCTTCATGAATAGTAGATCTTCATGCGTCTATTACTCACCCTATCATAGTGCTCTTCTTTTTACTCAAGATAGAAGGATTGATGCTTTATCATCAATCAGCACATTATCCCCTCTTCATGTCTCAGAACTACTTTATCATGGCTTCAACAATGCTTAAGGATGTTCCACTTCAATGCTTTCAAACAGATTGCAAATAGCCACACACTAAGTGTCCAAGTTTTTATGCTTCAATCCATATTATGTTGTCTCCACAGTCAGAATGAAGAGACCTTCATAGTCCGAATCAAGAGAAAATTCCACTGAAATTGTCTTTCTTGCTATCTCTCTTTAGATCAGAGTTCCTTTGTATTTCTGTGCTTCTCCTTAAGTTACTGAGCTATATTTGACTGCACAACATTCTCCTTTCTATAGTCTTTTGATGAGCCATCTTTTCCTTGTGTTATTGAAAAATATCTCTGCAAGTTATCTCCATGAGTAGATTTTGATATCTAATCTGTGAATGTCTTTTAAATTCTTTTTACTGATTGGCATCTTTTTTCAATGCTTCAGTTTTGTTAGATGCTACCAACTACTCTTGCTTCATGCTTCATTCCCAGATGTATTTGTTTGTTTGAAGGTTGCCTCTATTTGTGTCCATAATCTACCTATTCTCACATAAAATCCCTGAGTTGAAGCATTTAACATTTGTAATATCAACAACATAGTTATTTGCCCTATTTGTCTAGCATTGGATGGCCTTCTCTGCTGCTCCAAATTCTGCTTAGTAATCAAGTGGAAAGAAGCTTCAACAACAGTCCAAAGAATGGTTAAAAGATCATGTTCTTCAATGGAGTACTCCTGAGAAATGATCTTCATCAAAGAATGATAGTTAATAGAGCTCAACAAGGATTTTATAAGGACCCTCTCACTAATAGCTTTTGCAATAATGATCAAGAATCACAGGCTCCCCCTAACTGTATGCATCTTCTCTTTTGGCATAATCTTCCTATCAAATGCTTAGATTGTCGAAGATCAGGTCAACAACATGTGTTGTTGGCTGGAGAGTTCAAGGGACTCTCAGATTGTATTTGCTTCCTTCTCCATACTTGTGCAAATTTCTTCTTTTGCATGTTTCTAGCTTGTGTGAGAGCCCAAGTTAAGTTACAATTACGTGCCATATGACCAATGTTATGACACTTGAAGCATTCTACATTGTTCATGAATAAGAATTCATAATTTCTTCTTGCAAAATTGTTCCTTGGAGATTGTTGGGGACCATAATATCTATCTTTATGATATGGTTGGGGACCATAACATCTATCTTTATGATATGCTTTACAATCTTTGCCATCTGACCAAAGTTTGTACAAGAATAACAATAACCAAGAAACAAACTTTGGTACCTGGAAGATGGAGATTTCCTTGATGTACTTCTGAAGTCTTTATGTCTTGAGATCCTTTGATGATAACCATTTCTTCTAGCATCCTTGACATTATCTACATTTCTTCTTGGAGCAAGGTTTTTTCCATTGTTGCCTTGATTTTTCTCCTTGCCTTTGCTGGAACTGGGAGCATCACCATTTCTTTTTGCCTTCTTCACATCCTTTTTGTTTGAAGCATTATCATTCTTGTTTGAGGATTCACCTGCATACTCGAGACCTGATTTATCAAATGGACATATTTGATGGCTAAGCATGTCATCCAAGGCTTGAGAGCTCTTCAAGGTTTTGTTCATCCCTTCAACCTTTTTCCTGAGGAAGACAATCTCTTCTTCCAATCTTTCACACTCATTATTCTTCTTATCGAGTTGTTTCTCAGTTTCTTCCTTGATATGAGCAGCTTCATTTGCTTCTATTTATGGGAGATGATATTTGACTTCATTTTGAAGATTTGTTCATTTTCCTTTGCTAGACTGCTCTCCATTTCTTCCTTGATCCTTGTAGCTTTACATGTTTCGGCCTTGAGAAGTTTGATGTTAGATTTTAATTTGAATATTTCTTCATCCTTTGCTTTTATTTGACATATCATGGTGTTTCTCTCCTTTTATGCTTCATCAACATGTTCTTATATGATTGCTAATGCTTCCATTGTCTTCTCAGCTCCTTGTGCTAACTTTCTTGCTTCTTGTAGTTGACTTGACAAGGTATCTTCCCACTTCTTTGCTTTATCCAATTGATAGTCATGGATATGACTTCTTCATGATGCTTTCTTTTGTTTTGATGAAATTCCTTCTTAAGCTTGGCAAGCTCTTCATCCCTTTCTTGTACTTGAAGTTGGACAAGGTCAACTTTCTTCCTAGTTTGGTCTTGGTCACCAGCTAGTGCTTTCTTCTTAATTTCCTTGTTTTCCTTTTTGAAATTGATAATCTATACCATGGCAGTTGTAAGTTGAGTGAGGAGATATTCTACAAAATCTTTTTCATTCTCTTCATCTTCTAGATCTTCCTTAGACTTGATGTCATCATTCTCATTTTCAGCTTCTATGATGGGTTCTAGATTTCCTTCTTGATTTCCATCATCCTCTTGACTGATGGTCATGGTAAATGCTCCTTTTGAGTGAAGGTCATGATTTTTTTCCCATACACCCTTTGCTGATGAATATATTCCTAAATTGTTCTTTATAGAATCAGGTAGCCCATTCAAGATTTCCTTCATTGCTTTTTCATTGTACTCCTTGGATTCTCAATCCATCATGCTATCAACAATTATTAATTTCTAGATTTCAGTGCCTTGAGTCTTTAAGAAATTCCTCATTCTTGCTTCCCATATATTAAAGTTTCCATTGAACCATGTAGTCTCCTCAAATTGATTGTCTTCTATTTTAGTGGTAGAGGGAGACACATCCTTAGGAGGATTGGAGACTTTCTTCCTTGACTTCGCCATTTGTGTCCTAAAGATCAACCTTCAAGCTATTAGGCTTTGAATGAAGGTATTGGCTCTGATACCAATTGTTGGAAATATTGGGGGGGGGGGGTGTGAATCAGTATTTCTTTTCAATTGTTATTTTACCAGTTAAAACATTTATATTTGGAACATAAAATAAACAACAAGAATAAATGATTTTATTAATATAATCTTTTCAATAAAATAGATACAATATCTATATATATATATATATATATATATATATATATATATATATATATATATATATATATATATATATATATATATATATATATATATATATATGGTTCCAATCTGTTGCCAAGCACCAACTCTGTTTTGTCAAGGCACCAACCTTAGACTTAGGAGCACCAACTCCCAGGACACCAATCCTTCCAGTTCTGAGGCACCAACCTCAAGGGCTCCAACCCTCTGTTATCAAGGCACCAACCTTGGATATAGGAGTACAAACTCCAAGGGCACCAATCCTTCCAACTACTGAGGCACCTACCCCAAGGGCTCCGACCCAATCTTGTCAAGGCATGTTTGATAGTGATTCTCTACTCCCAAAACTCTTCTTTACTGAATTTTTTCTATTTACAGCTTCACTGTAGTCTCCATGCTACAACATCAATGGAAACCTATCTTCATATGAAGAAGTTTTTACAACTATTCATACTGTCCACACAGAGCCTGCAAAAGCTATCTCATGATGATATCAAATAGCCATCATGATCTCTGATAATGTCTCCACGCAACTTTAGTGAGTCTACTATTGGTTGCGCTAAGATATGCACAAGAACCAACTCTCTATTTCAAGCCTCTGTTCTCACTATCATGGTGAATGCTTCCAGCATGACTACTGCGCACTGTTCTTGCTATTGCAATCTCTTACTTCCCAGAGATACATTCACATATGCTTCAATACTGGTACTGGCTACTATTCCCTTCAAGCGATATCAAATGAAACTTTGTTTATTATTTCATAAAATTGTTCTTAAGTATGCATTATGTACCTGATTAATTCATCACAGGTCTGAGTCCTTCACAGGGTAACACGATCAACAAAGTTTCTCATCCTTCGACTGCCTCTTGTTCGGCTGGACCTTTGTCTTCCTTCTGTCCTGCTGGACCTTCAACCTCTTTCTATCCTGCTGGACTGTCGGATTCCTTTTTTCTTCTAGTTTGCCAACAACAACTGCATAAAGACAATTCTCTATTTTATTATCTTGATACGCCTGACCTTTGGCTTCCCTTTCGCTCGCTTGAGCTTCGGCTTCCTCAACAGTCGCTCGACCTTCTGGCTTCCCTCCTCCAGTCACTTTAGCTTCCTCTGTGCTCGCTCGACCATCTATGCTCAATTGACACTTCGGCTTCCCGATCCATGGCTTCCTCTGTCTATTCGAGTGTTCCAATACTCACAGGACATGTTCAGAAGGAAGAGAGGCCGAAATACAAAGAAATGTTGCTTATTAAAAAATATCAGAGAGGTCCTTTTTCCTTTAATACTATTCATACATTAGACTTCATTATTTACGGAGGATTTCATTAGAGAGACTGTACCAACATGGAGGTCCCACATGCCACGTCACAATCGCAATCACAATTGGCGGTTTTCAAGAGGTCTTTTATAAGTCATGTCTATAACATCGCCGATGGTCGATTACCGATTGCCCCTACTAGATGCGATATGATTATAAATTGTTCTTAATAACTTCGTTGGGTCCATAGCTCCATCGCAATCGGCGGATTTAACATCCCTTAGAGATTAGCAACACAGTGGATGCGATATTACATTAGGGCGGTTTATAATGGAGCTGCGGGTCCGCATATATTATCGCAATCGGAGGTTTTGGGTCCGTGTATTATCGCAATAGGCACTTTCAATGTGGCAAGGCTTTACAAGAGCCTTGTGATATGGAAAATGTGATAATATATTAAATCATATTGCATTGGTGTAATCGGGTCTGCATACATATCGCTATCACAGTTTAATGTGGCAAGGCTTTTAAAGAGGCTTGTGATATTGTGACGAACACGATATTATATTACATCATATTGTAATGGTCCCATCGGTCCATATATATATATATATATATCGCAATCGCATATTTTATCATGACACAGCTTTACACTCTTGCGGTATTCCTTAGTGATCCTCCATCGTTGATCTTCTCTCCAGATATAATGCTCCTGACTTAACCCGATCAACCCAAAACCGTCTGTTGATCCTTCACCGTCGATCAACCCGTCCTAGATCCAATGGCCTACATGCATTTCAGGTGAGCCACTTGCAAGACAAATAACCACTCGAAAAAAGTGGTTTTCTCTCTCCACCGAGTGCTACGTGTCATTCGGTTAATGGAATCGAGTGCTCTCATCTAAATACCACTTATCGCCTAGCGTTCGCTTGATGCCACTATTACAAACCCACCGGTTAGCTATTGAATGCGGTTACACAGAGTAACGACTATCCACTCTTATCTACTCTTATCTTGTCGCTCTTATGGCTTCCGATACACTACTCCAATAGCTCTTCTCTGATATTCCTCTGATATCTCATGATATGGCTCCTTTGCTAACTACTCTTCTACTGGCTTCTCCTCTAGATGTGTGTTCCTCTTTGTTCCTTCTCTTTTGATGACTTCTTCCTCTTTTCGGGACTTCTTGGGCATATAATACATGCGATACTCCCGATATGGCTCCTCTTGCTCCAATAGGTCTTCCTTTGGCTTTGCAATGTCTTTTAATTAACTTCTTTGATACCTTCATACCTTGATGGCTTCTGATATCTTTTCCGATATGCCTCTCTTGCTCTGATATTCTGCAATACTCCTATGATGTGTTAACTCCACTGATACTCTGCAATACTCTTAAGCATAAGTGATAGCTTTGATATGCCTCTTTGTTAACTCCTTCGTTAACAAACTCTTACTCATGGCTTGGCTTTCTTGATGGCCTTGCTCCTTGGCTTCTTGCTCTTGTTTCTTCATGGATCTACTCTGCTTCTCCTTGGCTTCATATCATCATTTAGTATCCTAGAATATTTCCATATTGACATACTCTTGTTTCTTCATGGATCTGCTCTACCTGGCTTCACATCATTGTTTACTATCCAGAATATTGTCATATTGACATCATTGACAACCTAGATTAACAATCTCCCCCTTTATTATTGATGGCAATATTCTTATTCTCTCCACCTTTGACATCAATGGCAAAGGAGTGCACAAGGACTCCCCCTGTCTAACTACTACTCTTCTTCATGAATAGTAGATCTTCATGGGTCTGTTCCTCCCCCCTATCATAGTGCTCTTTTTTTTACTCAAGATAGAAGGATTGATGCTTTATCAATAATCAGCACATTATCCCCTCTTCATGTCTCAGAACTACTTTATCATGGCTTCAAAAATGCTTAAGGATGTTCCACTTCAATGCTTTCAAACAGATTGCAAATAGCCACACACCAAGTGTCCAGGTTTTTATGCTCCCATCCATATTCTGTTGTCTCCACAGTCAGAATTTAGAGGCCTTCATAGTCTGAATCAAGAGAAAATGCCACTAAAATTATCTTTCTTGCTATCTCTCTTTAGATCAGAGTTCCTCTCTATTTCTATGCTTCTCCTTAAGTTACTGAGCTATATTCGACTGCACAACATTCTCCTTTCTATAGTCTTTTGATGAGCCATCTTTTCCTCGTGTTCTTGAAAAAGGATCTCTACAAGTTATCTCCACAAGCAGATTTTGATATCCAATCTGTGACCGCCTTTTAAATTCTTTTTACTAATTGGCATCTTTTTGCAATGCTTCAGTTTTTTTAGATGTTGGCAACTGCTCTTGCTTCATGCTTCATTCCCAGATGTATATGTTTTTTTGAAGGTTGCCTCTATTTGTTTCCATAATCTACTTGTTCTCACATCAAATCCATGAGTCAAAATATTTAACATCTGTAATATCAAAAACATAGTTATTTTCCCTATTTCTCTAGCATTGGATGGCCTTCTCTGCTGCTCCAATTTTTGCTTAGTGATCAAGTGGAAAGAAGCTTCAACAACAGTCCAAAGAATGGTTACAAGATCATGTTCTTCAATGGAGTACTCCTGAGAAATGATCTTTATCAAAGAATGATAGTTAATATAGCTCAACAAGGATTTTATAAGGACCCTCTCACTAATAGCTTCTACAATAATGATCAAGAATCACAGGCTCCCCCTAGCTGTATGCATCTTCTCTTTTGGCAGAATCTTCCTATCAAATGCTCAGATTGTCGAAGATCAGGTCAACAACATGTGTTGTTGGCTAGAGAGTTCAAGGGAATTTCGGATTGTATTTGCTTCCTTCTCCATACTTGTGTAAATTTCTTCTTTTGCATGGTTCTAGCTTGTGTAAGAGCCCAAGTTAAGTTACAATTAGATGCCATATGACCAATGTTATGACACTTGAAGCATTCTACATTGTTCATGAATAAGAATTCATGATTTCTTCCTACAAAATTGTTCCTTGGAGATTGTTGGGGACCATAATATTTATCTTTATGATATGGTTGGGGACCATAACATCAATCTTTATGATATGCTTTACAATCTTTTGCCATGTTACCAATGTTTATACAAGAATAACAATAACCAAGAAATAAACTTTGGTACCTAGGAGATGGAGATTTCCTTGATGTACTTTTGAAGTCTTTCTGTCTTGAGATCCTTTGATGATAACCATTGCTTCTAACATCCTTGACATTATCTACATTTCTTCTTGGAGTAGGATTTCTTCCATTGTTTCCTTGATTTTTCTCCTTGCCTTTGCTGGAACTGGGAGCATCACCATTTCTTTTTGCCTTCTTCACATCCCTTTTGTTTGAAGCATTATCATTCTTGTTTGAGGATTCACCTGCATACCTAAGACCTGATTTATCAAATGGACATATTTGATGGCTAAGCATGTCATCCAAGGCTTGAGAGCTCTTCAAGGTTTTGTTCATCCCTTCAACCTTTTTCCCGAGGAAGGCAATCTCTTCTTCCAATCTTTCACACTCATTATTCTTCTTAGCAAGTTGTTTCTCAGTTTCTTCCTTGATATGAGCAGCTTCATTTGCCTCTGTTTTAAGGGAGATGATATCTGACTTCATTTTGAAGATTTCTTCATTTTCCTTTGCTAGACTGCTCTCCATTTCTTCCTTGATCCTTGTAGCTTTACATGTTTCGGCCTTGAGAAGTTTGATTTTAGATTTTATTTTGAAGATTTCTTCATCCTTTGCTTTTAGTTGACATATCATGGTGTTTCTCTCCTTTTCTGCTTCATCGACCTATTCTTCTATGATTGCTAATGCTTCCATTGTCTTCTTAGCTCCTTGTGCTAACTTTCTTGCTTCTTGTAGTTGACTTGACATGGTATCTCCCCGTTTCTTTGCTTTATCCAATTGATTTGTCATGGATATGACTTCCTCATGATGATTTCTTTTGTTTTGATAAAATTCCTTCTTAAGCTTGGCAAGCTCTTCATATCTTTCTTGTACTTGAAGCTGGATAAGGTCAATTTTCATCCTTGTTTGGTCTTGGTCACCAGCTAGTGCTTTCTTCTTAAGTTCCTTGTTTTCCTTTTTGAAATTGATAATCTCTTCTGGGGCAGCTGTAAGTTGAGCGAGGAGATATTCTACAAAATCTTTTTCATTCTCTCCATCTTTATATCTTCTTTAGCCTTGATGTCATCATTCTCATTTTCAGCTTCTATGATGGGTTTTGGATTTCCTTCTTGATTTCCATCATCTTCTTGACTGATAGTCATGGTCAATGCTCCTTTTGAGTGAAGGTCATGAAGTTTGTCCCATATACCCTTTGTTGATGAATATTTTCCTAAATTGTTCTTTATAGAATCAGGTAGCCCATTCAAGATTGCCTTCATTGCTTTTTCATTGTACTCCTTGGATTCTCCATCCATCATGCTATCAACAATTACTGATTTCCAAATTTCAATGCCTTGAGTCTTTAAGAAATTCCTCATTCTTGCTTCCCATATATTAAAGTTTCCATTGAACCATGGAGCCTCCTCAAATTGATTGTCTTCTATTTTAGTGGTAGAGGGAGACACATCCTTAGGAGGATTGGAGATTTTCTTCCTTGACTTCGCCATTTGTGTCCTAAAGATCAACCTTCAAGTTTTTAGGCTTTGAATGAAGGTACTGGCTCTGATACCAATTGTTGGAAATACTTGGGGGGGGGGGTGTGAATCAGTATTTCTTTTCAATTGTTATTTTACCAGTTAAAACATTTATATTCAGAACACAAGATGAACAACAAGAATAAATGCTTTTATTAATATAATCTTTGCAATAAAGTAGATACAATATATATATATATATATATATATATATATATATATATATATATATCTATATCTATATCTATATCTATATCTATATCTATATCTATATCTATATCTATATCTATATCTATATATATATATATATATATATATATATATATATATATATATATATATATATATATATATATATATATATATATGGTTCCAATTTGTTGCCAAGCACCAATTTGGACTTTTGTGAGGCTCTAACCTCTAGAGCACCAACTCTGTTTTGTCAAGGCACCAACCTCAAGGGCTCCAACCCTCTGCTGTCAAGGCACCAACCTTGGATATAGGAGTACCAACTCCAAGGACACCAATCCTTCCAACTTTTGAGGCACCAACCCCAAGGGCTCCGACCCAATCTTGTCAAGGCATGTTTGATAGTGATTCTCTACTCCCAAAACTCTTCTTTACTGAATTTTGTCTGTTTACAGCTTCACTGTAGTCTCCATGCTACAACATCAATGGAAACCAATCTTCAGATGAAGAAGTCTTTACAACTCTTCATACTGTCCACACAGAGTCTGCAAAATTTATCTCATGATGATATCAAATAGCCATCATGATCTCTGATAATGTCTCCACACAACTTTAGTGAGTCTACTATTAGCTGCACTAAGCTCTACACAAGAACCAACTCTCTGTTTCAAGCCTCTGTTCTCACTGTCATGGTGAATGCTTCCAGCGTGACTACTACGCACTGTTCTTGCTATTTGTAATGACCTAACTTGAGTTACTGATTATTAGCATGCTTACGAGATGTCTGTATGATAGCTATAGACACATGAATCGCAGGCATTGCACTAGTATACATACTAATTTAATTATATAAATGTCTATGTAAGAAAATGAATTAGTTTTTAAGTAGTACAATAAAATATATTAATTTATTTTATTGATAAAATTTTATTACAATGGACAAGACTTATTTTACTTCATAATTCTTTGGACAATTCATGATAAGGTACTTAAAAGGAAATACTATTCTCGAAGTCATTTGAGATGACAAAGTTAAAATCTCATTTAATGAATAATGACCAACTCAAGTAAAAATATCTTAATGGATAAGGTTAAGTCTTAAGATTAATTGGAGGAAAGGAAGGTGGGGTTTCTTCGGAGGGAAGAAACCTTCCCTATATAAACATAATCGAAAGGAGAAGTAGGGGTGGAGGAAAAATTAGTTTTTGGGAAAACCGAGGATTGCTTTCACCTTTGGAATATAGTACAGAGAGGAGAAAATACAGAGAATGGTGTTAGAAAATCAATCTATTTGAGGGATGAGCGAGAATGGTGTTAGAAAATCAATCTGTTTGATGGATGAGCTGGGGGCTCGATTGTGAACTGAAAATTGGGAATTTTGAGCTGTTCTTGGAGTATTGGGCACATGGGCCAGTGGACTTCCATTTCGAGGTCCTCTGGATCTAGGAACTGCAGAGGTTGATCCCAGATAGGTAAGGAGGAATCGGTTGGTTTGGTAAACCCTGAGTAACATGGACCGACACCAGATGGGAGAATCAAGTACGCAATTGCATTTAATTTGATAGAATTAATCAGATAGAATTTTACAAAAATAATTTTCCATCTAGTTGAATCTTAACTTTAGCCCTTACATTTACTTAGAATATTTGTCCATCTAGTTGAATCTTAACTTCAGTCATTACACTATTGCAAACACTTACTTCCTAGAAATACATTCACATATGCTTCAATACTGGTGTTGGCTACTGTTCCCTTCAAGCGATATCAAATGAAACTTTATTTATTATTTCACAGCATTGTTCTTCAGTATGCATTATGTACCTGATTAATTCATCATAGGTCTGAGTCTTTCACAGGGTAACATGATCAATAGAGCTGATCGTCCTTTGACTACCTCCTGTCCGGCTGGACCTTCATCTTCCTTCTGTCCTGCTGGACCTTTGACCTCTTTCTATCCTGCTGGATTGTCAGATTCCTTATTTCTTCCAGTTCGCCAACAACAACTGCATAAAGACAATTCTCTGTTTTCTTATCTTGATATGCCTAACCTTTGGCTTCCCTTTCGCTCGCTTGAGCTTCGGCTTCCTCAACACTCGCTCGACCTTCTAGCTTCCCTCCTCAGGTCGCTTTATCTTCCTCTGCGCTCGCTCGACCATCTATGCTCGCTTGACACTTCGGCTTCCCGATCCATGGCTTCCTCTGTCTATTCGAGTGTTCCAATACTCACAAGACACGTTCAGGAGGAAGAGAGGCTGAAATACAAAGAAATGTTTCTTATTAAAAAATATCAGAGAGGTCCTTTTTCCTTTAATAATATTCATACATTAGACTTCATTATTTACGAAGGATTTCATTGGAGAGACTGTACCAACAGGGAGGTCCCACATGCCACGTCACAATCGCAATCGCAATCGGCGGTTTTCAGGAGGTCTTTTATAAGTCATGTCTATAACATTGCCGATAGCCGATTACCGATTTCCCCTACTGGATGTGATATGATTATAAATTGTTGTTAATAACTCTGTTGGATCCATAGCTCCATCACAATCGGCGGATTTAACATCCCTTAGAGACTAGTGACACAGCGGATGCGATATTACATTAGGGCAGTTTATAATGGAGCCGCAGGTCGGCATATATTATCGCAATCGGAGGATTCGGTCCATGTATTATCGCAATTGGCACTTTCAATGTGGCAAGGCTTTACAAGAGTCTTGCGATATGGTGGATGTGATAATATATTAAATCATATTGCATTGGCGTAGTTGGGTCCGCATACATATCACTATCGCAGTTTAATGTGGCAAGGCTTTTAAAGAGGCTTGCAAGATTGCTACGGACGCGATATTATATTACATCATATTGTAATGGTCCCGTGGGTCCATATATATATATATGAATACCACAAGAGTGTAAAGCCATGTCATGATAAAATATGCAATTGCGATATATATATATATATATATATATATATATATATATATATATATATATATATATATATATATGAAATCACATATTTTATCATGACACGACTTTACATTCTTGCAGTATTCCTTAACGATCCTCCACCGTTGATCCTTCGCAATCGATCAACCCGCGCTAGATCCAATGAGCTACATGCATTTCGGGTGAGCCACTTGCAAGAGAAATAACCACTCGAACAAGTGGTTTTCTCTCTCCACCCAAGTGCTACGTGTCGCTCGGTTAATGGAATCGAGCGCTCTCCTCTAAATACCACTTACCGCCTAGCATCCACTTGATAACCACTACCACTATTACAAACCCGCCAGTTAACTGTTGAACGCGGTTACACATAGTAACGACTCTCCACTCTTATCTGCTCTTATCTTGTCACTCCTATGGATTTCGATACACTACTCCAATAGCTCTTCTCTGATATTCTCCGATATCTCATGATATGATTCCTCTGTTAACTGCTCTTCTGCTGGCTTCTCCTCCTGATGCGTGTTCCTCTTTGTTCCTTCTCTTTTGATGACTTCTTCCTCTTTGTGGGAATTCTTGGGCATATAATACATGCGATACTCCCGATATGGCTCCTCTTGCTCCAATAGGTCTTCCTTTGGCTTTGTAATGTTTTTTAATGAACTTCTCTGATACCTTCATACCTTGATGGCTTCTGATATCTTTTCCAATATGCCTCTCTTGCTCTAATATTCTGCAATACTCCTCTGATACTCTACAATACTCTTAAGCATAAGTAATAGCTTTGATATGCCTCCTATGTTAACTCCTCCATTAACAAACTCTTACTCATGGCTTGGCTTTCCTGATGACCTTGCTCCTTAGCTTCTTGCTCCTATTTCTTCATGGATCTACTTTGCTTCTCCTTGGCTTCATATTATCATTTAGTATCTTAGAATATTGCATATTGACATACTCCTATTGCTTCATGGATCTGCTCTACTTTGCTTCACATCATTGTTTAATGTCTAGAATATTGCCATATTGACATCAATGACAACCTAGATTAACAATAGCCCTAGTTCGAATCATGGCTAGTATGATGTTGTTTAGTTTGTTTTATATAACATGTATGTCTTGATCTGGTTTTCTGGATCTGCCAAATGTAAATGGAAGGAATCTAACTGATAAATATAGCATGGCCCATTACATACATACATACATATAAAAACATATACATTCAAACATGCACACACACACACACACACACACACACACACACACACACACACACATATACACATATACATATACACATACACACACACACACACACACACACATATATCAATGTTCAATAGCCAATTTTGATGTAACTAAGTTTGGTGGAAATATATAGCGATGACTAATGACCGGAAAACATAGTGAAATATGCCAAAAACCAAAGGACCATTTTGGCAACACATTATCGATTGCCCTAGCCACAAACATATCGAAGCTTAAATATAATAATAGAAGCCTGAATGAATGGAATTTAAATTTATTCGAGTCTCCATGTAGATGAATCTACCATCTTAACAAATGATCTAGCCAAGTTTAATATTGATTGTTGATCGGCCATGAGAATGGAACATTGGCTTGATGTGCTCAGTGAGTTGTTCGTGCCCAGTTGAGATGTTGAAAATATGTAGCGACAATCAATATTTTTGTCAACAAAAGTCAAAAGATAAAATAATTATTTTTATGCTATTTAATTTGGCCTCAGTTTGACAGGTTGGCCCCACCTCATGAAAGGGTTTGACCCTTGGTCAAAAACCCATTTGATTGGACACATATAAATTGAAAAAGGGACCTCCTCATTTGGCACCATCAACTCGAATTCTCTCAAGTAAGTCTGATCTTCTATTCACATGTGCAAAGGAGGAAGAATATGAAATTTGACTAGTGAGTTTTTACTTTGACTGTGGAATTTTCTAGCTGCTTTGACTTTGAATATTTGACTGATTGAAGGAAAAATATTTTGGGCATCTTTGACCTAACTTGATCAAATGTTTGAAGCAAGAAAACAAGACATTTAACCACATTGTTGGCTGGATTTGACCGCAAGTCAAACTGGATAGCTTGACTAAATTTTTCCATGGAGAAGCAAGGTTGAAATTTTACTTGTTGACCTTAGGTGACCAAAAGTAGTAGCAAGATGAATTTAGGCCTCTTTGACTAGATTTTCATTCTAAACAAATGTTTGAATTTCTCTCTCCTTTGACCATAATTGACTTGGAAAGTGGTATGGTTATGTTTGACTAGGAATTCAAATGTACAAATTGATTGAATTGCACAATTTACCCTAAGAGAATGTTGTCGGGCTTTCCCCCTAGTTTGGGGTTTTCCCTGGGTAAATTTTGTCTCTTGTAGATCTTTATTTTACTATGATCTCTATTATCCTATTGCAATTATGGTTGATTTTTTTTAAGTGTACTTACTTTATGATTTGAAATGTGCTACAGAAGTAATTGCATCATTTGAAGTAATTATCTGGTAGAAACTTTGTGCTTATTTTAATTGCACTATAAAATCAACATAGTATCAAAGATTTGGTGAAGGAAAGGGCATCAAGATCAATCTTATGAGACCTAATTCTGCAATCTAATTATTGTCTTGATCTATGATGATAGGTTCCTACTCTAAGGCAGAGAACAAGTTGGAAGGTGCTTCAAACTTTAGGGCTTGGAGAAAAGGATTGATCTTATTCTTGCAAAAAATGATGTTTTGGATCATGTGATGGGAAAAGTGACTAAACCTCAAGATAATGAAGGAAAGGCGAGATTCAAGAAAAATGATATCATTGTCATGAATATCATTGTTGCGTCCATATGATATTACTTCATCCCTTATATTTCAGATTTGGAAACTCCAAAAGTTATGCATGATGCTCTAGTAGGATTGTACTCCATCAATAACATTGGTTAAAAAATAAGTTTGGAGAATCAACTACGTGATGTTCTAATGATAAAGGATGATATTGTGGCTTCTTATTTAATAAGGATATCTCAATTGAGAGATCAACTTAAATCTATTTAAGAACCATTTTCTGATGCATAGCATGTAACTACAACACTCAATGGTTTTCATTTTTCATGGGATCCATTTGTAGCCATCATTTATGAAAGAAAGGATGTTCCAAGTTTTGATGAATTATGGGCCTCTTGCACTCAAGAGGAATCTGGACTTGCCTCAAGAGGGAGGATTCAAATATCTCCATATGGTGATCAAGGATTTGCAGCGCAATCTAGGAATGACAAAGGAAGAGGGAATTTTGGAAAGTTTTAAATGAATATAAAAAGAATAACTCCTCCCTCTCAAGGAAGGAAGGATATGTCAAGAGTTAAATGTTTCTTTTATCAAAAGTATGGCCAGTATAAAGACAAGTGTCATGAAGGAAATAATAATAGGAAGAGGAAGGGAAAACATGATGCTTTAGTTGCAAACAATAATGATGATGAGCATTCACATCAGAAGAAATCCAAGAATGACACTACAAAAGAATTAGTAGTTGATAATCAGGACAAGGATATGTTTTACTATGTTGATAAGATTGAAAATAGATTTTAGTGATTTCTACAAGTAAGCTAGGAGCAAGAGGGAGAATTCCCTACAATCCTCAAAACATAAATACTCCATATATGTCTTCATTGATTATTATTGTTTTTTTGATTTGTTAGCCTCTTGTATTATTTATTTTGTTGGGTTATAATTGTTCTTCAATGGGCCTCCTAGTGACGATTGCAAGTACATCATGAAGGCTTCCATGGATTTGGAAACAGTCAAAAACATTGTAAGGATTAAGTAAATTTTGTTGGAAGAGGATTCTCCCATATGTGATTCATGTTTGAGAGGGAGAAATTGTATTGATATGGAGAATCATACCAAAAGGAATCATAGTTCAATGGAAGCAGGTAGGTCAGAAAGTTTGAAAGTTTCTATGTTATAAGAGTGTTAGTCTATTATGAAGAATGGTGTACGATAAATTGTGTTGAGACCTAAACATCAAGCATGCAGTTGATGGCATCATAGACAAGTACAAAGCAAGATTCGTGGCTAGAGGGTTCTCTTAGAAAGAGGGAGAGGATTATGAGGATACATTTACTCTAATTGCCAAGAACAATTCCATTAGATCTATTATCACTTCTATTGCAGGTTGGAAATTTCATCAAATGGATGTCAAAACCCTTTTCCTTAGTGAAGTGATTGAGGAGGAAGTGTACATATAAAAACCTCAAGGGTTTAAGTTTCATGAAAGAGAAACTCATTTTTTCAAATTAAAGAAATATTTGTACAGACTCAAACATGCACCTTGAGCTTGGTACTCTTGGATTGATGGATATTTTATGAGTCTTGGCTTTACTAAGAGTGATGTTGATTGAAACCCATACTTTAGAATTGTTAAAAATGAGCCTACGATTTTGCTAATATATGTTGATGACTTGTTTCTAATAGGAGAAAAGGATATCATAGTCCAGTGTAAGAGCTATCTAAAATTTGAATTCAAGATGAAGGATCTTTGTTTAATGAATTATTACTTAGGATTATAAGTATGGAAAAAGACAAGTGAAATTTTCCTTGGTCAAGGAAAGTATATTGTTAAGATCCTTTAGAGATTTGGGATGATGGACTACAAGTCCATGGATACTCCCATGGTTTCTAATTTGAAGAAGTTTTAGGAATATGATTCTAACTTGGTTGATCCCTCTATGTATCGTCAGCAAATTTGATTATTAAACTATATGGTTAACGCCAGACCTAATATTTGTTATGCAGTGAACACTTTGAGTCAGCTCTTGGTTGAGCCCAGGCATGTACATTAGATTACAGTGAAACATATATTGAGATATCTGCATGGCACTCATAATTATGGATTGAGATATGTATCAAATGGTGAACTATAGCTGCATGGATTCATTGAATTTCATTGGGTTTGAAATGCTAAAGATATAGAGAGAACTTCAGGATGTTGTTTCATTTTGGGCTCCACTATGATATCTTGGATGAGTAGGAAGAAAATATTTGTTGCACTTATTACTACTAAAGTTGAAAATATTGTTTCTTATTTGGAAATTTGTGAAGCAATGTGGCTTCAGAAGTTACTCACAGGATTTTTTGATCTCGTGTTGGAACTGACCATGATATATTGTGATAATAAAAGTTGTATGATGTAACACCCTCCTCCCACACTTACCCAATCTTACCAGTCCACCGTGGTAAATATGTGACAAAGAGTTACAATGATATGATTCAACTCCCTAAGTACAATTAAGGTAGTGGAATTGACAAACCAAAAATTTATACACCTCCCTCAAGTGTTATAGGACCGCCAAGAGCTAACCAACCACCCCAAGTGCCCAACCCCTAAGTTAACTTATTTTTTCATTGACCTGGGCTCTCAGTCACTCCCCTGACAAGGAAAGAAAGCGGTTGAGGCCCTTTAGTCACTCCCATAACACTGCATCCCAACAACTGTGGTCTTTTTCACTCCATTTTTTGCCTACAGCTGAGAGATCTAAGGAACTTTTTAAGGGATAAGACTCAGATCTCTGCCCAGAACTTAGTGAAACACTCAAGAATGATAAATGACATAGAGACAAAGCCTTTAACACAAAACTTCATCAAGGACTTAACTTGACCGATCCCAACCATGACATACATTTTGGCAAACACATCATGAACATGTAATCTATAGGTCATAATTACACATCTGCAAATACGAGTCTCATACTTTTCTGAGAACTATCAAGAAGGTTTGATATCCTCTCACAATATCCAAATTATCATCTATTAGGTCATACATTCATTTACTAATCAAAACATGATGAGAACCATAACTAAAGTTTGTCATAAAACCATGATTGTAACCAACATATAACTAGAATCGTAATAATGATAGAATAGCCATCAGAGCCACATAATAGAAAGTGCATTTACTCATGAAATACAAGGGAAAAAAGCTCTTATTAATATATGAAAAATTCAACCAAATTAGGGACTTCCACGTACCACACGACCATAGATTGGGTTGAACCAATTATTTCTTTCAATCAATCACCTTCATGCCATATTCCAAGCATAAATGTGGGAATACCAACAAAAAATACCACGGATTCTCAGGCTTTATTGTGTATCCCATCATTACTAGTCAAGGGATTCCTAGGCCTGAAGCCCTCATCTATATAACCAGGATTTACCATGTATCTTGCTATTATTGGTTAAGGGATCACTATTCCTAAACAATCATGGATGCCTCTAGATCTCTCCACCTAAACCATGAGGAATTTTTTTGTCTCCACCCTTAGGATTTACCATGTATCCTACCATTTACGGGTCAAGGGATTCCTAGGCCTTTGGAAATTTTTCGTGAGACCGCTCCACTCAGTTTTGAAACCATTCGGCAATCGAGCTCAACCAAGTAAAAGAACCCCATCACACCATGGCTATCCAAAAATGGAAAGGAAAGGTTGAAACCACTATCACACCTAGTAAGCTCATGCCAATGACAAAAATAGAACCAGATACACACATGCATGTACCATGCATGTCAAAATAGCAAGGAAATCATACATGCAACTAGATACCTGTAAGTAATATCGTTGAAGCTGCTTGATCCAACTCTTCCTTTCTTGATCTTTGCTTCCCTTTGCTTTTTTATCCTTACCTTGTCTTTCTTTCTCCAATTCTAAAGTTCTCCAAGAATTCCCTAAGTGTGCAAGAGTTTGAGAGAGTAGAGAGAATAGAGAGAGAGATCCAAAACTAAACTGACAAAAGTTGTGAACTGATCCTCATAAGACTTTTTGAAAATGGGGCCTTTATTTTCTTCAATTTCCTCCTCACATGTAACATGTGACCTTTCACCTTCCTTTTCTCCTAATTTCCTTTATTTTCATAAAAAAATGCCAATTAATGCCTCTTTTCCTTTTCAAACTCCTTGCCATTGCATTTTCCAATTTCCCTTAACCATAATAAACTAAATGAACACCCACTAGGATGTTTTTCCAAACATTCATCTTGGAATAAGTGTCCCATGACCTTGGTCTTATTTTTCCTTTATTAACTTTATTACATGAAATTTTGACCTTGGGGTATTACAGACCCCTCCCCCTTAGGGGAACACCATCCTGGGTGTTCTATGACACTTATGACCAGCAATATTGTTGAAAAGAAAAACATATTTCCCATGGAAATTTATAACTTAGCTTGATGCATTATTTACAATGATCCACCCACTGGAAAGAAAACTAGCATGACTACTTAACAACATGACACCCATACCACTTATTGAAGCTTTATAACACAACTCATTGTGGTATTTACAATAACAACCATACATAAATATGTACATATACCAAAATTCATTTGCCTTCACTAGTAAATAATGAAGGATACATAGCCAAAATTTGATCATCCATCTCCCATGTAGCTTCATCAATCCCAAAGTGTTTTGACTGCACTTTAACTTGCTCGATTTATTAGTTCCTAAGCATGAGCATCTTTCATTGTAATATGCATTGTAGTTTTGGTTGGAATTCTCCTTCTAGCTCCACTTACAATACAAACCAATCAATAACATGATCAACATCCTTTACATATATTTTAGGCAGTGAAACATGGAAAACAACATGGACTTTCACTTTCGGTGGAAGTGCAACTCTATAGGTCACTAGTGCAATCCTCTCAAGTATCTTAAAATTCCCACAATACCGAGATGCAAGCTTCACACGTGACCCAATCCTCAAGGAGCTCTTATTGGGCTTGATGTGCAAGTACACATGCTCCCCAACCTGAAAATCCTTAAATGAACTATGTCGGTATACACAACTCTTTTGTCTATCCCGTGTTGCATTTAGATTCTGCTTGATAACCTGTATTTCCTGTTCCATCTCTGCCAACATGCTTGGTCCTGTCAACACCATGTTAACTGGATCACTCTATCTGATGGGAGTATTACAAATCCATTCATAGAGTTCCTCAAATGGACTCATCCTCAGTGACTCCTGATACCCATTGTTGTAAGGAAACTCTACTAGTGGAAGATACTCTTCCCACTTTTGCTATTAATGCATAACATACATTCTCAACATGTCCTCCAAAATACTATTGACCCTCTCTCTTTTTCCACCTATCTGCGGATGATAAGTCATGTTGAAGGCCAAATCTATATCCAAACCTAAAATTAAATCCTTCCAAAACCTGGAAGTGAACTTAACATCTATGTCTAACATAATCTTATTTGGAACACCATGCAACCTCATTATCTCCCTGATGAAAATATGTGCTACATCACTAACCGAATAAGTAGACTTCACTAGAATGAAGATTGATACCTTTGTCAACTTTTCAACCACAACCATAATAGAATCGTGTTTTCTATATGTCCTTAGCAAACCTATAATGAAATCCATGGAAATGACCTCCCATTTCCACTTAGGAATCCGAATCAACAGTAGTAGACCACCTGGATGCTTACACTTTGCTATCTATAGTAGAATTTCCATCCTCATATTCAGCCAATAATATAACTTCGACACTGTTGTTAATGTCTTTTGGTATCCTGGGTGACCTGAATACATCTTAGAATGAAATTCCCTCAAGATCGACTTCTTGAGTTCATTATTTTCCTGCACACAGGTCTTGTCCCTAAATATGACCAAACCATCCACTCTGATATGATAGTCCACATCCTGAACACCTATACCCTGTTGTTGTAACTTGTGCCTAAGCTTTCTATACCTGTCATCCTGTTTTCCTGCCTGTAAGATATGATCCTGTAAATATGTCCCATATGAACACATCGTTATTATATGATTTACCTATACTCTCCTGCTAAGAGCATCATCAACCTTATTCTCTTTACCCTTGATGTACTAGATATCACAGTCAATCTCATTGGTCGTGGCCAACCATCTAGCCTACCTTGCATTCATATTAGGTTTTTCAAACAAATACCTCAGCCCACTGTGATCACTCATCAATACAAACTTCCTTCCAAGAATATAGTTGTTAAAATTGGCAACCAGGGCAAAACTTCATGTGGGTCATCTTATTCATGGCTGATAATATTTTTATTAGATTCCACTCGTCGAGAGGTGTAGGATTGATATAAAGATCATCCGATTCCGATAAGTATTCATGGAGATATGAATTTATTTTGATTATGGAATTATTATCAAGACGACCTACAACTCATGTAGGCTCAGAAGCCCATCAGTCGCATCTATTCATCCACCAACGTTGTGTATAAATATAAGAGGACTTTTCCTCATTTGGACTCACTCATATCATCACATCTCTCTCTCTCTACTGCGCAGATATGAGTCTCTTCTCTACTGCGCTGAAATGGGTCTCTCTCTCTCACTCATGGGAAGTCGGAATCTGCTGAAACTGAAGCTGCGATTGCAGAAGTAAAGATTGACTTGCGTGGCCTAGAATATCTCCTCTTTGGAACTGTGCTGTAGGTTCATCTGAATCTCCTTTGAAAGCCACAACTTTTGGTGGTGGAATGAAGTCAATTTGACGAACGGTTTGCAAGATATCGACTGCCCTAGTTTGAAGCCGGAAACTGCTGAAACTGAAGCTGCAAATGCAGAAGCAAAGATTGACTTGCGTGGCCTAGAAGATCTCCTCATCTGAACTATGTTGTAGGTTCATCTGAACCTCCTCTGGAAGCCGAAACTTTTGGTGGTGGAATGAAGTCAATCTGACTGTCGGTTTGTGAGATATGGTCTGCCCTAGTTTGATAATGAAGCCGCTAATGCTGATGCTACTGATCTAGGGTTTGCTACTGCTGATATAAATCAGATTTATTGTACTATTTCTCTCTGCTGAATTATTGAAGATAAAAGAAGATTTGATCAAAGGGTTTCCCCACACATTGTGGGGTTTGTCCCTGGCTAGCCGCCACATCTTGTGTCTCTTGTCTTGGCTTGTTTTCTGTCGATCGTTTAATGTTCTATCTGAACTTTACTTTATGTACATGTGATTGCTAATTGGTGGAATATAATAAGAAAAAGAAGTAAACTGTTATAAGCATAGAACATGCCATAACTTAACATGGTATCGGAGCTAAGGTGAAGACAAAGCCCAAGCAAGAGCAAGAGCAATCATTGAAGAGAAGATTGGCAAGGCCATCCTAAAAGAACTATGGGGTCCTCAACACTCTTTCCTGCCGAAGACAAGCTCCGTGAGAAAGCTGACTATCACGGATGGAAGATGTCTATAGATCTAACCCTTGAAGATCAAGGAGTGCTGGACCATGTAAGAGGCAATATTGTTGAGCCTTCATCAAATGCATCTGCTGCTGCATGGAACAAAAGGAAAAATGGAGAAGTCAAATCAAAGAAGATCATCCGGGACTCTATCGACAAGCGCTTGGTGGCCTACATCTCTGATCTAGACACCTCCAAGGAAATGTACGACAGTCTGGTGAGTTTATTTAAAGTTAATGATGCAAATCAAGTTTTGTTTCTTAGAAATAAGTTGATCAAGAACGATCTCCTATCTATTGGGGAAACCATTACTGACAGAGAAATGGCACTCACAACTCTCAGAGGATTACCATCTGAATGGTATGTGTTCAGTACTACTCTTCTGAACAATAATGTAATTCCTAGTTTCGAGGAATAAATGGCTAGATGCATTCAAGAAAAAACAAGGGTAGAAGAGCAGGAAATGCCCTTGCCTAAAGGTCCTCCTGCTGCTTTTGGAAAAATAATGTTAAAGATGCTTTCACTCTTGGGTTTCGAGTTGATTCTTTATATCAAGTCGGTGGAAGTCCGCTAGGTGTCATGTCTTGTGACACATCGCTTCAGTCCGAACTTTGGCATCGGAGGTTTGCCCACCTTCATTACAAAGCTCTACCCGATGTAAGACAGATGGTAACAGGGATGCCTGAATTCCAAGTAGAGAAAGAAGGTGTATGTCCGGGATGTGCCGAAGGAAAGCTCAAAAGGGGACCATTCCCCTCAAGCCAAAGCAAGACCTCCGATATATTACAATTGGTTTACTCAGGCATACCTGAGGTTGGCATTAAGAGGGAGACTTCTACACCACATACTCCTGAGAAGAATGGTGTGGTGGGAAGGAAGAACCACACGATGATGGAAGCTATCCAGGCCATGCTACATGATCAAAGACTTCCAAAGTTTCTATGGGCTGAAGCTGCAAACACTGCCGTATATGTACAAAATCGATGCCCTCATCAAGCATTGGGTTCCAAGACTCCTGAAGAAAAATTCACCGGTAAGAAACCTGATGTTTCTCATTTTAAAATTTTTGGAAGCCCTGTATACTTTCATGTGCCGAAAGAGAAAAGAAATAAATTGGGAGCATCTGGAAAGAAGGGAATTTTCGTGGGCTATGGTGAAAATACTAAAGGCTATAGAATGTATGTAGCCGGTCAAAGGGAAGTCATAATTAGTCATGATGTCACCTTTGACAAAGATATGGCTCTCAGCAAGGTGATCAATCTTCCGACTTTGAGGAGCTCTCAAGAAGCCGACACTAGGGAACCGAAAGAAAAGGATGATGAATCAATGCCTGATGTAGAAGAACCCATGGATCCCATTGATCCTCATCCACATGAGCCTTCCTCTTCTAGGAAGAGGCCTTCATGGCTTAGGGGGATACTTGATGATGCTGAAGGACATGCTGCACCCTGAGGAACCTTCCATCAAAGTAAGGAGCTTAACAGGTATCAGGGATACCTGACCATCATGAGCACAATCATACAAAATGAACCTTCATCATTCTCATATGTCATCAAGCATTAACTATGGAAGGATGCTATGACCATAGAATATGAGTCTATTATGGAGAATGATGTCTGGGAAGTAGTTCCCAGACCCTAGATAAGACAATTGTTACTTCAAAATGGCTTTACAAGATAAAGCATGCAGCAAATGGAAGTATGGAAAAGTATAAGGCTCGTTTTGTTTCTCATGGTTTCTCCCAGAAGGAAGGTATAAACTATGATGTGATATTTGCACCTGTTTCCGGATATACGACCATCCGCTCGATCATAGCCCTTGCCACTTCACAAGGATGGAACCTACATCAGATGGATGTCAAGACTGCATTCTTGCACGGTTTGATCAAAGAAGAGGTCTACGTGGAGCAACCCAAAGGATTTGAGATTTATGATTGAAAATCTCATGTATGCAGGTTGAAGAAGGCTCTCTATGGGCTGAAGCAAGCACCTCGAGCATGGTATGAGAGGATCGATAGCTACTTGATGAAGTTGGGATTCACTAGGAGTGAAGCCGTTCCTAACCTTTACTTTAAGGTTGAAGATGAAAAGCCTCTCATACTGGTGTTGTATGTGGATGACCCCTTTCTAATAGGTGTAGACCCTCTCATTCACAAATGTAAGAGGGAGCTGGCTTCTGAATTTGAAATAAAGGACCAAGGACTTGAAGTATGGCAGAAGCCAAGGGAAATTTTCCTATCTCAAGGAAAATATGTGGTAAAGATATTGGAAAGATTCGGTATGATGGACTGCAAGCTTGTGACTACCTCAAGGATCTTAACTTTTAGAAGTTATATGGTAGTGATGTCGGACTAGACTTGGGAAATGCCTCTGAGTTTCAAAAAACTCATTCGCATTGATGTTCTTGGTGAACCTCCTTCCGAACATATGTTTTGCAGTTAGCATTGTGAGCTCATATTTGGTTGAGCCTTACTGAATTGATGCCAGGAATCTTCTGAGATGTCTTCAGGACACAATCTTTCATGGATTAAGATACACTGCCGGAGATGTGAGACTACTTGGATATACTGATGTTGATTGGGCAGGCAGTGTGGTGGACCGTAAGAGCACTTCCGGGTGTTGTTTCACCTTGGGATTGGCTTCGATATCCTGGATGAGCAGGAAGCAGAAGTCGGTGGCTTTGAGCACCGCCAAAGCATGATATATTGTTGCTAGCATGACCTCGTGTGAGGAAGTCTGGTTGCGAAAGCTCTTCAGTGAGCTGTTTGGATTTACATTGGATACCACTGTGATTCTCTATAACAACCAGAGGTGGGATTCGATTATTGAGGAATCCCGTATTCGTCGATAGACATCATCTGGGATATGGTAATTTGATGAGCAAGGATGCTCCATCGCATTAAGATGATGTACAGGTTGATACACCTTGTCAAAGCCCTGGGGAAAGATCTAATCTATGATTTTCCCAAACGACTTGGAGTCGGCAAGAAACCCTTGTACAAGGGTCTTGCATGTTGTATACATTGACCTCTGGGAGCTCTGAGGGCTTGCGGTTCCTACTGGAGCAACATATGACCACAGGGTGACTCACCCTCCCCCGGTGGTGCACACTGGAACAAGATGATTCGCTCTCTTGTGGGACAAGATGATTAGCTCTCTTGTGGAACAGGATGATTTTCTCTCCTGTGTAGCAGGATGATTAGTTCTCCTGCGAGGCCTGGATTGATGTGTTCTCCATGGCAATTGTACCAGGATTGATGTGTTCTCCTGTGAGGCCTGGATTGATGTGTTCTCCATGGCGATTGTAGTAGGATTGATGTGTTCTCCTGTGAGGACAGGATTGATTAGTTCTCCTGTTGAGGCATCCTACCCATGCAGTCTGAGACTCATGGGAAGTACCTCTCATCTTATCAATGAGCAGGGAAATGAAGTTAGGGACCATAGTAGTACCGATGGACGCATCGTTGTATCTACCGTACTCCCTACGCTAGGATGAGCTCCATTGATCTGGGAACAATGATACTGGTCTGGGACCAGTGGTAGGAGTTGTACCATACTATGACGCTGACTTCGGGTCAGTTGAGATTGTTCTGGGATCAATGGTACATACTCTGAGACTGACTTTGAGTCAGTAGAGGATGATATTGGTCTGGGACCATTGGAGTTGTACTCACTATGACGCTGACTTTGGGTTGGTTGAGACTGGTCTGGGACCAGTGGTACATACTCTGAGGCTGAATTTGAGTCAGTATGATACATCCTCGATCATTTCTTCTTCTTCATAATTCGGACAAAAGCAGAGTAGAACAGAACAATGCAAGAGCAGAGCAGAACAGAACAAAACAGTACAGATCAGTGCAGGGCAGAACAAGACAAAGCAGAACAGGCAAAATAGAGCAGAGCAGGGCAAGGGTCAGGCTGTACAAGGCAATGCATTTGATGGATGAATAGTAACGACCGATAGACAGATTGTAGATGAAGTTCTCCATGGTTGAGAGGGAGTGTTAAAATTGGCAACCAGGGAAAAACTTCATGTGGGTCATCTTATTCATGGCTGATAATATTTTTATTAGATTCCTCTCGTCGAGAGGTGTAGGATTGATATAAAGATCATCCGATTCCGATAAGTATTCATGGAGATATGAATTTATTCTGATTATGGAATTATTATCAAGCCGGCCTACAACTCATGTAGGCTCAGAAGCCCAACAGTCGCATCTAGTCATCCACCAACGTTGTGTATAAATATAAGAGGACTTTTCCTCATTTGGACTCACTCATCTCATCACATCTCTCTCTCTCTACTGCGCAGATATGAGTCTCTTCTCTACTGCGCTGAAATGGGTCTCTCTCTCTCACTCATGTGAAGCCGGAATCTGCTGAAACTGAAGCTGCAACTGCAGAAGTAAAGATTGAATTGCGTGGCCTAGAAGATCTCCTCTTTGGAACTGCACTGTAGGTTCATCTGAATCTCCTTTGAAAGCCGCAACTTTTGGTGGTGGAATGAAGTCAATCCGACGAACGGTTTGCAAGATATCGACTGCCCTAGTTTGAAGCCGGAAACTGCTGAAACTGAAGCTGCAAATGCAGAAGCAAAGATTGACTTGCGTGGCCTAGAAGATCTCCTCATCTGAACTACATTGTAGGTTCATTTGAACCTCCTCTGGAAGCCAAAACTTTTGGTGGTGGAATGAAGTCAATCCGACTGTCGGTTTGTGAGATATGGTCTGCCCTAGTTTGATAATGAAGCCGCTAATGCTGATGCTACTGATCTAGGGTTTGCTACTGCTGATATAAATCAGATTTATTGTACTATTTCTCTCTGCTGAATTATTGAAGATAAAAGAAGATTTGATCAAAGGGTTTCCCCACACATTGTGGGGTTTGTCCCTGGCTAGCTGCCACATCTTGTGTCTCTTGTCTTGGCTTGTTTTTTGTCGATCGTTTAATGTTCTATCTGCACTTTACTTTATGTACATGTGATTGCTAATCGGTGGAATATAATAAGAAAAAGAAGTAAACTGTTATAAGCATAGAACATACCATAACTTAACAATAGTGCATCCACATTTTCAATGCATGGATGATCGTTGCCAACTCAAGATCATGTGTCACATAATTTTGCTCGTGCTCATTCAATTCCTTGATTCATAACATACCACATATCCCTCTTGCATCAAAAATTGACCAAGTCCTCTCTTGCATGCATATGTACACACCACAAACTCTTTATCCGGATCTGCAATCTTGAGAACTGGAGCATTTGTCAACAACTGCTCAAAACTTGTTGCACATTCCTATGTCTATTCAAATTTATCTCCTTTCCTCTATAATAAGGTGATAAGATAGGCATACCATGAGAAGTTCCTAATGAAGCTCCTGTAGCAACCTGCCAACCCCATTAATGATCTGACCTCATCCACATTCCTAGTAGTTACCCACTACATGATAGCTCTTATCTCTTTTGGATCTACTACTATGTCTTCCTTGGAAACAACATGTCCCAAGTAATGTACCTTTCTCTGAAATAAAATGCACTTACTAAAATTGGAATACAATTGATGCTCTCTTAGCAATCTCAATATTGCTTCTAAGTGTTCAGAATGCTCTTCCTCATTCGTAGAATATATCAGTATATCATTAATGAATACAATAGCAAGCTTGTCTAGATAAGGACACAACACATTATTCATTAAGCATGTGAAAGCAGTTGAAGCATTAGTTAAACATAAAGGAAATACAACAAACTCATAATTCCCTTACCTGGTCCGGAAAGCAGTCTTGTAGATGTCCTCTTCTTTAGTGCACACCTAATGATACCCTGATCTCAAATCAATCTTTGAGAACACAGTTGGTCCCTTCAACTGGTCAAACAAGTCATCAATACTTAGTAATGGATACATGTTCTTGATGGTTATCTTGTTCAACTACATGTAATCAACACATAGTTGAATACCATCTTTCTTCTTCACAAACAATTATGGTGCACCTCAAGGGGATACACTTGGCCTAATGTATCATTTGTCAAGAATTTCCTTCAACTTCAAATTCAACTCCACTAGCTCTAGAGTGCTCATCCTATATGGTTCCTTTGATACTAGTGCTACCCTTGGTACCAACTAAATAGAAAAGTCCACTTCCCTGTGAGGCGGAAAATCTGAAATCTCTAATGGGAATACATCTTGAAACTGTTTCAAAATCGAATAATTCTTCAATAATTTTGCATCCTTGACATCCTTACCTTTATCGTTGAAAATATTTACTTCAAACAATACACATCCTTTTCTCCAACTATGATTGGCCTGCATAGCTGTAACCATTATAACTAATGTTGGTTTCTTCTTACCCCACAAGATTCTTTGTTCTCCATTGTCATCCAAGCACTCAATAGCCTTGTCTACTTTGGTCCCTTGAAGGTATAGCCAATCCATACCCATAATCATAATGTATAATCCCAATGGAGGTGCATTCACATGCACTAATGTAGGAATACCATTCAATTCAAATGCAAAAGCTCTTACCTAGTGATGAACTCTATTCTTAGTTCTTGTATCCAACTGCACTAACCAAGACTATGCATGCACTTCTTTATTTAAAACTCACTTATCCACTAGGTCAGGGTCAACATAACTGTAATTAGAACTAGGGTCGATCAAAATAGAAATAACTTGATCACAAAGCTTACCATCCATCTCGATAATATATGCCTAGTGATCATCTTGATTGTTATCCAATGTTGCATAGATCCGAGGAACACTATCTCCAACATCCCCAAAAATCTGTGCTTCCAATGCACTATATATCTGAGGCCTACCACCCTGATACGACTAAAAATGCTTCTTGATATGATCCTTGCCATATATCCAACACTGTAATTATCCCTTACCCTCACCTTTATTTTTTTACCCTCGAGGTTGTGACCCATCTCCCTATACAACTACTTTAAACTTCTTGTATGGAACAACATTATCTTTCTTGCCTGCATCCTGAGGTCTTGTTTGCTTCGGTGGCCAATTTCCCTTAGCTTTCTCTTTCCCTTTCCAACCTTGCTGATATTTTGTCTTACGCTTCGATTGCTCATAACATTGTTTCAACTTTTTGATGGCTTCCTCCAACTATCTAGGCTCATCAAACATGATCACGTCTTTGAACACTACCGAAAACGCACTGATGAATCTTTTAATCTTTGCTTTCTCCTCCTTAAGATAAGGCACATACCTCAACAACTCTAGAAATTTGCTAGTATATTCGTCATAAGTCATAGACCCCATCTTAAACTCATGGAACTCCTTCTTCCTATCATCATAGTATCTCTACGATAGATACTTCTTCTTTATAAGTCTTTCAAACTCCCTCTAAGTCAACTCCTCTTCCTGAAAGCTCTGACGTTCTTCACGTGCTCCCACCAAATGTCTACTTTACCTCTAAGACTAAAGGTAGTTATCCTGGCTTTCATGTTCTCTAAGTAATCATGCAATATAAAGAACTTATTCATCCCAAGGAACCAAGCTTCTGCATCATGTGACTTCTTCATCTCCCCATCAAATGTAGGTGGCTTAGATTTCTTGAACTCATCTATAAAATATGTTATGAAACCAACTCACAAAAATATAGAAAAGATAGATCAACAAATTAAAAATAAGCCTCTTCGAGGGGGCAACCTCCTTTACATTACACAAATGAACAATTCTTGGATGATACAAATGACAAGACCTACTTTCTATATATAGGATTCTAAGGGGTCATAATATAATCAGAGCCAACATGACAATAATAATGTAAGGACACAACAATAACAATAATGGGCTTCTATCGGGCACAATAATAACAATATGGGGACTACATGGGCACAACAATATAATAAGGGGGTTTCACTAATAACAATAAGGGGTTACACTAGTAGTATAGGGACCTAACATGTCCCTCTCCTTAAAAAAGTGTTGTCCTCAACGCTCGAGTAGTTCTGGATGCTTATGTATAAAATTCTCGTCCTCCCATGTGGAATCTTAAGTGGATAAGTCCTTCCACTTGATGAGACACTCTGAAATTAATCGATTTCGTAGTTGTCAGGTTCTTCTTTCTGTGAATTCTTCAGGTTCCATTATGATTTTTCCTTCCTTTTCAAGTTCTCGCAATATTGTTTGAACTGGGAGCTTGTCACCTATAACCTTCTTTAAGCATGAAACATGGAAAACTAGGGAAACTCGGGAAGATGTAGGAAGCTCCAATTTGTATGCCATAGTACCAATCTTTTGCATCACCTTGTAAGGACCATAGTAATTTGGTGATAATTTATCATTCTTCTTAGCTTGTTGGAGGGACATTTGTTTTTATGGTTGTAGCTGTAAAAATACCTAATCACCTACATCAAAACTTCTTTCACTACGATGTTGATCTGCTTGTTGTCTTATTCGATTATGCACCAAAGTGGGGTTATCCTTTAAAAGTTGGAGAACTTGTTGTTGGTGCTCGATGTGATATTTCATTGCTTGAACCTTTTTCTTCTTGATATGTCCTTCTATCTTGAGAGTTTGAGGAGTGGTAATTCCTGCCAATGTATTACAAGATATGATCGGATTCATTTCTTGGTGCTCGATGTGATCTTTCACTTCTTAAACCTTTTTCTTCTTGATATGTCCTTCTATATTGAGAGTTTGGGGAGTGGTAATTCCTACCAATGCATTACAAGATATGGTCGGATTCATTTATTCTTTCTATGGGGTTGGTTCTTGGTGTATATCCTCTTCTTTTTATTTTTCTTGATCCTTTTCTTCCTCCTTTTCACAATCAATATAAAATAATTTCTTCTTAGCATAGTTATGACCTTTAGTGTATTTTCTATCACAATTGTAACAAAGGTTGTTTTCTCCTTTTTCTTCCAATTGTTGTGGTGTCAACCTTGTAGGTTGTGGAAGGCTAGAAGCAACAACGCTTCCATCTTTATAATTGTGAGTGGTAGGATTTCTTGTTGCCATAATTTTGCTTTCAATTTGTCTTGCCAATCTGAATTCCTTCTCCAATGAATCAAGTTCCCAAAGATTAACCTCATGTTGAATGTTATCCTTTAAAGTCCATATGAAGACATCAATTCTCTTCTTCTCTGGAATATCATTTGCCCTTATATTCAATTTTTGAAAGTCCTCAATGTGCTCTGCCATTGAACCCTTTTGTTTGATATTTATAAATTGGCTAAAGAAGGTTTTCTCTTTGTATCCTCATAATGTGTTATCATTTCCTCCATGAAAATTGACCACGTGACAAGTGGTTTACTAGAAAAAAGCCCTTTATACCATAAATATTGATTTGGTTCTAAATATAAAGATGCAATACATAACTTTTGTAACAGTTGCACCTCATGTAACAGTTGCACCTCATGTAGATCAAAATATTGTTCCATCTGTAGTATCCAATTTACCAGATCCTTGCCATCAAACTTCCTCATATCGCTTTTTCTTGATTTTAGGAGCTCGATCTGGAAACAACTATAACTTTGTAATTTCGGATCCTTAAGTTCTGACATTTTGGCCTATGATATCCCTCTGAGTCCTATTTCTAATCCTGCAAGTCTGATCACAATTGGATTCCCGAGGAAAGAGTTATGCCCAATCTCCCACAATGACCAAATTATAGACTGGTTCAGTAGAGCAAACTTTTACGACGTGTCACGTGTCACTTTTCGACCTTGGGTTCCAAAAATTATACTCAACAAACTACACTCTGTCTTCTTTCTGTCACCTTTTACTAAATTTGAATCAGATACTCAAAGAGAGAGTTATGACAATTTTCCCAAGGTCACCTGTTTGGGATGTAATTCGGGATCCTGTGGAAACCCTAAATGTCTTGGACTGTATCTCCAAAAATATAGTGCAAACGGATTTGAAATTCGGGTCCGAGCGTCACCATGATTTTTTATCAAATGAGTTTTAATTTCATAGTTTGAAACTTCGTAGAAAAACAATTATAGTGCAAATTCCACGATGACCTGTTTGAGATGGAATTGTAGAGCTTTAAAAAATCTTACCTTCCTCAGATCATATCTCCGAAAATTTAGCGAGAAAAGAACTGAAATTTGGACGAGAGGTTCAGTGAGATTTAGGCTCAAAAGGGTTTTTTTTTTTTTTAGCTTTTGAAACAGCTCAGAAAAAAAGGTTATAGTGAAAATTCCACGATGACCTGTTTGGAGCAGGGAAACCCTATAATCCAAAGCTCTGATACCAAATGTTATGAAACTAGCTCACAAACGATAGAAAAGATAGATCAAAGACTTATAATTCAACCTCTTCGAGGGGGAAACCTCCTTTACATTACACAAATGAACAATTATTGGATGATACAAATGAAAAGGCCTCCTTTCTATATATAGGAGTCTAAGGGGCCATAATATAATTAGAGCCGACATAACAATAATAATGTAAGGGAACAACAATAACAATAGTGGGCTTTTATGGGGCACAATAATAACAATATGGGGACTACATGGGCACAACAATATAATAAGGTGGTTTCACTAATAGCAATAAGGGATTACATTAGTAGTATAGGGACCTAACAAAATATCCCCTGTCACTCCTCCTATAAGGATGATAGCGAGGATGACCATGGTACCTATCTAAACCATAACTAGAATAAATCCCATGTCTACTTCCTCACATATCAGGTGTGTCCAAGAACCTTTCATCCCTTATGGTATCATCCATGTCCGACCTATACCCACCTTGAGATCTGCTACCATAGGCTACAGTAGTCCTGTCCTCCTGTCTGTGACTGATCCTCAGTGGTCCCTATCTTTGCAATTCTGAAAAACTTTGAAGAATAATTGCATTGACCTCTATTTGTTTCTCCTGTGCCCTGGAAAGTATCTCTTTTGAATGAATGATTCTGTCATTATCTGCTTTGCAACTTCTTATTTCTGCCTTCAAACTTCTCAAAGTGTTTGCTATGTGAGGGGAGTACTCATCACCATGTTTCTCATTTGATCTATAGGGAGAGTCTCGTGAACTATAATCCACCATTTTTCTAGTAATATTTGATCTTCTTCTTCTTGCAGGTATATCATGTCATCTAAACCAAAATATAAACATAACCAACATACATCAATATAGTTCATGGGAGGATATCTTGTCTGCAAGGTCAATTTATATTAGCACAATAATTTAATAATCATAATCATAAAAATATATCGACATCATCTCAATCATCATCCAGTTAC
Source organism: Pinus tabuliformis (assembly GCA_031772625.1). Taxonomy (NCBI): domain Eukaryota; kingdom Viridiplantae; phylum Streptophyta; class Pinopsida; order Pinales; family Pinaceae; genus Pinus; species Pinus tabuliformis. Next base: position 1,013,247,016 of record CM062816.1, on the reverse strand, counting down.
CATGCATGATGTCAAAAACTATAACACCAACTAGACATAATGCATGCATAACAACATATAGACACTGACATTCATAATAAATGCATATACAACCGACATGCATTCATGACAAACACATCCCAATAACAACATCATCAACTTCTACATGACAACACAATTGTAACAATAACCATCACCATGTATACATAACAAACACATATACAACCTACAGGCATGCATGACAACTAATGACAACACATTATGCCCATCCATTCCAAGGATTGAACCATGCTCTGGTACCAATTTGTGGTATCAGATAACACCCAGAGAGAGTGCAACCTTCTCTAATACCACTTTGTAACGCCCTCCTCCCACACTTACCCAAGCTTACAGGTACACTGGGGTAAATATGTGATGAAGACTTACTATGATATGATTCAACTCCCTAAGTATAGTTAACGAAGTGGAACTGATGAACCAAAATTTTACAAACCTCCCTTGGGTGCTAAAGGACCCCCAGGAGCTAACCAACCACCCAGGAGCTAACCAACCACCCAGCTAACCAACCACCCAGGTGCCCAACCCCTGAGTTAACTTAGCTTTTCACTAACCTGGGCTCTCAATCACTACCTTAACAAGGCAAGTAGGTGGTTGAGACCCTTCAATCACTCCCATATGCCCGCATCCCAGCGATTTTGACCTTTTCACCAAGTTCTGTGCTTGTGACTGTCATATATGAGGCACTTTTTCAGTGCTATGACTCGAACCTCTACCCAGAACTCAATGATACATATATGAATGATATATAACATATAGAAAAAGTATTTAACTTCAAACTTCATAAAGTACTTAACCTAACCCATCCTAACTATGATAGAAATCTCATCAAACACATAATGAACATGTAATCTACAGGTCATAATTATACATTTGAACATAGGGGTCTCATACTTATCTGAGAATCACCAAGAAGGTCTGACGCCCTCTCATAATAGTTGCATTATCATCTATTAGTTTATACATTAATTAAGCATTCATTTACTAATCAAAACATGATGAGAGCCATAACTAAAGTATGTGATAAAACCATGCTTATAACTATCATATAACCAAAATCATAACAATGATAGAACAACCATCAAATCCACATAATAGTAAGTACATTTACTCATGAAATACAAGGGAAAATAGCTCTTATTAATATATGCAAAATCCAACCAAGTCAAGGACTTCACATACCACCCAACCATAGATTAGGTTGAACCAATTTTTTTCTTCAACCAATCACCCCCGTCCCATATTCTAAGCATGAATGTGGGACTCACAACAAAACCAAACAAGATTCTCAGGATTTTTTGTGTATCCCACCATTACCAGTCAAGGGATTCCTAGGCCCAAAGCCCTCATCTATAGAATCAGGTTTTATTGTGTATCCTTCCATTACTGGTTAAGGGATCACTAGGCCCTAAACAAGAATGGATGTCTCCAGATCTCTCCACCAAAACCATGAGTATTTTTCTTGTTTCCACCCTCAGGATTTTTCGCGTATCCCACCATTTACCGGTCAAGGGATTCTTATGCCTTTGGGAGTTTTCGTGAGACCACCCCACTAAGTTTCAAAACCACCTGGAAATCCAACTCAACCAAGTAAAAGAACCTCATCACACCATCACTATCTAGAAATGGAAAGGAAAGGTTGAAACCACTATCACACCCGGAAAAATCCATGCCCATGACAGCAAGAGAACCAAATATGCACATGCATGTACCATGCATGCCAAAACTAGCAAGGAAATCATACATGCAACTCAATACCTACAAGTAATCCCACTGAAGCTTCTTGATCCAACTCTTCCTTGCTTGATCTTTACTTCCCTTTGCTTTCTTGTCCTTTCTTTGCATTCCTTTCTCCAATGCAAAAGTGCTCCAAGAATTCCCTAAGTGTGCAAGAGTATGAGAAAGTAGAGAGAATAGAGAGAGAGCTCCAAATTGAACTAACAAAAGCTTAAACTGACAAAAGTTGTGAACTGATCCTCATAATAATTTTTATTAATGAGGCCTCTATTTTCTTCAATTTCCATTATTTTGCTTCAATTTCCTCCTCACATTCAACCCCTAACTTTTCCCCTTCTTTTTCTCCTAATTTCATTTATTTTCATAAATAAAATGTCAATTAATGCCTCTTTGCCTTTTCAAAGTCTTTGTCATTTCTTTTGCCAATTTCCCTTAGCCATAATAAACCAAATGAACACCCACTAGGATGTTTTTCCCAACAATCAGTATGGAATACATGTCCCATGACCTTGCTATTATTTTTCCTTATTAAATTTATTACATGAACTTTTTACCTGGGGCTATTACATATGAAGCTTTCTAAGAACCATGTTTTCCATGACAGGTTGAAGCACATCTAGATCAAGTATCACTACATCTGGAGCATTATTCAAAAAAGGGCATTGAGGATCCAACACATCTCTACTAGTTAGAAATTTGTTTATATTATTAGAAATCCTTCATCATTTGTAGGTTCTGAGTCGGGGGAGGTTGGAGTGCTCCTTTATCGCGCAGCCTCGCTATCAGCGTGGGATAATCCTCTGTCTCATGATCAATCAACGTACAATACAAGCATGATGGTCATGTCAGATTTGTACAATCGCGGGCATAATGCCCTGACCCTCTGCAATTGTAACATATCAGATATTCGTGACCTCTCCCTGGTCCCCCTCCACCTCGGCCTTGTCTGCGCCCTTGAAATCTGGTGCGTGCCATTCCTGTGTTTTGATCGAGGGGTCGTGTTTGAGCCTAAACTCTATAGGTAGGAATTCGATCCATCATCAACTCATAATTTTGAAAGGTGCGCTCATCATGTCCTACTGACCTACAAAAATCACAGAACAATTGTTGTGAATTCTGCGTATACTTCTGTAATAGATGGCAGTTATCTGTACCATGCTTTCCTCCTATCTCACAAATCACGCACCATAGTGCAAGTCCTGCGCTTGGTCCTGCTTGTGCCTTTGGTCTTAATGGCATTGGCCCTCCTCCCACATGGTATTTCACGAACACTAGGCAGTGGTCCTTGTCGTGCCCCTGAACCTGGCATTTTACACACCATACCTCATCGCACATCTCTGGGCGAGTTGTCTAGTCTTGTTTCAAACTCTGCATCTCAAGGCGCAAGTTTTTCAACTGAACATGAATCCGCTAAACTCCCAGGTTGGGATCTTGTACCGGGGTATCGTGCAATCTCATCACGATCTCCAAGGCCTCAGCCTAAATGCTTAGTCTCTTTTGCGACATCGCATTTTGTAGATGCAGCGTTAATGATGCTACAAACCATTCATGGTGTTGCCCATCTGTTAATGTCATGTTCACTTTGTGAATTGTGCACTTCAATCTTTGATCCAACTCCCACGGGGTCTCGCCTGGTAGCATTGTGATTTCCTTGAATCTAATGATCGATTATGCCTCTGAATTTAGCCTGCTAAATTATTTGTTTAGCGCAACTTGGATATCCGTGATCCCCACATTTGGATTGTCATTGGAATTCTTAATGTACCAGGTCAGCACGCGATCCTGCAGAGCGTTGACCAATGTTGCCTTCCTTATATTGTCATCTGTGACTCCCTGTGCTTCCCATACAAATTTTATCATGAACCAAAACTGGTATAGATCTTCATTCCCTACTCCCTTTGACACCGGTAGCTTTATCACGCTTGACATACTGCTTTGCAGTGGTGGCGGTGGTGGTATGGTCGAAGACGAGGGTGAAGATGGTGAAACTGGCGATGGTGTGGGTGGTGGTGGTATGCTCAGAATTCTCTATCTTATCATATTGATCACACTTCTTGGAGAGACCTTCATGAGCTCTTCTTCGCCCCCTCATAGAGGTGAAATCAAGGGGATTGTTTCTAATTCTGTGCTACCTTCGTTTCTGTAAATCCTCCAACTTCACGTAGCCCCAAACATCAATTTATTCACATAACCTGTTTTTCACACAGTAGCATTTTAATCCAAGTGTTCAAATATTTAATGTACTTACCTCGCGTCCTTTGAGGAAGCATCGTTCTGCCTTGCTATAACTAACTGAAGTATCTACTGCGAATTCGGTGACGAATCCTCCTATGATTCGATCGAGCCAGTGATCGACAGTGCACGCGATCTTATCTTCTAATGCTTCCAGTTTGCGCACCAATTCTTGAGTCCACACAATATGTTTGTTGAGTTTACACCTCCCTTGGCTATTTTCTAGCTTCGTGATCCACTCGTACAACTTAGTGGGGAAGGATGCAAAGAAAATTTCGTGGATCTCTGTAAATAAGTAGCATCCTAACCACTCTTCCTTTGATATTCGCGAATTCTTGTTTTCCTGCGCCGTGAACTCGTGAATCTTCCTGTCCAACCAATCTTCAATTCCTTTCTTTGTCGAATTCCAGTGATACGACATCAAAAGTCTCTATGAAAATTCTGATCCTGGCAACAGAACCATTTGTTGGGCATGGAATCCCCCCAAGGCATGTTTTGGGGCTTAAAGCCCAAGTTTTGACCAAATCTTCTTGTAAAAGCTCCGCGAATTGTGGGATTGGAGCATGAAATTATGATACAGTCATAGGGTTGTCCACCCTCATTTTTTAATGTAATGTCAGCTTAATAGACCTACCCATGGTCCACGGACCATGGGATTGTATACATAAAGTGAGGCTCCAAGTGTAGAAGGTAGAATAGAAGAGAAGAGCATGAGAAGTCTAAGTAATTGAGCAATAGTGTAAAGTGTGTCATTGGGTTGCAGGGTAGGGGAAGGCTCTACAGCTAAGTGAGCAGAGGCCTAGTAGTCCGCAGCTGAGTACATGGACCCCTGCAGCTAAGTGCGCAAGGTAGGTCAAGTTTGTGACTATTGGAAGAATCAATAAAGATAAGTTTACCATATTTCTGTGCATCTTTTCTTGTTTTAATATATATGATTAGGTATAATTTTCAAGTATATTGTGTATTTGTTGCGCGAACTTATATGAAGATTTTGTATAACTAATTATAACATAAGACATCCAAGTACGCGAAGGTAATTAGCTAGTATAAGAAGATAAGTAAGATCTTGGATAATAGTGCAGAACGAGGCTCTAGCAGCACGAAAGCTCCAAAACCCCTAGTTAGTTCTGCGCAAGGACTGTGTATCAGGGCGTGAGGAACAAGGAAGTGCACGAAGTGACCTGCGTGCAGGGACAACCAGTGGGACCAGTCGAACATATCAGACATCTCAAGGGTGCGGAAACTTGGTTGTAGCACCCTCCCATACTACTTCGGGTGAGGCCTTAGTCCGCACTCCATGGACTGTTGCCGAAAGGACTAGTAGTGTTGGGATTTGTTTGGCTAATTAACTCCAAACCTAGGTCAGGTCGCAACAAGCCAAAAAATGATTTTGTTTCCAAGATCGGTATTTGCATAGAGATTTCTGATGTCGTATCACTAGAATCTGACAAAGAAAGGAATTGAAGATTGGTTGGACAAGAAGATTCACGAGTTCGAGGCGCAGGAAAACAGGAATCCATGACTATCAAAGGAAGAGTGGTTAGATTGCTACTTTTATACAGAGATCCATGAAATTTTATTTGCATCCTTCCCCACTGAGTTGTACGAGTAGATCGCGAAGCTAGCGGATAATCAAGGGAGGTGTAAACTTGACAAACCTATTATGTGGACTCCAAAATTGGTGCGCAGATTGGAAGCATCGGAAGATAAGATTGCGTGCACTGTCGATCATTGGATCGATCAAATCATAGGAGGATTCATCACTGAATCCGTGGTAGATACTTCAATAAGTTATAGCGAGGAAGAATGATGCTTCCTCAAAGGACCATGAGGCAAGTACGTTAAATCTTTGAACACTTGGATTAAAATGCTACTATGTGAAAAACAGGTTATGCGAATAAATTGATGTTTGGGGCTACGCGAAGTGGGAGGATCTACAGAAATGAAGGTAGCACAGAATTAGAAACAATCACCTTGATTTCAACCCCGCGAGGGGGTGAAGAAGAGATCGTGAAGGTCTCGCCAAGAAGTGTGATCAATCTGATAAGATAGAGAATTCCGCGCATACCACCCCCACCCACACCACCACTAGTTTCACCATCTTCGCCCCTGTCTTTGCCTATACCACCTCAGCCACCACTGCGAAGCAATATGGCAAGCGCAATAAAGATACCAGTGTCCAAGGGAGTAGGGAATGAAGATCCGGACCAGTTTTGGTTTGTGATAAAAGCTGTATGGGAAGCGCAGGGAGTCACGGATGACAATATAAGGAAGGCAACGTTGGTCAGCGCTCTGCAGGATCGTACGCTGACCTGGTACATTAAGCATTCCAATGAAAATCAAAATGCGGGGATTGCAGATATCCAAGCTGCGCTAAACAAATAATTTAGCAAGTCAAAGTCAGAGGCACAGTCGATCATTGGATTCAAGGAAATCACGATGCTACCAGGTGAGACCCCATGGGTGTTGGATCAAAGAATGAAGTGCACAATTCGTGAAGCGAACATGACATTAATAGACGGGTAACACCGCGAATGGTTTGTAGCATCATTAACGCTACATCTACGGAATACGTTGTCGCAATAGAGACTAAGCACTTAGGCCAAGGCCTTGGAGATCGCAATGAGATTGCACGAGACCCCAGTACAAGATCCCAACTTGGGAGTTCAGCAAATTCACGTGTAGTTGAAAAACTTGTGCCTTGAGATGCAAAGTTTGAAACAAGATAGTACAACCCACCCAGAGATGCATGATGAGGTATGGTGCATAAAATGTAAGGGCCAGGGGCACAACAATGACCACTGCCTAGTATTCGCAAACTACCTTGTGGGAGGAGGGCCAATGCCACTAAGATCAGAGACACAAGCAGGACCAAGCGCAGTTCCTGCACTATGGTGTACGATTTGTTAGATAGGAGGAAAGCATGCTACAGATAACTTCCATCTATTACAAAAGTATACGCAGAATTCACAACAGTTGTTGTGTAATTTCTGTAGGTCAGTAGTACATGATGAGCACACCTATTGAAGTTATGGGTTGATGATGGATCGAACTCCTACCTACAGTGTTCAAGCCAAAACATGACCCCTCTATCAAAACACAAGAATGGGGCGCACCAAATTTCAGGGACGCGAACAAGGCCGAGGTGGAGGAGGACTAGGAAGAGGTCGCGGACAGCTAATCTGTTACAATTGTGGAGGGCCAAGGCATTACGCCCGTGATTGTACGAATCCAATGAAACCATCATGCTTGTATTGTACGTTGTTTGATCATGAGATGGACAATTGTCCCACGCTGATAGCGAGGCTGCGTGATAAAGGAGAACTCCAACCTCCCCTGACTCAGAACTTGCAAATGATGAGGTTTGAGCCATGCGAGGAAGACCCTAATGTAAATATCGTGCTCCGGAGTGGAATTATGATAGGGAATGACAAAGGCAAGCAACCTGAAGAAAGTACTTGGGTTCGTAAGGCTCCAACGAAGGAACCAGAATTTGATTTGGAGCGCGCCAAGGAGTCCCTCATGGAAGCTAAGAGGAGCTTCGCTGATGCCTCCATTTTAGGAAGTAAACACAGACTGGAGCCGGAAATGGACCCATCGATGCTCACTATGTTCTTGGAGACATGCATGAAGCTAATGCGCGATAGCAAGGTTATAAAGGGGCTTCAAGAAATCATAACTAGATACGTTGGGACCGCACAAGGAAAATCGTGCGTAGACTGGAAGCTCGGGGAGCACACGACGCTAACAGGAAGGGAGATGATATTGACCGTGCAGATTGGGGAATATGAGATGGACTAAGTGATTCTTTATCTAGGATCAGACATGAACGTCTTGCCAAAGAAGACATGGGAGTGCATGGGCAGGCCTGCACTGCAATGGTCTCCTATCCAACTGCAAATGGAAAACCAGCAAAAGATCCTATCTATGGGGAGATTGTAGGGAATCATAGTAGATATTGAAGGAGCAAGCACACTGGCAGATTTCGAAGAGATAGAGATTGTTGATGATAGCAATCCCTACCCTGTGCTATTGGGAATAGATTGGGCCACTGACATGAATGGAGTGATAAATCTGAAGAAGCGCAAGATGATATTTGAGAAAAAGTCATTGCGCGTAGTGGTAACTTTAGACCTTGTAGAAGGATCGCGCTACACGGAGCCAGTCCGCGACTACGAAAACGACGATGATATAAACTACATCTACAAGATAACCACACGGGAACAAGACTGGGTAAATCCAACCATGGATGGTCAAATCTCATGGGAGCACGAAAGCTGTTGCACATCAGATTCTGACGAGGAGATGGAACGATGGCAGAACTGGTTACACGAGGTCACCACGCTCAACTGTAACATGATGACGAGATCACTGCGTTGCGTAGTGACAGAGATAAAATATCTCCCTACATATGATGGGTTAAGCGAGGTGGATGACTTCCTAAAAAAATTTGAAAGAGAAGTACCAGAACAACAACGCTTCAATGTTTTGAAGTGGGTACTGCGCGCTACGCCTATGAGGTGGTGGGGTACGCACCAAAGAAGTTTTGAGGACTGACACGACTGTCGAAGGATGATGCCCACACGGTTTTGGAAGCCTCCAATGTGATTAATAGACAAGATTGTCGGAAGAAATGACCTACGTACCCACCTATCTAGGTGGATACAAGCATATGGTACGAAACCTACACGAATGCACACAGTCCTCACGGTAGGAGACACGATCAATAAGTAGGTGCGGGTAAGGCAATGGCACGAATGACCCCTCTGGTTAGTACCACGACATATGAAAAGACCAAGTGCGCAAAAGGATATCCATGTAGAAGCCTTTAAAAAAGTATGCGAAGTGCTGAACAAGGTCTACAATGCGAAGCGGATTGACTGGGACCTGTGTGTACTAGCAGTTCTATGGGCTTATTGGACAACGTGGAAGAACCTAACTGTACAGGCACCACCAAGACTGGAGTGTAAAGCAAACTCTGTAAGCCCTATAGTACACGAAAATCTTAGACTGCGCATGATAGCACCGGTAGATACGACGGTTCGCAGAACCTTGTAAGAAGAAATCCAACAGGGAAATTCTAGGCTCCAAGAACTTGAAGAGGAAAGGGTATGATTAAAGTAGAAAAGTGCTCTGGTAGACACAGAAGTCAAGAAGCTGGAGGACAAAATAAAGGAAGATTTTATTGGTAAAAAGACCAGGGTGATAAGGCAGGATGCGCACGATCATGATGACAGGTTTTAGGCCTATTGTCGTGAATGATCAGTCTGATGCCTTGGCTTGGACCGCACCTTACTAAGAAAATCGACCAGGGTAGCATGTTGCAGATGATAAAGTGTGCGATGTTGCCCATAACAATAAAAGGTGGGTATTTTCCAAGAATCGTGATGGATGACAGGATGAAAATTTACTCAGGTGGTGCAACCACCTGACTAACTGAGGGAAGTACAGTCTTAGCGCTCCAGGAAATTGAAAGGAAGTGCGGGACTATAGAATATTCTGCCCAGGAGTTATGCGATGTTGGAACTGCGCGCAGAAGCAAAAAGTTACAAGGTCTGCGACTGCGCATGAGGTGTTGTGCTGCCATGTTGGTTGGCTAGAAAGTGACCATTGAAGTCACTATTCATGATGGGATGCTCGACTTGAGACCAAATGGAGTAGGTAGCAGGAATTTAAGACGCGATTTATGGGTAAGATTTGCTAAAACCTATCGCTAAGGGAGCATTAATGAACCGGATTTGGGGGGAACAGTCGAATTCAAATTCAAAAAGCACTATAAATTACAAGGGGCTACCCAGCAAACAACACTTGGTAATTTGCGAATTGAGCTATTGAGCAGAGTCCTATTTGTTTGGTGCCAAGCGTTGATTGAGCCCTTGAGTTCGCGAATGATAGATTTCTGGACAGACATGATGGTAGCAGCTGAGGAAGTTATGGAAATAACAAAAATGACCGCCGAAGAGGCCGCGCAGGCCCTGACAGTGGGGGATGCTCCGGAAGGCACTGAGATTGTGGCAGAAATCCAAAAATCAATGCACACGCCAAGACAAAAGAAGGACAAACAAGCGATGGTTCTCGTACGCGTGTCCCAGCAGAACCTGCTGCACACCAAGCTGTCAATGGAGGACAAAGGGAAATTCGTCACCATAGAGACCGATGAAGAAGAAGAAGACCTAGAGGACATTATTATCGAAGAGGACGAGGACGAAGGCATGGAGGAGGAAACTGACCCTGCGCACCCGTCAACAGAGCTGCCTACCTATGTCCCCCCGCGGAAAGGGAAGGCTAAAGTGCCCAAGAACCTTGACGAGACCAAGAGCTTGCTCCAGACCCCGCTCCTCCTAGACAACGTTATTTTTGAAGGCACACACTTGGGACAGGTGCCAAGCTTAAAATTTGAAGATTGGGACCTCGCTGACCACGAGAAGTTCCCTCACCTTCAGACCTCGCACCTCATGAAGCCCAAGCAGAACACCGCGGTGGGGGTTACAGAATTAGAGCCACGAAAGTGGTTGCGCAAAGTGGAAAAGTCTAGCCTACTTAACCTGCTCTGGGTGTCACATTTCCACCACACTCCAATAACAATTTTCATCATCAGGCAGCTACTCTACCTAGTGCATGATGGGTGTTTATGGCTAGAGGAACCGATCCCCATCACGGAAGACTTGATTCACCACATTACCCGGTTGTCGCGCAAAGGAGAGGACCCCGCATACATCTCGGAGGGGGAAAGTAGTGACTTGGCCATCGCGGAGGTCATGAGGAAGAAGTACAAGATGGAAAAGAAGAAAAGGGGCTACGCCATATCTAGTATCAATGCCAAAGCAGTGAGAGTGGCCACCCAAATACTGGCTGATAATATTGTGCGCAAGTGCCGCACGGACGAGGTAGTCACGCTAGTGGTAGCACTGGTTGAGCAGTGCACGGAGGGGGTCCAATTTAACTGGTTTAAGTTCCTCTACAAGGAGTTCCTGGGAAATTTCCGTGAGTCCTAGGAACAAGGCAAAGCATTCCACTATGCATGCTTCTGCTGTCCACAGTACTCGTGGCCAAGGAACTGATGGAGGATAGTCAATTCCCCATAATTGACAGGGATCTGCCGAAGGCTGCAAAGTATGCTTCGCTCTAGGCCACAAAGGATGCAAATAGGATCCGCGACAGCAAGATATTCTGGGTGTTCATGGAGATGAACCTTAGAATTAGGATCAACCGCAAGCTGCGATTGTCACCTACTGTCTACAATAGCCTGCAGAGTTTTGCAGAGTTTAAAGTGGACATCCACAGCATATACATCAGAGCGCACAAGGACCCGGCCAAGCGATGGAGAGAGATACCCTTTGTAGCCATGGACGATGTAATCTTCAATTTACTGGAGACATGGTTGCCGGATTGGCGTGCTCCAGACATCACGGAGATAGAGAAGTCGATGGCACAGAGGAAGAAAGAAGAGGCCAAACTGTGCATCGCATAGTTGGCAAAAAAGAGAAGGAAGGAGGTAGCACAGCAGAAGCGCAGGTGGCGTGGGATGCTGCACAAACAACAATTGAACAGGAAAAGGCTGCAAAAGCAGCAGCAGTGCAGGAGGTAGCCGCGAAGGCGCGCAAGGGCCAAACATTTCCTTCACATGGACAGGAAGCAGAGGAAGAAGAGGGAGGCATAGACCCACAAACCGCGTCAACATAGTTGATGCGTCAGCACCCAACCTAGTGGACAGGGCCGCGCAAGAAGGTCAAGGAATCAAAGTTGTCCATTGACCCGATCACCCTAACTAAGGGTGATCTGCATGACATCGGCGAGATAGTGCGCGATGTCACCTCTGAGGCCCTCTAAAGTTTCATGCAAGAGAACCAGACTGTGTTGCGGGCCCTAAGAGTGCAACTGCAGGAGTTGTAAGTGCGCCCTCCGGTTGGTACCCTTTCGACCAGCCTCGCAGTTGGAACAATGGCAATAGAACAAATGTTGCACGCTCAAGTGACGAATACCATAGCGCTGCCAGAAGGGGCACTAGTGACAACAAATGAGGTCGACAGGCCTACGGTTAACACACTGAAAGGTCTCAGCATCAACGTGGCTGCACTTCCATGGGAGACCTTATATGTTCTGGAGGATGGGATAGCTGCATAACTATGGGCTAGGGAGAGCACGCACTGCAAGTCCTCAGCAAGCATAAAATCAACATGGAATAGTTGAGCTTGCAGCGTGACGAAGTGGTGTCACAGAATCGAGAACTGGTATATGTAATAGATGAAGCTTGTCAAAGCGTCCCAGAGTTGGCCATCCCAGCAGACACACCAGCAGAGGTGCGCATCCACATATTAGAAGGAGGGGTGCGTGAGGCATGGGAGAAAATGACAAAGGTTCAGCTGGAGCTGAACCTTCAGATCGTCGAGCTGTGGTTAAAGGCATAGCCATCCACTCCTCCGAGAGTCAGAGAACAGCGTGTTAGCACTATTGCAGTGGGACTAGATGAGATTGGCAGTGCAGTGCGAGACTGCACCAGCATGTTGGAAGAATCATTTGAGGTCATCGCCAATCTGCAGGAGGACCCCAACATCTAGTGCTTAGAGACAGAGGCACGAGAACTCCAACAACAGTATGACAGCGTCAAAGGAACTGTGCAGACGATGGCCCTCACTCAGAGGCTCACGTGGATGCAACAGGCCAAAGCGCTGAAAGAATAGGTGGAAACGGCACGACACAAGGAAGTAATCCTGAAGGCATGCATTCAGCCTTGGATCGAAGAGGCCTTCACCATCATAGCAGAAATTAAAGGCAAGCTTGCACACATGTAGGGGATACAGGCACAGATGGAGAGAAGCAGTTCCGACACCACGGTCTTGGAACATCACGTACAACAGATCCAACAGGCAGCAACTCAGTGCACTGCCGAACATGCAGTAGTTTGAGCAGAGTTGGAGGGACTCCATGCAAAGATCGCTGCACCGACAGAGTGACTCCAGGATGAGTCGCGATATTTGTGTTGGGGGCCTGTTGGGCATGGAATCCCCCCAAGGCATATTTTGGGGCTTAAAGCCCAAGTTTTTGACCAAATCTTCTTATAAAAGCTTCGTGAATTGTGGGCGCGGAGCGCGAAATTATGATAGAGTCATAGGGTTGTCCACCCTCATTTTGTAATTTAATGTCGACTTAATAGACCTACCCATGGTCCGCAGACCATGGGATTGTCTAAATAGAGTGAGGCTCCAAGTGTAGAAGATAGCATAGAAGAGAAGAGCAGGAGAAGTATAAGTAATTGAGCAATAGTGTAAAGTGTGTTTTTGGGTCATAGGGTAGGGGAAGGCTATGCAACTAAGTGAGAAGAGGCCTAGTAGTCCACAGCTGAGTGCGCAGACCCCTGCAGCTGAGTGCGTAGGATAGGTCGAGTCTATAACCGTTGGAAGAATCAATAAAGAGAAGTTTACCATATTTCTGTGCATCTTTTCCTGTTTTAATATATATGATTAGGTATAATTTGCAAATATACTGTGTATTTTTTGCGCGAACTTATATGAAGATTTTGTATAACTAATTATAACATAAGACATCCAAGTATGCGAAGGTAATTAACTAGTATAAGAATATAGGTAAGATCTTGGATAATAGCATGGAACAAGGCTCTAGTAGTGTGGAAGCTCCACAACCCCTGGTTAGAGTTGCGCGAGGACAGTGTATCAGGGCATGACGAACAGGAAAGTGCGTGAAGTGACCTGCATGTAGGGACAACCAGTGGGACCAGTCGAACCTCTCAAACATCTCAAGGGTGCTGAAACCTGGTTTTAGCACCCTCCCATACTACTTTAGGTGAGACCTTAGTCTGCACTCCGCGGACTGTTGTCAAAAGGGTCAGTAGTACCAGGATTTTTTTGGCTAATTAACTCCAAACCTGGGTCAAGCCCCAACAAGCCAACACCTCGAATGAAGTTCATTTAATTCAAGAATGGGCATGGATTTGTTGAGATTCCCTCCCTTAGTGAAAGGAAGTGTTAATGTTGTAGCACCTATGTGTGGAGAATCTCCCTTAGGTCATGGGGTTTGAATAAGAAACCATGGTTTATGGTTGAGGATATTTTCTTAGATTGCTCCCTTGGTCATGGGGTTTAACTTGGAAGCCATGGATTTTGCCTAGGAGATTGTCTCTATAAGCATCAAAGCCTGAATTTCTCCCTTGTTCATGGGATTTGACTTGGAAGCCATGGAGTTTGGCTACGAGATTGGATCATTCGACATCAAGGCTTGGATTACTCTCTTATGTCATGGGGTTTGATTGGGAAAACATGGTTTATGGTTGGAGAGATTGGCCTTGTTAGCACTGAGGCCTGGATGTTCCCTCGATCATTGAGATTCTGACCATATTTCCATGGGGTTCAGCTACTGGGTCGATCTTGTGCCTTATATCATCAAGTAGGTATTTACCATTCATGACATGTGACGAAATATGGGAACGGTAAATGGGCCATGGGTTCACCATGGGTTGGGTGGGATTCTTGACATGTCTCCAGGTTACAACTTGTTGAGTTGGTGACCCTAGGACTAGTGGGTGACTAGTTGCTTTATTGGATGTTGATGCTTTCATTATTTCAATCTTTCAACATATTCTTAGAATGGAGAAATTTTATTTATCATATGTACATCTGTGAAAGTCAAGAAGAAATACCTCCCTAGCTAAGAGGGAGTGTTTAAAATATGTAACTGTGATTGATATTTTTGTCATCAAAATTCAAAGGAAAATTTATTATTTTTATGTTGTTCAAGTCATCCCCATTTTGGCAGGTTGGCCCCACCTCGTGAAGGGGTTTGAACCTTGGTCAAAAATTCATTTGATTGGACACATATAAATTGACAAAGACACCTCTTCATTTGGCATCATCAACTTGAATTCTTTCAAGAAAGTTTAATCTTATGTTCACACTTGCGAAGGAGGAAGAATTTGAAGTTTCACCATCAACTTTGATTTTTACCAACTTTTACCATGGAATTTTTTGGCTAATTTGACTTATTGAAGAATGAATATTTTGGGCATATTATAGGCATATTTGACCTAACTTGAAAAAATATTTGAAGCAAGAAAAATGGACATATGATAGCATTGTTGATTAGCTTTGATTGTAGGTCAAACTAGACAATTTAACCATTTTTTTTTGTGGAGCAACAAGTCCGAAATTCGGCCTCTTGACCTTAGTTGACGAGGAGCAGCAACAAGCTAAATTTCAGCCTCTTTGACCATATTTGAATTGTGAATATAAGTTTTACTTTCTCTCTCCTTTGACTAGAATTAACTTGGAAAGTGGTATCATTTTGTTTGGATTTTTTTTATTGGTAATTCAAATGTACAAATTGATTGAATTGGACAATTTCTCGTAAGAAAAAGTTGTTGGGTTTTTCCCTTGGTTTGGGGTTTCCCAGGGTAAATATTGTGTGCCTTATGCATATTTATTTTACTATGATCTCTATTGTCCTACTGCATTTATGGTTGAATTTTTTTGAAGTGTAATTTATTTATGATCTAAAATGTGCTAAAGAAGTAATTGTATCATTGGAAGAAATTATCTGGCAGAAAATTTTTGCTTGTTTTAATTGCACTATGGAAATCAACATGAATGAGGTTATACCTGTCTTGGGATCGAATCCTTCTTGATATTTATATTGATCAAGTCTATGCATAGTAAAATCAGGTTGGATTCAAGAAATGACAAGTCCCATTGGGTAGCTTAGTTGGTGGTGGAGTCGCAGTGTGTATGTCGAGACATTGGTTCGAGTCCCAGCGATGATCCTAGTTGATGAAAAATTCATAGTATGTGTGTGTCGAGACCATGGTTGATGGTGGTGTCATAGATGGTAACATATTTATAGTTTGTGCACTAAATCCTAGTTTGATTCCTAATGGTGAGCCTTAGTGGTGGTGAAGTCATAGTGTGTGCGTCGAGAGCCTAGTTCAAGTCCTGAAGGCATTCAAGTTTTAAAAAAAATTATATATAATAATAAGCTTTATTATAATGAATAATGAAATTAATTTCCAATTAGCATATTGTATCCCTAATGCCAAAAAATAACCATTTTTTCTAATGCACCTGAAAAATGGCATTCAGTAGAATGGTTAATAAATTGTATCGTTCTATATGGTTATTTTGATTTTTGGGCTCATTATTAATCCAAATTGAATTTTGGAAGAAGCATGATGTTCATGGCTTGGAAGTGGGTGCCTCCACTAAGGTTGGACCCTCAATCAGGTTAGAGCCTACTCATTATTTACGTTCGAGCCTAAAGGAGGTTCGACCCCACTCATCATCAAGGTAGGTGCCCTAATCAGGTTGTAGCATGTAGTGAACATCCACTTGCATCTTTCGAGTTTGGTGCCTAAATCAAGTTGTAGCCTACCACAAGTGGAAACTTGCCTATGTTAAGGGTAGGTTCCTCAAGTAAGTCAGAGGATGTAAATTTATGTGATGAATTGAAGCATATGAAGAAGCTGAATTTGTACTTTTCTTCTGTATGAGTTTCCACGTAAAATACTGTGTCTCATTTATGTGATGGCCTCTTGATTTACTATTGATATGATGATAGGTTCATGATTCATTTTTATGTTTATTAATATAATACAAATGGTTAAGAATGGTTGCTACATTGTTAATTGTTGAAAAGTTGTAAATTGGTGAAATAGTTGACACATTGATTCACCCACCCCCCCTCTTAGTGTGACCTTTGGGCCAACAAGTCATATCAAAGGAAGTGCCTTAAGAAATAGTTAATAGTTGGAAGGTATATCATGGAACCTATGGTCAATAAAGGAAAGAGTAAGAAGAGGTTATCTCAGAAAAATAAGGGTTGCAATCATGTCAGCAGTGTATGTGATCCCCATGAAAATTCCTTCTATATACACATGGATGTTGAAGAACTAGGTATTCCATTTTGTTTCAATTTGGGTAAAGAATGTCACTATACTTCTTTGTGTCTATATCCTACCATAGATGATGAAGATGAATTCCTAAAATAATGGAAAAATAAGTCAAAGGAGAAGGATAAACCAAGAGAACCTTAAAGGAACTAAAAGGTTCAAGAAGAAAGGTTATTCAATTAGAAGAGAAGCTCCAAGAAAAAGGTAAACTCCAAAAGAAGCAAGATCATGATTGTTAGGACCTCATATTGTCTCTTTTTGACCATACATTTTGTTATGATGTCATCCTTTTTCAACTTATATTTAAAGTCCTTGTCATTGTTTTAACCCAATTATCCCAAAGGTACACAATATTTCTTCTCATCACTATACGTTTAATTATTTTACATATAATTACGCTATCTTCATTATTAACCATTGAATTGATAGTTGCTGAATGGTTAAAGAACAATGTGCAGTTCACGTTGCTGAAACTGCCTGGAGATTGCAAGATTACTTCTACAGTTGCTGAAATAGTAGAAACGATGTGCAAATCTCGTGGCTGAACAGTTGTGATTTGTGGTCTAGATTTGACAGCAACAGAAGAAGATCACCGAAGGAGCTGCTACACTGGATGTAATGATCATAATCTAAAGACAGTATTTTTGAAACAACATTTTGTTGATAAGAAAACTGACTTCCCTATTTTTGTATAAAGGGTTAAAATAGGACTTACAATGTAATCTATTGTAATAGATGTCTCCTCTTTAAAAAGAGGAGACATCTACATTAGAAGGGACGAACAGACTGCAGGAAAAGGCTTAGTTGAAGGAACAGAATTGGAATCCTTTTTTCTGTAATATGACATATTGATGGATGAATAAAATATTGTTTTGAACATCTCTTTGTAGTTCTTGTCTCCTGGGAATCTTGTGAGAAGGACAGATCACAAGATTCACCCATTACATTGTGTGTTAAGTGTGTCTTTTATTCATGCCTTGTTAATAGTACTGTTTACTGAATATTGTTTTGCATGATTGTTGAAACTCTGTTTTCTTTCCAGTTGATTGTTGCATTATTTATTCCATAGTTAATTCATGAGTGTTGCATTGGCAATTGAGTTTACAAAGTGAGTTTGCAGCTTGATAATCAGAAACAGGTGCTGAAGATTCCCGCTCTGGGAATAGGGTCCTGTTCTCTGTTACAGCATAGCCAGTGCTTTCCTTTGCAGATTGATTCTTTTTCATTAGATTACTCCTTTAATGAAATTAAGCATTCTTTGGTAGCTATCTGCAATAGATTGTTTTTGTTGTAACTCAGAGTGGAGCTTTGGTTTGTTTAAAGCAAGGTGTGACTAGTTTTTACTACAACTTTTATTGCTTTTAAGATTGAGTACATATAGTATGTAGTTGCCTTTGAAATAACCAGACTTCCCTGGGTTGACAATTTATGTAGCACTTGGTTGTTTGAATTAATAAGCAATTAAAGTGACCAAAATTTTGGTGCCGCTGTCGGGGAAGGCAATCGTAGATTTTAAAAGCATTAATGATTTTCTTTTAGATGTACAGGATGCATGAGAGGACGCAAGAAAACTAATCCTACAGGTGGCAAAGGCAAAGGAAGAGGAGGAAGAAAAACTTTTATTGATGAGATTATTTCAAAAGCTGAAACTTCTCAGGGGTTAAGCTCTCGGAGGCCACAGACTCAGTACTCTCTCCAAACAGACTACGAAACGGAGGAAGTAGTGGGACCTGAAAGGGTTGCAGAGACAATAGAACATACTGAGGAACTAGTAGAGGACATTGAAGAACCAATAGAAGATATTGAAGATATTGAAGTTGAGGAACCAGTTCAGGACATTGAGAGTCCAATAGAAAGCATTGAAGACCAGGCAAGTGCAATAGGAGAACAACCAATGGAAGGAAACAATGAAGGACTCTTTGGCGGAGGACGTGGAGGAGGAGAAGGAAGAGGCAAGAATTCTCTCTCCACCTTGGAATTCCCTATTGGGGATCTTCCCAGAGGAACAACTCCTATGAAGAACATCCCACTCTCAACCTTACCTAACTTCCATGGTTTATCCTCTGAAGATCCAGATGAGTTTCTTTTCGAGTTTGATATATTGTGTAGAAGTTATGATTATGTTACTAATGCTCAAAAATTGAAGTTATTTCCAGCAACATTAAAAGGAAATTCACTAAGATGGTTTATGAGCTTGGGAGGTCATGTGATCACAACATGGGATCACATGAAGGAGAAGTTTCTGGCCAAATACCAAGACTATTTCCGGACAAGAGAGAAAAGTGAGGAACTATTCAAGATGGTTCAGAAGGAGGACAAAAATCTGGAGGACTTTTTGGAAAGACTCCAATACAATCTGCAGAGATCTGATCACCCCAATGTAAGTAAAGATATCCTTAAGACAATATTATTGAAAGGGGTAAGGGATGATTGTTTAGACATGCTAAATATGCTTGGTAAAGGGGACATATCTAAAGAATCGTATGATGAAATCGTTAACCTCTGCAAGAAATGTTCAAGAGGAGTTGCAAATAAATAAAAAAGTAGGGATAATACTTATTCAAGAGTCCAAAAATCAGCGAGTGGATGTGCAACAAGAGCTGAAATAGGTAATCTACTCGAAGAATTCAAAACTGAAATGTTAAGTTCTTTTGCTTCATAGATTGATACCTTGCAGGTTAAGAAGAAACAAGTGGAGGCAGAAGCCACTTTGGCCATCTTTTGTCCTAAATGTAGAGAAAAACATTTGCTAAGGGAATGTCCATTGGACAAGGTACCAATTTGCACCATTTGTGAGAAGGACCATGAAACTCAACAATGCCCTTCTTTACCAGGGATAAAAGCAACATTGCAACCAACTGAGGAGGAAGCTAAAGCAGTTTATTTACTGACACAAAGGAGGCAATGGCAACCATGAGGACAAGTTACGAACTCTAGTATGCCATTTAATCGCTGGGATAATTATACTTCTTTTAATCAAGCAAACTACCCGCCCTTCAACCAAATGCAATACCCACCCTTTAATCAAATGAATTTCCCACCCATGCAACAAACAAACCCTCCATTTGCAGACCCTGCAATGTGGACTCCTTGGCCTCCACATCAATCTTATTTTAACCAATGGAACCCAAACTGGAGAGCTCAACAAATTCCGTTCCCAAACCAATTTCCTCAGTATCAGCAACAACTCTCTCTCCCGTCAGGTGCTCCACCGAATAATCAGACAATGAGACCTCAGCTGCCTGTACAACCGAACCCTAACCCTAATAATAATAAAGTTGTGCAAGTCATCGATATTCAAAACCTGCCTATATCTCCTGTTTACCCTGTGCAGTGTAATGATATTCATTTATGATCCGGGAGAGTAGTTGAGCCGATTATTGATGATATTACCTCTTCTGACTCTGACAAAGAAGAGACAGAAAAGAATAATTTACCTAATAAGGGTGTTGAAACAATCAAGCCACCTTCTAATAAAACTGCTGAAACAGTAGAGCCACCATTCCCTGAATGTCTAGCTCTCACTAAGACACCTGAGCCACCTACTTTTAATCTTCTAGGGGAATTTCAAAATCTTTATGTTAAAATTCCACTTTTACAAGCACTCAGAGATGTACTGATTTATGCCAGAACTGTCAGAGACATTTGCATCAAGAAACCTGGCAGGAAAGCTAAAGACCCCCTTACAGTTCGTGTGATGGGTGATCTAACTGCTTTAATGTCGGGAAAAGCTCCTCCTGTAAAATATGGTGATCCCGGCCATCCTATGGTCAAAGTACAGGTTGGAAAAACTATTGTTTCACGAGTTCTGGTAGACTTAGGTGCTGCTATAAATATTATGACCCTTGAAACTGCACAGCTGTTACAGTTGAAAAATGTAATTAGAGAGACACCAACTATCCTGGAATTAGCTGATCGTTCCACAATTAAACCAGAAGGGGTTATTGAAGATCTGATCATCTCAGTTGAATCTTGGAAATACCCAGCCGACTTTATTGTATTACAGACTAAAGCAAAGTTGGGGGGGCACCCTCTGATTTTGGGGAGACCCTGGCTGGCTACAGCAGATGCCTTTATCAGCTGTAGATTAGGTTCAATGACAATTTCTAATGGATGTGAAACTAAGCAGCTTACTCTTTACCCTCATGCTACACCTATGATTAAAAATGATGATTCTGTATGATTAGATTATGAGGATAATGACACCCAACCCATTTTGACCATTGGACAAGCCTTAACTCTTAAAGACACCACGGAAGATGAAGTAATTAGTAATTTTATTTCTGAACCTTCCTCGGTCATTTTTGAAACATATAATTAGTTAACTGCACTTTTGGAACATGAAACATAGGAAAAGCTTAAATCTGAAAATTTACCTCAAACATCAACTGCTATCTCCTCTAAAAGCATAACGGTAGAAATCAAACCTGGAAAAACATTGAACACAAACCCCAATTTATCAGATGTTGAAACACAACAGCTAATGAAGTTGCTCTGTGAAAACAAGGAAGCATTCGCATGGGACTACACAGACATGAAAGGGATCTCTCCTGAATTATGTACTCATCGTATCTATATTAAGGAGGGAGCCCGACCAATTTGTCAACCCCAGCGGCGAATGAATCCTAATTTGAGGGAAATTGTTAAGGAAGAACTTCAAAAGTTGCTTAATCCAAGGTTTATATACCCCATATCTAACAGTGAATGGGTTTCTCCATTGGTGATAGTACCTAAGAAAAACGGGAAATGGAGAGTGTGTGTAGATTATAGAGCCTTAAACAAAGCCACTCAAAAAGATCATTTCCCCTTGCCATTTATTGATCAGGTGCTAGACAGCTTGTCAGGAAAGAAATTGTTTTCCTTTTTAGATGGTTTTAGTGGATATAACCAAATCAGAATTGCACCCTAAGACCAAGACAAGACCACTTTTACTAGTCCTTGGGGAACTTTTGCTTATAGAGTTCTCCCATTTTGACTATGTAATGCTCTAGCAATGTTTCAAAGAGTAGTGATAGGAATTTTTCTGATATGCTTAATGACTCTATGGAGATATTTATGGATGACTTTACTCCTTATGGTGTGACTTTTGAAGATGCATTACAAAACCTTGAGAAAGTACTTAAGTGATGCATACAAGCTCATCTTTCCTTGAGTACTGAAAAATGTCATGTGATGATGAATGAAAGAATTGTACTGGGACACTTCATTTCATTCCTTGGGATTCAAGTAGATCCATCCAAAGTACAGGTAATTCAGACCCTTCCGATTCCTAAAACACAAACGGATGTAAGAAGTTTTTTAGGACATGTTGGATATTACAAAAGATTTATCATTTTTTTTTCTAAAATAGCTTCTCCTTTGTTTGTGTTACTTGTGAAGAATGTTGAATTTAAGTGGACTAATGCCTGTCAGAAAGCATTTGATGAACTTAAGCATCAGTTGTCTACAGCTCCTATTCTAAGGGGACCTGATTGGGCACTTCCATTTCATATATCCTCTGATGCTTCAGATACTGCAATTGGAGCTGTCTTGGGACAAGAAGAAAATAATCTTCCTTATGCTATCTATTTCATTAGTAAGAATATGACCCCTGCTGAGCTTAATTACACAGTTACTGAGAAAGAATTTTTAGCAGT
The DNA here is from genome assembly GCA_031772625.1 of Pinus tabuliformis. Lineage (NCBI taxonomy): Eukaryota > Viridiplantae > Streptophyta > Pinopsida > Pinales > Pinaceae > Pinus > Pinus tabuliformis. The sequence continues at coordinate 1,013,224,483 of CM062816.1, read as the reverse complement.
CATTTATGCTATTAATAAATCTCAACATTACATCACTGGTTATCCTACTTTTATTCATACTGACCACTCGGCTATTAAGTATTTAATGAACAAATCTGTCACAAATGCTCGAGTTACCAGGTGGTTATTTTTATTACAAGAATTTGATATTACAATTGTAGATTGACCAGGTAAAGAAAATGTAGTTGCTGATTTCCTTTCTTGGATAAAAACTGATGATAATACTCGAGCAGATGATTCCTTTCCTGATGAATACTTGTTTGCAGTATCTGCTCACTCACCTTGGTATACAGACATTGCCAATTATCTGGTTGCAGGGAAGTTACCATCACACCTATCACATCGGGAGAAAAGAAAGATCATTCAACAAAGTGCTCGGTATAGCTGGATAAGTGGGTGTCTTTTCCATACAGGTCTTGATCAAGAAATCCGAAGATGCATTAAAGAAGATGAGGTTTATGATATATTGAAGGCTTGTCATGATGGCCCTTATGGAGGGCATTTTTCTAATAAGAGAACAGCACATAAAATTCTCAGGATGGGTTATTATTGGCCCTAACTTTTCAAGGATGCAAAGAAATATGTCAGGGCCTGCAATAGTTGTAAGAGAATGGGTCAACCTAATCATAGAGATGAAATGCCATTGAACCCCCAGGTAATACTTGAACCCTTTGAAAGATGGGCTCTAGACTTTGTAGGACCAATCAATCCTCCATCCAACCAAAGAGTTTACATATTGGTTTGTATAGATTATATCACTAAATGGGTGGAAGCTAAGGGTGGAAGCTAAGGCACTTATTAGAGCTAATGAAGAATCTGTTTTAACCTTTTTATTTGAAGAAATCTTTGTTAGGTTTGGAGTGCCTAGAGAGCTAGTCACAGATGGAGGAAGGACCTCCTTTCAATTCTCATGGTTTTAAAGTTACGCTTCAAAAATATCATATTAATCATAAAATGACTACACCTTACCACCCGCAAGCTAATGGTCAGGTGGAAATTACAATTAAAGTCATAGAAGCCATTTTAACAAAAACAGTGAAGGAGAATAGGAAGGACTGGTCTCAAAGGCTGCCTGAAGCATTATGGGCTTACAGAACTACCTGGAGGAACACTACAGGTTTTTCACCCTATGAATTGGTTTATGGAAAAAGTGATGTTTTTCCTGTGGAATTTGAAATCAAAACATTAAGAACTGCTTTAGCTGTTAACCTCGATTTGACTGATGCACAGACAGCTAGGTTGCAGCAGCTTCAGGAATTGGATGAAAAAAGGTCGGATGCCATCCATCAAACAACCATGATTCAACAACAAATAACCAGGTGGCATGATAAAACTATTAAGCATAAGCAATTCCGAAAAGGTAATTGGGCTCTATTGTATGATTCCCGGTTTGAAAATTTTCAAGGAAAATTACGAACAAGGTGGCTGGGACCTTACAAGATAGATACTGTTTTTTCCAATGGAATAGTAAGGCTCCTAACAATTGATGATTCTAGAACACCATTCTTAGTGAATGGGTATCGGCTCCATCCGTACCAGCAACCTATTTCTAAGGAGGATTTCAAGGCCACTTGCATGGCAGATTCACATTATATCTTTTTGGGGGAGCCTACTGCCCCTCATTGCATTTAATCACTGCATTTATTTTATTATTATTAGATTAGATTATTTAACTAATAATCCCTGTCAAGGGTTGCCATGTTACACTTTCTTATTTTATAGGTCTCGAGTTGGGAGGCTGGTTGAAAAGAACAATTCTATTGCAAACAGGATCGAGTTTCATTTTGGGAAACATTCTCATCTCATCTCAATTCATAGCTCATTCCCCCACATGACCTCTCAGCAACATTTTCCTATTTTTCTTTACATCAACATCTCTCTTTTCCCCTTGTTGAAACACCAACTTTTCCCATTTTCCCCATTGCTAAAACACTATTTTCCCGTTGCTGAAACACCATTTTCCCGTTGCTGAAACACCAACTTTTCCTATTTTCCCCATTGCTGAAATACCATTTTCCCCATTGCTAAAAAACCAAATTTTCCCATTTTTCCCATAATTCAAACATCAATTCTTCTCAAAAGAATGGATACATATTACTTTCCATTGTGAGAACTATCTATTGATCCTTATAACTTGCTTCTTTCACTACCTCCTCCTATGATGATAAAAGCCTTTCATATAAATACCCTCATATTATAAAACCCTTTTTCATAACCATTGGTGATCTATTTATATTTTCAGAACATCGATCAAAGGTAAAACATGAGGTATGCATTTGTTATGTGTAAATATTATTAAGCTATAGTTAATGAGAAGATTGTGACATGATTACCGCAATCGCCGTACATTCAAACTTATCATTTTAGCCGCAGTTGGGGGGGAGGGGAATACCAAAATTTTGCAATCATTTCACGATATGCCAATCACCGTCGTTTTTTACCACGATCATATATTGTCACCCCATCTTTGTCTTATTATGTCACAACCTCATTTGCAAAACTTACTCTGTTTCGGGTGCGGTAACTCGGCTCTGTACTGTGCATTTTACTGAAGCAAGTAACTATGGGAGGTAACGCTATTCAAAATGAACCCGGCTCAACAGCTCTGTTGGAATTGCACCCAAAAGTGTATCAGATTTTTCAGTAGGCAAGCTGGGTAGATTATTTTCGAAGGCTCTAGGGATTCGATCCTCAGCAAGTCCTTGAGTTTTCACGCAATTTACGGGAAGGCTACTCTACTATTCAGGGAGTCCGAATTCCAGTTTCAGAAGATGATATAGCACAGGTTTCAGGCCTACCAGCCGCTAGCATTCGATGGTTCAGTCGCAAACACATCATTTTGAACGCACAACAGGACTTCCTTATACTAGGAGAGTGGGTCGAGCCTAAGGCAGGGGTGTTGTACTTCATTCATTACCACTTCCATGGCCGATGGTTGCCAAATTTGTCAAGCACTATCTCACCTGTGAAGGACATTACCAGGTAGTCTATCACCATGATTTTGTCCTGTTGAATCATTTGAGACATGGTAGACTGTTAAATATGTCGTATTATCTACTTGGGTGTATAAAGAATATGTCACATTATTGTTTGAATGCAAAGTACCCACACCTTTCCCTTACTCATCATTGTCTCGTCCAGCTTTTAATTCAGAGGGGTCTTGCCCAGCAAAATCCCCCTCCCCTTAACAACCCACCCCCAAAACCTCAGGAAGCTGTTGAAATTCCTCAAGTAGTAGCCAAAAATCCTCAGGAAGCTGTTGAAATTCCTCAAGCAGCAGCCGAAAATTCACAAGAAACTATTGAAATTCCTCAAACAGCAGCCCAAACTCCCCAATTGGATGCTCAAAATCCTCAGCGGACCACTAGAATCCCTCAACAAATTGAAAATCCTTCTGCACAACAACCAGGGAGCGTCTTTGATTCCCCACCACCCGCAGCAGTTAATCCAATTGACCCCTCCACTGCATGGACCCCACCCCATAATTTAGCTGAATCATCCATTCCCACTGTCCATATCCCTAGTGATGATTCTGATGACAACATTCCCATTGCTAAGTTAAAAAGAAAAAGGCAAGAAAAGGCTGTGCCCCTACCAAAAAGATGAACTAGGGCCTCAATCAAAGAAGATATCACTCCTGATGACCCTCCTACCCCGCAGAAAGCTACTCATAAAAGAAAAACCATTGTTCTTCCTGCCTTTTTACCTCAAAGACGAACAAGGACTTCTTCTGTAGCAGCAACAGAAACCACCACCCCAAATTCCCCACCGATTATTCTAAAACCCCATAGCCCACCACAGTCCCAAGGCCCTGAATCTTTACCTACCTCACCCTCAGGTACTGAAATGCAAAATGCCCATGATTTTGTGACATCATTCCTTTTAGAAAATGTAGCTGTCACATAAGAACCAGCTACTAACCTAGCAGCTTCCACACAAGAACCAGCTGCTGATCGATCAAATTTGGATACCCAAGATGATGAAGGACATGTAGCTGCCCCACAAGAACCAGCTACTGACTCAATAGTTGCCGCACAAGAACCACCTGCTGATGTTCATAAATCAGTTGACCAGCATGTAGCTGCCCCACAAGAACCAACTACTAACTCAGTAGTTGCCACACAAGAACCACCTGTTGATGTCCATAAATCAGTTGACCAGGATGTAGCTGCCCCACAAGAACCAGCTACTAACTCAGCAGTTGCCACACAAGAACCACCTGCTGATGTCCATAAATCAGTTGACCAGGATGTAGCTGCCCCACAAGAACCACCTGCTGATGTCCATAAATCAGTTGACCAGGATGTAGCTGCCCCACAAGAACCAGCTACTGACTCAGCAGTTGCCACACAAGAACCACCTGCTGATGTCCATAAATCAGTTGACCAGGATGTAGCTGCCCCACAAGAACTGGCTACTGACTCAGCAGTTGCCACATAAGAACCATCTGCTAATGTCCATAAATCAGGTGACCAGGACATAGCTGCCACACTGGAACCGGCTACTGATTCAGCAAGTGGTACACAAGAGCCACCTGCTGATGAACAAAATATAGATAATTAGGAATCAGCTACGTAGTCAGTAGATGTCACACAAGAACCATCTGCTGATATGCAAAATTTGGATGCTCAGGATAATACAGCTATTATAGAGCTAGCTGATGATTCAGCAGATGTCATACAAAAACTACCTACTGAAACTGCAAATAATGAAGCTGCTACTAGACAACAACCCTTCCATCCACTGGAATCAACTATTGAGACTGTGACTGCTACACAAATCCCAGTCACCTTGGCTTCCCTTCTACAGGAAAACGAGTTTCTTAAATCAGAGCTCAAGGTTTATAAGCAGGAAGTAATAAGGGCAAGGGAAGCCTATGAGAGAGAGCTTAATTTTTATACTTTAGCTCATGCAGCATCCGCAACTGAGAAAAGTGTAGACAAAGATCAATATAAAGAATACATGTGTAGCCAATGTGGTAATATTTATCATCAAGCTGGTTATAATATAGTTGAAGTTCCATTGCCTGGAGCTGCTCCTGCACCTACTTCTGTTACAATTAAAAAGGAACGCCCTGCTGTTACATAAGAACCAACATGGCCCTCAAATATTTTTGAAAAAGAGGTCAAACCACAAATATCTCAGCCTACTCTGGTTGTTAAAATTGAAAATCCTGCACCACGGCCTACAAAGACTGCATTTACTTAGACTGAACCTCGGCGTTCAAAGACTGTTTTCACCCAGACCAACAGCACTCAAGCACAAATGGATAAATGGAAGAAGGAATATGTTGTGTCGCAAGAAAAGATCTTGCAGGAGCACAAATTATCATGGCAAAATCATATATATGCAAATTGGGAAATTTTGGAACAGTCTCGTGCACAGAACAGGGAAAATAAGCAGTTAAAAACCAGATTGCTCCTCATGTTTAATTTGGTTCAAAGACTACTGGCCACCAGGAAACCATCCTTTAATTATTCTGTGTTTCTTGCAGAGCGCCTAGCATTCTTCCAAGTAAAGGCAATCAGAGATGGACGACCTCATGAGGTATCTACACCTCAGCAGTTTATCAAAACATTCACAGAGGCATCAATCAGTGAACAAAATTTACTCTGTGAGCTATACCTCCATAATGAAGCCATGCCAGAATATAGAGAGCTTAATCTGATCCCTCTGGTTGGGGACATTCAGATTACAGCCTTTGTCTCTTTCCTGGCCAATCATCTCATGTGGAAAAATGCCTTCCTTTCAGCAAAACAGAATGAGGAAAATCGCCTTCTGTGGATTCAATCCGAGCCACAGAATGCTGCTGTGTTCATCGCTGAATATCATCGGCTTTTAAGGGAACCAGGAATGACTGAGCATATCAGAGAGTTACAGGTAGCAGTCTTAAAAGATTGCCAACATTATGTTAAAACCAAGGGAGCTCTTGCCTTACAGGCAAACGATCTATTTTGGGAATACTGCCCTAAGGAGAGAAAGGAATATCATCCCTTTAACCCTCTTAATCTTCAAACATCAATTTCACGGCTACCTAACTATGTCAAAGGCATTCAATAGTGTGCCAAAAAATGGTTAGGATACCATTTTCACTTCCCTCTTCTATGGCTGCCAGTACAACAATATAAGGCTTATTTCAGGTTGTCCAAAAAGGAGGAGCTCACAGCATGGCAAAGATTATAGAATGTCCAGGGTTTCAGAGATTTGGTTGATAGCACCTTCTATACTTACTGTCTAAGTAATTTGCATTGTACAACCCAATACTCGGACTCAGACTCAGAGTAAAAGTTGCATGAGGACATGTAATCCTTTCAGTTGGGGGGGATGTTACGACCTCATATTGTCTCTTTTTGACCATACATTTTGTTATGATGTCATCCTTTTTCAAATTATATTTAAAGTCCTTGTCATTGTTTTAACCCAATTATCCCAAAGGTACACAATATTTCTTCTCATCACTATACGTTTAATTATTTTACATATAATTACGCTATCTTCATTATTAACCATTGAATTGATAGTTGCTGAACGGTTAAAGAACAATGTGCAGTTCACATTGCTGAAACTGCCTGGAGATTGCAAGATTACTTCTACAGTTGTTGAAACAGTAGAAACGACAAGCAAATCTCGTGGCTAAACAGTTGTGATTTGCGGTCTAGATTTGACAACAACAGAAGAAGATCAATGAAGGAGATGCTACACTGGATGTAACGATCATAATCTAAAGACAGTATTTTTGAAACAACATTTTGTTGATAGGAAAACTGACTTCCCTATTTTTGTATAAAGGGTTAAAATAGGACTTACAATGTAATCTATTGTAATAGATGTCTCCTCTTTAAAAAGAGGAGACATCTACATTAGAAGGGACGAACAAACTGCGGGAAAAGGCTTAGTTGAAGGAACAGAATTGGAATCCTTTTTTCTGTAATATGACATATTGATGGATGAACAAAATCTTGTTATGAACATCTCTTTGTAGTTCTTGTCTCCTGGGGAATCTTGTGAGAAGGATAGGGCCCACCTTCATCACAAGATTCACCCATTACATTTCTGTAGTGTGTTAAGTGTGTCTTTTATTCATGCCTTGTTAACAGTACTGTTTACTGAATATTGTTTTGCATGATTGCTGAAACTCTGTTTTCTTTCCAGTTGATTGTTGCATTATATATTCCATGGTTAATTCATGAATGTTGCATTGGAAATTGAGTTTACAGAGTGAGTTGGCAGCTTGATAATCAGAAACAGGTGCTGAAGATTCTGGCTCTGGGAATAGGATCATGTTCTCTGTTACAGCATAGCCAGTGCTTTCCTTTGCAGATTGATTCTTTTTCATGAGATTACTCCTTTAATGAAATTAAGCATTCTTTGGTAGCTATCTGCAATAGATTGTTTTTGCTGTAACTCAGAGTGGAGCTTTGGTTTGTTTAAAGCAAGTTGTGACTAGTTTTTACTACAACTTTTATTGCTCTTAAGATTGAGTACATATAGTACGCAGTTGCCTTTGAAATAACCAGACTTCCTTGGGTTGACAATTTATGTAGCACTTGGTTGTTTGAATTAATAAGCAATTAACGTGACCAACAATGATATTGTTACTTTGAAGGCTCAACTGGGAGAAGCAAGAACACTGGATGAAGTATGGCAAGGCAAGATGAAAAAAAAAGACCATTGTGAAACCCTAAGAGAGGATAATATCTCCTTGAGAAATAAACTAGAAAATATCATGAATGAAAAAAAAGGGCAGCAACAAATTTTAAAAATCATGGATCATGATGTAGCATCCTTAAAATCATAACTAGAAGAATCTAAAAGAAGTTAAAATGTATTTTTGGGTGTAATAAACAACCTAACATTTAATTGTCAATTCAAGAGTTCATAAACTTAGAGGCATAGCACTGGAAATTCCAGAGAAGGACTTCAACAACTTGCACTAATTAATACAATGACACCACACCATTCTGGAAACTAGATTCACTCAAGAAAAATACTTGTCACAAACTTTGATAGAAAAATTAAAGCATGCCTTGCAATCAATCTGAAATTAATGCTGGAAAATGAAATATGTTCCTATAATCAAGACTCCAGTGCTTTAAAAAGAACATAAGGGATGATCTTCTATTATACTTATAAATCTGAGTCCTTTACTAAAGATATCTCATTCTTGTACTAGAGCAACCACATGCCTGTACCGAAATGAGTCTCATTCCTACACTAGAACTTAATGAAAGGAACTTGAATCAACAGAAACAATTCTAGTAAATAAAGGAAAGAAATAAAATATTTTGTGATTGAGTATCAGTGCATTAAGAGACAGAGAAATAATTAGTCTTTCAGGTACATTTGTCTCTATTACAAATTTTCCTTCCTAGATTGAATATGTGTTCCTACACCGCAACAGCGTTCCTGCACAGGAACAAAATTCCTATACTGGAACAATATTCCTATACTAAAATGAAGTTCCAGTACCATAAGTATATTCGGTTCCTACACTAAGTAACCTTACTTAATACTAGGATTTTGGGTTCCTGTACTAGGGTGCATTGTTCCTGTACCACGGTATCGATTCCTGTACCGAGATAGATATTCCTATACTAGAGAACTAGTATTCCTGTACCAAGCTTCCAAACCACTTGCATGAAATGTAAAGGGTGTTAACTATGAATTGATTGCAAATTAAATCAGAGTAGAGAATAAATCACACATAATCACAAGACTCCTCTATTATTCATTCAAAGGCAAAATCACTTCATGAATCAAAGGAAAACTCTATTGCAACGTAAAGCTTTTTCATGTAAGCATGAACATCTAATCTAAGAATCAGAGCATCCCTTCTCTTTTAGACGATTGTCACCATATAAACTAGTTTTGTGCCTTTCTCAAATGGAGGTTTTAGTTCAAAGGGTCCCACAATGGATTCTAGTCCTCAACTAGCTATTCCCGCATGGAAGTAGACATAGTTACATATCCTCACAAGGTGAATAGGGTTTCATTGAGACTCAAGGGAATGTAAATAATAAATCAACCCTAAGTCAAAATTGCTTGTTCAAAGTACTTGTGAACTTGTACTTAGAAATGAACACACTTGCATAAAGGAAATAAATCAACTTGTAGGAATAAACATTCTTGTTGAAGCAACACACACTTGTACAATTAAACTAAAACACATGTTTGCAGAAAGGAAATCACGCAATGCATCAAAGGAAAGAAATACTACAACAATCTTAAATAGATGAACACACCCACACTGTCAAACCTCGGATCCGAGAAGCACGTATTTCATGAAGAAAACATAAATCTGTTAGCTAGGTACATAAATGAATTACTTTTTTGCTTTGAATCTGCATATAAATATTTTAGCACACCTTATAGAAAGAGGGAGAATGAGCTCAGTTCACTGGGCCATATCCAAACAACTTGTCTCCCTTTACAAAAGTTGGTAAATCAAATACACAAACAACTCATTCACATAAGATTTAAACTCAGAAATTGATAAACTGGCATAGCTCCTTAGATTAACTTGAATGTTTGCTGCAATTATACATCAAAGCTTCGAATCTAGCCTCCAACTGATCATAGGGAAGGGGGAAGAGCCCCCTAAACTTGATCCAACAGCATGGAAGTGTAATAACTGGTTTTCTCCTCCCTCTACAAAGCCATGATTTGGCTTTTATATAATTTACAATTACATGATAGGATTTGAACAAGCCAAACCTTTGCAAACAAGGTGAGGGATTGAATCCCAACTACTTCTCATCAATAGGAGACAATTACAACCATTGTCCCATTAATAAAATGAAGATATGATACGAATTTTCCATTTTTTGGCAAATATCAGCAAGATCCTAAAATTCTGGAAAAACAGTCTTTTTTTATAAAACTGCCTCAAAGACCCTCGTGTAAATTTTAAAAAATTGTGAATCTTGGGAAATGATTTCGGTTCTAGATAACTTGTTATACTGGTAAAAAAACCCATGTGCTCATATTTCCAAGATTCTCCTCCATCTTCACACAAATCGAGGTCAAACTTGGCAGTTTGGAAACTATGTGGATTTTGCGCAGATTTGTTGATTTTATTTTAGAGACCCACACGTGTGACTTGGGTGAAATCCAACTCATGGGAAGGAAAATGTGTCGATGTACGAAAGCCCCAAATCGGTGCCAGAATGCTAGTGTAGGAGCGTTGGTGCAGGAACAGAACTAGGTGCAATTAATTGTTGATGCATGTGTATCTTTGGTCGTGATTTCATACGCCTTCCTGAAAAAACACAAGCACCATCATCAATAATCATTTTGATGGAAATATTATTGAAATAAAAGGAGATAGGTTAAATAATGAACACTTACGTGATCATGCTCCAAGTTTAAGCAACTAGCCCAACAATTGTGCAAAATGATAGTAATAACAATGAAAACCACGAGTAAGCATAGGGAGAGAATGTGAATTAAACATGACAATTATTCCACCTAAAATGTATTGGTGAATCAATTGAAAGAGAAGAGGCAGGACTCTGAAGAGAAGAATTAAAAGCTTATCAAAGTAGAAGAAGAAATAGGTCGCTTAAATATTGAAGCAAAAGAGGCAAGAGAGAGAAAATAAATTCTAACAAGCCTCCTTAAATAATAAATCCTCTCCTTGAAATCCCAATTTGAAGAGTTTGTTTAATTAAGGACTAACATTAATGAGCTCAACAGAAGCTTGAGGGGTTCACAGGTATTGGATAAGATTCTTAGTTTTCAAAGATCTTGAAGTGACAAAACAAGGCTTGGCTATACAAGTAGGTCTTCTTGCAAAGAAGACTCAAGATTCAAGACTTCAAAGGTTGAAATTGAAGAAAATTTTGAATATAGGGATGAAGATTAGATTAGAAGTATTCTTACTCCAGGTTGTTGTGTAGATAAGGAAGAATAAAGTAATGTACTAAAGAATGAGAATCATCAAAAGCTCAAGCCTCTTCCAAGGCAGAATATCTTCATAATATCTTCAAGGGAGTCTTTCTCATCGAGATATCAAAGCACATTTCTTTGTTATTTCTTTTTACGTACAAAGTTTGGGAATAAGGCTAGGTATTGTAGAGCCTATAACACGAATGGTTATCATCCCTCTAGAAGTAATCTTTTAGGAAGATTGAATTCATATGGATTTGATAGAAAAAGGTATGTGTAAATTCCTCATTCACTTAAGTATTATACAAGATGCTTTAGATGCCATAATCTTGGTCACATTGCAGAACAATGTAAGGTGAGGTTCCCTAAGAAAATCAAGGAAGGAAAGGATCCTACCATGTAAGGAGAAAGTCAAACTAAGGTTTGGAGAAGGAAATTGGATGAACCAAAAAATGATTATGCCTTGATAATTCAAGGCTCTAATATGAGTTTTTGATCTGTCATGTGCCCTAAGGTAAAATCTATGATTTATATATTTGAATTTCTCTCTAATAAAGGAGTTCCTTGTTTGACTATTGTTATAACAGGTATGCTTTCGTTGTAGCGGTAACTTGAACAAAGTGGAATAAGCATGGATGGTGTAAGATAAAGAAAGTATGTAAGAGAAAAGCAGGCAAAATGATAATCTCCAGGGAAATATTTATTATAAAAGTGATCAAGGTGTTGTCAGGATGTTGACCATTAGATATGAGCATATTTGAACTCTCATAGCTAATGGGAGATTATGATAGTAGGTATGACTAGATCATAGAAGAGAGTACATCATCAATCAAAAAAGAAGAATGAAAGAGGAACGTTATGATATAGACATTGCATAAAATACTGACATGCATTGAGTAGGCATATTTGAAAGAAATAAAGAAGCATCTTTTCAAGAGAATACTTTAAAATCTACAGGAATGAGAAGCATTAGAAATTTGGTGTTAGGGGATGCTCTATCAAAATGGAAATATCGCAGTAGAAGGGAAGCATGTTTCAATCAAGTCCACAAGATCATACAAGAACAGATTATGAAGTCTTGACAAATAATGTAGAATCAAGTTCATAAGCATGGCATCTTTGATAGACATTAGTGACCCTTTGCAATTGATTTCAAAGGGGGAGAGATTGCAAACATTAATATAAAGGAGAGAATTTAGATATCAACAACTGGAGCATCTTTGCAATTAAAACAGGGGGAGACTTTTATGTTGCAGGTTTGACATTAGATGACCATCAATGTCCAGTAGTGTTTCCATCAATGACAAAGGGGGATATTTTTGCACATTGTATTGTCATTGATGAAAAAATATGGCATTGATGTTAAAGGGGGATGTATGAGATAGTCGCAGTATCATTCATGGAGCCTACGTAAGTAGTGGTACTCTCTATGAAGCAATATGATAGCTAGGTATCTTGCAAGATCTCATCAAGTCCAGTTATAGGAGCCTAAAGTTATTTAAGTTTTTGAGGCCTCATTGATTCCATTCCAATAGCATATCGTACTCTAACAAAATCCTCTCGGATGAGAAGTTATGGTCATTTGAAGATCCGAATTAAGTGGAGGACCTAAACTATAGTTAAAAAACCAATAACACTAATTTTTTTAACAAGTGCACATCTTCGCGAAGGATATACTTATCGATTTTTTCTATAACACTCAATAATTTGGTTTGATTCTAAAATCTTGATTACAAAAACACTCAAATTCCACAACACTTATACTTTTCACAGTGGAATAAACATAGTTGTTAATCAACTAATACACAAGACAATATTTTTAACCCAACACTTTCTATATTACAAAACTTTAATACAATAATATTAGGGTTCTCACACCATGGATCATTGGCCTTACAATCTAATCCAGGTGGCTCCAGAGAGACACACAGGACAAAGATGGCTCAAAAATCAAATTGTTTGGATTATGCTCGAAATAGGTTCATGTTAAGTATCTCGTCGTCGTGATCGCGAAGGTGTAAACGGCTCATCAAACCGAGCTCGTATGCGAAAGATAGAGCTCTTAAAAGTTTGATGTGATAGGGGAAAAGAGGGGCCCACAGTGTGCCACATGGCATCGCAATAAGTAGGTGGGACCCACATGGCAGCCCATCAAGCATTGACACTTGGCGTTTTTTTCATTGGTCTCCTAAACTTGCATAAGAGACAAAAATAATTTTTATGGAAAATGGTTAGTAAATAACCATATAACAAAATTTGTTTTTAAATATAGTTATTAATATAACTATATGAAAACAATAATTATTATAAGGTCGACGGGCCACAACCTCTCGCCGGCCCAAATCGCAATCAAAACCAAAAACCAAGTCAAATATGGTTTCGGGATCGGCGGCCATAACCCCTAGCGGGGCGGGCTGGTGGACCCGCCCACACCCTATCACCCCAACCTGATATATATGCCACTAATTGCAATGTGCCGACACCGCGCCAATTTCTAATATGAATATTAGCGAAGCCAACATATATCGTGCTGATTATTACGCCAACCGCCATGCCGATCTCTGATTAAGAATGCCGCCGATATAGATATCGGTGAAACCACGTAAATCGTGTCGATAACGTCATCAACGCCCATGTTAAGCATTGATTTCCAAGGTCAATCACCGATTTTAATGCGTTGATAATGTAGTAATGGTGGGGTTTAAGGGGTGGGCCACCCAATGCGGACTTGACCCCCATTAATGTATCATTTCAGGTTTTAAAAGAAACTGTGATATATTATTTCGAGAGGGGTAGGGTTTGACCGCCCGACCTACTCCTTATTAACCAGCGATTTTTACCAATCCTCCTAACCAATCACCTTGGTAAATCCGCCGAAGTCCTTTATAAACGCAGAGATTTTACCTCTGTAGAGAGTTCAAGGAGGCAGAATACGGGCACTCTTTTCGAGGCAGTTAATTAATATTTCAATGTAGGAACCCTGAATTTTGCAAGAGGGCAAAATTTTCACTTTGTCAGAAATAGACAAATTTTATATGGATTTTACACCTCTCATCGCCACAAACACAATGGTGTTGTTCATTTATTCATCAAAGTTTTGCATTTTTCGGTCATTTCCATAATGCACGTGGAACCATGATTTCAGCAAAAATAGGGAGCGGAACCATGAGCCATGAAATTTTCCCAAGGAGGTAAAATTTTGACATTTCAGAATATAGTCAAGTTTATACTTCTTTTTCATGGTTTTCCACAGGGATCACAATGGTGAGATCAGATTCACCATTTGAGTAGCAGATTTACAGTCCATCCATGGCGCAGAATTTTTGAGGAATCCTCGGGGAATCTAAAAGATTCCTTGAGCCCAGAATTCTCAACTTCTCAGAATTCGGATTTTGGACAGTCAATTCAGCATTACTCGATGCCACAAATTTGATGGTTTCTTTAGATTTCTTATTCTCTCATTTCTTCTTCTAGCCACTTTTCTAAGTGCTAGTGCAGATGTCCACATTCATGTGTGAGCAGCCATCTTCATACGATCGATGGTCCGAGTAGCTTCAGCAGCGTGACATCCACTTCTTCAGATGGCCCTTGGTTGTGAGGTATATGATGTGTTCATGTACTTCTTCTTTCTGCATTACATTGCATAGATCCTTCATTGATGTTGATGCAGGATCTTGTTTATTACATGTTGTCATGATTCCTTGCTTGATTTGATGCTGAATCTTCTATGTGATGTACTTGTTGTCATAACTCTTCATGTTGTGTTTTGTGATCCCTTGTTGTATGTTGTTGGGATAATCTTGTTGTCGTCATGGATGTTTTGTTTTGACATCCCTTTTGTGCCATGTTGGTGGGATGTTCACAATGCGTGTTTTTGTATCATATTGATAGGAGTATTTTGATTGAGAGTTCTAGTTATGGAACATCTCTTAGAGCCACTCCTGCGTGAGGGAATTTTTCCTTGTATGAGCGCAACATCATCTCTTCTGTACATCACCATTATTGGCAGCACTTAATGCAGCGGCCTACACCATCTTGACACTGGGGCACAGAGATGTAGTCCCTCCTCAACGAACTTCATTATCAACGCTTATGTTTTCATGCGCTGATGATTGTTATATTCCTCTTCTTTTCCACATGTCGATGTATTCATTAATGTTCTTTTAAAAAGAAATTTTAACACACCACGAAAGTAAAAGGTCTTGGAAGGGTCCTCCTTCACACCCGGACCTGGATCACAATCATCCCTAATACAAGACAAAAACTAGGGCTTGGTATTAAAAACTGTGATGACCAATCTACCTTGAACAAAGTACACTTGACCTATAAGCTAATATAGCACTTCCACATCATTTTCAGTCCATGTACCTTGAACGCCTATGCATGATCCTTTAACTTCCAATCTATTTGTCATTGAAACTATTTCTTCAGCTCAATAATCTGCCACTATCAATAATCACAACTCCTTTTGTGTCATTGAACTTTGTCTCGACACAATCTGCCCTCTAGCTACTCTTTCTTCCTTCAAAGACACCAACACATAAGGTATTCAACGTTTCCCACCACTTTCCTTCATGTTGCTCCAAGATGGCTAGACATAGGGTTTGGAGACTTCTCTCTTATCATTGAAGTTGACCTCTCTTCAACTCAATGAACTAGGGCACAATTACTATCCCACTTATCCCTAACCTTCCACCATTGAAGTTAATGATCTAAGTCCCAAACCATACACCCACTAACAACCTTGTCATCCTTCACAAAGTACTACACTTAGGGAACTTCAATAAGCCACTAACAAGAACCCAATTCACTATATATATAAGCTGATTTTAATTGTTGTTCAACACATTCTAAGCAACCCTCATCACTAGCAAACAATGAACTTGAAAAACAACCAAACTTACCTCAAAACTTAAGTTTGATCCACCTCACTCCTATAACATATATTTGTGGTTTTTCAGCCCTGGTTAGGGAACCTGAAGAGTGCACATCATCACTAAATATTTACCTCAAAACCTCCTTTTTTCCTGCACTATCATCTTCCTTTAAGCCTCATCCTCCTGCATTATCTTTCAGGCCACTTAGACCATTTGTCACCAATCATATAACCTTTGTCCAACCTTGAACATGGGATTAGCCCTCTTGAAAACAAAGAGATATGATAGCAACCTGTACACAGAGGAATAAACACATTTTCTTGCAAATAAATTCTCCTTTGGAACTCGTATAGCGTTCTCCTAGTCATGTCCAAACCAAAACTCAAAAAAGAAGCCAGACATGTCCTCTTCCTTCACTTGGATTGTCTCCTTTAGGTTTGTGACTGCCTTATATTTTTTCCCTCTTGATTGATTGCAATTATGATGTGTTTTGATCAAATGACTTGTCTATATTATTTATATGTTTTCCGTGGTGTAATGACTAGCTCTGCAAAGGGCACTTTTCAAGTCAAGCTAACTTGAACATTTCGTCAATTATCCCATCTCATATAAATAATTTTCTCCATTTAATCAAAGCCTCCATGGTTTCATTAGTTTCCCCTTGATCCATTAAGGGTGCTCCACTTGCAACAATTGGCAAACCATCAAAATACCTCTTGGTTTTGCGCCCACAAATTTGGGTGCAAAACCCACTACTTGGGTACTTCGCCCACAAATTCCTTTTGTGGTCAACCTCACACAAATCTAGTGTTGGGGTTGTGGATTACCTCTAAAGATGCAAAAGCAAACACTCCCTCTTGGCGAGGGAGGTACTTCCACCACTTGGAAGTGTCTCATCATCACCATCGCTACTAACAACACTAGCCTAACTCCTAGTGTTCAAAATTGTATCATACCCTGTAAAATGAACCATGCTCGTCTTGATAGTGTCTACACCACCAGAAGTTTACTTCTTCCTTTCCTGATAGGCCTTCATGCCATCCCACAATTCCTTCTTTCGAACTATAAAATTTCCCTTACTCCCCACTGACCATAAACTCTTCTTAGGTTGTGGGTTCTCCCTCTGAACGTGCATACTCCCACTCAAACTTGATTCCCTTTGAGCCTCTAGAACGTGAATCAACTTCTTCTTCTCATGATATATAGACTTTTCCATCAGTTGATAATAACCATTCTCCCTAACTCAATTGACAACTCCAGTAGATTTAGATCCTTTGGGCCCGAGTCTAGCTTTCCCATCCTGGAAAATCATCTCCAACCCCTTCTACTCAATCACTGAGATAGAAACCACATTGTATCTAACCTCTTATACAAATAGTACATCTTAAACTCACAAAAACTAACCGCACTCCAACTTGAATGGAATGACATGTAATTCGTTGATCTCTTTTTGACTCTTTTCATCCACCACCATGTGCAACTTCAAGTCCCACTTAGTTAGAGTATCAAACACATCAAGCGAACATGTCATATGATTCAACACATCATTGTCCACTACCATACAATATCATCAATGGTACTCTTGCAAAAATGAGAAAAAGAGAAAAATCATTCATCCTCCAACCTTCTTAAGAGGTCATGCAGCTCAAAAGTAGTATTGGCACCTACTATCTCCTTCCCCTTCTTCTTATCATTATCTCCCTTCCTCTTCTTCAAACACTTCGTTGAATAATGACCATTTCGCCATAGTTGAATCACTTCAAATTTCTTAAGTCCTTATTTTCCTTACCCTTCATTCTCCTTGCAAGATCCATGTTATAATCAAAATTCTTCTTCTTATTACAAAGATCCTCATCTTACGGTTCCTCTTGAATGAAGTCATCCCATAACTTGTTCCAGTAATGCAGCTTCTCTCGAGTGAAAATTATTTTTATGAAGGGATTCCATTCCTCGGAAAACCCTTTCAAAACAATCCTCACGATCTTAGAATTTGTAGAAGTCTCACCAATGGAAACAAGTTCATCTTCAACTTGAGACAATTGTCAAATACCGGGCCACTCCCTTATTGCTCTTCAACTTATCCATCAATACAAAAAATTGGTCTTTTTCTTGTTCTAGAACATATCCTGAATAGATTTCCACATCTCATGGGAAAATATCTTCTCAGATAGATGAGGTATCAAATGACCCTTGACACCATCTAGGATTATTAGCTTTGACTCCGTATCCAACTCCTAATGTACTTCCAAATCCTCAAGGTCAGTTGGTTTCTTGATCTCCTTATCAGAAAATTCCTAGAACTTGTTTACCATCAAGACCAACTTTATCCTTTCCTTCCACAGACTATAGTTAGACAACCCATCTTGAATAGAGGTCTGGGGCACATCGGTGACCAGCAATGTGAGGTCCAAGAAATATTGCACATAGCATATCAGAGGTCTAGGGCACATCCACGATCAACGATCGGAGGTTCAGCACACATCGTAGCATTAAGCATATCGGTGATCGCACATCGACGATCTCAATAGCGGAGTACTATGGAAAATTGGCGATCGACACATCGGTGGGGTCCAATGCATATCGTATATCGTAAATCGACAATCAGTGGGTCAGATAATGTGACCACAATTAAAAAGTGTGATATGCAAAGTTGTGACATGTAAATATGTTGATAGTGTTAAACTGTTGGGGAAGCGTCGAAACAAGTTAACAAAGAAATTCATCGCAAAACCAAAGCAGGATAGGCCTTTTCTCTCTCCTCCAACAAGGCACATGGCGGAATATGATTGGTTTTGATGAAGCTACATGGAATCTAACATTAGCATGACGTGGAAATATGAAAAACACGTAGTAGGAAGTTTGGCATTTTAATGGGTCCTAAGGGGGAAAATCAGGGTGACACGTGTCACCATTCACGAGGTGCCACATGGCAGTGATGATGTCATATCAGAGGTTGAGGATATCGATGCTTTATAACATTTGCCAATTAAAAAAGTTACGATAAGAGGGGGCCCCAATATACGGGCTAGCACATGATCGTTAAGATTTAAAGAACTAAGGGGTTAAAGAATTTAACAAAGGAAAACAACCCCCGACAACGGATAAAATCCTTAGCACCTCAAGGCTAGGCTAATGGTCACTTCCCTCGGTCCTATGGTAAAGAAATGTGGGAAGGGGCTAAAGCCAAAGGAGTTAGGACATAAAGCAGAAATTCACATTAAATCATGTTATAAAGGGGCGTCGATATCATTAATCTGATAGTCATTGGCCCAATTATATAACATAATAATTGTGAAAGGAGCAAGTGAAAGGAGATAATGAGTGTTGGTGAAACAATAAGACTAAAACAAGGTGGAAAATTCTTCGATAATATCATGCAGAATAGTCAACAGATGTATGAGTCAGAAGCTATTGAATGATAGGAAAAGAGGGATGGTAGTTTAGAATGGACAGTCAACAAACTGGTGCGAAAACAACTACAACCACTCTAGATTTAAAGGCAGAGGATTAGCACTGATAAAACAATTTCCAGTTTTAAAGGCTAAAGATTTTCCATCAGAATTGAAGAAGAATGAAGGAGTATTTGCAGAGGGACCTATTATGATAATAGAAATACTAAAACTACAGTTAGGGACCTGTTCTATTTTCAATGGAAGCAGTTGACTAGATGTTTCTTTTTCCTGAATGCAAGCATATTTTCCTATAGTTATTCTAGGACATACATAATATTTTCTAAGTTTATCTTTTGCATAAATGAACTTGAGAGATATTTAAAATATCTATGTTTCTGTAATGATGTGATGATTGTTATTTTGTAAACCTGTTATGTAAAGTTTTTGGGTGCATCCCAACTTGGCCTAGATTTTGATGAAGACTCTACATTTTGGAGAGTAGAGTGTGAAGTAAAGGATGCAGCGGAGTGTGAAGTGGACCATGCAATGGAGCAGCGGAGTGCCAAAGTGGACCACGTAGTATATGGGCTTCGAAGCAGGTTGAAGCCCCTCCCTTTTTAAAAGAATACTATTTTGTATATGATGAATGGTTTTTTGACCATAGTAGCTTGTATTAGGGGAGTCCATAGTATATGAACTGTGGTATTGTAATGATGGACCCTCGATGTAATAGTATATAATAGGGTCAAATAATAAAGATAATAATAATTAGCTTATGGTCCATATATGTGTTTTGGGTGTATCTTGTTGATTTGTACTCTAAAATGAAGGCGAGGCTCTGCAGTTGAGTGCGTAGAGGCCTAATTCTGCAGCTGAGTGCGTGGATTGCCTGCAGCTGAGTGCACAGGCCAAGAATTGTTTATTGTACAAATTCTCTATTATAAGCAACAATTATTGTGGATGTAGTCCCACGTTGGGATGAACCACAATCAAATTTGTGTCTTCATGTGTATCTTTGCTTATTATTTGTTGTACCATAATAGTTTTATTACAGTTGAATTTTATTACAGCACGGTAATGAGTAAGGGTTTATACGATATGTTTTAAGTGATGAATGTAATGTGGCGAATTAATATGTGCATGTTAAGTATCAGAAAACATAAAAATACCACATTGCATCATCCCTCAAGGTTGCAGAAACCTGGTTTTGCATTCTCCCATAGTCACTTCGAGTGAGACTGTTATCTGCTTGTCGGTTGCTGCTGAAAGGGCTAGTTATTGGGGGTTTTGGTTGTGCGTGGTAAAATCATCAAACACGGGCCAACCCAACCTAAAAATCAACAAATGGTTCCATTGTGGGGATTTGGATCTATTTGAGGGATATGTTTATGTGGCATCCGTCGAAGAAATAAATCCAAGACTAGGTACAATAGAAGGAACGAGAATTTGCGAATTAGGAGAATAAAAGCCCTTGTTTTTCATCTAAAGGGTGCTTACATAATTATATTTTTGAAGATCAATTGAAATTTTCTTCTATTTGTTTTATGTGGAGTTGTATGAGTGGATATCAAGGTTGACCGAAAGAAAAGATTGTTTTAAAGGAGACGAACCTAAGAAGTGGACTCCTAAACTAATACAGTGACTCAAGAACACTGACAATAGAATTTCAAGAGTTGTTGATTTTTGGATTGATATTATATTGGGAGGATTCATTACTAAGTTCACGGTAGACTCGACTGTGTCCTACAGCGAAGCAGAATGACAATTTTTCAAAGGATCGCGAGGTAAGTACTTGAGATCTCTAAAACTCTAGATTAATATGCTTTTGTGTGAAAAGGAAGTCTTACGAATGCAGTCAAATTATTAGTTTACTTATGCTTGGGAGAAGATCCGAAGAAGAGACTGGAACAACGTGAGTGGAAAAATATATAGAATAGACACTAGAAAGAGATCTCATGGCCTAGATCTAAAGACTTTCATAGAAACTTATGTTGATAAATGGAAAAAAGAAATTCCAGTTTAATTTTTCCTTGAATTAAACTGTGAATTAAAATTGAATTCCATTCTCATAGAAACTTGTAAATATTTAATTAAATTTACTTAACTTAATTAGCTTAGGAATTTCGAGTTGGAAGTCTTTATGTTGTCCTGTATATGTTCTCCCTAAAGTTTAGGGGTTTAGGATGAGTTTATTTGAGTTGTAATTAGATAACTCAGTTTGACTGAGTTATAGACATTTAAACTAGTTCTAACTATTTGTGGAACTAGTAGAGGTCTATTAGTGAGTTAGTGCATTGGTGCATCCTTAATGCTACTCCAGCTAACTGAAGATTCCCTCATGGGAAACTCATGCATGCCAGTTTAGAGAAATACCCAATGGAGACTAGAGTGAAGGGAGAGTGTACTATCAGTTGGATGACGATCTGAGTTGTATAGGTCATGCATGCAATCAAAGAAGGACCGAGTTTTGGATTGCGTAGTTATGGAAGAAGGATTTCCCAATTAAATATGGGTTGATCCTCATAGGAATTGCGGAAGGAAATAGGGGATTGGCAGGAAGGAGAGGTTGGCTAAGTGTTGGTTGGTTCAGGCTTGTGAGTAGAGAGTTTATCATACTTGTGCAGGAATTGTTCTTGTGAGAACAAGATTTGTATTATCACTCATATTTCTGGTTAATGCAATAAATATTCGGGGTTTTGAGCAATGGATTTCCTCAGAGAAACAATTGTTTTATGTATCTTTTATTATCTTCCTCTTGTCAATTATTGTTTTCATCGATCATTGGTTTTGGATGTTTAAAGAGTAGAGTAGATTCTTATCTTTTGTTTTAATACATTACATGAGATATGAATCTACAGGAAAATCTACATGGTATCGGAGTTGAAGATAGTATACTAGAGGAGATTTTGAAGTTTTGAGTTTGAGGATTATAGGTGAAATTTGAATATTCAATACATACTTCAGGATCAGCAAATCGCTTTTTACGGTTTAAGGCTCGAGTATGCCTTGGAAGGAAGCTCGAATTAAATATCCTGGAAGGATAGGATGGAGGTTGTGCTGGAGGATAATGGCCTCAAGGAATTCATTGAGAAAGGAATTCTTAAGCTAGCAGCATTGGATGCAAAGAATCTAGCCGAATGGAAGAAGTGTGTGGTGAAGGCAAGGCATATAATCCTTCAGGGATTTTGACACCACATTGTCTCGAGTATCCACGGGAAGGAAAATCTGTATGCTATGTGGAAAGCATAGATGGACCTATTCCAAAATAGAAATGACGTTAGGAAGTTGGCACTGAAAGAAAAACTTCGAAAAATCAAGATGGAGAAAGGTGAGACCATTCCAAAATACTTTACCAAGTTCACTCATTGTTGTGATGATCTTAGAAGTGCTGGAATAACAATTGTCAAGGATGATATTATGAGCCTATGTCTCCTAGGCATTCCCAAGCGTTGGGATAGCTATCGAGACTCTGTCAATGGGAGGGAGAAGTTGCCATATTAGGAACCACTGTGGTCGGATTTGATGTAGGAGGAGATCTGAAGAAACACTAGAGATGGTTCCTCATCAAAGATTGACGATGAGGAAAATTGTGCCTTAGTGGGTAAGGAAAAGAAGGGGAAAGGGAAGGCTTCCCATTCCAAATTGGATTTTTTTCATGGAGGCAAGAAGAAAGACTTGTCGAAAGTTAAGTGCTTTCATTTTCATGAGCTGGGACATTCTTCTACAAACTATCCGCTCAAGAAGTCCAAGAAGAAGTCCTTGGGAGGAGCATTGGGTGAGGCTTTGGCCTCTCAATTCAAATTGGACTTTACTCTCATTGCATGGATGGTGTCATTAATGATGGGTAGTGTATGGTACCTTGACAGTGGAGCTTCATTCCACATGATTGGTGACAAGGAATTGTTCAGTGACCTGGAGGAGAAGGATATCTAGATGCATATTGAAATGGGTGATGACAGGAGGTATAGTGCTACTAGATTGGGTACGGTTACTTTTCAGAGGGAGCAGGGTGCTTTGCCACCTTGAAAGATATTATGTATGTGTCAGGGTTGAAGAAGAACTTAGTATCGATTTCCATGTTAAAGGATAGAGGCTATGATGTGGTCTTTAGCAAAGGAAAGGCATTCCTTTGACACATAGCCATGGGTTAGGTAAAGAAGATAGGGATTCGAGTTAAGAATCTCTATAAGTTGGAGGTAGAGTATTGTGTTGCTTTGAGCACGAAAGAAGAGATGGTGCATATCCGATACATTGGCAAGTTGTGGCACAAGAGATTGGGTCACTTGAATCATGGGGCTTAAATCATGCAACAAATTTCTACTGGTCTTCCCAAAGCTACGCTAGAGCAAGTTGATACATGAAAGGGGTGTACTTTGAGAAAATACACCACCAAGTCTCCCTTTCATAATAGAGATAGTCGAGTAAAGGTGAGTCTGAAGTGAGTCCATTCAGATGTGTGTGGACCATTATTGACAGCATCCACAACCAAACACAAGTATTATGTTATATTTGTTGACGAATTTTCTCGTAAATGCTGATATTTTTCATACAGAAGAAGGATCAAACTTTCACAAAGTTTTGTGGATTTAAAGCATTGGTCGAGAAAGGGTATGGAAAGAAGGTTAAATATTTGAGTGATAACGATGGTGAGTATGTCTCAAATGATTTTAAGAACTTATGTGCAACAGAAGGGATTAAACGAGAGTTGACGAAACCCCATAACCCACAACAAAATGGGGTGGCCGAAAGGAAGAACAGGAGCATTGTAGGGGAAGCATGGGTGATGTTGCATGATCAGGTCCCACCACAACACTTGTGGGTTGAGGCATGTAACACATCCTTTTATTTTCATAATAGAATCCCACATCGGATAGTTGGGATGAAGACACCAAAGGAGGCTTTCTCCAGTAAGAGACCAGATGTTGGTCACTTCAGGATTTTTGGGTCATTGGTATATTTCCATGTGACCAAAGATGCACGGAAGAGACTTGAGCTGATAGCAGAGTTGGGGATATTTGTGGGGTACACTGATACACCTCAAAACTATCAGGTGTACTTGCTGACCGGTTCGCAAGGATGTTAGATTTGATGAGGAGAAGGTCCTGCAAGTTTCCCTTAAGAGGGAGCTTCAACTACATGTAGTTGAGGAGCTTTTAGCTCCTAAGGTTGAGGAGCCTCATATTTTTGTTTATCAGCCACATGCAGAGGATCCAGGACTGGAGACATCTACTCAGACAGAGTCTTCCAGAGATGGGATAAATTGCACTAGAGAGGCTAACAAGTTATCGCAGGATGCACAGTAGAATGTGGGAGCACCCACATCTCAATGTAGGCAGAAGAGGTCACCTAAGAGGTACACTAGATACATGGCTCTTATGAGCGGATGTGTTGAGAAAGCATCTTCCTTTGAGGAGGCAGTGTAGCAACCAGTTTGGGTTGATGCCATGATGGAGGAGTATGAATCCATAGTTCGTAACAGTGTTTGGGATGTGGTCCCGAGACCGAAGGGCAAGTTAGTGGTGAGATCTCGATGGATTTACAAGGTAAAGAACGTTGTATATGGTAGTGTGGAGAAGAATAAGGTCAGTTTTGTGGCTTGTAGCTTTTCATAGGTAGAGGGGATTGACTATGATGAGTCCTTTGCTCCTATTGCAAGGTATGATCATAGAAGATGGGTTGGAAGATACATTAGATGGATGTAAAGACAATCTTCCTTAATGGCATGATTGAGAAAGAGATGTACATTGAGTAGCCTAAAGGTTTTGAGACCTTCAACCATGAGTCGCATGTGTGTCATCTCAAGAGAGTGTTGTATGGGCTGAAGCAACCACCCCATGCTTGGTACACCAGGATCAATAGCTACTTCACTGGATTCTGCTTCACCATGACTGAAGCGAATGCAAACTTGTACCACATAGTGGTGGAAGGTAAATTGTGTATGATTGTGTTATATGTCGACGATTTGATTTTGACAAGTGATGATCAGTTGATCAAGCCTTGCAAGGAGGATCTTGCAAGAGAGTTTGAGATGAAGGACATGGTGCTCATGCATTACTTTTTGGGCATGGAATTATGGCAAGGTGATGGGGAATTATTTATGTCTCAGGGAAAGTATGTCAATGAGATACTCAAAAGGTTCCACATGGAGAGTAGCAAACCCATGAAGACTCCTATAGTAGGCAACTGAAGGAACAAGGATGCTACTTCAGGGGAAGTAGTGGAAGCTACTGTTTATACGAAGCTTGTGGGTTCACTCATGTATTTAGTGAACACACGACCAGATATGTGTTATGCAATTAACCTGCTTATTCAAATGATAGTTAGGCCTACCAAGTTGTATTGGAAGGCAGAAAAGCATGTGTTGAGATACCCTATGGGAACTACTAAGTATGGATTGTGGTACAAACAGATAGAGGGAGTGAAGCTTTAAGGCTTCACCGATGTAGATTGGACATGAAGTCCATCTGATAGGAAGAGCACATCAGGAGGGATATTTAGTATTCTGACAACAGTTGTTTCTTGGTACAGTAGGAAATAGAGATCGGTTGCACTCAGTTCGGTAGAGGCGGAGTACATGGCCACAAGTCAAGAAGCATGTGAGGCCATCTGGATAAGGAAGATTTTGGTTGGTTTGTTTTTCTAGTAGATTGATCCAAGTGATATTTACTGTGATAATCATAGTTATATCAAACTCTCTGAAAATCTAGGTTTCATGGTTAGTCCAAACATATATATATATATATATATATATATATATATATATATATATATATATATATATATATATATATATATATATATATATATATATATATATATATATATATATATATATGATATCATCGTCTTTGAGATTGTGTATTGAGGCGGATTATGTTGTTGGAGTACATTCCCATGGACGAGAAAGGTGTCAAGATGTAAATTTTAGTTTCAAAGAGACAAGATCAAGGTATCTGATAGTCCCTTTCTTGTTGAGACGGAGTGTTGAGAAATGGCAGCAAGAAATTCTAGTTTAATTTGTCCTTGAATTAAACTGTGAATTAAAATCAAATTATATTCTCATAGCAACTTGTAAATAGTTAATTTAATTTAATTAACTTAATTAGCTTAGTAATTTTGAGTTGGAAGTATTTTTGTAGTCATGTATATGTTCTCCCTAAATTTTAGGGGTCTAGGATGAGTTTATTTGAGTTGTAATTAGATAACTCAATTTGACTGAGTTATAGACAGTTAAACTAGTTCTAATTGTTTGTGGAACTAATAGAGGTCTAGTAGTGAGTTAGAACAATAGTGCATCCTTAGTGATACTCCAGCTAACTGAAGATTCCCTCATCAGAAACTCATGCATATCAGTTCAGAGAAAGACTCGGTTGAGACTAGATTGCAGCGACAATGTATATTAGTTGTATGATGATCTGATTTGTACAAATCCCCCTCCCCCTCCCCCCCAAGAACAAATATGGTCGTTGATATTAAGCTACCTGTTTTTAAAGGAATTGGATTAGAATATCTGTAACAATTGTGGTTTTTATGCAAAGCAATATGGACAACAAAGTAGGTCCATGATGAAAATATAAAGAAGGCAAAGATTGTCACGATGTTCCAAGATCGAGTGTTGACATGGTACATGAAGTATTCGAGCAATCAGATTAGATCATTCGTAGATATTAAAACAATGTTGGTAAAAGAATTCAAGAAACCAAAGTCTAAATCCCAGTGTATCACAAAGTTAAAAGAAATCAAGAAAAGGCCTACTGAGTCTATTTGGGAATTTGATTAGAGATTCAAAGTATTATTCAATCAGGTGAGCTTTGACATAGCCGTGGAGCAACATAAGGAATGGTTCATAGTTGCACTACTGCCACATATCAAATTTCCTTTGATGCAACAAAACATAGAAACTTAAGCCAAAGCTCTAGAACACGCGATGAAATTCGAAGCTTCACCTATATGAGATACCAATGTAGGAATGTAACAGATTCACATTCAGATAGAAAATTTGACTCTACAGTTACAAGATATGAAGAAAAACAAAGAATTCATAGAAGAAGTGTGGTGTACGAAGTGAAAATCAGGAGGCCACTCTAAAGAACAATGCCCTCTCTTCAGAAATTACATGGCTAGTGGATCACTGAATCCTTTGAATGTCGAATCTAGCCTATGGTGCGATATATGCAAAACTAGAGGTGAACATAGATTAGAAGATTGTTATTTGTTCCAAAAATATGTGCAAACTCCCAGGAACTTATATTGCAAGCTCTGTAAATCAGTAGGGCATGACGATTTTCGAGCTTATGAACTAATGATGGAGTGTGGTGCTAACACTTATAGAATGTAAGGGGAAGAACATAGACTTGAGTATAATGGATAGCACAGTAGTCGAGTTGGTTATAAAGGAAGAGGTCGAGGTGGCAGAGATGGTTGAGGACGTGGACAAATTATTTTCTATAGCTGCGGCCAACCAGGACACTTTGTGAGATATTGTCAGAATCCCACTATGACATTTAAGTATTGTAAAGCCTTTGATCATGTAATTGAAGGATGTCTAGTACTTATGGAAAAAATGAAAGAAAAGAGAAACCAACAACTCACACAGAATATCCATATGATGATTGTCGAATGGAGAACCGATGATCCTCGAATCAATATTGTTACTAGAAGTGGAGTTGCAGCCAGTGATGACAAAGTAAATGAAAAGAAGGAATCTGAAACTACATAGGTTAGAAAAACTGTTGAAAAAAATCTTGTATTTGATATGTAGAAGGAAAAAAAGGTGTTTATGGAAGAAAAGTGAATCTTTATGGATGTTGGAGCTTCAACATCTAGTGCACAACCGAAACAAAAAACTAATTGTGACATAGCAACAACTTCGACACAAAAACAAGCTTTGACACAAGATCAGGAGGCAGTGAACCAAGAAGGTATTTTAAAGTATTTTTTGCAAAATTGTATGAAGTTATTAAGAGATCAAAAGGTTGTAGAAGGACTTCAAGAATTGATAGATTCATGTGCATCTAAGGAAATACCATGAAATGAGTTTCACGGATTTAACAATTTGCATCAGCAGAAGAGAACAGGAAGAGAAATGAGGCTTAGTGCGCAAATAGGAGACTATGAGATGGATCACATTATTTTAGATCTGGGATTTGAGGCTAATTTTGTGATGAAGCAGACATGGGAATTAATGGGTAAGCCAAAGTTACAGTGGTCACCTATTCAGCTGAGGATGAAAAATCAGCAGAAGATCTTCCCCTTAGGAAGACTATTAGGTGTGATAGTGGACATTGAAGGAGTTCGCACTACAACTGACTTTGAAGTAATACAAATTGTGGATGATAGTAACCCCTATCCTGGATTTCTTAGACTTGATTCAGCATTCAATGACATGGCTATTATTAATATAAATAAGAGATAAATGATATTCGAAGGGAACAATAGGAGGGTAATTGTTCCCTTGGATCCATCAGAAGGAGCAAGGTATACAGAGCTAGTTAGAGAAGAATATTGTGCAATTGATATAGATAATATCTATCAATTGACAGCAAAGGAACATGATTTTTTTTACCTATTGTAGAGGGAAAGTTAACTTGGGAGCATGATAGTTCTTTTGCATCAGACTCAGAGGAAGTATTGGAGAATTGGCATACTAGGCTACATGAAGTATCTACAAGGTGTTGCGCAAGAGTTACTAAATCAGTTCGTTGCATGACATTTAAGGCATGTAACCTTCCTTCTTATGATGGCTTAGGTGATGTGAATGTTTTTCTTGATGATTATGAGGAACATGTTCCATAAATTCAAATATTTTCATCTTTGGATATAGCCCTAAAATCTACTCCTGCTAGATGGTGGGGTATACATAAGAAGAATACAGAAGGTTGGTAGGAATGTCGAACATTGATGTGGATAAGATTTGGTCATATAAAAACAGAGATGGAGTTGAAATGTGATGGTGAAATGAGTCCTAGGGATCATATCCATTTATGTACTACAACATGGAAGGAAATTCCACAACAAGAATGGGTACATCAGTTCATTCATACATTGGAAACAATTCCTTAGAATTGGTACTTAGAAACAGGGCTTTGACATGGTACTGTTTGCTGGGTAGATATGGTTGATGGGTTGATATTTACATTTAGCTTTGAAGATGATTGTCCATATATAGATTCATCCCTTCAGATAGTTAAGAGGAAGACCTTCGAAAATACAGCTCCAAGGACATGGCCTCAACCTGATTGGGTTGCGCATACAGAACATGCACTAGAATGCTACAACCTTATTGCAGAAGAAGAAGAAGATCCTCGCAACATTGACATAGCATAATCAGAAGGACACCACGAACTAAATGGACCTGAGCCAGCAATACCATATATAATAAATACAGTAAAGGTAATGAAGGTAAATAGATGATCAGAAGAGGAACCGAATTTTCCAACTATAGGAGATTATTGCGATGAAGAAACAATAAGAAAAGTGACCGAATTCCTTCATGAATATCAGGAGTTGTTTCCCACTAATTTTTCATAAATGAATAGTATAGTAGGAGATTAGGAGTTATGAAGATCCCACTTAAGCCTGATGTGAATACAGTCAATCAAAGACCTTATAGATTGAATCTGAAGTATAAGGAGAAAGTAAAAGTTGAGTTTGATTAGATGATAGTAATAGGAGTCATTGAACCTATGGAAGAATCAGAATGGGTAAATTCTATGGTCCTACAAGAAAAGAAAACTCAAAGAGAAATTAGGATTTGTGTTGATTTGAGGAAGTTGAATGATGCATGATCCTTTGCCTACCACTTTCACAGATGAAGTATTAGACAATCTAGGAGGTCAGGAATTTTATTCATTTATAGATGGATTTTTAGGATATCATCATATTATAATTGCACCTGAATATCAACATAAGACCACCTTTCCTACAGAATGGGGTTCATACCAATACACAATGATGCCTTTTGGATTAAAGAATGCCCTTGTTGTATTTTCAAGGGTCATGGTTGCATCTTTCAAACAATGTATCCACAAATTTCTAGAAGTATACTTTAATGATTGGATAGTATTTGGGTTGTTAAGAAAACATACTCAAAGTTTAAAACTTATGCTTGATACATGTAGACAATATCATATCTCCCTGAACTTAAAGAAATTCATATTTTGTGTGCCTTTTGGTATATTCTTGGGACATTGTTTATAACCAACGATTGATGGTGGACCTTGAAAAAATTGCTATCATTGTGAACTTACTTCCACCAAAGGCAGTAAGACAACTACATTGGGACATACAGGATATTACATAAATTTTGTCAAAGGATATGCTCAAATTACTGCACTTATGGAAAATTGTTGAATAAATATGTCACTTTTCAATGGGATGAAGAATGTCAAAAGAGACTTGACATATTGAAGGAAAAGATGGTAATTGCTCCTATACCAGTAATCCCTTATTGGAATAAGGAATTTCATGTATATGTGGATGCTTCTTGTATATTATTGGGAGTGGTACTAGCACAACCTGCTACAGGAGAAATTGATCATCTTATAGCTTTTGCAAGTAGGAAACTATCTAAAGCTTAGAAGAATTACACAACTACAAAAAGGGAAGGATTGGCAACAATATATGCCTTGCAGAAGTTTAGACATTATTTGTTGGGATCACAGTTCAAGGTGTTTACAGATCATTCTGCATTAAAAGTATTTGGTTAATAAGCCTGTTTTAGGAGGGAAGATTTGCAGATGGTTGTTTTTGTTCCAAGAATATGACTTTGAAATTGTTGTTAAGCTAGGAAATCTAAATGCAGGACTTGATCATTTGTCAAGGTTGGAAACAGGTGAAGAACCAACAAGTATACAAGACAACCTCTCTAATGCGCAACTATTTGCAATCAAAATTGTAGATGATCATTTTGCAGACATTATTCAGTTTTTGAACACAGGAATGGCTCCTTTAGAATATATTATGAAGAAGAAGAAGGAATGAGTAGTGAAGGCAACTGATTTTTCATTGATAGTAGGACACTTATATAAGATGGGAACATATGAGATAATGTGTAGATATGTTCCTGAACATGAAAGGAAAATCATTCTAATGGAGGCTCATGAGGGCGCAATTGGTGGACATTATGCAGGAAACACCACTATGCAGGAGATTTTGAGAGCAGGATTGTGGTGGCCTACGCTACATGCAGAGTATTGCATAGCTTGTGATGTGTGCCAAAGAATAGGAAAACCTTCAAGAAGAGATGAGATGCCACTGGTACCACAAGTTATATTATAGGCTTTAGATAAATGGGATATTTATTTTGGTGTACCTATCAATCCACCTAGAAAGAGGACTGGTGAGAGGTACATAATTACCGCAACTGATTATTTGACAAGATGGTCGAAGCACAACCAGTAAGATATTGCAGCACAGAGATTGTTGTGAAGTTCATTTTTGAATACATATTATCTAGATTTGGGTGTCCAAAGATCTTGATGAGTGACCAAGATTCAATTTACTGAACAATACTATTGAAGCATTGACTTAGGAATTTCAAGTTTATCATCAAAATATTACTCCTTATCACCCTCACACCAATGGAACTATGGAAAAATTTAATAACATTTTGGAGAAGGCATTGACTAAGGTATGCAATGTAAACAGAGATGAGTGGGGCCTTAGAATTCCAACAGTATTATGGGATTATACAACTACATGCAAGAAGTTGATAGGTCAGACACCCTTCAGGTTATTTTTTGGACAAGAAGTTGTGATGTCCATGGAATACATTGTGCATAGCCTAAGGATTGCATCTTTTAAAAGTATGGCACACCTTGACATAATGGAGGAAATAATGTTGCAGTTGATTTGTTTGGAAGAAGATAGATTTATAGTAGGGTTCCATCAGCAAGTACAAAAATCAAGAGAAAAGGCCTGGAATGATAGGCATATTAAGCAAGAGAAGTTCCAAGTAGGAGACCTTGTTCTCCTATATGATAGTAAGTTTATGAAGTTCCTAGGAAAATTCAAAATGCATTGGTTAGGCCCATATGTTATTAAGTATATTATTGATAGAGGCACAGTTCAGTTAGCAAAGTTAAATGGAGAAGTGATTCAGGAAACGTAAATGGTAGTAGGTTGAAGTTGTACAGGGACAACCCTACCCCTACAACTTCACTCAAAGGAAGAAAGGAGAAAATTCTTTGTGCCACCTATAGTTGAAAGTGGGCACACGATTATAAACTACGATGTAGAGAGCTTCGATGTAGGAAGTTACTTCGCTACATTCTAAAGTATGTCGAATTTCATAGGAACCGCAACATAAGACGGGATGTGCGCGACACTGTGGAATGTGTCGAAGTTCACCAGAAAACAGAAATATGACCGTTAAAAGGGAAAAAAACACAGAAACTTGCATTTATGAGGACAGATTGGCAAAATCTAAGGATATATATGCAATTAATGAGAAAATATGAACGAAATCTAGAAAAAATCAAATCTAATGATGGGGTTCGAATTCTAGAATCGTTATAAATAAATCACCTCTCGCCTAGATTAAGAAATTTGTTGAATCGAGAGCTTGAGTGTTCATAGTGCGAAGAAATTGCAAAGAATTTTTGCCTGAATGTTCTGTCAATGGAAGACTTTGTGCATATATTTGAAGAAAGAGGCACAGAAGGAGTCATGGAAGCAACCTTCATAGCAACCACTAGTATGGCCGCGGCATCAGCTCAGATGTCCATAATAGCATCTTCATCACCGCAGAAACAAAGAAGATCGTTGAGGAAGAATCTAGCTAAGGAAGTGAGAAGAAAGAAGAAATAATATAAGAATCCCATTAAACCCCAGTAAAAACCCGAGCCAGTCAAAGACCGTGATGAAGAAGTGGAGGAGATCAGGGAAACTTTTAGGGGCTAATATTCGCCCATGGGCTAATTTTCTATACTTTTTCCAAAAAAAGATTTGTTAATTTCCTTTTTTTTTTATAAAAATGATTCGCCCAAATTTTATAGAATGAAATTATTTTACCCTAAAAATCGCCAAAAAATTATATATAGACTATATAAAAATATTATAAATTTGAATATTTTGACAAAAATATGTCCAAACATTTCATAGATTTCATATTATGGACTAGTGGGATTCGCCAAGGTTTCTAAACTTTAAGATAAATTACAATCCTTAAAATTTTCCCTAGAGGAGATACAGGCGGAGGAAGGCGACACAGTATTTTTATCACCCCTACCACCATACATCCCATCGAGAAAACCAAAGTCCAAACCTAGAAAGGAATCAAAGGATTTGAGGTATGGCACACTTACACCCTTGTTGTTGCAAGTAGTACCCTTTAAATGTGAAGTTTTAGGAAAAATTCCATAGCTAAAATTCATGGATTATGATTTTAAAGACAGGAAGAAGTACCCTCAGTTCACACTGGATTGATATTTGAAACATGTGCACTACCCAGACGCTTGAAGTGACAATGTTAGAGCCATAGCAATGGGTGAACGGGTTGGCACAGTCAAGACTGCTAGATATGTTGAACATGCCACACTTCGACAGAAGTACGGTGAGAACAACGTGTGTGAGGTAGTTTCTCGTACTGGTGCATGATAGAAATTTATGGTTTGGGAATAAGATCCCCATAGACCCTATATTGATTTGGAAAATCATACGATTTCCATACCAAGGATGGAACCCCGCGAAGGAGTTCGTTGGAAAGGACCAGGACCACTCTATAGTGGAAAGTATGAAGAAAAAGATAGTGTTGGTCAAAGGAAAGAGGGGCTACGACATAAATTCGATCAGCGACCAAGCAGTTCACTTTGCGGCACACATATTGGCCAGGAAGATTATAAAGAAATGTCGCGTGAATGAAGTTTCTGCGCCAGCGGTGTCTCAATATAACTGGGTCAGATACCTATGCAAGGAGTTCCTGGATGACTGTTGTAAAGTCCAGGAAAAAGGTACAACTTTCCACTATGCTTGGTTGCTTTTGATTATTGCTATGTTGCGGTGGAGAGAACCAGAGGAGCTGCAGTAACCTAAGGTACCTACAAATACTTGTGAAGTTGTGAGGTATGCTTCATTATGGTTTACCACCAATGTGTCATGAACACAAGAGAACAAAATTTTTTTGTAATGTACCACATGGATTTACACATGCTAGTAAACTAGCACCCCCGACTCTCGTCGGGCTTATACGAGCAATATATCTCTATGGCGAAGTTCAAAGCAGATTTTCACAAGGTGTACATACAGGCACGTAGGGATCCAAAGAATAAATGGCATGCCTTGCCATATATGGTTACCGAAGATGATCTTGTGATGCAGATACAGGAATGGCCCAAATAATGGATGACCCCAATGGAGGTAAGCGGAGACAGTGCAATAGAAGGATAAGAGTTGGACACTTTGCAACATGGTGAAGCCAGTGGAAAAGATAAGGAGCAGGATGAACATGAGTCAAAGGAGGAAGAGCAGTAGGATGAGGGTCAACATGATCCTCTTGAGGAAGATGAGCAGACCAAGGAGACAAAAAAGGCAGAAACACAAAAAACTGTTGCGGAAAAATGGAAGGCAGAGGGCAAAGCTGCATCAAAGAAAAAGAAGAAGCAAAAGGCTGATAAGATGAAGGATATCATGGTCCTTACTAAAGATGACTTAGATCAAATCGGGGGCAGGATATAGGAAGCAACAATAGAATCCTAGAAGAAAGTCGAAGATCGCTGTGGTGCACTTCTAACCAGTGTTTCAAAACGTATCGCAGAATTGAAGATATTGGCAAAGATGGTCAAACAGCCCACGCAGATAGAGGAAAGGGTTGGAGCAGAAAGGTAGATAGATCCTATGCTTTCTGTTATATACCTAGGGGGGATAATATGGGGTACCAAGGGAGGTACCCAAGGTAATAATGTAATAATAGGATGGGCCATAGTAATAAATAAGGTGGTTAACCCATATCATGTAAGGGACCACAAGTAGTTAATAATAATGTAACGGGCCCATGGTATTAGTTTGATGGTATGAGGGAACCATGGTAATGACCCATGGTATTGTATGTATGAGGCCTATATAGAGGCTAGAGGCTCCACATGGAGAAATAGTCAAGGAATATTGTATGAACATGCATATGGCTTGTGGAGTGTTTTCCTTCCTTAAGGAGTGAATGTATGGTGTTGCCCTACCTTAAGGGTTTGATCAATAAAGAATCATTTCTATCTATATTCAGATCTTTTTATTCTTGGGTTTATTTCATTGCCTTATATTTTCTGGGTTAGATCTATAACAAGTGGTATCAGAGCACTTTCTTGGGCACAAAAGTGGAGAATTTTTTAAATTTTTTGCAGGATTTTGCGGGCGGCGAGTTTGCAGATCAGATCTGTATGTTTTGGTGCAAGATCTGCAAAATCTAATTGCAAATATATATTCTTTGTGAAAAAATAGCGGTTGAATCGGAGTCCAGATGAAGGAGATATCGCTGATCTAAAAATCAGTGGGGTTGCAGACAATTTTTTTGGGCAGCGAGTTTTCGGCATAGATCTGGATGTATCGGTGCAAGATCTGCAAAATCTAATTGTAGATCTAGATTTTGTGTAAAAAAACACTCAATTTCAAAAAAAAAATCAGTTGAATCGGAGTTCGGATGAGGGAGATATCGCTGATTTAAAATCAGCTCTTTTTTGCAGAAATTTTGGTGACGGCGGGAGAGTTGCAGCGCAGATTTGAAATTTCATTACCTGGATTAAAATTTTTATCACATGGTCAGATGCAGAATAGTTGTTCCATTTCCAAAAACAGGTCATAATAGGGATTCTAAGCAATATTGACTAAACTGTGACAATTTCAAATTTTCGCCAAATAAGTGAATTTTTTTTTCAAAACTCTCTTCATGGCTTCTAGCAAGGTCCTTTATTTTACAGGAAAAAATAGTGGTCCTACTATTGAAGAATACATAAAAAAACAGAAGTGGTTATGGAGAAGCAATTGGAAATGGTGGGTAGTGGAGGATTTTAGAGATGAGGCGGCCACATGGTGGGGATTAATTAACAAAACGAAGTGTTACAACCTGCCTGATGAAGCATTTGAAAAGTTCTTTTTAGACAGATGGTCTCATGCTAGAAAACAAGATGATGAGAAACATGTGGGGCTATTTTCTACTGGTATCTCCTTATTGCAGGTTCATGGATTCATTCAAAAGGAGAAGATTGTTGTGTCTATAAATCCTAGTTGTAAGCATAATTTTATCAATGTTAATTTGGCAAAAAAATTGCAAGTTCCAACAAAACACATTGAAAACATACAGGTTGATAATGAGGATGTTCAAGTTTATAAAGATTTGAAGCTTTTTATGGATAAGTATGTGTTGCATTGTGATTTTTATGCTTCAGATATGGATAACATGGATGTTGTTTTGGGATACCCTTGGATGGAATCAGTGGGTACTATCAATATTAATGTACAGAAGAAATTCCTGAAGCTTTGGTATAAAAAGAAGAAAATTACATTACAGGATATTTCCATTAATAAACAGGTAGAGTCTAAGGAGGCTGAAGGAGAAGATGTTCCAGGGTCTGACATATTAGATGATGAGCCAGTGATGATAGACAATCAAACACAAACAGAGGCTGAAGCAGAAAAGGTTACAGGTGCTGATACATCAGAGGAGGGCTCAGTGGTTGAAGTCATATTGGGAAAGAAGACGCTACAATAGGCACCACAGCAGGGTGAATTAAAGAAAAAGACATCGTGGGTTAAAACTTCAACATATCATCACCCACATCACCCCACAAGAAAACAACCAACAAGATGGAAACCAATTAGCCACAAGGACAACAACCCCCATATGACGGATAGCGAGGAGCGAAGATCCACCTACTACACATCAACACAGAAGAGCTGCCATGGTCAACTTCCATCTCAAGCGAGCGAGGCACCAGCGAGATCGAGGGTTCACCTTTCTCTTAGATGGCTAGATGCACGTGCATGGTACCAATGGACTACTCTTTTGAGTAGATCTTATTATTTGTGTTCTTCCCATGTTTCGGGGACAAAACATGCTAAGGGGGGTGGATGTTATATACCTAGGGGGGATAATATGGGGTACCAAGGGAGGTACCCAAGGTAATAATGTAATAATGGGATGGGCCATAGTAATAAATAAGGTGGTTAACCCATATCATGTAAGGGACCACAAGTAGTTAATAATAATGTAATGGGCCCATGGTATTAGTTTGATGGTATGAGGGAACCATGGTAATGACCCATGGTATTGTATGTATGAGGCCTATATAGAGGCTAGAGGCTCCACATGGAGAAATAGTCAAGGATTATTGTATGAACAAGCATATGACTTGTGGAGTGTTTTCCTTCCTTAAGGAGTGAATGTATGGTGTTGCCCTACCATAACTTGAGTTTGATATCAATAAAGAATCATTTCATATTATTTCTGGGTTTATTTGCATTGCCTTATATTTTCATATCATATCTATAATATTTATGGGTTAGATCTATAACATTTAGTACCAGTGGACTACTCTTTTGAGTAGATCTTATTATTTGTG
Organism: Pinus tabuliformis; assembly: GCA_031772625.1. Taxonomy (NCBI): domain Eukaryota; kingdom Viridiplantae; phylum Streptophyta; class Pinopsida; order Pinales; family Pinaceae; genus Pinus; species Pinus tabuliformis. The sequence continues at coordinate 1,013,186,779 of CM062816.1, read as the reverse complement.
TTCTTCCCATGTTTTGGGGACAAAACATGCTAAGGGGGGTGGAGTGTTATATACCTAGGGGGGATAATATGGGGTACTAAGGGAGGTACCCAAAGTAATAATGTAATAATGGGATGGGCCATAGTAATAAATAAGGTGGTTAACCCATATCATGTAAGGGACCACAAGTAGTTAATAATAATGTAATGGGCCCATGGTATTATTTTGATGGTATGAGGGAACCATGGTAATGACCCATGGTATTGTATGTATGAGGCGTATATAGAGGCTAGAGGCTCCACATGGAGAAATAGTCAAGGAATATTATATGAACAGGCATATGGCTTGTAGAGTGTTCTCCTTCCTTAAGGAGTGAATGTATGGTGTTGCCCTACCTTAAGGGTTTGATCAATAAAGAATCATTTCTATCTATATCAGATCTTGTTATTCTTGGGTTTATTGCATTGCCTTATATTTTCCGGGTTAGATCTATAACGCTTTCAGTGAGGCTAACACAAATACCAGTAGGATCCTTATAGTTTGAATCTGTCAAACTGCAACAACAGGCTAAAGAATGGAATCACGTCGACATGAATATCGCAACACTTTCGCTGCCAAGACTACACAAGCTACACATGGAGATAATTGAAGAATTGAAGCTATAGGAACAACATACATCGCAGTTGAATATACAGGTGGAAAATGAGCAAGTTGCATTGTGGTAGAATCTTGAGCAGGTGATGCAAGAAAAGGATCAAATGGCAGAGGAATGCTAGAAGATCAATGAGGTGGGTGAAGCCACATGTAAAGAGATTCTGGACCTTGATGTCCAAGAGGAAGACTTGGTAGAAGAAAAGGTCGTGAAGCTCAGCCTTACAATGAAGGGGTATAAGGACAAAATTGTCGAAGTGTAATTTAAGTATGAAATGCATATTAGTGAATTTCAAACGAAGTTGCAGCCAACTACACCATAAGAAATAAGGGATCAGAGGGAGACTAACCTAAAGACTGCAATGGCCAACATCTCCATAGCATTTGCAAACTATGGGAAGTTTTTAGATGACAACTTGAAAATTTGGACTTCATTACAAGAAGATCTAAATGTACATAAATTGCAGGAAGAAATGTAGCAGAAGCAGCAGTAGTTAGAAGATATTTGAGGATCTACGCAGACCTTACCAATCTCGTAGAGGCTCATGAAGATCAATGAGAGTAAGGCCCTCCAGAAGAACATTGAGGAACTGAAGAAGGAGGAGAAATTTTTGATAGAGAGGACTCAACCTTGGCAGGATGAGGCCCTCTAGTTATCGCAGGCAATGGATGAAAAGCCTCAGGAGCTTCGACAAAGGGAAACAGTGTTGGTTCAGAAGGTTGCATAGCATGTGATAGAGGCACTGTTAGAGGAAGCATGCACCGAGGACAAGCAAGAGACATAAGCTCTGCAATAGTTCAATCAGGCCTTCAAAAGCATCGCAGCAAAAATCATAGGGAAAGAAGCTGAGTGAATCAGGACGAGTCACATGTGAGTGTTGGGAGCCTCTTGGGTGCAACCCATCTTGGCCTAGATTGTGATGAAGACTCCACATTTTGGGGAATGGATTGTGAAGTAAAGGATGCAGCAAAGTGTGAAGTGCACCGCGCAGTGGAGCAGCGAAGTGCCAAAGTGGACCACATGGTATATGGGCTTCGGAGAAGGTCGAAGCCCCACCCTTTTTAAGAGAATATTATTTTGTATATGATGACTGGTTTTAGGACCATAGTAGCTTGTATTAGGGGAGTCCATAGTATATGGAATATTGTATTGTAATGATGGACCCTCAATGCAATAGTATATAATATGGTCAAATAATAAATAGATGAATCACCATCTTATGATCTAGATCTGTGTTATGGGTGCATCTTGTTGATCTATACTTTGAAAGGAAGGTGAGTCTCTCGCAGCTGAGTGCGCAAAGGTATAAGTCCACAGCTGAGTGCGTGGACTGCCTATAGTTGAGTGCGCAGGTCAAGAATTGTTTTTTGTACAAATTCTATATTATAAGAAACAATTCTTGTGGATGTAGTACAACATTGGGATGAACTATGGTAAAATATGTGTCTTCATGTGTATATTTGCTTATTATCAATTGTAGCATAGCAGTTTTATTACAATTGCATTTTGTTATAGCTCGGTAATGAGTAAGGGTTTATATGATATGTTTTAAGTGATGAATGTAATGTGGAGAAGTAATGTGAAGTAATCTATGCATGTTAAGTATCAGAAAAAGTAAAAATACCACATCATGTCATCCCTCAAGGCTACAAAAACCTGGTTTTGCATCCTCCCATAGTCACTTCGGGTGAGACTGTGATCTGCTTGTAGGTTGCTGCCAAAAGGGCCACTGATTGGGGGTTTTGTTGGTGCGCAATAAAAGCATTGAATCAGGGTCATCCCAACTTAAAATCCAACAAAAGCACTATATAAATAGTTTATGAATATGTAAACAAGGTTGGAACTTGTATAAAGAAAACAATTGTATATTGATGTAAGTCGTGGATTGTACTGAAAGTGATCAATTTACAGAAATACAAAGAAAGTTTGTTCTAGGATTTTGTGTCAAGCAATTAGTGATGTGTTCTTTCATGTAAGGTTGTTTCTTTTCCTCAGTTTCCATATGTTTTTTTCCCTCCTTCTTGTTGCAAGAAGATTAAGGGCCGAATTTTCTTAATTGTACTCTACTCTGGCTTGTTAACAATATCAATGTTTCTTTTTTATATTAAATATAGAATTCATCTCAGTATGCTCTATATTTAATTGAACTTAGATCATATTCATAATATTCACACCACAAGCACTCTATAAGATCCAAGAGTTTTTCTACCCTTCCTTGTTATAGTTTCTTTGTTAATTATGATTGATTACTCAAAATATTATCACTCCATGCCCAATGGACTTTTCCAGCATCTTTCAACCGAACTTTTGAAAACCCAACTTGAACTTAGATAACTAGCCTAGAATCTGAAGCAAAAATCTAAATCATACAGAGAGATCCCTATTTGAAGCTAGAAGGGCTAGATCCTAGATTTAAAAGTGGTTTTGTGGTTACCTTTGGGTTTCTCTCCTCAACCTAGGGAAATTACTGAGTCATAACATTATGGCGACTCCGTTGGGGAACGAATTAAAAAACAAAAATTTTCCCTCGTAAATATTGATTTTAGAGTTCCAAAGCTATTTCTTATGGGTGACAATGAAGTAGAAGCTATTCAGGCTAATTTTCCACCCAGAATTTGTACATATACCCATCTGTAAATAATCTATTCAAAGATTTGGCTCCCAAGAAAATCTACATCAGATCCCACCCAAATCCTAACCTACCTAAAATTGTGAATAATATTGAGGAGCTGATTAGGAAGAAGAGTTTTATAAAGAACCAAACAAGCAATAATCCTTTGCCAAGAGTTAATTCCCTTCCAGAAAGTTTTATAACTATTGAGGATATTGAATTTGACTTACCCTTTGAGAATAGTATTTTCATAAACAAATCAGAAAGATTTGTCCCTGAGACAGTGTTTGATGAAAATTTATTGAAACATTATATCTCAGCACATCAGCCTCTCATTTCAGATTTTGATAAATATGTTATAAAATAGTATGAAAAGCTTGAAAACTCGGTGACTAAATTGAATTAGGCTGCTCAGAAAGCATTTACAGATCAATCAACTAATTTTTCTTCTTCTGCCTCATCATCAACCCCACCTATGGTTTCCCTTTTCACCACTATTCCCATTTCATCTACCATCTAGAATCCTTCTATACCAACTCAACAAGTCATAATTCCGCCTTCCTTAGAACCCTTAACATCCAGAACAACTACAATTTCATCCTCTTCTCATATTCCAGTCATTGCAGCTCATTATTCCCCTCTGGTTTTACCAACACAATTGAATTCTAGGCCATAGAATTATGGACAATGTATAGCCCAATTTGATAGCATTGGGCCTATCACAGCACAACAACACAAATACAAGAAGAATGACTTATGTTGTAGCGGCTACAACAACCCTCCAAAATTTTAGCTTGCACCAATTTCGGAGCCTCCCTTGAAGAGTTTCACTTGATGACTGCACACACTCGGGTTCACTCCGTGAGCTCGTGTGAGTCTTTACATCTACTTTGATTGTGCATTGCACTCAATTCTCTACATGCTAATGTCTAAGTCATGCTTGCGACCATGTTCTCGTTATGCTCAAAGTCTTCACTTCGTATGTTCTTGTTGTGTTCGTTATGAAAGCATCTGTCGCACTGACACACGAAGTCACATTCACTGTTGCACAAGTGTTGACTTGATCAATGAACGGTCAATCATGAGTGTCGTGCTTGTCACTTGCATCGTCAGTCATGTTGGGTTGTGTTATATTCTTTCCACGACTAACCTACGTAGTGAACCAGGGGGTTAGAGGGGGGGCGTATCCCCCCCTTTGTTGCATCTATTGCGCAGTGGGGGGGTCACAGGGGGCTTTGAGGGGGGTGGGTAGCCCCCCTCTACGGGGTCTGGGCCAGTGCCCCGGGAAAAAAAAAAATTGGACCCTATATTAGGTTGGGCGAACCTACCTATGGTTTTCGGTCGATGGTTTTGGACGCGATGGTTTTCGGTCCATGGTATTGGATGATTTAGCATGTATAAATATGTATTGTAGCATTGAAAGGAATATAAATGAAAAATCAAGCTAGTAGTCCCAGTTTTGGGATCCAGGGGAAAATCTCTATGTATATGTGTTTTATGTGTTATGCTCTCGCATTGTTTATTTTCTATGCTTTAGAATTCATATGCAGGTAATTTCTGTGAAGGGTTAAAACCTACATTTGGTATCAGATCTGTTTTGGCTTCAAGGGGACACCTTTGTTGCTGAGGGTTTTCGCTCAGGCCTGTGGTAGACCCTGTTCAATGGGAGATTTGTGGGATCGATTCTAGTGATGAAAGAACATGGCGAGTAGTGGAAAGATAGAGATCGAGAAATTTAATGGTCAGAGTTTTGAGTTATGGAAACTCAAGATGGATGATCTGTTGGTGGATAAAGATCAATGGATCGTAGTAGATCTAGGTACTAAACCAACGGGAGTGTTCGATGAAGAATGGAATAAGTTGGATCAGAAGGAAAAGAGAACAATACGATTGTGTGTCTCAGATTCAATATTGTTGAATGTATCAGGGGAAGCTACGGTGAAGGATTTTTGGGACAAGTTAAGGACTTTGTACCAATCTAAGTCTCTAGTGAATAAACTGTTCCTACAGAAAAAGTTGTATAACCTGAGGATGAAAGATGGAGACTCGGTGACAAAGCATCTGAATGCATTTTATACTGTGGTAATTCAGTTATTCTCTGTTGATATTAAAATTTCATATGAAGATAAGTGCATCAGTTTGTTGTGTTCTCTACCAGATTCGTGGGATAGTCTGGTTATTGCAACAAGTAGCAATGCAACTACCTTGTAGTTTGATGAAATAGTCTCATCCTTGCTGACGAAGGAGATGAGACGAAAAAATATGGAGAGCTAAAATGGTGATGCCTTGTCTATATGAGGATGGTCCCAGAACAGAAACAACAATAAGTCATCGAGTGGGAGATATAAATCTAGAGGGAGATCAAAATCTCCAAGAAAGCCTGTAAAGGTGGTGTTCTAGAAATGCGGAAAGGAAGGGAACTGCAAAAGGGATTATAGATCTAAAGCTCCTGACAAAGGAAAGGGATCTGACGATGCTCCTTCTGCAGAGGCAAAAACCACCTCAGATGAAGGTGGGGATGTGAACTTGGCTTCTTCAAGTACACATGTAGATCATGAGGCATGGTTGATTGACTCAAGTGCATCCTTTCAATTCATTCCCCATAGAGAGTGGTTCTGCGAGTATGATAAATACGATGGTGGTGATGTCTTCTTAGAGGATGATAGGAAGGCTAGAATCGTCAGAAGTAGAAAAGTAAAGTTGAAGTTGCAAGGTGGAAGGGTTAGAACACTTCCGAGTGTTCTACATATTCCTGCATTAGCCAGAAATTTGATTTTTGTAAGCAAGATGGATGATGCAGGTGTAAAAATAGTGTTCAAGAAGGATACCTGCAAGATGGTTCGGGGAGCACTGGTATTGATACAGGGAGTTTGGACTGGAACTTTGTACAAGTTGCAAGGTAGCATTGTTGTTGATGGGTGCAACAATTCTGTGGTTCCTAAAAGTGGAGCAGAAAATCTAGTGGTCTCTGGAGAGAAGACCATGCTGTGGCATCAAAGGCTTGGACATATTGGGGAGAAGGGCCTTTGAATACTTCATGGTAAAGGTATGGTAGAAGGTATGAGTAACAGCTCTCTGGATTTTTATTTTTTGTGAAAATTGTGTATATGGGAAGCAGAATCGGGTGAGTTTCCCCTCTAGTGGTAAGAGGACGAAATAGATATTAGAGCTTGTGCACAGTGATGTGTTTGGACCTATGAAGGTTCCATCACTAGGTAAGTCTATGTACTATGTATTATTTATAGATGACTTCTCAAGGAATACATGGATATATTTCCTTAAGAAGAAATCTGAAGTCTTTGACAGGTTTAAAGAATTTAAGGCTCTCGTGGAAAACCAGACAGAGAAGAAGATAAAGGTGCTAAGGAAAGATAACGGTGGAGAGTTTTGCAGTAAGGAATTTGAAGAATTCTATAAGAAGTGCAGTATAGCATGGCAGAAGACTACTCCATATACACCTCAAGAAAATGGAGTTACAGAAAGAATGAACAAGATGTTGACAAAAAGGGCAAGAAGCATGCTCTGTGGTGTCGGGTTAGGACAATAATTATGGGCAGAGGCGATGGAGACAACATGTTACCTGGTAAACAAATCACCTTCATCAGCGTTGGAGGATAAGACTCCATAAGAGGTATGGACTGGTAAGAAACCCTCTCTTTCACATCTGAGGGTATTTGGATGTGGTGCATATGTACATGTTCCAAAGGAGAAACGAACCAAGTTAGATAGTAAATCTGAAAAGTGCATCTTTATTGGGTATAAGGATGGTTTAAAGGGTTATAAGCTTTGGAACCCAACAACAAGGAAGGTTGTGTACAGCCGAGATGTGATGTTTAGAGAGGTGAAAGATGTTATTAAACATGAAGTCCAACCAAAGGAACCTAAGAAGATAGAGTTTGAGCTAAAGGAGGAGGAATCAGAATCTACAACAGAGGAGGAATCAAAAGATGAAGAGCCACAAACTCCGGGTGTAAGAAGATCAGTTCGAGAAAGAAGGCAACCAGAAAGGTATAGTCCATCTGCTTTCTGTTCAAATTTTGCTTTATCTATTACTGATGATGATCCCAAAACTGTGAAGGAAGCAGTCGATTCAGAGGATGGAAAACTCTGGAAAGAGGCCATGGTTGATGAAATGGCATCTTTGCACAAAAATGAGGCTTGGAATCTGGTGGAGTTGTCGGCTGGAAGGAAACCCATTGGTAGCAAATGGGTGTTCAAGAAGAAGACAAATGTAGAAGGAAAGGTGGAGAAATACAAATCTCGGTTGGTAGCAAAATGTTATTCCCAGGTGCCGGGAATTGATTTTGGTGATATTTTTTCTCTTGTTGCCAAGGTAACTTCTATCAGGTTACTTTTATCTGTTGCTGCTGCTTTTTATTTTGACGTAGAACAGATGGATGTGAAGACAACATTTCTTCATGGGGATCTGGAAGAGGAGATCTACATGAAGCAACCTATAGGCTTTGCGGTGAAGGGTAAGAAAGAACTGGTATGCAAGTTAAAGAAGTCTCTGTATGGGTTAAAACGGTCACCAAGGATGTGGTATCAGAAATTTGATACATTTATACGGGGACTTGACTTCACGAGAAGCAAAGCAGATCACTGTGTGTATTTTAAATTACTTTGTGACTGTTTTATTTATCTAGTCTTGTATGTGGATGATATGTTGCTGGTTGGAAATGAAAAAGAAATTATCCAGGATTTGAAGACCCAATTGTCCTCCAAATTCAACATGAAAGATCTTGGTGCCGCAAACGAGATTTTGGGCATGGAAATTAAAAGAGATCGGCCAAAGAGGAAGCTCTGGTTAAACTAGAGGAAGTATGTCAAGACAATACTTCAGAGGTTTAATATGCAGGATAGTAAACCGGTGAAGGTTCCTATTCCTGTAGGTGTAAAGTTATCTGTTGAACAGTGTCCCAAGACACAAGAAGAGGAAGAGGATATGTCCGATGTTCCATATGTAAGTGCAGTCGGTAGCCTGATGTATGCAATGGTTTGTACTAGACCATACATTGCACATGCAGTGGGAGTAATGAGCAGGTTTATGTAAAAACCAAGGAAGGAGCACTGGACAGCAATGCAGGGGGTTTTCAGCTATTTGCATGGCACTAGTGATTATGGTTTGTGCTACCAAGGAAGACCAAGATTGGACAGAGTGTTGGATATCTGTGGCTTTGTTGATGCATACTGGGCTGGAGATCTGGATCAGAGAAGATATACAAGTGGGTATGTGTTTAACCTATTTGGAGGTGCAGTCAGTTGGATGAGTAAGAAACAATCTGTAGTGGCATTATCAACTACAGAGGCAAAATACATGGCAGCCGCTCATGCAAGCAAGGAAGCAGTTTGGTTGCAGAGATTATGTTCAAGTATGGGGTTCATATAGGGAGCTATAAGGATAAAATGTGACAGCCAAAGTGCAATTTTCTTGGCAAAGAACCCTGCTTACCATTCAAAGACAAAGCACATTGATGTTCAATATCATTTTGTGAGGGATATGATAGAAGACAAAAAGGTGTTGCTGGTAAAGGTGGACACTTTGAAGAATACTGTAGATGCATTTACAAAATCTGTGAGCTCTGAGAAGCTCTCCTAGTGTAGGGAAACAATGGGCATTTCAGGGCTGGAAAAATGACTAAGCTCTCCTGTGGCCCCCATGTGGAAAGAAAAAAACAAGTGGGAGAATGTTGGGTTGTGTTATATTCTTTCCACGACTAACCTACATAGTGAACCAGGGGGTTAGAGGGGGGGTAGAGCCCCCCCTTCATTGTGTCAATTGCACAGCGGGGGGATCACAGGGGGGGCAGTAGCCCCCCCTTTCCGAGGGGTTTGAGGGGGGCAGGTAGCCCCCCTCTACAGGGTCCGGGGTAGTGCCCCGGGAAAAAAAAAAATTGGACCCTATATTAGGTTGGGCTAACCTACCTATGGTTTTAGGTCCATGGTTTTGGACGCGATGGTTTTTTGTCCATGGTATTGGATGCTTTAGCATGTATAAATATGTATTGTAACATTGAAAGGAATATATAAATGAAAAATCAAGCTGGTAGTCCCGGTTTTGGGATCCAAGGGAAAATCTTTGTGTATATGTGGTTTATGTGTTATGCTCTCGCATTGTTTATTTTCTGTGTTTTAGAATTCGTATGCAGGTAATTTCTATACGGGGTTAAAACCTACAGGTCAGTCTTGTTGAAGATGTGTGTCTGGATGGCTTGGGTCATTTCGTCATCGAGTCATGTGAATGTGTGTTTATATGATCAACTATGTATCTTTCAATTGTTCACACACTTAGTCATTGTTGCTGAAGTGCTGATGACCAAACTCCCCTCTAACAGTTAGGCTGTCACCCCGCCATTGATTCGATCTACTGTCAACGAGAACAGCGCAGAAGCACCAAGCTAGTATTTTAAAGTTGTGTTGCTCGCAAGAAATTCAATCAAATCTCATGTTGGCCACCTGGACTGTTAGACCCGATAGTCACCCTGGGACTGACTCCCCTCAAAAATTGCACAGAGGTCACTGACCTTACTCACTCAGCTGACTGAGGAAATTTCACAGACAGGCTGGACAGACACCAAGTTCTCGTCCCCGTCTCCCCTCAAAATTTGCGCAATTTTCCCAGTTAGTCATCTCGACAGTCGACCAACTGTTCATCTCAGAAATTGCGTAGTTTTCATGAGCAGACATTCCTCTTCCCATTAGTCAACTCAGCTCAAAAATTACACAGAGATGATCAGAAGGTCGGCCTCCCGGCCTCAGTGCATTTTTCCTTGCCAGCATCCCCTAGTAGCAGACCGCCAATTCCCTCCAGGAATTATGTAGTTTCTGCTGCCAGTGACTCCAACAACCAACTGGTAGTTCCCTCTAGGAATTGTACAGTTTTGGCTGTCAGTGACCCCAGCAGCCAGCTACCAATTCCCTTTGGGAATTTTGCAGTTTTGGCTACCAATATCCCAGGCAGTTCCGCCAAAAAACTTTGCAATCCCTGCCTGCTGACCCTTCATGTAGCCCAACTCATTCCTCTAGAAAATTGGGAAAATCTAATTGTCCATCCCCCGCTACCCGTTCATTCTGAAAAATGCGTAAAGCATGCTTGCCTTGCCTTCATGCAGCCCAGACTCTCCCTCCCAAAATTTGCCTAATTTTGCCTCCCCAGTCGAGTGAGACCTCGTGGACAGCCACTATCAACTTAGATTTCCCTTCTCCATCACTCAGTGGATCTTGCATAGTTTTCATCAGCAATGCCCGGAGCCACCATTCCGCTTCACAACCTTGCTGCCTCTCCCAGTCACCTGCATCCGAAATGATCTTGTATCATGGTAGACTAGGAGGTTTTGGATTTGGTGTCGTCTCGTCCTAAGTGACTGCAGGTACAGGTACACCAACAAGCATGGCAAGACGATGAATGGGATGAATGAATGGAGCACATGCAGAAGGATAGGTTCACCAATGGATGAACAAACGAAGAATATGAAGAATATGAAGTGGACGAACGCGATGAACATGCACCTTTGTGAACAAATGAGCCTGTGAAGCCTTCCAGCATGCAAGAAAGGAACAACATGCTAAAGCTTCATCAAGCGAACCAAGGACCATCGAAGACTCCGTGCACTTTGCCATGCAGAGGTGAAGCTATGATACACCATGAAAACATCCATCACCCAGCAGAATTGTAGCTCGACATGCACTCCAGCAGCAACACAAATGAAGTAGCAATGTCATGTCAAGTCATGTCGAGTCATGTCATAAGTCATGTTGCCCACATCTCCACTATGGGCTATGTTGTCAATGAATGTGATGTAACATGGAAGTCTAGAGACCCACTTGTTGAACAATGATTCATGTAAGTCGAAAATTCATGGAAGTCAAACGGTCATGAGGGTAGTCGAACAGACACAAGGGTCAATTTCACCCTTGGCTATAAATACCCCCTCATTTGTACATGAAAAGTACTTGTTGAACTCAACCCCTTCACATAGTCAAGAGAGTCTGTAATCTTTTCTTTTAGGAGTAAGCAGTGGCTCAATGCCCCGCCCTTGGGGTTAGTGATGTATGGTGTAACGATGTGTCTTAGCACTTTCACTTAATTCAGAAGCCTGCTAACAGGCCATCATGTTTTCACACATGTATTGTATTTGTTGTAAGACTGATATTTAACACTTGTAATGCATGTTGCTTTAACCTGTTTTCTACATCTGAACTGTTTCATTTGTTGTAATGCATAATCTATTAATGGAAATGTGTTGTATATGATGTTAACATTGTCTCGCTCATGTAGACTGCTCTCCCAGACATCAGATAGACCTTTCACATGAAGCTTGTTGTAACAACTGTTGCACTCGTTCGGAGTGATCTGTTGAGTGTTGTATGTGTTATCTTACCATGAATGTTGTGACTGTCGCATCCGTGTGGACTGCTCCTCCAGAAGCTATGCATGTCCTGTTGTGTTGTGTGTTCCGAGCAGAGTTGGGACTGAACCCAATCCAACCTGGAACTCACTTGAACCCTCTTCCCCTTTACAGTGAAAGAACCGTTGACACGAGTACACTTACACTCACCAGGCATGCAAACCTCACTTCCCAAAGACAAATAAAACCACTCTCTTGTGCTGACGAGCAAGAGTCGAGGAAAATCCTTAAGACAATGGCAACCAGGCCATTATACTAGATGGGCCTCCCACACCAAACGGTCTAAGGTCTAATACCATAGAGTGGTATTAAAGCATGGTTCAACCCTTAGAATGCATGGGCAGAATGTGTTTGTCATGCATGCATGTCAGTTGCATGTGTTCTTTATGTTTGTGGACTATGTGCTTGTTATGTATGCATGGTAGTGGTCATTGTTATAGTTGTGTTTCCATGAAGGAGTATATGTTGTTATGCATGCATTGTCATGGTTATGGTTATGCATGTATGGTAGGTCAGACATGAATTGTGAGTTCATTGCATGCAATTAGGTCATAATGATGATATTGGTATGTTATGATGCTAATGAGTTGGTTAAGATAAAGCAAGAGATGCAGACCATCAAAGTGAAGTTACAGCATTGGACCTTGAGGCAAGAGCATGTTGTCATACAAGTTTGTATGTTGGGAATGAAGGTATGCAAGTTAAGGATTGTTATATGCATTATGGTTATATGTATGCTTTTCATTTTATTGATGTTATGGTTACATACATGATAGATGCTAGTTTATTAGTGTAGTCATATGCACATGTGTCAGATAGTTATGAATGATAGTAACCCATGGTTGTGTGCATTGCTATTGTTGTTTTATAACTTAATGATTATGTTATATGTTGTTGATGAGTATGTTATAGGTTAACTTCTTGTTGTTATATGATAGTTAGCTTGATGATTAGGGTTATTACATTAAGATATTGATCTTATATGTATCATACTAATTTGGATAGGTCTATGTAAATGGTTAGGGTTATGACATTCATGTATGAGTTAATATGTTGTGATATTATGTCATACTAATCTATACTGACTATGCATATGTGATTATTGTGTATGAATGATAATTGATTATGAGTTTATGATGTGAACATGTTAGTTAGTTACTATTATGAATATCATGATATTATTTGTGTTTGAATTGATATGTTGTGAAGTTATATCGTGCTAATCTAGATTGATTGTGTAGACAATATTGCCTCACTTGAGATACATTAAGTTATGAGCTTGCTTATGTTGTCTAATTTGTTCTTGAATGTTTGATTATGTCGTCTATCTATTGGTGAATGTTTGATTAATCACATGATATGAGTATGGGTCTATAAGATTGCATCAAGAAATGATATTATTTTAAGATGGTCGTACTAACACATATGTGTTGAGATAGCTGAAATGTACTTGAGTGTAATAGGTGATAGTTGTAGAATTATGTCTTATGACTATTAGTTGATTATGACCTGGTTGTTAGACTTGGTAAAGGTTGATTTCAAATTTATAGATAAGATGCCTTGATTTGTGGAACATGTGTGAATAATCACAAGGAAACATGCTTGGTATTATCATGACAAGTTAACAATCGATTTTCTTATATATACTTAACAATTAGGTGAAGTGATAGCATATAGTAAGACTCAATTGTAGCAAGGTAAATGGTAAAAGAAAAGGAATTGGGAAATAATTCCTTTGGTTATGTTTGGAAACCCTAATTCCAAACGAATGAGTGTTTTGCATACACAAAGCCTTCTTAACCTTTATTTCATCTAACATTACGCGGATATGTGCTATAGTTATCAACATGTATTTGACATGTACATCAACTAGTTTCTAGTTATAGATGGATTTGTTAAAGGATTGGAGTCCCTTGAGAGATGGCTTGGATGTGTTGAGTTGCAACCAATGTTCTTGGCACAAAAAGGTAAGGTAACTAGTGTATTGTTATGTTTATTTATGCATTGAAAGTTATGTGTTTATGGAAGTATGATGCAGGGGATTGCATGGCAAGATACTTCCATGAAATTCTAAAGAAGGCTCAGGTTGAGATTTCCTTTGGAAGCATTGGGAACCATGGGGATTGAGTCATGGTGTTTGTTGTGAGTCTTGTGATTTCGATTCTTTGTACTTTGTTTGCACTTGATTTGTAGCTTTGTTTACGTCTAATGTATAGCCATACCACTTTGTTTGTGGAGTCGTGTTGTTATTGGTTTTCAAGATTTTCTTCTTGTTTGTTTCTTATACTTGCCTTCTAAGTTTTGAGTATTGGGAATTGGTTAGGTAAGAGGAAAGTTAGTGGAGCTCGGGGAGAGCTAAATTAAATCCAGCAGGAAGTGTAAGACTCAGATGAAGCTAGTGCATGTATAAGGGAAGTTGAAGGCAAAAGTATGACAACCAGTTGGATTCGTTGGGTCCATTGATTTAAATGGATGATGACAGGACAATCATGAGAAAAGTAATCAGGAAAGGTAAATTAAATATATTTGAGGCATCAGATGCCTTGGTTATGTTGGGAATTGTTGTTGTCAATGTTGTTCATGTTGTGAACAGATAAAGGGAGTTATCTTAACCTTGAACTTATGGTATCTAGTAATTATGTTGTGACCATGATCATGTTGATGTCTATATATGTATACATGTATGTGTGTATGTATGTCATGTCTGACAGGGTCATCATGGATCATGATTATTTTTATGCTAATGTTTATATGTATATATGTATGTCTTTGTCTGACAGGATCATGATTTTTTTATGTTGATGTTTATATGTATATATGCATACTGTTGTTTGACAGGGTCATTATGAATCATTCTTGTGGAGGAATGATTTCTTATGCAGGTGAATGGCACGAAGAGATTCCTAGTTCACGAGGAATCAAGTGGGAAGAGAAGTTTGATAGATATCTGAGGTCAGTATCATGTGGATATGAATTGATATTATGTGATTATACTATGTCTATGTTTATGTTATGGACAGGCTAATGATGAAAGATACATTATAGAAATGAAAAACTGTGATCTGCAACATGCTAGGATAAGCATGGAAGGCGAAGAGACATTTGAAGCAAGGTTGCTTGGTAGAAGCAGTGTGATCTTGGATGTGCAGTGATATTGTTGTGTATATGTTGTGCATGTTGTATATTCAACAATTGTACCTATGGTGATGTGTAATGTTGTCTATGTACTATTGTGCACATATCATACTGTGCGCATGATGGATATGCGACGTTGTGTACATATGGTGTTATGCGCATGTTGTATATGCAGTGATGTGTAAATATGATGCTATGTACTTGTTGTATATGTAGTGCTATGTACATATGGTGTTATGTGCATGTTGTACAAGTGGTAATATGTTCATATGGTGTTGTGTGCATGTGGTGCTGTGTGCAGGGGCTATTGTGTACATGTCGTGCATGTGGTACTATGTACATGTGGTATTGTGTACACGTTGTACATGTGGTACGGTGTAACTGTGGCACTGTGTACGTGTTGTGCAAGTGGTGCCATGTACATGTGATGTTGTGCACATGTTATGCAGGTGGTGCTATGTACAGGAGGTACTATGTACATGTTGTACATATGGCACTAGTGTACATGTGGTATTGTGTGCATGTCTTACATGTTGTGTTGCAAGCATGCAATGCTATGTATGTGCATTGCGTAGTCGTGGTATCATGACACGTGTATTCGTTGTGTTGTACTATGTATGCATATGTATTGTGTTGTACATCAGGTGTAGGTGTATGTATGTGTTGTGTTGTACATTGGGTGTAGGTGTATGAGTTTTATGTCAAGTTAGGTGCATGTATTGCATGGTGTTGTATGTCATGTGTGGTTATTTGTGTGTGATGCATACTATGTGTATGTGCACACTATGTGTATGTGCACATTGTTGAGGAGAAGGCATTGGGTGTTTTTTGGGTGTGGCAACCAATCCGATGTGTGTACGAAATAAGGAAAAAGGCAGAAGTAAGGACCGATGAAGGATAAGTATTAGTATTTTATTTCAATTTTATTATACATATGATCTATGATTATGATTTATGATGGTTATATGTGATCTATTATTTTGGTTTATGATGATTGCATGTGATTCATGATTTTGATTTATCATGGTTGTATTTTGAGCTAAATTGATGTGATATGTTTATACATAATGATTTGATCAAAGATGCTAGTTTGACTTGTTGTGACAGGAAGTAAACAAGATTGCAAGTGTACCTTATTGACAAGCTACTAATGAGGTATGCTGTGAATTTATTTTAAATATAATGGCAATTATGTTCTTGGTACAAGAAAGCACGGGAAATGCCCAAGTTGGGTGGTTGCAACCGACTGCAAGAATTAGTAGCAACAGTAAAAGAATTGGAACATGTAGCAGTATGTTGGTAAATCACTTCAGGAGTAGGGCCATTGTGGGACATTAGTACCCAATAATTTCCATTGATTTCCGTGAACATGCTATGATCGGTGTGATAGTTTTGAAGTAGGTATATGCCTTATCTTTTTGAACTTCCGATGTGAGGAGGCATTTCCAAGGGATGGATCGACAAGATAGGGGATGTCGGGGAACTTGGAAGGTGAGTGACTGCATGAAAGGGGTGACCGGATTGCCCAAGGGACTATGTAGCAAAGAAGGGAAGGTTGGGGATGGATTTGTTTTGGTCATTAGCATTGCCATATGGAATCAGATACACACTGGGAGTGTGCCTTGGAACAATGAGCTGGTAACTGTTCACTAAGAGGACAAGTGATGCAGGATAGTAGCATTGGACATTAGATGCAACTTTTACTTTGGTAGTGGATTCTAGACTTCTTGAGAAGGAGGTGAATCTTGGCATTACTTTTGAGGGTGGAGGTGTAAGCATCTGGATTCCCTTGTTGCTGATGAATGCGTCATATCCTTTTATTTGTTGGTTTAGCAAACATGCATATATGCATATGTGGTTATTATTGTAAGTACCATAATGAGTTGTGTTATAAAGCTCTAGTAAATGGTATGTTTATCATGTTTTAGCAAATGGTCAGTGTAAATATTGCAATGAGCTATGTTATAAAGCTCCATGGGTAGTATATTTGTTTTCAGCAGTCTTACTGGTTATAGGTGTCATTGAACACTGAGGATGATGTTCCCCCAAGGAGGAGGGTTCTGTAACAACCTTGGTTAAAAAGCCATGTAAAAATATATAAGACCATGGTCATGGGGCACATATTCCATGCTAAATGGTGGGAAAACATCCAAGTGTGGGTGTTCATTTAAGTTATTATGACTAAAGGAATTTGGAAAAGGCAATGGCTAAGGCTTTGGAAAGGAAAAATGGCATTTTTGGCACATTTATTTATGAAAATAATGGAAATTAGGAGAAAATTAAGGTGAAAGGTCATAGGTCACATGTGAGGAGGAAAATGAAGGAAATAATGGAAATTGAAGAAAATAGAGGCCTCATTGATAAAAGAGTTTCTGAGGATCAATTGCCAAGCCTTTTCTCAACATTAGATCAAGAAAGGAAAAGGAGAAGTAAAGATCAAGCAAGGAAGAGCAAGATCAAGCAACTACAACAAGATTCTTTGAAGGTATATATTTGCATGTGTGATTTCCTTGCTAGATTTTGCATGCATGGTATTGCACGTGGTTTTTTGTTGTTATGGCATGGATTTTGCTAGGTGTGACAGTGTTTTTCAGCCTAGCCTTTCCATTTTCGGATAGCCATGGTGTGATGGGGTTCTAATGTTTTGGTTGAGCTGGATTTCCAGATGGATTTAAAGTTGAGTGATGTTGATCTCTGAATAATAGAACACATGGCCTAGTAACCCCTGAACTGGATTGTGGGTTGCGGTAAAGCAAGATTTTGTGTTGCCTCGGTGGGCCTAGGAATCCTCGATCGGTGAATGAATGGATATACGGTAAATCCTAGAGGTGGTTTCCCTTGATTAGGCCTAAGAATACTGCTAGTGAATGGCAAGATATATGGAAAATCCTGGAGGGTGGAGTGTCGGTTTAGGTCCTAGTGATCCCTGGATTGGACTTTGGATTATAGTAAAACCTGAGAGACTAGGAGACAGGAAAATTCCTCACAGTGTAGGAGGAGAAATTGAGTGGCATCCATGCTTATTTTGGCCTAGTGATTCGGTGTGAATTGTGGTAAGGCCTAGTTTCTATTGATGAGGGTGAGGTGGTTTAGCCTCGGGATGCCCCTTTTATAGATACAATTATTATTGTCTATTTGGATGATATAGTAGTATAAAATGGTACATGGGAGGAGCACATATCACATTTGACATAGGTGCTAATGACATTAAAGAAGCACCAACTACTAGAAAATCTCAAGAAGTGTGAGTTTGCACAACAATATTTGGTGTATCTAGGGGTATGTAATATGTGTAGGAGAGGTGGAGATATATCTTGCCAATATGGAGGCCATCATGAAATGGCCGATGCCTACTAATTTTTCTAAGGTCAAGATTTTCACTGGGGCAACACAATACCTAAGGAAGTTCATTGCCTCATTTTCAACGGTAGCATCACCACTCCACACCATAACAACAAGTGGTAGGATTTTTCAGTGGGGAAAGGGTAAACATAGGGCTTTCGAGGAGCTATAGAAGAAGATTAGTCAAGCACCAGTTCTGGCATTACCAAACTTGCAACATCTCTTTAAAGTGGAGACAAATGGGAGTGAGTATGCTATGGGAGAGATCATGATGCAGGGAGGAAGGCCTGTATACTACCATTCTGAAGTATTTCATGGGGAAATTCTTAACTACCCTACCTACGAGAAGGAGCTCTATACCCTAGTGCAAATTGTGATGAAGTGGAAGAACTATCTTATGGGATATGACACAGTAATCCACAAGGGTAACCAATCACTACAGTACTTGCAGGCCCAGGGTAAGCTACAACAGATCAGACATTACAAGTGGATGGGGTTTCTACAATATTTTGATTTAGTGATAAAGTACCAGCACAAAAAAGTTGGCCGACATGTTTTCAAGGACACCCACATAAAATATCAAAACTTTTGGGAATCTTATGCACGTGAAGCCATTCACCCATGATGCATACATAGAGGCATATTCAGAGAATGATGAATTTAATGAGGCGTTTCAGCAGTTGCAGATTCAAATTCATGTGTACGATGGTGACAATACCGTTGAATACCATCTCTGGGATGGGTTACTCTGTAGGATGAATAAGCTATGTGTTCCTAAAGGTGAGTGATTTTAGTTGATTAGAGAGGCTCACACCTCTAGGGTTGAGGGCACTTTGGTGTAGGGAAGATCATGACCAACTTGCAGAGGTATGTGTATTGACCCAAGACGCAAGAACAAGTAGTGAGGTTCATAAAAGGATGCATGATTTGTTGTAACAACAAGCCTAGTAACAAGAAACAGGGTCTATATCATCCCTTACATGTACCCACTCGTCCTTGGAAAAGCATTTCCATGGACTTTGTGTGAGGTTTACCAACAACTAGGAAGGGACATGACTACCTATTTGTTGTAGTTGACAAGTTCAACAAGATGTGAGTTTTGATGCCCTATAAGAAGATCATTAGTGGGAAAGAAGCAACAAATTATTCTTTGGACAAATCTGGGTGTACTTTGGGATACTAAGGAGCATAATTTATGATATGGACATAATATTTCTCAATTTATTCTGGACTACATTGTGGGAGAAGATGGACACAAAGTTTAAGAGACATACAACATTCCATCCATAGGGAGATGGGCAGACAGAAATCGTCAACATGACTTTGGTGCAACTTCTGAGGGGATACAACCAGAAGCATCTAAAGACATGTGATGAAAATTTGGTATATGTACAACATTCTTACAATAGAGCAGTCCATACTTCTACATGTTAGTCCCCATTTGAAACTTGTTTTGGATATTTTCCACCTTCACCTTTGGATATTGCATATGAAAAACAAGGAGTAAGGGAATATCTTACAGGAGACACCTTGAAGGTTTAAAAGTTTGTAGAAAAGATAAGGAAGATACATATACATGTACAAGAAACATTGCAGAAGTCACAAGAGAAATATAAGGCCAGGCATGATCAACATAGAACAAAGAAATCGTTCAAGGTGGGAGACAGAGTATGGCTACAGTTGAACAAGGAGAGGCTATAGGGGCCCGGTAAGAAAATCAAGGCTCAAAGGTATGGTCACTTCAAGATACTAGAAAAGGTGGGTGAGAATGACTATTGACTCAGTTTACCACCATATATGCACATTTACTAAGTTGGGAATGTAGATAATTTAAAACTCTATGAGCCTTCCATGTTAGATCAGGAATAGGAAGAGGTCCTACCTTCTACGAAGGATTTGGCACCATATTCTTAGGAAGAGTTGAAAAAGGATACAATTTTATAGAAGAGGTCCAAAACTACAAGACATGGGCAACATGGCTTTTGGAAAATTGGGTTAAAAGCGCAACTTCAAGGCAAAGCTAAATGGACACCAAAGAGAAGGTGGAGGAAAAAATTCCTCACCTAATTTAGTAGAAGATTTCGGGGACAAAAATCTTCCAAAAATGACGAGGTGTGATCTGGATTGGATCATCATATTGTTTTTCATCCATACCAATTCTTTTAGAGTGTAAAACGTGGAGTAATAAGCTTTGAGGACCATTTTTACAAACACTACCCAGTTTGGGAAATTGGGGTTTGAAACCTTCTAAGAGTGTTTTGAGGCATCAAATGACACTTTTTAGGGGTAGAAATTTGTCATTTTAGAGCCACACCTTTTTTTTCTTATTCTACACATAGATACCTTTCAAATGGCATAAGAATCGCATCAATCAGCGTTTGTATGTGAAAGTTATGCCACTCATAAGTTGAACTTCCTATTTTCACCACCATAATTTGAGAAGATGCCACATCAGCCCCAATTATTCATGGAAAAGGGGATATCCATGTGATTCTGATGAAGAAGAGTCTATATTGTAACTCTGACTAAGTGTTGATGTAGTCAAACCTAACCACTACTAGGCTATTGGGATGTGTTATAATTGGGCCACTGGGAGGAAAATTAGTTCCATTCTTTCAAGTGCATTTGTTTCGTAGCTAAACAAAAATAGCTAATAGGGATAAGAGGAAGAAACCACATAATGGGAATAAATTCTAGTAAAAAAAATTACATCTTATGTCCTCAAAAAATAGTTTTAGATACACCACTTTCCTCTCTTCAAGGATCCTCAATTTGGAAGTTTCTCGAAGCAATCTCGCCCATTATTCAATCCCTTCTTGCCTAAAATCTAGGGATTGGGAAGAAAATACAAATATGATTTTTTTTTAAGGAAATATGTGTTAGGGTCCCACCCTAACCCCCTTATTTATGTCATGGGATTACGTCATAGTCAAGAGTCAATAAAGCCCATATTAATATTTGTAAGTGGTTAACCCGCAATTAATGACGGGACCACAGTTAGTTGCAAATGGGTCGTAGTATTAGATAGATGGTATTAATAAAACCCACGGTATTGGCCCATGGTATTGCATGTATGAGTCATATATAAAGGATAGAGACTCCCTGCGAGGAGCATTGTGTCTTATTTTTGTAATCGAGCTCTGCTCTATTGGAGGTTGCCCCCTCGAAGAGGCATGTGAACATTGCTCTCTGAATAATAAAATCATTGCTATTCTGTGTTCTGGGTATCTTTTTCTTCGCATATTCTGTATTTGGGTATTATTTTGCAGGTTAAGAGCATAACAAGTGGTATCAGAGCACTTTCCAGGGCTCGGTGGGATCTCCAATTTTTAGCAAATTTTTTTTGGCTAGAGACGTGTTCCAGCATCTTTAAACCATGGGATCTGTCGTTGAGTGCATAAACCTGCGGATTTGGGGAGGCATGCATGCAGGAAATACAAGAGGTGGTCACGTCTGTTGGACTCCCTTGTAACCCCTGTGGGTACCCCTTCGAGTAGTAGCGCATTAGACAGAACCGCGCACGGACTGTCTTCCACGTACCCTCTGGGTATATAGAAAGCCCCTTAGGCTCCCTTGAAACCTCGCCATAGATAAACCTTCGACCGTCTTGTGGCTACAGTACACCGAGAATAGCACTCGGAGAGATTACTCGCCCGTACGATAGGGTAGTCGGGTTGTACGGCTAAGGGTACGGTCGATCCTCCTTAGTTAGAGCCCTGAAACATTGGGCCGAGTACTACTATCAGACCCTTATGTATATTGCGATCTGTAGCACCTGACACTCCTCTAGATCATAGTTCCCTTTTCTATTGGGGGATCACACATCATCTATTCCAGATCCGCGTGTGCAAAGAAGTGCCGCAGCAGCAGACATCAGTCCCGCAGCTCCATCAGATCCACAGCAGCAGTTGTTCCACCATTCAGATCTCTCAGATCCACCAGATCGGAGTTGTTGTGAAGGGTTCCTATACCGGGGTATACTTTTCGCAGGACTTTTGGCAGCTTTGACATTTTGAGGATTTGGCGACTGCAGTATTGATCAAGAAGGAGTAAAACTCCGTTAGGAGTTTTCCAAAAAAAAAAAAAAGAGTCTGAGATCTTCCGGGGTGCTTATTGGTGATCTAGCCCATCAGAATCAGGACGACGAGCTGAGCAAGGTGGTACCATTCAATTTATTAGTAAAAAAATTTTAGGCGGTCCCAATTTTTCATCCGGTTGGTGTATGGTAGAAACTAGAGCTCAAGCGATGGCCAATGAAAGGATGGACAAACTTGAAGACACTGTGAACACCATCCACACGGCGATGAACTCCCTCCAACGTGAGATGAGCGGACTAAGTCTCCAGATACAGCAAGCACTCTCGAAGGGCAAGGAGCCAGCCCATGAGGAGGCGTATAATGGCCATGAATACCATGAGGATGAGTCTAGCCACTCTCCTCACGTCTGGCACACCCATCCACCACCCAGTCAGTGACCTCCCAAGTTGGATATGCATAAATTTGACGGTTCTCACACGTCCGCATGGCTAGCACAAATGGAGCAGTATTTCAAATTGAATCATATCCTAGATGATTGGACTAAGCTTATGGTGGGGACCATGTACTTGGACAATGAACGATGGCAATGGGGGGAATGGCATCAGTGTTGCAATGGACCTTTTCAGAATTGGGCCCAATTTACCAAAGATCTTCGAAATCGCTTTGAACAGGAAGACTCTTTTTTGGGGCGTCTCACTAAGCTCCGACAGACGGGTACAGTGGATGAATATATTACCGCTTTTGAAGCCTTAGCCTTCCGCACTAAGGGTCTCATAGATGAGTTCTACATGGAATGTTTTATCAGCGATCTTAAAGAAGCCATCAAAGCTCAAGTTCTACTCCAACACCCTCCCACGTGGACAGAGGCTTGCCAGGTAGCTCGTAAGGTGGAACGTGCATTAGCAGCCCAATATAGCCGCCCCAATTTCCCCGCTAAAGGTCGTCCCCCACAGGCTCCCAACACGACTCAGACACTTAAGATTCAAAAGGTGTCACCTGCGGAAATGGCCGAAAGAAGGAAGCAAGGACTATGTTACTACTGTGATGAAAAATATTCCCCGGGTCATAAAATGCAAGGAGCCCAAGTTTTTTCAAATAGATGCCACTGACTACAGCTCCACCGAGGAAGATCCACCACTTGAGGAACTAGAGGCGATCGAAGAAGACAACCAAAAGGAGATTGTATCTGACGAACCAGTTATTTCGCTAAATGCGTTGGCAGGAATTTCTTCCCCTCAAACTCTCAAAATCAGGGGTTTTCTTAAACATCGCCCAGTAGTAGTCTTGATTGATAGTGGAAGTACCCATAATTTCATCCATCAAAAAATCGCAGAAGCAGCGCATTGTTTTGTACGGGCAGTTTCTAACTTCCAAGTCCAAATTGCAGATGGGGGCACAATGAAATGTGAAGGCCGCTGTGAAAATGTCAAACTTCAAATGGGGGATTATCAGTTGAAAACCCACATGTTTGCCATACACATGGGGGGTTGCGACATTGTCCTAGGCGCTGAATGGCTCCGCACTCTTGGGCCAATCACAATGGATTTCCAGGAGTTATATATGAGTTTTAAGCAGAACAACTCCACACATACCCTCCGTGGACTCCAGGCGGGAGCCCCCTCTATCATCAGCTCGCATAGGATGGAAAAATTGTTAAAAAAGGGCCATCATGGAGTGGTCGCTCAATTTAATGCCATCCAGGTAGTCGAAACCATGTCTCTGCCAATTCATCCTGAGATGCAACAGATTTTAAATAACCATCGGACGGTCTTTGACAAGCCTCATGAGCTTCCACCCTCGCGAGGGGAACATGATCATAGCATCACCTTGGTTCCAGGGGCCCAACCCCCAAATGTGCGGCCATACAGATATCCGTTCACCCAAAAGAATGAAATAGAAAAAATCATCAAGGAATTGTTGGAAGCAGGTGTCATTCGTCCCAGCATTAGTCCTTATTCATCCCCAGTGGTCATGGTCCTCAAGAAAGATGGGGAGTGGCGGATGTGTCCCGACTTCAGGGCCCTCAATAAGTTGACAGTCAAAGATAAATTTCCCATCCCGGTGGTTGACGATTTGCTGGACGAACTCAATGGGGCTCAATTCTTCACTAAGTTGGATCTGTGCTCAGGCTACCACCAAATTCACATGAAGGAAGTCGACATTCCCAAGACGGCTTTCAGAACTCATGAAGGCCATTATGAGTTCCTGGTCATGCCATTTGGTCTCTGTAATGCCCCCTCTACTTTTCAGAGCCTTATGAATCACATTCTCAAACCATATCTCAGAAAATTTGTCCTTGTCTTCTTCGATGACATCCTCATCTATAGTGGCACTTGGGCAGCACATCTTCAGCATGTAGATCTACTCTTGCAACTGCTCCGCAAGCATAAATTATTTGTCAAGATGTCTAAGTGTTCGTTTGGCATGGAAGAAGTTGAGTATTTGGGCCACATTGTGGGGCGTGAAGGTGTCAAGGTGGACCCCAAAAAGATCCAGGCAATGCAAGAATGGCCTCAACCTAAGACCTTGAAGAGCTTGAGAGGATTTTTTGGTCTCACAAGCTATTATCGTAAATTTGTTCGCAACTATGGCCGCATAGCGAAGCCCCTCACTCAACTCCTAAAGAAAAATTCCTTCTTCTAGAACGAGGAAGCACAACAGGAATTTGCCGCTCTCAAAAACGCCATGTGTTCCACTCCAGTCTTAGCACTACCTGACTTCACCAAATCCTTTGTCATTGAATGTGATGCTTCGGGTACAGGTATTGAGGCGGTCTTAATGCAGGAATGGCGACCATTGGCCTTCACAAGCCAACAACTCAGTGGGAGGAATCTGGGCCAATCTACCTACGAGAAGGAAATGATGGCCATCTTACATGCAGTCGAGACCTGGCGACCTTACTTATTGGGGCGACGTTTCCAAATCCGCACAGATCATCATAGTCTTAAATATTTTTTGGAGCAACGCCTATCCTCCCCACAACAAAATAAATGGTTAGCCAAAATGCTGGGATATGATTATGAGATAATTTACAAGAAAGGGAAAGACAACAGTGTAGCAGATGCATTATCTCGCCAATTTGAGGAGGAAAGTACTCTGCTCGCAATTTCCCTCCCCATTCCAGACTGGATTGAAGAGGCTCGCAGGGAATGATTTTCACACCCCGGGCTCTCCCAACTCATTTCTCAATTGCAGGTAGATCCTAATTCCAGCAAGGGCTACTCATGGCAGAATGATATTCTTCGCTACAAGGACAGAGTCGTAATATCACCAACATCCACCCTCAAAAGTCGCATTTTGGCATAATTGCACTCATCTCCCATTGCAGGACATTCAGGCTTTCAGAAGACGTATGCTCGCACCAGAAGATCATTTTTTTGGACAGGCATGAAAAAGGACATCCTTACTTTCGTAGCAGAATGTGATGTCTGTCAACGCCACAAAGGGGAAACCGTCAACACACCAGGCTCATTACAACCATTGCCCATTCCGGCATCAATTTGGACAGAGGTTTCTATGGATTTCATTACAGGTCTTCCAAAGTCAGGGAACAAGTCAGTCATCATGGTGGTTGTGGACCGACTGTCGAAGTATGCTCATTTCTGTGCCCTACCCCACCCATTTACACCAACTTTGGTTGCTCAATCTTTCATGGATCAAATCTTCAAATTGCATGGCATGCCCACTTTTATTGTGTCTGACCGCGACCCGATCTTCACCAGTAATTTTTGGCAGGAACTCTTCAGAATACAAGGCACTCAACTCAAACTCAGTACTTCATATCATCCGCAAACAGATGGTCAAACCGAAGCCGTCAACAAATGTCTAGAAACCTACCTTAGGTGTTTCACTTCAGAAAAGCAACACCTTTGGGTACAGTGGTTACCTCTGGCTGAATGGTGGTATAACACCAACTATCATGCCACCACCAAAATGACTCCCTATGAAGTAGTCTATGGTCAACTTCCACCTTCCCCTACTTCTTATCTCAAGGGGTGCTCCAAAGTACAAGCAGTGGATCAACTCCTACAACACCGCGCAACCATGCTCGCCCATCTTAGAGAGAATCTTCATCAAGCTCAGAACCGCATGAGGCAACAGGCCGACCAACATCGCTCAGAGCGCCAATTTCAAGAAGGGGATCAAGTCTTTTTGAGGCTGCAACCATATAAGCAAACATCACTCAAAGACAAGGGTTGTCAAAAGCTCTCTCCAAAATTCTACGGACCATACCAAGTACTTCAGCACATTGGAGAAGTGGCTTACAAGTTGGCTTTTCCACCTACGGCAAAAATCCATCCAGTTTTCCATGTATTGTGCCTCAAGAAAGTGATTGGGAACAATTGCTGAGTTCAAACCAGTCTACCTGAATTGGACGAAGAAGGGTCAATCTGGCTTCAACCCGAACAGGTTCTAGATACACGAGACAAGCACCTGCGTGGCCGCATGATTAAGGAAG
Organism: Pinus tabuliformis; assembly: GCA_031772625.1. Taxonomy (NCBI): domain Eukaryota; kingdom Viridiplantae; phylum Streptophyta; class Pinopsida; order Pinales; family Pinaceae; genus Pinus; species Pinus tabuliformis. Next base: position 1,013,160,156 of record CM062816.1, on the reverse strand, counting down.
TCCTCGTCAAATGGAAAGACACCTCTCCGGAAGATGCAACTTGGGAACCAGCCACTATTCTTCAGCAGTTTCCGCAGCTTCAGCCTTGAGGACAAGGCTAGTCTTAAGGGGGAGGGCATGTTAGGGTCCCACCCTAACCCCCTTATTTATGTCATGGGATCACGTCATAGTCAAGAGTCAATAAAACCCATATTAATATTTGTAAGTGGTTAACCCGCAATTAATGACGGGACCACAGTTAATTGCAAATGGGCCGTAGTATTAGATAGATGGTATTAATAAAACCCATGGTATTGGCCCACGGTATTGCATGTATGAGTCATATATAAAGGATAGAGACTCCCTGCGAGGAGCATTGTGTCTTAATTTTGTAATCGAGCTCTGCTCTATTGGAGGTTGCCCCCTCAAAGAGGCATGTGAACATTGCTCTCTGAATAATAAAATCATTGCTATTCTGTGTTCTGGGTATCTTTTTCTTCGCATATTCTGTATTTGGGTATTATTTTGCAGGTTAAGAGCATAACAATATGCCCATGTCAACATACCAGTCGCTTATGCCCCTTAAGAAAATCCTATATTCCTTTGATAAAAAATCCCTCACTAACATCTGCTCTTTGGAATCCTAGGGACTCTAGAAAGGATGGACCCTAGGAACTATCCCTAGAACTCTTTCATCGTTTGTTGATTCCTTAAAAATATCCTTGTCTTGTTACACTCCTAATTCCATTCACTCATCTAATAGCCACTGTTAGGGATCCTCTTCTTATTTATTTAGTAAAGGCTATTCTTGGAAGCTATCCCAAATGGGCCATCCACCCACTGATAATTTTTTTGGAATAAGTTCTAGCTCCATAATGCCCCCCCTTTGCAAAAGAAAAAGCTAATTTATTTTGCTAGACTTTGGCCCATAGGAAAATCCTTATTGCCGAAAACCTTATGAAACGAGGAACTCACGGTCCCTCAAGATGTGTCCTATGCCAACAAGACCCATAAATAGAAAAACACCTTCTCTTTTACTATAATTTCTTAAAGGTTGTCTGGGCCTTCTTTTACACGAATATCTCCCACCAAGTCATTTCCCTTGAAGAATTGGCATGACATGCTGATTAATTGGAACCATCATTACAGAGGTTCCTTTGAAGGGAAAATAAACTTTAAGAGGTTCTGGTTGGTTTCTTCTAAATAGGTTCTTTGGAAAATATGGTTAACCTATAAAAAATACATTGTTAGCTAGCTTCTCCACTACCCAAAAAGTGTAGCCCACAAATCTCTCCTGCTTCAACAAGAATTTTTTTCTCGTCACTCTTCCCTCTCTTAGGACCCCTCCCTAGACAATCATGAGTCAACATGGAAACCTTCTTCACTCTCCCTCCCTTGTCATCCCCCTCTTCCTTTACATTCCCCCAAATCATGTTGGCAACTTCATCTCTCTTAGAATGGCTTCATCAAATGACAAACCTTGAATAATTACTTCATTCCTATTTTTTTAAGGTGACTTGATAGGAAACCCAAGCAAGGCAGGTGCATGAATAGCCTTCACCTTGGAGGAACTCTAGAAGGAAAGTTCTCATGGAAGTTAGGGCTTATGATCAATAACCTAGAAAAATCTTATGGTATTTATCAAGGAATCCACATTTCGTGTTCTTACCACCCTCACCATCTCATTATTTTTGGAGATTCTCTAATCCTCATCTGACACATTAAAAAAGGGACTCATGCAAAACAATCCCATCCAAAAGCTATCCTCTTTAGGATCAAGGCTTTATCATCCTTGATGGGGTTCATATTGGCTAGTTCCAAATCCAAAGAACCAACAACTATGTGGTAGATTCCCAATAAAAAAAGGCAATACATATTGGTGCACAAGGAATTTATAGTTTCAATGGCCAATGTAGCCGCATTCCAATTATTTAACTATTTGAACGAAAAGTGTCACTCCCCACATTTCCAATGCAAGGAAAAATAAGGTTATAAATACACATGGGAGGAACATCCTTCCATCCCTCCCCACTCCAACTCTCATGACATTTCAACTCCCTCCCATGGCAATTATTTTTCCCTCCTCCCTCGCATGATTTACAGGTGGGATATCTATTGTTTTTTGTCCTTGTTATATTCCATTTCATTGCACGTTGATAGGTCTATGTTTAGTGCCTCCCTTCACTTAGTCTTATTTTCTCTGTTCTTTGAAGGAATAAAGTCTCAGGTATTTTCAAGGTCATCCCTCCTAGCTACAATGGATTACAATGAGTTTTGATACCCATGCCCAATTACATTCCCATGGAGGCTTCATCTAAGAAATTTTCTTAGAATTGGAATAGATCACTCAAATTAATTATAGTCTTGCAAGAGGATGAGGGTGTAAACAAGCTTGGAGGGGAATGTGGCTTGTGGCACCCATACACTTAAAATGTTGTGTCGACCTATTAGAGGATGTGGTGCTCAAATTGATCAACTTGCTCCCACATCTTCTATAGTGTGTGAATCCCCAACTAAACCCTCACTCTTTGGTCCTCCTTCAATTCCAGGGCCATTGCAGTTGTTTAAGGATGATTCCATGCCTACTCTGAACTATCCATCCCCTACGAACTCTAAGAAATTTCATCATTATTTGCTTCTTTTTGGTAAAACCTAAATGTCATAAGTGCCCTTCCCAAATTCCCCTGTCTGTAACATTTCACTTTCCTTACATTGGGAAGAACACTATAACTTTGTCCTCATCAATGTGGTTATTTATCTCCTCACAACTCTTTAGGTTTTTATGTTCCAACTCATCAATTCTATTTGCTCATTTTAATTTGCATACCTCTATGATGTAATCCCTCTCTGTCTTAACCACAATTTTTATAAATAAATAAAATCTTCCAATTTGTGAAAAAATAGGTTGATGTATTTTTTCTGTAATAAGATATGATTATGTCATTTCTTCTTGAATTTGGTTTAAATGATTGCAACATTTTTCAATGTTCTTTGGAAATTGGAATCTTCCTCACTTTTCAACACGTCTAACTGTGCAAAAATGGGTTCGAGGTTGTCAAGTATAATTTAGAAATCTAAACTGGGACATGATTTTATATCAATCCATTATTAATTAACTTTAAAGCACAATAAAATATGTAATATTGTTAAACACACATGGGCAGCAATAGAATATGAAAGATAAAACATGAGAGTACAATTTTTATTAACAAGAGATATACATTTATAGTACATAGTTTGACCATTGGGTTTCACATCCCAAGGTCTCTTGGACTCCTTTTGTCTATTCGGCTTCCACGCTAACCCATTGAGGAATAGGTGTCCAACATTCCCCCCCTTAATTCGAAGGGTTATGTATGAGTCCAAGAAGAGAGATATAATACAAAATGTGCAAAAATGCATGGCAGCACTAGGCTGAATGTGCTCTCTGAAATGTTGGTATAAAGGGCGGTGGTTTAAGGATGACCACCAACACTGGAACGCTTAGTGCAGTTCCCGGAACTCTTCCAAAACTGGCAAGAAGCTGAATTCTTCTGCTAGAGGAAGTGCTCCTATTGTTTTGAAGAGGGAAACCTTCAACCATGAAATGGACATCTCAACCTGTATAAAAGGGATAACTTCAACCTGAAAAAGAGAAGTCTCAGCCTATGATGGTTTAAGGATGACCAACAACTCTGGAATGCTTAATGCAATTCTTGGAACTCTTCCAAAATTGGCAAGAAGCTGGAGTCTTCTTCTAGAGGAAGTGTTCTCAATTTTGTTCCTGGAATTCTTCCGAAGCTGGCAAGAAGCTGAAGCCTTCTGCTAGAGGAAGTGTCCCAGATTACAAACTGAAGGCATGCTTAGGGGCATCTTTTTTTCTGGCTACAACTCTGAATTTGGTATGGCAGGTTGTGGCTCAGGCTCGCTTGATGTGACTTTGAAGCTTGTATATGACTATCATTTCCCCCCTGTCAAATATAAGGTGAGATGATGGAGAAAACTCAACTGCAAGACTGTTCAATACTCTGGAACAAGTTCTGACATATGACTCGAATATCTTCTTGGCTGTTGATGCCCATTGCCAAGAAGCGATCCATCCAAGATGAATCTTTGTTCTTGCAGGAGGTTTGTTTCTGAAGCATCTGTTTGAAGAATGGCTGGTTTTATGATAGTGCTTACATGGATGAAGATCAAAACAATGATCTTTCAGATGGCCAACTCGGTCACAGTGTTGGCATTTCACAATCTGTTGTTGTTGTTGTTGTTGCTGTGGAAGAGGGGCAGAATTTGGAACAGCTGGATGTGAACTGTCATGAAGGAATCTAGCACTCTGAAACTGAATGGGCTTTGAGTAGTCTGGAATATGAAAGGACAAGTCCTTCTCATATCCAAGACCAGTTTTGTGCTTGTTGTGGACAAGCTGTTCCCAAGGTCTAATGATGGGCGTGGGAAGTGTAGACTGAGTTTTGCATCTGCATGTACAACTACTGCTTTATTGGGTACTAAATCTGAACCAACTGTAACATTATTGACTTGCTTCTGATGGGTTGCAGTCTTAATGTTCTAAATAGAAAGATGTTCAAAATGACTCCTCTGTTTTAGTTCTACTTGCTGTAGCTAAGTTTCGAGCTGCAAAAAATCAATTTTCTTTTGTGCATTTGGTAGACAAATTTGAATGTTTGAAAGAGAGTCTTTGCTTATTTTCATTGTGTCATCGACATTAGATTGTATCAAAGTTTCCAATAACTCTAATACTTCATAAAATTTGGCCATTCTTGACAAAATCGATGGTCTGGTATGGATTATTGTAATGACACAGATGCTGTAAAATATTCAAGGGCAAGATCAAGCTCAATGGAGATATAGAGCCTTTAGAAGATGATATTGAGTTGAAGGTGAAAACCAGAAAATAATGAAAACACTAATGAAAAGGGAAACAATGATCAAACAGGTTCAAATAAACAATGCCAATTAACTGAGGAAAATTCTAAAGTTGCCTATATGCAGTAATTAATGAGCCCACACAATTGGTCTGTCATATTGCTCTTTCCTTTGTGAGCAGGCTCTACAACTTCAATAGCATGCATGCTACTGACCCATCGCTTGATCATGTGTACGCTATGCATACTAGCGCAATATCTAAGCTGCTGACGTGAGTGAATTATTTAAAAAGATAAATATTTTCTTCCCAAGCTTCATCATGTTCATAGCCAAATCCAGTGACTAGGAGTGACCTTTCAATCTGGAATTTCTGCTTCAATGCAACAACCTCTGAGTTGTTCAAGATGATGATGAGATCAGTTGGACCTTACACAAAGTTTTCAGGCCCAATAAATGCAACGAAACCACTGTTGACTGTGGAAAGGGACCCACGCAGATCTGAAGAAGTGACTGTGAGAAGAATTCGAAATTAACCCTCGAAATTCTTGTGCCAATGAAGCAGCCACGCTATCAGTGAAAATCATTCCAGCATTCTAGCATCCACCTTCTGCGTTCAGCTCCAAACAATGTATCTCCCATCCATGCAGTGCGTTCTTTTATATATAACTGTCGGTAACCAAATAACACTGTGAGAGTCGCTTTCACCGGCAAGTCTGACCAGCGTAAACCGGGATGGCCTACGTAGGAAGCCTGGATGGACAACGTGGATGTATAGTGTAATGACGCAGGTATATAACTGGTAGAGCACGGTGTATGGGAGAGGCATTACGATAACAGGAGCAGAGGCATTACGATAACAGTATTGATATAACAGGAGAAATTTCCTCCTTCAACAACAATCCCTGGAGCATATTTTATCCAAGGTTGTCTCGGAGTTGTATGGTCGAGAATATATTATGCAAGCGGTGGATTTAAAATTTATTGCAATAAAAAACCAGTACAACGTCAAGGTGAGGCGTATACAAGCCTGGCAATACAGTACTCACTCGATTCGGGTATTTAGTGGTATATTCTGAACTCTGGGGTGCCGCAGGACGCAACCACAGTCAAACAACAATTGGACTGGTCAATGGAAACGCTGCTCCCTCGACCCTCCATTGCATAATCATTCTTGTTCTTGCCACGACGGCGTTTGTCGGGCTTCTGATCTACAGGAGGAGCATGACCCTTGCGCACTTCGCTGCCCAGTTCCAGCGTCCTTCACCCATACAATTCAAAGATCCTTCTCTTGAATTTCGTCATACCGACTCGGTTTTCATCAATATACAGGTTTTATACAGGTTTTCATCAATATATATTTGAATATATATTCGTGCATTAAAATTATATTGTAGTCAGTGAGAATGCGTCCGTCTCTCAACATCTGGGCAACTAAGATGAGATGCTGCTGGTCGGGAGCTATTCCCCACTTCTCCTCGATCTCCGCCTGAACTCAAATGACAATAGAGATGGTCACTGTTGCTTCCCTTGCCCTTGCCAATCCATGTCAGCACCGAACCAACCTTCTTCGGTGGAATAAGGATTGAAAACCTTAGTAGACGGTGCATAAATCGATCTCTGATGCTTCTATCCAATCAGCTCGTGCTTTGCAAATCAGGGGGCACACAACCATTCCTAAGGCGAGCAGAGATCCCCAATTCAGAGACCTCGCACCTCCCAAAAATAAGTAATCATATTCACATGCCAAATTTATAAAGAATCCAACCACGACGACATGGCAAACATAATGCAATTAACCGTTTCTTTTTCTATAAAGAGCACTATTTTAAATAGAAAATTCAGAACTCAGCTCAACATTGGGGCATGGCGGCTAGCGCCGGATAGGGAGTGTGTGATAACTGATTCACCATGGCTCAAACTAAGTGGTTGCAGCTGGTAACTCATGCGTATAACTCACAGTAAATGGAACACATAGCAAAACAATTTTATACCACAGCATACTACAATCAAGATATATGTGCAACTCAATACCATTCATGCAGGAAGAAATAGCACCTCGAGCTTAAACTGTCCGTCGGCCTGTTGTCTCAATAAGACATGCATAGCATACTTTGTCTTCCCAAAGGAGGATAATGAATTGCGTTTGGTACTTGGTGATGAGCTGCGTTTGCGTTACTCTGGGGATGCATTGCAGTTAGAGAAGAATATGAAACCAGCGTAAAAACGCATTAAACACAGTTCTGACAAATGCAGTCATATGGTAGAGGTGAGCAGCGCAGCATTAAACACAGTTCTGACAAATGTAGTCATATGGCAGCGCCGCCTGGGAGGAGAGGCATTCGAATATCAACAGACAATTCTCAGGAGGTAGCATTGGGAAATATAGGAATAGTAATGAACAACGTATTATATGAAATAGCATCAGGGCAGTGCAGCGTTATATGTATTAGGATTATAAAAAATGGTCAGAGAAGAGCAGATACCAACAACGGTATTAACAGGTTGTAGCTACAACTTAGCTGAAGAAATATTCATGAAGTTCATGGCAGAAATAACCTGCACAGAAAGGCCATAAAACAAATGGCTCAAATTAATTATGCAGGGCAGGAATACGCCTACTCTGATACTATGTTAAACACACATGGGCAGCAATAGAATATGAAAGATAAAACATGAGAGTACAATTTTTATTAACAAGAGATATACATTTATAGTACATAGTTTGACCATTGGGTTTCACATCCCAAGGTCTCTTGGACTCCTTTTGTCTATTCGGCTTCCACGCTAACCCATTGAGGATTAGGTGTCCAACAAATATGAGTTAAGTTAGATTGTTTGTCACTTCTAATTCAAAATTAGCGACTAAAGTCATGAAGCATGAAACAAAACTCTTAATCTATTCCCACAAACTTGAAATGAAATCACTCTTACTTGACTTAAGAATACTTTGGACTGGGCATATATTGGGATCTTTCACACAAATCCAAGTTCTCTACGCAATCATATCCAAAATGCCAAGTGTTCACTGAAATGATGGGATTATGATCAAAGGGGTTTTCAATCAAAAGGGTTGACTAACGCACTAGGGCCTTCATTGTCGATGGAGGCAAGTGGACACTCTGATAGTATTTTACTCAACTTAGTCAATTTGTATCAAATACTAGTTACGGATATGAGAATGCACTAAGACCTTCCCCGTTTATCAAAGCGAAGATGAGAAATCACTCATAGTCTTCTACTCATCTCTTTAGCTAGTATGTACTTGAATCATCATTGTATTATACAAAAGTGCTACATGAAAGCAGAGAACTATGATGTTTGAAATGTTTAAGGAAATGAGGAAAAGTTCTCAAGATGTTGGAGCCTTCTTCGCCTAGAAAGTTGGTGAATGACACTCCTAGTGCTTTGGTTGATTTGACCACTTAAGTTGATTATCAAATAACAATTGACCTATGATAATCAACAATAAAAAATGACATTGAAATCTAGGGTTATGGGAAAAAATACAAGTTCATTGATGCAATGGAATTTTCACTTAGCTCTTTTATTGCAATTGTGATATCTATGATAGTTAATCCGAAGTAGATCAAGCTAATAAAACCAAAATATATTTAAGCTTACAAAACCTTATTCATATCAAAATATCATTCTAATTAAATCTAAGTATGGTCAATCAATATGTAATTTGATAATTAATTTGTAATTAAAATTTTAATACCTAGTAGCAAGGAAATAGTACCCAATACTAGTATAGAATGTCTAATAAATATTTATCTAACCATAAAGTTTACTCAAATCCTTTAATTGCTAATTAATGCTCCTTAAATACATTTAAATTACAAGTGATGCATTCCATTAAGGCAAAAATAAATAAGTATGGCTATTCATTCAAGGCTAAAAGACTAAGACTATTCTACTAAATAATTTATCAAATAACCAACTGATAAAACTCATGTTGAAACAACATTAGAGCCTTTAATAAATGAAGATGAAATTCACAAAATTAGAAACTAGTTTTTTAGTCCATCTACACACCATCTAATGAGCTAGTTTGTAACCTCATTTAAACATGAATGTGCAGAGATGTGAGAAATAGATATAAACATGAAAATATGAAGTAAATCAATAATAAATTATAAGTATTTACCAGATATTTGCATAATAAAAGACAAACTGCACTAACTTGAGATATGGGGCCCTCCATGGCTTAAGCAAGCACACAAAATGAAAATTAGGAGCTAAAACTTCAAAAACACTTCATTACTTGATGAAAATGACTATCAATAAGTCTGCAACTTGATTTTAAACCCACGGGTTGAAATATGAGTCTTAGATCAAAATAAAACTATAACATGTGTTTTGGCAAGTCAAGTCTCTTGCCTTTATAAGCAAATTTCTAACAAAATATACACAGATCATGCTCAGAATTCATTGCTAGCTATTTTAACATTAATATTTGATATCAAACTCTCTTTTGAGCACTTAAATCATAGATCTGATCTGAAAAATGCAAATCTGAGCATTTTTGCCAATCTGTTCTATGTTTTAACAACTTATTTACCCGCGTTGATTGGGCATTTTGAAGTAGTTTTAGCCCAAACAAATAGGGGTTTCACCATCCTAGGATACCTATGAGAGAAACCCATGTCTTCAATTTTACCTAACTTTCATGTAAATATGACAACTAACGATGAATTGTAAAATCTACTAAAATCTGTGATTTGGTTTTCACAATGCATTTGTTTACAAGAAATTTCAAAAATTAAAATTTAATAAAAGTACCTTTGGGAAGTATTATTATGGGAAAAATATAAGAGAATATCATTATAAAAGATGAAAATGGGTGTTTTCAAAGGAAAACGAAGAAAAAAACCATAACAATGTTTTTAGCCAAAAAAAAAAAAAAAGGACTGACAAACACCAAATTGTGCAACTTATAGAAGAAATTGAGTAGAGATAATAAAGGTCATTTTATCAACCACTGATAAAATTCAATAGTATTATCGATTTGATTTCTTCTTATGTATATTTTAAGGCTTTTATCAATTTATATGTGTTTTATTGAATTCAAAGTTTCTCATTTTTGGTGCATGGTTTATCTTCCATTGTGAAAGAGCAATTTTCTATCTCTTGATTTATAATGATTTGGGTATAAATCTAAAATGAAAATTTTTTCCATATCTGGTAGAGATTTAATCTCAGTGGGAGAAAATATTCTCATTGAGATATCGTGAAACAAATTTTCCTCAAACAAGTTTGGTTATTATTTATTTTTTCTACTAAGAAATAGTGATTTTTTCACTTTTGACAAGTTCTTTGAAATTTCCAATAGAAATTTTGAGGTCTAAAATGGGCCTCAAAACAAAAGTGTACGACCAAAATCAACTTTATAAGAACCAATAGGATTCAAGACGATGATGTCAATCATGGGGGATGATTCCCCATTTTGGAGTAAAAAAGTAAAAAGATTAAAAAAAAAGAACTATTTTTTCAACTTATCTCCCTATGGTTTTGCTCAAATTTTGAGTGGAAGCATTCAATGTATGCATACTTTAATTCCTCCTCCAAGGAGTATCCATGTTGCATACTTTCGATGGACCCTGCTACACGAAAAATGAGAAATACATGAAAAATGTGATTGCAATAAAGTTCATTTATTTGTCATTTTTCATGTCGCAAGGGTCCATCAAAAGTATGAAACATGGGTACTCCTTGGATGATGAATTAAATTTTACATCCAACAAGTACTCCCACTAGAAATTTAAGTAAAATCATATGGAGATAAGTTAAAAATATGAGTTGAAAAATGTAGTTTTTTCTTTTTTCCCTCTAAAATTTGATGATGTAATCTAATCTTATATTATTATTTCCACTATTATTTTATAATATTCCATAAGAGGTCCATTTGAGACCTCAAAATTTCTCTAATGGAAAATAAACAAACAATTTCTATGTTAATCTATATTGGGTGATGCATGGAGCTAGGTTGCACTTTTTGGTAAGAGAGGGAGTGTTTAGGTGGAAAAAAAGATGGCTCAATCGAGAAATTTAAGCACCCGATCAAACTCCTCGAGTGCTAAAAAATTAGTTCGATCGAGGGTTTGTTTTTAACCCTCGATCAAACTTTAGGGCTTAATCGAGCCATTTTTTTCTATGAAATCTCGCCCACAGTCGGCATGTGCCATTTGGATCGAGCAATTGAAGCATGAAATGTTCAAACCAATCTTGCTAATGACTTTGCCAATGTCCCAGAGGCTCAAATGAAGGTAGGTATTCTATCTTTTTTATTTTGCAAAATGAAACAAATTAATTTGACAAAAAAAAAACTAACCATACAAAAACTATGAAAACCACAAAAGAATCCCTTCAAAACAACTTAGAAAACCACAAACCAACCTAAAAAACCACAAAAACCCACAAAAAAACCTTCAAAACAACTTAGAAAACCACAAAACCTACCTAGAAAACCACAAAAACTATAATATATTTATAATTATATAATTATAAATATACCTATATTTAGTTATATAATTATAAATATAACTATATGAATGATCTAGTTATAATTATATAACATGTAACATAATTATAACTAGGTAATTCATAACATAATTAGATAATTAGATATATAATTTAACTATTATAACTATATATCATAACATAATGTAACGTAACATAACATAGTATAACTATTTAAAACATAAGATCTATATATATATATATATATATATATATATATATTCAACAATGCATCATTGGTAGATACATTAAATTCATCATGAAAAGTATTTTTGGTCTAGTGAATAAAAGTATTCAGATTCTTTTCTAATTTGTACCATATTGTTTCATTATACAATGTGTTGTAGGCAACCAATATTTTTGGAGCTATAGCTCCATTAATGTACGGGGCAGTATATGCCACCCTTTATATTTTGTACTTGCTAAAATCCAACAGGTGACATATACTGCCCCTATGCATTAATGGAGCTATAACTCTAGAAATATTGATTGTTGTGTGTTGTACATGAAACATTGTCTTCATGTGTTTGCACCTAGTACACGTCATGTGTGAGAGTCAAACATTAAGAACGTAAAGTCTATTCGAGTATTTGGTTGGCATGAAATTTTATTTGTTTTGTAAATAGTTTTATTTCAAATTTTTACATATATATTTACATATTTATGCAGTATGAATAAAATGCATTATTTAGAAATGAGAAAAAGTGTGAAGGTAGATTTAATTACTTCTTTCGATTGTGTTTACATGGAGCTCAATACTTTGGTTGATAAATTATCAAAAATTGGATTCTAAAGTTTAGGATTTCACGCCAGATTATTCTGCTTGAGTTTAGAAATGGTTTTTTTGTCAACATTCTTTCTAAGTCAATTTTTTTTCTTAGATTAGTTTATATGTATTTTATGTAATACTTAAGTCAACAAATTTTTCTTGGATTAGTTTATATGTATTATATGTAAAATGTAGATGCATCCCATATATGCGCCCCAACTGCTGGTCATCACAATGAGAGGGGATCTGTTATACGTGGTCGGGCTCATGATAGATTACATAGCGCACCTAGAGTGCAAATTCCACTGATAGATCTTTCCTCTGACGCTAGTCGGAGTGTCAAAGGCAGTGTTTTTGTCTGTGTTGATGATCATGCTACCTCTAGTGGACCTTCTTAACCTATTTCACATACACCTCTTGCATTTTTAAATCCTCTTTAAAATTTATGTGTTTATGTCTTGAAATTATCTTTAATTTTTAAATTGTCTTCAACTTGTGTGTTTGAATTTAATGAATATGTTATTATGCTTCTAGTTTGTTAATTATATATGTTAAATTATATTTATGATTTATAGGCCCTCAACAAGCCGAAGTTGAGGATCAAAGCGCAACATCGATCCCTCTGTGGGATAATACTACAACTCATATCACATTGGAGGATGTTACGACCCATCATATGTGGATCACATAAGAGATATGCAACATCCCTGCCAATTCACCGACTCATTGTAGTTTGTCTTTGATGTTGGATAACATCAATAGGTTGATCGAGACATACCAAAGGTCAGGCCCACAGAGCCACCTCCTACAATCCATACAAAGGATTAGGAGGCATGAGGTTAGAGGCCCAAATACTTAGGAGGTGTTAAAAGAGGCCACCAAGAACATTTATAATCGTGGGGAGTTGTTCCACATCCCTCTAGATCGCCCTGCTAAACATAGAGGTATGATTATTGAAATATTTTAGGAATGTTGATGCAACCCCTTTTGTGTATGATATATTCATTGGAGCTTGGGGCAAGTTCCCCCACCATGACCAAGTCGCCATTTATTTTTCCAAGCATTTATATGTAGAGTTTGTGTTACATATGAGGCCAAATTCTAATGATACCGGATCTCATTATCATGGAATCATCTTGGGACGTACCTATGAGCACGAGGGGGATCGTAGGGACCTTGAGCATGTACCACAACCTCCGAGATTCTTGCCACTGCCATCTTGGAGCTTGGTATTATTGACATAGCTAGAGGAGTTGTCGCAACTTGGTGGTGAGACCAAAGAGACTATTGCAGACAACATGCAGATCTCATTGGCCAGTGCATGCGTTGCATTGGATGGAGAGATTAAGATACCACCACCATTTCCTCGTGACCTGCCGATGCTATTATATGATGATGCATTTCTGTCGAGTTTACCCATTGACAAGCTTTTGACATATGTATGTATGTATCATGATGTCATTCGTGAGAGTTGGAGGGTGCATAGCCTGCATGACATAGACCAAGTACATATATATATATATGAAAAGTTTGACTCTTATTATCAAATTATGCATAATTATTTATATTAATTTCTAGTTCGTATTAGATTTCATTTATATTAATACGTTCATGATAACACGTAGACACAACCCATCTACATGGGTGAGCTAATGAGGTCATTCGAGGGTGAATTTGATCAGTCAGGCCATTCTCAACCAGATCATGTTTCCATGGATTCTCCTCCACCTCCACCTCCACCTCATAACATTAATGTGGAGGAGAGTCACTATGTATAATCACATGGACCAACAATTGAGGTAAAAAAAATTATCCCTAAGATTTCAACAATTTTTTTTAAGTTACATATATATGCTAATTAATTTGTAGACTAATTATAATTTGTCCTTTCCATTGTGTACACAGGCCCATATGCAGAGTGTCATTGATGTCGTTGTTATGTGGACACATGAGTGGGATGCTGGGTTTAGAGGCACTAATGATGCAGGACAATCGATGCATGCCCCAATCATTAAGCCACAGACAGAGGAGCACCAAACCCAGACTCATCAGACCCTCATCCATCTCACTTTCATTTGGACTCGACTGAGATTACTAGATTCATGTATATGTGATTAAAAATGCGGTTCAAAACCATTTATTTCCATATTGTTTATTTTGTACAAATAATGATCTAATTAGTTTGAATTTGAATGTGTTATATTGTAGTACCAGCTTATGGACATTTACTTTGCGTGGCATAACTCACATAGGAGTTTTGGTGGTACTTAGAGTGGATAGTTGTATATTTTCAGGCTCATTTCACAGGGCACATTCACATGTGATGCAGACTTTGTATATTTTCATACATGGACAATTTATGGATGTACATGGACATTATTTTAGTTTATGGATGCTTATTATTTCAGTTTATGGATGTTCATGTGATATTTGTAATTTGTATATATTTTCATATGGATAGTTTATTGATACATGTATTCACTATTTCAGTTTACGAATATGTGATAATATTGTTTATGAATGCTCATTAATTTTTTAAGTTTATGGATCTCTTAAAATTATTTCGCTAATTCAAAAAAAATCTATATACTATAACTTTTATTAATAAAATATGACAATTTTGATTTCTAGTTTCTTAGAATAAGAAAATAAGTACAAAATTAATTATGACACAAGTCACTTTGATACTTAAAATGAACTAAAATATATCATGTATCAATTTAATATTGAACTTGGAAAGAATTACAATCATGTTTCATATTGACTTGTAGAAAGTGTCTTTTAGTGCTTGATCAACATGTATGTTATTACAATTCAATTTTAAAAATAAATTATTTGAATTATAAAGTCATCCTTATATATATATATATATATGAATTTTTTTTTACCAACCCATATGCCATTGCATGGACAACATTTTTAAGTATTTCAATCAATTTCTTATCTCAAGGTTCAATTAAAAAACACAAATAGGATTGAAATAATTTTTATTCAATTTTAAAAGATGTCATTTAAACAACAAATAGGTTGTATTCAACATTATTTCTTTTTAGATTATCTACAAGAGCTTAGTCGTAACATGATATAAGTCAATCGTATTGAAATTTAATATATAGGTCAAAAAAATATATATGATAGCATTTATACAATTTTATGTAATGTTACCAAATTTCCTAAATTCACAAGTAGTTATCCAAGTTGCAATCAATTCCTTATGATTGAAATAAGTTTTATTCAATTTTTAAAAACTCAAATATGATTGAAATAAGTAATATTGAATTTTAAAAGATGTGGAGATGTAAAAGTTACCAATACAAGTTTTATTCAATTTTCTTTTGTTTGAGGTTATCTACAAAAGCTTAGTCATAATGCACATCGTCAATAACTTTTTTGTGCTTGCACTGATGCACAATTTTAAACTAATTACCTTGAAATTAATGTACACCGTACATCTAGTTACATCAAATCAGAAATCAACATCTTTACTGAAATCAATGCATCTAATGCAAGCAATCAAATAGGATGAGAAACCAACATCTACACTGAAATCAATGCATCTAATGCAAACAATCAAATAGGATTAGAAGTAAACATCTACACTAAAATCAATGCATCTAATGCTCAAAGCAATCAAATAGGATTAGAAATCAACATCTACACTTAGATCAATGCATCTAGTGCTAGCAATCAAATAGGATTAGGAATCAACATCTACACTCAAATCAATGCATCTAATGCAAGCTCAATAAAATAGGATTATAAATTAACATATTTAATGAAATTAATGCATCTAATGCAAACAATGAAATATAATAATAAATCAACATCTACACAAAAATCAATGCATCTAATGTAAAAAATCAAATAAGATTATAAATCAACATATGTACACTGAAATCAATCCATCTAGTGCAAGAATTTTCTTTCCTTTCTCTCCCACCTCCATCTATATTGATATCTCTCTCCATCTCTCCTTCTTTGTCTCTCTATCTCAACCCCCTAGATACACACACTCTCTCTCTTCATATCTATCTATCCCTAACTCCCTCCCTCTATCTATCTCTTCTTCCCTCTCTCCCCCTTCCATCTATATCTCTATTTCCCTTTGTCTCTCCTTCTTCATATCTCTATATCACCCCACAAACATACACATTCTTTCTCCATAACTATATATATCTCCCTCCCTCTCCCACTCCCTATCCCTCTCTCTCTCTCTCTGTTCCCCTTCTCTCCTTATGTCTCCCCTTCTATCTCTCTTCCCTCCTACTCTCCTCTCTCCCTCTCCCTTGTCACCCCCCCCTCTCTCTCCACCTTTCTCTCTCTATATGTCTTTATTCTTACCCCCCTCTATCCCCCCCTCCAACTCCATCTCTTTCCCTCCCTCTCTCTCAAGTATTCTCTCTCTTCCTTTCTCTCCTACCTCCCTCTGTCTCTCCCCCTCGTCTCTCTCTCTCTCTCTCTCTCTCTCTCTCTCAAGCTTCATCCTGCAACTCTATTGACTATCTCCCTCCCTCTCTCGTTATCTCTCCCCATTCTCTCCATCTCTCCTTATTTGTCTTTCTATATCACCCCCAAACATACACACTCTATATCCATCTCTCCCTTGTCACTCGCTAGATCTCTTTTTCCACCTTTCTCTCTCTATATGTCTTGAACTTCCTCCTTCCATATATTTTCCTCCAACTCCATCTCTCGAGCTCCCTCTATTTCTCAGAGACTCACTCCTCCTCTCCCTCTCTCCATCTTTGTGTCACCCCCTCTCTCTCTTATCTTTCTGTCCCACTCTCTCTCCTCTATATTTCAAAAGTTTTAAAATACTTTGACAATTAAATTATTATGTTGAAATAAATAAATAAATATATAATTTTTTTGATGGTGTACAACAATTTTTTTTTTTTTTTTTTTTTTTTTTTTTTTTTTTTATAATACATATTTAAAATGAAAGATTTCAAATGTGTGTTATACATTCACCTAGAAGGAAAATAATAATTTTCCATGGAAATATTATCTAAAATTTTCAAAAATATTTTAGGAAAGTTGATGCAACTCCTTTTGTGTATGATAAATTCATTGGAGCTTGGGGTAAGTTCCCCCACCATGACCAGGTCGTCATTTATATTTCCAAGCATTTATATGCAAAGTTCATGTTACATATGAAGCTAGATTACACTGATACCATATCTCATTATTATGGACCCAACTTGGGACATACCTATAAGAATGAGGAGGGTCATAGGGATCCTAGGCATGTACCACCATCTCCAAGATTCTTGCCACTATCGTCTTAGTGCTTGGTATTACCGACATATCTAGAGGAGTTATCGCAACTCAGTGGTGAGACCAGGGAGAATATTGTAGACAACATGGGGACTTCATTAGCCAATGCACATGTTGCATTGGATGGAGAGATTAGGAGACCACCATCATTTCCTCGTGACACGCTAATGCCCTTATATGATGATGCATTTCTCGTGAGTTTACTCGTTGACTAGCTTTTGACATATGCATGTATATATCGTGATGTCATTCATGATACTTGGAGGGTGCACAACCCACGTGACATAGACCAAGTATATATATATACAAAAATATTGACTCTTATTGTCAAATTATGCATAATAATTTATATTAATTTCTAGTTCGTATTATATTGAATTTATATTAATAAGTTCATGATAACATGTAGACACAACCCAACTACATGGATGTGCTTATGAGGTCATTCGAGGGGACAGTTGATCAACCAAGCCATCCTCGACCATAGCATGTTTCCATGGATTCTCCTCCATCTCCACCTCCACCTCATAATACTGATGTGGAGGAGAGTCACTATGTACAACCACATGGACCAACAATTGAGGTAAACATTTTTATTCCTAAGATTTCAACATTTTATTTTTTTTAAGTTACACATATATGCTAATTAATTTGTAGACTAATTATAAATTTTCCTTGCCATTGTGTACATAGGCCCATTTGCATAGTGCCATTGATGCCACTGTTATGTGGACACATGAGTGGGATGTTGGGTTTAGAGGCATTGATGATGTGATTGCATCAATGCAGGCCCTAATCATTGAGCCACAGGCCGGGGAGCACCAAACCCAAATTCATCAGACTTACATTCTATCTGATTTGCATTTGGACTCGAATGAGGTTAGTATATTAATGTATATGTAATTAAAAATGTGGTTCAAAATCATTTATTTCCATATTGTTTATTTTGTACAAATAATGATCTAATTAGTTTGAATTTGAATGTGTTATATTGTAGTACCAACTTATGGACACTTACTTTACGCGACATAACTCACATAGGAGTTTTGGTGGTACTTAGAGTGGATAATTTGTATATTTCCAATCTCATTTCATAGGGTGCATTCACATGTGATATAGACTTTGTATATTTTCATACAAGGACAATTTCTCGATGTACATGGACATTGTTTTAATTTATGGATGCTTATTATTTTAATTTATGGATGTTCATGTGATATTTCTAATTTGTATATATTTTCATATGGATAGTTTATTGATACATGTATTCAATATTTTAGTTTATGGATTTGTATTAATCTTGTTTATGAATGGTCATTAATTGTTTAAGTTTATGGATCCGTTAAAATTATTTCGCTAATCTAAAAAAAAAATCTATATACTATAACTTTTATTAGTAAAATATAACAATTTTGATTTCTAGTTTCATAGACTAATAAAACAAGTACAACTTAAGTTATGATGCAAGTCACTTTGATACTTAAATTTTACTAAAATATATCATGTATCAATTTAATATTGAACTTTGAAATAATTACAATCATGCTTCATATTAACTTCTAAAAAGAGTCTTTGAGTGCTTGATCAACATGTATGTTATTACAATTTTTAAAAATAATTTATTTAAATTATAAAGTCATCCTTATTATAATAAAAAAATACATATATGAAAATTAGTGTGACCCACCCATATACCATTGCATGGACAACCTTTTAAGTATTTCTATCAATTTCTTATCTCAAGGTTCAATTTAAAAAACAAATAGGATTGAAATAAGCTTTATTCAATTTCAAAGGATGCCATGTAAACAACAAATGGGTTTTATTCAACATTATTTCTTTTGAGATTATCTACAAGAGCTTAGTCATAACATGATATAAGTCAATCTTATTGAAATTTAATATATATTTCAAAAAACATTATATGACAACATTTCTATAATTTTATATAATGTTACCAAATTGCCTAAATTTACTAGTAGTTATCCTAGTATTTCAATCAATTCTTTAATATTGAAATACATTTTATTCAATTTTTAAAAACTTAAATATGATTGAAATAAGTAACATTCAATTTTAAAAGATGTGGAGATGTAAAAGTTACAAATACAAGTTTTATTCAATTTTATTTTTTTTGAGGTTATCTACAAAAGCTTAGTCATAATGCATGTCATCAATATTTTTTTCGTGCTTACACTGAAATCAATGCACAATGTTAAATTAATTACCTTGAAATTAATGTAGACCGTATATCTAGTTACATCAAATAAAAATTGAGCAACTTCATTGAAATCAATGCATCTAATGCAAGCTCAATGAAACAAGATTACAAATTAACATCTTTAATGAAATTAATGCATCTAATGCAAGCAATGAAATATAATTAGAAATCAACATCTACACTGAAAACAATGCATCTAATGTAAGAAATCAAAAAAGATTATAAATCATTATATGTACACTGAAATCAATGCATCTAGTGTAAACAATTTTCTTCCCTTTCTCTCCCCCCTCCATCTATATCGATATCTCCCTCCATCTCTCCTCCTTCTTTGTCTCTCTATCTCAACCCCCCAAGACACACATGCTCTTTCTCTTCATATCTATATCTCTTTCCCTCCCTCCCTCTATCTCTCTCTTCCTCCCTCTCTCCCCCTTCCATCTATATATTTATCTCCCTTTGTCTCTCCTTCTTCATCTCTCTATATCACCCCACAAACATACACATTGTTTCTCCATATCTATATATATATCCCTCCCTCTCCCTCTCTCTCCCCCCCTTCTCTCCTTTGATCTCCCCTTCTATCTCTCTTCCCCTTCTCTCCTTTGATCTCCCCTTCTATCTCTCTTCCCTCCTACTCTCCTCTCTCCCTCTCTCTCCATCTCCCTTCTCACTCCATCTCTCTCTCTCCACCTTTCTCTCTCTATATGTATTTCTTATTACCTCCCTCTCTCTCCCCCTCCAACTCCATCTCTCTCTTTCCCTCCCTCCCTCTCAAGTCCTCTCTCTCTTCCTTTCTCTCCCAAATCCCTTTGTCTCTCCCCCCATCTCTCTCTCTCTCTCTCAAGCTTTGTCCTGCAACTCTATTGACTATCTCCATCCCTCTCTCATTCTCTCTCCCCCTTCTCTCCATCTCTCCTTCTTTTTCTTTCTTTATCACCCCCAAAGATAAACACTCTCTCTTCATCTCTCCCTTGTCACTCCCTAGATCTTTCTCTCCACCTTTCTCTCTTTATATGTCTTGAACTTCCTCCTTCCCTATATTTTCCTTCAACTCCATCTCTCGAGCTCCCTCTCTTTCTCGGTGACTATATCTTCCTCTCCCTCTCTCCATTTTTCTCTCTCTCTCTCTCTCTCTCTCTCTCTCTCTCTCTCTCTCTCTCACCCTTCTCTCCTATTCTCTCTCCTCTATATTTCAAAAATTTTAAAATATTTTGAATATTGAAATATTATGTTAAAATAATTTTTTATTTTATTTTGATGTCGTACAACAATTTATTTATTTATTTATATGATACATATTTAAAATTCAAGATTTCAGATGTGTTGTACATTCACCTGGAGGGAAAATGATAATTTCCCATGGAAATATTATCTAAAATTTTCCAAAATATTAAGGTTCCATCTACCTCCATCAAAGATACATAGAGCTCTTCATGTCTTCCCATTGAAACTATTTAGGTTTTATTTCTTTAGGTAGCTTTAGGTTATGATTACTTTTGGATTTTAAAAATATTATATATTTTATTATTTTAGATTTATAAAAATATAGGTTAAATAAAATTAACATATTGAGTTAGCGTGTATGACTCTTTTTGTGTTAATGACTCTTTTGTTGATCCTACGACGTATATAACCCACATTTATTAATGTGGTCGTGCTAATATATATTATAATATATTAAAGGCAATAATATTATATTAATTCAAAATTAATAAATTTAATATTAGCATTAAAATATATTAATATTAATATTGTTATTGTTATTTTGTTAATATCAAATTTCATAATTTAATTTAATAATAATAATAATAATAATAATTTTTAATATTAATATTAAATTTAATAAGATTTTTACATGACATGACAACAAAAATTATAATAAAATTTGGAATTTTAAAATGTGGCAAGAACTTAAGTTAAAGAATGACTCCTAATCATTTTATTCACTTCATGATCTTTCTTCTAAAATAAAGTGGATAAATGAACCAAATAGAAAATGAAATTAAAAATAAAAATAAAAACAAAAAATTATGCTTATTTTATTTTCATTTCACCTCTATTTTGTCTCCCATTAACGGTAGGAGACTTAACCAATTTTTTAAATGTTAATTGCACCACGTCTCTACAAATGAAAGCAAACTCATTTCATTTTGCTCACTTAATAGAATAACCTAATTGTGCCATTCGAATTATAATTCTTTAAACTTTTACAAACTCATTCATTTTTATCACTTAGAGAAACAAAGTGTTAATAGCTTTTGAACAATTCACATGGTTAAAGTTGAGGAAAAAATTATATTTCATTTTTAACACAGTATAATAATTCTTTTGAATTAGAAGCCGGATAACCCGAGTATTAACAATTTCTTTAATCAACGTTTCAAATCCCAATCGGGTCCATCATCAGGACAAACTTGAATGAAGAAAGAAGAAGAGCTTTCATGAGGATTTAAATAGTTTTTAATAGAGATATGTTTGCTAGTATATGCCGGCTGTTTGATTAAATCATTTTATTTATTTATTTATTTTTAATTGATAATTATTAATTTTATTATTTAAATTTATTCATAAATACATGTTTATTATTTGAGTTAATATTCAGTATTTATATATATTAATAATAATAAGTGAGTAATTTTAATTTGTTATTATTATTATTATTAATATTAAAAATAGCATTTAGTGTATTACTAAATATTAACCTTAGTAATAATATTAATGTATCAATAATGATTAATATTTAATAATTAATAAATAATCATAATAATAAATAGTGACAATGATAATTAATATGTATTAATAATAATGATAATTAATAATTAATGATAATATTTATAGTAGAGTTGAGGCTTCTGTGATCCATATAATTTATGTTTTAATAATAAATAATCATTAATAATGATAATATTAATGTGTTAATAATAAATGATAATTCATAACTAATAATTAATAAATAATAATAAATAACTAATAATGAATAATAAATAACAATAGTAATGCTAATGCATTAATAATAATAATTGATGATTAATAATTAATAATAGATAATTAATAACTAATAACTAATAGTTAATAATATTAATGAATTAATAATCCATAATTAATAACTAATAAAATGATAATAATAATGTTAATGAATTAATAATAATTGATAATTAATAATAATAGTAATGCTGAATTAATAATAATTAATACCTAATAATGATTAATTAATAGATAATAGATAATTATTAATTATTAACCAATAAGTAATTAATGTTAAAGTGTTAATAATAATTAATAACTAGAATTTATTAATAATATTAATTTTAGCGAGTTAATAATAATTAGTAATCTTACTCTATTAAATTAATGTATTAATGTATTCAAGTTTGTCCTAATGATGGATCCTGATTGGGATTTGAAAAGTTGATTAAAGAAATGGTAAATACTGTGGGTTCTCTGGCTTCTAATTCAAAAGATATAAACCACAGAGGTCTTAAATCCATAATAATTCTTATTTTTGGAAAATAAATAATTTCACATTTGCAACTATATTGTCACTCTTATGCTTCTGATGATTAGTAACTCATTATATTTTCTCCATATACAAAACAATGCTTAGATCATTATTAAGTTTTCAATTATTACATATAAACTAAGATAGAATACTTCCCCATTGATATGATTTCAAATTTTCAAAATTCAACCATTCTATTTTATAAAATACAATCATTCACATTCAACCAATTTTACTAATTTTGATTATGTTTAATGGATAGAGACAAAATATTTACAATTAAATAAGTTAATATAATTTGAACATTATATTTCTCCACAAATGCAATAAGGTATTCCTTATAAATGGAATGTCACTTGGGAATTTTCTCATAAATTAAGATCCTATCTCCAAATTCGATGCCCCTACATATTATTAACAAAATTTTATTGCTCAGTGACTATTTATTCACAACAATAATAATTGTCTTTCAATTCTCTCCTAAATAGTAATGGTTAACCACTCAATACTTTTTTCCAAAGATCTTAATTTTAAATTTGTATTTTGATACCACATGTGTTGTACCTAGATCCCTCCTTAATGTCATTGAGGAAATAAGATATTAATCCCTTTATGATTTAACCGTGACTTAGTGATGTTTTTCCAAGTCTCATTAGCCATGGGTAAGATCAAGATCTAATTTTCTATATAACTAATATACAATATGCCAAATATGTATATTAAATAATGATATATTCCAATAGAGACTAAATTCACTGTAATGACTTCAATATACAATATTTACACTATGTACATGCTAAATAAACAAACAAGGTAGTCATACAAGCCACATCCATTAGGTATTTATGCAAGGCCATTCATCATAACAATAAATTACCTGAAACATGTAAATTCACAAATGAAATGTAGATATAAAAAAATAATATTTATTTGTAATGAACTTGAATAAGCAGAATGATGGTGAAGGAATGATTTTCCACTTAGTCATATGATAATTTACCACGAATATCTCTCTTGAGTTAAAGCTAAGAAATTACAAATATAAAAATAAGATCAACTCTCTCACCAACTTAATTCTCAAAAATATCTTTTTGTACATATACATAATAACCTACAACCTACACACTAAACATAAGAGAGTGTAATAGCTCTAAACTTTCATCAAAAAGTAATGTTACAATAATTAGTTGGGAAACTATTTTAGCCTACATGCTAAAACAAAACATCTCTTAAAAATGTTGAACAAAAACCTAAGCCTTGTTATATAGATCCCAAATCAAAGATGTCATTATGTTGATTCTATATTAATTCATCGTTGTAATCCCTTCCTAAAAGTAATCGAAATAACTAAACATGTAATTCAATTTGAAAAAAAAAAAAAAAACCCAACTCATACACATGATTCAATAATATTTTCATTCTTTATTAATAAAACCATAAACATCAATTAATTGTAACCCTTCCCTCATAATGTTACTAAAAACTCATGCATAAAGCAACAAATATAAATATCGTAAAGATTAAACATTTTCATAATCTCAAATGTTCAATATATACATGGTGGAAGTAAGGGCACATAAAAGCATGAGGTGACAACTTCCTCTCAAAACTTTATATGGTCACAATGCCTTTCATATCATGATGGGATTTGGGTTAACTATGACATGCCTTCTTCCTCTTCTTTTTAGGGGCATTTATCAATATTGTTTTTTAATATTCATTTTATATCCAATCATTTTGATAAACAATTACATAATATTTATTATTACTTTATTTTTAATTTAAAAACCAAAAATTCATATCAGTTAAATCTATCTCGAAATTATTATGTTGGCTGCTAGTAGGTATTACCCATTGAGTTTTAGTTTGACCAACTATTATTTTTTTAAAAACTATTAAATAATTTGATTTATTATCACTTCATTTTTAATTTAAAAATCAAGAATTCATATATGATAAATTTATTTCAAAATTATTATGCTCGTTGTGAGTAGGAATTACTCATTGCGTTTTAGATACTTTTATTAAAAAATATTAAATAATTTTCAATTCTATTTTTTATTTATTGTAAAATTATTTTTATCAACATTTATCTATAATGCCATCCATCTATAATGGTATTGACTGTGATTTTGAATATCTTATTACTCTATACTTCGTAACTCGTGATTACACAATGATGAACCATAATATAAATTGATTTTCTGCGAATAAGACAAAAAATGCGATAATGTAAAACCAAGGAATTTTCAGGATAATGTAAACGTATTCCATGTTAATTCAGCACACAAAGTAGGAAGTTTGACTTCCAATTTATTTTTAAAACATATTTTCTATACTCTTGTGTGAGCTGTAATTTTGAGGTTCATAACTATAAATTTGGGTGAGTAAAAAAAAATTAGTTTTCAATTAAATTATATAAGATGGTTTTCAGATGTATTTTGGAATTAATTTACTAACAAAATTATCTAGTTATTATTTTTGAAATATTTTTAAAATTTAATTATATTTATTTTTAAATACAAAATAAATTTTTAAAAGAATTTTATAATTATTATTTTATTAACAAAATTATCTAACTTATTTTACAAATTAATTTAATAACAATTTTACAACTTTATTTATATATTATAGATTTTTTTGTGTTAATTTAATAAGTTTATTATATATTTCAAATTTATTTACTCATAAAAAAATATTTTTATTAGAGATTTAACAACTTTATTTATATATTATAGATTTATCTGTGTTAATTTAATAACAAGTTTATTATGTATTTCAATTTATTTGCTCATAAGAATATTTATATTGGAGGTTTAACAACTTTATTTATATATTATAGATTTATTTGTGTTGCATCTGCAATCTCTCTCTTCTTCTTTTTGCTTTTTTTGGAGATTGCAATCTTTTTTAAAAAAAATCAGTTGTTTTTTAATCAATGCGTTTATATATGCAAATCCAACTTTCCAACATGGGCATATGGTCAACCAATCAAAAATCTATTATTATTGCTTTTGGATAGGATCCTTTTCTCCACAGAGATAATGTTGAATTACAAATAACTAAATACCTCAATTGACCAATCAATGGAATCTAAATTGATCAAATTCTAAACCTTAACACTAACTTGAATTTAATTACATTTAAACTAAGCAACATGCACTAACTACTATGTAACCCTTGTTGGAATGAATCAAAATCTCTAATTTTCTAATCTCAATAATATAGATTTTGAAAAATTAAAATTAACCTTCAGAACATTTTTCTTCTTTGAAATACATAATAATTTTGAAAATAAAATTAATATATGTATATATTAATCAATGTGATTATATATATATATAATTAATAAAATAATAACAAATTATATTTTTAATTTTTTCTTCATCGTGATAATGCAATTTAAAATATATTACAATTAAGACCATAAAGAAGAATTGGTAAGGTAATAGGTTTGTTTTGGTATAAAATATATTGACTCGATCCTTACAACTGGCAAATTAAGAATAAAATTTATATATGTGTCTTGTAAGATTCGAAGACCGTCAAATTTATAGTAAATATTGTAAAGTCAACAAAAATTATAGTAAAATATTGTAAAGTCAACAGTTTGACGTAAGCTGAATGTTATAGTTTTTAGTGAGAGAAATATTTAGAAAGGTTAAAATTTATATTATATTTAGGTATAATTGTTTAGATAATATTTGGAAATGTTAAAATTTATATTGTGTTTAATAAAATTTGGTATGAATTTTTAAATTAATAGTTGGAAATGTTAAAATTTATATCATATTTAGGTATGAATTTTTAGATAATATTTGGAAATGTTTAAATTTATATTGTGTTTAGATAAAATTGAGAGAGAAATTTATAGATTTTTTAATGCAAAAGATTTAAGTGTAGTAGTAAGTGACTAATTTCTCATGATTTTGATTGTGGAGTTTTCTCCACAATCAAGCCTATTTAGCTTGCTAACCCATTTGCAAAACCCTAGCAAGTATTGTGCCTGATGAACCATTCAAGTAGAGCTCTAAGTGAACTATTCAAAAATCATGATAAATAGCCTCTCATGGAAATGGTCATAGATGAATGACTTACTTAACACAGTTGAATCCCAAAATGATATCTAGTAAAAGATTTAATTTAAATTTGTATATATTATTTAAAAAGTTTATACATAAATTTTTAAATAATATTTGGAAATGTTAAAATTTTACATTGTGTTGAGATAAGATTGAGAGAGTTAGACTTGAGATTTATATATATATATATATATATATATATATAGAAAGGTTTAGTTTGAAGTCTCACCCAACAAGTTTTGGGTTCAAATCTTGTGCTATTAAGGGGTGAGAAGTTGGACATGATGAAAATAAATTTTAAATTTTAAATTTTTATATAAATTAAATTGTAAATCAAAAAATGTTATAAAATTTAATAGTTTTTTGAATTTGAAAGTAAAAAATAAAAAAAATTCAACTGTTAAGATTTATATTAACCTTAATTATTTTTTTTAATTAACTTATCTCAAATTAATTAATTAAAAAAATGTCATGTGTTATTGATAAGCCATGTAGTATTGATATTGATATTGAGCATGTAGTATTGATAAGTCATATGTTATTGATATTGATCATGTAGTATTGATAAGCCATAGTATTGTATCCACATGATTAAGAATACTCTTTAACTCATATATTGATTCATTTCATAATAATAATAATATCTTACTGAAATAATAATAATAATAATAATAATAATAATAATAATAGTTAATTTTTATGATGTTTTTTATCATAATATGTATTCTAATGCTTATCATAATTAATATTATCAGACATTTAATTTATAAACTTTACTTTTATGTTAGATTTTAAATTAAATTAAGCATTTTTTAATTAATTTTCACCAAATTAAAATTAAAATTATTTATTTATTTGTTTTTTTTTTTTTTTTTTAAATTTGAATGTAAATTATTTAATTAAAAATTAAACTCTAATGATGAAAACTGTTTTTTAAGCAATCTAAAGATAAAAACTGTTTTTAAAGCAATCTTGATAACAATGTTTTCTCCTTCAACAATTCATTCATTCCACCAAATTTCTGTGAATTATATTACTAGCAATTGTACCAAAAGGTACAAAGAGAGGCCGATAGATTTATGAAGTTGGAATTGTTGAATTTTTATAAAAGGTCGGGCCACCTTCTTCGCTGCTATTGATATTGTACAGTTTATTAAATATGAAATAGAGTAAAAGATATAGGAGACAGTACAGACTGGGAATGTAAGATCTTTATACTGGAAGTGAAAAAGAGAACAAAGCAGCATGTCAAAGCAGAAATACTTAAAGAAAGCACAAGACTTTCTATTCATTCACATGTATTTAAAAACGCTGACATGACTGAAACAGAAAAGAAGAGAATTAGAAAATTTCATGTAAATGTATTTTATTTTAAAAACAAACAACTAACCACTCTATAAATGTCATTGCAGAAGCCCATGTAAGGTAAACATATTCCTATATAACTTTTTTGAAAAAAGAAACAAAGATAACTTAACGTGAGTAGCATAACATCTAGCATTCCATGAACAATAGAAACCACACTCAAAAGCCCAAATCTATGTAAACTGAGTTTTTTTATTAAAATTGTAGGTACAAAAAAACTTATGACACTCCATAACTATGCATCATGTTTGGTGGAACATAGTAGACTTATTACACTTGAATACTTCTAAATATTTTACTTGGTATTGTGTGTTTATCACAAGCAATTATACAGGAGATAGTTAAATGCTTTGCAATGTATTTTTTGAAATTTTACATATGGTCTACACATAGAGACATGTTTGGTAGCTAATAACTAAACATATATACAATGAAAGTATTAGTTGGCTTCTAAACATATGTACAATAAGAGCATTTTATTACATATAGATGTAATTGACAATGAGCAGGTAATCATATAGGCATGATGGGCAATGTTTGCTGGGGCAGGATGCTGAATTTCTTGGCAATACTCATACAACAATCATAAATAGCCTGTATCCATACCTGTTTCCATCAAAAAATAAAATATTGTAAGTGACAATGGATGTGTTTGACGAAAGCATGTTTTTTAAAGCGCTGAAGTAAAATAAATGATTTTTTAAAGAAATTTCTAAATTACAGCGAATGCTAGACCTTGCTGTTCTTGGCGGGAAATATTATGTTTGAATATTTGAAATAAAATAAATGATTTCAAGCTAATATAAAATCATATGAGGTTAAATGTAATAGAAAGCAAATGTATGTAAAATTTGGTTATTGCAGCAAGTGGTGTTTACCATGTGGGTAATTCTGGAAAACAGGTTGTACGATTGGCTAGAGTATATTCTCCTGCATAGATTTTGATGCAAGCAATGATTCCTCTTGTTGTCTACCCTTAAGATATGGATTTTTGTGCATTTCTGCAATGCACGAGAATGGGAATGCTGGATTGATTTGAATGTCTGCCAATGAACACACTCTTGAAATTGCAGTGAACGTTAGACCTTGTTGTTCTTTGGTGCCGATGTCTACTGTTACTTTGTCTAATGTCATTCCTTGTGACTTGTGTATAGATCTTTTCCAGGAAAAAATACACAGATCTTTTTCCGGAAGAAAAGACTTATAAATATAAACAAAATAAAAAAAATTAAAGTATCCAGTTTTTTATCAAAATTTTACTGATAATATTAAATTTCGTTGTCATGATTATAATTAAATAATAATAAAAAATATATATATACTTAATAATTAAATGATAATAAAGAATGTATCTGTACTTATTTTTTTGTTTTAAAATAAAGTTATTTAAAATATTGAGCCAACTTTACAAACAATACTCAACCTATTCTATTCAAAAGTTTCCAATATATATATAATCTCATCTAGGAAATCTCTGTACGTCTCCTTATTATCTACCTTGACCATCAATACTGTAGCAGATTCTATTCCATAGATTTTCCAGCATACCAACGAAGTATTCAACATATTCTGCAAACTCCTTGTCAATCGAAAAGTACGTATCTCCTCACTCTTTATTTATGCGAACCCCTAATGTAATCCCTGAGTGAACGTTGAAAACATTGATGTTGCCCAACAGCTGTGAGAAAGGTACTGGGAATATAGTGCTCATTCTATCAGAAATTGATTGCTATGCAGCTGCTCTGGTTTGTTAGTGCGAACAGGGTTGTACCGGACTTTACACCTTAGATGGGCCCATTATTGCTCCGTGGAAGTTGCTTAAGTTTTCCATACAGAGGGTGTCAGTTCTTCTGCGTTCCAGTTCCCCTAGACAGAAAGTCGGTCAGTCATGAGTATAATTTACTATGCACGTGGTAGCTGAGTGCGTCAGATGAGTTTGAGAGAGTGCTTCAGTTAGGCAGAAGCAAAGCCTTTTGATTCACTGGAACGCATTGAACAAAATATGAAATTCAGAAACAGCTCATCGATTGCCGACTGACGGGGGTCGTTGTAAACTTTCGTGGAATGAAATTTAACGTTTGACAACACGTTTTTCTGTTTTATAAATGCCTGTAATGATGAATAAAGATTCTGGAACGTCAACAGCGACAACACTGCCAGGTTAAAAAAGAAATAAAAACGGTAAATTGCAATTTAACAGTTAAGTTATCCGTTGCAAATTGCAGTGGTTCGCTGGTTCGTTATAAATTGTAACGGTTGGTTTACAGGCAGAGGCTTCCGGCAGTACAGTACTACTGCCATCTGGTAAAATATGTTCAAGGTTGTTTGCATAGGACATTGTTTAAGATTGGTAATGCTATCTGGTAATTGGATTTGAATTGTGTAACCTTCCAGATAAACATGCAACCAGGTTAGGCTAAAAAGGGCAATATGAACTGATGCACTTTGAATGGCTCCGAGGATTGCAGGGGACAGAGTATCTCCTGTGTGAAGTTTCTCATGAGAATTTGTAAGAAAATACAATAAAGAGGTCGTATATCGATTTATAATAAACGAAAAAAACAACTATAACAACATGACGACCATAACTAATGATATTTAAACCATCCGAATCAGATAAATATTTCTGAGTTTAGAGGTATCTAATAGCGCAAGAGGCATGACAAGAGTTGTCTATTCAATATATCTATACATCTGAGCTAGTAGAGCCCAACCCAAATCTCGTGCACATAAGTACTCTCCATATAATTCTATACAGTATAGACGTTACGCCTCTGTCGCCAATTACAATACGGTAAACAAGACGAAAGGATTTAACATGAAAGGATTTCTACAGATTATAAATTAAAAATATTGAATGCGACATGAACGTTACAGAATGCGCGAGTGTTTGGTATGTGGAAGTAGGGGAGCCAAGAGAACTTACGCCAATTAGTGGTGTTTGGGAGAAGGAAACGCGTAGGCGCCACCGCGGCGACCACGAGGGAGTGGAGATTTGTGGAGATGGTACCGCTCAATAAAAAGGGCAATATGAACTGATGCACTTTGAATGGCTCCGAGGATTGCAGGGGACAGAGTATCTCCTGTGTGAAGTTTCTCATGAGAATTTGTAAGGTGATGGTAGATGAAGCTCAGTGTTGGCCAAAAACAGCAACAACAACTGTCAAGGAAAAAGCAATGAAAATATCTTCCACAGTGAAAATATCTTCAAGAGATAAAAGAATTGGAAAAAGCAGTAATGCAACTCAAAGGGCCAGGTTCAATGCACAACAGAACTGGAGGTGAAAAGAAAGCAACTCATATATTTGGAAAAAGCAGTGAACTTCAAATCAACGGTTGAAACTGTCAAACTTGATCAAACGGTTCAGGTTAAAAGTGTTGACAATTGTTGATGCATAGAAAAACCTATCGACCTAAATATGGACTGTATGCCGGCACCCTGATTTGGCGGCACTACTGAATTCTATGAACATGAACATGTACAGTATGCTGGCGCCCTGATTCGGCGGCAACATACAAAATAAAAAAGCAAAATGCAAAATGAAGAACTATTTACATTGGAATAAGTTATTTTGAAGCTTCAATGGCGAGAGATCTTCATTCCACGTCCGTCCAGTGGCTCAGAAAGAAAATCACACTTCATTCTTTCGGTTACCGACTGCAATAGTGAAGTTGTTGTGTCAATAACCGAAGGCCTCCTCCTCAATAGTTCTCAGCTTCTTTCTCATCGTTCCCATTTTCCCTCTCCAATTTATCAACGCGTTCTTCATTTTTCCATTCTAATCGCTCATCTCTACATTCATCTCCAACTTCGGCGCTCCAAACAGAAGGTATAAATCTACGAGTTTGGGAGCGGCTGTGGCTTCGATCCATGGCACTGCTCGTTTTTATGGCCAGGGCAGCCATATCAGAGGATGGCACAGTTTGGTTACAGGAAGCATAAAATAGAGGTGCTCCATCTGCAATTCTTGCTCTGCAGAAAGCTAGCTAGTGTTTGCACTGGGCTAGCTATCCATTGGGAAATCTACACTCCAAGACTTCTCTTTTCCTTGGCGATCGGAGAGCTTGACTTTCAATTTGACAATGGCGTGAATGCATCACCGCTTTTTATAGCCAGTCTGAGCTAAATTCTTCAATTCTTCACTTCTATTCATGCCTTTAATGCTAGTCAGACAGAAAGATCCAATACTAATTTATTCATTCTGCGATTAGAAACAATCTCTAAGGAAATCAGAGATCATGAGCATGTGAACTGTAGATCGAATGAGGTGATGATATTTATGCACACTTGGACGTATTTTCCACCAGTGCAAAATATCCTCCATTTGTCCTCTGATATGATATGCATTGCATAAGCGATCCAGGTAGAGGTTCGATCCCTTCCTTAAGCATTAGTTAATCTAGTTTGGAGCAAGGGAGCAGTAATTTCATTTAATAAATGCCCATAATGTGATATGACAATGGGGCCAACAATGTCCCCTCTGTTAATTTGAACCATTAACCCTTTGATTATCATTTCCATTTGAGTTATACCCCTGAATTTCATGGCAAAGGTTTTATGCTAAGGTCCTTATCGTCTAATACCATTACTGCTTGATCCAAAGCGACACCTTTGTTAGCGAAAGAATCTACCTCATAATTAAGGTGTCGTTTCACATGATAAAATTTGATCTTTTCAAATTTTGAAATCTAAAGATATATTCTGTGCAGAATGTGAGCTTGGAAATGATCAGAATTCTCGTTGAGTTTATTTCCATGTTGAAATTATATTCATTGAATCCCCAAATAACATTAAATGACGAATACATCTAGATAGTGCAAAATCTAGTCTTGGCCATAATGCTAACTATTTCACCTAGTTATTAGTTGTTTCCTTTAATCCCCAATTAAAATGAATCTCCCTTGCTTGGTTGGGGCGAAAGGTAACCCCTCTTGCTCTTGTCACCCTCTGGTTACCTTTTGAAGCTCCCTAAAAAAAAGTTATTAGTGATGAAGTTAGTTTTTCTCCATTTATGGAATTCATTGCTATCCATTCTTATTATATATATATATATATATATATATATATATATATATATATATACACGAACGAGTAATTTTGATATTGAAGCCGTCATCCTCATTTGAAACTTGATCAAGTTTGAGCTAATCCTTTTCACTATTTGATAAGTCATTGTACTATGCGAGATCAGATCCTCATGTCGAGATTGTCTCAAAAAGCAGTTGCAAGACTTTAGAGGTCAAGTGAATAAGATTTGGTTGAAGGCCCAAAAGATGGTACGATTTCGAGCAATCCAAATAGAACAACATAAATACTTGGGAGAGCCATCCAACTTCTCACCACCACTTAATCAAATTTTCTTTGCCAGGGAATTGTTTACCTCCATTGCACAAGCATTTATTGTTAGTTCCCTCGAATGATGGATAGGTCCATAACTTGAGCTAAAGCCAATTTCCAGACTTCCAATGCAAAAGGACATTATCGAAAAAGATGAGGGATGTCCTCTTCTCCTTGTTCACACAAAACACCATGGGAGAGGCCCTATATATCTCTTTTTTTGAGATTTTTTACATTCAAAATTTTCTCATGTACCAACTCCCAACAAAAAAGATTAATCTTTTGCATCCTATCTTGATTATCCATATTTTCCCCAAATTCGATTTGAATGGGGGTGTGGAAATGCTTGAAAGCAATGATTCATACCTTGCTTTAACTAAGTAGATGTTATTTTTTCTACCCATCCAAATCCGTTGATCCAACCGAGAGGTAACAATTGGAGCATATCTCTTTAAAGCTTTGATCAGGGTGATCCAATGTTGGTGCAACTTTGGTGGTACATCAAGGAAAGACTAACCTATCCACTGACCTTCATTATCCCACTGAGAAATATCTGCAATCCTATTGTGTCCTTTAGCCTCCATCCAATTTTCCAATTACTTCATTGTAGCATTTTCATGTGCAACCTTTGTGGTGGGGATTCGATCCTTCCATAAGCGTATACACACACCATTCCCAGTTTTCCATCACAATTTATCAATGATGATGGGGGCTATTGTTTTACATAATTTCCAAGTATTTGAACCTTCGTTTGGCCATGACTAAATCTTAGGTCGAAGGAGCCTTTACTTATGAAAATATTTGCAAATAAAGACAACTTTGCACCATTCCTTAGAGTTTGATAAAAGACACCCCCAATGGAAGGTTTATGAGCTCCAGATCCTTAATTTCTATATCTCTAATTGATTTGGGAAGGAGAATTGTATTCCAGTTCACAAGATGGTATCGATTTTCATTATTCTTCCCCCCTTTCCAAAGAAATTTCCACAATAAAACATTTATTTGGTGAATTATCACTTTTGGTTCCAACAAACCTATGCCCACATATACTAGAAGGGAGGATATAATTGATTTGATTAATACTCCCTTTCCTACCATATATAATCACTAAGAACCCCATGATTGAATTCGTTTCCTTATCTTTTGCAATACTTCCTCCCAGTCTTTGGCATTGGATGAACCGAAGGAAATTAATTCCTAGATAATTAAAGGATCTCCAGTCTGGAATAGAAAGAAATTCTAATATTTGAGAGATCCCATGCAGTATTGAATCAGAACAATTCCATCCATACACTTGACACTTTTTGTTGTTGATCATCCCTCCAAAAAGATCCAAGTATGGATTCAAAATCTTCTTGAAGCGAGTCACCATAATTTTTTAAGTGCCTGCTAGTAAGAGAGTATCATTTACAAACTAGGAGTGGTTCACTCCTTTAATATTCCTCACTATACTCAACCCCAAGAGTTTTTCTTCTTGCCTCACATTCTCTAGGTTTCGGCTCAAAATTCCAGCAATGATGATGTAGAGAAGAGGAGATAGAGGGAAATCTTGTCTTAAGCCTCTGGATGTTATAAAAAAAGGAGTGGTATGGCCATTGACCAATGGTGCAATCCATGGAGAACCAGCGCATGCCTTTATCCATTGAATAAACTCTTTACTGAAGCCGAATTTTTTAAGCATAAGGTACAAAAAAGAATGCCTCAACCGATCAAACGTGTTTGCCTTATCCAACTTTATCACCTTTCCAAATCACCACCTTCCTTGCTCGAATGGATTGCCTCTTGAACAAGAATAATATTGTCCAAGATTTGTCTTTGTTGCATAAAACCCCCCTAGGTTTTTGAGATTATTCCTAGCAATAGCTTCTTTAGTATTGCCGCAATAATATTTGTAAAAAAGTTATAGGCCGAGATGCATAAAGATATGGGGTGGAATTTGGTGAAATTTACTGGGTTCAATTTTTTAGGGATAAGGGAATGAAAGGAGGTATTAGTGGCAACACCTAACCTTTCTTTTTTCCTTGTACTATTTAGCATCCACAACAAAACCTTTTTTATCATGATCCAAAAATACCTAAAGAAACTTATAGTAAAACCATCACGTACAAGGACTTTAACCAGATCCAATTGCCAAATTGCATCCAAGACTTGAGCTTCATCTATTTCTTTAACAACAAACAAATTATTAGAATTTGAAACAATTGTGGAATCACAGTTAATAAAATCCTGAGCTTGGGACTTGAAAATGCAAGAAGGCTTCTTGCTTAATATCTTCAAAGGAGGATACCTTCGACCTTCCTTCAGGAATTATTTGGGAATCTATTTCTTAATTCACAAGCTTTGGCATGCTTATGAAAAAAGGAGGTATTTTGAGCTGCTGCCTTAAGCCACAAACTATGAGATTTTAATATACATAGTTCTTCCTCTTGCCTACTTACTCCAAAAAAATTCTTTGTTAATTCTCTTTCTTTTTCAAAGTGCCAGGGTTCAACATTACCTTCCTCAAGTATAATTTGATGTTCTAATTTCTTGACCAATTCTATGCGCCTTTTCCCTAGTGGTTGACACTACAAGGAAAATACCTTCTGGTGAAGGATTTTGCAGAAGCCCCTATAAAAATAGCCCATAAATCCGTTTGTAGTGGAGGTCACTAGTGGAGGTTGTCAGGAATATTTTTTTTTGACGATGTGTCTACAATATACAAACACATTGGTGATTTAATATCCATACACACACCAGTGCCAAATAGAACAAGGTGCATCATCGCAAATTTATTTTAAAAAAAATAAGGTGCGCTAAATAGAAAAACACACCGGTGCTTGCATAATCGATAGCACTAGAAAAAATTTTAACTTCTAAAAATTGACAGCGATATAACACTAGCAACATCGGTGCCCTCCTTGTAGTAAAATTCCCCGATGCATACTTAGAAGGAGCATCAATATAGTTTTTAATTTTCAAAAAAATGTGGTGTTATATTCCAACGAAGCACCGATGTGGTTCATGTATTAAAATGTGCTGATGCATCTTCTAAAGAGCACCGCTAGGCAGATATTAATTATAAAAAAATGTAGTGCTATAGTAAAAAAATAGCATTGGTGCGGTAAATGTATTAGAATGTTTGGGGGCGTCTTAACAAGTGGTGGTGTTGGATATTTGACGCACCGGTGTTGTTATAATAATGCATCAGAACATGGTTAGAAAAAAAAACCTCCTGGCTGTAAATTTCATTTTTACCATCTATAGTGCTATAAAGTTCCGAAGCATCGGTGCCACTCTTATCTCATGCAAGCACCCTAACGTTGGTGCTTCTCTTGCTTACCATCCTTCCATACTGTGCTTAGTGCGTGACTTTCCAATTTTCTTAAATTTGTTTTTTTCAATTACGTGTCAACAATGCCTCCACAACGAGAAAATGCCCAGGTAATGTCTATGTTTCTCTCTAATTTAATTTTTTAGCATATTAGAATTGCAAATTAGCTTAAATGATCCATTGTTTTTGAATTTTTTTTATTTCCCTGCGTAGTGCGCTCGATATGTTCGGCTCACACCAATAGTTGTGCACCCTGTAAATTTACAGGGTGCACCATAGTTCGGTGCGTGAACTTAACACACCGTTATTGTTGTTGTGCCTTTCGTAAATGAAAACCCACCAAGAAAAACTATAAATTATACATCGGTGCGTACATTTTTAGGTTACTCCCAGTGCATTTATATTTACCAAGTGTACCACAAAAGTAATATTAAAAAATATAGCTCAGTGCGTTCGATAACCTGAACATTTCGTACAAGTGCGAAAATGTTATATGTGTGCACCAGTGCATAAGCTTGAGACGTACTGCAATGAAAATTTATATATGTGAACTAACAACGATGCGTCATATGTATGTGCACATTGTATCAGGTGCGATTATGTTTGATGGCGCTACCGGAGTCGATACATTACTGTTTTTTAGGCGCTCCAGGGATGTTTTTTTTATTAATTGAAATTTATTTCCATATTTATAAATACATTTTCCACCTAATAAAAAAAAATGTATTTTATGTATGAGGCTAATGTATTTTATATGTCAATCATGTAGCAGAGATGTTAGCAGAGGGGGAAATAGAAGGAGTAGGAGAAAATGGTGGAACAATGCAATATAGTCAACCATGGGAGGCCCGAGAGAGGGATAGTGATTTATATCCTCACCCTATTAGTGTTGCGACCCAAGCGCTCTTAAGAATTGTAGGCCTCCTAAAGTACTATGAGGAGGCTGCATCCCTGAAAGTGCACTGTATCTTGTTGGCACATCTGATCCGCCAGTGGAGTATCTAGGAGCAGGATTCCCATGTCGGTTCTAAGGCATGGTATAGGTCCTCTAAGGAGGACATATATTTTATAACTGGCATATCCAGGGCCTTAAGCCTTGGCAGAATGGTACACGAGTTAGAGAGATGGGATTGCCCGTGCTTCAAGTGAGGTACTATTGAAAGGGATTAGCATTTGCATTAGTCACGAGAAGATGTCCGTACGGGATGAACATTGGCATCGACATCGACATCGACATCCGAGGGGAAAATTTTCCCCAGTTCTGTGATGTCACCCATGGGGTTGTAATAAAGAGTTAACTTGCCTACTCTTAGAGATATGTTGGGCCTCATGCAATCTTCTTTTGCTACACAGGATGTTAGGTGCCTCTCGTTATAAGTCACCACCCTTGCACACTTTACTAGTGACGGGAAAAATATTAGTTTCCCTCTTTTTTGTTATGTTGATTCTTTAATTCAGATGCCATGATGTATCAAATGGTCTTCCATTTTTTTGAGGCAATTTTGTATGGATTTAGATAGATGTCGTGCGATGATACATGAGAGGATGATCTTCCCTTTAGCTTCAAATATTTTTTGTTTATTTTCTGAGAGGTTTCCAAAGAAGAGGCACTACCAGGAAAATAACTTCTAGCGGAGGTTATAATGTAGGTTTTTAGTGTTATAAAATTGGAAAAAATTGTCAAGAAAACATCCACTAAAACATTTGTTTGTGATAGCAAATGCTTTAGCGAAGGTTTTAACAGAACTTCATCACAAATGAAAAAGTTTGGGCGGTCGAAGGTTCTAACAAATATTTTTTTGTGATGCGATTAATGAAACACATAGCACTAGTGCGCTACATATATAAAATCACAAAGCGACATATATAACTAAAAGCACTAAGGCTTTGAATGCAAATAATACCAATGCATAAGATATACCGCACTAGTGCTAACAAATAAAAAAGGCCCGGGGATTTCTTGTAAGGAAAGACACCAGGGCACGCAAAAAATAACTTATATGCCACTATTTTTTTTTAACTCGCAGCGTCGATGCATATCGTTTGTACAAATGCCCTGGTGTGTTAGTTATATAACAGGACCAGTGTTGTTAGATTTGATAATGCACCGGGCTGGAAATAATATTTTATAGGACCAGGGAGTTAGTTATATGAAAGCACTGGTGCTTTAAGAATTATAATGCACTGGGGCATTAATCTCAAACAAGACCGACACTTGAAGAGATAAATGCACCAGTGCTGTCGTTTTTTGAAAAGGCACCGGACATGCAAAAAAATGTCGTCACAGTGCTTTTATATAACATAATGCACTGATGCATTTTTCTGTTATAGATGCATCGTTTTTTTTAATGAGTTTTTCTCTTTTTTGGAAATATCAACTTGTGACAATGCAATTATTGTAATTTTTAAAATTCATTATTTATTGAAAAATCGACATATATTTTATAACAATATTCATATAAATTAAAATTTGATTAGTGAATTTGTAGATGATATTTGGATTAATTTGGTATATTATCAGATTTCACATCTCTTCATTATAATATTTAATCATCCATATATTTAATCATTGGTGTAACATTTCACAACGACATTGGATAACACAATAGAATAAATTAAAATGTATCTTATTATATATCAATAAGAGACTCTTTGTCATACAAGATGGAATTGTTATTGGTAACCCATTGTCTTTCAATTGGGACACTATGTCCATTACATTAAACAAAATGTGTAATTTTCACAGACAATTATTTCAAAAAATACAACATGTTGCATTGATATCCAAATCGATCATCATTCTTCACTGAAACTGTTGTCACTGCTCAAACTACTTCCATGACTTGTGTTATTTGAAGGAATGTTTTGTTGATTGCATCGATTGTTTTTGTCTTCTTGATCTGAAAACATAAAAATAAAGTGTAGTGATTGTATCTACATTGGTGAGAATAATGAAAATTGAAATAAATAATATACATAAATGTAAATTGAATAACAATGTACCATAATAATAAATGACTCATAAAATGTGCACATGGTTTCAAAACCAAGTCTCATGCCTTGTTGCAACAAGTTTTCTGATGATGTAGTTCCATACTTTGTTTTTTATATGTTTTAAACCCCATTATAAATCATAGATATAATATAAATGATTTTTTTGTTCTATTAATTATAAACTCTGAGAAGTAAAACAACATAGATACTTACAAGTTCCACAATTAATTTTTGATATGCAAACATATACTCACAACCCTTATTTAACCCAATGCCAATTAATTCTTCTAATGACTCTTCTTTGTATGCTAGCACCTATTTGAAGGCATTAAAGGATGGTTGTTGTAAAACAACTTAAAATATACAAAAATGAAACTTTGAGTTGTTATAAGGAAATGTTAGCAATTACTCATAAACTTTGAAATCAATTATTTTCTTCCTTGTCATTTTGTTTTATGTGCCTAATGAGTTCCATCTTGTTTTTTTTTCTACAAGAAAATACTTGAAAATTAATGTTTAATGCTAAATTATTATTTTTTATGTATAAAGTCAATCGTGATTACATACATTTGAAGCACATTGTTGTTGAGATGGCTCTTCTTTTGATGCAATTATGTCTATTTCTTTGATCATATTCTTATACACTTTTTTGAACATTCCTACTGGCATGTTTCGCATATCAGCATGTTGATCATTTGGGATTTTTATAATCTTCCTGAAAAAAATAATAAACTATTTTTATAATGATACATAAAAACTAAATATAACAAAATTGATATTAATAATGATTGGTTTGTAGTAATATATACATGTAATTCTAGAAAATCATTTTATACAATTAGGAATATTATCTTTTGAATGCTTCTTTTTTGTTGTTGTATGTTTTTTCTATTGCAAGTCTAACTTGTCTCATTGACCATTGCTCTGGAAACACTTCCTATAGTTTAGATATAATTTGGTTCTTAGAATCATTGAATTGATTTTTTTATTGCAACTCGAAAGTACATCTATATGTTCGTTCCACTAGATCCATCATAGTTATGTAAAAATCCCCCCCCATTAACCTCCAACACAACTCTAGATGAGCTAAGGACCAATTCATCATCATTTACATGTTCTATAATTTTTATTTTCTTAGAATGACATTGATCGTTTCATTCGTTGTTGCTCCATGTAGAACATTAATCATATATGAATTAATATATTGTTTGAAACATGTTATTTAATATTCTTAAGTATTTTATTAATGAAAACTTTAAAAAAAAAAAAACTCATGTTGAATACTATTTTTCATTTACCTGATTCATCATTCTATAATTTTTTCTATCAGGCTTTTATGCTCTTCTGCACTTAGATTAGAAATAATCTTATCAATCTTGTTGATTTTATGGCTCTACATGACACACACCAACCAATACATATTAGTTCAACTTACATATAGTTCTAACATATTAATTTTGTAAATAATTTACAAAGAACTTGCCTTTTCTGTTTTTTGGTGTGCTATCATTGTGTCGATCAGTAATTTTGTTACTTGAGACCTTCTGATACATTTTTGTATCAATATACAACCTTTACTATGAAATATAAAAGTCATTAAATATATTTTACAAAAAAATCAAATATTTTTCAGCGAAAAAAGCTCTGGTAACCAGTATGTTTATCTAAATAAATGCACCGATGTGTTTAGAACATTAAACACACCGAGAATTTAATTGTTCAACACTGTCATGGAAAATAATTTTTTAAAAATTATTTTAAATTATTACGGTGCAGTTTGTAAGGATATACACACCTAAATGATTTAATGGTGGTATTTGGAAGAGGCACGTCGATGCGCTATATTACAATGGGAGCAATGATTAATAGTCTGGATACAATATAGAGTGTTATAATATACCAGTTTGTTGTGATACACAGGGAACATTGACGTGTTATATTATAAAGGACCCATTGCGAAACATATAACCGTTTAAAAAAAACAGAGAGGGTCGACAAGGTTTGAATATAATTCAATAATTGATTTCTCTACTTTACATGTTAAACACCCTATATATAGCAAGTACACAAACCCATTAAATCCAAAATGTCTAAATTGAAAAACCCTAATTGTGAATTGGTAGAGGAAGTTAAACCATAACGTGAAATTTTGTAGGAAGAAGCAACAGTTTAAGATAAGTATTGATTTTTTTTTTGTTTTTTGTCTGAATTTTAATTGAATTTAAATAGGAAAGCAAATTTTTAAAAAAATTACTAGTAAAATATATACTAAATTTTTTATTATACAAGGTTTTAAATTTATTTATTTTTATTTTCTGAATTGTGAATAAATCTAACAGAAATTGTAAAATATTTTAACAGTAAAATTTAAGATTTTTGCTATCCATGGTTTTGAGTGAATCATCATACCTTTCAACTTCTGATAATTCAATGGATCCAAAATATTTTGGAGCTCCAAAGTGCTCCTAATATGTCTCTCTTGCAAATGATCTCTCTTTTAATTAAACTCTAGCAGAATTTGTAATTTTTTTATTAGTAAAATAAACAATAAAATTTTAAATTTTTATTATGCAGTTTTTTGAGTGAATCACCATACCTTTCAACTTATGATCTTCTGAATAGTTCTGCTGCTCCAAAGTATTTTGTTGCTGCACAATGCCCCTGTTATGGCTCTCTTGTAAATCACTCACTTGAAATTTTGGGTAAAATAATGAAATGGTGAAAACTTTTTACTATTCAAGGGACTTTATAAAATTAGATTTCGAAAAATCAATTGATGCTCATTTCGAATTTAAAAAAATTGTGGTGTTTTTTTTGTTGTTGTTAATTTCACTGCACATCGGTGCGTTCGATAGTCAAGTGTACTAGTGCATTTATAAAAAAAAGTGCACCAACATTGACAGGGCGCCATTTTTTTTCAACGCACCGACATGATATAGTTTTTTTTAATATTCAAAATCTCGAGACAGTGTAATTAATTTTTTTAACGCAATGGTGTGGTTTCTATTTAAAAGCATCAATGCTCTAATTTTTATAAGAGCACCGAGTTGGTTGAATTCGTTTTTATTTTCTAAAATCTAGAAATAGGTGCATAGCTATGCTATTTTTTTTTTAAACACATCGGTGTGTTTTTGTAAAAGAGCACCGATATTATAACATTTTTCTTTTTCTTTTTCGGAATGCCGAAAACCAGTGTAGATATTATTTGAACGCCTTGGTGCTGTTAATTTTTTAAACACATCGATGCTCTTTGTTCTAATAAGCGCACATGTTGGGTTTAAAAGCCATAGTATTGTATCCACATAATTAAAAATACTCTTTAACTCATATATTGATTCATTTAATAATAATAATAATAATAATAATAATTTAGTTAATTTATATGATGTTTTTTTTAAGGTGGTAAAAGTAGGATGTATTTTGATTTAAGCAAAGACTTTCCTAGAAACCACATAAGAGAAATTTTTGGCCATGGCCAAAACTTATCATAATTAATGCTATCAACCATTTAAATTATATGGTTCGCTAATTTATATTATATTTTAAATTAAATTAATGATGAAATGTGCATTTTTTCTGGTTAATTTTGACTAAAATAAGATAAAGATTTTAAAAAACTTGAGTTTGAGTTTAAGTTTAAATTATTTAATTTACAAATTAAACTATAAAAATAAAACTACTTTTCTTTTTTAGCAATTCTTCTTCAACAATTCATACATTTTCCTTTACATATGAGAACAAAAATCCACCAAATTTCATTACACTACTGAATTCTGTGAATTATATGAATATTGACAGTATATCGGCACCCTGATTTGGAGGCACTATTGAATTCTATGAACATGGACATGTACAATATGCTAGCACCCTGATTCGGTGGCAACTAGGGTTCTTGATTAAAAAAAGAAGAAGAAGAAAAATGAAGAACTATTTACATTAGAATAAGTTATTTGAGCTTTTTAAACCAAAAATTACCTTCAAAATAGGAAGCCATAGTCTTACATGTTTGGGTTAGTGCCATTTCGAAGCTTCAATGGCAAGGGATTTTCATTCCACATCCACCCAGTGACTCAGAAAGAAAATCACACCTCATTCTTTTGGTTACCAAAGGCCTCCTCCTCAATAGTTCTCAGCTTCCTTCTCATTGTTCCCATGTCGGCGTCGCAGCGATGCCTTTTCCA
Organism: Pinus tabuliformis; assembly: GCA_031772625.1. NCBI lineage: Eukaryota > Viridiplantae > Streptophyta > Pinopsida > Pinales > Pinaceae > Pinus > Pinus tabuliformis. The sequence goes on along the minus strand of CM062816.1, from coordinate 1,013,115,753 downwards.
TCCATGCCAATTTTCCCATTCTGATCGCTCATCTCTACATTCTTCTCCAACTTCGGTGCTCCAAACAGAAGATATAAATCTATGAGTTTGGGAGCGGTTGTGGCTTCAATCCATGGTAGTGCTCGTCTTTACGGCCAGGGCAGCCATATCAGAGGCCGTAAGAGGATTCTGCAGTTTGGTTACAGGAAGCATAAAATAGAGGTGCTCCAGCAACAATTCCTACTCTGCAGAAAGGGGAGAAACATACTCATAGAAGCACATTTAATTGGCATGGCAGACGAAAAATCAGGGACTTTCTCTTAATATTTGTGCTACCTTCACCCACTCCTGGAAATCTCTGATCATCACAACATTGTCTTCTTGAAGAAGAACTAACTTGGCCGTAGGGGGGTTTAACGATGTATAAGACAGGCAACTGCCCATCATTTATGAAATCCCCTTTACAGGTGACCTTTTTGTAGGTGAAATCCCTTTTACAGGTTTGGAGACTACTCTTTCTGGGCGAATTAAAAGAAGAAGAGAGGGTAAGAAGATAAAGCAAGGACATATAATGGAGGGAAGCACTGATTGGGCGGCCCACCATAGATGCTTCCATGGCTTATGCCAAAAGTGTCATTGTGTACGAATACAATAGTTAACATTGTACATTGTTGACGATGGCTTCTACTTTAGCAACGCAATGTACGAAGAGCCTCTTTGTGTGTGTGGAAATGAACCTTACAACAACAAATATGCTATCGCTTCATTAATGGGCGGAGCAGTGTAGGTCAATCGTTCAATTTAATAAGTATATTATCGGAAGAGTATATGTCATTCGTTCAATTTAATCAATATTGGCATATATCGCCACATTTATTAATGGCTCCATTTATTAATGGAGCCATAGTTACAATAGTTACATATATATTGTTCATTTGGGTATAGAATATTATAATATAGTTTAAAAAGGTTTTGTTTTTAGTCTTGAAAATAATGGAAATTTTGGCAAGATTTTGATAAAATAGGGATATTTGTAGAAATATTGGTTACATGTAACAAATTAATGTATCAAATTTTAAGATTTTGGGTACTATCCATTTCCACCTTCAAAAATGGGGTTCAAACACTCCTACTCTCAAATGCGATTTTTAGCCGTCTGGGCTAAATTGACTCCTCAATAGATAATGTCTAACATTATACAATAGTTTGAAAATTTTCCACTGATTTAAAATCTTTGTAGTATGTGAGTTATTAAACGTTTTTAACGAGCCTAGATTCATCTTAACTCTAGATCTACTAAGTGTCGAGAGGGATCATATATCTTTTCATTTTAAATGAGGTTCGTACTTCAAGATATTTGGTCCCTCCCTAACTTGTAGATCCGGAGTTAAGATGAATTTAAGTTTTTATTTTTATTTTTTTAAGAAATGGTTATGGATCTGTACTAAAATTTCTTGGTTTGAAAGTTAGAACCTTGTACATCATCATCCATAGCTTCTATTACATCATTCAAAAAGATCCACAAGGTCCAACATGGATTGCTTCAATTTACAACCTCTCCATATTCAACTTTTCTAAGCACAACCTTTCCAGAACAATTCTACACATTTAGGATTTGATGTAATGATTGCTTTAGAGGAAAACATTCTAGGATAACTTTTAGTTTCCATGTTTTGCAGATATATATTAATATTAGCCTCAAAACTTGTGAGCCTAAATTCGCCTCCCTATTCACCTCAAAATCCTGAGATTCGCCATTGCTGGCCACAATTCTCCTTTCTATTGCCACTAGAAGTGAATTATCCATTCTAGAGCTTATCATTTGAGTCGTCAATTGGAACTGCTCTAGTTTCATCTCCAACAGATTATGATTCTGAGATAAGAGCCCAGATTGGGCACAAGATTCTAACAACTACATTTCCCCAAACCTAGATGTCAAGGAAATGAGAAACTCCATAGACACTGCCATCTGAGTTACATGAATATTATTTTCTTCTATGTTTTCACTAGGCTAACTATCCATTGGGAAATCTACACTCCAAGACTGCACTTTTCCTTGGTGATTTGAGAGCTTGACTTTCAATTTGACAATGGCATGACTGCATCACCACTTTTTATAGCTAGACTGAGTTGAATTCCTCAATTCTTCACTTCTATTCATGCCTTTAATGCCGGTCGGACCCACATGCAATGTCTTGACAAAAAGATCTAATGGAAACTTATTCATTCTGTAATTAGAAACAATCTCCAAGGAGATTAGAAATCATGAGCATGTGAACTGTAGATCGAATGAGATGATGAGATTTATGCATGCTTGAATGTATTTTCTAGCAGTGCAAAATATCCCCCATCTATTCTATGATATGATATGCATTGCATGAGCGATCCAGGTGGAGGCACGATCCCTTCCTTAACCATTAGTTAATCTATTTTGGAGCAAGGGAGTAATAATTATTAATCTCATTTAAAAATTGCCCATATTGTGATATGACAATGGGGCCGACAATGTCCCTTCTATTAATTCGAGCCATTAACCCTTTGATTATCATTTCTGTTTGAGCTATACCCTTGAATTTCATGGAAAATTTTCTATGCTAAGTTCCTTATCATCCAAGACCATTACTCCTTGATCCAAAGCGACACCTTAGTTAGCGAAAGAACATGCCTTAGAATCAAGGTGTCATTTCACATGATAAAATTCGATATTTTCAAACCTTGAAATCTGAAGATATACTCTGTGTAGAATGGGAGCTTGGAAATTATTAGAATTCTCATTGATTTTATTCCCATGTTGAAATTACAATCATTGAATCCCCAAAAACCATTAAATGGCGAATACATCTTGATACTACCAAATCTAGTCGTGGCCATAAAGCTAAGTATTTCTCCTAGTTATTAGTTGTTTCCCTTAGTCCCCAAGCAAGATGAATCTCTCTTTCTTTGTCGGGGTGAAAGATAACCCCTCCCACTCATGTCACCCTGGGGTTACCTTTCGAAGCTCCATAAAAAAATGTGAATAGTGATGAACTTAGTTTTTCTCCATTTTTGGAATTCATCGCTCTCCATTCTTATTAAAAACAAATCTGCGAGTAATTTTGATATTGAAGTCATAATCATCATTTGAAACTTGATCAAGTTTGAGCCAATCCTTTTCACTAGCTGATAAGTAATTGTACTTTTCCAGATCAAATCCTCATGTCAAGATTGTCTCAAAAATCAGTTGGAAGGCTTTAGAGGTCGAGTGAATAAGATCTGGGTGGAAGGCCCAAATGATGGTATGATTTTGAGCAATCAAAATTTCCCAACATAAATACTTCGGGAGAGCCATCCAACTTCTCACCACCATTGAATCAAATTTTCTTTGCCAGGGAATTTTTTGCTTCCATCACACAAACATTTATTGTCCCTAGAATGCTTGATAGGTTCATAACTTGAGCCAAAGCCAATTTCCAGAATTCCAATGCAAAAGGACACTATCAGAAGAGATGAGGGATGTCCTCTTCTGCTTGTTCACACAAAACACCACGATAGAGACCCTATATATCTATTTTTTTGAGATTTTCTAGTGTCAAAATTTTCTCATGTACTAACTCCCAACCAAAAAAAAAATTTTGCATCCTATCTGGATTCCATATTTTGCCCCAAATTCAATCTGAAGGAGGGTGTGGGAATGCTTGAAGAAAATATTCATACCATGCTTTAACTGAGTAGATGTTATTTTTTCTACCCATCCAAATCCGTTGATCTAACCAAGAAGTAACATTGGATCATATCCCTTTAAAGATTTTATTAGGGTGATCCAATACTAGTGAAACTCTTGAGGTACATCAGGGAAAGACCAACCTATCCACTGACCTTCATTATCTCACTGAGAAATATTTGTAGTCCCATTGTATCCTTTAGCCTCCATCTAATTCGCCAATTACTTCATTATGGAATGTTGAAATGTGGCAACAAGAATATTCCAATTTTAATTTGTCCTTGAATTAAAATTGAGAATTAAAATTAGAATTTTAGTCTCACCAGCTACTTGAAAAATAATTAATTAATTCATCTTGAGTTAATTAGTTGGAGAAATTCAAGCTAGAAGTATTTGTGAAGTCATGCAACAATTATCCCTTTGATTGAGGAAGTTATCCCTTAATTAAGGAGATAAGGATGAGTTGTATTTGAGTTGTAATTAGTTAGCTCAGTTAACTGAGTTAAGTCTAGTTAAATTAGTTCCAAACAGTTTGAGGAACTAATTGTGAGTTCAGTCAGTTAATGCATGCATGCATGAAACTAGTGTACTCTAGATAACTGAATATTCTCTCATAAATAACTCATGCATGTCAGTTCAGACAAAGACCCAATTGAGATTAAAGGTAGGGAAAATGTACTATCAGTTGCAAGAATTTTCCTATAAGAAAATCTCTTACATACAGAAGGAATTCATTCCTTGAGATTTGCACAGTTTTATAGTGTGTTGGAGTAGTGTGTGAGATTAGTGTCATACAAGGTTACAGTTGGAACACCCAGGGAAAACAACACAAGGAAATAGGAGGCTTCGAGTGCAGAGGAGAAGGAATATGAGTTGTCTAGTCTGTCTATGAGTAGTGTGAGGGATTGTACTGAGAGCTGGATAGTTGTGAGAGTTAAAGCTGTGTGTAATCCTGAGATATTTCCACTTGTATGATAATACAGATAGCGGGGTTTTTAGCTAAGGCTTTCCCCAGAGTATTCTTCTGTGTTTCATGTGTATTGATTCTTCTTCTCTGTTATATGTGTTCTGTTTGATCTTGCTCAAATCGATTAAGCTTCCACAAGTTTGATTGTAGAAGTAGATTAAGTATTTTGCTTTAGTATATTTCATTATCAAGTTAATCTAAAGTGATAATTTCTACATTGTATCAGAGCAAAGGTGATCAGAGCTGTGAACAGTATACTGAGAAGGGAAAATTCAGAGTTTTAAGTTCTTGGTTGCAGGTACAAAATAGAATTCTTATCACACCTCAAAGTTCACCGATGGCGTTTAATGGCTTGAGACTCGAGTATGCTCTGGATGGAAACTCGAATTACATAGCATGGAAGGATCACATGGAAGTGGTATTAGAAGACAATGGTTTGAAGGATTTCATTGATCAAGAAATCCCCAAGCCAGCTGCAGCTAATGCACAAGAATTGGCTGAATAGAAGAAGTGTGTGGCGAAGGCGAGAAGGATTCTTCTGGAGGGAGTTCGATACCATATTGTCTCGAGTCTCCATGGGAAGGGGACTCTGTTTTTAATGTGGAAGACATTGAAGGAACTATATCAAAACAGTAGCGACCATAGGAAACTGGTGCTCAAGGATAAGCTTCGGAAAATCAAGTGTGAGAAGGGCGACACTATTTCTACATATTTGAATGACAACTGATGATGATATGTTGAGCCTTGCTCTCCTCAGTCTTCCAAAGAGCTGGCATAACTACTAGGACTCTGTGAATGGAAGAGAGAAACTGTCGGATTTGGAACGACTGTGGTTGGATCTGATGCAGGAGGAGATCAGGATGGGCACAAGAGATGGTTCTTCATCTAAGCATTATGATGCAGAAAATCTAGCCTTAGAAAGCAAGGCAAGGAAAGGGAAAGGGAAGGCTTCCCATTCCAAATCGAATTCTTCCCATGGAGGGAAGAAGATTGACAAATTTAGTGTGAGATGCTTTAATTGTCATGAGGTGGGCCATTATGCAACTAATTGTCCATTGAAGAAATCCAAGAAGGGATCCTCGAAAGGATCAGAAGGTGAGGCATTGGCCTCTCAATTCGAATTGGATTTTACCCTCATCGCATGCATGGTTTCATCGATGGTGGGTTGTTTTTGGTATCTGGATAGTGGAGCCTGATCCACATGACCAACGATAAAAGTTTATTCAGTACTTTGGAGGAGAAATACCTCAAGATGCGCATAGAGATGGGCGATGATGGAAAGTACTGTGTTTCAGGAGAAGGCACGGTTGATTTTCAGAGGAAGCATGGAGCTCCTCTCACCTTGAATGATGTAAAGTATGTGCCTGGACTGAAGAAGAACTTGGTATCGACCACGATTTTGGAGGACAAAGGCTACGATGTTGTCTTTAGTAAAGGAAAGGTGTTCCTGAGACACATTGCCACGGGTCAAACCAAGAGGATTGGGATTCGAGTGAAGAATTTATATAAGCTAGAGGTAGATGACTATGTTGCATTGAGTTCGAAAGCAGACTTGGTGCAAAGCTAGGACATTGGCAAGTTATGGCGTAGGTGGTTGGGCCACTTGCATCATGGGGCCTTGAAGATAATGCAACAGATCTCTACCAAACTTTCCAAAGGTAAACTTGAGCAAGTGGACACATGCAAAGGTTGCACCTTGGGAAAGTACGCCAAATATTCCATTCATGATCGAGACAGTCGAGCTGAAGCAATCATGGAGCGAGTTCATACTGATGAGTGTGGACCATTCTCGACAACATCCACTGCGAAGCAAAGGTATTATGTGATTTTCATTGCTGATTTTTCTCATAAATGCTGGATCTATTTCATGCAGAAGAAGCATCAAACCTTCTCAAAGTTTTGTGAGTTCAAAGCTTTGGTTGAGAAAGAATCAGGCAAGAAGATTAAGGCCTTGAGAAGCGACAATGGTGGAGAGTATGTCTCTCAAGAGTTTAAGGACTTCTGTGCAGCGGAAGGAATTAAATGGGAGTTGACAGCACCTCATAACCCACAATAGAATGGGGTAGCCGAGAGGAAGAACAAAACGATTTTGGGGGTAGCTCGAGCGATGCTGCATGACTAAGTTCTACCACTTCATTTGTGGGCTGAGGCATGCAACACAATGGTCTATTTGCATAATAGAAGGCCGCATTGCATTCTTGGGATGAAGACACTAGAGGAAGCTTTCTCCGAGAAGAGACCAGATGTGGGTCACTTTAGGATCTTTGGCTCATCAGTATATTGCCATGTGACCAAGAATGCCCCGAAGAAACTTGAGCCGATAGCTAAGTTGGGGATACTTGTGGGGTACACTGATACACCCCACAACTATCGGGTGTACTTGCCTACCAGTCGGAGGACAGTGGTTCACAGAGATCTCAAGTTTGATGAGCAGAAGGCCATGTGAGTTTCCCTTAAGAGGGAGCTCCAACTACAGGTTGTGGAGGAACTTTTGGTTCCCAAGGAGGAGGGGCCTCAGACTGATGCGGAGCAGCCACATGCAGAGGTTCTAGGAGTGGAGACATCCACTCAAGCAGAGTCTTCCAGAGAGGGATTGAAGCGCACAAGAGAAGCTGACAGGTTGTTGTCGGATGCGAGAGAGAATGTGGGAGAACCATCTTCTCAGCACAGACAGAGGAGGTCACTTGATAGGTACACTAGATACATGGCCCTTTTTGGGGAATGTGTTGAGACCGAGCCATCTTCCTTTGAGGAAGCAGTGCAGTAGCTAATTTGGGTTGATGCTATGGTGGAGCAGTATGACTCCATAGTTCGGAACAGTGTTTGGGATGTGGTTCCAAGATCGGAGAACAAGTCAATTGTGAGTTCCTGTTGGATTTACAATGTAAAGCAAGTTTCTGATGGTAGTGTGGAGAAACATAAGGCAATATTTGTTGCCCGTGGTTTCTCACAAGTCGAGGGGATCGACTATGATGAGACTTTTGCTCCTGTAGCAAGGTACTCATCTATCAGATCGATGTTGGCACTATCAGCATAGATGGGTTGGAAGATCCATCAGATGGATGTGAAGACTGCATTCCTCAATGGCGAGATTGAGGAAGAGGTGTACACAGAGTAGCCGAAAGGTTTTGAGACCTTCGATCGTGAGTCGCATGTGTGCCGACTCAAGAGAGCTTTGTACGGGATGAAGCAAGCACCTCATGCTTGGTACACCAGGATCGAAAACTACTTCACCGGGTTGGGCTTCACAAAGAGTGAAGCAGTTGTGAACCTATACCACATCATGGTAAAAGGTAAGTAGTTGATCATTGTTCTTTATGTTGATGATCTCATATTGACAGGTGATGATCAGTTGATCATGTCTTGTAAGGAGGACCTTGCAAGAGAATTTGAGATGAAATACATGGGTCTCATGCACTACTTCCTTGGTATGGAAGTGTGGCAGAAGGATGGGGAGTTGTTTGTTTCTTAAGGCAGGTATGCCAATGAGATACTCAGGAGATTCCACATGGAGAAGTGAAAGCCCATGCAGACTCCTCTAACAGCTAACTGGAGGAAGGAGGATGCTACTTTAGGAGAAGTAGTAGAGGCTATTGTGTATCGGCAGCTTGTGGGTTCACTAATGTACTTAGTGAACACACTACCAGATTTGTGCTATACGGTGAACCAGCTAAGTCAAGCTATGGTTCAGCCTACCAAGATGTTTTCGAAGGAAACTAAGCATGTTTTGAGATACCTCAGAGGCACATCTCAGTATCGATTATGGTACAGATGGACAGAGGGAGTGAATCTACAGGGCTTCAAAGATTCAGATTGGGCAGGGAGACCATCAAATCGGAAGAGCACACCAGGAGGAATTTTCAACCTTGGGTTAGCTGCAATTTCTTGGTACAACAGGAAACAGAGGTCGGTTGGACTCAGCTCAACAGAGGCTGAATACATGGCTGTAAGTCAAACATCATGTGAGGCCATTTGGATGTGGAATATTCTAGTCGATTTATTTAATTAGAGGATGGATCCATCTGTGATCTATTGTGATAATCAGAGTTGTATCAAACTCTCTGAGAATCTAGTATTTCATGGCAGGTCCAAGCACATCGACATTCGGTATCATCATCTCAGAGACTGTGTGGCGAGGAGGATCATGTTGTTGCAATATATTTCGACCGAGGGGAAAGATGCTGACATTTTGACTAAGGCATTGTCAAACTGTAAATTCGAGTTCCATAGAGACAGGATCGAGGCGGCAGATAATCCCTTTCTTGTTGAGAGGGAGTGTTGAAATGTGGCAACAAGAATATTCCAATTTTAATATGTCATTGAATTAAAATTCGAATTTTAGTCTCACCAACTACTTGAAAAAAATTTAATTAATTCATCTTGAGTTAATTAATTGGAGAAATTCAAGCTAGAAGTATTTGTGAAGTCATGCAACAATTATCCCTTTGATTGAAGAAGTTATCCCTTAATTAAGGAGATAAGGATGAGTTGTATTTGAGTTGTAATTATTTAGCTCAGTTAACTGAGTTAAGTCCAATTAAATTAGTTCCAAACAGTTTGAGGAACTAATTGTGAGTTTGGTCAGTTAATGCATGCATGCATGAAACTAGTGTACTCCAAATAACTAAATATTCTCTCATGCATAACTCATGCATGTCAGTTCAAACAAAGACCCAGTTGAGATTAAAGGTAGGGACAGTGTACTATCAGTTGCAAGAATTTTCCTATAAGAAAATATCTTGCATATAGAAGGAATTCATTCCTTGAGATTTGCGCAATTTTACAGTGTGTTAAAGCAGTGTGTGAGATCAGTCTCACACAAGGTTACAACTGGAACACCCAGGGAAAACAACGCAAGGAAATAGGAGGCTTGGAGGGCAAAGGAGAAGGAATATGAGTTGTCTAGTTTGTCTATGAGCAGTGTGAGGGATTGCACTGAGAGCTGGATAACTGTGAGAGCTAAAGCTGTGTGTAATCCTGAGATATTTCCACTTGTATGATAATACAAATAGCGGAGTTTTTAGCTGAGGCTTTCCCCAAAGTATTCTTCTGTGTTTCATGTGTATTGATTCTTCTTCTCTATTATATGTGTTCTGTTTGGTCTTGCTCAAATCGATTAATCTTTCGTAAGTTTGATTGTAGAAGTAGATTAAGTATTTTTCTTTAGTATATTGCATTATCAGGTTAATCTACAGTGAGAATTTCTACATGGAATTTTCATGTGTGATCTCTATGGTGGGGATTTGATCCTTCCATAATTGTATACACACACCATTTCGGATTTACCATCACAATTTATCAATAATGATGAGGGCTACTGTTTTACATAATTTCCAAATCTTTGAACCTTGGTCTGGCCATGACTCAATCTCATTTTGAAGGAGCCTTGTCTTATGATAATATTTGCAAATAAAGGTAGCGTTCCACCATTCCTTAGAGTTTGATAGAAGGTGCCCCCAATGCAAGGTTTATGAGCTCCAGATTCTTAATTGCTAGATCTCCAACTTATTTGGGAAGGCGAATCGTATTCTAGTTCACAAGAGGGTATCAATTTTCATTATTCTCCCCCCCATGCCAAATAAAATTCCACAATAAAACATTTATTTGGTGAATTATTCCTTTTGGTTCCAACAAACATGTGCACACATATACCATAATGGAGGATAGAACTGATTTGATTAATATTCCCTTTCCTACCATATTTAACCACTGAGCACCCCATGATTGAATTCTTTTCCTTATCATCTTCATACTTCCTCCCAGTCTTTGGCATTAGATGAACCCAAGGAAATTAATTCCTAGATATTTGAAGGATATCCAATCTGGAATAGAAAGAAACTCTAATATTCGAGAGATCTCATGTAGTATTGATCATGAAAATTCCATCCATAAACTTAACATCTTTTTGTTGTTGATCATCCCTCCAGAAAGATCCAGTTATGGATTCAAAATATTCTTGAAGCGAGTCACTATAATTTTTTAAGCTTCCCCCAGAAAGAGAGTATAGTTTGAAAACTGGGAGCGATTCACTCCTTTAATATTCCTCGCTATACTCAACCCAATGAAAAATCCTTCTTGTCTCACTTTCTCTAGGTTTCGGCTCATAATTTCAGCCATGATGGTGTAGAGAAGAGGAGACAGAGGGAAATCATGTCATAAACCTCCAGATGTTATAAAAAAAGGAGTGGTACGACCATTGACCAATGGTGCAATCTGTTAGTGTCAGTCAGTTCAGCCTGTCACCAGTGATCAAATATGCTCTTACAAGGTGTTGTTAGGGTGTCAAGTCAAATTTTTGTCATTTCAGTGAATCTTCAAATAAAAATTTATTCATTGGTTTTTGTGTCTAGGTCATTGATGCTCCCTTCACTTACTCATGATCTTCATCACTCATCATGGTCATTGTCTTCTTCGAGGTATCATATCTTAATTTAAGTGTCTTGGGTCATGAAATGGTTAAATTCCTCATTTTAGGTCATAATCTAGGGTTTCACTCCAGGTGTCGTCATGATACCGTATGTAAAATAAAAAACATTCCCATCATGTAATTCAGTGGGTAAAGGGATTTAGAAGCTTAGGGAAAGAAAAATAAAGGTAAAGGTAACGTTTTATTTCAAATAAGACAATGTTGCAGTATACTGCCTCATCTCATCATTCCTCATAGGGACATGTTTTCTTAAAATATGTTTCTGACCAAATAGAGAAGAATTTTACAAAAGTGAAAGAGGTTTTTGTCATTGATAGGCCAAGGAACAAAAACCTCCTTCATTTCATGCACAGGTATTATTATTTGAAAGAAATGACCAAACTACACTTTCTATGGGAGAGTTGCTACATCTGGATAGCTTGACTTCAAGACAGATTTTCATGGGTTTTGAGCAGGTGTTGGTAGTGGTTAAGGACTCTATTGTGTAACAAACATCCTAATATTTCCAATGGTACCTTCATATAGTGATTTGGATTAGTGGAAGGCATCCAAAAGTGCTCTGCAAGTTGGTGCTACACTTTTGTCAGAGACACCTTGGGTTTTTGGAGTGACCTTGGGAAAATCAATTTTTCTCCCTGATGGAGTGTCCAAATTACATTCTTGAGGAGTCCATCTTATAGCAGACTTCAAGAGATTTCCAAAGAGCTATCAAGTTCTCAATTTGGAGTAGTTTAAGGCCTCCAAAAGTGGTTTGGAAGATGGCGCTGTGCTCAGATACACTGCGCTGCACTTGGGAGGCCAGCGCTGTGCTTAGGAAGACGGCACTACGCTTGGGCCAGAGTACCTCAAATTTGCTCGAAACTCACCCAAATTGAATTTTAAGCTTGCTCACATGTTTTCTTGCAATCCTAAGCTCATCCACAAGTAAGTGCACCATATTACTCACATTTTTATTTTGCAAGATGAATTCAAGCCAAAGATTTCTTCATTTAGGGTTTTTAGTGAATTTTTCATGAAATAATGATAGGGTTGATGATGGTCATTTAGTTTTCTTGATTTTAAACATGTAAAACCTCATCCTACACCTCTACACATGTTTAATATGCTACATGAACCACTGAACCAACTTCAAAACATTAAATTACTTCACTAAAAGTGAAACCCTAGCTCATTCCTATGGGATTTGGACAATTTTCCTAGAAACCCTGTTTTTCCCCTTTCACAAATACATTGTTCCTTCATTTCACTTCCTTTCATCTTCATCAGTTGTTCATAGTCCATATCCACCTCCTACAATTTCCCTTGCCATTTTTTCCACTCCACCTACCCATCATTTCATTTTTCACTCATCCCTCACTGTTTTTCCCCTTTCATATCATCTAGGGTTTCAAAAATGAAATGAGATTACTTCCTAGTCTGAGCTTTAATCTAGTTAGCATTCAAAATCCATCACAAGCTTCTCTAACCTTAACAAAACCAAAACCAAATGCTTTGATACCACTTGATCTGAAAATGAGATCTTAAATCAATATTAAGGTATTATAGACTCATGTGCAAGAATGCTTATATTACTTAGTGCAACTAATCAAAAAGATTGTGAATAATATAGACAATGAGCAGTTGGAAAACATAACAAACACACACATCAACATAGCAAATAATCAAGGAGTTCACCAGACTTCCTGCCTATGTCTCCTGGTCTAGCTTTCAGTGTTGACCTCTATATTAAGTCTTTAAGAACATATTATTACAAGGGTGAGCTCAAAACAGAGTCTCAACCAAAAGTGGCATCAAAGAGGGATCTGCTTGAAAACCTCGAGTCCAAAAGAGTGCACAAACTCTCCCTCTATCCTGTTCCTCTATTCAATCTGCCCCAATCTGACTGACTGACTTTCTTTCTGTGACTATCTTCAATTGACCTCCCTTCTGTGCTACCATTGAATGGATTTTAAGCCTATCGGCACTGTCAGTTTGCATTCCTTTTCGGGCTCTCTAGCTCCCAACCGCTGTCCGTTCAAATCCTTGTTGAGTGTTAAACAATCATTACAAAATGCTCTAAGGTATGGTGACCACCTATTTACAAACGGAAAGGACTACTGGCGTGGGTGGAATCCCCGGGAATACGTTTTTCGTTCATACACAACAATACACAGAAATAAATTGAAAACCAATGAAAAACCTAACTGCAACATTAGAGCCGGACTTCAAATGATATAAAGTCTGCCCTATAATCTCTCGGGTCTACCTTTTATTGCCGTCGCAAGCCCACCATTGATCTACGATCTTCCAATCCAACGGCTGACAGCCATTTTGGGTGGCCTATGTGCATGGAGATTACCTTCCCGAAAAGTAGTTTTCTCTCTCCTACGGCATGCTACGTGTCGGTCAGTGTATGGGATTGGGCGGAGCCCGTCCAATACCACTTACCGCCTAAGGTCGCCTGAAATACCATTTACCTCGAAACTTAAATAACAGAAGGCCGCGTTTATAAACCTTTTGGGTCCGCTATTCTATCACAATATCACAATGTTGCATTGTATGTGGCCAAACATCAATACACGGGGAAATAAAAAGAAATCCACAAAAACCAGACTTCAAATATATTTAAATCGCGTCCATAATCCCTATCGGGTTCGGCCTTTATCACATGTCACAAATCGCTTGTGCCTGCAGTAAGTCCTTCCCTTTTAAACCTGCGATGCGGTATACGTGGTCTCTGTCATTGATCTGCACGCTGATCCGACGTTCCACATTATATCGCTGGATCACAGTCGCATCTCACTCAGGGTTAGTGCTGATATGCCCTGCTGACCTCCACCGATGCGATATCACCGATTTGATCTGGAACTTTGATCGGTCCGATCCAATGGCTCTGATTCAACGATACTTCAACCTTTGCTTTACCCTATTTTCTGCCATTCTTTATGGTTTTTCTTCTGCGATAGTGTTTTCTGATAGTGTTAAAGACTTAGACTTAGAGGTTTTAGGATCCATTTTGGATCACACCTTCCCATTGAAAAGCTTTTGGACCACCAAAAGTTGGTTTTTAGGCATTGATCAAGTGAGGATACAACGCCCTCACTTGTCCAATTTCTATCCATCATGCCTTGCTTGGATTTGAACCTTTGAGTCCCACTCTCAGGTACTCAACATCCCCTCGACGTGTAGGGCTCACCTTCCTTTCCAGAACTGCGTCTTCCTGTAACTCATTGAGATACTCAAGCAACAGATCCTCAATAGAAGGCAACTGACTTTTCTCTTTAGGATCTTCAATCAATGAAGGTTCATACAATCTCAAGTTTTTTGCATTAACGACTGAATATATCTGCATATAAGCTGGCAAATCAAGGCAAAAATATTTTTCACCAATTTTATCAAGTATCTTGAAAGGTCCATACCTTATTGGTTTTAGCTTCTTACCTTCACCTTGCATTTTGTCTTTGCTGATGTACAAACAGACTTGACCACCAACTTGAAAACTATGTTCAACTCGATGCTTGTCATGTCTTGCCTTGTACTTGGCTTGACTTCTTTCCAGTTGTTCCTATACTTCCTGGTGAATTTCCTGGATTTTTTCAATGAACTTGGTTGATTTGTCCACATCCCTATGTCCATCAACTGCTATGTCTTTACCAAAGACAAAATCCAAGGGAGACTTTGGTATAAGACCAAAACAAGTCTCAAAAGGAGATCTCTTAGTAGAAGAGTGCTTGGCATGGTTGTAAGCATGCTACACATAACACAAATGCTCATCCCAAAGCTTGGGATGCTTGCTGCAATAGCCTCTGAGCAACTGGATCACTGTCTTGTTGACCACTTTTGTCTGACCATCTGTTTGTGGATGAAATGTTGTGCTCTTATTTAACCTGGTGTTCATCAACTCCCATAGATTTGACCAAAACTTCCCAACAAATCAAGAATCTCTATCAGATACAATAGAAGTGGGTAACCCAAAATGAACCCATACATTCTGAAAGAAAAACTTTGATGTTTGTTTAGCTGTAACCTGCTTGTTACATGGTATCAAAATCACATTTTACTGAACCTATCTACAACAACATACAAATAATCATGACATTTCCTAGACTTTGGCAATCCCCCAACAAAATCCATGGAAACACTTTCCCAAGGACAAGAAGGAATTGGAAGTGGAGTGTACAAGCCTAATTTTCTATTACTGGGCTTGCTTGTAGCACACATAGTACACCCTTTGATATATCTAGAAACTGTCTCATGCATTCTTGGCCAATAACAGAACCTTTGCAATTGTGCAACTGTTTTACTTACACCAAAATGACCTGATATGAGAGATGTGCTTCTCGAATTATGTTAACTCTTTCAGTTTGCAGAATGCATAACTTTCCCAAATGATATAAGAGTTGGTCCTTTACATAATAATCCAATTCTTCTACTTGCTTGCCATGACTTAAAGTTGCATATACATCTTTAAAATCTACATCTTGAGCATATTGTTCAATGTAACTTTCATGCATTACTGAGTTATGCTTAAGTATAGTAGATGCATTTATGATTGGTCTTAACAACATATCTGCAACCTTATTGTGTATGCCCTTCTTATATCTGATGACAAGATGAAATTTCTGTAGAAAACTCATCGACCTATAATGTCTTGATTACTGCAATTTAGTTTATGAGGGCAAATATTGAAATGGTTGATGATTTGTATGTATGATTGTTTCTTTACCCATTAGGTAATGTTTCCACTTTTTCACACTTCGTACTAATGCATACAATTCTTTATCATATGTGGGATAATTAAATACCGCAGAAGTAAATGTCTCAGAATGATAGCATATGGTTTTTCCGTGTTGCATCAACACTGCTCCCATGGAATAGTCACTGACATCTGTCTCAATCTCAAATGGATGTTGAAGATCTGGCAGTGCTAGTACTGGTGTTGTACTGATTTTCTCTTTCAAGGTGTTGAAGGCTTTCTGATGTTTGCCTCCCCACTTAAACACTTGTTTCAATCCCGTTAAAGCATGTAATGGAGCTGCAATCAAAGAAAAGTTAGCAATAAACTTTCTCCAATATTGTGCTGCCCCCAGGAAACTCCTAACTTCTGTAGCAGATTTGGGTTTAGGCAAATTCACAATGACTTCAACCTTAGAGGGATCTATCTTCAATTCACCACCCCCTACAATATAACCCAAATAATTTAAAGATGTTCTGCTAAATTCACATTTTGACAGTTTTACATAGAGATTTTCTCTTTTTAAAACATCTAAAGTCCGCTTTACATGCTTTACATGATCTTCCCATGTCTTACTAAAAACAAGAATGTCATCTAAATAAACAATTATAAAGTCATCAATAAATGGTCTAAGTACATCATTCATAACTCTCATAAATGTAGCAGGAGCATTAGTTAAGCCAAAAGGCATAACCAGCCATTCATAAAGTCCTTGCTTTGTTTTGAAAGCAGTCTTCCATGCATCCTGTTCTGCAACTCTGACCTAATGATAACCACTTCGTAAGTCTAACTTAGAAAAGTAAACTACTTCTTTCAATTGATCTAATAAATCATTAACACGAGGAAGAGGATAATGATTCTTGATCGTTATTTTATTTAGTGCTCTATAATCGATGCGCATTCTCCACGAACCATCTTTCTTTCTCACTAGCATGATTGGAGATCCACATGGTGATGTGCTTGGTCGTATAAACCCTTTATCGAGCAACTCCTGTACCTGCTTCTTTATCTCTGGATTCTCTAAAGCTGACAACCTATACATTCCAATGTTAGGTTATGGAGCATCTTGCTGCAAATAAAATATCATGTACTATTTCTTGCTTGGGTGGCAGACCTTTAGGTCCTTGAAATAGAGCATCATACTTTGAAACAACTTTAACTAAATCAGCTTTCTATTTAGAATCACAGCGTTCAAATGCATTGGATTTTTCAGGATCCTTTGCCTTTAGAACCATTAGTAAAAATTGCTTACTTGAATTCACAATTCTTTTCATCTGTCCTGAGTTTATGAGAGAATAGCTACCTTTCTATTTATGAGCTCTTACAATATATTCCATTCCATCGTTAGTGAGTTGATACTTATTTTCAGCTCTATAGAAAATAGCTTTCCTATCATACAAGTATGGACTTCCCAAAACAATACCACATATATCCAATGGAACTATATCTAACTCAACCTCATCTACAACTATTGATCCAATACCAAACTTAAGTTTATATTGTCTCGTTACTTGTAGCTTTGTTTTATCACACGCCCAACCTAATGGATATGGATTCTCATGAGGTTTTTTTTGTAATCCCAACTTCTTTACAATTGTTTTAGAAATCAAATTTACTTGTGATCCAGTATCAAACAAAGTATCAATCTTATTGTGCTTGGAAATTACTCTAATACGAAAAAGCTCATTTCTTTCCCTCACATTACTTTCATTATCAACAGATTGTGTAGAATTACTTGTGGATGCTTCAGAATCTTTACCTTTAATACATGTGTTTGTAACTGTTGTTTCATCGCCTGAATCTGATCCCAAGTCCTTCTGAATAGCAGCAACATTCTTTTTCTTCCTTCCACCGAACTTCTTAGGTCTCCGTTCTGGATGCAAAAGCTAGCAGTGTGCCTCATCGTGTCCTTCTTTCTTGCAATGAGTGCATGAAGGTTTATCCTTCTGTACAGTGTTTTCTTTCCTCTCCTTCCATTTCAGTTTCTTCTTTTCCTTGTTGTTGCTTACAGAATATTTAGATGATCCGCCAACCTCTGGGTTTACATTCTTACCTCTAGCTTCTAGATGTGTGGCTTGAACTGATACATCATCTAAGCTAGTGGGATTAAACATGAGAATAGTATGCTTTAAATAGCTATGAATACCACCTATATACTTCAATAAAGTCTCAGGTGAATATAATGATATACCTAGAGCTAAAGCTCTCTTTCTGAATTCCTGAGTATAACTTTGTACACTCTGACCCTTCAACCGACGAAGAGTTTGCCAACTCATCATTGCTTGATGCATGTAAGCTAAAGGATAGAATCGCTTTTTGATAGCATAAACAAATTCATTCCAAGTAGAAATGATTTTACCATGTTTTTGTAGAAAGCTTGTGTCTTGCCTTCCCACCATACTAGTGCAGTTCCTCTAAGTCGAAGGCTAGCCAGTTGAATCTTCTTCCTTTCTAAATCAACGTTTTGTACCCTACAATATGTATCAATTTGTCTTATCCAATTACCTAGTTTTTCTACATTTAGTTCTCCATAATAAATTGGCAAATCAAACTTCACATCTAATTTAATCAAAGAAGTTTTCTTCTTTTTCTTAGAAGAGCTAGAAGATGATGAGGATGATGAAGGTGATGATGGAGAAGATGGTGGAGGAGGCATTTCTCCTTTTCCTTTTCCTTCTGGAGGGGAAACTAGAAAAGGTTCCTCTACTCCTTTGTCTGGTTTGGGTGTTGAAGTGCTTTCACCTCGACCCTTCATAAATTTCAGATACATTTCTTCCAGCATGGCTTGCAAGGCCATAAAACTATCCATGAACTGAGATTCTGATCCCAGTGGAGCTTATTCTGCCATTCTCCTTTGAGAATAGACTATTCCAATCTCTGGATTAGCCTCAACAAGTTCTCCTTCTCCTAGTCTGAGCTTTAATCTAGTTAGCATTCAAAATCCATCACACGCTTGTCTAACCTTAACAAAACCAAAACCAAATGCTGTGATACCACTTGATCTGAAAATGAGATCTTAAATCAATATTAAGGTATTACAAACTCATGTGCAGGAATGACTATATTACTTAGTGCAACTGATCGAAAAGATTGCGAATAATATAGACAATGAGCAGTTGGAAAACATAACAGACACACACATCAACATAGAAAATAATCAAGGAGTTCACCAGACCTCCTGGCTACGTCTCCTGGTCCAGATTTCATTGTCGACCTCTATATTAAGTCTTTAAGAATAGATTATTACAAGGGTGAGCTCAAAACAGATTCTCAACCAACAGTGACATCAAAGAGGGAGCTACTCAAAAACCTCAAGTCTAAAAGAGTGCACAGACTCTCCCTCTGTCCTGTTCCTCTATTCAATCTGCCTCAATCTGACTGACTAAATTTCTTTCTGTGACTGTCTTCAATTGACCTCCCTTCCGTGCTACCATTGAATGGCTTTTAAGCCTATCGGTGCTGTCGGTTTGCATTCCTTTTTGGGCTCTCTAGATCCTAGCAGTTGTCCGTTCAAATCCTTGTTGAGCGTTAAACAATCATTACAAAACGCTCTAAGGTATGGTGGCCACCTGTTTACAAATAGAAAGGACCACTAGCGCGGGTGAAATCCCAGGGAATACTGTTGGAAATAATACTGAGAGTGGGGGGTGAATCAGTATTATCAAGTCAAATATTCCTTTTTCAAAATCAAATGATATACGCTACTTCAGTTAATTAAACCCACGTATATACGCAACTATGCAGAAGGAAACCCGCGTATACATTGCAAACTTTTAAATGACTTTATCTTCCTGACGTTGATTATTAATCTGTGTTTGAGTATCAAATAACCAGTAACCAGAAATAGTAAAATAGATCAGAAAGACAATCGCACACAAGAACACAAGATATAAGGTGGAAACCAAATGTGGGTGAAAACCACCTGCTGCAATTCGTCTCTATATTCTCTTTAATTAGAAACTTCTTTTTACAATTGAACTAGTGCAGTCCTTTACCAGTACGCAGGCTACAACCTGCAGAGAGCTACAACCCTCTCTCGTTTTCCAGCTTCTTCTGGAAGGGAGCTACAACCCCCTTAGCTCTTGCACTAGCCAAGATACTAGTACGTAGGTGCTGGCCTACAGAAGGCTACAACCTTCTCTTTCTTTCAGGGACCATGTTTCATGAATTTTCAGACTGGATCCACAAATAGCATCAATCAAACATCAAGAATTTCTGCATCAACCAATCACCTTTTCACCAATCAAAACTGAATCAAAATAACCACTTTTCTGACGACTGTACCCAGATCACAGTAACAGTAACCACACACCAAATCTGAACCCAGAACACTGCAGCAATAAACAGAAGCAGCAAAATCACAACTCAAAATATATACGCTACTTTAATAGCCTGAAACCTGCGTGCATACGCTTCTGCGTATGGAACAACCAGCATATACGTTGTTTTACTTCACTGAGCCAGCACATATACACGCCTTCGCTTCACTGAACCTGCGTACAGATCTATAAAGGATAATTCGCTCTTTCAGATATTCAAACTCTAATTAACCCAGATTGTCAGTTTTATAGATCAAGCAAGCGCCACATGTAACAGATCAAAATCATACAAAGATACTATCATTCAAGCTTAAGGATTATGATCCATCAATAGAACTTATCCATCTCTTTACGCTAAGGTTCCTCCATTCAGATCCAGATCTGCACCATAACCCAATTACCAGTATTCCAGATCTAGCACTTTATCAGATATTCAATAACAATTCAAATGATCCCTTGCCACATGATCTCCTTCCTCTTTTATAGTTTTAGGCCTTCCACAATACCACGGTCCAAAACCATAATAAACCAATACCACAGACCCAATACTTGGGATCAACACGTCTGACGAGGTACCATGGTCCAAAACCATAGGTTCAAATACCAAGGACTAACTACCACGGACCAAAGGTAAGTTCTCCAACATATACGCGCTTTTCCTTGCATGAAAGTGCATGTATACACTAACGCTCCTTTGAAACGTCTAACCCGCGTGTATACGCGTCTTCGTCTAGATGAACCTATTTATATGTCTTTTCCTTCATTCTGAAAGTCTAAACTGAGATTTGTTACCAAAGAGAGTTGCCATCAAGGACAATACATGTGCCATAGCTCCAAACCTGTGCCATAATGCCAACAATCTCCCCCTTTGGACTTGATGGCAACCCAACATCCTCAAAGTCATTCTCCCCCTTTGTCATCAAGGGCAAAGGGTTGTGATCCCCCTGAGTACATGCTGAATTTGTGCCCTACTGTGCTGACCATGCTCCCCCTGACTGAAGGCAAGATCTGCAAAATATGTTCTTCAAAAAGAACCATGACTTATACATCATAAAAGACCTTCCTATCACCAAAAGACTCAATACATACATCCATCACCCAACAAGTGGGGATACATCAGAAATTTACATATGACAACCAATTTCATTACATATTCATCCCAGGCATAGTGGGGAAACCAAAATAGGTCGTTACATGACCTTGACACCATAAAAGAGATATCACAAAAGAGATACATGACATAGAGATGAAATATCTAGGACAAGACTTATGAAAGTCACCAATAACTAATAGCAGCAGCATCTGTCAATCGCCATTCAGATCAGCAACCAAGATTTCCTTCTGTTCTTCCTTTGCCTTTGTTCCACCTGAAACCAACAACAGCTGAGATCTAGAACCAAAAGCTTCTAAGATAATGCCAACAATGCATTATTAGAAGATTATTTGCTCCCCCTGAACC
The DNA here is from genome assembly GCA_031772625.1 of Pinus tabuliformis. NCBI lineage: Eukaryota > Viridiplantae > Streptophyta > Pinopsida > Pinales > Pinaceae > Pinus > Pinus tabuliformis. Next base: position 1,013,094,188 of record CM062816.1, on the reverse strand, counting down.
TGTGCCGGATGGTCTCAGTCAGACCCATATCAGAATATCTTCAACCAGAGCCTGTCCCTACTGATATCCATCAAACCTCCATATACGCGACTGTCTCTGCACAAACCTACATATGTACGTGGATCCTCCTCAGGCAACTCGCGTACACCCATTTTTCTCTGAAACAGACAAGTTTTAACAGCAAGATGATGCATCAACTACTCCCAGCTTCTGTCTGAGGTATTCAAATGTTTCCCTGGGCAGTGGTTTGGTGAGAATATCAGCAACTTGTTCCTTAGAAGGAACATACTCCAATTTGATCTTTTGTTCCAACACTTGTTCCCGGAGAAAGTGATACTTGATCGGTATGTGCTTGGTCTTTGAATGCATGACCGGGTTCTTTGAAATGTTGATTGCACTTGTATTATCACATAAGATGGAGATGGGTGGTGTACAAGTGATTTGAAAGTCTTGCAAGGTTTGCATCATCCAAAGAAGTTGAGTGCAACAAGATGTAGCAGCCACATATTCCGCTTCAGCTGTAGATAAAGCAATCGAACTCTGTTTCTTGCTGAACCAAAATACTAACCTGGAATCCATAAAGAATGCACCACCACTTGTGCTCTTCCTGTCATCCACGCTTCCAGCCCAATCTACATCTGTATAAGCATGAAGAGTGAGATCTGTATCTCTAGGATACCATAAGCCATAGTTTTGAGTTCCTTGAAGATACTTGAAAATTCTCTTCACTGCCTGAAGATGAGTTTCCTTTGGATTTGCCTGAAATCTTCCAACTATTCCCACTGCATGCATGATGTCTGGTCGGGTACCTGTCAAATAAAGTAGACTTCCAATCATAGATCTATAGGTTGGTTGATGCACTGCTGCTGATTCATCATTTGCACTAAGGCTGCATCCTGTAACCATGGGGGTACATACTGGTTTCGAATCTTCCATGCCATACTTCTTCAAAATCTTCTTGAGATACTTGGTTTGAGACAAGAAGATACCGCCTTCATTTTGTTGGATTTGCAATCCAAGAAAGTATGTCAGTTCTCCAAGCAAGGACATTCAAATTCTTTCTGCATCACCATGGCAAAGCTTTGACTCATAGCTTCTTCATTGCTTCCAAAGATAATATCATCTACATACACAACAAGTATTAGCAATTTGTAATTTTCAATTTTTATATAGAGATTGCTATTTGCTGATCCTTTTGAAAAAACTTGTTGATGAAGATATTTGTCCAAACGGTAGTACCAAGCCCTTGGAGCCTGTTTAAGACCATAGAGAGCCTTTTTTAGTCTGCATACAAGATTTGGATCATTCCCAAGAATGAAACCATCTGGTTGCTCAATGTACACTTCCTCTTCTAAGTCTCCATTTAGAAAGGCTGATTTCACGTCCATTTGAAATACTTTGAACTTCTGAAAGCTTGAGAGAGCAAGGAACATTTGGATGGCGTCAAGTCTAGCAACGGGAGAAAAAGTTTCTTCAAAGTCTATTCCTTCTTGTTGAGCATACCCTTTACACACAAGTCTGGCCTTGTTTCTGATTACTTCTCCATTTTCATTCAACTTATTTTTAAAGATCCATTTTGTCCCTATGACATTCTTATCTTTTGGTCTAGGAACCAACTCCCAAGTGTTGTTCTTTTCGATCTACTCAAGTTCTTCATCCATTGCCTTGACCCAGCATTCATCTTTGCATGCCTCTTTTACATTTTGTGGCTCAGTGGAGGAGAGCAATGCCAAATAGCTTGAGGCTTCTGCCATTGTTCTTCTTGTTTGTACACCTGCCTCTTTCTGCCCCAAAATCTGAGATTCTGGATGATTCTTCTGAACGTACCTGGATGGAGTCTTCTCTTCTATCCTTATCTGTTCCTCTAGTGCCTCTTGGGGTTCTTCTTCATCATTAGTCTGATTTGGAGAGTAGTCTTCATCCTCTTCGATATTTTCATAATTTACTTGCCTAGGAATGTATCCTTTTTCATCAACCACTACATCAATGTTGTCAACAATTCTTCCAAGTCTTTTATTGTAACACTTATATGCCTTGCTGTGGGGAGAATAACCAAGGACAATGCCTTCATCTGCTCTAGGTTCAAGTTTGTCAAGCTGTTCATCATTGTTCTTAATATAGCATTTGCTTCCAAAAATTTTGAAATGCTTTACCGAAGGAGTCTCACCATACCAGAGCTCATGAGGAGTTTGAGTGTTGTTCACTCGAACATTTGTTTTGTTAAGAATAACAATGGTAGCAAATGCAGCTTCACCCCAGAAGGTTGCGGGAGTTCCAGATTCATCAAGCATAGCACGAGCCATTTGTTGGACCATTATGTTCATCCTTTCCACCACTCCATTTTGCTGAGGAGTCCTAGCTGTAGAGAATTCCCTTGTTATTCTATGTTCTTCACAGAAATCGAAAAATTCATTTGAGGTAAATTCCCCACCTCTGTCGGACCTGAGGCACTTAATTTTGTGATCTGATTCGTTTTCAGCCAAGGCCTTGAAGGATTTGAATTTTTCGAAAGCTTCGTCTTTGTGCTTCATAATTCCTAACCAAACCATCCTGGAGAAGTCGTCAATGAATAATATAAAGTATTCTTCTCCTCGAGGTGACCTTGTCCTAAATGGACCACATACATTTGTATGGACTAGCTCAAGAGGCCTGCTAGCTGATCCTTCCTTCTCAGGGAAGTTAGTTCTGGTTTGCTTACCAGACTGACATGATTTTCATATTGTGTTGTCTGGAATTTTGTTATCTGGAAGACCACGAACTGCCTGGTATTTGCATGCTTTCCTTATTTGTGAAAATCTTAGATGCCCCAACCTCCGGTGCTATAACCAGTGTTCATCATCCTTGCTCAAATAGCATTGTTGTTGTCCTTCTTCAAATATGTATAGATTATTTGGAGTTCTTCTGCCTTTGATCACTGTTTTTCCTGTATCAAGATCACGAACACTACATCCATTTGATCGGAATATTACCTCGGTTCCTTGATTGCACATCTGACTGACACTCAGTAGATTATGCTTCAAGCCATCAACATACAAAACATTTCCTGCTTTGACCTTTTCTTTCAACTGTGCTGTGCCTTTTCCTTTTATGGCTGCAGGAGTATCATTTCCAAAAGAAACTTTCTTTCCCTTTTCTAAAGCAGTATATGATTCAAGTTTTTTTTTATCACCTGTCATATGCTTCGAACATCCACTGTCAATGTACCATAGATTTTCCTGTCCTTCTACATAAAAAGCTATCCCACATCTTTTTGGTTGCGGTTCCTTTATTCTCCATGTTCTGGCACTTGAGGTTTGTTCCTTCTGAGTTGTCTTCCAAAACCTGCTCCTGCATTCAAAATCTTCATGACCGAAGTTATTACAAATGGAACATTCAATTTCATTTTCAAGGGCGGAAAAGTTGTTATAAGTCTTTTTTGTGATTCCAGTCATACTTCTTTGTTTTTGAGCTTCTCTAGTCATGATTGTCTTATAGGCAACACATTGAGCTGCTTTGTGACCAAAGTTATGGCAAGAGAAACATTGGCCATTAAAGAAACTTCTGCGATTATCAAATCTACCAGCCAAATGATTGTAGTTTCGATTGTCATCCATTCTTGAAGAAAATTGAGAAGTTTTTACCTGTGGCTGGTTGTAGCTTTTGTTCACCCTTAAGATGGATTGCCCCTAATTTACCTGGTGGTCTTTGTTTATTCTTGATGTAATTTGTCCCTATTTTACCTGGTGATCTCCATTGGGCTTTTGCTCATTCCTCCATGCTGCATCAAGATAACTCTTTGAGGTGGATGCTTGAGATGCTTCTCCATTATACCCCAGACCTGTCTTGATTAGTGGAGAACATTGTACATTGATAATCTCATCCAGAGTTTCAGGTCCTTTAACAAATTTAAGATTTAGAGCCTTTGTTTTCTCAATTTCTTTTCTAAGGCCAACAATTTCACATTCTAACTTCTCAAGAAATTTTTCTTTTTCATCAAGTTGAAATTGCAGAGTATCAATGATCATATTCTTTTCTTCTAAACATATTTTGAGTCTAGAAATATCTTCATAAAAACCATCTACATCTATAACATCCATGTAATCATCATCTTTAAAAGCCATTAAAAGTTTATAATCATTACCTCGTTCATCTTCGTCACTATTTGATAGGCCATCACTGTCTTCATGAGTGTAGTAACTTTTCTTAGTTGCGTTCTGTTTCTTGTTCCATCTAACAGGTTCCTTTCCTTTGTCAACCTTATCCTTATGAGGACATTTGGCAGCATAGTGACCAACTCTTCCACAAGCAAATCATTTGAAAGGTAACTTACCTTGGAACCGTCCAGTACCCCGTTGAATATTTCTGACAAAATTTGATTCTTCTTCTTCTTCTGACACGTGTGCTGACTCATAGTACTCTCCTTTGCCTGAAGCCTTGAAGGCAGCTTCTCTCTTGTCTGATGGACCTCCTTTCCTCATTTCATAAGCAGTTAGAATTCTATGCAGCTGTGACATTTTAAGGTTTTGTAGATTCTCTTTTTCTTCTATTGCAGAAACTTTAGATTCAAACCTAGGGGACAAAGATCTTAGAACTTTTTCAACCACAACAGCCTCTTTTATTTCTTCGCCCAAATTTTTCATACAATTAACAATCATCTACACAAAGAAAATAGTTAGCCACACTTTCATCATTCCACATCCTGAGATTTTCATACTGAATCCTGAGGGTTTGAAGTTTTGCTCGTTTTACCTGATCATCTCCTTCATAGCTCAGAACAATTTTGTCCCATATCTCTTTTGCGGATTTAAACTGCATTACCTTGACAAATTCTGATTGAGATAGGCATCCTAATAGAGTATTGACCAACTTTGCATTTGTTTCATATTTCTTCTTCTCAACCGGATCTGTAAGAGTTGCTGATGGAAAAGTATACCCTGTTTCTATGATATCCCAGACTTCTGTACCAAGAGATTGAAGATAGGCAGTAACTCTTACCTTCCAATAAACGAAGTTTGTCCCATCAAAAATCGGTGGCCTGATTGATGCTTCCCTCTCGTAATTGCTCATGATGAAAGATCTTTCTTCAAGCGATCAAGCTTCTTCTGAAGAACTTGCTCTGATACCAATTGTTGGAAATAGTACTGAGGGGGGGGGGGTGAATCAGTATTATCAAGTCAAATATTCCTTTTTCAAAATCAAATGATATAAGCTACTTCAGTTAATTAAACCTGCGTATATACACAACTATGCAGAAGGAAACCCGCGTATACAATGCAAAATTTTAAATGACTTTATCTTCCTGATGTTGATTATTAATTTGTGTTTGAGTATCAAATAACCAGTAACCAGAAACTGTAAAACAGAGAAAAAAGATAATCGCACACAAGAACACAAGATATAAGGTGGAAACCCAATGTGGGTGAAAACCACCTACTGCAATTCGTCTCTATCTTCTCTTTAATTAGAAACTTCTTTTTACAATTGAACTGGTGCAGTCCTTTACCAGTACGCAGGCTACAACCTGTAGAGAGCTACAACCCTCTCTCGTTTTCCAGCTTCTTCTGGAAGGGAGCTACAACCCCCTTAGCTCTTGCACTAGCCAAGATACTAGTACGTAGGTACTAGCCTACAGAAGGCTACAACCTTCTCTTTCTTTCAGGGACCACGTTTCATGAATTTTCAAACTGGATCCACAAATAGCATCAATCAAACATCAAGAATTTCTGCATCAACCAATCACCTTTTCACCAATCAAAACTGAATCAAAATAACCACTTTTCTGACGACTGTACCCAGATCATAGTAACAGTAACCACACACCAAATCTGAACCTAGAACCCTGCAGCAATAAACAGAAGCAACAAAATCACAACTGAAAATATATACGCTACTTTAATAGCCTGAAACCTGCGTGCATACGCTTCTGCGTATGGAAAAACCAGCGTATACGCTGTTTTACTTCACTGAGCCAGCATGTATACGCGCCTTCGCTTCACTAAACCTGCGTACAGATCTATAAAGGATAATTCACTCTTTCAGAGATTCAAACACTAATTAACCCAGATTGTCAGTTTTATAGATCAAGCAAGCGTCACATATAACAGATCAAAATCATACAAAGATACTATCATTCAAGCTTAAGGATTATGATCCATCAATAGAACTTTTCCATCTCTTTGCGCTAAGGTTCCTCCTTCATTCAGATCCAGATCTGCACCATAACCCAATTACCAGTATTCCAGATCTAGCACATTTATCAGATATTCAATAACAATTCAGATGATCCCTTGCCACATGATCTTCTTCCTCTTTTATAGTTTTAGGCCTTCCACAATACCACGGTCCAAAACCATAATAAACCAATACCACGGACCCAATACTTGGGATCAACACGTCTAACGAGGTACCATGGTCCAAAACCATAGGTTCAAATACCAAGGACTAACTACCACGGACCAAAGGTAAGTTCTCCAACATATACGTGCTTTTCCTTGCATGAAAGTGCGTGTATATGCACACGCGCCTTTGAAACATCTAACCCGCATGTATACGCGTCTTCGTCTAGATGAACCTACGTATATGTCTTTTCCTTCATTCTGAAAGTCTGAACTGAGATTTGTTACCAAAGAGAGTTGCCATCAAGGACAATACCTGTGCCATAGCTCCAAACCTGTGCCATAATCACAACAAATACGTTTTTTGTTCATACACAACAATACACGGAAATACATTGAAAACCAATGAAAAACCCAACCACAACATTAGAGCTAGACTTCAAATGATATAAAGATCACCCTATAATCTTCTCAACTCCACCTTTTACTGTTATCACAAGCCCACCGTTGATCTATGATCTTCCAATCCAACAGATGACAACCATTTCGGGTGGCCTATGTGCATAGAGATTACCTGCTCGAAAAATTGGTTTTCTCTCTACTGCGGCATGCTACGTGTCGGTCAGTGTATCGGATCGGGTGGAGCCCATCCAATACCACTTACCGCCTGAGGTCCACCCAAAATACCATTTACCTCATAACTTAAATAACATAAGGCCACGTTTATAAACCTTTCGGGTCCACCATTCTATCGCAATATCGCATTGTATGTGGCCAAACATCAATACACGAGGAAATACAAAGAAATTTGTAAAAACTGGACTTCAAATATATTTAAATTGCATCCATAATCCCTATCGGGTCCGGCATTTATCGCATGTCGCAAATCGCTTGTGCCTGTGGTAAGTCCTTCCCTTTTAAACCTACAATGTGATATATGTGGTCTCCACCGTTGATCTACGTGCCGATCCGACGTCCACGTTATATCGTTGGATCGTAGTTGCAGCTCACTCAGGGTTAGCGCCAATATGCCCCGCTGACCTCTGCTGATGTGATATCGCTGATTTGATCTGGACTGTTGATTGGTTCGATCCAACGGCTCTGATTCAACGATACTTCAACCTTTGCTTTATTCTGTTTTCCGCCATTCTTCATGGTTTTTCTTATGCGATAGTGTTTTCCGATAGTGTTAAAGACTTAGACTTAGAGGTTTTAGGATCCATTTTGGATCAACCGTGAAGTTGAAAAAGGACACAGGAAAGTGGTGTGAGTTACATAAGAGCTCCACTCACAACACAAGTGAGTGTCGGGCCAAGCAGTCACTGGTGGCCGAGCTAAAGGTTTCATAATCAGATGCATGTTCTGACTCTGAGTCAGAACTCGACAAGGGGAATGACAAAGGGAACCAGATTATCGATGCGGAGCCCAACGCCACCTTTGCCACCATGAAGATTCAGAAGGAGGAACCTGAAGATCCAGAGGTGGAGGAGCGTCTCTTCCACTCCCAGATGTGGGTAAAGGGCTCCCCGCTACAGTTCACTATCAACAGTAGGAGCCAAAAGAACCTCATTTTGGCAGAGGTCGTGAAGCGACTAGGCTTACCAACCATAGCACATCCAAAACCGTACACCATCGAGTGGCTTCACCAAGGACGGGATCTTCGTGTGAGCCAACAGTGCCGCCTTCCATACAACATCAAGTCCTTCATGGATGAGGTATTGTGTGACATTGCTCCCCTTGAAGTTTGTGATGTATTATTATGACAACCATACTTGTGGAAGTGACATGCTGTGTATGAATAAAGGCTCTGTGTTGTTATTGTTACTTTGGGAAATAAGTTGTACAAGATATCGAAGGTAGAATCACCTACTGCCATCTCTTTGATTACTGCAAAACAATGCAGTAAGCTCGTTTCCAAAACTGGGAAATTTGTTTTCCTAATGATACGCCCTCAAAGAAAGAAAAAGATGGTGGCCACGACCTCTAGACAGGGCCCCTCCGCATGACAAATACAGATGGACAAGGTCGTGGAAGAGTACGAGGACATATTCACCTCCCCCACGAGGGTTCCTCTGCACTGTCAGGTTAAGCACTCCATCGATCTGACCCTAGGCGTGCCACTGCCCAATGGACCAATGTATCGGTGCTCCATTATGGTGAATGATGAAATCAAGAGGTAGATTCAGGAGCTGCTACAGAAAGGTCACATAAGTCCAAGTTCATCATCCTGTGGGAGCCCGATCGTGTTGGTACAGAAGAAGGATGGGGCTTGGAGACTCTGTATTGACTACCGGGCGCTGAACAAGATCACTGTCCATAATAGGTACCCGATCCCACAGTTTGATGACCTCTTGGACCAACTGAAGGGGGGGGGAATATTTCAGCAAGATCGATTTGAAGTCAGGATATCACCAGGTACCAATTGAACCCTCCGATGTGTGGAAGACTGCCTTCAAAGCCATGGAGGGCCTTTTCGAATGGTTGGTTATGCCTTTCGGATTGACGAATGCTCCTGCAACCTTCATGAGGCTAATGGATGAAATCTTGCGGCCATTCACCAACTCATTTGTAGTGGCATACTTCGATGACATCCTGACCTTCAGCAAAAATTTGGGAGGAGCACCTCCACCACATCTGATAGGTTCTCCAAACACTGCGGCAACACAAGTTATGTGCCAATTTGGAGAAATGCACTTTTGGCATGACCTAGGTTCAATATCTCGGATACATTATTGGTGAACATGGGGTGCATGTGGATCCAGCCAAGATCAAAGTCATTCAAGATTGGTCATCTCCAACCACTCTAACAGAGCTCCACAGCTTTTTAGGTATTGCCAACTTCTACCGCAGGTTCGTGTTGGGATTTTCTCATATCACTTGGCCCTTGAGTCAAGTCACCAAGGGAGGAGCGAAAGAAAAATTCTTTTGGTCTAAATCTCAATAGAAGGCATTCACAGAGTTGAAAGATCGCCTCTGCACGGCACCAGTGCTTGCATTACCAAACTTGCAACAACCGTTTGAGGTCGAGACAGATGCATCTAACTATGCTATTGGGGTAGTCCTTACTTAACACGGGCATCCAGTGGCATATCACAGTGAGACACTGTCAGACACAGTTCAGAAGTATCCCACTTATGACAAAGAGATGTATTCCATTGCGCAGGCCTGCCGACAATGGAAGCATTATATTTTGGGGAAGGAAATGGTCATCCACAGAGACCACTGACCCCTACAGTTCATATAGACCCAAGGGAAATTGCAAAATGATCGCCATCAGAAGTGGTCCACATACCTGCAACAGTTCCATTTGAATATCAAGCATAAGAAGGGTAGCACCAATAATGTTGTAGATTGCTTCAATCGACCACCGATCATGGCGTTAACCACTGTGCTCAACTCTTGTGGGCACTAGACTTCTGATTGGCCACTTCTCTACAAAGCGACCCATAATTCGGCCACACGTACCAGACACTCTTGGAGGGTTAGCATGTTCCAAATTTTCACCTCCAAGATGCCCTATTATGCCACCTGGGTCACCTTTGTGTTCCTTCAAGCGAGTGTGCCAAGATGATTTGGGAAGCACACTATAGTTGGGCTACTAAACATTTCGGGGTCGAGAAAACAGTGGCAGTGCTGTAGAAGTATTTCTATTGGCCGAATCTTCGACAGGATGTCGGGAAGTACATCAGATCATGCACTACCTGCACCATTGCCAAACCGACCGTCAAGAAGCAAGACCTCTATACCCTGTTTCCTACCCCTAGTCGACCTTGGGAATCCATCTCCATGGATTACATGTTAGGCCTTCCTTCCACTAAGCATGGAAATGACTGTGTGTTTTTGGTCGTCGACAGGTTCTCGAAGATGGCCATTATAGTTGCCTGCAAGAAGAATATCACAAAAGAATCCACTGCTAAACTATTCTTTGAACGAGTGTGGGTACACTTTGGGATCCCACAGTCTATCATCTCAGATCAAGACAATAGGTTCCTCAGTATATTTTGGTCTAGTCTCTGGTCGATGCTCGACACCAAACTCACTAAGTCCACAGTCTTCCATCCTCAAACTGATGGCCAGACAGAGGTTGTCAACGGGATGATCGTACACATTCTACGCATGTACAACTCAAAGCATCCATGCACATGGGACGAGAGCCTCCCCTATGTTTAGCAAAACTACAACTGGGCTCTCCACAACTCGACTGGCCACAACCCTTTTCAGGTGGGCTTGGGATTCCAGCCACTATGTCCCATTGATGTGGCCATGTCATTTGCAGCTACTCACGCAGATTCGGCTCATGTCCAGTATGAAAAAGATAAGGCAAACAACTTCATTGAACACATCCAACATATTCGCCAGCAGGTCCATGACATTCTGGAGAAATCAAATGCCAAGTACAAGAAGCAACATGATCAACATCGGGTGCCACACAAGTTTCAGGTGGGCGACAAAGTTTGGTTGCATTTATAAAAGGAACGCCTTACCGGAGCCTATTGGAAACTCAGGCCACTCTGATATGGTCCTTACACCATTACCAAGGCTATGGGAGATAATGCATTTGAGCTCAGCATTCCCCCTTTTCTTGGCCTGCACCCAGTGTTCAATGTGGACTGCCTTCAGCCATACTTTCCACCATTACTAGACACATCCGACATTGCAGAACAGCTCACACCCACAGAGTTAAATCTAGATTGCATGGAACAAGCTACAATTGATCAGATCATGGACACACAGATCAAGCACACTCGCCAGCAGAATTTCCAATTGTATCAAGTTGTCAAAGCAGGCCAACTCCTTCACCAGAGCAAGTGGCTCACCAGCGACCAAGTTCAACAAAAGTTTCCTCATCTCATGGAGGAACTCATCGCAATGGGGACCATTGCTTCCTAAGGGGGGAGGAATGATCCAACTGGATATTGGTGGCCACCTGCCAAGTCCACTTGGATCCCCACCATTGTTTGTTTCAACTTTTTAGTTTCCTTAATTGTAGCATAGTTTACTATTTTTAGTAGTTTTTCGAGTCCTGAACTTTTGGAGCCGTTTTGAGGCCCTAAACGACGTTTTTTGGGAAAACTGGGAGCAACATGTGTCCATGGACCAATATTTCTCTTCCCAAATTTGTAGTTCTCAGATAGGTCTTTCTAACGAGATACTATGCATGTCAAATGGAGATCATATGCCAAAGTTACAACACCGAGAAGTTGATGTACCAATTTACCCAAACAGGGCCCACAGTTTGGCGGTTCATCTTCTAGGGTTAGATTTTTGGATGTTTAGGGTTTTCCATTGTTTCTCAACAATAAATAGGCCTTCGAGCCTCATTGTAACATAGTTCAGAGGCATGTAGAGGCCACATCTCTTCTCAGAGATAAGCTACCATCGCCCTAGCTGGTTTATTTCCATTGTTGTTTGTAAGCATATTTTAGTATTTTACATTAATGAAATGAAGTATTATTTCCACTGCATCTTCGTGTTTATGGTTATCTTTGTAATTTCTTACATTCCTATTTAAATCCGGATCACCAAAACATACCAGAGATGAAAAGGACTTGTGTTTGCTCCTCAAGATGAGCAAAGGGTCAAGCCTTCTACATCAGCAAAATAGGGTTCACCAGTGTAGGATAAGGACATGGTTGGGCATGAGTTTGAGTTGGTTGACTTAGAGGCAGAAAATGAGACTTCAAGCATGCAGTATATGATCAGAGACAAATATTATCAGATCAAGGAACTCACAGTCAACATGGCAAGAGCAAGATTCATCATCTCATTCCTAGAATAGGAAAATAGTCAATTGAAGGCAAAACAATTGATCATGGAGAAAGAGCAAACTAAATAATTACAGCACGTTGGCAAGGGAAAAGCAGTCATAGAAACAAGTGAGCCTGAAGGAACACAAGGGAAGGGTAAGAGAAAAAGGCCAAGAACAAAAGGGCTAAAGAAGGCATTACAAGAAGAAGAGGAACACATTTTGTTGAATGAAGAGCTAGACCTAGAGGACATAATTGCTCTAGAGGTCAATCAAGACAAGGAGTACTGGATCAATAGGGTAAATGATCACTTGGAGAAGCTTCTATAGAAATCAAATAGAGACAACCAGCTACTCAGGCACATGGTGCACCATTACCGAGCCCAAAAAATGATCTATAACGTCAAGGTCACGCATTTGGAGAACAAGCTCAAAGAAGCCAAAAAGGACCAAAAGGATGAAGGAAACCTGGAGATGCTTGTTGAAGAATCTATGAGGGCCTAACATACATAATTTTACATCTCTTGGCCAATTTTGAGAAAATTCTAAGCAATTTTGGTTTTTTGTGAATTTTGAAGCCAAATTTAGAAATTTAGCAATTCCAAGAACGCAACGCCTTGGCACTGCGCTTCTTCCTCAAGCATACATTTCAGGAAAAGTATACATTTTTGGAAATATCTTTCAATCCTCTAAGAATCCATTTGCTCAGATTTTCGAGAGGTGGCTTAGTTTTTGAGAAAAATGGAAAAAAGTGGCAAAAAACTAGCTTTCTAGACCCTTTTTTGACAGGCGCTACGCTCCTGGAGTGACCTTGGGAGAATGGATATTTGAAGGCCTTTCCATGGGTAATTTTCAAAAATTAAAATTGTTCTGTAAACTAAACTTGAAGGGCTAGCTGACCATTCTCTCATATATGCATTTCGACCTCAGGAAGGCACCTGCAAATCACCTCAAAGTCGGCACTGCGCTTCTGCATTTTTCTGTGTTTTAAATTGTAAATTTCATTGTGTAAAATTTCTAGTTTCCAGTTTGACTTAGTCAAAGTCAAGACTCTTTATGTAATGGCACTTGTTTCGAAGCTAGGTGATGTAGGAATTAATAAATGTACATGATAGGTTGCTTTTTATGTTTATTAGGCCTCATAAAGGAAGCGAACTCCTAAACAAAATCTCCAAGAAGTGTTTGAGTTTCACCTTCTCACTCTCACTTATTGGTTGAGAGAATCTCAGAGTCAGTTCCTCCACCAAGAAATTCAACTCTTGAAGGTGGTAAAGTGGTCTAAGAGAGTCTATATGTATCATTTCTCTTTCAGAGATAAGGGTTGGACTTTTGTGGAGGAGGCTTGCATGTAATCATCTTTTCAACTAATACAGAGATAGTTGCAGCTATTTTTAAGGAACTCTAGCCCAGTGAGTTCATGGTGTTTGTTCTTCATTTTATTTGTTTTCTAATGTTTAATTTTTTTTTTTATCTAAATGATATCTCTTCTTTCTATGGATTCCTTGCAGTGAAATACACAGAATTCTTGTTCACAAGCTCTGTTTATTTGGTTTTCATAGTTATGTTTATGTCTTCCTAAGCTAATGAAATCATGTTTACTTATGCTCATTAGTTTCTTCTACACTCTCTCTTCTATACTACATTGACAATATTCTAAATAAACCATGGTCTTTTGATATCTAGCTCCTTTCCATATTTTCTTCTGCAATTCTACAGCGTAGACCTATTTGTGGCTCCGAACCCTAGTCCAACAAACCCTAAAATCTAAATTTTCACCAACACACAAACAATTATATATATCTAGCCTAAAAATTATTTGCTTTAAATTCATTTCACTGATAAGAGACTTTGAGAGATCCCTCTCATGCTCAGTAGGGATAGCTACTAAGCTGAAGTGGTTTGAGGTTACCCTTCTCGATCTCCTTTCAGCCTAGGAAATTATAAGGGACTAACACAATCCATGGAGAACCAGTGCATGTATTTATCCATTGAATCAACTCTTTACTGAAGCCTAATTTTTTAAGCATAAGATACAAAAAGGAATGTCTCAACCGATCAAAAGCGTTTGTGTTATCCAACTTTATCACCTTTCCAGATCACCATCTTCCTTATTTGAATGGATCGCCTCTTGAGCATGAATAATATTGTCCAATATTTTTCTTTGTTGCATAAAACCCTCCTATTTTTCTGAGATTATTCCTGGCAATAGTTTCTTTAGTTTGTTGCAATAATCTTTGTAAAAAATTTCTAAGCTTTGTTGCATAAAGATATGGGGTGGAATCTAGTGAAATTTATTGGATTTGATTCTTTAGGGATAAGGGAAAGAAAGGAGGAATTAGTTGCACTACCTATCCTTTCTTTTTTCCTCGTACTGTTTAGAATTCACAAGAAATCCTTTTTTATCATGATCCAAAAAGACCTAAAGAAACTTATAGTAAAGCCATCACGTTCGGGGGCTTTATCCCGATCCGATTACCAAATTGCATCTAGGACTTCAACTTCATATATTTCTTTAACAAGAGACAAATTATTAGAATCCGAAACAATGGTGGAAACATAGTTAAGAAAATCTTGAGCTTTGGACTTGAAAATGCAATAAGGCTTCTAGTTTAATATCTTCAAAGGAGGATACCTTCGACCTTCCTTCGGGAATTATCTTTGTGAGTCTATTTCTTAATTCAAAAGCTTTGGCATGCTTATGAAAAAGGAGATATTTTGATCTCCTGCCTTAAGCCACAAACTATGAGATTTTAATATACATAGTTCTTCCTCTTACCTACTTTTTGTAACAAAAATATTTGTTAATTCTCTTTCTTTTTCAAAGTGCCAGAGTTCAACATTACCTTCCTCAAGCAGTATTTGATGTTGTTCTAATTGCTTGACCAATTGATCCAGGTGGATGTTCATGGCCACTCGCCTATCTCACTTGAACCCCCACAACTATCTCTTTCAATTTTTTAGTTTCCTTAATTGTAGCACAATTTACTATTTTTGGCAATTTTTCGGGTCCTGAACTTCTGGAGCCATTTTGAGGCCCTAAACACCTTTTTTTTGGGAAAACTGGGAGCAACATGGGCCTTATATTGATGTTTCTCACTCAAAAGTTGTAGTCCTCAAATAGATCTTTCTAATGAGGTATTGTGTGCGTCAAACGGAGAACGTATGCCAAAGTTACGACCCCAGGAAGTTAATGTACCAATTTACCCAAACAGGGCCCACAGTTTGGCATTTCATATCCTAGGGTTAGGTTTTTGGATGTTTATGGTTTTCCATTGTTTCTCAACAATAAATAGGCCTTTGAGCCGCATTGTAACACAGTTCAGAGGCATGTATCCACCACATCTCTTCTCAGAGATAAGCTACCATCGCCCAAGCTAGTTTATTTCCATTTTTGTTTGTAAGCATATTTCAGTATTTTACATTAATGAAATGAAGTATTATTTCCGCTGCATCTCTGTGTATATGGGTATTTCTGTATTTTGTTGTGTTCCTGTTTAAATCTGGATCAGTGGTATCAGAGCGGTCTGCTTTTTCTCAGTTTTTCTTTGCATGTCCCCAATAAGGTAGGGATATAAGGAGTTAGGGCTTGATCTGGTTGAACCTTTGCAAGATCAGCCTTGAAAATCTCAAAGACCTCCCATGGAGGATGAAAAGAAAGACGAGGGAGCAAGAGATCCTATCAAAATCTTGCTCGAAGAAGCCCTCAAGTGACAAAGGAACGCGATGACGGACAACTTTGCCCAGATCCTTCAGTGGCTACCCATGGGCAATGCATCTACTTCTAGCAGCTACTTTGGAAACACCACAACCTTTAAGGTACAAGTTAACTTTGAAATCCCCATATTCTAGGGTCAGATAGATGCAGATGTCGTAGATAAATGGTTAAATCTAGTGGAAGGGTATTTTTCTGTTCATGATTTTTCCAGTCAAGAAAAGATTACTTTCGCTCTTCTCAAAGAAGCCCCCCACGTCAAGGATTGGTGGGAAACCTACTGCGAGCAAAAGGATGAAAGTAAGAACTCACTATTTTCAGCTACACCCACTTGGAATTCATGTTGGGATGCCATTAAGGAGCAGTAGTACCCTGTCAAAAGCTATGAGGATAAATATATAAAGTGAACCATGCTGTGGTAGGGAAGGGACCAAGATGTGTTGGAGTTCACAAATATTTTCATACCCTTCGCACAAAGCTGGGTATCAAGGATTTTGAGCTGCATTTGGTACTCAAATACTACAGCTACCTACACATGTACATCCAGGACGAGATGGATTTCCTGGACATCTCCTCGCTCGGCACGACATATCGATACGCTGTCAAGATCGAGCAGAAGTTTAAATAGAAGAAGCGAGACTTTGGATCTGTGAATCTGAAGCAAGGGAAAGGCTTCCCCAAATCGCAGAACCAAGGACAAAGCCAAGATAGTGTGACCCAAGACCACCCGTCGAAGCTGCAAAAAAATAACAACACCATGAAGTCAAAGAAGGACACAAGAAAGTGGTGTGAATTCCATAAGAGCCCCACTCACAACACAAGTGAGTGTCGGAACAAGCAGTCACTGGTGGCTGAGTTGAAGGCTTTAGAATCAAATGCATGTTCTGAACCTAAGTCAAAACCCGACAAGGGGAATGACAAAAGGAATCAAATCATTGACGTGGAGCCTAGCACCACTGTTGCCACCACCAAGGTCTAGAAGAATGAGCCCGAAGATCCAGAGGAGGGGGAGCGTCTTTTCCACTCACAAATGTGGGTGAAGGGTTTACCACTACAATTCATTGTTGATAGTGGCAGCCAAAAGAACCTCATTTCAGTAGAGGTCGTGAAGCGGTTGGGCCTACCGACTACACCACACCCGCAACCATACAGTATCAGGTGGCTTCACCAAGGGCGAGATCTCCGAGTTTGCCAGCAGTGTCGCCTTCCCTACAGCATCAAGCCCTTCACAGATGAGGTATTGTGCGATGTAGCACCTCCTAATGTTTTTGATGTATTATTAGGCCAACCATTCTTGTGGAGGTGACATGCTGTGTATGAGTCAAGGCCTTGTGCTGTTATTATTTCTTTGGGTAATTCATTATAAAGGATATCGGAGGTAGCCCCACCTACTGCCACCTCTTTGATCATTGCTAAAAAATGCAACAAGCTCATCTCCCATACTAGGAAATTTATTTTCTCTTTGGTTTGCTCTCAAAGTAAGGGGAATATCGCAGCCACATACATGGCCCCTGGGAAGGGTTCCTCCACGCAGCAGAAGCAGGTGGATACAATCATGAAAGAAGACAGTGACATCTTCTCCTCACCCACAGGGGCACCGTTGCACTGTCAGGTCAAGTATTCGTCCGATCTGACTTCCAGAGCACCTCTACCCAACAGGCCAATCTATCGCAACTCCATTCTGGAAAATGCCAAGTACAAGCAGCAACCTGATCAACATCAGGTACCACACAAGTTTCAAGTGGGCGACAAAGTCTGGTTTCATCTGTAGAAAGAATGCCTTACAAGAGCCCATCAGAAGCTCAGACCGCTTTGATATGGTCCTTACACCATTAACAAGGCTATGGGAAACAATGCTTTGGAGCACAACATTCCCCCATTCTTTTGCTTACACCGAGTGTTCAATGTGGACTGCCCTCGACCATGCTTCCCACCATTACTGGACACATCAGAGGTTGTAGAACAGCTCACTAGGGACCAAATTCAGCAGAAGCTTCCTCATCTCATGGAGGAACTCAATGCAATGGGGACCATTGCTTCCTAGGGGGGAGGAATGATCCAGGTGGATGTTGGTAGCCACCCGCCTATCTCACTTGGACCCCCACAACTGTCTCTTTCATTTTTTTTGGTTTCCTTAATTGTAGCACAATTTACTATTTTTGTCAGTTTTTCGGGTCTTGACTTTCGGAGCCGTTTTGAGGCCCTAAACGACTTTTTCTTTTGTGAAAAAAGGAAGCAATTTATGGATGATGTTACTCACTCAAAAGTTGTAGTCCTCGGATAGATCTTTCTAACGAGGTATTGTGTGCGTCAAACGAAGATCATATGCCAAAGTGAAAACCCCGGGAAGTTGATGTACCAATTTACCCAAATGGGGCCCACAGTATGGCGTTTCATATCCTAAGGTTAGGTTTTTGGATGTTTAGGGTTTCCCATTATTTCTCAACAATAAATAGGCCTTCGAGCATCATTGTAACATAATTCAGAGGCATGTAGTTGCCACATCTCTTCTCAAAGATAAGCTACCATCGCCCGAGCTAGTTTATTTCCATTTCTTTTTGTAAGCATATTTCAGTATTTTACATTAATGAAATGAAGTATTATTTCCACTGCATCTCTGTGTATATGGGAATTTATATATTTTGTTATATTCCTATTTAAATCCAGATCACCAATTATGTGCGATTTTTCCCTATTGGTTGAAGCTACAAGGTATAAAAATAGCCCAAAAATTTCTTTGTAGCGGAGGTGGGTGGGAAAATGTTTTTTTGTTTGTTTGTTTTTGTTTGTTTTTGTTTTTTGTTTTGTTTTGTTTTTTTTTTTTTTTTTTTTTTTTTTTTTTTACGCTGCGTGTACAATATACAAATGCACCAATGCTTTAATAGACACACAAGCACTGGTGCGGAATAGAACAGGGTGCACCGTTGCAGATTTATTAAAAAAAAATGGTGCGCTAAATTACAAAATGCATTGGGGCTTGAGTAATCGATAACACTAGAAAAAGGTTAACTTTTAAAAATTGATGGTGCTATATACACCCACAACACCAGTGCCATCCTTGTAGTAAAACGTTGCAGTGCATACTTAGAAGGAGCATCGATATAGTTTTTAATTTTAAAAAAAAAATGTGGTGCTATATTCCAAAGAAGCACCAATATGGTTCATGTATTAAAACGTCCCGGTGCATCTTCTAAAGAGCATTGCTAGGAGGTTTTTAATTTTTTTTAAATGCGGTGCTATAGTCAAACAAAGTACCAGTGTGGTAAATGTATTAGAATGCCTCATGGTGTCTTAACAAACCACCATATAGGTTTCTTAATTTAAATAAAAAGAAGTGGTGCTCTTGGATATTTTACGCACCGATGTTGTTATAATAATGCACTGGAATATGGTTAGATAAAAAAAATCTCTCGGCTGTAAATTTCATTTTTACCATCTATAGTGTTATAGAGCTCTGAAGCACTGGTGCCACTCTTGCCTCATGCAAGTTCCCTGACATCATTGTTTCTCTTGCTCACCATCCTTCCATACCATTCTCAGTGCGTGGCTTTCCAATTTTCTCAAATGGTTGCGATATTTTTTTCTTAATTACATGTCAACAATACCTCCCCAATGAGAAAATTCTAAAGTAATGTCTATGTTTCTCTCTAATTTAATTTTTTAGCGGATTACAATTGCAAATTAACTTAAAAAATCCATGGTTTTTTATTTTTTTATTTTTCGTGCACAGTGTGCTCGATATGTTCAATTCGCACCAACAGCGGTGCACCCTATAAATTTACAGGGTGCACCATAGTTCAATGCGTGAACCTAACACACCGCTATTGTTGCGGTGCATTTCGTAAATGAAAACGCACCAAGAAAAACTATAAATTGTACATCGGTGCGTACATTTTTAGGTTACGCCTGGTGCATTTATATTTACCAAGCAGACCGAAAAAATAATATTAAAAACTATAACTCGGTGTGTTCAATAACATAAATGTTCAGTAACGATGTGAAAAGGTTATACATGCGCACCAGTTCATAATCTTAATACGCACTGCGATGAAAATTTAAATATGTGAACCAACAACACTGCATCATACGTATGAGCGCATTATATCCGGTGTGATTGTGTTTTATAGCACTACTGGAGTCGGTGCATTACTGTTTTTTGGGTGCATTAGGGATGGTTTTTTATTAATTGAAATTTATGTTTCCATATTTATAAATACATTTTTTATATAATAAAAAAATTTGTATTTTATGTATGAGGCTAATGTATTTTATATGTCAATCATGTAGCAGAGACATCAACAAAGGGAGTAGTAGCAGGAGTAGCAGAAAATGGCATACCAGTACAATATGGTCCAACCATGGGAGGCCTGAGAGAGGGATATATATTTATACCCTCACCCTATTAGTGAAACAACCCGAGCGCTCTTAAGAAATGTAGGCCTCCTCAAGTAATATGAGGAGGCTACATCCTTGAAGGTGCACTCTATCTTGTTGGCGCTTCTGATCCGCCAATGGAGTGTCTAGGAGCAGGGTTTCCATGTTGATTCTAAGGAATCGTATAGGTTCTCTGAGGAGGAAATATATTTTATCATTGGCCTATCCAGAAGAGGAGAATATTTTCTTTAGTTCCCTGATGTCCCCAATGGGGTTGAAAGTAAGAGTCAAATTGCCTACTCTCAGAGATATGTTGGGCCTCATGCAGTCTTCCAACAGATTTTCAGGTGTGTGGTGGATAGCTGTGGATTTATTATTTTACTGCACAAGAGGTTAGGTGCCTCTCATTATTAGTGACCACCATTTGACACTTTACTAGTGATGGGAAACACATTAGTTTCCCTCTTTTGTATTATGTCAATTCTTCAATTCAGGCACCATGATGTATCAAATAGTCTGCCATTTTTTGGAGGCAGTTTTCATATACAAAACAATGCTTATATAATTATTAAGTTTTCAATTATTGCATATAAACTAAGGTAGAATACTTCACCATTGATATGATTTCAAAATTTCAAAACTCAACCATTCCATTTTATAAAATACAATGACTCAAATTTAACCAGTTTTACTAATTTTGATTATATTTAATGGATAGAGACAAAATGTTTACAATTAAACAAGTTAATATAATTTGAGAATTACATTTTGCCACAAATGAAATAAGGTTGTAACAACCCTAGTAAAAATTGTAGAAATTTTGAATAATTTAACACATATTCAACAGAGATTATCCTGATCATGTACTATTGCGGAATACATACACAATACATAAGCTCCTCTACGTTGATCATCAATATAGCAGCATCAATAACAATAAAACATCAAGAGCATTCACACATTAACACAGTATGTAACCCGGGGAAAGCATCTCGCTAAAAACCCCAACTATCTGTATATTAATGATTGATACCATGTAACATTACAAAGTACAATGCTTATCACAAGCAATCTAGTACCAGCTCCACCTGTTACACACAATACAGCTAAGATTTGATCTCCAAATCTATTCCATTGCTTACCTGCCTCCACTGCTCAATACCTGCTCAAGAATTAATGAGAATGGTTTACCAAACTCATATTTCACCTCCAAAGAATCACTCACACTATGTAAGACGTGAGCATAGGCTATAATACTGGGCAAATACATGAGCAAACTCATTGGCATACTCAATCCCTTGATTGTGCAAATCCTCATGCACAACTATAGTCACAACTGATAGCAATCTGATTCTCTAACACCCATCCCTGTTGAACTGAACATGCACTGACATGCAACTGAGTTAACTGATGTATTCTATAGTTGTATTATGAGTTGATAATTAGTTTAACAACTCATCATTAGTCTATTTGCAGTTAGACTAACTACAACTAGTTTAACCAAGTCAAACTGAACACAACTCCATCAACTCCACAATCAAGTCCACCAAACTCAACTGATTGAGTTCTAACTGAAGTCATGCATGCAACAACTCAACTGACTCATAAGAAAAGCATACATCCTTCTGACAGCTGCATGGGC
The DNA here is from genome assembly GCA_031772625.1 of Pinus tabuliformis. Taxonomy (NCBI): domain Eukaryota; kingdom Viridiplantae; phylum Streptophyta; class Pinopsida; order Pinales; family Pinaceae; genus Pinus; species Pinus tabuliformis. The sequence goes on along the minus strand of CM062816.1, from coordinate 1,013,072,400 downwards.
CACATCTGTAGCTCAAACTGAAGTGCTCCAAGAGAATAAGATCAAGTTTATAGTCCAAATATTATTATGAGACAATAGTATTTGACTTTTATATTTTGGACAGCCAGTCTAGACTTTGATCACTCCTGCTGTGATCACTCCTACTGTGGTCACTCCTACTGTGATCATCCCTGCTGTGGTCACTCCTGCTGTGATCATGCCTGCTGGGATCCAAAAATAGAAATTGCGCCATAATTTGCCTGCGGGCCCACTTAGTGAAGGCGACTCTTTTCACTAAGCTCCATCATCTTGTTGCAATCTCAACACTCCCTCTCGACAAGATATGGGTTATCAGCAACCCCTATCCTACCTCAGTGGTACTTGAATTTTCTCCTGGTGAGAGCCTTCGTCAGAATATCAGCATCCTGATCCTCCGTTGGAATGTATGAAAGCAAAATGATCCTCTGCTACACACAATCTCTGATATGATGGTACCTGATGTCCTTGCTACCACATACTCGGCCTCTTGAGCTCCTTGCCCAATCTGCATCCTCCTGTCTGTACCAATCTCCATATCCCAATGTGCCTCTCAAGTAGCGCAATACATGCTTGCCCGCCTTCCAAAAGAGCTTGGTAGGCTTAACCATAGCTTGTGAAAGCTGGTTAACTGCATAGCATATATCAGGTCGTGTATTGACCAAATACATTAGCGACCCCACCAACTGTCGATAAATAGTGGCATCCACTTCTTCTCCCGAAGTGGCATCCTCCTTCCTCCAACCTCCAAGAAGAGGAGTATCAAGAGGCTTGCAGCCATGTATGTTGAACTTCTCCAGTATCTCCCGAGCATACTTGCCCTGAGAAACAAACAATCCACCACTGCGCTGCCATATTTCCAATCCTAGGAAATAGTGAAGGAGGCCCAAGTCCTTCATCTCAAACTCTGTAGCAAGATCCTTCTTGCATGACAGTATCAAAAACTCATCACCCGTTAGAACCAAATCATCAACATACAGTACAATGATAAGCAACTTACCCTCCACCACAATCTGGTATAGGTTAGGATCCGCCTCGCTCTTGGAGAATCCAAGTCCTGTGAAATAGCTGTATATCCGTGTGTACCAAGCACGTGGTGCTTGCTTCAACCCATACAATGCTCTCTTGAGCCTGCACACATGCGACTCGCTGCTGAAGACCTCAAAGCCTTCGGGTTGCTCAATGTACACCTCCTCCTCAATGACTCTATTGAGGAACGCAGTCTTCACATCCATCTGATGAATGTGCCATCCCATCTGCGCTGAGAGAGCAAGAATCGTCCGTATGGAAGAATACCTTGTGACAGGTGCAAAGGTCTCCTCATAATCGATTGTTGATGGTGAACAACGATCAGACACTGGCAAGGCTGAAATCATTCACTTGGCGACTCTAAAATATTTTCGAGATCAGATCCAAAGACTCCACTGGAGGATGATCCTGACCAGCAGAAACATGAAAGGAGAATATGGCAAGATTAGGTACTCAAGTTGGAATTTCATCCAAGATATTTTGTTCTTTGTCGTAAATTATTTCTTCTCTTTTCCCAAGAATGTAACGAAAGCTTTACAAAGCATATTGTATTTGAGAAGAGATCCCAGGCCTACAGTTGACTCTTTCCCTTTGAAGATTGTGAATACCAAAGATTTGCATGCCTTTGAGCTTGATCAAGATCCTTTTTCCGAATTTTGTAATGATCATCTTCAAATTGATGAGCCCCAAGAGACCAAGATCGATTTTATATCTGCTGTAAATACCCCTATACCTTGTAGAATTCCAGATCGGTATAAGCCTCTTGTTTTACCTTCTTTTCTTCATCCTTTCCCCAAAAATTATGATCTATACTTGCTGAGGTTTGACGATGAATGTAAGAATGTCAACGCTGAGCAACATGTGCAGAATTTTGAGTTATTTCTTGACCTTTTTGAAGTTGATGATGAAGATGTTAGTATGAGGCTTTTTGCTCTTTCTTTGCAAGCTGAAGTTAAGAGTTGGTTCAAAACCCTGCCTGATGCAAGCATCTCAGATTTCCAGCAGTTCGTCAAAGTTTTTCTCGATAGGTGGATGATCGGGCAAAACCTTTCCTTGATTGTAGAAGAGTATAACCAGCTGAAAAGATTGCCAGGGGAGACAGTACAACAGTTTTCGGCCAGATTTAATCAAGTTTATTATTCAATGCCAGCTGATATAAGGCCTACTCCTAGATCTACTCTCTTGCACTATCCGGGTGCCTTTGATCCGGAGATGGAGTTTCAGCTGAGGGAAAAGGATATTGCAACACTTCACGAGATGCAAAATTGTGCAGTAAGTGTAGAAGCGCATCTGCTGATCCGACGGGCAAGGATGAAAGAAGAAGAGATGAAAAGCATAGATCCAGCCGAATCTCTAGAGGTAAAGCTTGACGTTTTGGTAAGTGCAGTGGAGGAGATGATGCAAAGAATCAACACAAGGAATGATTATAATTTTCATGGCTCGCTGATTGAAGAAGAACAAGTTGCTGATCCAAAACATTTTGTTTCCCATCCTAGTTGTCATAGCACTTATAGTGATTGTTTTGTAGATCATCTTGGAGAAGAAAGAACTGTTGATATGACATGTATGCTTGATGACGTGTTTTATACCGATGATTTGCCTCAGTATGATCAGTATGATGATGATTATGTTCTCCAAACAGAAGCTAATCTTGCAGACAAATCAACAGCTCGTTTGTGGGAGGAAGAAGTTCATTTTCAGCAGCTCGAATACAATGATCAACCATCATATATCAGCTATGACAGTGACGAGGAAAGTGCAGCAAATTTTGAAGTAAGTGAAGGATCTTTGCCTTTTTGTTTTGATTCATGTCAGTTCATCAGAGACAACTTCCATGCAATCACAAATCCATTGTTGACCAGTCTTGATTTGGATCCTCTTGAGCGCGATGAAAACTTTGTTCAAGACTTCTCATTTTCAGATTTGCAACCCCCGAAAGCCATTGATTGTCAAATTGCAGATGATTTAATGATTCAAGGTGACTCCGTACCATTCTGTTTTGAATCATTTCAGTTTTTGAAGGATCGATTGCATAGTACATCTTCAAATGAAAAGCCTATAACAAATCAACAGTCACTCAGTCTTAATGTTGAGGATGAAGGTCAGATTATAGATGAAGTTGTGGAAGATGAAATACATGATGTGATGATGCAGGAAGATTCTATACCTTTTTGTTTCGAGGCATTTCAGTTTATAAGGTAGAATTTTCATATTGTCCCTAAAGAACAGAATGAGCAGCATGTAGGAAATCATGTAGTCACATTGGAACCAATAGAAAATGGGTTGCAGCAGTCTTTTCAAGTTTTTCATGATCCAATAGCTGATGTTTTGGATGCGTTTTGCAGTCAAAGTCTTTCTCCATTTACTATGTGTGAGCTTGAAAAATGTGCTGATATGAATTTGATCCGGCAGCCAGTTTCTTCATCATTTTCAGCAGGGGTCTCGTCACAAGGCTCAGATCAAAGTTTGCATGCATGGTATGAGGAAAAGAGAAGTAATCCATTGGATGAGCTAATTTCCAGTGAGCTTGAATTTCAAGATCCTTATGCAGTGTTTTTGGAGGTGGATAGAGAGTTCATATCATTCAACGGATCTGTTTCTCAGTTGCCATCAGAGTTGCCTTTCAGTAGTTCTCTCTTGTTGCTCATCAACAAACATGTGTGGAGGTTTCAAACAGCAGACGAGATACTTACTTGGTTGCACTGGTTGTTTCATTTCACTTGATCCGCTGATGAATGAAACTGTTAGGGTAGGTTGTGTTGAATAAGCTCCACTTTGAGCATCATTTTCAGTTTGTCGGTTGTGTTTAAGTATCGAGTCAGTTTTTAGTTGAGTCATGAGTCCTTTATGAGTCAATTTTTAGTCTTGTTGTTAAGTTAGTTTGTGTCAGTTTTCAGTCATGCATTTCAGCTTGAGTTTATGACTCCATTGCCCAATGAATAAAGCACTGGTCTGCTCTCCCAAGAGGTCTGAGGTTCTTGGCACCTCCAAGGAGCTGCCATCCCCATTGGAGCCAATGTTAGTGTCGGTCTTGAGCCCTCCATCAGTGATCAATAACTCTTTGCATATGCATTTATAGGTGTCTCATCAATGTCAGTTTTGCATCCCACTAGGCATGCCATAACACTGAATGGAGGAGCTGGTCTTTGTTCCCTTCTTGGCTTTGCTGGATCAGGTCATACAACAATGTAATTGAGTCATACTTGTTTTTGTTTTTGTCTTGAGGTCCCATGGTCTTAGGTCTAGGGTTTTGAGTCAAAATCTTTTCAAGGTCATGAGTCATGGTCAGCAAGTGCCCAGCAAGCCGGAAGGAGTTTTGTACATATGTTTCATTATCATTTTCTTCAGCTACAGTTCATTTTATGCCTTGGATTTAAAAACCCTGTTTTTAAGTCCAAGGCCATGTGGAATTTGAAAAAATAAAGAAATTCTCAAAAATTTGTAAAAGTGCCGGCAATAACCCTGGTTCCTTCACTACAGTCCCTCAGGCGGTCAACCTGCAAAAAGAACGGAGTCAAACGCATCAAGAGAGCTCATTTCAGGACAAAAAGACTCTAAACAGTGTTAAAAAGCAAAGCAAGTTGAAAACATTAGAAAGTGGGTTCTAAAGTTAAATTTTTTTTAAAGTGACCCTATAAAAGCTAATTTCCCTCTCAATTCACTCTTATTGTGCATTTGAAAGTCAAAAAATTTGTGTTAGAGGCAAAAGGAGGCAATTCGGGCAAGTTTCTGCAAGTTCCAAGGTTAGAAGTGGTGCGCGACCATTCTGGACAGGTGCGCGACCACCTGGGTGCGCGCGACCAAACGGAGGCCAAAGCGCAGTGTTAAATAACACGGGCGTGACCAAACGAAGGGGCGCGACCATTCTGAGGGCGTGCGCGACCAAAAAGTCTGCCCGCCTTGAAACTCTCCCAAACGCTCAAATTCACTCAAATTTTTAAAGGTATGCCTATTCCACGTGTTGTGTGATGGTGTTGAGGTTACAAAAGAAGATTATGATGATGATTTTATGCCAAGAATCCATAGAAGATAGGTTGAATTGACTTGATGTTTTGCATGCATATGTTTGACTGTTTGTTGTTTTTCAAGGCAACTTTTTCCTAGTCCCTCCATTCATTTTCCCAAAGTTAAATTACATATGTTAACATGTCATTTTCATTAATCTCATTTGCAAGAAAAGCTCAAACCCTACCCCCAATCCTATGAAACCCTAACCCCTTCTAAACCATTTCAAAACCCTAGTTTCCCCCCATGTGTCATGTTCAAACCCTACACTAGTATATACAGCAAATTTACATATGTAAATACACAGCAGAATGAAAAGAAACAATATAAAAACAAAAAGAAAAAATGATAGCAAGGCATGCTTATGAATATCACACAAAAAACAGTGAAAAATGTAACTTGCATAGCCTTATAAAAACAAAAGAAAAATGACCTCTTGCTGTGTAAATGTCAAAGATTAGTAGCTGTATGGTGCTCATGACAAAAATTCATTAAATATACAGCTGCATAGTTATCAAAAGAGCAGTTTTGCTGTGCTAGGGTTTGCAAAGTGACATGGTATTTATCTCCCTATCCCTAAACTCTGTTTTCCCTTACCTTTCCCCTCATAAAAACCTTGATTCAATTGCTCATTAATCCCCTAAAATCCCTATGCAATTGATACCCTTCCCTTTTGACAAAGTATGTAATTGAAGACCCTAATTCACATATGACAAAAGTATGAAAGCTGCCAGCATTGTAAAGGACTGCTGTTATGAAATATGGTTGGCAGCATTGTTGATGGGTTCCTACTCCCTAACCCTAATTCCCATATCCCTCCATCTCCCTAATTCCCTTGATACAGTCCCTTTCCCATTTCCTTTTCAAATTGTCATAAAAACCCTTCTCTTCCCCTTGTAATCAAAATAACAAAATCCTGTTTCCCATTTAGTATCAATGACCATTTCAAAAGCTATGAAAAAACAGAGTATGCTCTTAAAAGACATTCAAAGTCAAAATTTAAGGAGAGCGGCCTGTTAATGGTTTATAAATGATGCTGCCCTATTCCCCTATGCCCATGACATCATTCCCTCCATGATGAAGATTTTCATTGTCCTTTCCCTTGGTGCTTAAAAAACACAAATTTTCCCTAATAAAGTATTAATTCGCAAATGACGAAAGATGGAATGACATGTTTAGCATTGGGTGATGATTTCCTTCAGAATTCCCTGCTTATATATATATTTTCCCTTTCCAATATGTAAATTCCCTCCCCTAACATGTCCCTCATGATGTTTCCCCTTGAAAACAGCATACTTCACAGCATTTTGCAGGCAGGGCAGCGGTCATCTTGACTTGTTTATTCCACCTTGCTCAATAACACCATGTCAACCACTGAGACTAATGAGCAAGGTGATGACCGGTCTTCTTCTACAGAGGTTGAGACACAGCAGAGGCCTCGTAAGGGTGGCAAAGGTGGTCATCATAGTGGTTACATGTTTGCAAGGCTAAAATGAAAATTCTCCAAAGAAAGCTATCGGAGGCCCGGAAGAGGAAGAAAAGGACAAATCCACTCCGCATCTTGGATGAGGCCTCCCTCACTCATCATGGTACTGATCAGCCTTGATCTAGCATCAAAATGTGAAAATTTTGAGAATTTTGGAGCATTTTGGAAATTTTTGGTAAAATTACAGGTTTTGCCCACGGTTTGGTCTCACCCCGCGTGAGACCATTTTGGAGGACTGCTCGGAATTTTGAAAACTTGGCATTTTTGGAAAGGGCATGCAAAAAGAAAAATTACCAATGCTTGGGAGAAGCCTGGTTTTGAGTTTTGAGCCTCCAAAAGCTCAAAATACATCAAAAAAATGACTTTCTGCCCACTTTTTGAGTTGCAGAAAGTGACCTTGGGAGAATCAACTTTTGAGGGGTCAAATCAACTCCAAATCCAGAAATTCCACTTGGGATGGAAAGTAGACAGACCAAGCTTTCCAATGAGCCATCTTGCACCTGATTTGGATCAGTGGAACCCACTCAAAAACAGCTGCAAAGGGGCGCGACCAGAACTTCCAGATTTGCCAGAATTCACATTTTTGGTCAAAAAACACTGTTTTGACTATGGTTGACTATTATTACTTGTAGATGATGGATAAATGTAATATTTTCATGGCACTTTGGTAGATTTTATCTTTCTTTACCCTTCTAGAAGCTTCCATGATGTAAAAAGTGAAAAATTAATGCATGGATGAGTTAGCTAAGTAATAGAGGCAAGTTGTTTGGCTGCCTATTTTCTAGTTCTTAGTTTAGAATTTGTTCAAACTGCTCCTAGAAAGCTGAGCTCGACCCCTAGAGGTGGGGAAAGGAGTTAGATGGTCTAGATGGTCTATATTATGCTCTCTCCTTCTCATTTTCAGGGTTGGACTCTTGTGTAAGGAAGCTTTATTGTATATTGTGCATTTATTTCTGCAATTGAAGGCAAGGAAAGCCAGGGTTTTACAGACATCTTTGAGGATTCTTGTGGATCTGATTGTTGATGGTGTGTTCTCTACATGTTCTTGTAAGTTTGTTTATGTGTTTCACATCTCTCTTATGCTTCTAAATTGGACAGATGAAGTGGTAAAGTTTGAACTCATGTTTTGACATGCTCAGCTTTTTAGTTTGTTCAATTTTAATGTTTTCTACTGTCTAGAGAGGATTCGAATTGTGTGTTTTCCCTCTTTAGCTTCTCCTCTATCATCTCTGATCATCCATCTCAGATTAAGACATCAGCACTCATTCCTACCTTGCCCCTTAGATCCCCCTGTGAAAACTGTTCTCAATCCCCGCACCTTGAATTGCACTTCCACCAATTGCCACCAAAACCCCCACAAATCATCAAATCAAACCCCCTATCAATTTACTAGCCTAAAATATTTATTTTTAATTGGTCAGCCTAAACATATTGAAAGATCTATCAAATCTGACCCGAGAGAGCCTTCTCATACCTCGTAGGGCTAGCTACGAGGTGAAATGGTTTGATGTAGCCTTGATGATTTACCTTTTCAGCCTAGGGTGAAATCTCAAGCGCTAACATATTGGCGACCATACTGGGAGAACATATTAATCGTTTGCTCATTGTCATGTTATTTCATAAGTCTTAGACGGAGCCTGAAGTTACGCCAGAAGCCTTCGAAAACGCTCTTGTTTTACATCAGCGCAAGTAGATAAACGCTGCTTCAGTCTATCTCCGTGGGATTTGTGAACATAGCGCTTCATTTGCATTTTACCCCAGTACATATATCAAGTTCAGATCTGATTGTTGATGGTGAACAACGATCAGACACTGGCAAGGCTGAAATCATTCACTTGGCGACTCTAAAATATTTTCGAGATCAGATCCAAAGACTCCACTGGAGGATGATCCTGACCAGCAGAAACATGAAAGGAGAATATGGCAAGATCAGGTACTCAAGTTGGAATTTCATCCAAGATATTTTGTTCTTTGTCGTAAATTATTTCTTCTCTTTTCCCAAGAATGTAACGAAAGCTTTGCAAAGCATATTGTATTTGAGAAGAGATCCCAGGCCTACAGTTGACTCTTTCCCTTTGAAGATTGTGAATACCAAAGATTTGCATGCCTTTGAGCTTGATCAAGATCCTTTTTCCGAATTTTGTAATGATCATCTTCAAATTGATGAGCCCCAAGAGACCAAGATCGATTTTATATCTGCTGTAAATACCCCTATACCTTGTAGAATTCCAGATCGGTATAAGCCTCTTGTTTTACCTTCTTTTCTTCATCCTTTCCCCAAAAATTATGATCTATACTTGCCGAGGTTTGACGATGAATGTAAGAATGTCAACGCTGAGCAACATGTGCAGAATTTTGAGTTATTTCTTGACCTTTTTGAAGTTGATGATGAAGATGTTAGTATGAGGCTTTTTGCTCTTTCTTTGCAAGCTGAAGTTAAGAGTTGGTTCAAAACCCTGCCTGATGCAAGCATCTCAGATTTCCAGCAGTTCGTCAAAGTTTTTCTCGATAGGTGGATGATCGGGCAAAACCTTTCCTTGATTGTAGAAGAGTATAACCAGCTGAAAAGATTGCCAGGGGAGACAGTACAACAGTTTTCGGCCAGATTTAATCAAGTTTATTATTCAATGCCAGCTGATATAAGGCCTACTCCTAGATCTACTCTCTTGCACTATCCGGGTGCCTTTGATCCGAAGATGGAGTTTCAGCTGAGGGAAAAGGATATTGCAACACTTCACGAGATGCAAAATTGTGCAGTAAGTGTAGAAGCGCATCTGCTGATCCGACGGGCAAGGATGAAAGAAGAAGAGATGAAAAGCATAGATCCAGCCGAATCTCTAGAGGTAAAGCTTGACGTTTTGGTAAGTGCAGTGGAGGAGATGATGCAAAGAATCAACACAAGGAATGATTATAATTTTCATGGCTCGCTGATTGAAGAAGAACAAGTTGCTGATCCAAAACATTTTGTTTCCCATCCTAGTTGTCATAGCACTTATAGTGATTGTTTTGTAGATCATCTTGGAGAAGAAAGAACTGTTGATATGACATGTATGCTTGATGACGTGTTTTATACCGATGATTTGCCTCAGTATGATCAGTATGATGATGATTATGTTCTCCAAACAGAAGCTAATCTTGCAGACAAATCAACAGCTCGTTTGTGGGAGGAAGAAGTTCATTTTCAGCAGCTCGAATACAATGATCAGCCATCATATATCAGCTATGACAGTGACGAGGAAAGTGCAGCAAATTTTGAAGTAAGTGAAGGATCTTTGCCTTTTTGTTTTGATTCATGTCAGTTCATCAGAGACAACTTCCATGCAATCACAAATCCGTTGTTGACCAGTCTTGATTTGGATCCTCTTGAGCGCGATGAAAACTTTGTTCAAGACTTCTCATTTTCAGATTTGCAACCCCCGAAAGCCATTGATTGTCAAATTGCAGATGATTTAATGATTCAAGGTGACTCCGTACCATTCTGTTTTGAATCATTTCAGTTTTTGAAGGATCGATTGCATAGTACATCTTCAAATGAAAAGCCTATAACAAATCAACAGTCACTCAGTCTTAATGTTGAGGATGAAGGTCAGATTATAGATGAAGTTGTGGAAGATGAAATACATGATGTGATGATGCAGGAAGATTCTATACCTTTTTGTTTCGAGGCATTTCAGTTTATAAGGCAGAATTTTCATATTGTCCCTAAAGAACAGAATGAGCAGCATGTAGGAAATCATGTAGTCACATTGGAACCAATAGAAAATGGGTTGCAGCAGTCTTTTCAAGTTTTTCATGATCCAATAGTTGATGTTTTGGATGAGTTTTGCAGTCAAAGTCTTTCTCCATTTACTATGTGTGAGCTTGAAAAATGTGCTGATATGAATTTGATCCGGCAGCCAGTTTCTTCATCATTTTCAGCAGGGGTCTCGTCACAAGGCTCAGATCAAAGTTTGCATGCATGGTATGAGGAAAAGAGAAGTAATCCATTGGATGAGCTAATTTCCAGTGAGCTTGAATTTCAAGATCCTTATGCAGTGTTTTTGGAGGCGGATAGAGAGTTCATATCATTCAACGGATCTGTTTCTCAGTTGCCATCAGAGTTGCCTTTCAGTAGTTCTCTCTTGTTGCTCATCAACAAACATGTGTGGAGGTTTCAAACAGCAGACGAGATACTTACTTGGTTGCACTGGTTGTTTCATTTCACTTGATCCGCTGATGAATGAAACTGTTAGGGTAGGTTGTGTTGAATAAGCTCCACTTTGAGCATCATTTTCAGTTTGTCGGTTGTGTTTAAGTATCGAGTCAGTTTTTAGTTGAGTCATGAGTCCTTTATGAGTCAATTTTTAGTCTTGTTGTTAAGTTAGTTTGTGTCAGTTTTCAGTCATGCATTTCAGCTTGAGTTTATGACTCCATTGCCCAATGAATAAAGCACTGGTCTGCTCTCCCAAGAGGTCTGAGGTTCTTGGCACCTCCAAGGAGCTGCCATCCCCATTGGAGCCAATGTTAGTGTCGGTCTTGAGCCCTCCATCAGTGATCAATAACTCTTTGCATATGCATTTATAGGTGTCTCATCAGTGTCAGTTTTGCATCCCACTAGGCATGCCATAACACTGAATGGAGGAGCTGGTCTTTGTTCCCTTCTTGGCTTTGCTGGATCAGGTCATACAACAATGTAATTGAGTCATACTTGTTTTTGTTTTTGTCTTGAGGTCCCATGGTCTTAGGTCTAGGGTTTTGAGTCAAAATCTTTTCAAGGTCATGAGTCATGGTCAGCAAGTGCCCAGCAAGCCAGAAGGAGTTTTGTACATATGTTTCATTATCATTTTCTTCAGCTACAGTTCATTTTATGCCTTGGATTTAAAAACCCTGTTTTTAAGTCCAAGGCCATGTGGAATTTGAAAAAATAAAGAAATTCTCAAAAATTTGTAAAAGTGCCGGCAATAACCCTGGTTCCTTCACTACAGTCCCTCAGGCGGTCAACCTGCAAAAAGAACGGAGTCAAACGCATCAAGAGAGCTCATTTCAGGACAAAAAGACTCTAAACAGTGTTAAAAAGCAAAGCAAGTTGAAAACATTAGAAAGTGGGTTCTAAAGTTAAATTTTTTTTAAAGTGACCCTATAAAAGCTAATTTCCCTCTCAATTCACTCTTATTGTGCATTTGAAAGTCAAAAAATTTGTGTTAGAGGCAAAAGGAGGCAATTCGGGCAAGTTTCTGCAAGTTCCAAGGTTAGAAGTGGTGCGCGACCATTCTGGACAGGTGCGCGACCACCTGGGTGCGCGCGACCAAACGGAGGCCAAAGCGCAGTGTTAAATAACACGGGCGCGACCAAACGAAGGGGCGCGACCATTCTGAGGGCGTGCGCGACCAAAAAGTCTGCCCGCCTTGAAACTCTCCCAAACGCTCAAATTCACTCAAATTTTTAAAGGTATGCCTATTCCACGTGTTGTGTGATGGTGTTGAGGTTACAAAAGAAGATTATGATGATGATTTTATGCCAAGAATCCATAGAAGATAGGTTGAATTGACTTGATGTTTTGCATGCATATGTTTGACTGTTTGTTGTTTTTCAAGGCAACTTTTTCCTAGTCCCTCCATTCATTTTCCCAAAGTTAAATTACATATGTTAACATGTCATTTTCATTAATCTCATTTGCAAGAAAAGCTCAAACCCTACCCCCAATCCTATGAAACCCTAACCCCTTCTAAACCATTTCAAAACCCTAGTTTCCCCCCATGTGTCATGTTCAAACCCTACACTAGTATATACAGCAAATTTACATATGTAAATACACAGCAGAATGAAAAGAAACAATATAAAAACAAAAAGAAAAAATGATAGCAAGGCATGCTTATGAATATCACACAAAAAACAGTGAAAAATGTAACTTGCATAGCCTTATAAAAACAAAAGAAAAATGACCTCTTGCTGTGTAAATGTCAAAGATTAGTAGCTGTATGGTGCTCATGACAAAAATTCATTAAATATACAGCTGCATAGTTATCAAAAGAGCAGTTTTGCTGTGCTAGGGTTTGCAAAGTGACATGGTATTTATCTCCCTATCCCTAAACTCTGTTTTCCCTTACCTTTCCCCTCATAAAAACCTTGATTCAATTGCTCATTAATCCCCTAAAATCCCTATGCAATTGATACCCTTCCCTTTTGACAAAGTATGTAATTGAAGACCCTAATTCACATATGACAAAAGTATGAAAGCTGCCAGCATTGTAAAGGACTGCTGTTATGAAATATGGTTGGCAGCATTGTTGATGGGTTCCTACTCCCTAACCCTAATTCCCATATCCCTCCATCTCCCTAATTCCCTTGATACAGTCCCTTTCCCATTTCCTTTTCAAATTGTCATAAAAACCCTTCTCTTCCCCTTGTAATCAAAATAACAAAATCCTGTTTCCCATTTAGTATCAATGACCATTTCAAAAGCTATGAAAAAACAGAGTATGCTCTTAAAAGACATTCAAAGTCAAAATTTAAGGAGAGCGGCCTGTTAATGGTTTATAAATGATGCTGCCCTATTCCCCTATGCCCATGACATCATTCCCTCCATGATGAAGATTTTCATTGTCCTTTCCCTTGGTGCTTAAAAAACACAAATTTTCCCTAATAAAGTATTAATTCGCAAATGACGAAAGATGGAATGACATGTTTAGCATTGGGTGATGATTTCCTTCAGAATTCCCTGCTTATATATATATATTTTCCCTTTCCAATATGTAAATTCCCTCCCCTAACATGTCCCTCATGATGTTTCCCCTTGAAAACAGCATACTTCACAGCATTTTGCAGGCAGGGCAGCGGTCATCTTGACTTGTTTATTCCACCTTGCTCAATAACACCATGTCAACCACTGAGACTAATGAGCAAGGTGATGACCGGTCTTCTTCTACAGAGGTTGAGACACAGCAGAGGCCTCGTAAGGGTGGCAAAGGTGGTCATCATAGTGGTTACATGTTTGCAAGGCTAAAATGAAAATTCTCCAAAGAAAGCTATCGGAGGCCCGGAAGAGGAAGAAAAGGACAAATCCACTCCGCATCTTGGCTGAGGCCTCCCTCACTCATCATGGTACTGATCAGCCTTGATCTAGCATCAAAATGTGAAAATTTTGAGAATTTTGGAGCATTTTGGAAATTTTTGGTAAAATTACAGGTTTTGCCCACGGTTTGGTCTCACCCCGCGTGAGACCATTTTGGAGGACTGCTCGGAATTTTGAAAACTTGGCATTTTTGGAAAGGGCATGCAAAAAGAAAAATTACCAATGCTTGGGAGAAGCCTGGTTTTGAGTTTTGAGCCTCCAAAAGCTCAAAATACATCAAAAAAATGACTTTCTGCCCACTTTTTGAGTTGCAGAAAGTGACCTTGGGAGAATCAACTTTTGAGGGGTCAAATCAACTCCAAATCCAGAAATTCCACTTGGGATGGAAAGTAGACAGACCAAGCTTTCCAATGAGCCATCTTGCACCTGATTTGGATCAGTGGAACCCACTCAAAAACAGCTGCAAAGGGGCGCGACCAGAACTTCCAGATTTGCCAGAATTCACATTTTTGGTCAAAAAACACTGTTTTGACTATGGTTGACTATTATTACTTGTAGATGATGGATAAATGTAATATTTTCATGGCACTTTGGTAGATTTTATCTTTCTTTACCCTTCTAGAAGCTTCCATGATGTAAAAAGTGAAAAATTAATGCATGGATGAGTTAGCTAAGTAATAGAGGCAAGTTGTTTGGCTGCCTATTTTCTAGTTCTTAGTTTAGAATTTGTTCAAACTGCTCCTAGAAAGCTGAGCTCGACCCCTAGAGGTGGGGAAAGGAGTTAGATGGTCTAGATGGTCTATATTATGCTCTCTCCTTCTCATTTTCAGGGTTGGACTCTTGTGTAAGGAAGCTTTATTGTATATTGTGCATCTATTTCTGCAATTGAAGGCAAGGAAAGCCAGGGTTTTACAGACATCTTTGAGGATTCTTGTGGATCTGATTGTTGATGGTGTGTTCTCTACATGTTCTTGTAAGTTTGTTTATGTGTTTCACATCTCTCTTATGCTTCTAAATTGGACAGATGAAGTGGTAAAGTTTGAACTCATGTTTTGACATGCTCAGCTTTTTAGTTTGTTCAATTTTAATGTTTTCTACTGTCTAGAGAGGATTCGAATTGTGTGTTTTCCCTCTTTAGCTTCTCCTCTATCATCTCTGATCATCCATCTCAGATTAAGACATCAGCACTCATTCCTACCTTGCCCCTTAGATCCCCCTGTGAAAACTGTTCTCAATCCCCGCACCTTGAATTGCACTTCCACCAATTGCCACCAAAACCCCCACAAATCATCAAATCAAACCCCCTATCAATTTACTAGCCTAAAATCTTTATTTTTAATTGGTCAGCCTAAACATATTGAAAGATCTATCAAATCTGACCCGAGAGAGCCTTCTCATACCTCGTAGGGCTAGCTACGAGGTGAAATGGTTTGATGTAGCCTTGATGATTTACCTTTTCAGCCTAGGGTGAAATCTCAAGCGCTAACATATTGGCGACCATACTGGGGAGAACATATTAATCGTTTGCTCATTGTCGTGTTATTTCATAAGTCTTAGACGGAGCCTGAAGTTACGCCAGAAGCCTTCGAAAACGCTCTTGTTTTACATCAGCGCAAGTAGATAAACGCTGCTTCAGTCTATCTCCGTGGGATTTGTGAACATAGCGCTTCATTTGCATTTTACCCCAGTACATATATCAAGTTCAGATCTGATTGTTGATGGTGAACAACGATCAGACACTGGCAAGGCTGAAATCATTCACTTGGCGACTCTAAAATATTTTCGAGATCAGATCCAAAGACTCCACTGGAGGATGATCCTGACCAGCAGAAACATGAAAGGAGAATATGGCAAGATCAGGTACTCAAGTTGGAATTTCATCCAAGATATTTTGTTCTTTGTCGTAAATTATTTCTTCTCTTTTCCCAAGAATGTAACGAAAGCTTTGCAAAGCATATTGTATTTGAGAAGAGATCCCAGGCCTACAGTTGACTCTTTCCCTTTGAAGATTGTGAATACCAAAGATTTGCATGCCTTTGAGCTTGATCAAGATCCTTTTTCCGAATTTTGTAATGATCATCTTCAAATTGATGAGCCCCAAGAGACCAAGATCGATTTTATATCTGCTGTAAATACCCCTATACCTTGTAGAATTCCAGATCGGTATAAGCCTCTTGTTTTACCTTCTTTTCTTCATCCTTTCCCCAAAAATTATGATCTATACTTGCCGAGGTTTGACGATGAATGTAAGAATGTCAACGCTGAGCAACATGTGCAGAATTTTGAGTTATTTCTTGACCTTTTTGAAGTTGATGATGAAGATGTTAGTATGAGGCTTTTTGCTCTTTCTTTGCAAGCTGAAGTTAAGAGTTGGTTCAAAACCCTGCCTGATGCAAGCATCTCAGATTTCCAGCAGTTCGTCAAAGTTTTTCTCGATAGGTGGATGATCGGGCAAAACCTTTCCTTGATTGTAGAAGAGTATAACCAGCTGAAAAGATTGCCAGGGGAGACAGTACAACAGTTTTCGGCCAGATTTAATCAAGTTTATTATTCAATGCCAGCTGATATAAGGCCTACTCCTAGATCTACTCTCTTGCACTATCCGGGTGCCTTTGATCCGAAGATGGAGTTTCAGCTGAGGGAAAAGGATATTGCAACACTTCACGAGATGCAAAATTGTGCAGTAAGTGTAGAAGCGCATCTGCTGATCCGACGGGCAAGGATGAAAGAAGAAGAGATGAAAAGCATAGATCCAGCCGAATCTCTAGAGGTAAAGCTTGACGTTTTGGTAAGTGCAGTGGAGGAGATGATGCAAAGAATCAACACAAGGAATGATTATAATTTTCATGGCTCGCTGATTGAAGAAGAACAAGTTGCTGATCCAAAACATTTTGTTTCCCATCCTAGTTGTCATAGCACTTATAGTGATTGTTTTGTAGATCATCTTGGAGAAGAAAGAACTGTTGATATGACATGTATGCTTGATGACGTGTTTTATACCGATGATTTGCCTCAGTATGATCAGTATGATGATGATTATGTTCTCCAAACAGAAGCTAATCTTGCAGACAAATCAACAGCTCGTTTGTGGGAGGAAGAAGTTCATTTTCAGCAGCTCGAATACAATGATCAGCCATCATATATCAGCTATGACAGTGACGAGGAAAGTGCAGCAAATTTTGAAGTAAGTGAAGGATCTTTGCCTTTTTGTTTTGATTCATGTCAGTTCATCAGAGACAACTTCCATGCAATCACAAATCCGTTGTTGACCAGTCTTGATTTGGATCCTCTTGAGCGCGATGAAAACTTTGTTCAAGACTTCTCATTTTCAGATTTGCAACCCCCGAAAGCCATTGATTGTCAAATTGCAGATGATTTAATGATTCAAGGTGACTCCGTACCATTCTGTTTTGAATCATTTCAGTTTTTGAAGGATCGATTGCATAGTACATCTTCAAATGAAAAGCCTATAACAAATCAACAGTCACTCAGTCTTAATGTTGAGGATGAAGGTCAGATTATAGATGAAGTTGTGGAAGATGAAATACATGATGTGATGATGCAGGAAGATTCTATACCTTTTTGTTTCGAGGCATTTCAGTTTATAAGGCAGAATTTTCATATTGTCCCTAAAGAACAGAATGAGCAGCATGTAGGAAATCATGTAGTCACATTGGAACCAATAGAAAATGGGTTGCAGCAGTCTTTTCAAGTTTTTCATGATCCAATAGCTGATGTTTTGGATGAGTTTTGCAGTCAAAGTCTTTCTCCATTTACTATGTGTGAGCTTGAAAAATGTGCTGATATGAATTTGATCCGGCAGCCAGTTTCTTCATCATTTTCAGCAGGGGTCTCGTCACAAGGCTCAGATCAAAGTTTGCATGCATGGTATGAGGAAAAGAGAAGTAATCCATTGGATGAGCTAATTTCCAGTGAGCTTGAATTTCAAGATCCTTATGCAGTGTTTTTGGAGGCGGATAGAGAGTTCATATCATTCAACGGATCTGTTTCTCAGTTGCCATCAGAGTTGCCTTTCAGTAGTTCTCTCTTGTTGCTCATCAACAAACATGTGTGGAGGTTTCAAACAGCAG
Source organism: Pinus tabuliformis (assembly GCA_031772625.1). Taxonomy (NCBI): domain Eukaryota; kingdom Viridiplantae; phylum Streptophyta; class Pinopsida; order Pinales; family Pinaceae; genus Pinus; species Pinus tabuliformis. Next base: position 1,013,054,723 of record CM062816.1, on the reverse strand, counting down.
ACGAGATACTTACTTGGTTGCACTGGTTGTTTCATTTCACTTGATCCGCTGATGAATGAAACTGTTAGGGTAGGTTGTGTTGAATAAGCTCCACTTTGAGCATCATTTTCAGTTTGTCGGTTGTGTTTAAGTATCGAGTCAGTTTTTAGTTGAGTCATGAGTCCTTTATGAGTCAATTTTTAGTCTTGTTGTTAAGTTAGTTTGTGTCAGTTTTCAGTCATGCATTTCAGCTTGAGTTTATGACTCCATTGCCCAATGAATAAAGCACTGGTCTGCTCTCCCAAGAGGTCTGAGGTTCTTGGCACCTCCAAGGAGCTGCCATCCCCATTGGAGCCAATGTTAGTGTCGGTCTTGAGCCCTCCATCAGTGATCAATAACTCTTTGCATATGCATTTATAGGTGTCTCATCAGTGTCAGTTTTGCATCCCACTAGGCATGCCATAACACTGAATGGAGGAGCTGGTCTTTGTTCCCTTCTTGGCTTTGCTGGATCAGGTCATACAACAATGTAATTGAGTCATACTTGTTTTTGTTTTTGTCTTGAGGTCCCATGGTCTTAGGTCTAGGGTTTTGAGTCAAAATCTTTTCAAGGTCATGAGTCATGGTCAGCAAGTGCCCAGCAAGCCAGAAGGAGTTTTGTACATATGTTTCATTATCATTTTCTTCAGCTACAGTTCATTTTATGCCTTGGATTTAAAAACCCTGTTTTTAAGTCCAAGGCCATGTGGAATTTGAAAAAATAAAGAAATTCTCAAAAATTTGTAAAAGTGCCGGCAATAACCCTGGTTCCTTCACTACAGTCCCTCAGGCGGTCAACCTGCAAAAAGAACGGAGTCAAACGCATCAAGAGAGCTCATTTCAGGACAAAAAGACTCTAAACAGTGTTAAAAAGCAAAGCAAGTTGAAAACATTAGAAAGTGGGTTCTAAAGTTAAATTTTTTTTAAAGTGACCCTATAAAAGCTAATTTCCCTCTCAATTCACTCTTATTGTGCATTTGAAAGTCAAAAAATTTGTGTTAGAGGCAAAAGGAGGCAATTCGGGCAAGTTTCTGCAAGTTCCAAGGTTAGAAGTGGTGCGCGACCATTCTGGACAGGTGCGCGACCACCTGGGTGCGCGCGACCAAACGGAGGCCAAAGCGCAGTGTTAAATAACACGGGCGCGACCAAACGAAGGGGCGCGACCATTCTGAGGGCGTGCGCGACCAAAAAGTCTGCCCGCCTTGAAACTCTCCCAAACGCTCAAATTCACTCAAATTTTTAAAGGTATGCCTATTCCACGTGTTGTGTGATGGTGTTGAGGTTACAAAAGAAGATTATGATGATGATTTTATGCCAAGAATCCATAGAAGATAGGTTGAATTGACTTGATGTTTTGCATGCATATGTTTGACTGTTTGTTGTTTTTCAAGGCAACTTTTTCCTAGTCCCTCCATTCATTTTCCCAAAGTTAAATTACATATGTTAACATGTCATTTTCATTAATCTCATTTGCAAGAAAAGCTCAAACCCTACCCCCAATCCTATGAAACCCTAACCCCTTCTAAACCATTTCAAAACCCTAGTTTCCCCCCATGTGTCATGTTCAAACCCTACACTAGTATATACAGCAAATTTACATATGTAAATACACAGCAGAATGAAAAGAAACAATATAAAAACAAAAAGAAAAAATGATAGCAAGGCATGCTTATGAATATCACACAAAAAACAGTGAAAAATGTAACTTGCATAGCCTTATAAAAACAAAAGAAAAATGACCTCTTGCTGTGTAAATGTCAAAGATTAGTAGCTGTATGGTGCTCATGACAAAAATTCATTAAATATACAGCTGCATAGTTATCAAAAGAGCAGTTTTGCTGTGCTAGGGTTTGCAAAGTGACATGGTATTTATCTCCCTATCCCTAAACTCTGTTTTCCCTTACCTTTCCCCTCATAAAAACCTTGATTCAATTGCTCATTAATCCCCTAAAATCCCTATGCAATTGATACCCTTCCCTTTTGACAAAGTATGTAATTGAAGACCCTAATTCACATATGACAAAAGTATGAAAGCTGCCAGCATTGTAAAGGACTGCTGTTATGAAATATGGTTGGCAGCATTGTTGATGGGTTCCTACTCCCTAACCCTAATTCCCATATCCCTCCATCTCCCTAATTCCCTTGATACAGTCCCTTTCCCATTTCCTTTTCAAATTGTCATAAAAACCCTTCTCTTCCCCTTGTAATCAAAATAACAAAATCCTGTTTCCCATTTAGTATCAATGACCATTTCAAAAGCTATGAAAAAACAGAGTATGCTCTTAAAAGACATTCAAAGTCAAAATTTAAGGAGAGCGGCCTGTTAATGGTTTATAAATGATGCTGCCCTATTCCCCTATGCCCATGACATCATTCCCTCCATGATGAAGATTTTCATTGTCCTTTCCCTTGGTGCTTAAAAAACACAAATTTTCCCTAATAAAGTATTAATTCGCAAATGACGAAAGATGGAATGACATGTTTAGCATTGGGTGATGATTTCCTTCAGAATTCCCTGCTTATATATATATATTTTCCCTTTCCAATATGTAAATTCCCTCCCCTAACATGTCCCTCATGATGTTTCCCCTTGAAAACAGCATACTTCACAGCATTTTGCAGGCAGGGCAGCGGTCATCTTGACTTGTTTATTCCACCTTGCTCAATAACACCATGTCAACCACTGAGACTAATGAGCAAGGTGATGACCGGTCTTCTTCTACAGAGGTTGAGACACAGCAGAGGCCTCGTAAGGGTGGCAAAGGTGGTCATCATAGTGGTTACATGTTTGCAAGGCTAAAATGAAAATTCTCCAAAGAAAGCTATCGGAGGCCCGGAAGAGGAAGAAAAGGACAAATCCACTCCGCATCTTGGCTGAGGCCTCCCTCACTCATCATGGTACTGATCAGCCTTGATCTAGCATCAAAATGTGAAAATTTTGAGAATTTTGGAGCATTTTGGAAATTTTTGGTAAAATTACAGGTTTTGCCCACGGTTTGGTCTCACCCCGGGTGAGACCATTTTGGAGGACTGCTCGGAATTTTGAAAACTTGGCATTTTTGGAAAGGGCATGCAAAAAGAAAAATTACCAATGCTTGGGAGAAGCCTGGTTTTGAGTTTTGAGCCTCCAAAAGCTCAAAATACATCAAAAAAATGACTTTCTGCCCACTTTTTGAGTTGCAGAAAGTGACCTTGGGAGAATCAACTTTTGAGGGGTCAAATCAACTCCAAATCCAGAAATTCCACTTGGGATGGAAAGTAGACAGACCAAGCTTTCCAATGAGCCATCTTGCACCTGATTTGGATCAGTGGAACCCACTCAAAAACAGCTGCAAAGGGGCGCGACCAGAACTTCCAGATTTGCCAGAATTCACATTTTTGGTCAAAAAACACTGTTTTGACTATGGTTGACTATTATTACTTGTAGATGATGGATAAATGTAATATTTTCATGGCACTTTGGTAGATTTTATCTTTCTTTACCCTTCTAGAAGCTTCCATGATGTAAAAAGTGAAAAATTAATGCATGGATGAGTTAGCTAAGTAATAGAGGCAAGTTGTTTGGCTGCCTATTTTCTAGTTCTTAGTTTAGAATTTGTTCAAACTGCTCCTAGAAAGCTGAGCTCGACCCCTAGAGGTGGGGAAAGGAGTTAGATGGTCTAGATGGTCTATATTATGCTCTCTCCTTCTCATTTTCAGGGTTGGACTCTTGTGTAAGGAAGCTTTATTGTATATTGTGCATCTATTTCTGCAATTGAAGGCAAGGAAAGCCAGGGTTTTACAGACATCTTTGAGGATTCTTGTGGATCTGATTGTTGATGGTGTGTTCTCTACATGTTCTTGTAAGTTTGTTTATGTGTTTCACATCTCTCTTATGCTTCTAAATTGGACAGATGAAGTGGTAAAGTTTGAACTCATGTTTTGACATGCTCAGCTTTTTAGTTTGTTCAATTTTAATGTTTTCTACTGTCTAGAGAGGATTCGAATTGTGTGTTTGCCCTCTTTAGCTTCTCCTCTATCATCTCTGATCATCCATCTCAGATTAAGACATCAGCACTCATTCCTACCTTGCCCCTTAGATCCCCCTGTGAAAACTGTTCTCAATCCCCGCACCTTGAATTGCACTTCCACCAATTGCCACCAAAACCCCCACAAATCATCAAATCAAACCCCCTATCAATTTACTAGCCTAAAATCTTTATTTTTAATTGGTCAGCCTAAACATATTGAAAGATCTATCAAATCTGACCCGAGAGAGCCTTCTCATACCTCGTAGGGCTAGCTACGAGGTGAAATGGTTTGATGTAGCCTTGATGATTTACCTTTTCAGCCTAGGGTGAAATCTCAAGCGCTAACATATTGGCGACCATACTGGGGAGAACATATTAATCGTTTGCTCATTGTCGTGTTATTTCATAAGTCTTAGACGGAGCCTGAAGTTACGCCAGAAGCCTTCGAAAACGCTCTTGTTTTACATCAGCGCAAGTAGATAAACGCTGCTTCAGTCTATCTCCGTGGGATTTGTGAACATAGCGCTTCATTTGCATTTTACCCCAGTACATATATCAAGTTCAGATCTGATTGTTGATGGTGAACAACGATCAGACACTGGCAAGGCTGAAATCATTCACTTGGCGACTCTAAAATATTTTCGAGATCAGATCCAAAGACTCCACTGGAGGATGATCCTGACCAGCAGAAACATGAAAGGAGAATATGGCAAGATCAGGTACTCAAGTTGGAATTTCATCCAAGATATTTTGTTCTTTGTCGTAAATTATTTCTTCTCTTTTCCCAAGAATGTAACGAAAGCTTTGCAAAGCATATTGTATTTGAGAAGAGATCCCAGGCCTACAGTTGACTCTTTCCCTTTGAAGATTGTGAATACCAAAGATTTGCATGCCTTTGAGCTTGATCAAGATCCTTTTTCCGAATTTTGTAATGATCATCTTCAAATTGATGAGCCCCAAGAGACCAAGATCGATTTTATATCTGCTGTAAATACCCCTATACCTTGTAGAATTCCAGATCGGTATAAGCCTCTTGTTTTACCTTCTTTTCTTCATCCTTTCCCCAAAAATTATGATCTATACTTGCCGAGGTTTGACGATGAATGTAAGAATGTCAACGCTGAGCAACATGTGCAGAATTTTGAGTTATTTCTTGACCTTTTTGAAGTTGATGATGAAGATGTTAGTATGAGGCTTTTTGCTCTTTCTTTGCAAGCTGAAGTTAAGAGTTGGTTCAAAACCCTGCCTGATGCAAGCATCTCAGATTTCCAGCAGTTCGTCAAAGTTTTTCTCGATAGGTGGATGATCGGGCAAAACCTTTCCTTGATTGTAGAAGAGTATAACCAGCTGAAAAGATTGCCAGGGGAGACAGTACAACAGTTTTCGGCCAGATTTAATCAAGTTTATTATTCAATGCCAGCTGATATAAGGCCTACTCCTAGATCTACTCTCTTGCACTATCCGGGTGCCTTTGATCCGGAGATGGAGTTTCAGCTGAGGGAAAAGGATATTGCAACACTTCACGAGATGCAAAATTGTGCAGTAAGTGTAGAAGCGCATCTGCTGATCCGACGGGCAAGGATGAAAGAAGAAGAGATGAAAAGCATAGATCCAGCCGAATCTCTAGAGGTAAAGCTTGACGTTTTGGTAAGTGCAGTGGAGGAGATGATGCAAAGAATCAACACAAGGAATGATTATAATTTTCATGGCTCGCTGATTGAAGAAGAACAAGTTGCTGATCCAAAACATTTTGTTTCCCATCCTAGTTGTCATAGCACTTATAGTGATTGTTTTGTAGATCATCTTGGAGAAGAAAGAACTGTTGATATGACATGTATGCTTGATGACGTGTTTTATACCGATGATTTGCCTCAGTATGATCAGTATGATGATGATTATGTTCTCCAAACAGAAGCTAATCTTGCAGACAAATCAACAGCTCGTTTGTGGGAGGAAGAAGTTCATTTTCAGCAGCTCGAATACAATGATCAGCCATCATATATCAGCTATGACAGTGACGAGGAAAGTGCAGCAAATTTTGAAGTAAGTGAAGGATCTTTGCCTTTTTGTTTTGATTCATGTCAGTTCATCAGAGACAACTTCCATGCAATCACAAATCCGTTGTTGACCAGTCTTGATTTGGATCCTCTTGAGCGCGATGAAAACTTTGTTCAAGACTTCTCATTTTCAGATTTGCAACCCCCGAAAGCCATTGATTGTCAAATTGCAGATGATTTAATGATTCAAGGTGACTCCGTACCATTCTGTTTTGAATCATTTCAGTTTTTGAAGGATCGATTGCATAGTACATCTTCAAATGAAAAGCCTATAACAAATCAACAGTCACTCAGTCTTAATGTTGAGGATGAAGGTCAGATTATAGATGAAGTTGTGGAAGATGAAATACATGATGTGATGATGCAGGAAGATTCTATACCTTTTTGTTTCGAGGCATTTCAGTTTATAAGGCAGAATTTTCATATTGTCCCTAAAGAACAGAATGAGCAGCATGTAGGAAATCATGTAGTCACATTGGAACCAATAGAAAATGGGTTGCAGCAGTCTTTTCAAGTTTTTCATGATCCAATAGCTGATGTTTTGGATGAGTTTTGCAGTCAAAGTCTTTCTCCATTTACTATGTGTGAGCTTGAAAAATGTGCTGATATGAATTTGATCCGGCAGCCAGTTTCTTCATCATTTTCAGCAGGGGTCTCGTCACAAGGCTCAGATCAAAGTTTGCATGCATGGTATGAGGAAAAGAGAAGTAATCCATTGGATGAGCTAATTTCCAGTGAGCTTGAATTTCAAGATCCTTATGCAGTTTTTTTGGAGGCGGATAGAGAGTTCATATCATTCAACGGATCTGTTTGAGTTGCCTTTCAATAGTTCTCTCTTGTTGCTCATCAACAAACATGTGTGGAGGTTTCAAACAGCAGACGAGATACTTACTTGGTTGCACTGGTTGTTTCATTTCACTTGATCCGCTGATGAATGAAACTGTTAGGGTAGGTTGTGTTGAATAAGCTCCACTTTGAGCATCATTTTCAGTTTGTCGGTTGTGTTTAAGTATCGAGTCAGTTTTTAGTTGAGTCATGAGTCCTTTATGAGTCAATTTTTAGTCTTGTTGTTAAGTTAGTTTGTGTCAGTTTTCAGTCATGCATTTCAGCTTGAGTTTATGACTCCATTGCCCAATGAATAAAGCACTGGTCTGCTCTCCCAAGAGGTCTGAGGTTCTTGGCACCTCCAAGGAGCTGCCATCCCCATTGGAGCCAATGTTAGTGTCGGTCTTGAGCCCTCCATCAGTGATCAATAACTCTTTGCATATGCATTTATAGGTGTCTCATCAGTGTCAGTTTTGCATCCCACTAGGCATGCCATAACACTGAATGGAGGAGCTGGTCTTTGTTCCCTTCTTGGCTTTGCTGGATCAGGTCATACAACAATGTAATTGAGTCATACTTGTTTTTGTTTTTGTCTTGAGGTCCCATGGTCTTAGGTCTAGGGTTTTGAGTCAAAATCTTTTCAAGGTCATGAGTCATGGTCAGCAAGTGCCCAGCAAGCCGGAAGGAGTTTTGTACATATGTTTCATTATCATTTTCTTCAGCTACAGTTCATTTTATGCCTTGGATTTAAAAACCCTGTTTTTAAGTCCAAGGCCATGTGGAATTTGAAAAAATAAAGAAATTCTCAAAAATTTGTAAAAGTGCCGGCAATAACCCTGGTTCCTTCACTACAGTCCCTCAGGCGGTCAACCTGCAAAAAGAACGGAGTCAAACGCATCAAGAGAGCTCATTTCAGGACAAAAAGACTCTAAACAGTGTTAAAAAGCAAAGCAAGTTGAAAACATTAGAAAGTGGGTTCTAAAGTTAAATTTTTTTTAAAGTGACCCTATAAAAGCTAATTTCCCTCTCAATTCACTCTTATTGTGCATTTGAAAGTCAAAAAATTTGTGTTAGAGGCAAAAGGAGGCAATTCGGGCAAGTTTCTGCAAGTTCCAAGGTTAGAAGTGGTGCGCGACCATTCTGGACAGGTGCGTGACCACCTGGGTGCGCGCGACCAAACGGAGGCCAAAGCGCAGTGTTAAATAACACGGGCGCGACCAAACGAAGGGGCGCGACCATTCTGAGGGCGTGCGCGACCAAAAAGTCTGCCCGCCTTGAAACTCTCCCAAACGCTCAAATTCACTCAAATTTTTAAAGGTATGCCTATTCCACGTGTTGTGTGATGGTGTTGAGGTTACAAAAGAAGATTATGATGATGATTTTATGCCAAGAATCCATAGAAGATAGGTTGAATTGACTTGATGTTTTGCATGCATATGTTTGACTGTTTGTTGTTTTTCAAGGCAACTTTTTCCTAGTCCCTCCATTCATTTTCCCAAAGTTAAATTACATATGTTAACATGTCATTTTCATTAATCTCATTTGCAAGAAAAGCTCAAACCCTACCCCCAATCCTATGAAACCCTAACCCCTTCTAAACCATTTCAAAACCCTAGTTTCCCCCCATGTGTCATGTTCAAACCCTACACTAGTATATACAGCAAATTTACATATGTAAATACACAGCAGAATGAAAAGAAACAATATAAAAACAAAAAGAAAAAATGATAGCAAGGCATGCTTATGAATATCACACAAAAAACAGTGAAAAATGTAACTTGCATAGCCTTATAAAAACAAAAGAAAAATGACCTCTTGCTGTGTAAATGTCAAAGATTAGTAGCTGTATGGTGCTCATGACAAAAATTCATTAAATATACAGCTGCATAGTTATCAAAAGAGCAGTTTTGCTGTGCTAGGGTTTGCAAAGTGACATGGTATTTATCTCCCTATCCCTAAACTCTGTTTTCCCTTACCTTTCCCCTCATAAAAACCTTGATTCAATTGCTCATTAATCCCCTAAAATCCCTATGCAATTGATACCCTTCCCTTTTGACAAAGTATGTAATTGAAGACCCTAATTCACATATGACAAAAGTATGAAAGCTGCCAGCATTGTAAAGGACTGCTGTTATGAAATATGGTTGGCAGCATTGTTGATGGGTTCCTACTCCCTAACCCTAATTCCCATATCCCTCCATCTCCCTAATTCCCTTGATACAGTCCCTTTCCCATTTCCTTTTCAAATTGTCATAAAAACCCTTCTCTTCCCCTTGTAATCAAAATAACAAAATCCTGTTTCCCATTTAGTATCAATGACCATTTCAAAAGCTATGAAAAAACAGAGTATGCTCTTAAAAGACATTCAAAGTCAAAATTTAAGGAGAGCGGCCTGTTAATGGTTTATAAATGATGCTGCCCTATTTCCCTATGCCCACGACATCATTCCCTCCATGATGAAGATTTTCATTGTCCTTTCCCTTGGTGCTTAAAAAACACAAATTTTCCCTAATAAAGTATTAATTCGCAAATGACGAAAGATGGAATGACATGTTTAGCATTGGGTGATGATTTCCTTCAGAATTCCCTGCTTATATATATATTTTCCCTTTCCAATATGTAAATTCCCTCCCCTAACATGTCCCTCATGATGTTTCCCCTTGAAAACAGCATACTTCACAGCATTTTGCAGGCAGGGCAGCGGTCATCTTGACTTGTTTATTCCACCTTGCTCAATAACACCATGTCAACCACTGAGACTAATGAGCAAGGTGATGACCGGTCTTCTTCTACAGAGGTTGAGACACAGCAGAGGCCTCGTAAGGGTGGCAAAGGTGGTCATCATAGTGGTTACATGTTTGCAAGGCTAAAATGAAAATTCTCCAAAGAAAGCTATCGGAGGCCCGGAAGAGGAAGAAAAGGACAAATCCACTCCGCATCTTGGATGAGGCCTCCCTCACTCATCATGGTACTGATCAGCCTTGATCTAGCATCAAAATGTGAAAATTTTGAGAATTTTGGAGCATTTTGGAAATTTTTGGTAAAATTACAGGTTTTGCCCACGGTTTGGTCTCACCCCACGTGAGACCATTTTGGAGGACTGCTCGGAATTTTGAAAACTTGGCATTTTTGGAAAGGGCATGCAAAAAGAAAAATTACCAATGCTTGGGAGAAGCCTGGTTTTGAGTTTTGAGCCTCCAAAAGCTCAAAATACATCAAAAAAATGACTTTCTGCCCACTTTTTGAGTTGCAGAAAGTGACCTTGGGAGAATCAACTTTTGAGGGGTCAAATCAACTCCAAATCCAGAAATTCCACTTGGGATGGAAAGTAGACAGACCAAGCTTTCCAATGAGCCATCTTGCACCTGATTTGGATCAGTGGAACCCACTCAAAAACAGCTGCAAAGGGGCGCGACCAGAACTTCCAGATTTGCCAGAATTCACATTTTTGGTCAAAAAACACTGTTTTGACTATGGTTGACTATTATTACTTGTAGATGATGGATAAATGTAATATTTTCATGGCACTTTGGTAGATTTTATCTTTCTTTACCCTTCTAGAAGCTTCCATGATGTAAAAAGTGAAAAATTAATGCATGGATGAGTTAGCTAAGTAATAGAGGCAAGTTGTTTGGCTGCCTATTTTCTAGTTCTTAGTTTAGAATTTGTTCAAACTGCTCCTAGAAAGCTGAGCTCGACCCCTAGAGGTGGGGAAAGGAGTTAGATGGTCTAGATGGTCTATATTATGCTCTCTCCTTCTCATTTTCAGGGTTGGACTCTTGTGTAAGGAAGCTTTATTGTATATTGTGCATCTATTTCTGCAATTGAAGGCAAGGAAAGCCAGGGTTTTACAGACATCTTTGAGGATTCTTGTGGATCTGATTGTTGATGGTGTGTTCTCTACATGTTCTTGTAAGTTTGTTTATGTGTTTCACATCTCTCTTATGCTTCTAAATTGGACAGATGAAGTGGTAAAGTTTGAACTCATGTTTTGACATGCTCAGCTTTTTAGTTTGTTCAATTTTAATGTTTTCTACTGTCTAGAGAGGATTCGAATTGTGTGTTTGCCCTCTTTAGCTTCTCCTCTATCATCTCTGATCATCCATCTCAGATTAAGACATCAGCACTCATTCCTACCTTGCCCCTTAGATCCCCCTGTGAAAACTGTTCTCAATCCCCGCACCTTGAATTGCACTTCCACCAATTGCCACCAAAACCCCCACAAATCATCAAATCAAACCCCCTATCAATTTACTAGCCTAAAATCTTTATTTTTAATTTGTCAGCCTAAACATATTGAAAGATCTATCAAATCTGACCCGAGAGAGCCTTCTCATACCTCGTAGGGCTAGCTACGATGTGAAATGGTTTGATGTAGCCTTGATGATTTACCTTTTCAGCCTAGGGTGAAATCTCAAGCGCTAACAGAACCCACCACTGATTTCCCTTCCGGTCTAGGAACAATCTCCCATGCACTGTTTCTGACAATAGAGTCATACTCTTCCACCATGGCATCTACCCATGCGGGATCCTCCACAGCTTCCTCGAAAGAGGATGGCTCAGTCACAACACACTTGCTCATAAGAGCCATGTATCTAGTGTACCGATCAGGTGACTGTCTCTGCCTGCGTTGGGCTGTAGGTGGTCTTACAACTTTCTCTGCATCTTGAGCCAGTCACTCAGCTTCTGTCAAGCTTTTTCGCCCTCTGATGGTTGGCGCTGCATTAGTGGTCTCTTCCACTCCATGAACCTCGTCCTGTGGCTGATCCACATCCTGTAGCTCATCCTTAGGAACTAATAGCTCCTCATCTGCATGCAAGTGTAGCTCCCTCTCAAGCGAACACTTCATGGCTTTCTCCTCCTGAAATTTTATATCCCGTGGCACGACAGTTTTACCACTGTCTGGCAAATACACACGATAGTTGTGGGGCGTATCAGTGTACCCCACAAATATCCCAACCTCTGCAGTCAGCTCCAACTTCTTCCTAGCATCCTTCGTCACATGCATGTAAACGTTAGCACCAAAAATCCTCAAATGAGAAAGATCAGGCTTCTTACCAGAATAAGCCTCCTCGGGTGTACTAATGCCAAGTATCCTATGAGAACAACGGTTCTGCACATAAAATGCTGTATTGCATGCTTCCGCCCACAAGTGAAGGGGTAGGCCCTGATCATGCAACATTGCCCGTGCAGCACCCACAATCGTTCTGTTCTTCTGCTCAACTACCCCGTTCTGTTGTGGGTTATGGGGAGCTATGAGCTCTCTACGAATCCCTTCTGCCTTGCAGAAATCCTTGAACTCGTCCGAGATGTATTCACCACCATTATCGCTCCTAATAGCCTTCACCTTCTTCCCCGACTCCTTCTCGACCGATGCTTTGAATTCACAGAACTTTGAATATGTCTCGCTTTTCTTCTGCATGAAGAAGATCCAGCACTTACGAGAGAAATCATCAACAAAAATCACATAATACCTGTGTTTTGCTGTCGAAGCAACTGAGAAAGGTCCACACACATCTGTGTGAATTCTCTCAAGGATCATCGTGGCGTGAGTATCCTTCTCGTGAAAGGTGGCTTTCACAAACTTCCCAAAAGTACACCCGTTGCACTGATCTGACTGCGCAAGAGTGCCTTTAGGAAGCCCTGTAGTGATCTGTTGCAGTATCTTCAAGGCTCCATGGTGAAGGTGACCTAATCTCCTGTGCCACAACTCGCCATCATCCCGACTCACCAATCCTTCTGCCTTGCCTGCCATTGCTGCGCATCCATCTACATGCAACTGATAAAGGTTCCTCACTCGAACCCCTATCTTCCGGGTCTCACCAGTTGTCTTGCTGCGTAGGAAGGCCTTTCCCTCGCTGAAAACAACATCATACCCCTTGTCTTCTAACATCGCCACTGAGATAAGATTCTTCTTCAATCCTGGAACATGTATGACTTCCTTCAATACGAAGGGTTTACCAGACTCCCTCTCAAAGGAAATGGTACCGATACCGGTCGCACTGTATCTACCATCATCACCCATCTCGATGTGCACTCCAAGATCTTTCTCCTCCAGATCAGAAAGCAAATCTCTATCTCTCGTCATGTGAAAAGACGCACCGCTGTCCAAGAACCACACCGATCCCATCACACTTGAAACCAAGCATGTGATCAATGAAAAATCAAGCTCAAACTGTGAGGCTAGAGCCTCTCCTGCTGAAGATCCAGCAGCCTGCTTGTTCTTCTTCTTTTGCAGACAATTAGTGGCATAGTGTCCGTGCTGGTGATAGTGAAAACACTTCACCTTAGACATATCCTGCTTCTTTCCTTTCGCACTAGACTGAGAAGCTTTCTTGCTCTTCCCTTTCTTTGCTTTGGAAGCCAAAGCGCAATTCTCTTCATCAGCTCCCTTTGATGAAGATCCGTCCCTGGTACTCCGCCTGATCTCCTTCTGCACAAGATCTGACCATAGTCTTTCCCATCCTGGCAATTTCTCCCGACCATTGATAGAGTCCTGATAGGAATGCCAACTCTTCGGAAGACCAAGGAGAGCCAAGCTCACCAAGTCCTCATCATCGACAGTAACCCCCACACTTCCCAGCTCATCTCGACACTAAGTGAACTTCGTGAGATACTTGGGCATACTGTCACCCTTCTCGCATTTGATGTTTCTGAGTTTATCTTTGAGCGCCAACTTCCTCTGATCGCTCTTGCTTTGGAATAATTCTGTTAATGATTTCCACATCAAATATGGAGTAGCCTTTCCATGGAGGCTGGACACAATGTGATCCTTCACGCCCTCCAACAGAATCCTTCGACATTTTGATGTCTTCTTTTGCCAAGCATCAGCTTGAGTAGCATCAGTAGGCTTTGGGACATCCGTCTCTATAACTCCTTCAGCCCGTTATCATCCAATACTGTCTCCATCCTATCCTTCCATGCAATATAGTTTGAGCTGCCCTCAATAGCATACTCCAATCGCAATCCGTTGAAAGACATTGTTGTGTTGCCACCAAGAAAACACTGCTGCAAATTCGAATTCCACCAGCAACCAACTCAACCGCCTCGAATCTAAGATTCGTGAGAACACAATATTTCTTGTATAGTGATTGACTGTATGGGCATTCACCGGATATCTCACCTTCCAAAGGAAGGATGAATCCAGAGGCTACCTGGCCTGATTACAGACTCTGCCTGAAGAAACAGAATGTAAACACTTCCTGAATAGTAGATCTGATGATCAACAGCTCTGATACCATGTAGAAATTTTGAATAATTTAACACATATTCAATAGAGATTATCCTGATCATGTACTATTTCGGAATACATACACAATACATAAGCTCCTCTACGTTGATCATCAATATAGCAGCATCAATAACAATAAAACATCAAGAGCATTCACACATTAACACAGTATGTAACCCGGGGAAAGCATCTCGCTAAAAACCCCAACTATCTATATATTAATGATTGAGACCATGTAACATTAAAAAGTACAATGCTTATCACAAGCAACCCAGTACCAGCTCCACCTGTTACACACAATACAGCTAAGATCTGATCTCCAAATCTATTCCACTGCTTGCCTGCCTCCACTGCTCAATACCTGCTCAAGAATTAATGAGAATGGTTTACCAAACTTGTATTTCACCTCCAAAGAATCACTCACACTGTGTAAGACATGAGCATAGGCTATAATACTGGGAAAATACATGAGCAAACTCATTGGCATACTCAATCCCTTGATTGTGTAAATCCTCATGCACAACTATAGTCACAACTGATAGCAATCTGATTCTCTAACACCTGTCCCTGTTGAACTGAACATGCACTGACATGCAACTGAGTTAACTGATGTATTCTATAGTTGTATTATGAGTTAATAATTAGTTTAACAACTCATCATTAGTCTATTTGCAGTTAGACTAACTACAACTAGTTTAACCAAGTCAAACTGAACACAACTCCATCAACTCCACAATCAACTCCACCAAACTCAACTGATTGAGTTCTAACTGAATTCATGCATGCAACAACTCAACTGACTCATAAGAAAAGCATACTTCCTTCTGATAGCTGCATGGGCCACATCTATAGCTCAAACTGAAGTGCTCCAAGAGAATAAGTTCAAGTTTATAGTCCAAATATTATTATGAGACAATAATATTTGACTTTTCTATTTTGGACAGCCAGTCTAAAAATAGACTTTGATCACTCCTGTTGTGATCACTCCTACTGTGGTCACTCCTACTGTGATCATCCTTGCTGTGGTCACTCCTGATGTGATCATTCCTGCTGGGATCCACAAATAGAACTTGCGCATAATTTGTCTGCGGGCCCACTTAGTGAAGGCGACTCTTTTCACTAAGCTCCATCATCTTGTTGCAATCTCAACCATGTAATAAAAGTTAAAAATAATAACCATGGTTGATGGGACACTTATTCCAAGTTGAATGTTGGGCAAGACATCCTAGGGGGTGTTCATTTGGTTTATTATGGCTAAGGAAATTGGATAAGGCAATGAATAAGGCTTTGGAAAGGAAAAATGACATTTGTTTCACATTTATTTATGAAAATAATGGAAATTAGGAGAAAAGGGAGGTGAAAGGTCGCAGGTTGCATGTGAGGAGGAAATTGAAGGAAAATAATAGAAAATGAATAAAATAGAGGTCTCATTAATAAAAAGGATTTTGAGGATTAGTTAGTAACATTTTGTTAGTTCAGTTTGGAAGCTCCCTCATTATTTTCTCTCTCTCTCCCTCTCACTCTTGTACATTTAGAGTTTTCTCGGAGCACTTGGGCATTGGATCAAGAAAGGAAAATGCAAGAGGGAGCGAAGATCAAGAAAGGAAAATGCATGAGTGAGCGAAGATCAAGAAAGGAAAATGCATGAGTGAGCGAAGATCAAGAAAGGAAAAGCAGGATCAAACAACTACAACATGATTTTTTGTAGGTATTGATTTGCATGTGCGATTTCCTTGCTATATTTGGCATGCATGGTATTGCATGTGATTCTTTTGTTGTTTCGTCATGGGGTTTTCCAAGTGTGGCAATGTTTTTCAGCCTAGCCTTGCCATTTCCTGATAGCCTTGGTGAGATGGGTTCTCATAATTCGATTGAGATGGATTGTTGGATGGATTCGAAGCTATGGGGTGGATCTCCAAAATGACAAACACATGGCCTAGTGGTCCCTAAAATGAACTGTGGATCATGGTAAAGTCACTGGCCTAGTAAACCCTGAGCCAGACTTTGGGTTACGGTAAAGCCAGGATTGTGTGCCTCGGTGGGCCTAGGAATCCTTGTCGATGAATGGAGGGATATACGATAAATCCAAGAGGTGGATTGATCTTCGTTGGGCCCAGTAGTCTCATGATGGGATGTACAGTAAAGCTTGGAGACTTGATCTCGGTTTAGGGCCTAGTGATCCCTGGATCGAACTGTGGATTACGGTAAAGCCTGAGAGACTAGGAGGCACTCAAATTCCTCACAGTGTAGGTGGAGAACTCCAGTAGAATCCATGCTTGTTTGGTTCTTTTCGATTGGTTATGAGTCCTACATTCAAGCTTGGAATATGGCACGGGGGTGATTGACTGAAGAGAGATTTGGCTCAGCCAATCTATGGTTGGTTGGAACGTGGTAGTCCCATGCTCGGTTGGTTTATACATTCATTAATGAGAAATTCATCCCTTTCGTTTTCATGTGTAAGTTTACTGGTTTATATGTGGATTCTATGGCTGATGTATTTATGGTATTTCTGTTGTTACTATGTTGGTTATGTATATGTTTTATGATAGCAACTATGTATGGCTCTCATCATGTTTTTACTTGTAAATTAATGGACAATGTATATATGACCTAATAGATGATAATGCAACAAATGACATGAGGGAACAATGGTTCTTAATGATTCTCAGATAAGTATGAGATCCCTATGTTTAAATATGTTGTTTACACTTGTAGAAATTTACATGTAATTTGTGATATGTTTGATGAAATCACTGTCATGGCTAGTAGGGGTTTGGTTAAGGGCTTGTTCAACTAATTGATTTTGCATCATTGTTTCCTTGTTATTTTACTGCTTTGAAGATATCATTCCATTTTGGGCAGTGACCTGGGCTTTAGGCCTGAAAAGGTGGCTCAAATTCCAGGGTTGCTGGCCCAAAACTAGACAAAATGGTCCCTAGACACTAGCTTATAGGCCTGTGAGAGGGTCTAGAGGTCCCTGGACGTTGGCATGCCCATAACAGGAGAGCATCCAAAGGTCAAGTGATCAAAAACTTCAATGGGACCCAGGGGTAATCTTCCTGAAGTGTTGGCATGGTTATAAGGGGTCTTGTAGCTGATGTGGATGTTATGTATGTTGTGTTTCCGTCAATTCCATTTCCTTAAGGTCACATACGAGGTTGAATCCAATCACGGTAGCCTCTCGTCACATGTTTACCTCGGTTGGTAAATTACTTGGGTTGATGTGGGAGGATGGTATTACAGAGTGGTATCATAGCATGGTTCACCCCTCGGACTGGATGGGTTGTGTGTTGGTCATGCATGCATGTTAGTTGCATGTGTGTCTCTTACACTTGCATTCCATGTGCTTGTTGCATTTGCATGATGTTGATCATGGTTGTAGTGATGTCGTCATGTGGAAGTTGATGTTGTCATTGTGGAGTGCATCATCATGAGTGTATGACTGGTTACATGTTGTTATATGTCGCTTACATGTATCATTTTGCATGCTTGGTTACATTCTCATATGTTTGGTCGCATTCTTGTATGCTTTGTTACATGTATCATTATTGTAGGTTTGCTTACAAGTATTGTTCGATTATGCTTGATTACATGCATTCATGCATGTGTGTGGTTGATGACGCATTACTTATTCATGTTGATGTTTGCATGTGGCCATGTGTATAATGGTGTAATGGTTGTTGTCATGCATGAGGTCATGGTATGTGTAGTCGATATGGTCATGCCTTGATGAATGGATTCTGGCTAGAATGATGTTTACATGTTGATGCACTTATTTGTATATGTTTATATGGTATTATGATTATGTTATACATGTGTCATGCTGGTTTGGATGATCTTGCAGATGAGGTATCCTCCCCAAATTATATTAAGGTACGTTGGTTTATTATGATTTGGTTTATCTGACATAGTATTCCTTGTAGGAAAGAGATCAAATGGCTAGCAAGATAGTAGACTACAAAGGCTCTCCCTATGAATCAGATGAGTAGTGTGGTGGGCACAAAAGTAAGGCCAAAGAATTTTTATGAGGTAAGATGGGGTCAATGACAGATGAAGAGTACACGGACAAGTTTCTGGAGCTATTGAGGTATGTACTGTATCTTATAGATGAGAAGGATAAATTTCAGCAAATTTTCAGTGGTTTTCCATTAGCATTTAGAGATTGGATTGACTATGATGAGCCTTGGTCCCTTGAGGAAGTTATTGGGAAATTGAAGAATTTCTATGAATAGTCAAAGCGTAAGAATGAATCTTAGCAAGGATGGAAAGGAAAAGACAAAGGTAAAGGTAAATGGCAGCCTAAGAGAGAGGGGCCTCAAAATTCATAGGAGAAAGAAAATGTGGCACCTCAAAAGAAGTTTAATGCAGCTAAATAGGGACATGGATCACAACAACAACATAGAGGTAATGGTATTGGACGGTTGGAGTGTTGGGCATGTGGTGAGGAACACCTTAGGAGAGATTGTCTATAGAATTAATGTGGTAGGCCTAAGATATACAATGCATAGGAGGCGCAAACTATTAGGGATGTGGGGAAGAGTATTCCTCGTATTTATGCAGCCATGGAAGACAAGCAAGCATAGCACCAAGCATATATCATTGAGATGGATGGTAAGCTTTGTGATCAAGTTATTTCTATTTTGATTGACCTTGGATCTAATTATAGCTATGTTAGTCTTGACTTGGTGGATAAGTGTGGTTTGAGTAAGGAATTGCATGCAGAATCTTGGTTAGTGCAGTTGGCTATAGGTACAAAGAAGCGAGTTCATCATTGGGTAAGAGCTTGTGCATTTGATTTGAAAGGTATGCCTACCACATCACATTTGAATGTATTACTGTTGGGATTATACAATATGTTTTTGGGCATGGATTGGTTGTATCTTCATAGGACCAAAGTGGATTTTTATCACAAATCCATTGAGTGTGTTGATGACAATGGGGAACCAAAAGTCTTACAGGGTAAGAAGAAAGCCACATCAATTAGGATGGTGACAACTATGTAGGCAAAGTGTAGTTGCAGGAAAGGGTGTATGTTATTTGCAGTGCACATTTCTAGTGACAAGGGTAAGGAAGTTGAGGATGCAGATGTGTTGAGCAGGTACCCAGTTCTACAATAGTTCAAGGATGTATTTCTTGATGACATCTCATAGTTTCCACCTCACAAGGAGGTAGACTTTTCTATTGAGTTAGTGCCAGGGGTAGCTCCAACATCAAAGGCACCTTATAGGATGAGCACACCAGAGTTGGTTGAGTTGAAGTTGCAATTAAAGGAAATGTTGGACAAGGGATACATTAGACCAAGTGTATCACCTTGGGGCGCATCGGTATTGTTTGTGAAGAAGAAAGATGGTACTCTCAGATTGTGCATTGATTATAGTCATTTGAACAAAGTGACCATCAAGAACATGTATCCATTACCGAGGATTAATGATTTGTTTGATCAGCTGAAGGGAGCAACCATGTTCTATAAGATCAACTTGAGGTCAGGATACCACCATATACACATCAAAGAGGAGGACATTTACAAGACAACTTTCTGAACCAAGTATGGGCATTATGAGTTTTTTGTAGTTCCATTTGGTTTGACTAATTCCCCAACTACATTTATGTGCTTGATGAATAATGTATTGTGTCTGTATTTGGATAAGTTTGTTATTTTGTTCATTGATGATATATTGGTGTATTCTAAAAATGAGGAAGAGCATGTTGAGCATTTAGCAACAATGTTGAGGGTGTTCAAACAGCATCAGCGGTATGTTAAACTCGGCAAGTGTAGTTTCTTTTAGACTAAGGTACACTACTTGGGACCTGTTGTTTCCAAGGAGGGAATTGCAGTAGATCTAGAAAAGATAAGGGTCATCATGGAGTGGGTAGTTCTAAGGAATGTAGAAGAGGTGAGGTATTTCATGGGGTTGGCAGGCTATGATAGGAGGTTCATCAAGAACTTCTCACAGATTGCTTATCCTATCACATCATTCTAGAGGAAAGGTAAGAATTTTGAATGGATGGAGGAGTGCGAGGCCAGTTTTGAGCAGCTTAAGCAGTTGTTGACACATGCTCCAATGTTAAATATTGCAGATTTGGACATGGAGTTTGTAGTATGCATAAATTCTTGCAAGAGAGGACTTGGTGGGGTCCTTATGTAATATGGACAACTGATGTGCTATGAGTCATGAAAACTGAATGAGCACGAGAAAAAATACCCAACACATGATCTTGAGTTAGCAGCAATCATACATGCATTGAATATGTGGAGGCACTATCTTCTTGGCAGGATGTTTGTACTTATGAGTGATCAAATTGGGTCGATGTATTTGTTTGATTAGCTGAATTTGAATGCCAAGTAGGGTAGGTGGTTGGCCACGATAAATGAGTTTGACTTTGAGACTAGGTACATCAAAGGAATAGAGAACAGGGTGGAAAATTCTCTTAGCAGGCGAATATCGGTAAATCACTTAGCAGTTATGAGATCTAATGGGATAGACTTAGAGGATAGGATCTTGTAGGCAGGTCAACAGAATGTTAGATATATGGAGATTATGCACAGGTTGTAGTAGGGTACTGGTACGGGTATAGGTGATAGTCTAGGTACAGGTAGTAGTATAGGTACAGGTGTAGGTGCACAATATGTGGACTATTGCCTTATAGCAGATGGAATGGTTAGATTCAAAGACAGGATATATGTGTTAGACAACAATGAGATCAAGAAGGTGATCTTGAGGGATTTTCATGCGAAACCATATTCGGGTCACCCAGGTTATCAGAAGACACTGACAACAGTGAAGAGATTTTACTATTGACCGAACCTGAAGAGGGATGTAGTAGAGTTTGTAGCCAGGTGTTTTTATTGTAAGCGTGTGAAGGCAGAGTGCAAACATCTAGGTGGACTTCTACAGCCGATTGCGATTCTAGAATGGAAATGGGAGGTCATTCCATGTACTTCATCATAGGGTTTCCAAGGACAGTGAGACAGCATGATTCCATCATGGTTGTTGTGGAAAGGTTGACAAAGGTGCACACTTCATCCCAATGAAGTCTACATTCTCAGCTAGCAATGTAGCACAAGTATTCATTATAGATGTGGTCATATTGCATGGTGTTCCGAAGAAGATTGTGCCAGACAGGGATGCAAAGTTCACTTCCAAGTTTTGGAAGGAGTTGTTTATAGGTTTGGGGATAGAGTTGGCCTTCAGTACAACTTATCATCTGCAAACTGATGGAGAGATAGAGGGGTTCAACGGGATATTGGAGGACATGTTGAGGATGTATGTGTTGCATCAGCAGCGGAAGTGTGAGGAGTATCTTCCCTTGGTTGTGTTTGCATACAACAATGGTTATCAGGAGTCATTTAGGATGAGTCCTTTCAAGGCATTGATTGGACCATACATGTTGGCAGACATGGAGCAAGAGATGCAAGTTATAAATAAGAATCTAAAGGAAACACAAGATAGGAAGAAGAGCTATGCATATCGGAACAGGTTGTTCAAGGAGTTCCAAGTTAGGGAACAAGTGTACTTGTGCATCAAACCAAAGAAGAGCTCCTTGCGGATTGGATCATGTTGTATATTTTTACTTGTATATTCAACAACTTGTGTGATATGCTAAAAAATAAGAGAAGAATCTACTCTATTCTTCAACGAAAACCAAAATTGATCAATGAAAACAATAACTAGAAAAGGAAGAATATTAATCGCACATAACACAATATTTTTCTGGGGAAATATATTGCTCAAAACCCCAACTATCTATATTTCATTAACTAGAATATCTTAGAAGAAAATACAATGCTTGTCCAACCTGAACAATTCCTGCAGAAATACAATCTATCTCTTTGCCTCACAAGCCAGCTCAAGCCAACACTTAGCGAATTTTGTTGCCTACCAAGCCGTACTTCCTTTCGCAATTGCTAGGAGAATTAGGCCATATTTAATTGGGAAATTCTCCACCCATGATTTTATGATCCATCCATAGGCCCTAAATTGATTTCATGCACCATATGAACAACTAAGAAAATTATACAATTGATAGTACACTGTCCCTGAACTCTAATCTCAACTGGGTCTTCCTATGAATTGACATGCATGAGTTATTTATGAGTGAATATTCAGTTAATTGGTGTGGAATTGAAGATGCACTGGTGCCCATCTCCACTACTAGACCTCCTACTAGTTCCTCCAACAGTTATAACTAGTTTAATTGACTCTAACTCAATTAGACTGAGTTAATTAATTACAACTCAAAATAACTCAACCTAGGCCTGTAAAATTTAGGGATCACTCTACATGACTCTAGATAGACTTCCAACTCGAATTTCATAATCTAACTAAGTCAAATAAACTTAGTTAACTATTAAAAGATGCTATGAGAATAGAATTTTGATTTAATTCCTAATTTAATTCAAGGACACATTAAATTAGGATTTCTCATTGCTATTTTTAACACTCCCTCTCAACAAGAAAGGGATTAAACAAAGTCGTTCGGTAGAAATCACATAAGAGAAATTTTGGCCAATGCATTTCGAACCAACAAGTGTGGTTCATCATCTGGTCTTGATGATGAACCACACTTGTTGGTTCGAAACGTGTTGTCCAAAAATTTCTCTTATGTGATTTCTACCGAAAGACTTTGCTTAATTCATTATGGATCACAGAAGCTTGAATACAAAAAAAAAGGAAGGGATTATCAGCTACCCTGATCTTGCCTCTGTGAAACTCGAATTTTCATCTTGACAAAGCCTTTGTCAAAATATTTGCATCCTACTCCTCTGTGGGAATGTACTCCAACAACATAATTATCCTCTGCACACAATCTCGAAAATGATAATACCTTATATCAATGCTTGGACCGATCATGAAAAACTGGATTCTCAGAGAGTTTGATACAACTATGTTTGTCACAATAAATCACAGTTGGATCCATCTGCTGACCAAACATACCAACAACAATCTTCCTCATCTAGATAGCCTCTATTGTGAAGGAAAATCCCCTTTGCGGACAGAGACGATCCCTCTATCCCAATGAGTGGGTCTGGCAACAAAATAAACAAACTAACATACACTTTCCTAGCTTATGTTTAACAAATGTAGAGAGAGAGAGTAGCCTACCTTGCTCTAATGCTAATCGCTCAATCCTTTGGAGATGAATTTGAATCCTTTGCTTCCATGCTCGCTTCTTACTTGTTCTTCACATATGAGTACCTGTAAGAAAGATTAAAGATCTATGCAAGGTACAAGAGAATATATGGCATACATAAAAAATAAACTACTTAATAGATCAAGAAGTATTAAGCTAAAAGCATAAACATTTACACAATTATGGAAAGTGAACATCATATGTATATATTAATAAGCTAAAAATGGAAGCATATAACCTATGTCTTGATGTTGGAGACCTCCTTTTGGTGGAAGTCCAAGCCCAAGAAAATACTCTTCAAGCACTCCTCCAAGTTAGAATGGGCAACATTTGGGCATAATCTCATTATAGGAATGCATGAAATCAATGACCAACCATTTGGGGATGGAAGGGAGTTGATTTATAGGAAGGGAGAGGGAGTTAGGTATCCACAAAAGAGGGAGGAACGTCCACATCTCAAGGGGAAAGCCCATAATTATAAAATCAAGAGGTCCAAATGGGAGAGCTTGACCATATCAACAACAACCAATATCTAACTCATTGTTCACGAAGATTCGCTTCTCCTCCAATTTGGGAAAACCTACCAGAAGAGGTTCAACACAGGTTTTCATATCAAAACCCGCGCTAGGAGCGCTAGGGTACAATAGAGCAATTTTCCATTAGCACGGGCAGGCAATGGAGTAAAACGTGCTAGCCATAAAAATTAAGGTTTTAGTTAACCTTCTTCAGAATTGACTCAGGGGAGTTTTCCTTTTGTTCTTTAGGGAGGTTTTGGTCTATATATCATGATGGATATGTTGCACTGTTGTCAATGTTTATTCACTTTGGGATATGGAACAAAAAGTAAACAGGAGGTGTGACAAAATACTATGTAACACCTCACAAGTTGCTTAACTAGCAACCATGTACTCTTCTTCTCCTGAATTGAGTGCAACTGATCTCTATTTCCTACTATACCAAGAAACAACCATTGACCCAATATTGAAGATCCCACCTAATGTGCTCTTCTTGTTAGATGGACTCCCTGCCCAATCTACATCAGTGAAGCCTTGAAGCTTCAGTCCCTCTATCCGTATGTACCAAACACCATATTGAGTAGCACCTCTGAAGTGTCTCAACACATGTTTGGATGCCTTCCAATACAGCTTGGTTGGCTTAACCATTGCTTGACTAAGTTGGTAAACTGCATAAAACATGTTCGGTTGTGTGTTCACCAAATACATGAGTGAACCCACAAGCTGCATGTAAACAGAAGCCTCCATTACTTCACCGAAAGTAGCATCCTCCTTCCTCTAGTTACCAGCTAGAGGAGTCTCCATGGGTTTGCTTCTTTCCATGTGGAACCTTTTGAGTATCTCGTTGGCATACTTTCCCTGAGAGACAGAAAGTTCCTCATCAACTTACCATACTTCCATACCTAGAAAGTAGTGCATGAGCCCCAAGTCCTTCATTTCAAACTCTCTTAGAAGATCCTCTTTGCAAGACTTGATCAACTTATCATCACCTGTCATAATCAAATCATCGACATATAAAACAATAATCAACAATTTACTTTCAACCACAATATGGTAAATTTTCGCATCTGCTTCAATTTTGGTGAAGCCCAACCCAGTGAAATAACTATCGATCCTGGTGTACCAAGCACGGGGTGCTTGTTTCAATCCATACAATGCTCTCTTGAGTCGGCACACATGTGACTCTCGGTTGAAGGTCTCATATCCTTCAGGCTTCTCAATATACACCTCTTCCTCAATCATGTCATTGAGAAATCCTTTCTTTCCATCCATCTGATGTATCTTCCATCCTATCTGCGTTGACAGTGCTAGAATGGATCTGATTGATGAGTACCTTGCAACAAGAGAAAAAATATCATCATAATCAATCCCCTCCACCTGAGAAAAACCTCTGGCCGCAAACCTTCCCTTGTGTTTCTCCACACTATGATCGGGTTCTTTCTTTACCTTGTAAAGCCATCTGTAACTCACCACTGACTTGTCTACCGTTCTTGGGACCACATCCCAAACAATGTTCCTAACAATGGATTCATACTCCTCAACCATGACATCGACCAAAATTGGTTTTTGCATTGCTTCCTCAAAAGAGGATGGCTCAATCTATATACATTCGCTCATCAAATCCATGTAGCCAGTGTACCTCTCTAGTTACCTCCTCTACTTGCACTGTGATGTGGGTTCTCCCTCATTCTCTCTAGCATCATTCAATAACCTGTCAGCCTCTCTGGTACGCTTTCTCCCATCTCTAGAAGACTCTGCAAGAGTGGGAGTCTCCACTTCCTGCTCTTCTACATGTGGCTACTCCACATCATCCCAAGGATCCTCCTTAGGAGTTAAAAAATCCTCAACTACATGTAGTTGAAGCTCCTTCTCAAGGGAACATCTCATGGCCTTCTCTTCATTGAATTTTACAACTTTGTGAACCACTGTAATATTTTTGGTTGACAGGTACACCCGATAGTTGTGAGGTGTATCAGTGTACCCCACAAATATGCCCAACTCTGTTGTTGGCTCAAGATTTTTACATGCATCTTTGGTTACATGGCAGTAGACTGATGAACCAAAATCCTAAAGTATGCCACATCTGGTTTATTCCCTGAGAAAGCCTCTTCTGGTGTACTCATCCTGAGAATTCGATGAGGGCTTCTGTTATGAAAATAAACAACTATGTTGCATGCTTCAACCCACAAGTGTAATGGTAGGCCCTGATCATGCAAAATTGCCCATCCCTCTCCCACAATACTCTTGTTATTCCTTTTAGACACCCCATTTAGTTGTGGGTTATGAGGTGCTATCAACTCCCGTCAAATGCCTTCTGATGCACATGATTTTTTGAACTCATTCGACACATACTCTCCACCATTATCACTCTTGAGAGCTTTAACTTTCGTGCTAGTATATTTCTCGACCAATGCTTTAAATTCACAAAAAAATGCGAAAGTATGATCTTTCTTCTACATGAAGAAGATCCAACACTTACAAGAAAAATCATCAACAAATATAACATAATACATGTGCTTGGCCGTGGATGTTGTCGAGAAAAGTCTACACACAACTGAGTGAACTTGATCGAGGATCACCTATTCTCGATTGTCCTTGTCATGAAAAGAAGCTTTGGTGTACTTTCCCAATGTACACCCATTGCATGTGTCTACTTGCTCTAGTGTACCCTTGGGAAGACCGATAGAAATTTGATGCATGATCTTCAAAGAGCCATGGTGCAAGTGACCCAACCTCCTATGCCACAACTCACCGATGTCTCAGCTCTGCGCCTTCTATCCATTTGTGCTTAAGGAAACACAATCTTCTACCTCGAACTTGTATAGGTTCTTCACTCGAACCCCTATCCTCTTCACCTATCCTGTGGCTATGTGATGAAGGAATGCCTTTCCCTTTCTAAACATCACATCATAGCCTCTATCCTCCAACATGGCAACATATACCAAGTTCTTCTTCAAACCAGGAACATACATAACATCTCACAAAGTAAGAGGAGAACCTAACTCCTTCTGAAAGGTAATTGTATCGATCACGTTAACGCTATACCTCCCATCATCAGCCATCTCGATATGCATCTGGAGATCCTTCTCCTCCAAGTCACTAAAGAGATATTTATTACCGGTCATGTGGAAATAAGCTCCATTTTCTAGGTACCACAAAATACCCATCATCGATGACACCATACAAGTTATGAGGGTAATTTCCAGTTCGAAATGTGAAGCAGGGTCCATCAAAAGTATGTAACATGGGTACTCCTTGGATGAAGAATTAAATTTTGCATCCAACGAGTACTCCTGCTCGGAATGAGTAAAACCTTAGGGAGATAAGTTGAAAATACGAGTTGAAAAAGTAGTTTTATTATTTTATTATTTTTTAATCTTTTTACTTTTTTACCCCAAAAATGGTGAATCATCCCCCATGGTTGACATCATCATCTTGAATCCTATGGGTTCTTATAAATTTTATTTTGGTTGTACATCTTTCTTAGGAGGCCCATTTTAGATCTCAAAAGTTCTCTAATGATCATGACAATGAAAGCATTTGACTTTCAACATGTGCTTCTTCATGTTGTCCTGACAAGAATCTGATTTGGAATGGGATGACTTCCCCTTCCCTTTCTTTGCCTTACTAGCTAAGGCACAATTCTTTTCATCATCATGCTTTGATGATAATCCATCTCTAGTGTTCCATCGAATCTCTTTCTATACCAAGTCAGACAACAACCGCTCCCACTCTGGTAGCTTCTCCTCCCATTAACAAGGTCCTGGTAACTATGCCATCTCTTGGGAAGTCCTAGAATTGCTAGGTTCACTAGATTGTCTTTGGTAATAGTAATCCTGACACTTCCAAGCTCATCTCGACATTGGGTGAACTTGGTCAATTACTTTGGAATTGAGTCACCCTTCTCCATCTTGATCTTTCTAAGTTTGTCCTTCAGTGCCTACTTCCTATGTTCATTGCTATTTTGAAACAGGTCTGTCAATGCCTTCCACATTGAAAATGGAGTTTCCTTACCATGGAGATTCACCACAATGTGATTTCGAACTCCTTCTAGGATAATCCTTGTCGCTTTTTCCACACACTTTATCCATTCAGCCAGATCTTTAGCATTTGATGTTGGAGGCTTTGGAATATCATGATCTATGAATTCCTTTAGCCCATTGTCTTCCAGCACTACTTCCATCCTGTCCTTCCAATCTATGTAATTCGAGTTGCCCTCCAAGTCATACTCAAGTCTCAAACCATAGAATGACATATTGCTGACTCTGAAGTATGAACTGCAAATTCGATTTCACCTGCACAACAAACTCGAATTCTCCTCTTCTATATTGTCTTCAGCTCCGATACCATTTAGATTTTTACTTGTAGATTCAACAACTTCTATGATATTCTAAAACATAAGACAAGAATCTACTATACTCTTCAACGGAAACCAAAATTGATCGATGAAAAAAATAAACAGAAAAGGAAGAATATCAATCGCACATAACACAATATCTTTTCCGAGGAAAGAAATTGATCAAAACCCCGACTATCTATATTGCATTAACTAGAAAATATGAGAAGAAAATGCAATGCTTGTACAAGTACAATTTATCTTTCTGCTTCACAAGCCAACACTTAGCCAATTCTGCTTCCTGCCAATCCCCTACTTCACTGCATAATTCCTATGAGAATTAGCCCATCTTTAATTGGGAAATTCTCCACCCATGATTGCGCAATCCATCCATAGGCCCTCAACTGATTGCATGCACCATTTGTACAACTCGGAAAATTATACAACTGATAGTACATTGTCCCTAAACTCTAATCTCAACTGGGTCTTCCTGTGAACTTATATGCATGAGTTATTTATGAGTGAATATTTAGTTAATTGGTGTTGCAGTGAAGATGCACAAGTTCTTGTCCCCACTACTAGACCTACTATTTCCTCTAACAGTTAGAACTAGTTTAACTGACTATAGCTCACTTAGACTGACTTAATTAATTACAACTCAAAAGAACTCAACTTGGGCCACTAAAATTTAGGGATCACTCTACATGAATCTAGATAGACTTCCGACTCAAATTTCTTAAGCCAAATAATTCAAATTAACTTATTTAACTATTACAAGTTGCTATGAGGCTATACTTTTGATTTAATTCCTAATTTAATTCAAAGGCAAATTAAATTAGGATTTATTGTTTCTATTTTTAACACATGTGCCAAGCTGGCACCATGGTTTTGTGGACCTTTCAATATTGTTGAGAGGATTGGGCCAGTAGCCTATCATCTTACACTGCCTCTGACAGTGAAATTCCATGATTTTTTCCATGTGTCATTGCTTAAGAAGTATGTTAAAGATGTTGATCATGTCATTGACTAGTCTGTATTGCAAGTGGAACCAGATGGAGAATTCTTGTCAGAGCCTCAATGTATATTGCAGAAAAAGGTGCTCATGCTCTGGAATCGAGCTACTAAGCAAGTTAAAGTGCAGTGGAAGCACTTTGGGCCCGATGAAGCTACATGGGATATGGGGGATCAGATGTGGGTTATGTATCCTTCCTTGTTTGCTGGTTGAGGCAGAGTAATTTTGGTATAGTGTTTTGGTACATGTCTTTGGTATATGTTTTGGTAAAAAAATTTATGATGTTTTGATATATGTACATATGTATATGGATGTAAATACCACCATGAGCTATGTTATAAATCTCCAATAAGAGGTATGGGTGTCATGTTGTCATGTTATTATGTTATTATGTTATCATGTTGTCATGTGGGTTGGCATTCATAGGGTGATCATTGTAAATACTGCATCAAGCTATGTTATAAAGATCCATGAGAAATATGTCTTCTTCCAGCAGTTTTGTGGAGATATATGTGTGATTGAACACCGAGGACGGTGTCCCCCAATGTGGAGGGTTCTGTAACAACCCTGGTGAAAATGACATGTAATAAAAGTTAAAAATAATAACCACGGTTGATGGGAAACTTATTCCAAGCTTAATGTCACATTTATTTATGAAAATCATGGAAATTGGAAGAAAAGGGAGGTGAAAGGTCACAGGTTGCATGTGAGGAGGAAATTGAAGGAAAATTATGGAAAATGAAGAAAATATAGGCCTCATTAATAAAAAAGCTTTTGAAGATTAGTTAGTAACCTTTTGTCAGTTCAATTTTGAAGCTCTCTCATTATTATCTCTCTTGTAGAAATTTTGAATAATATGACACTTATTCACAGAGATTATCCTGATTATACACTATTGAGGAATACATGCATAATACATAACCTCCTCTACGTTGATCATCAATTTTGTGGAATTAAAAACAATGAAACATCAATCGCATGCGCACATTAACACAGTATGTAACCCGGCGAAAGCATACAGCTGAAAACCCCACACTATCTGTATATTATAATGATTGAGAACATGTAACAATACATAGTACAATACTCCTCACAAGTACTCAGTACTATCTCCACCTGTTACACACAAACTAGCTCAGATCTGAAACAATCACAGGTTCAAATCTCCTCCACTTGCTTGCCTGCCTCCCCTGTGCAATCCTGCATGAGAATAATGATGAATGGCTGAAGCAAACTCGTATTTCCTTGGATGAACCATGCAATCCTCAATGGCATTACTCAATCCATTGATTGTGCAAGATCTCATGCACAACTATAGTCACAACTGATAGCAATCTCAACCTCTAACACCTGTCTCCACTGAACTGTCCATGCACTGAGTTAACTGATGTATTCTTTAGTTGCTTTATGAGTTAATAATTAGTGAATTAATTAACAATTAATTCACATCACTCATCACTAGTGTATTCTGCAATTAGACTAAATACAACTAGTTTAACCAAGTCAAGCTGAACACAACTCCATCAACTCCTCAATCAACTCCACCAAACTCAACCACTTGAGTTCTAACTGAAGTCCACCATGCAATAGCTCAACTGACTCACAAGAAAAGCATATTTCCTTCTGACAGCTGCATGTGCCACATCTGTAGCTCAAACTGAAGTGCTCCAAGAGGATAAGATAATGTTTATAGTCCAAATATTATTATGAGCTAATAATATTCGACTGTTCTATTTTTAGCCTGGCAATCTAAAAATAGAATCTGCCTATATGTCTAAAAATATAAGTCCATCTATTTTTACCAACATGACCAATCATCCACAAATAGCATCCTGCAACTCATAGACCATGATCCATATGTCTAAAAATAGACATAGTCTAAAAATAGACTTTGCGCCAAAAATAGCCTGCAAGCCCACTTAGTGAAGGTGACTCCTTTCCACTAAGCTCCATCATCTTGTTGCATTCTCAACACTCCCTCTCAACAAGATATGGATTATCAGCAACCCCTATCCTGCCTCGGTGGTATTCGAATTTTCTCCTGGTGAGCGCCTTCATCAAGATATCAGCATCCTGATCCTCCTTTGGAATGTATGAAAGTAACATGATTCTCCACTGCACACAATCTCTAATATGATGGTACCTGATGTCAATGTGCTTGGATCTATCATGAAATATTGGATTAGCAGAGAGTTTAATGCAATTCTGGTTATCACAATAAATCATTGTAGGCTCCAAGTATGAACCGAACAATCCGACCAGGATCTTCCTCATCCATATAGCCTCGCATGCAACCAAACTTGCTGTCATATACTCAGCCTCTGCTGAACTGAGTGCCATGGATATCTGCTTCCTGCTGTACCAATAAATTGTTGTCGACCCAATACTGAAGACCCCTCCAGACGTGCTCTTTCTGTCCATTGGGCTCCCTGCCCAATCTGCATCTGTGAAGCTACATAGCTTCACCTCATCCTCCTGTCTGTACCACAATCCATATCCCGATGTGCCTTTGAGATAATGCAATGCATGCTTGCCTGCATTCCAGAAGAGCTTGGCTGGCTTAACCATAGCTTGTGAAAGCTGGTTAACAGCATAGCATATATCGGGTCATGTATTGACCAGATACATAAGCGACCCCACCAACTGTCGATAAACAGTGGCATCCACTACTTCAGCTGAAGTAGCATCCTCCTTCCTCCAACCTCCAGGAAGAGGAGTATCAATAGGCTTGCAGCCATGCATGTTGAACTTCTCCAGTATCTCCCAAGCATACTTACCCTGAGAAACAAGTAGTCCATCACTATGCTGCCAAATTTCCAATCCCAGGAAATAATGAAGGAGGCCCAAGTCCTTCATCACAAACTCCTTAGCAAGATCATACTTGCATGAAAGTATCAACAGCTCATCACCTGTTAGAATCAAATCATGTACATAAAGTACAATGGTACGCAACTTACCCTCCACCACAATCTAGTATAGGTTACGATCCGCCTCACTCTTGGAGAATCCAAGTCCGGTGAAATAACTGTCTATCCGTGCATACCAAGCACGTGGTGCTTGTTTCAACCCATACAACGCTCTCTTGAGCCTACACACATGCGACTCGCTGCTGAAGATCTCAAAACCTTCGAGCTGCTCTACGTACACCTCCTCCTCAATGACTCCATTGAGGAATGCAGTCTTCACATCCATTTGATGAATGTGCCACCCCATCTACGCTGAGAGAGCAAGAATCGTCCGTATGGAAGAATACCTTGCGACAGGCACAAAGGTATCCTCATAATCGATCCCCTCTATCTGTGAAAAGCCTCGGGCAACATATCTTACCTTGTACTTCTCCACACTCCCGTCAACTGCCTGCTTAACTTTGTAGATCCATCTCGAACCCACCACTGATTTCCCTTCCGATCTTGGGACAATCTCCCATGCACTGTTTCTGACAATCGAATCATACTTTTCCACCATGGCATCTACCCATGCGGGATCCTCCACAGCTTCCTCGAAAGAGGATGGCTCAGTCACAACACATTTGCTCACAAGAGCCATGTATCCAGTGTACCGATCAGGTGACTATCTCTATCTACGTTGAGCTGTAGGTGGTCCTACAACCTTCTCTACATCTTGAGCTAGTCGCTCAGCTTCTGTCAAGCGCTTTCGCCCTCTGATGGTTGGCTTTGCATGAGTGGTCTCTTCCACTCCATGAACTTCATCCTGTGGCTGATCCACGTCCTGAAGCTCATCCTTAGGAACTAATAGCTCCTCATCTGCATGCAAGTGTGGCTCCCTCTCAAGCGAACACTTCATGGCTTTCTCCTCCTGAAATTTTATATCCTGTCGCACAACAGTCTTGCGACTGTTTGGAAAATACACACGATAGTTGTGGAGCGTATTAATGTACCCCACAAATATCCCAACCTCTGCAGTTAGCTTCAGCTTCTTCCTGGCATCCTTCGTCACATGCCTATAAACGTTAGAACCAAAAATCCTCAAATGAGAAATATCAGGCCTCTTACCAGAATAAGCCTCCTCGGGTGTACTCATGCCAAGTATCTTGTGAGGACAACGGTTCTGCACATATACTGCAGTATTGCATGCTTCCGCCCACAAGTGAAGGGGAAGGCCTTGATCATGCAACATCACCCGTGCAGCACCCACGATCGTTCTGTTCTTCCGCTCAGCAACCCCGTTTTGTTGTGGGTTATGGGGAGCTATGAGCTCTCTTTGAATCCCTTCTGCACTGTAGAAATCCTTGAACTCGCCAGAGATGAATTCACCACCATTGTCGCTCCTAAGAGCCTTCACCTTCTTCCCCGACTCCTTCTCGACCAGTGCTTTGAACTCACAGAACTTTGAGTATGTCTCGCTCTTCTTCTGCATGAAGAAGATCCAGCACTTTCGAGAGAAATCATCAACAAAGATCACATAATACCTGTGCTTTGTTGTCGAAGCTACTGAGAAAGTTCCACACACTTCTGTGTGAATTCTCTCAAGGATCGTCATAGTGCGACTATCCTTCTCGTGAAAGGTGGCTTTCACAAATTTTCCCAAATTACACCCCTTGCACTGATCTGACTACGCAAGAGTGCCTTTAGGAAGCCCTGTAGTAATCTACTGCAGTATCTTCAAGGCTCCTAGTGAAGGTGACCCAATCCCCTGTGCCACAGCTCGCCATCATCCTGGCTCACCAATCCTTCTGCCTTGCATGCCATTGTTGCGCAACCATCTACATGCAACTGATAAAGTTTCCTGACTCGAACCCCTATCCTCCAGGTTTCTCCAATTGTCTTACTACACAGGAAAGCCTTTCCCTCGCTGAAAACAACATCATATCCCTTGTCTTCTAACATCCCCACAAAGATAAGATTCTTCTTCAATCCTGGAACATGCATCACTTCCTTCAATATGAAGGGTTTACCAGACTCCCTCTCAAAGGAAATGGTACCGATACCGGTCGCACTGTATCTACCATCATCGCCCGTCTCGATGTGCACTCCAAGATCTTTCTCCTCCATATCAGAAAACAAATCTCGATCTCCTGTCATGTGAAAAGACGCACCACTGTCCAAGAACCATACTGATCCCATCACACTTGATACCAAGCATGCGATCAATGAAAAATCAAGCTCAAACTACGAGGCTAAGGTCTCTCCCGCTGCAGATCCAACAGCTTTCTTATTTTTCTTCTTTTGCGGACAATTTGTGGCATAGTGTCCGTGCTGGTGACAGTGAAAGCACTTCACCTTGGACATGTCCTGCTTCTTGCCTTTCGCACCGGATTGAGAAGCTTTATTGTTCTTCCCCTTCTTTGCTTTGGCAGCCAAAGCACAATTTTCTTCATCAGGTGCCTTTGATGAAGATCCGTCCCTAGTATTCCGCCTAATCTCCTCCTGCACAAGATCTGACCAAAGTCTCTCCCATCCTGGAAATTCCTCTCGACCATTGACAGAGTCCTGATAGGAATGCCAACTCTTCGGAAGACCAAGGAGAGCTAAGCTCACCAAGTCCTCATCATCGACAGTCACCCCCACACTTCCCAGCCCATCCCTGCACTGAGTGAACTTCGTGAGATACTTGGGCATACTGTCTCCCTTCTCGCACTTAATGTTTCTGAGTTTATCCTTGAGCACCAACTTCCTCTGGTCACTCTTGCTTTGGAATAGATCTGTCAACGCTTTCCACATCAAGTATGGAGAAGCCTTTCCATGCAAGCTGGACACAATGTGATCCTTCACGCCCTCCAACAGAATCCTTTGACACTTTGCTGTCTTCTTTTGCCAAGCATCAATTTGCGCAGTATCAGTAGGCTTTGGGACCTCAGCCTCTATGAACTCCTTCAGCCCATTATCATTAACACTGCCTCCATCCTGTCTTTCCATGCGATATAATTTGCGCTGCCCTCAAGAGCATACTCCAATCACAATCCGTTGAAAGACATTTCAACTTTGACACCAAGAACACACTGCTGCAAATTCGAATTCCACCAGCTCAAAACTCAACCACCTCTGATCTAAAATTCGTGAGAACAAATTATTTCTTGTACAGAGATTGACTCTATGGGATTTTACCAGATATCTCACCTTCCAAAGGAAGGATGAATCCAGAGGCTACATGGCCCGATTACAGACTCTGCCTGAAGAAATAAAATGTAAACACTTTCTGAATAATAGATCTGATGATCAACACCTCTGATACCATGTAGAAATTTTGAATAATATGACACTTATTCACAGAGATTATCCCAATTATACACTATCGCGGAATACATGCATAATACATAACCTCCTCTACATTGATCATCAATTTTGCGGAATTAAAAACAATGAAACATCAATTGCATGCGCACATTAACACAGTATGTAACCTGGGGAAATCATACAGCTGAAAACCCCACACTATCTGTATATTATAATGATTGAGAACATGTAACAATACATAGTAAAATACTCCTCACAAGTACTCAGTAGTATCTCCACCTGTTACACACAAACTAGCTCAGATCTGAAACAATCACAGGTTCAAATCTCCTCCACTTGCTTGCCTACCTCCCCTGCGCAATTCTGCATGAGAATAATGATGAATGGCTGAAGCAAACTCGTATTTCCTTGGCTGAATCACGCAATCCTCATTGGCATTACTCAATCCATTGATTGTGCAAGATCTCATGCACAACTATAGTCACAACTGATAGCAATCTCAACCTCTAACACATGTCTCCACTGAACTGTCCATGCACTGAGTTAACTGATGCATTCTTTAGTTGCTTTATGAGTTAATAATTAGTGAATTAATTAACAATTAATTCACATCACTCATCACTAGTGTATTCTGCATTTAGACTAAATACAACTAGTTTAACCAAGTCAAACTGAACAACACTCCATCAACTCCTCAATCAACTCCACCAAACTCAACCACTTGAGTTCTAACTGAAGTCCACCATGCAATAGCTCAACTGACTCACAAGAAAAGCGTATTTCCTTCTGATAGATGCATGTGCCACATCTGTAGCTCAAACTGAAGTGCTCCAAGAGGATAAGATAATGTTTATAGTCCAAATATTATTATGAGCTAATAATATTCGACTGTTCTATTTTTAGCCTAGCAACCTAAAAATAAAATCCACCTATATGTCTAAAAATATAAGTCCATCTATTTTTACCAACATGACCAATCATCCAAAAATAGCATCGTGCAACTCATAGACCATGATCCATATGTCTAAAAATAGACTTTGCACCAAAAATAGCCTGCGGGCCCACTCAGTGAAGGCGACTCCTTTCCACGAAGCTCCATCATCTTGTTGCATTCTCAACATCTCTCCCTCTCCCTCTC
Organism: Pinus tabuliformis; assembly: GCA_031772625.1. Classification (NCBI taxonomy): domain Eukaryota; kingdom Viridiplantae; phylum Streptophyta; class Pinopsida; order Pinales; family Pinaceae; genus Pinus; species Pinus tabuliformis. Next base: position 1,013,018,255 of record CM062816.1, on the reverse strand, counting down.
TCTCTCTCTCTCTCTCTCTCACTCTTGGACATTTGGAGTTTTCTTGGAGCACTTGGGCATTAGATCAAGCAAGGCAAAGAGGCAAGAGGAAGCAAATATCAAGCAAGGAAAAGCATGATCAAGAAACTACATCATGATCAAGAAGCTACAACTATGAGGTTTACCAACAACCGAGAAGGGAAATGACTACGTATTTGTCGTAGTTGACAAGTTCAACAAGATGTGTGTTCTGATGCCCTGTAAGAAGATCATTAGTGGGCAAGAAGCAACAAACTTATTCTTTTGACAAATCTGGGTGTACTTTGGGATACTGAGGAGCATCATTTCTGATAGGGACACAATATTTCTCAATGTATTCTAGACTACATTGTGGGAGAAGATGGAGACAAAGTTGAAGAGATCTAAAACATTCCATCCATAGAGAGATGGGCAAACAGAAGTAGTCAACATGACTTTGGTGCAACTTCTGAGGGGATACAACCAGAAGCATTCAAATACATGTGATGAAAATCTGGTATATGTACAACATTCTTACAATAGAGTAGTCCACACTTGTATAGGTTAGTCCCCTTTTGAAACTCGTTTTGATATTGTCCACCTTCACCTTTGGATATTGCATATGAAAAACAAGGAGGAGTAAGGGAAGATCTTACATGAGACACCTTGAGGGCTGAAAAGTTTGTGGAAAAGATTATGAAGATACATATACATGTAAAAGAGAAAATGCAAAAGTCACAAGAGAAATATAAGGCCAGACACGATCAACATAGAACAAAGAAATCATTCAATGTGGGAGACAGAGTATGGCTACAGTTGAACAAGGAGAGGCTATAGGGCCCTGGTAAGAAAATCAAGGCTCGAAGATATGGTCACTTCAAGATACTAGAAAAGGTGAGGGATAATGACTATTGACTCAATTTAGCACCATATATGCACATTTACTCAGTTGGGAATGTAGATAATTTAAAACTCTATGAGCCTTCCATGTTGTATCAGAAATAGCGAGAGGTCCTACCTTCTGCGGAGGATTTGGAACCAAATTCTTAGGAAGAGTTGACAGCAGATACAATTTTACAGAAGAAGTCCAGAACTACAAGACAGGTGCAACATTACTTTTCGCAAATTGGGTTAAAAGGGAAACTTCTAGGTAAATCTAAATGGTACACGAGAGAGAAGGTGGAGGAAAAATTTCCTCACCTAATTTAGTAGAAGATTTCGAGGATAAAAATCCTTCCAAAATGAGGAGGTTTGATCTGGATTGGATCATTATATTGATTTTCATCCATATCAATTCTTTTAGAGTGTAAAACGTGGAGTAATAAGCTCCGAGGACCATTTTTACAGATGATACCCAATTTGGGAAATTGAGGTCTGAAACCTTCTAAGAGTGTTTTGAGGCATCAAATGACACTTTTCAGGGGTAAAACTTTGTAATTTTAGAGTCACACCTTCTTTTCTTATTCTACACATAGAGACCTTTCCAATGGTGCAAGAATCGCGTCAATTAGAGTCTGTATGTGAAAGTCGTGCCACTCAGAAGTTGACCTTCCTGTTTTCACCACCATAATTTGAGAAGATGCCACATCAGCCCCAATTATTCATGGAAAAGGGGATATCCATGTGATTATGATGAAGAAGATTCTATATTGTAACTCTGACTAAGTGTTGATGTAGTCAAACCTAACCATTAGTAGGCTATTGGGATGTGTTATAATTGGGCCATTAGAAGGAAAATGAGTTCCATTATTTCGCGTGCATTTATTTTGTAGCTAAACAAAAATAACTAAGATGGATATCAGGAAGAAACCACATGGTGGGAAAAAATTCTAGTAAAAAAATACATCTTATGTCCTCAAAAAATAGATTTAGATACACCACTTTCCTTTCTTCAAGGATCCCCAATTTGGAAGTTTCTCGGAGCACTCTCTCCCATTATTTAATCCCTTCTTGACTAAAATCCGGGGATTGGGAAGAAAATACAAATATGAACATTTTTTTTTGGGAAATATGTCCATGTCAACATACCAGTCCCTTATGCCCATTAAGAAAATCCTAGATTCATTCGATAAAAAATCCCTCGCTAACATCTGCTCTTTGGAATCCTATGAACTCTAGAAAGGATGGACCCTAGGAACTATCCCTAAAACCCTTTCATCAGTTTTTGATTCCTTAAAAATATCCTTGTCTTGTTACACTCCTAATTCCATTCACCCATCTAATAGCCACTACCAGGGATCCTCTTCTTATTTAGTTAGTAAGGCTATTCTTGGAAACTATCCCAAATGGGCCATCCACCCACTGGTAATTTTTTGGAATAAATTTTAGCTCCATAATGCCCCACCTTTGCAAAATAAAAACCTAATTTATTTTGCTAGACTTTGGCCCACAGGAAAATCCTTACTGCTGAAAACCTTATGAATCGAGGAAGTCATGGTCTGTCAAGATGTGTCCTATGCCAACAAGACCCAGAAATAGAAAAAACACCTTCTCTTTTGCTATAATTTCTTAAAGGTTGTTTGGGCCTTCTTCTACACAAATATCTCCCACCAACTGATTTCCCCTGAAGAATTGGCATTACATGCTGATTAATTAGCACCATCATTGCAGAGGTTCCTTTGAAGGGAAAATAATATTTAAGAGGTTCTATTTGGTTTCTTCTAAATAGGTTCTTTGGAAAATATGGTTAACCTATAACAAATCCATTGTTAGCTAGTTTCTGCCCCACCCAAAAAGTGCAGCCTCTCTCTGTTATCGGGAAATCTAGTGTCTATGCAGAGCTGCTAGTCCCACTAAGACTGGTAGCTATCTTAGAAACAAACAAACTAAAACTACTTTCATTTTCCTTTATGAGAAGTAGATAAGAGGGGAACAAAGGAGACCAACCTTTGTCTTGCGCTTGGTTCCTTGCTTGATTCCTCTCCCTTCTGATAGATCTTTGCCACTCGCTTCCTCGTCTACCCAGCTTCAAAGAGAACCTGTGGAATCAAAGTAGCATAACACTATCCAAGAACAGAGATCTACTATCATAAACAATATAGGACCAGATATATATTGACCACACAAATGCATATACCATCAATCATACAAGAATGTGGAGGAAAACTTGAATAGCTTTATTAATATCAAGAATACCAAAGAGGATTACAACCAATTGTTCTGACCCAGCGTCATCCTCTCAGCAATAAAGCCCTTCTTCACCTCATGAAAAGCTTAGATCACCCAACACTATGATGTTACACCAAGAAACCAACAGCACTTCCTTACAAGATACAAAATTCCAACATCCGGATCTCTGGGATGAGGGATCCATATATAGATGTTTGCAAGGAGGTGAGTCAGCTTCTGAGATTTGATTAGTGTCCTCTCTCTGATAGTTCTTGATTCCACTTGGAGATTTATTATCTCTTACTCATCCCTAGGCGAATGCAGAGAGGCAAGTGTCACAGGAGAAGTTTCTGGAAGATTCCATGATCCTCCACCTCGCAAATTGACTCTGCCATTTGTCCACTCTTGCCCATCGCACCCCATAGAAGGGCTTTTCAATATGCATCGCACCTCCCGTGTGCATTTAGGTGGGATGCAGTGCACTTTGACCATGGAGCAGGTGAGATGGTCTAGTTTTGACCAGTTCTGAGTAGTTTTTCATGGAGAACTTCTAGGAGATGATGTAATCAGTTGACCTTGTTCTTTTAGGGGTTGGAACAACACTTTTATGGACTTAGGAGCCCTTGGTTTATGGACATTTATGATTGGGGTTGTAGTGCCCAAAAATGTCTATAACAGTTGCCCCCTAAAGCATGAGGTCGTTAATCTTTTGATGTCGGGTGAAATGCTTTATCATGAGGATCCGAAGTTTTTTCGAGCTGGAAGGCGACCTGCAATAAGATACAATACAATACATTATCTTCATAATATTTTCATGATCTAGCTGAGGCGGGCATTCCCATGCTCAGCTTTATAAATTCATTTTCATGTACATAAGACAGACAATCATCTGTGTGCAGACTAATGATTCTGGTAGAGCCATCATCCCTTAGATTGGATGATTATCTGTGCAGCAATGATGTACATTTGATGTCTTTATTTTCCTAAATATATATCGCAGCCCGGATGGATGAAACTAGATCCGGGGTCTTCAATCTCGTTCGATCTTCACTCAAAGTACAAGTCGATCCATGTGAGAGATGTTCTGGAGTCGAACATGGAAAGACATCGCCTGATTACCATCCAATGATGTAAGTTGTTAACAGGCGCGAGAGGAATCACCGATAATGATGATGACCCTCAAGGTACTACAGTACAATTCATGTGGTGTGAATAAGGGACTCGGCATCAAACACCACGCAAAATCTTTCGGTCGAAGGCCATTGATGTAAACTTGTCGCCTGAAGTGAGAAACTTGCCATTGAGGCATGCAAGCTTCAAAGTACTGAAAGGGTTGTCCCTAAGTCGACTTCTTGGATAATGATCTGATGTCGACAAGAAGTGACCCACCGTAGGAGGGCCTTAATGAATCCAACATCTACGGCACGGAACGGAGTAAATGATTTTGGAGGTGAAAACGATCTGATGATACAGAGTTTAGGGTGGTGGTCATGAAAGAATGGAGCGTGAATGTATTGCAGTGGATGAGACATAGGTGAATTCTCTGAGCGACTTCTCTTGAACATATCGGATGATGGATTGGTAGTGTTAACCCCAAATGTGGATGGTGTGATGGACCAATGGTGATATGACCAGTGAACAGAACAACCCAACCCGACTCGGATGCGAGTGAAAGTGTCATGTTCAAGAGTGACTTTCTACCAATAAAGTTTCTTCAAGTTTTCTTCCCAATTTTTCCCCAATCATTGCTGACCAGTACCTCTTTATTTTTTTCAAGCTTGAGGAGGATAACATATGCTTGTTCTATAATTTTCCCTTTGGGCAAACCCATCGTTATGTTTTAACGAGCCTAGCGATATTGAAACTCGTTCTTGTCGGTATGGACAAGTTTGTCGCTATTCGGTTTTAACGAGTTTAACGACAAAGATAACTCGGTCCTTTTCAATTTTAGAGAGTCTAAAAGGGATCTAAAGAAAACTCCAACAATCCTTTTTCATCATATAATCCCTTAAGTCCGAAAAAGTATAAAATAATACAAAAGGGATGAATTTTCGGTAATTTTAACGAGCCGAACAAAACAAGCGCTCGATCTTTTTGTGTAATAATCCCTCAGGTTCAAAAAGATTAAAATATAAAGGATGGATAGCACTTTCGGTCATTTTAACGAGCTAGAGAGGCCAATTGCTCGCAATCTTTTCATATTTTACGAGTCAGATTAAAAGAGCTTAAAGGAGACTCGTTTTTCGAGGAACGAGTGATAAATTCGGGTAGCAACTAATTCCAGGTAAGGTTTGGAATTTTCCAATCATGACAGTGTCACAAGGATGGCTAACAGGATCACTCTTTGCATCTGTTCCTCAAAAATGGTAAACAATCAAATGGAGGTGAATGATCGGCCAATACAAAGTGGAGGTGATGATGAGAACACGACCAAGGCTTCAAAGGCTGATGATAATGCATTCACGATGGTTATTTACCGGAAATTGGTTCATTTTTTAATGAATGAGCTTAAACTCCGGGGGAAACATTTGCTTACTGCTTATGTTTAATTTTTAATGAGCTTGAACTCCACATAAAAACTGCTCGATATAATGGTCATTGATTACCTTGATTTTACCATTGACAACTTTGTTCCTTCAAAGGTTGTACTGCCTATTCAATTGCTTCATCAAACTAGTTAGAAACGAATAATATATGCTTGAAAAATGAGTCAAAACACTAATATTTTACTTGAATTACGTGAAAAGTAATTTAAAAGTGGTTTTTACCTCTCATTTTACCATTTCATTTGAACTTTGGTTTTTTGGAGCTTTGGAGGTGCTTTCCCCCTTGATTTTCACTAGCTGATTCTGGGAGATTCTGTGGATGATTCTTAGCGCCGTCTCGACCAGGTAAGAGCTAAACCTGAGCTCTTCAGTTTCATTCTTTCCTTTTTGAATTTTGAGCATGTTTCTTGGTTTTTCTGAGCCCCTGGGGTTTGAAGAATTCACCCTGGCTCCATCACACCTTTCCTATATCGAAAGGTGCGATGCATGTTGGCTTGGCCATTGGCCAGTAAGCGTGCATCCCACCCAGTACACTACTGGGGGTGCGATGGGCGCAAGGAGTGAAACTTGTGCACAGTTTTTCATGGAAATTTTTGCCTGTTTTTCACCAAATCAGGATCCTGACTCTTCTCTTGTTTGTTTTCAGAGATGCATTGGAGAAAAATGCATGTTACATGGTGAGAACATGAGCATGAAGAAGAGGACATGCTTGCTTTACATGATCTGGTTACGGTAAATGCACTGCGGAACTGTGGCCTATTCAAGTTTTTCCGCATCTCTAGCATGAGGCAACAAATCAACTTGTTGCAATATTTTCTCGATGCATGGGATCCTACCAACTAGGTGTTCCAGATTAGGGGCAAATCCATCCCTTTGACTGTCGTGGACATCTATTTTTTGACCGGCTTATCGAGGCGTGGTGCCCCTATCTCATTATCAGGTTCGGCTTGTGGGGGTGAATCCATGAGAGATTATATTCGTCGGTACTACAGAGAGGGATCTCAGCCGAGTAAGGATGGAAAGATCAATATCCGAGACGTCACTGAGAGGTCTTTGAGGACCATTCTGTTCACTTTTGCTAGACTGGTTGGTAGTGCGGCTCTTCATGTGGCCAACAGGTCTTATATGCAGTATGCCTTGGAATGCCTTGAACCAAAGGTGTTCAACTGGTGTGATGTAGTACTCTCTGTGATGAAAGAACAACTGACCAAGGTAAAAAATGGAAGATTGAAGAACTTTGGATATGGTTCTATTTTGACCGCTTTTGCCTTGGAAAAGATCCCGCTGATGCAGCCACAGTATGTTTCACTTGGTTTACCTCCACCGACTGAGCCACGGATGCAGAGATGGGTCGACCTTATGGCCAGACATGCTGGTCAGTCCCAGGTTTCCTTTTCTGATACCTTCTTCGAGTGGTTCAATCGTCAGGAGATGGTTTTTTCTGAGTATCCATATGCTGGTATGGATTTCCGAGGTGACCCGGATTTGGTGCTGCCGGCTGGCGAGCAGTGGGGTGCCATCGGTAAATTCTCTAACCATATCTCTGTTTATCGTTTCTTTGTATAATGTTATTATGCTTTCTTCTATTAGGACTAATGAAAACTCATGTGCTCATGCAGTTGTTGGACCAGTTCGGCCAGTAGTACGCCTAAGAGTGCCAGCTGCCGCTCCAGCAGGAGAGGCTGTGGGAAGGGCTATCCTTCGCGACCTTGTTGTGGTCGAGACTCTTTCAGCATTGCAGGATCAAGTTGAAGGCCTCACTCTTGGTATTCCGGACGTGAGGACTGACGAGCTGCCTCTGAGGTTGCAGCGACATACTACCGGCGTGCCGAGTCGATGGACTAGGCTTTTACGCATGACTGCACAGGCGGTGACTTGTTATCACCAGCATCATTAGACTAGGGTGCCCCCTAGCGTTTTTGAGTTTTGGGTCATCTGACCAATTTTGTCTTGGTTACAGAACATTATGTGTAAACCATAAACAGTTATATATATATTTTTTATTTTCGGAGCTTTATTTTGGTTAAGTTACATGATCCTGATGCAAATATTGATGAAAATACTTCTTTTTATAAATGTTGCAAATGTCTATCTAACACATAATTTGCAAATGAGTCTGTTAATGTGTTTAAGTTTCTGGAAATATGCTGATATTGAATAAAATCAAATTGCCTTTCCAAAATCTTGACCCTTAGGAACATGCGATAGATAGCTGGATTTCAGACGGAGTAGATACCAGTGAGTTGTAGGATGACGAGTTGTGAGTCTAGCCTAACGACAAGTCGACGTATGCCATGTGTGATGGCATCAGAGAGAAGTTCTATCAACGCGCTATATTCAGCGATGTTATTTGTTGACCGACCAATACATACCCCTCTGAAACTTACTAACTCACCGCTTGGATCAAAAATGGCCCAGGCCGCAGAAGATAGGTTCCGCGAACTACGACTCGCTCCGTCGGCATATCCAACAAATGATTCCAATAGGTTCGACATCTGCAACAAATGTAAAAAGTGGATTACTTGACCAAAACAATTACCCTTAGCGAAAACAAAAATGTAACAAAAGCATAGGGGTTACTACACTGAATCATGCATAGTAACGCTTAAGGTACAACCCGTTACGGGGTTGCGCCAGTGGAATCCCGTCATAATCCACTAACTCGTAGGCCCCTTTTTCTAATACATGTTTAACAATATAGGGGCCACTCCACAAAGACTTGAATTTACCTGGTCCAAATTTATCGGATTCCTGGTCGTAAAGTAAGACCAAGTCACCTTCTGAGAAGACACGGGGTTTGACATTCTTGTCAAACTGCGCCTTGACTCGTTTCTTATGGGCTTCGTTAGCCAAAGCGACATCACGACGGGTTTCATCCAATTGGATTAGTTCCAAGAAACGAGCCTCCTCTTCTGAAGTTTCGGGGAGAAGGTCGACTGCGAGTTTGAGGGACAAGATTTCACACTGAACTGGTAAGATTGCTTCTAGGCCATACACCAGTTGAAAGGGTGTAAACCCGATTGCATTCCTTACCGATGTTCGGTATGCCCACAAGGCTGAGTACAAGATCAGGTGCCAACTCCTTTTGTGGACTCCAATCATCCTTTGCAGCATCTGCTTCAGGACTTTGTTGATTGCTTCAACTTGTCCATTAGCCTGTGGGTAATATGGAGTAGAGCTATCATGGGACAACCCCAATTTGGCAGCCAATTCAACCATCATGTGACTGCGAAAATGCGATCCATGATCTATGTCTATGGCCTGTGGAACGCCGAATCTGGCGACTACATGATTGAAAAAGAAAAGGGCAGTTGTTTTGCCGGTGTTGTTTAATGTAGGCATCGCCTCGGGCCATTTGGTAAAATAGTCTAACGCGACTATGATATACCCATGCCCCCTAGTCGAGGTGGGGTTACATGTCATGAAATCTATGCCCCATTTAGCGAATGGCCCAACAAACAACTATTGGTTGCAGGGGAGCGGGTGGTCTTCTGGTTTTGCTATCGAAAATTTGACATGCATGGCAACTTCTGACTGCGGTTATGCAATCTTTGAACATTGTTGGCCAGAAGTATCCTGCTCGTAAAAAAATTTGTGTCGTAGCGTAACCAGATTGATGCCCCCCACACGCGCCTGAATGGAAATCATTTAGGACTTTTTCGGCCTCCTCATGGGTGAGGCACCTCCTTAGAACTGTATCGACACCACGACGGTAAAGCGTATCACTGACGATCATGTAGTCTTTTGATTGGTATCGAATACGTTTTTGTTCCGAGCGAGAGGTATTAGACCTATATTTTTGGTTTTGGAGATAGATGATTATATCTCCATACCACAGGTTGCTTGAAGATATCAAAAACAAAGATTCATCCACGATGGTTTCTTCGGATGTTTCATCGTTGGATGACGATGGGAGATCGCATAGTAATTCCACGAAAACCAGGGATTTCTTCGATTTGGATTTTACAAATTCCAGATCAAACTCTTGAAGAATTGCTATCCATTTTGAATATTTTCCCCCCAGTAACTGTTGCGACAGTATATAAGTCACGGGGTTGCAATCTGACAAAATGGTAGTTTTTCGAAAGAGGACATAGTGTCGAAATCTCTATATCGCTTGAATAGTTGCGATAGCCAGCGTTTCAACATAGGAATACTTTCTTGCTGTATCATTTAAGTTTCTACTCAAATAATATATGGGATGTTCAATTCCATTGTCTTCTTGAACTAAAACCATTGCGATGGTTGTATCCGCTGCAGCCAGATACATGTTAAAGCCTTTTTGATAATCAGGAGCCTACATTAATGATGCTTTCATTAGGGATTCCTTTAAAGCATCAAAGGAAGCTTGCGCGACCTAATCCCAGATGAAGGGTACTTCTTTTTTCAATAGACGTGTATAACCTTTAGCAAGTTCGGCGTAATTTGGAATGAACCTCCTCAGAAAGTTTGCTTTCCCTTGGAGTTTCTGAATCTAAAGCAAATTTGAAGGTGGAGGCAAATTTATGATTGCCTAAACCTTACATGGGTCGAGATGAATCCCGTCCTTTAAGACTACAAAGCCAAGCAAATGACTAGAACTAACATAGAACACACATTTGTGCAGATTGAGTCATATCTTGTAGTGTCGGCAACGTAGAAATATCGCTCTCAAATGCTGCGGATGATCGGTCTGCTTTCGCGAATGAGCCAGAAGATCGTCGAGATATGGTTGAACGATGTTTTTGATGTCATGGAAGGCATAATTCATTGCCCTCTGAAATGTTGCCCCTGCATTCTTTAAACCAAAGGGTAACTTGCGATATGCAAATGTGCCCCACAGACAAATAAATGCAGTCTTTGACTGGTCCTGTGGGCGGATATTTATTTGATTATACCCGGAGAATCCATCCATAAATGAAAATATTTCACATTCGGCACATTCATCAATTATCTGGTCAATAAAGGGTGTAGGGTAGTTGTCTTTTGGACAAGATTGATTTACATCCCTATAATTGATACACACTCTAATCGTTCCTTGCTTTTTCATTACGGGAACAATGTTCGATACCCAATTGGTTAGAGGAACCGGGTAAATAAAACCAGCATGGAGAAGTTTTTCAAATTTTGCCTTGATGGCAACGACTTTCTTGGGGTGCACCTGTCGTAGTCGTTGTCGTACTGGTTTGATATCTGGATACATCTTTATTTCATATGACCAAGCAAAGACATCTTTGAATTCGTGAAAAAGAACTTTGTATATTTCCAGTTTTGAAGGAGAACAACATTTACCAACATAAATATTCTCTACAACATCTGTTTTGGTCGAGATATTTATGGCGATAGTCTCTTCGATATTGGACAAGTTTCGCTCAGAATCCATCGTGTTTACAATATTTGATAGGAAATCAAAAACTGAAGGATGATGAAGGTCATCAGGAGTATCTTCTTGACAATCTGGAAGATGGGAACGATGGTGGTAATCTTCCCATGGCGCCCCGTCAATTATCATTGACTGAACAATTCCTTCGTCGGTGTAATGCACTTGCAACCAAGGATATGAAGGGGTGTCATATTCCTTAGACCTATCTATCCAAACGCTTAATGAGCGTTGATTTGGGTTTGCCTCCCATGCCAAAAACATTGATTGCTACAATATTTCTAGTGGGCTTGGAGGCAATACCTGCAGATGATCCATGCTAATATCGTTTTCTGAGATCTTTTGAATAGAAGATATCATATTTCAGGTTCCTACCATTGCCACTTCCGCCAGATTGATTGGATGTGGGAGGGCAAAAATCCCCATTAATATAGGGTCTTTTAGTAGGCCTACTCTGATATTATGAAGTGAATGGGGGCTTCCATGGATCATCGGAATGCTTCCCGTAACTTGGGAACTATTGGGGAGAAATGTTTGTTGGTCGACGATTGTAATTCCTCCTTGAAAGGGAAATGCAATCTTCCTAAAGTAGGTCGACACAACGGCAGCCATAGCATATATCCAGGGCCTTCCCAGTAGGATGTTGTAATTGAGGTTTCCATCGATTACTTCAACATCTATTTCTATTGTTTTCCCCCCCAGTTCAACTTGCAAGTTACTTAAAATCCCATATGGGGTATATGTTCGTCCATCAAATTCTTTTAATGTCGTCGAAGATCGCGACAAGGTTGGAGATCCTAAAGTTTTCCAACAACTCATCGACATAATACATGTAGATGCCCCCTCATCAATAATTGTTCGATGAACAGTTTTGTTGAGGGTTTTCACTTGAATGAGGAAAGCTAGTTGAGCTAGTAACTGAGGATCATATCCTTTGTGATTAAAGGACACAAGATTAGAATCCTTTGGGTCAATCCCACCTATTGCTGATAATAAAGCCTGCTTTTGGGAGGGGCAATTTTGCAGTACCTCAAGTGTCAACATAGCGGATGGAGATTGGGCCAGATCTTCCACTATATTATAATGTTGTGCTACTCTGGCACGAGGATTAAATGTAGACTTTTGTACTACTCCCTTTGGTGGTTTTATTATTAGCTCTGGAATGATGGGTGGTGCAACTTCTGTCGAAGTTGTTGTCGAACTACTAGGTTGATCTTTATCCTTGTTGTTCGACAGCTGTGGATTCCCATAATCTTTATTCCTTGTCATTATCAAAGCATCATCTTGCTGTTTCGAAACCGACAACATCAGCACTTGGGATGAGGAAGCATTATCACTGGCAACCAGATTTGTTCCTGGATTAGGAAACAGATCAGTTAATACTGTCGAGGTTTTTGAATTCTTGAAGAATTTTTTAAGCTCAGATTTATATGGACACTCTCTTGTCCAATGATCCTCATCACATATAAGGCATGGACGATTTGGTTTCCTATCTCCAGAAGGGTTTGCAGAAAATTTTTCAGCGGATGACTCCTCCTGTTTCTTCTTCTTCCCTTTGTTTTTCTTCTTGCCTCCTGGTTTCTTGGTTTCTTTGCCTTTGTCAGTTGAGATGGCATTTACTTACGAGGCGAGAAGTTCTTCTTTTGCATTTTGACTAGAAATCTTACGGGCCTTTTTAGATGTAGCCTTTGTTGATTTCGTGTTTGTTGTACCAATCACACCATCGTCGGCATGAGAGTCATTGTTCGATTTAGGAGGAGGAGGAACAGAAAATTCCGGTCTGGGAGCGTCAGGGATTTTATCGTAGAGCGTGCCAGACTAAGTATAAATCAATTCTAAATATTGCGCACGAGCAATAACTTTCTCTTCAGTGACGACTCCTCCCTTTGCCACATCTTCTGTAATGGAAGGTAATAATGACTTAATAAACCATTCAACTAAAAGCTGATCAGGAACATATGTTTTCACCATTCTACAACGATGTCGCCACTCATGAATATGATCAGATATGTGAGTGGCCGTCGTTTGCTTGAAATTGGTAAGAAGTTCTGTTCCCGTTTCGTACCTTATGGGTAACTGAAAAATGGGTTAAAAAGGTTGCGGCTAGGGTACTAAAGTTATCAAACGAAGCTCTAGGTAATTTGATATACCATTTTTCTATCAGACCAGTTAATGTTCTCTGAAAAAGGCGAAGCCTAATCGAATCATCGTTTAGGGTGTTTGATGAACACCACAGATGAAAGGTCATCACATGATTCGACGGGTCTTCACCCGGATTTCCATTAAATTTAGGAATATCTGAAGGAAGTTTATGCGGAATCGCTGGCCACCAAGGGGCGTAAGAAATTGGATCGTTCGTTAGCCGATTTAGATCTGGTAACTTTAAAGTCACCACAAAGGGTAACTGTTGATTTAGGTTTGGCAAAGCATACCCATGATAAGATGGAATCACCTGGGCAGTTGGTCTTTACATACCAGCATAATGCATTTGATGTTGGTAACTTTGGTAAGGTTGATGGGCATAACCATTGTAGAATGGTTGATTTTGACCATTTTGAATATACGGCTGCCCATTATTTGCAAAGATTTGTTGCTCAGATCCTTGGTAAACTTGTTGGAATTGTGGTTGTTGATATTGCACTAGCCATGGTTGTGAAGCCATGTGCTGTTGTCCAATATTGGCTGTTTGACCAAGATGAGGGGTAATTATACCGATTTGGGCCTGTGTCATTCCACTAGTTGGTGATTGTGGTTGAGTTGTAGGGATAAGAGGCTGTTGCAATACAACCTGAGAAACCTGAGGTTGGCATACAACAGGCAACGCTTGTACTTGGGACACTGTCATAATAGCCGACATAGTTGGTATATTTGACATAGGTAAACATTGTTGCATTGAGTATACAACTCTTGGTTGTTGAGGCAATATTGGCACCCAACCGCTAGATGTAATTCTAGCATAGCCTGAATTTTGTTGTGAACTCTCGTATGGTTGTCCTCCCGGAGGAGACAATGAGAGGGTATATTGCCGCCCATACAGCGGTAATCTAGTACTTAAAGGAATGGTTTTCCCTTGAGGACCGGACTGCCCAAATTGACACCGTGAAGGATCAATTTGCTGAGACTCAACATAAGAGTTCCTGGATATTATTTCGGATGAACAAATGGGAACAGACCATACTGTCGAAATAGCCCCTGAGTGGGCCCCATCTAGCGATTGAGAGCTAGTTGGAACAGATGGTATGCCGGTGAACATTGTTGGAGTGACAACAGGAAGTTCTATCGTCGCTGTGTCAGATGACACAGTCCTAGATGCCGACGGTTGTTCAGACATTTCTAGTCTATACAAAAGATTTCCTAGCGATTCTATAGGAGCTTCCGATAACGGTAGACTAATTTCTGATGAAGAAGGATATAGGGTGATCCCGACTCCAAATTGTGATGGAGTACTAGCTGGAGGATCCTCCACAATCTCTTCTATAGCAATCAGACCAGGTGGAAGAGGAAGACTGTCAGGTCCGTAAAATATTTCCGGTGTCAAAGAAGGTATAGATTCTGCAACAACAGATATTTGGGGAATAACACCTTCCGAATCAGCTGTAGATGGAGCTGGTTCAGTAATACAAGTGTTTACCTTCACACTAGGATCAGCTCTACTGTCCTTTGGTGGCTGCGGAACTTCTTCTATAAAGGTAGAGATACCAGAAATGTTTGGAGTAACCGAAGCCTCCGATGATGTCGGAACACTTGTTCCAACTTTATCAGGGGTTTTTGAACCGGTTAAACGAGTCCGCTTCGTCCATAACAGTTTTGATTCGGGAGACAAAGACGGTTGACTCGTAAGCCTCCACGAACGACGGGGTTTCAATTGACTTTCTTCCACGATTGCAGATTACTCGATCAACTAAAAATCAAGGGGAAATATGATTTTGAATTAAATGAATTTTAGACGCTTTGACACAACTTGTTTTTTCAATTTTTAAGAGTCAAGAAAAAACAAAAGATGACTCTAGTCGCCTTCGATTTTTAATGAGCTTGAAGTGACAAGTGCTTAGATGGACCTTTTCCTTTAAGGAGTCTGAAAAGGAATGAAAGAGACTACTCTGGAAATCTAGACAGAGGGATTACCAAACCAATCGCAAAATTGCAGAATACTTTTTACGGTACGGCAGTCAATCTTCCTGAATGCTGTGTTCAGAGCATTGCGATCGATAGGGCGACAGACACGGCTTCCTATGGATAAAGGATATAGCCTATTGTGGTCTCCCAATATATACTTGATGATACGTGGGATCACAAGTCCGTACTGGCACTTATCGTCTCAAAGTGGAGGAATCGCCCAACCAGCAATGAAAACAAAAGTTACCAGGCTTTACGATGCCGGAATACGTCTCTAGCCTAGACTTCTAAATGTTGTGCGTTAGGTTCCAAAGCGTTTTTAGATTCATTAAATTTATTTTACAGTTGATCTTGTTTAAGAAATTTGCCTTTCAGGTTCACAACGTGATGTGGATATACAATTCCTAAAATGCAATCTAAGATGATAAACAATCGTTTAATCTTCTTTTTTGTAATGAAAATCGTAGCTACTAAAGAAAGAGAGATGATATTCTTTCAACATAGAGCAGAGAGCACACACTATATGCACTGTCCTAAATCAAACCAACAAACAGTGTAAATGCAAATGCACATGCATGTATTTGTTTTCAACCTTCTTAATGTGTGAATGATAAAAAGAAAGCTAAGCGCAAATTTGAATTATTTTTCAAAGTGACATTACTAACAAGCTTCTTTTCAAGACAAAATGAAGACAATGACAACACTATGCAATTTGGAATTGAAAACTTGCTTTCGACACTTGAAAAACTACTAACTCAAATCAAATACAAGAGTAACAGTGTAATCGACTATCAAGAACAATCAGATTCTCTTCTATGACTGAAAACGACACTTGCGACACTTTCAAATCAAGAAACGGCAGTTCAATTACGCTACTTCTTTGTAAAAGAGAACTGAAAATTGCTCACAATACATAAAAAAAAAATTACAATTCTTTGCACAATGGAGGTGGAATAATGGCAAGGAAGGGAGTTTCCAACAGAGGTATACTGACTATAGACAGTGTTAGCGCTTGAAATTTCACCTCAGGCTGAGAAAGGTAAACTCCAAGGCAACATCAAACCACTTAGCCTCGTAGCTAGCCCTACGTGGCAGGAGAGGGCTCTCTCCGGTCTATCTCGGTAAAGATCTTCAACGGGTGAGATAACCAATAAGGAAACACTGATTTTAGGCTAGTAAACTGATAAAAGGTTTGATTTGGGATTTTTTAGGGTTTTGGTGGAAAGTTGGGGAAAGGCAATTTTAGGTGCGGGGATTGGACACAGTTTTTGCAGGGGGTTCTTTGGGGAAAGGTAGGAGACTGTATTGATGCCTTTGAATTAAGTGAATGGATAGAAATGACCGGTGAGGAGCTAAAGAGAGCAAGAAACCTTCAAGAGTTCTCTTTAGACAGATGAAAAGATAAATATTAAGCAAACTTAAAAGCAGAGCATGGCAATCATGAATTCTACTTTAACACTTCATTTTCCTAATTTGCAGAAGGAAAAGTAAGGAGATGATTCACATAACAAACTTACAAGTACAAAGAGAAACACACCATCAATACATGTAACCACAGGAATCCCAAAAAGGACTGCAAAACCCTGGTCTTTCTTCCTTTGCCAAAATTGCAGAGATACAATGAGTAATACAATAGAGCTTTCTCCCTCAAGAGTCCAACCCTCCAACCATGAAAATGATTGAGAAAATACATAATATAGACCATTCCAACCCATTCCCTAGCCTCTAGGGGTCGAGCTCATCCTTCTAGGAGTTGTTTCAACCAATTCTAAACTGAGCACTAAAATCTAGGCAGTCAAAACAACTTGCCTCTATAAGCTAGGAAACCAATTCATTCATTAAATGTTTGCTATTTCATGAATGAATCTTCTAGAATAGGTAAACAAGTGTCATGTCAACATGAAAATACATTAATTACATCAAAGAGGGTGAAAAATCCCATCACAAGTCAAAACTGGTCAAAGCTGGGGGAATTCCTGAGCTGTAGATGAATTCCTGTGAAAACTACCCAACAGGTCGCGCCCTCTTCCTGAACGGGTCGCGCTACTTTGGAGCTGATTTTGAGGTACTTCCAGGTGTCCAAATGAGGCAAAAGTGGGCTTGTTGGAAAGGTCTGGATGTCTACGTTCCAACCCAAGTGGAATTTCGAAATGTGGTGGTCATTTGCCCCTCCAAAATTGCAATCTCCCAAGATTGCTTCCTGTGTGTCAAAAAGGTGGCAAAAAGTCATTTTTTGCTTGTTTTTTGACTTTCTGGAGGCCCAAAACTTAGTCAAATTTCTTGGTAATGGCTGAGCAAGTGTATCTTTACATGAAAAATCCAAAAATTCTAAGTTTTCCCAAAAAGGAGTTGCCCAACGAAAAGGTTGCGCGCGGCGCGCGACCCGTTGGTGGAGAAAACCTGTTTTTTGCCAAAAAAAAACCACAAATGACCAAAAATGCTCAAAATTTTTAGAATTTTGTGCTGGAGTTAAGTCATTTAGTATCATGCTCCTTCAAGGAAGCCTCAGCCAAGATGTGGAGGGGATCAGGCCTTTTCCTTTGTTTTAGTGCTTTGGTTAACCGCCCTTGGATCACCTTCATTTTCGCCTTGCATACATGCATTCGGGCCCAATAGTGGTTTTTCATGTTCCGGAGCAGGTCCTTATCTTTATTGGCCTTGGCCAGCAGCCTCTCCAAATGAGCATTGACCTGGAGAAACATAGCCTCTCGAGAGATAAAATCCTCCCATGGGATACCCTGCTGTTTTGACTGTTTAAATGCTGCTCCAAGGGGACAAAAACACAAGGGAGATGTTTAGGGAGGAAGAATTTTGAAGGGATTTAGGGAAAATACATATGAAAGGGGAATTTAGGAAGCAATTATGAAACATATACCATCACATAATCATATTTTGTAGGGGTTTCATAGGAGGTAGGGTTTAGGGACTTTGATATTTTTGGTAAGGAGATTAGGTGAAAATGACAAGGGAGATGGTTGGGATGTGGGGAAAAAATGGGAGTGAAAGGGATGACCTTGAGAGCAGCAAAACAAAACCCTAGCTTTACTTGCACTTTGACATTTTTAAACAAAATACACATGAACTTCTCCTTTCAAATTGATGGCATTAAAACACATTTTCATGCTCATGCAAGCTTTAGCAAGCAATAAACCTTGATGATTAGAGGCCTACCTGCAACCTTAAAGAATTTTGGGGTCGTTTGGCAGTTTACAAGTGATTTTTTGTGGATGAATTCCCAACAGGTCGCGCCAGTGTATTTTCTCAACTGGTAAGACCCCCCTGACAGGTCGCGCGCACCCAACAGGTCGCGCGCTTTTGCAGGAGGATTTTGGAGGCCTTCCTAGTGTTGGAATCGGGTGCAGGATAGCTCGTTAGAAAGGTATTTGAGTCTACTTTCCAACCCAACTATAATTTTTAATTTGGATTTCATTTTCCCTGTCAAAAATCAAATCTCCCAAGACTGGTCAAAAAGTGCCAAATGAGGCTGCCTCAAGGAAGAGTGCTGTTGCAGTCAACTTTTGAATGCCTTCCTAAACCCCAAATTGAGCTCATGATAGCTCATTGGAAATATATTTGTGTCTAGTTATCATTTTACCCATCAAGCAAATCATTTGGCCAACCAAGCTAGGATAAAACTTGATTTTCCCAAGGTCACTTCAGAGGTGTCTTTGATTCTCCTGAGGCAACGGTATTCTTGACATTTCTCTCAAACCATGACACCTGTGCAAAAAGTGAAGGAGGTTTCTCTTATTTGGCATGTTTTGGACAAAAAAATCTCTCAATTTCCCAAGATTCATCTTTGATTTCTCTAAAACATCTTTTGAGTGAAACTTGTCCCGATGTGTGGAACAAGGAATTTTGTCGAAATGAAGCGAAATGAAGGGGATAAGGGGCTTCTAAATTCTTGGGGAAATTTTTGGAAGTAGGGAGGGATGTTAGGAAGTAGGGGAAAGTGGAATCTCAGAGATTGAGTGAGGGGAAGGGGTCCAAAAGGGCAAAACACAGGCCCAACCTAGAAAATTGTCAGGTTGTAGCTAGAAACTAGGGTTTGTGCGAAAATGAGGAATTTGGCGGATCTAAGGGATGGGAAGCATTTCATAAGGTAATTTAAGGATAGGGGAAGGTGTATGAACATCAGGATACAAGTTTCGCTAATGATTTGACCGTCCAAGAGAAATTGCCTTCAAAACCCTAGGAGAGGGAAATGACCTTACCTAGGCGCAACTGAAGCATGAACAAGATGTAAAATGACTCATTAGACACTGACATGATAATGAAAACCCTATGAATGATGACAAACGCAGCTAAATGGTGACGTAGATTTGCATTTGGGCAACTTTGAAAAGAGTGAGAGCAAACCCTAGACCTAATGCCTAGTGACCAAATTTTGCTTGAAAACTCTTTGAAATGACAAAATTTGACCTTGACACTTTGAGACCACTTTGTAAGAGCATATTTGATCACTGGAGGAAGGCTGGAAAGACTGACACTAACATTGGCTCCAATGGGGATGGTAGCTCCTTGGAGGTGCCAAGAACGACAGATCTCTGGAAGAGCTAGACAGTGCCTTCATCCATTGGGCAATGGAGTCAAAAACTCAAGCTGAAATGCATGACTGAAAACTGATGACTCGACAACACAAATTGACTCTCACTCAACTAAAAACTGACTCCATACTTAAACACAACCGACAAACTAGAAATGATGCTCAAAGGGGAGCTTATTCATCACAACCTACCTTGACAGTTTCATTCATCACCTGATCAAGTGAAATGAAACAACCAATGCAACCAAGTAAGTATTCCATCTGCTGTTCGAATTTTCCGCAAGTGCTCACTCATGAACAACAAGAGAGAACTACTAAAAGGCAACTCCCATGATAACTTAGAAACAGATCCGTTGAATGATATGAATTCTCGATCCGCCTCCAAAAACACTGCGTAAGGATCTTGAAGTTCATGCACATTGGGACTTAGCTCATCTAATGGATTACTTCTCGTTTCCTCAGACCATGAATGCAAACTTTGATCTGAACCTTGTGACGAGATCTCTGCTGAAAATGAGAAAGAAACCGGCTGCCGGATCAAATTCAAATCAGCACATGTTTCAAGCTCACATGTAGACAATGGAGAAAAACTTTGACTGCAAACCTCATCCAAAACAACAGCTATTGGATCATGAAAAACTTGAAAAGACTGCTGCAATCCCATTTCTATTGGTTCCATTGTGATTACATGATTGCCTACATGTTGCTCATTCTTCACTGAAGATGGACTATGCAAATTTCCCTTCAAATACTGAAATGATTCAAAACAGAATGGTAAGGAACCTTCTTGTATCATTTGATCAAATATGTCAGCTTCCATGCCTTCATCTGCAACTTGAAAACCAATGGCATTTGGGGGCTGCAAATCTGAATATGAGAAGTCTGGAACAAGGTTTTTATTGCCTTCAAGATGGTCTAGATCAAGACTTGTTGACAGCTGATTTCTAAGTTCATGGAAGTTGCCTCTAATGAATTGACATGAATCAAAACAAAAAGGTAAAGATCCTTCACTTACTTCAAACTTTGCTGCACTTTCCTCATCACTGTCATAGCTGATATGTGATGGTTGAACATTGTATTCAAGCTGCTGAAAATGAACTTCCTCCTCCCACAAACTAGCTGCTGATTTGTCTGCAAGATTAGCTTCTGTTTGGAGAACATAATCATCATCATACTGATCATACTGAGGCAAATCATCGGTATAAAACATATCATCAAGCATGCAGGTCATATCAACAGTTCTTTCTTCGCCAAGGTGATCTACAAAACAATCATTATCAGATCTATGACAACTAGGATAAGAAACAAAATATTTTGGATCAGCGACTTGTTCTTCTTCAATCAGCGCGCCATGAGATTGAACATCATAATCATTCCTTGCGTTGATCTTGTCCATCATCTTTTCCACTACACTTACCAAAATGTCAAGCTTCACCTCTAGAGATGTTGATTCTTCTGGATCTATGTTTTTCATCTCTTCTTCTTTCAACCTTGCCCTTCGGATCAGTAGATGCACCTCTACATTTACTGCACGGTTTTGCATCTCGTGAAGTGTTGCAATATCCCTTTCTCTCAGCTGAAACTCCATCTCCGGATCAAAGGCACCCGGATAGTGCAAGAGAGCAGATCTAGGAGTAGGCCTTATATCAACTGGCATCGAATAATAAACTTGGTTAAATCTGGCTGAAAACTGTTGTACTGTCTCCCCTGGTAATCTTTTCAGCTGGTTATACTCTTCTACAATCAAGAAAAGGTTATGCCCGATCATCCACCTGTCGAGAAAAACTTTGACGAATTGCTGGAAATCTGAGATGCTCGCATCAGGCAGGGTTTTGAACCAACTCTTCACTTTGCCTTGCAAAGAAAGAGCAAAAAGCCTAATACTAACATCCTCTTCATAAACTTCAAAAAGATCTAGAAAATTCTCAACATTCTGCACATGGTTCTCGGCATTGACATTCTTACATTCACCGTCAAACCTCGGCAAGTATAGATCATAGTTTTTGGGGAAAGCATGAAGAACAGAAGGTAAAACAAGAGGTTTATACCGATCTGGAATTTTACAAGGTGTAGGGGTATGTACAGTAGGTATAGAATTAGTCTTGTTTGCTTGGGGCTCATCAATTTGAAGATGGTCATCACAAAATTCGGAAAAAGGATCTTGATCAAGCTCAAAGGTATGCAAATCTTTGGTATTCACAATCTTCAAAGGGAAAGAATCAACTGCAAGCCTGGGATCTTTTCTCAAGCATAGTATACTTTGCAAAGCCTTCTTGACATTCTTGGGAAAAGAGAAGAAATAATTTATGACAAAGAACAAAATGTCTTGGATGAAATTCCAACTTGAATACCTGGTCTGTCCATATTGTCCTTTCATGTTTTTGCTGGTCAAGATCATCCTCCAGTGGAGTCTTTGGATCTGATCTCGAAAATGATTTAGAGTCGCCACGTGAATAATTTCAGCCTTTCAAGTGTCTGATCGTTGTCCACCATCAACAATCAGATCTGAACTTGATAAATATACTGGGGTAAAATGCAAATGAAGTGATGTATTCACAAGCTCACGGAGATGGACTGAAGCAGCGTTTATCTACTTCCGCTTATGCAAAGCAAAAGCGTTTCGAAGGCTACCTGGCATAACTTCAGGCTCCGTCTAAGACTTATGAAACAAACACATCAATCCATAAACAAGTTTTTTCTCCCCAGTATGGTCGCCAATATGTTAGCGCTTGAAATTTCACCTCAGGCTGAGAAAGGTAAACTCCAAGGCAACATCAAACCACTTAGCCTCGTAGCTAGCCCTACGGGGCAGGAGAGGGCTCTCTCCGGTCTATCTCGGTAAAGATCTTCAACGAGCGAGATAACCAATAAGGAAACACTGATTTTAGGCTAGTAAACTGATAAAAGGTTTGATTTGGGATTTTTTAGGGTTTTGGTGGAAAGTTGGGGAAAGGCAATTTTGGGTGCGGGGATTGGACACAGTTTTTGCAGGGGGTTCTTTGGGGCAAGGTAGGAGACTGTATTGATGCCTTTGAATTAAGTGAATGGATAGAAATGACCGGCGAGGATCTAAAGAGAGCAAGAAACCTTCAAGAGTTCTCTTTAGACAGATGAAAACATAAATATTAAGCAAACTTAAAAGCAGAGCATGGCAATCATGAATTCTACTTTAACACTTCATTTGCCTAATTTGCAGAAGGAAAAGTAAGGAGATGATTCACATAAAAAACTTACAAGTACAAAGATAAACACACCATCAATACATGTAACCACAGGAATCCCAAAAAGGACTGCAAAACCCTGGTCTTTCTTCCTTTGCCAAAATTGCAGAGATACAATGAGTAATACAATAGAGCTTTCTCCCTCAAGAGTCCAACCCTCCAACCATGAAAATGATTGAGAAAATACATAATATAGACCATGCCAACCCATTCCCTAGCCTCTAGGGGTCGAGCTCATCCTTCTAGGAGCTGTTTCAACCAATTCTAAACTGAGCACTAAAATCTAGGCAGTCAAAACAACTTGCCTCTATAAGCTAGGAAACCAATTCATTCATTAAATGTTTGCTATTTCATGAATGAATCTTCTAGAATAGGTAAATAAGTGTCATGTCAACATGAAAATACATTAATTACATCAAAGAGGGTGAAAAATCCCATCACAAGTCAAAACTGGTCAAAGCTGGGCGAATTCCTGAGCTGTAGATGAATTCCTGTGAAAACTGCCCAACAGGTCGTGCCCTCTTCCTGAACGGGTCACGCTACTTTGGAGCTGATTTTGAGGTACTTCTAGGTGTCCAAATGAGGCAAAAGTGGGCTTGTTGGAAAGGTCTGGATGTCTACTTTCCAACTCAAGTGGAATTTCTGAATTTGGTGGTCATTTGCCCCTCTAAAATTACAATCTCCCAAGGCTGCTTCCTGTGTGTCAAAAAGGTGGCAGAAAGTCATTTTTTGCTTGTTTTTTGACTTTCTGGAGGCCCAAAACTTGGTGAAATTTCTTGGCAATGGCTGAGAAAGTGTATCTTTGCATGAAAAATCCAAAAATGCTGAGTTTTCCCAAAAAGGAGTTGCCCAACGAAAAGGTCGCGCGCAGTTGGTGGAGAAAACCTGTTTTTTGCCAAAAAAACCACAAATGACCAAAAATGCTCAAAATTTTTAGAATTTTGTGCTGGAGTTAAGTCATTTAGTATCATGCTCCTTCAAGGAAGCCTCAGCCAAGATGTGGAGGGGATCGGGCCTTTTCCTTTGTTTTAGTGCTTTGGTTAACCGCCCTTGGATCACCTTCATTTTCGCCTTGCATACATGCATTCGGGCCCAATAGTGGTTTTTCATGTTCCGGAGCAGGTCCTTATCTTTATTGGCCTTGGCCAACAACCTCTCCAAATGAGCATTGACCTGGAGAAACATAGCCTCTCGAGAGATAAAATCCTCCCATGGGATACCCTGCTGTTTTGACTGTTTAAATGCTGCTCCAAGGGGACAAAAACACAAGGGAGATGTTTAGGGAGGGAGACTTTTGAAGGGATTTAGTGAAAATACATATGAAAGGGGAATTTAGGGAAGCAATTATGAAACATATACCATCACATAATCATATTTTGTAGGGGTTTCATAGGAGGTAGGGTTTAGGGACTTTGATATTTTTGGTAAGGAGATTAGGTGAAAATGACAAGGGAGATGGTTGGGATGTGGGGAAAAAATGGGAGTGAAAGGGATGACCTTGAGAGCAGCAAAACAAAACCCTAGCTTTACTTGCACTTTGACATTTTTAAACAAAATACACATGAACTTCTCCTTTCAAATTGATGGCATTAAAACACATTTTCATGCTCATGCAAGCTTTAGCAAGCAATAAACCTTGATGATTAGAGGCCTACCTGCAACCTTAAAGAATTTTGGGGTCGTTTGGCAGTTTACAGGTGATTTTTTTTGGATGAATTCCCAACAGGTCGCGCGCGCCCAACAGGTCGCGCCAGTGTATTTTCTCAACTGGTAAGACCCCCCTGACAGGTCACGCGCACCCAACAGGTCGCGCGCTTTTGCAGGAGGATTTTGGAGGCCTTCCTGGTGTCAGAATCGGGTGCAGGATAGCTCGTTAGAAAGGTATTTGAGTCTACTTGCCAACCCAACTATAATTTTTTAATTTGGATTTCATTTTCCCTGTCAAAAATCAAATCTCCCAAGACTGGTCAAAAAGTGCCAAATGAGGCTGCCTCAAGGAAGAGTGTTGTTGCAGTCAACTTTTGAATGCCTTCCTCAACCCCAAATTGAGCTCATGATAGCTCATTGGAACTCTCTTTGTGTCTAGTTATCATTTTACCCATCAAGCAGATCATTTGGCCAACCAAGCTAGGATAAAACTTGATTTTCCCAAGGTCACTTCAGAGGTGTCTTTGATTCTCCTGAGGCAACGGTATTCTTGACATTTCTCTCAAACCATGACACCTGTGAAAAAAGTGAAGGATTTTTTTCTTATTTGGCATGTTTTGGACAAAAACCTCTCTCAGTTTCCCAAAATTCATCATTTATTTCTCTAAAAAATCTTTTGAGTGAAACTTGTCCCGATGTGTGGAACAAGGAATTTTGTCGAAATGAAGCGAAATGAAGGGGATAAGGGGCTTCTAAATTCTTGGGGAAATTTTTGGAAGTAGGTAGGGATTTTAGGAAGTAGGGGAAAGTGGAATCTCAGAGATTGAGTGAGGGGAAGGGGTCCAAAAGGGAAAAACACAGGCCCAACCTAGAAAATTGCCAGGTTGTAGCTAGAAACTAGGGTTTGTGCGAAAATGAGGAATTTGGCGGATCTAAGGGATGGGAAGCATTTAATAAGGTAATTTAAAGATAGGGGAAGGTGTATGAACATCAGGATACAAGTTTCGCTAATGATTTGACCGTCCAAGAGAAATTGCCTTCAAAACCCTAGGAGAGGGAAATGACCTTACCTAGGCGCAACTGAAGCATGAACAAGATGTAAAATGACTCATTAGACACTGACATGATAATGACAACCCTATGAATGATGATAAACTCAGCTGAATGGTGACGTAGATTGGCATTTGGGCAACTTTGAAAAGAGTGAGAGCAAACCCTAGACCTAATGCCTAGTGACCAAATTTTGCTTGAAAACTCTTTGAAATGACAAAATTTGACCTTGACACTTTGAGACCACTTTGTAAGAGCATATTTGATCACTGGAGGAAGGCTGGAAAGACTGACACTAACAGACAGCAAAACTCCTGAATAGAGCTTAAAAGAGTGAAGAAAAACCAAAGTCTGGAGGCAAAATTAGCCTTTTCTGATCAGCGCACGTGTTACACAGGGATTCCAATATGCATCCCACCTACAGCACACGGGAAGTGTGATGCATACTGATATCCTTGAAGAGAGGGTGCGATGGTACAGTGCGAGACTTTTGATCTAGTTCTTGATCACAGTTTGCAACACAGTTCAGGGATTTAGGCCGAGCAAGTGATAATCAGTAAATAAATCATAGGGGTAGATCTAAGGAGGTTACTAGAGCCACCACAAGGGCAATTAGAGAGTTTGTAAATCGATTGTTCAGTTCATAAACAAAACTTGGAGATAGACTAAAGCAGCATTGATCTAATTTTCACTTGCATAGAAAATGCAGTTCAAAGGCTAGCTGGCTTGACTTCAGGCTCCGTCTGTAAGTTTATAAAGCAAACAAATATAGACAAACAAACAATCTATTCGCTCCCACTGTGGTCGCCATTTTGTTATCGGGAAATCTAGTGTCTATGCAGAGCTGCTAGTCCCACTAAGACTGGTAGCTATCTTAGAAACAAACAAACTAAAACTACTTTCATTTTCCTTTATGAGAAGTAGATAAGAGGGGAACAAAGGAGACCAACCTCTGTCTTGCACTTGGTTCCTTGCTTGATTCCTCTCCCTTCTGATAGATCTTTGCCACTCGCTTCCTCATCTACCCAGCTTCAAAGAGCACCTGTGGAATCAAAGCAACATAACACTATCCAAGAACAGAGATCTACTATCATAAACAATATAGGACCATATATATATTGACCACACAAATGCATATATCATCAATCATACAAGAATGTGGAGGAAAACTTGAATAGCTTTATTAATATCAAGAATAGCAAAGAGGATTACAACCAATTGTTCTGACCCAGCGTCATCCTCTCAGCAAGAAAGCCCTTCTTCACCTCATGAAAAGCTTAGATCACCCAACACTATGATGTTACACCAAGAAACCAACAACACTTCCTTACAAGATACAAAATTCCAACCTCTGGATCTCTGGGATGAGGGATCCATAAATAGATGTTTGCAAGGGGGTGAGTCAGCTTCTGAGATTTGATCAGTTTCCTCTATCTGATAGTTCTTGATTCCACTTGGAGATTTATGATCTCTTACTCATCCCTGGGCGAATGCAGAGAGGCAAGTGTCACAGGAGAAGTTTCTGGAAGATTCCATGATCCTCCACCTCGCAAATTGACTCTACCATTTGTCCACTCTCTCCCATCGCACCCCATAGAAGGGCTTTTCAGTATCCATCGCACCTCCCGTGTGCATTTAGGTGGGATGCAGTGCACTTTGACCATGGAGCAGGTGAGATGGTCCAGTTTTGACCAGTTCTGAGTAGTTTTTCATGGAGAACTTCTGGGAGATGATGTAATCAGTTGACCTTGTTCTTTTATGGGTTGGAACAACACTTTTAGGGACTTAGGAGCCCTTGGTTTATGGACATTTATGATTGGGGTTGCAGTGCCCAAAAATGTCTATAACACTCTCCTACTTCAACAAGAATTTTTTTATCATCACTCTTACCTCTCTTAGGACCCTTCCCTAGAAAGTCATGAGTCAACATGGAAACCTTCTTAACCCTCCCTCCCTTGTCATCCCCCTCTTCCTTCACATTCCTCCAAATCATGGTGGCAACTTCATCTCTCTTAGAATGGCTTCATCAAATGATAGACCTTGAATAATTACTCCATTTTTTTTAAGGTGACTTGAAATGAAACCCAAGCAAGGCAAGTGTGCGAGTAGTCTTTCACCTTAGAGGAACTCTAGAAGGAAATTTCTCACAAAAGTTAGGGCTTATGATCAATAACCTAGAAAAATATTATGGTATTTATCAAGGAATCTTCATTTCTTGTTCTTACCACTCTCACCATCTCATTATTTTTGGAGATTCTCTAATCCTCATCTAACACATTAAAAAAGAGTCTCATGCCAAAGACTTCCACCCAAAAGATATCCTCTTTAGGATCAAAGCTTTATCATCCTTGATGGGGTTTCATATTGGCTAGTTCCAAATCCAAAGAACCAACAACTATGTGGCAGATTCCCAATAAAAAAGGCAATACATATTGGTGCATAAGGGATTTATAGTTTCAATGGCCAATGTAGCCGCATTCCAATTCTTTAACCATGTGAACCAAAAGTGTCACTCCCCACATTTCCAATGCAATGGAAAATAAGTTTACAAATACACATGGGAGGAACATCCTGCCATCCCTCCCCACTCCATCTCTCATGAAATTACAACTCCCTCCCATGTAAAATATTTTTCCCTACTCCCTCACATGATTTATAGGTGGGATATCTAGTGTTTTTTTTCATTAGTTATATTCCATATCCATGCACGTTGATAGGTCTATGTTTAGTGTCTCCCTCCACTTAGTCTTATTTTCTTTGTTCTTTGAAGGAACAAATTCTCAGGTATTTTCAAGGTCATTCCTCCTAGATACAATGGATTACAATGAGTTATGATATCCATGCCCAATTACATTCTCATGGAGGCTTCATCTAAGAAATTTGCTTAGAATTGGAATATATCACTCAAATGAATTATAGTATTGGAAGAGGATGAGGATGTAAACAAGCTTGGAGGGGAATGTGGCTTGTGGCACCCCTACATTTAAAATTTTGTGTCGACCTATTAGAGGATGTGGTGCTCAAATTGGTGAATGATGTGACCTACTCCCCTATATATCACAAGTGGGATTGATCAACTTGCTCCCACATCTTCTATAGTGTGTGACTCCCCAACTAAAACCTCACTCTTTGGTCCTCCTTTAATTCCAAGGCCGCTGCAATTGTTCAAGGATGATTTCATGTCTACTCTGAACCATCCATCTCCTATGAACTCTAAGTAATTTCATCATTGTTTGCTTCTTTTTGGTAAAGCCTAAATGTCATAAGTTCCCTTCCCAAATTCCATTGTCTGTAATATTTCACTTTCCTTACATGGGGAAGAACATTATAATTTTGTCCTCATCAATGTGGTTAGTTATCTCCTCACAACTCTTTAGGTTTTTATGTTCCAACTCATCAATTCTCTTTGCACATTTTAATTTGCATATCTCTGTGATGTAATACCTTTATGCCTTAACCACAATTTTTATAAATAAATAAAATATTCCAATTTGTGAAAAAATAGGTTGATGTATTTTTTCTTTAATAAGATATGATTATGTCATTTCTTACTGAATTTGGTTTAAATGCTTGCAACATTTTTCAATGTTTTCTGGAAATTGGAATCTTCCTCACTTTTCAACACCTCTAACTATGCAAAAATGGGTTCGAGGTTGTCAAGTCTAATTTAGAAATCTAAATTGGGACATGATCTTATACCAATCCATTATTAATTAACTTTTAAGCACAATACAATATGTAATATGGGTTAAGTTAGATTGTTTTTCACTTCTAATTCAAAATTAGCGACTAAATTCATGAAGCATGAAACAAAACTCTTAATCTATTCCCACAAACATGAAATGAAACCACTCTTACTTGACGTAAGAATACTTTGGACTGGGCATATAGTGGGATCTCTCACAAAAATCCAAGTTCTCTACGCAATCATATCCAAAATGCCAAGTTTTCATTGAAATGATGGGATTATGATCAAAGGGGTTTTCAATCAAAAGGGTTGACTAATGCACTAGGGCCTTCCTTGCCGATGGAGGCAAGTGGACACTCTGATAGTATTTTACTCAAATTAGTCAATTTAGACCTAATACTAGTTACCAATATGAGAATGCACTAAGGCCTTCCCTGTTTATCAGAGGGAAGATGAGCAATCACTCATAATCTTCTACTCATCTCTTTAACTAGTATGTACTTGAATCATCATTGTATTATAGAAAAGTGTTAAATGCAAGGATAGAACTATGATGTTTGAAATGTTTAAGGCAATGAGGAAAAATTCTCAAGAGGTTGGAGCCTTCTTGTCCTAGAAAATTGGTGAATGACACTCCAAGTGCTTTGTTTGATTTGACCACTTAAGTTGATTATCAAATAACAATTGACCTATGATAATCAACAATAAAAAATGACATTGAAATCTAGTGTTATGGGCAGAAATACAAGTTCATTGATGCAATGGAATTTTCACTTAGCTCTTTTATTGCAACTGTGATATCTATGATAGTTAATCCAAAGTAGATCAAGCCAATAAAACCAAAATATATTTAAGCTTATAAAACCTTATTCATATCAAAATATCATTCTAATTAAATCTAAGTATGCTCAATCAATATGTAATTTGATAATTAATTTCTAATTAAAAATTAAATACCTAGTAACAAGGAAATAGTAACTGGTACTAGTATAGAATGTCTAATAAATATTTATCTAACCATAAAATTTACTCAAATCCTTTAATTGCTAATTAATGCTCCTTAAATACATTTAAATTACAAGTGATGCATTCCATTAAGGCAAAATTAAATAAATATGGCTATTCATTCAAGGCTAAAATACTAAGACTATTCTACTAAATAATTTATCAAATAACCAACTGATAAAACTCAAATTGGAAAAGCTTTAGAACCTTTAATAAATGAAGATGAAATTCACTAAATTAGAAAAATAAACATATGTAAATAACAACTTAGAAACTAGCTTTTCAGTCTATCTACACACCATCTAATGAGCTAGTTTGTGACCTGATATAAACATGAATGTACAGAGGTGTGAGAAATAGATATAGACATGAAAATATGAAGTAAATCAATAAGAAATTACAAGTATTTACCAAATATTTGCATAACAAAAGGCGAAGTGCACTAACTTGAGATATGGGGGGCCTCCATGGCTTAAGCAAGCACACAAAATGAAAATCAGGAGCTAAAACTTCAAAAACACTTCATTACTTGATGAAAATTATTATCAATAAGTCTGCAACTTGATTTTAAACCCACGGGATGAAATATGAGTCTTAGATCAAAATAAAACTATAACATGTGTTTTGGAAAGTCAAGTCTCTTGCCTTTATAAGCAAATTTCTAACAAAATATACACTAATCATGCTCAGAATTAATTTCTAGCTATTTTAACACTAATACTTGATACCAATCTCTCTTTTGATCACTTAAATCGTAGTTTTGATCTGCAAAATGCAAATCTGAGCATTTTTGGCAATCTGTTATATGTTTTAACAACTTATTTACCCCCATTGATTTGGGCATTTTGAAGTAGTTTTAGCTCAAACAAATAGGTTTAAACCCATGTCTTCAATTTTACCTAACTTGCATGTAAATATGACAACTAATGATGAATTGTAAAATCTACTAAAATCTGTGATTTGGTTTTCACAATGCATTTATTTAAAAGAAATTTCAAAAATTAAAATTTAATAAAAAATACCTTTAGGAAGTATTTTTATGGGAAAAATATAAGAGAATATCATCATAAAAGATGAAAATGGGTGTTTTCAAAGGAAAATAAAGGCAAAAACCATAACAATGTTTTTAGCCAAAATAAGGACTGACAAACACCAAATTGTGCAACTTATAGAAGAAATTGAGTAGAGATAATAAAGGTCATTTTATCAACCATTGATAAAATTCAATAGTATTATCATTTTGATTTCTTCTTATGGATATTTTAAGGCTTTTATCAATTTATATGTTTTTTATTGAATTTAAAGTTTCTCATTTTTGGTGCATTGTTTATCTTCATTTGTGAAAGAGCAATTTTCTATCTCTTGATTCATAATGATTTGGGTACAAATATAAAATGGAATTTTCTTCTATATCTGGTAGAGATTTGATCTTAGTAGGAGAAAATATTCTCATTGAGCTATCATGAAACAAATTTTCCCAAGTTTGGTTATTATTATTTTTTTTCTCTACTAAGAAATAGTGATTTTTTCACTTTTGACAAGTTCCTTGAAATTTCCAATAGAAATTTTGAGGTCTAAAATGGGTCTCAAAACAAAAATGTACAACCAAAATCAACTTTATAAGAACCAATAGGATTCAAGATGATGATATCAATCATGGGGGATGATTCCCCATTTTTGGAGTAAAAAAGTAAAAAGGTTTAAAAAGAACTATTTTTTCAACTTATCTTCCTATGGTTTTACTCAAATTTCGAGCGAAATCACTCATTGGATGCATAATTTAATTCCTCATCCAAGGAGTACCCATGTCGCATACTTTCGATGGACCCTGCTAAACGAAGAATGAGAAATACATGAAAAATGTGATTGCAATAAAGTTCATTTATTTCTCATTTTTCATGTAGCAGGGTCCATCAAAAGTATGCAACATGGGTGCTCTTTGGATGATGAATTAAATTTTACATCAAACAAGTGCTCCCACTCGAAATTTAAGTAAAATCATATGGAAATAAGTTGAAAATATGAGTTGAAAAATGTAGTTTTTTCTTTTTTCCCTCTAAAATTTGATGATGTAATCTAATATTTTTTTATTATTTCCACTATTATTTTATAATATTCCATAATAGGTCCATTTGAGACCTCAAATTTTCTCTAATGGAAAATCAACAAACAATTTATATGTTAATCTATCCTGGGTGATGCATGGAGCTAGATTACACTTTTTGGTAAGAGAGGGAGTGTTTAGATGGAAAAAAAGATGGCTCAATCGAGCCATTTAAGGGCCCGATCAAAATCCTTGAGTGCTAAAAAATTAGCTCGTTCGAGATTTGTTTTTAACCCTCAATCAAACTTTAGGGCTTAATCGAGCCATTTTTTCTATTAAATATCTCGCCTACAGTCTGAACGTGCCATTTGCACATACCACAGGGAATTTTAGAGCTCGACCAAGAGTGTTTAGGTAGCTCGACTAAGAGTATTGGAGTTCGATCGAGCAATTGAAGCATGAAACGTTCAAACCAATCTTGCCAATGACCTCGCAATGTCCCAGAGGCTCAAACAAAGGTAGGTATTCTATATTTTTTGTCTTATTTATTTATTTATTTTGTTTGCAAAATAAAACAAATTAATTTGAAAAAAAAGACTAACCATACAAAAACTATGAAAACCACAAAAAAAATCCTTCAAAACAACTTAACATAACATAACATAGTGTAACATGTATTGAGCATAACTATAACATTTAACATAGTATAACTATTTAAAACATTCTATATATATATATATATATATATATATATATATATATATATATATATATAGCTCACATTTAAACAATGCATCATTGATAGATACAGTAAATTCATCATGAAAAAGTATTTTTGGTCTAGTGAATAAAACAATTCAAACTCTTTTCTAATTTGTACCATATTGCTTCATTATATAGTGTGTTGTAGGCAACCAATATTTTTGGAGCTATAGTTCCATTAATGCACAAAGTAGTATATGCCACCCATTAGATTTTGTACTTCCTAAATTCCAATGGGTGACATATACTACCCCTGTGCATTAATGGAGCTATAGCTCTAGAAATATTGATCGTTGTGTGTTGTACAAGAAACATTGCCTTCATGCGTTTGCACCTAGTACATGTCATGTGTGAGAGTCAAACATTAAGAACATAAAGTCTATTCAAGTATTTGGTTGGCATGAAATTTTATTAGTTTTGTAAATAGGTTTATTTCAAATTTTTACATATATATTTAAATATTTATGTGCTATGAATAAAATGCATTATTTAGAAACGAGAAAAAGTGTGAAGGTAGATTTGATTACTTCTTTCGATTGTGTTTACATGGAACTCAATACTTTGGTTGATAAATTATCAAAAATTGGATTCTAAAGTTTAGGATTTTACGTTAGATTATTCTGCTTGAGTTTAGAAATGGGTTTTTTGTCAACATTTTTCTAAGTCAATTTTTTTTCTTAGATTAGTTTATATGTATTATATGTAAAATACAAAGGCATCCCATATAAGTGCCCCAATTGCAGGTCATCACAATGTGAGGGAATCTGTTACACGTGGTCGGGATCGTGATAGATCACATAACGCACCGAAAGTGCACATTCCACTCATAAATCATTCCTCTGACACCAGTCAGAGTGTCAAAGGCAGTGTTTTTGTCTCTGTTGATGATCATGCTACCTCTAGTGGACCTTCTTCACCTATTTCAGGTACACCTCTTGCATTTTTAAATCCTCTTTAAACTTTATGTGTTTATGTCTTGAAATTGTCTTTAATTTTTAAATTGTCTTCAATTCATGTGTTTGAATTTAATGTATATGTTATTATGCTTCTAGTTTGTTAATTATGTATGTTAAATTATGTTTATGATTTACACGCCCTCAACAAGTCGAAGTTGAGGATCAGAGTGCAACATTAATCCCTTTGTGGGATAATACTACAACTCATATTGCATTGGAGGATGTTACGACCCATCATACGTGGATCACATAAGCGATATGTAACATCCCTTCCAGTTCACTGACTTGTTGTAGTTTGTCTTTGATGATGGATAACATCAATAGGTTGATCGAGACATGCCAAAGGTCAGGCCCATAAAGCCACCTCCTACAATCCATACAAAGGATTAGGAGGCATGAGGTTAGAGGCCCAAATACTTAGGAGGTGTTAAAAGAGGCCACCAAGAACATTTATGTTCGTGGGGAGTTGTTCCACATCCCTCTAGATCGCCCTGCTAAACATAGAGGTTTGATTATTGAAATATTTTAGGAATGTTGGTGCAACCCCTTTTGTGTATGATAGATTCATTGGAGCTTGGGGCAAGTTCCCCCACCATGACCAAGTCGCCATTTATTTTTCCAAGAATTTATATGTAGAGTTCGTGTTACAGATGAGGTTGAATTCTACTGATACCGGATCTCACTATCATCGAATCATCTTGGGACGTACCTATGATCATGAGGGGGATCATAGGGACCCTGTGCATGTACCACCACCTCCGAGATTCTTTCCACTACCATCTTGGAGCTTGGTATTACCGACAGAGCTAGAGGAGTTGTCGCAGCTTGGTGGTGAGACCAGAGAGACTATTGAAGACAACATGCAGATGTCATTGGCCAGTGCATGTGTTGCATTGGATGGAGAGATTAGGATACCACCACCATTTCCTGGTGACCCACCGATGCCCTTATATGATGATGCGTTTCTTTTGAGTTTACCTGTTGACAAGATTTTGACATATGCATGTATGTATCATGATGTCATTCGTGAGACTTGGAAGGTGCATAGCCTGGGTAGCATAGTCCAAGTATATATATATATATATATATATATATATATATATATATATATATATATATATGAAAATTTTGACTCTTATTATCAAATTATGCATAATTATTTATATTAATTTCTAGTTCGTATTAGATTTAATTTATATTAATAAGTTCATGATAACATATAGACACAACCCACTACATGGGTGAGCTAATGGGGTCATTCGAGGGGGAAGTTGATCAGCCAAGCCATCCTCGACTAGATCATGTTTCCATGGATTCTCCTCCACCTCCACCTCCACCTCATAACATTAATGTGGAGGAGAGTCACTATTTACAATCACATGGACCAACAATTGAGGTAAACTTTTTTATCCCTAAGATTTCAACATTTTTTTAAGTTACACATAAATACCAATTAATTTCTAGACTAATTATAATTTTTCCTTTCCATTGTGTACACAGACTCATATGCAAAGTGTCACTAATGTTGTTGTTAAGTGGACACATGAGTGGGATGCTGGGTTTGGAGGCACTGATGATGCGGGAAAATCAATGCATGCCCCAATCATTGAGCCACAGATAGGGGAGCATTGTTGGCTTGATGGGCCCTGACCCAGGTTCAGCATTAAGCAACCAAGCAAATCCCTACACTACTGGCCCTTTCGGCATCAATTCATGGAGCACAGAATGAAGTCTCAGCCGAAGCAGTCTGGGGGGATGCAGGAACCAAGTTTCTGCACCCTGAGATGGTTGTGATGTCAATCTTATACCCTAACCCCTGTCTTTGTGCAGATCGATAAGCCCTTAGGGCTTATCGATGTTACTTATTCTCCGACCTTCAGAACCTTCATGAAGGCATACGATTGACCTTCGCACAGCCCTAACCAGTGATTCAAGCACTTACGCACCTCTGTAACTACGTATAGTTACAAGTTTCCGAATTACCTTAAGTGTTCGCCAATTTTACCATGCAATCTAGGTTATCTTTGCGTAAACATATATTCTTGCTTGCGTTCAAACAACATATAGAAATAGATACATTCGCACATCAAATTAGCATTATAATGTAAACTTGGAACTTAACATAACATAATCGGATGCAATAATGAGAGACAAAATACACAAAAATTTCAGAATACTTCTCTTTATTGATGATTCAAGTTCCCAGTACAGACTCTATACACTCTGCGCACACAGCTGCAGGGGTCCACGCACTCAGCTACGTACTTCTACCCTAGGCCTTTGCGCATTTAGCTGGAGAGCCTCTACCTACGCTAAGACTCTCGCTGTTAGCTCTCCTATTACTCAAAGCACTTAGAACTCTCTTTCTTCCTTACTCTCTACTTAGAACTTACTTACTTAGCTTCTTTTTATACAATCCCATGGTCCGCAAACCATGGGTCGATCTTTATAGCCGACATGATTCTTTACAAAACAAGGGTGGACAACCCTTAATGCCTCTTGAAATCTTCGCGCTCCGTGACCACAAAATGCGGATACTTTACATTCTTTATACAAAATTTGGGCTTTTTGCCCCAAAACATAGGCTTTTAGCCCCAAAACTGACTCTTAAGGGAACCCATTCCCAATAGGCACCCAATACAAACATGGTGACTCACCATCGAGTCACTCTACTAGCACAGAGATCTTGTCACAAAGACCTCCCAGCTCGACCTGGACAACTGCTACCTCGGCGGTGCACTGTGCGGCCTCCTGCTTCATCTCCTCGACCAACTGCTCAATCGCTGGCCCTAAGATATCAGCCTGGAGCTTCTACTAAGTCTCCTACAAACTAGCTAGCTTGCCTTCAATAGAGGCCGTGATCAAGTAGGCCTCATCCAACCAAGGCTTCAAGTGAGACTTCAACACTGCTTCCTTGTGCTGAGTTTTATCGACCTGTTCTTTCAATGCCTTGGCCTCTTGCAGCTTCATGAGTCTCTGCGTGATGGTGACAGTGTGCGTTGTCACTTTAACCTTGGCATAGCATTGTTGTAGTTCTTGTGCTTCTGTCTTCAGCCTCTGCACATTGCGGTCTTCTTGCAGGTTGGTGAGTACCTCGAGCGACTGCTCAAAAAGCATCGTGCAGTCCGTCACTGCACTTGCTATTGCTGTTATGGCATTTGTCACGATAGTCGCGCACTTCTCCCTGATTTCCGGCGACGTCAAAGGATAGGCCTTCAACTGCAATTCTGCAATTTTGAGGTTTAGCTCCAACTGAACCTTTGCCAACTCTGTGTGTACGTCATGCACTCCTGCAACGAGTTTCTGAACCATCACATCTATTGGCTTAGCCTCGGGAATGGCCAGCTTCGAGACAGTTCTGCATGCCTCATCCACAACCTTGATTATGCGTTGATTCTTTTCTATTAGGTCTGTCACAAGGTTAACAGTGGAGTCTCTCTACACAACCATCTTAGCATTGTTGACCTTTTGCTCGCTGATCACTTGCAAAGTTCGTTGTTTGTGGGCCTGAAGTTTCGCAATCACACCATCCTATAGAAGGTGAAGCACCTCGCTAAGAAGCGCTGCCAAGTTAAGTCCCACTACCTTGAGGGCGCTGACAACGGACCTGTAAACTTCGGTCTCTATCATCAATGCTCCATCTGGCAGTACTATGGCTCGGGGGTCCCTTGCGCGCAGCATCCCTGTGGCTTCTGAGGTGCCAAGGGCCAAACTGGTGGACACCATGCTGGTTTGAATCTGTGATGCATGGATCTACAGCTCACGTAGTCCCGTCTGAATAACCCCCAATGCCTGCTGTTGCTGCTACTCAAATTGTTGCAGCAGTTCTGTGGTGGCATCCCGCACTGCATCCCCTATATCATTCAGATCCCCTTATGTTAGGGTGATTGGATCCAGAGACATCTTGCTAGCTTTGGACTTCTTCCATGGCCCTACCTATTCTGGTCCTCTATTGTGCTTGATACGGAACGGAGTCGTCTCCAGGTCCGCTCCTCCCGCTCCATCTGTTCTTCCCCTTCTTCCTCTGTTTCTGGTGAAGGCGACTTTTGACCTCCATTAGAGCCACACTCATCTTCTCCTGCATGTTCATCCGTCTCTTGTGCAACAACGCGCTCTGCCTTAGCCTTATCGTTAACCTCCATTCTCCTTTTCACGTTCAGCTGTTCCATCTTCAGCTTTGCCTCTTCCTTCTTGTGATGCGTGGCGGACTTGCTCGATCCCGCAACCAAGTTCGAGGTAGTGTGCCACTCTGTCGGCTAGCGGTTAAGGACCGCGTCGATTGTGTCATCTGTTGCCAAGTAGGGAAAGTCGTGCCACTTCTACCCAGGGTCCTTCCGTTCCCATATTGAGACGTGGTGGAAGTCAGCCTTAAATTCCACGTACTCCTGCAATCTTTCAAAATTGGTAGGCAACAACAGCGACTTGCCGTTGATGGCCATATGTAGGTTCATCTCCATCAAGATCCAAAATCCATTTTGTCCTTTATCTACTGAGGATCCTTAGTTACCCAAAGTGAAGCGTACTTCGCTACCTCTAGTAGGTGTGGCACGACCGAAGGAAACTGACTGTCTTTGGGTAGCTCCCATGTTAACAACACTATGGACAACAAGATCCATGCATATTGGAATGGCTTGCTGAGATCATGTGCCTCGCGGCAGTTTGCGAGGAACTCACCGTAGAGGTAGCATGCCCAATTAAATTGAACTCCCTCTGCACATTGGGCCGCCAAATATATGACTGGTGTTGGCACTTCATCTACACGACACTTCCGCATGCCCTTCCCTGCCAAGATTTGTGTTGCCACTTTAACTGCGGGGTCAGAAATACTCATAATGGCATAGCCTCGTAGCTTCTTTACTAACTTGAACTTTTCCTTCATGGCCTCCACGAGGGCATGTTCACCAACCTTTCCTCCAAACCTCATGGCCAGATTTTCCTGTGTGTATGGTAGCCGCGTGATCTTATGGATCAACATATTAGTGATGGGTATTGGCTCCTCCCGCCATAGACACCCATCGTGTACCAAGCACAACATCTACTTGATTACCACCATTGTGATGGGTGCATGGTTGTAATGCGGCACCCATATAAGGTTGAGCAGTCCTGCCTTATCCACACCTTTCGGCCATTTCCTCTGCTCCAACGCAGTTACTCCAGTATTTTTGTGGAAGACCCAGTGCAGAAGTTGGTCTGTCGCTAAATGAGGGAGCCACTCTGGGTCCACTAAATCCCAGTATTTTAATTTAGAAAGGGGGACATGCCCCAAGCATGGTCCTTCGAACACAATTTGGTCCGACAAGAGGGGTGTGTGCAGGGTGACCTTACTCTCATCAATGTCTTTGGGCACCTTGGTCTTGCCTCTGCGTGGAGGAACGTGCTTAGGCATCTTAGTGATGGGGTCAGACCCCTTAATTTCAACATCCTCCATTTCCACCCAACATCCTCATCATCCATCAGGATATCCTCAATCTCTTCTTCTTTCAGCTCTTGGTTAATCTCTTGCCCTTTTCCTGTGCGGTGGGCTTATCCTTCTGTGGGTGTTTTCTGGGAGATTCGTGCACTGACTGCGGTGTCGCGGCCTACTTGCCCTTCTTGTTCTTGGGACCCTCCTTGGTCGGGGTAGGCCTTGGTCTAGGTGTCTGTGGGGACTTTAGTACTTCAGCTGGTATCTCTACAGGCATAACCTCTGGGTCAGCTCCTTCTGCTACCATAGCGACCTCCGAAACAGCTCCCTCGACTGTCATTGCTTCAACATCCATGGTTGTTGCTCCTAGAATAATGTCACAGATGATTTTGGAGTTAGTTTCTGAAAATTGATTGAACATTAGGCAATCAAGTAGCTATTCAAAAAATGCGTGGTTCATGCACAACACACAGCACAACTCACAATTTCTCAATATGCAAAGTGTTTTCCGTTGGGCGGACCTATGTAATTTATAGGCCATTTTCAATTCAAATCCAACCATTCCCCCCAAAATCGGTTCATTGATGCTAGATTGGCGGCATATTTTCAATATCTTTCCCATAAATTCTGACTTAAATGCGCCCCCCCCCACTCCATTTGGCCATTTTTTCATCGTCAAATCATGAACAGTGACTTTAACAGTCACTTTCCGACTGGTCTGCGCAGTTGCTCCCATGGTAGCGCATCTCTCTACGCCCTGTTGTGGACTATGTGACATTACCTCATTCCACGCAGTTCTCTCCTCATGCAACTTTCCAACTCGAGCAGTGTATTTTATAGTCTTATGCCTCATTTCAGTTACTTGGAGCACTAAGACTATGCTACCTTCATATAGTCACCTAGTTGGATCACCGATGTATGGCTTCAATCAGCTGCCATTCACCTTTCCCGGGAAGGGTTCTTGATTCAATTTGACTAGCTAAACTGCTCCACCATTGGTAATCTCCTTGATGACATATGGCCCTAGCTAGTGCATCCTAAATTTCCCTAGAAATTTATATAATTTACTGTCATATAACAAGACCAGATCATTTACCTTGAAGGTGGACAATTTGATGTGTCGATCATGCCATGCCTTTTCATGCTCCTTTTGAACTTGTTGATGAAATCCAACTAGAAATATGTCCTCCTCAAGCTCTGCTAGCTGCATGAGCCTCTCCTCCAGGCTCCGTGGTCCTCCATTACTGTGAGTGCTGCTATGCGCAGACTAGGTACAATGTATTCCATCGACATCACTGCTTTAACACCATATACGAGCATGAAAGGTGTTTGCCCAATCAACTTTTTTCACGTTGTTCTGTAGGCCCATAGCACCACGAGTACGTGCACATTGATGCAAGAGCATTCAACCCAAGAGAAAATCATTGTAATTAAGTAGACATAGGGGGTCATGTATCTTTAGAAAAGTCAGTTTCCTAAGTCTCAAGTCAATGTAATATTAGACCTTTAAGTGATTTAATTAGATAATGAGAGGAAGTGGTAAATACTCTCAAATTAAAGGAGAATCTGAGTGGGTAGTGTTATCACCCCAAGAAACTCTCCTAGGTTGTATATCAGAGGTGCTCGGGAACATTACAAACTCAACATAAAATGTTGGAAAATGGTGGATGAATGAAAGAAATGCTGCATATTCAAGCTAGATAACCACTTCTACTATGATTGACTCCAAACATGGGTGAACACCCCCAGGCTACAAGGCTTTTAACCACCAATTACTCACAGCTTTAGGGACAATGTGATGATGGAGAACACTGATCACACCAGCAGATACACAGGACCCTGTGATGGCCAGCTGCAACAAGTTTAAAGGTCTGTAAAACTGTTTTCTAATGCACAGACAAGATGACAGCTCTCTGACATTGAAACAACAGAAACCTGCAAACAAATTCAATGATGCATGCTAAATCCTAACACAGAGGTGGGATGATAGCCCCTCTAATGTTAAACATTAACAACATATGAACAACTGCAAAACAGGTACAGCTTGGAACAAGAAGAAAAAGTGGAAAGTGAGCAATCAACAACAAAAGAAGCTTGTATTAGCTAGAATGAAGACCAGAAGCTGCAGGTCTCACAGTAGTTATAGTCTCCAGAAGTTGAAGCTTACAACAAGATAACACTCATCAACCTAATTACATCGTTCTTCCGGATATATATAGAATCTGTTTACAAAATATCTCTACTAGGTTATGCGTGGAGGTGTCTTAATGGATCACCAACCACATTTATAGTTTGATATGGGTCTTCTGCTACAATCTGAATGTTTTAATGAGCACAATGGCTCTTTCTGTACTCTGGTGTACTCCTTGAACAGGTGGAATGTTCCCTACATAAATGTTCATAGTTGCTGAATGAACTCCATTGCTCGAGGTAGTACTATCTCGTATTGTTCTTTAATTACGGTAGCTAATGACTAAATGCAGGTAGCTGGATCATAACTTGCTTCTCCGCGCGGCCAAAATTGGCCAAAAACATAGTGATATACATCAAAAATGGACGAAGGGCCGAGGAGGAAATGTTGACCGTTGGATGGCAAAAAGGATGGCCAAGATTTGTTTGGAGTGCTATCAGGCGATGGATGATCATGTTAGATGAGGGCTGTTAGATCATGATCGGGGAGATCCGACGGTTGATGGGTGACAGAGATGCAAGTGTGTTAATGAGAGGGAATTCAGGTACGGTGGTGAGAAGTGGTTTCCCCGCACCGCCTTTGGGCTACGAGTGGTTTCCGTAACGGGCAATGCGATGCAGTAATATGGCATCACGTGTCTGACGGGACGGCGGGGAAACTAGCTTCCCCGGGAACTAACGGGCATGCGGGTCTGCGGAGCGGGGTTTGTGAATGGCGTTAGATTATACAGCGAGCGCAATCGAACAACGAAGAAAGGTCAAAGGTTAATGCACCCATTTAGAGTTTGATGTGATAGGCGAGGGGCGGGCCCGGGCTTAATTAAAGCTTAGGGTTATAAAATTTATTATATGTGCGGGGTGAAGAGCAATGTTATAAGGTTTAGCTTCGCGCCTGGACCAAAGGGAAAATGGGTTATACAGGGTTAATAATATTAAAACATAAAAATGCTCGGGGCGGTAAAAAGGACTTAAGCAGGGTTATGGGGGTTTATCATAGTGTTAAAGCACAATATGACCAAGGAGTTAGTAAAAGGGTTTAGGCGAGGCTTAAAAGGGAATAATAGGGATATAGGAGAAGGAGGAAACGGGGGAATAAGGAGCTAAAAGAACAT
This sequence comes from Pinus tabuliformis, assembly GCA_031772625.1. NCBI lineage: Eukaryota > Viridiplantae > Streptophyta > Pinopsida > Pinales > Pinaceae > Pinus > Pinus tabuliformis. The sequence goes on along the minus strand of CM062816.1, from coordinate 1,012,975,504 downwards.
AATGCAAATGGAAGGGAGAAATAAAACCAACTGCTGCAAACCCTTTGCAACCATAACCAACACTGCCAAACCTACCTTTTTGCCCATGAAATGTTGCAAACAGTAGCAGAGCTAACACTGGCTCCTTCTGGGGATGAGATCCTCCCTGTGAGGTCTCAAGAACCTGCAAACCACTACCTTTCGAGCTGAAAACACATTAACCAAAATTCCTAGTGTTCCATTGGGCATGGAGTCTACTTTATCTGTAAAACTGATAAAAACAGCATATTTACAACTTTTAAGGCTAAAGACCTTAAGCAACATAAACTTTCAAAAACTGCCCATTAACTGGGCCATCAAAAACTGCTTCTCCCCCCATACTTTTCAGTATGAAGGTGTTGTTCCCTTGAATCTGTGAAATTATGAAAGGCCTTGTCTAGAAAGCATCAAATTTCCCATGATTGCCTTTCTTTTCCTTCAGTGCATCCCATTTCAAAACCAAGTCTCCAACCTGAAAATTATTTGATTTTGCCTTCTTGTCAAAGGCTTCCTTAACCTTTCTTTGATGTGTTGTAGCCTTTTCAACCAACTGTTCTCTAATTTGATGTAACTCTGTCAAATCAGTGATTCTTCTTGCCATGTCTTCTTCTTCATTCTGCTCTTTTTGAAGGAATTTTGCCACAGTGAGAGTTAGCTAAATTGGAAATACAGCCTCAGTGCCATATACCAGCTTGAATGAAGAATTGCCTGTGGATTTTTTTATGGTCACTCTGTCAGCCCACAGTGCATACTTGAGCTTTGAATCCCAATTCTTTTTGTTGTCCTCTAACAGTTTCTTAATTATCCTGATCAGAATTTTATTAGAGGATTCTGCTAGACCATTTCCTTGTGGATAATATGAGGTGGAATGAACCAGTTTGATACCCATTGAAGCACACATTTCAACCAACTCTTTTGCCTTGAAGGCTGCTGCATTATCTGTGATTAGTTTATGTGGACAACCAAATCTGCAGAAGATATTCTCTATTAAAAACTTGATGACCACATTATGATCAGCTTTCCTTGTAGGGACTGCTTCAATCCACTTAGTGAAATAATCAATGGCTACTAATATCCACCTGTGCTGGCCACTGGAATGTGGATTGATTTCACCAATGAAATCCAAACCCCACTGTTGAAAAGGTCCTTTTGCAATTATCAGTTTTAGGGGCAGGGATTTTAACTGTTGCTTTCCTTCAAATCTTTGGCAACTATTACAAGATTTAACAAAAATAAATACATCAGAAAATAAAGTGGGCCAATAGTACCCAGCTCTGAGAATTTTATGAGCTTTAGTTTTCCAATAATGGTGCCCTCCACACATGCTGTTATGAAATTGCCGCATGACTTCTTCTGACTGTTCTTTGTCTAGACACCTTAAAAATATTCTAGATGGATCCCTCCAGTAGAGCAGATTTTGATTAATGCAATATTTTGTTGCTCTAAGTTTTAAAGTTCTGGCTTGATTTTGAGTAAATTCTGAAGGGATTTCTAGCTTCAGCAAGAAATTAATTATTGCAGCATACCAATTGCAAGAAGCTAGACTCTCGGCCACTGGCTACTTTCTCTCTGTTTCAGTTGTTTCCTCCTTTTCTGCCTGATCATTTTCTGCAATTGTGCATATGAAATCAATGTCCAAAGACCTGCAATTTTCCTCAGCCAATAACTTGGCAAGCCCCTGACCTCTGACCAACTTGGTGGGCTTTAGCTCAATATTAAATTCTATCATTTTTGCAATCCATTTTGCCCTTCTTCCATCGGCATCAAGTTGTGTCAGGACATCTTTTATTGCAGCAGAAGGCACATATGCAATTATCTTTGGATGCAAGATATAAACTCTGAAGGCCTTTAAGGATTTAATAAGAGCATATGCCTGTTTTTCTATAATATCATACCTCAGTTTAGCATCCCTCAAATTCTTGCTGAAAAATGCCACTGGATGCTCTGAACCTTCTTCATCTGCCTGCAATAAAACACCTGCAATGGTGTCTTCAGAGGCAAAAGAAAATATATGAAACTCCTTGCTATAATCAGGACTTAATAAAGTGGGAGCCTCCATAATAGACTCAAAGGATTGTCTTGCAGTATCAGTCCATTTTACCTCTGCTCCTTTCTTCAACATGGAGGTCACACGCTTAACCAATTCTGCAAAATTTGAAATAAATCTCCTGAGAAAATTTATTTTGCCCAAAAAAGACTGAATATCCTTCTTTGATCTAGGGACAGTCAAGCCTGAATTGCTTTGACTCTTTTTGGGTCAATTTGAACACCTGCAGCAAGCACAATATGTCCTAACAGCTTTCCTTCTTTTAAAGCAAATTGTGACTTTTTGGGATTGACTGATATTCCAAACCTTCTGCACTTCCAGAACACCTCTTTCAAATGCTGTAAATGATTTTTATGGCTGCTGGAATAAACTGTTATATCATCAAGGTAGACAAGGACAAATTTGTCCTTCTCTCCCACAAATGCTATATCCATAGCTCTCTGAAAGGTGGCTCCAACATTCATCAATCCAAATGGCGTTTTTGCATACATAAACGTGCCCCAAGGAGTGGTAAAGGCAGTCTTTTCTTGATCATCTGGGTGCACAACAATCTAATTGAAGCCTGAAAATCCATCCAAAAACAACATCACTTTAGCTCCTGAGACCTTCTGCAACAAATGCTCCATCTTTGGCAGAGGATAGTTGCCTTTCTTGGAGCATTTGTTCAAATTTCGGAAATCAACACACAGTCTGATTTCACCACTCTTCTTCCTCACCACCACTAGATTGGCCACCCACTCTGAATATCTTAGAGGAACAATGATCTTGGCAGCCAACAACTTCTTAATTTCTTTCTCAATCAGTGGAATAAGCATGGGATTTATTGGTCTTAGCTTCTGTTTGAAAGGAACAGTGTCCTTTTCCAAAGGGATTTTATGCTTAATTATATTCTTGTCATATGTTTTCAGATCACTATACTCCCAGGCAAACACATCAGCAAATTGCCTCATTAAATTACAGTATTCAGCACTTTGATCAGCAGACAAATTCACATACTTAGGCTGACATGGACTTCCTATATCATGCTTACAGACTGTAGATTGGTCTTTTTTTGGGCAGCCTTGTAAGGCACATCATTCTAGTCAAACAGTCTTTCAAGAAGAATTAGGCTCTTAGGAATATGGTTACTAGGAAGCTGAACTATGTTGTCTTTACCAATCTTATTTCTAAGCTGGGATTAGGGATTTTCTAACAAGGCTTCATTTTCTTGGTCAATTTGCATCTCAGAGAACTCATCAATGACTTGAAGGAACTTATTTATCTCATCATCATCATTAAAAACTTTCCAATGCAGGACATTCTTAGGCAAGGAAGGTCTATATTTCACTTGGATTTCATACACTAGTCTGGGAGGCATGGGAGGTATAAACAGACTAGCAGACACAGCAAGGGAATCAAAAAGCTGATTTTAGGCTCTAGGGATATATGAAATATAGAAAAAACCAAAAGAGCCTCTGATTCTCCATACCTCATCTCTGTATACTTTCAGCCTTGGGTGCTTTGTTTGAAATGTTTTATTTACTTGCTGGATTATCAGATCAGCATCTCCAAACACCTTCAGATTCTTGATTCCTCTGTCTTTTGTTGCATTAAGACCCAAAAACAGTGCTTCATATTCTGCTATGTTGTTTGTGACTTGAAACACTAGCTTAAAGGATAGCTGAATGCTTTCTTGTTGTGGAGATACTAGCACCACCCCTGCTCCTGTAGTTTCCTTGGAACATGCTCCATCAAAGAACATCTCCCAAACCTGACTTCCTTGCTCTTTCTCGGCCTAAACTGTTGGTTTCCTGCGCTGCATTTCAGCCTTCTGAGATTCTTCTATTTGGAGAATACATGCTCCAAAATCCGTGTCCACTACATAAATGGGATGATTTGTAGGATTCTTTTCATCACTAATGATATATGCCAACTTTGCTTCTCTGTACAATCTCCTGCTTTCTCCTCCAAACACTAGGACGGTGGCATAAGATAAATCATTCTGTAATGTCCCACCTAGCCTCTTAATCCACCCTCTAGACGACAACATGCCAAACTTAGGAGGGACATCTACTACCACAATATCCATTATCATGCTCTTCATGGGTAGCTGAGTTAAGGTAATGGCCAGATCTTTAATAAATCCAAGACATTTGACCTTCCTTGAATCAAAAGAAAATAAATCATGATAGGGTCTAGTGATATCAAGGCCCAACTCTTCCATGACGGCTTTAGGCATCAAATTTTGGCTGGCCCCTGTGTCTAGCAGGCAGTTGTGGAGGATTTTATCATGAATGGTCAATGAGACATAAAAAGATGGAGAATTATTATCAGCAGGTTCAATCATAGCGCTGAGCAAAATGGCAGGCTTGTCATCTTGTAAATTGACAGAGTCAGTGGAGGTTTGTTTGGTTTCTAGCTCAAGGGCTTCAAGGATAGGCTTCCTAAAAACTTCACTCTTCACCAACTCAACCAGAGGCACATATATTTTTAATTTCTGACTTCTGACTCAAAGCGGAAAGAAGAAGATGACTTATCAGAACTTTTCACCTCTTGAACTGGAGCTTTGAGGATGACTGGACCAGCTTCTGGTCTTCTTTTTTTGATATTTTGTGGTTCTGTTTGGACAGCAGCTCCATGGGCAGCATTTCCTTTGATATTCTTTACATTAGACCTCAGATTGTATCTTTGTTGCTGCTCACCAGATTGTATAACATCTCCTCTGTCCCATTCTTGACTGTCTTGTTCTTGTAGCAATGATTGTTCATATTCAGCCAATGTCAAAAATGCAGCGCTGCCTTTGTCTTCCATACAGCGAATTTCATCCTCATCCTCTTCAAATTGTTCCTCCTCCATGACTAAATTCTGAAAGGAAGCCTTAACTTTCTGTTCATCCTTTGTTTCTTCACCCCTCTGCATAATTTGTAACTGCTCATTTGCTCTTCTGAATGGATTAGGGTTTCTTGGAGCAAATGTGTTTTGCTGCCTTGTTTTTCCTGAATTTTGTTCAACCTTCAGCTTAGATATTTCAGCAGCTAATAACTCTATCATCTTGGTCATTTTATCCAATTTAGGCTCTGAAGATGATGCAGAAGAAGTGGATGCCTGATTTCTCTGCCTCCTCCTGTCATCTTGACTCTTTAACTTTTCTGTAGCCATGATATTAGACTCTACTTCTAATGCTGCATCTTGCATGTCTACCAGAGTAGCACATCTTCTTTCTCTCAATAATAGGCAGAAATCAAAGTCAAAAGCATTGGCATAAGTAAGTTTGGCAGAGGTGGGGGTAGGCTTTACCTCAGCTAGAACCTTACTATACATTCAATTGAATCTTTTATTAAAATCAGGTATTGTTTCCCCATTTTCCCTCTTCAGATTACCAAACTCAGTATGATAATACAACAAATCCTTTTTATCTCCCCATTGCTTCAAAAATGCATCATCTAATGCTTCAATATTTGTTATTGATCTCTGGGGTAACTCTCTAAACCACTTCCTAGCCTCCCCATCAAGGCTCTCGACAAAAACTCTCATCCACACATCATTCTCACTTATATCTAAATTATCAGCATAACTGTAAATTGCTTCAAGGTGTTCTTCTGTTGTTACTCCCTCTGTGCTAGTGAATTTAGGCATATATTTTTGATATTCTCCCACGGGCATAGGATTTAAAGGAACAGGCAAGACCAATGGTCCATATCTGGCAACTACAATTCTTTCTATCCTCGTAAGTACTTGCTGTCGTGCCATGATTGGGATATGTGCAAGGATAGTAGCAAATTGAATGGTAGGGAGTAATGTGATGGATGGCAAAGATAAATGGATGTTGTGGACTGGATGGGATGCTTTCTTTGGACTAAGATTCAAAGGGGAACTAACTGAGCAAGGGGCTGAACTAATCTCTGAAGGTTTTACTTTATTAATAGTGCTGGTTACTAAATGTTCAAACTATAAATCTTCAGCATTAACTTTATCTTTCAAAGATGCATCAGACCTATTAGGATTACCTGATCATGATGCCCCTTTCTGTGAAGCTTTCTTCGATTTAACAGTCCTCTCAGGTTCAGGTACTGGTTCAGCTGGCAGCTTCTGAGGATTTCTTCGAGTATTTCTCGCAAACTGAGCCAAAACTTCAATGTGGAGTCGCCAAAGGGTGGTCTTCCACCAATGGAGTCGCCAGACAGATGATTACAACCAAAATCTATGTTCAAACCTTGTCTATCATCAAAGCTTGAAGCTGTGTCGTTCTCCCAGGGAAGCTGAGCTTCAATTCTCCTTTCCCCGGCAACGGCGCCAATTAATGTTATCACCCCAAGAAATTCTCCTAGGTTATATATCAGAGATGCTCGAGAACATTACAAACTCAACATAAAATGTTGGAAAATGGTGGATGAATGAAAGAAATGCTGCATATTCAAGCTAGATAACCACTTCTACTATGATTGACCCCAGACATGGGTGAACACCCCCAGGCTACAAGGCTTTTAACCACCAATTACTCACAACTTTAGGGACAATGTGATGATGGAGAACACTGATCACACCAGCAGATGCACAGGACACTGTGATGGCCAGCTGCAACCAGTTTAAAGGTTTGTAAATTTGTTTTCTAATACACAGACAGGATGACATCTCTCTGACATTGAAACAACAGAAATCTGCAAACAAATTCAATGATGCATGCTAAATCCTAACATAGAGGTGGGATGATAGCCCCTCTAATGCTAAACATTAACAACATATGAACAACTGCAAAACAGGTACAGCCTGGAATAAGAAGAAGAAGTGGAAAGTGAGCAATCAACAACAAAAAAAGCTTGTATTAGCTAGAAATGAAGACCAGAAGCTGCAGGTCTCACAGTAGTTATAGTCTCCAGAAGTTGAAGCTTACAACAAGATAACATTCATCAACCTGATTACATCGTTCTTCCGGATATATATAGAATCTGTTTACAAAATATCTCTACTAGGTTATGCGTGGAGGTGTCTTAATGGATCACCAACCACATTTACAGTTTGATATGGGTCTTATGCTACTATCTAAATGTTTTAATGAGCAGAATGGCTCTTTCTGTACTCTGGTGTACTCCTTGAACAGGTGGAATGTTCCCTACATAAATGTTCATAATTTCTGAATGAACTCCATTGCTCGAGGTAGTACTATCTCGTGCTGTTCTTTAACTGCGGTAGCTAATGATTAAATGCAGGTAGCTGGATCATAACTTGCTTCTCCGCGCGCCCAAAATTGGCCAAAAACACAGTGATATACATCAAAAATGGACGAAGGGCCGAGAAGGAAACATTGGCCGTTGGATGGCAAAAATGATGGCCAAGATTTGTTTGGAGTGCTATCAGGCGATGGATGATCATGTTAGATGAGGGTTGTCAGATCATGATCGGGGAGATCCGACGGTTGATGGGTGACAGAGATGCAAGCGTGTTAATGAGCGGGAAGCCAGGTACGGTGGCAGGAAGTGGTTTCCCCGCACCGCCTTTGGGCTGCGATTGGTTTCCGTAACAGGAAATGCGATGCAGTAATATGGCACCGCGTGTCTGACAGGATGGCGGGGAAACCACTTTCCCCGGGAACTAACGGGCATGCGGGTCTGCGGAGCGGGGTTTGCGAATGGCGTTAGATTATATAGCGGGTGCAATCGGATGGCGGAGAAAGGTCAAAGGTTAATGCACCCGTTTAGAGTTTGATGTGATAGGCGAGGGGCAGGCCCGGGCTTAATTAAAGCTTAGGGTTATAAACGTTATTATATGTGCAGGGTGAAGAGCAATGTTATAAGTTTTAGCTTCGCGCCGAGACCAAAAGGAAAATGGGTTATACAGGTTTTATAATATTAAAACATAAAAATGCTCGGGGCAGTAAAAAGGACTTAAGCGGGGTTATGGGGGTTTATCATAGTGTTAAAGCACAATATGACCAAGGAGTTAGTAAAAGGGTTTAGGCGAGGCTTAAAAGGGAATAATAGGGATATAGGAGAAGGAGGAAACGGAGGAATAAGGAGCTAAAAGAACATAATGCAAATGGAAGGGAGAAATAAAACCAACTGCTGCAAACCCTTTGCAACCATAACCAGCACTGCCAAACCTGCCTTTTTGCCCATGAAATGTTGCAAACTGTAGCAGAGCTAACACTGGCTCCTTCTGGGGATGAGATCCTCCCTGTGAGGTCTCAAGAACCTGCAGACCACTGCCTTTCCAGCTGAAAACACATTAACCAAAATTCCTAGTGTTCCATTGGGCATGGAGTCTACTTTGTCTGTAAAACTGATAAAAACAACATATTTACAACTTTTAAGGCTAAAGACCTTAAACAACATAAACTTTCAAAAACCGCCCATTAACTGGGCCATCAAAAACTGCTTCTCCCCCGATACTTTTCAGTATGAAGTTGTTGTTCCCTTGAATCTGTGAAATTATGAAACGCCCTGTCTAGAAAGCATCAAATTTCCCATGATTTCCTTTCTTTTCCTTCAATGCATCCCATTTCAAAACCAAGTCTCCAACCTGAAAATTATTTGATTTTGCCTTCTTGTCAAAGGCTTCCTTAACCTTTCTTTGATGTGTTGTAGCATTTTCAACCAGCTGTTCTCTAATTTGATGTAACTCTGTCAAATCAGTGATTCTTCTTGCCATGTCTTCTTCTTCATTCTGCTCTTCTTGAAGGAATTTTGCCACAGTGAGAGTTAGCTAAATTGGAAATACAGCCTCAGTGCCATATACCAACTTGAATGGAGAATTGCCTGTGGATTTTTTAATGGTCACTCTGTTAGCCCACAGTGCATACTTGAGCTTTGAATCCCAATTCTTTTTGTTTTCCTCTAACAGTTTCTTAATTATCTTGATCAGACTTTTATTAGAGGATTTTGCTAGACCATTTCCTTGCGAATAATATGAGGTGGAATGAACCAGTTTGATACCCATTGAAGCACACATTTCGACCAGCTCTTTTGCCCTGAAGGTTGTTGCATTATCTGTGATTAGTTTATGTGGACAACCAAATCTGCTGAAGATATTCTCTGTTAAAAACTTGATGACCACATTATGATCAGCTTTCCTTGTAGGGACTGCTTCAATCCATTTAGTGAAATAATCAGTGGCTACTAATATCCACCTGTGCTGGCCATTGGAATGTGGATTGATTTCACCAATGAAATCCAAACCCCACTACTGAAAAGGTCCTTTTGCAATTATCGGTTTTAGGGGCAGGGATTTTAACTGCTTCTTTCCTTCAAATCTTTGGTATCTAACACAAGATTTAACAAAAATAAATACATCAGAAATTAAAGTGGGCCAATAGTACCCAGCTCTGAGAATTTTATGAGCTGTAGTTTTCCAATAATGGTGCCCTCCACACATGCTGTTATGAAATTGCCGCATGACTTCTTCTGACAGTTCTTTGTCCAGACACCTTAAAAATATTCTAGATGGATCCCTCCAGTAGAGCAGATTTTGATTAATGCAATATTTTGCTGCTTTAAGTTTTAAAGTTCTGGCTTGACTTTGAGTAAATTCTAAAGGGATTTCTAGCTTCAGCAAGAAATTAATTATTGCAGCATACCAATTGCAAGATGCTAGACTCTCGGCCACTAGCTGCTTTTTCTCTGTTTCAGTTGTTTCCTCCTTTTCTACCTGATCATAATGTGCAATTGTGCATATGAAATCAATGTCCAAAGACCTGCAATTTTCCTCAGCCAATAACTTGGCAAGCCCTTGACCTCTGACCAGCTTGGTGGGCTTCAGCTCAATATTAAATTCTATCATTTTTGCAATCCATTTTTCCCTTCTTCCATTAGCATCAAGTTGTGTCAGGACATCTTTTATTGCAACAGAAGGCACATATGCAATTATCTTTGAATGCAAGATATAAACTCTGAAAGCCTTTAAGGATTTAATAAGAGCATATGCCTGTTTTTATATAATATCATACCTCAGTTCAACATCCCTCAAATTCTTGCTGAAAAATGCCACTGAATGCTCTGAACCTTCTTCATCTGCCTACAATAAAACAGCTGCAATGGTGTCTTCAGAGGCAAAATAAAATATATGAAACTCCTTGCTATAATCAGGACTTAATAAAGTGGGAGCCTCCATAATAGCCTTCTTAATAGACTCAAAGGATTGTCTTGCTGTATTAGTCCATTTTACCTCTGCTCCTTTCTTCAACATGGAGGTCACACACTTAACCAATTCTGCAAAATTTGAAATAAACCTCCTGAGAAAATTTATTTTGCCCAAAAAAGACTGAATATCCTTCTTTGATCTAGGGACAGTCAAGCCTGAATTGCTTTGACTCTTTCTGGGTCAATTTGAACACCTACAGCAAACACAATATGTCCTAACAGCCACTACAACAAAACCAGCGATTAGCGTCCCTTTTTACTTCTTTTTTTGCATCTAGAGCCCATTTTTGGTGCTATTTGCATCCATTTATCAAATATGGTGCAAAACTTGACACAAAATTTGCATCAAGTTTTGCACCAAATCTTACACCAAGTTTAGCACCAGGTATTGCAATAGGTTTTGCACCATGTTTTGCACCAAATTTTATGCCAAGTTTTGTGTCATCCTTTACACCAGGTTTTGTTCCAGTTTTTGCATCAAGTTTGGCACCTAATTTTGTTTGACATACTTTTGCATCCTCATTTGCATCCACTTTTTGCACCTACACTTGCATCAATTTTTGCATCGACTTTTGCATCCTTTTTTAAATCATTTTTTGCATCCATTTTTTCATCCATTTGTGCATCCCTTTTGCGCCAAGTTTTACATCGAGTTTTTTGTCTAGTTTTGCATATAATTTTGCATCTACTTTTGTTGCATCCACTTTTCCATCTTGTTTGGCATCCATATTTACATCCTCTTTTGCATCTATTATTGTACCCACTATTGCATCTAGTATTTTTGTGCCACAATTAGCGCCTAGTTTGGCACCTCCTTTTGCACCCACTTTTGATTATAATTTTGCATCCACGTTTGCATCCTCATTTGCGTCTAGGTTTTCATCAACTACTACATCTATTTTTGCATCCCTTTTTGTATCCAATTTTGGACCAGGATTTGCATCGGGTTTTGTGTCTCGTTTTGCATCTACTTTTGCATCGACTTCTATTGCATCCACTTTTGCACACAATTTTGCATCCACTGTTGCACCCATTTTAAATTTCACTTTTTGCATCCCTTTTTACATCTTCATTTGCATCATACTTTGATTCTTTTTTTGCATCTATCATTACATCCACTTTTGTTATGCCACAATTTGCACCATGTTTTGCACTCACTGTTGTATCCACGTTTGCTTCCAATTTTGCATCCATGTTCACATCCTATTTTGCATCAAATATTGCATCTATTTTTGCATCCACTTTTGTGTCAGGTTTATGCATTGGGTTTTGCATCTCGTTTTGTATCTACTTTTGCATCTACTTACATTGTATCCATTTTTTGCATCCAATTTTGTTTTGCCTGTTGCATCAATGTTTTCTTCCACTTTTACATCCATTTTTGCATCTTATTTTGCATATTTTTTTGTCTATTGTTACATCCACTTTTGTTGCACCATATCTTGCGCCTACCATTGCAACCACATTTGCTTCCACGTTTGCATCCCCTATTGCATCCACTTTTGTTTCATCCATTTTTGCATCTGCTTTTGTGTCCGTCGTTGCATCCACATTTGTTTCACCACAATTTGTGCCAAGTTTTACACCTACCATTGGACCCATGTTTGCTTCCACTTTTGCCTTCATGTTTGCATCCAAGTTTGCATTGACAACTGCATCTACTTTTGCATCCACTTTTGTGTCAGGTTTTTCATGTTGTTGTGCATCTACTTATGTTGTATCCACTTTTCATCCAATTTTACTTCTATTGTTGCCCCCATTTCTATGTTCGCTTTTGCATCCCTTTTCCAACACTCATCATATTTTCTGCATTGATGATATTCCTTATGGCATTGACAATTATGAACAATTGATGACAATGTCAATAATATTGACAATGATGAAAATGAAGATGATGGCGATGACATGAATTGTGATTATGATGATAAAGACGATAGTGGTTACAATGACAATGATGATGATGGCAATGATTATGATGATGACGATGCTAATGACGTTGGTGAATCTTCCCAATTTTAGATGTTGTCATTGTCATAATCATAAGCATTATCTTTGGTGTCACCATCATCATTTTCATCTAGGTCATCATCAAAAACAATAATGGCATGAATGATGATGATGATTACAACAATGTCGATAGAAATTACATTAATGATGATGATGGGGATGATAAAAATGACAATGACGATGATAATGGTGGTGATGATGATCATCATCAATCATCTCTCAAAAATAGAGTTGTTATTTCTCTTACGTATATCAATGTGTCCTAAACAACCCTTTTCTAGCACTGATCACATTTTTTGGGTTGATGATATTTCTTACAACATCTACAATTATGAACAATTGCAAACAATGTCCATAATGATGATGATGATGGCATGAATGGTGATTATGATGATAATGTAATGATAGCAATAACAATGACAAGGATGATGGTGATGATGATGACAATGATTATGATAATGAGAATGACCTTACAATCTTATGGATTCGTGAACAATTACTAGTTTCAATACCATCTTCTGGATACGTATTACTATCATACTTTTTAGATTTTCTGTCTCTCTTGAGGTATCTTACTATAATGGTGTTGTCAACACTAGAAAGATATCTTGTTGTAATGGTGGTTCTAATGTTAGCACTAGCAAAGTTTTTGTTAAATTTTGGTTAAAAAAAACCAATTTATGCAATTATTTTGACAATCTATGTAAAAAAGTAAATAACATCCAATTATTTTGACTGTAGTCCCGTTGATTATCATGAATTCACCAGTCTGAAGACCATCTTCTACATACATATTATTATTAAACTTTTTGCATTATATCCCTCTTATATCTTGTTGTAATGGCAATATTAGCACTAGAAAATATCTTGTTGTAATGGTGATGTTAGTATTAGCACCAAAAAAATCACTAAATTTTGGTAAAAAAAAGTTTATCATTTATTTATTTTTAATTTGGGAAATTTTTGTTTTTATATTTTTTGTTTTAAATTCTATTTTTATGCAGTAATATTTTTTTTGGTTGAATTTTGGTAGTAACTAGTTTTTGGTCTAATCATATGTATTAACCATGTTCTTTATGCTACAAGTCTAATTGTTGGGACAAAATTGCTCTTTCAAATAAGTTGCAAAAAGCATATAAATGGCACACTCCATCCATTGCAAGTCCTAACCTAATACTGCGAGGTTCATCCTTGAATTTTCTTGGCCATTTTTCCTCTATATGTTTCATTGCTTTGGAGTCCATAGGAATTCGCATGAATCCATCTTTACTCCTATTCTTTGCATGCCAATCCATCAATTGTGCAAGATATTTACAACGAAACATCCGTTGTAGTCTAGGAATAATTGGCATGTGTCGTAAAACCTTATTTGGAACTGTAGAATCTTGTACATCCGTACGATATCTTTTCTCTTTGCAAACAGGGCATTCTTCATTGTCTTTATATTCATCTCTATATAAGATGCAATCATTTTTACATGCATGAATTTGCTTATTTTCAATCCCCAACTTGACTAACAATTGACGCGCTTCTCTACAAGTTGATGGCAACACATTATCTTCAGGGAATATTTTATCCTTTAGAGCCTTGCAAGTTTTTTTTTCAAACCTACACGTTAGAAATGTCATTTATAACGTTGTTTATATACCATAATGTAAAATCCACCTCAAATTAAATTAAATGAAGTTATTACTTATATTCTAATTGAGGACACAAATTGACAGCGCAAAACTAGAAAAATAATTCAAATAATTACTAGAGTAAGGTAGTGAAGCTCTTGTCTGACCAACCAAATAATTACTTGATTTCCAATAATATTAATGTGCATGAAAGCTTGGATATTCTACTTGCACCCGATTTGAACACCACTGTCTTTTCTGCTTGCTTAATTGATGCATTGATGTTGATATCATCATAATTATGTTGGCGGTAGTTTCCCTCTATATCAGCATCATCATTATTATGCATAGGATCATCACCCTCATCATTGTTTCCATCCCCAAAGAAACTTGTGAGCATTTCGTTCAATCCTTCTTCATGCATTACATTTTCATCGACATCTCTACTCTGAGTAGTGGATGGCATGTCATCAATGTATGCTAATTTCATCAATTCCTCAAATTTTTCATGTGGTAGTGCTCTCTTCAATGCTTCTCTTCTTCTCCTATTATGGTTTAAAGGATGAATTGGATCATCTCGTTGAATTCTTAATGGTCTAGTTGGATCTTGATCATTAATAGGCGTATCATCAACATCGTTTACCTATAATTAAATGCAACCATTATTTAATGTTAGATAGCAATTACTGTATAGAACATGGATCCATTTCAAAGATATACGCAATAAATTACTCAACAAAACAACATTATACATATATACAATAAATTAAAAATATTATTTTATCCTAGGGCAGAGGAATTGTAGACATTCTATTAGCTAGCCACTTCTAACAGAAGAAATTTGTGATTATCTGAGACAGTTATTGTATCCTTTAACATTGGAAAATACCTTGGAACCTTTTGCCTCCCATTAGACATAGTTACTGGTTGGTTCTTTAGGCTTTGTCTCTAGAAAATCTGTCACAGCTGGCATCATATAGTGAAGGTCAAGCACCTGGGGAATGCAGTGAGGAGAAGCTTAGTTCTAAATGATGTTTAGCAAAGTCACATCTCACTAGTTAATGGTGAAGCTCAAGAAGATGAATTAAGTGATCCCAAAACTAGCGAAGGATTTCATGACTCTGTATATCAAAGAAAGGATCATTATGAACTTGCTTCAATGGCTGAAACTCAGGATGTTGAAGAAACTATATTTCAAAAGCAAAATGATGGCTCTCCTGATGCAGTTTGCATGAAAGTGAGAAATCCTGAATAGGTAGATATGTCCAACGAACTTCAAGGAACATATGAGAACATTCAAGCTTCAGAGGATGAAGTGCATCAAGACAACTTTTCAGACAATGGAAATGAGTTTTATAACCTCAATGTTGTATGGTTCAACTCCTCAAAAGGAGGAAGATATAATTGAGCAGATCACCAAGAATGTTCAAATTCCCTTAACAGATGGTGATCAAGTAGAACGTGGATCTTACAATGTAGCTCTGGAAAAGAATGCAGTTGAAGATGAAGCATATCAAGAAAGCAATAGTATTGTTGATGGCATAATTGATGCAAGTCCAATTAAAAAAAATTGTTTGATATGGACAACCATGGAAAACATGAGGGATTCATTGCCCCTGACAAAATTGAGGGAAAAGAGGATGACGAGGAAGAACAATCTATACAGAACGGAGCTAAAGAGACACAACCCAGCTACTAATGATTTGTTGCAATAATTCTAGAACAAATTAAATGAGTGAAGCTTCCAGATAATAATGATATGTTCCCTTGTTCAGGTATAACTAATTCTATTCTTGAAACAGAAGCAGACATTTCAATCGATTTTGTAGACTGCAAGAATGTGTTCTCTCATCAAGATATGTATGATTTTGTTCCAGATAAAAGATGGATTGTCTCAGTAATGATAGTACTGATGTGTTGTTCCCTCTGATGTAATGACTGGTTACGAATTTTGTAGGTTTTTTTACATGACTCTCGCCATAGGAAGTCTCTCGCTCTAAATCTTTATTTTTCTTAAGGGACCTTGTTATTGCTCTCAGTTACAGTCTCCCATCTCTTGTATACTACATTGTACACTGTTCATCCATTCATCAATGATCACATTGACATAGAGACATTGTTCCTCTGCGACATAGTAGGCTTCACTGCACATATGTGTCTCACTATCCTCTGTATATATATAGATGTGTCTTTGGCTCTACACAGTTCATATGGCTCACGATGTATAAGACTTTGTTCCTCTGCATTATGTATAAAATTAACAAACAGGTTGACTAACACGTTCCTCTATAACAAAGTCAGTTTGAATGAATCTACATTGCTTCTCTGCGACATATGTTGGCACTGATGCATAGTTAATATGGAATCGATACTCCATATATATGTAATCTAACCAATAGCATCAAATGGTATCATCTTATATGACCATGGAAATAACTCCTAATGAAGACTGTAATCTTACAGAGACCAGCATAAATAAACATGTTGAATTTAAGATCCATAAGGCACTGTTCAGTATTTTTTAAGTGACAAAACACCATTGTTGAGAATTCGATGTTTATATGTAATCTAACCAATAGCACCAAATGGCATCATCTTATATGACCATGGAAAGAACTCCTAATGAAGATTGTAATCTTACAGAGACCAGCATAAATAAACTCGTTGAATTTAAGATCCACAAGGCACTGTTGAGTTTCTTTTTAAGTGACATAGAGATCAGTGGTAAGATCGAGTCTGACACCAACGATGCATTTGTGAGAGGTTCCTAGCCATGTAGTGAAGAAAAACTCCTTGCTACCTCGTGTTGTATGCCCAAATCTGATGGCTTTCATACAAATCCATAAATAAATCAATGAGTTATTTTGCCATAGTGAAGGATATATATACACGCACACACACATGCTGACTGGGAATGTGAAGAAGGCATGCCATTAATCAATGAGGAGAATGATCCATCAAAAGAAGCTGGAAAATTGAATCCGTCCTAAGAGTATAGAGGACCCCATAAGCACTGTGTGAACCCACAAACTGAGCACTACTTCCTCGCCAAAGGCATCTGCATTTTTGGAGAATCTCTTGACCCCCCATTTTTGTCTCTTAGAGCAAGAGGATTAATGGGTTTTCTTGTTTGATAAGACTTTTCACTTCTACAATCCTTTTTTAGTCTAATTCCTTATAGTTCTAGGAGATTATCTTCATTATTTACTATGAGATTTGACCCCCCATGAACAAGGGGAGGGCTGCTTCATTTTCAAGTTGTTTTTGTCCCTTTGGAGAAGGAAACATCCATTCTTTGTTGAATCCCTAATTATACGTCCTTGTCTACTCAATCCTTCATCAAATATTTGTTTGATTCCCTTCCAGCTTTCTTAGAAACACAACTTTTTCCTTTCTCTTGTTCACATTCCTCTTCATATCTTTCATCCATAAAACTTGCTAGAAAGGGTCCCTGGTTTGTTTGCTGAGTTTTGGGAGAGATAAATACTTCTTCCTCTTCTGATTCAAGTTCTTCCTCATTTCATTCCTAGGTTGGAATATTGTCTAATAGTGGCATCTCCTCATTTTCTTTTCCATGTTTTTTTTTAATGAATTCATATAAGTTATCTTGGATGATGACATCTTGAATTTCTCCTTCTTTAACATGCTCTAGAGTCTCATATCGGTTACCAAGTTGGGATGGATTCTTACTTTTACTTGAGGAAGAAGATTGAGCTCCTTTAGGGGAAATGGTCTTTTTGGGGGATTGGGGGGGGGTGTGGGTGGCAGAATTTTATTCCCCCACTATTTTTCTCTTGGCCTCTAGCTGCTACATTTTGATCACTTGCTCTTCTTCTCTGGTTTTTGCCATTGATCTCCCTCTTTTTCCTAGTTCTGTTGCTCCTCAAATTGTTTACACTTCCTCACAAAATGCCCATATTCATGGTAGAGTTTGTTTTCACAAGGCAATAGGTCATAATCCATCTCTTGGATGAAGGGATAATTATCTAAGGATAAAAGAACAATAGAAGGAAAACCTTTATTGAGAGCCACTTCAACAAAAATTGAGCATAGGCAAGAATTCCTTTACATTGTTTAACTTGATATATATAGTTTCCCAATACATTCCCAATAGATTTGAAGGTTCCATTGTTCCAACAATGATGAGGGAGATAAAGAAACTTAACCCAATCTGAAACAATTGAGGGAACGCCATTCTATGAATTAAAGTTTGGAATCTAACGATCCAAGTATAAACCTCGAGTGCCCAAGAAGTATGGACAATTGTAGACTATTAGATCTACCTTATTTTCAAAGAGGAAGATGAAAAATCCATAGCCACAAAATGAGACAGAGAGTTGGCCTTTAATGAGAGGCTTCCAATTTTTGTCGATCCATGAATTTAGTGATTTGGGGGAGGGCCAAATGCCCTTAAACTAGCCAACCAACCCCTATTTGCCAGTTTGAGATTCACCAAATGCGATTGAGCAATGTGCACTAATATCTTGGGAATTTCTTCAAGCTTTTTGACAAATTGATTGAGCTTAGCCCAATAATCTTGTGAATTGCCCAAAACTAACACATTGAAAGTTGCAATGTCAAGATGCCCTACCAAGCTTGAAGCCAAAAAAAAGTCATATTTGCAACAAATATTTAACAAAGCAACAAACCTTAACACTGAAAGTGCAAATAAATTCCAAAATTAAAATAATTAAAATTTAAACATCACACTTCTTTTGCTCAATCATTCATATTCAACGTTAGGATTGCATAATCCTAAAGCACATATATATATATATATATATATATATATATATATATATATATAACATTTATACACTTTGAGTGGGCCTAAGAGCATGTATTTCCTCCTAAAAAATCACAAGCTCAAAACCAGAAAAAAATAGAATATGTATGTCTTTATAAATTTTTAACTGTGATGTTAAAATTAGATAATAATAATAATAATATATTTAAGGTTATATGATTTTTTCACTACTATTAATTAGTAACCAGTATTAATTAGTAATAAGTATAAGAAAGAAACTTTGCCCAGCAATCGGTCGTTGAGCTAGATTTTACCTTTCTTCATAATAAAGAAAGTCCGCCGAGCAATGGTGTCTTTTCATTGATCCTTGCCCTGGTTGGGTTGATCCGCGTGTGGGTGTGTTTGTGACGTCGATGGGCTCTTGCGAATCTGACGGCTGAGATTCATTTGGCGCCAAAGTCATAGGAATTTGAATTTTCAGGTGGATGCATGAGGTGAGCGGGAAGATTTCAAAGCATTACATTGAATTGAATCTGTTGTTGAAGAAGAGGTAAAGAAGAAAAGCAGGAAAGATGTCTGGTCGCGGAAAAGGAGGGAAGGGTTTGGGAAAGGGAGGAGCAAAGAGGCACCGTAAGGTGTTGAGGGATAACATTCAGGGTATCACAAAGCCTGCCATCAGACGGCTGGCTAGGAGAGGCGGAGTCAAGCGCATAAGCGGTCTCATCTATGAAGAGACGAGGGGAGTTCTCAAGATCTTTCTCGAGAATGTTATCAGGGATGTCGTACCTACACTGAACACGCCCGGAGGAAGACAGTGACCGCCATGGATGTCGTTTACTCCTTGAAGAGGCAGGGCAGGACCCTCTACGGCTTCGACATATGCTACCCTGTGAACAAAAACTCGGGTGTGATTGGATGCTTCGCGTAGAAGAAACATTCAATTCCGACTGCAGACTTCTTGTAGATCCGTTGCTGTATACAAAATGCAAACAATTGACATACAAAGTGTTTTAAATTAGAAGTGAAAAATTGTGCAATAGTTGACACAAAGAAGGGAACAAAACATGGCATACAAAAGGATATCAAATTGGGCAAAAACAAGGACACATAAATGGGCACCAAATTAGATGCAAAAAAAGACAACAACTAGATGTAAAATAAGATGCAAAGTTGATCGTTAAAAAGAAGCAAAAAACGTTACAAATTAATATGCCAAATGATGATGCAAATAATGGTGTAAATTTGGGATGCAAACTTGGGCGCAAAAAGGAAAAAAAAAAGATGTAAGAAAAGACATAAAACAAGATGCAAAATGGGGCTGAAAAAAGGTGAAACCAAGGATGCCATATTGGATGTAAAAAATGATTCCTAATCAAATGCAAATTTAGGCTCAAACTCAGACACAAAATTATATGCAAATGTGGACACAAAATGAGGCAAAAAAAGATGCAAATTTGGATGGTGAAAACGATGTAAAACTAGACACCAAAAAAATGCAAAATTGGATGAAAAAGTGGGTGTAAATAATGGTGCAACATTGGACACAAGTAGACACAAAAAATGGTGCAAAAAGGGGCATAAAATAGCTTAAAATTGGATGCAAAACTTGGTGCAAAAACAAATACAAAAGTAGACGTAAAAAATGGCTCTAAATTGAATGTACCATTAGACACAAAATAAGATGCAAAGGTGGACACAACACATGACTCAACATAAGATGCAAATATAAATGCAAATTTGGATGCTCAAAATGATGTAACATTAGATGCAAGAGATGGTGTTAAAAATGATGCAAAATTGGATGAAACAAATGACGCAAAATATGGTGCAAAATGAGATGGGAAAAATGGAGACAAATCAAACGTAAATGTGGATGTAAAAAATGGTCCAAAAAAAGATGCAAAAATGGTCACAAAAATGGATGCAAAATTTGGTGCTAAATCAAATTCAACAGATGTTGCAAAGATAGGCACCAAAGCTGGTGCAAAAATAGAAGCAAAAACTAGTGTAAGCCTAGATACAAAATCTGGCGTAAGACTAGATGCAAAAACTGACACAAAATGGATGCATAAAAAGACGTTAAATTGGATTCAAAATACAGTGTAAACTTGATGCAAATGATGGCGCAAAAATGGAAGCAAAGAATGACACAAAATAGGAAGCAAAAGAGAATGAAAAATAGATGCAAAAAATGACACAAAACTAGAAGCAAAACCTGTCATAAAATAAGATGCAAATATTGGTTCAAAATTTGATGCAAAAAATGATGCATAGTTTGGTGTAAAAAATGATGCAAAATCTAGCGTGAAAAAGGATGCAAAATCAGGTGCAAAAAAGGACGCTTTAAAAATTGTACAATAGAGCCAGATTTAGCGCCAGGTTGCTCATCACAATTACAAAAAAATTGCACTAAAATCTGGCGCTAAATCTGGCGCAAATCGTTGGTTTTGTTGTAGTGAGCTTGCCTTCTTTTAAAGCAAATTGTGACTTTTTGGGGTTGACTGATATTCCAAACCTTCTGCACTTCCAAAACACCTCTTTCAAATGCTGTAAATGATTTTTATGGCTGCTAGAATAAACTGTTATATTATCAAGGTAGATAAGGACAATTTTGTCCTTCTTTCCCACAAATGTTATATCCATAGCTCTCTGAAAGGTGGCTCCAGCATTCATCAATCCAAATGGCATTTTGGCATACATAAACGTGCCCCAAGGAGTGGTAAAGGCAGTCTTTTCTTGATCATCTAGGTGCACAACAATCTGATTGAAGCCTGAAAATCCATCCAAAAAAGACATCACTTTAGCTCCTGAGACCTTCTGCAACAAATGCTCCATCTTTGGCAGAGGATAGTTGTCTTTCTTGGAGCATTTGTTCAAATTTCTGAAATCAACACAGTCTGATTTCACCACTCTTCTTCTTCACCACCACTAGATTGGCCACCCACTTTGAATATCTGAGAGGAACAATGATCTTGGCAGCCAACAACTTCTTAATTTCTTTCTCAATCAGTGGAAGAAGCATGGGATTTATTGGTCTCAGCTTCTCTTTGAAAGGAACAGTGTCCTTTTCCAGAGGGATTTTATGCTTAATTATATTCTTGTCATATGTTTTCAAATCACTATACTCCCAGGCAAACACATCAACAAATTGCCTCATTAAATTACAGTATTCATCACTTTGATCAGCAGACAAATGAGTGGACAAATTCACATAATTAGGCTGACCTGGACTTCCTATATCATGCTTACAGACTGTAGATTGGTCTTTTTTTTGGCCAGCCTTGTAAGGCACATCATTCTAGTCAAACAGTCTTTCAAGAAGAATTAAGCCCTTAGGAATATGGTTACTAGGAAGCTGAACTCTGCTATCTTTACCAATCTTATTTCTAAGCTGGGATTGGGGATTTTCTAACAAGGCTTCATTTTCTTGGTCAATTTGCATCTCAGAGAACTCATCAATGACTTGAAGGAACCTATTTATCTCATCATCATCATTAAAAACTTTCCAATGCCGGACATTATCAGGCAAGGAAGGTCTATATTTCACTTGGATTTCATACACTAGTCTAGGAGGCATGGGAGGTATAAATAGACTAGCAGACACAGCAAGGGAATCAGCAAGCTGATTTTGGGCTCTAGGGATATATGAAATATAGAAAAAACCAAAAGAGTCTCTGATTCTCCATACCTCATCTCTGTATACTTTCAGCCTTGGGTGCTTTGTTTGAAATGTTTTATTTACTTGCTGGATTATCAGATCAGCATCTCCAAACACCTTCAGATTCTTGATTCCTCTGTCTTTTGCTACATTAAGGCCCAAAAATAGTGCTTCATATTCTGCTATGTTGTTTGTGACTTGAAACACTAGCTTAAGGGATCGCTGAATGCTTTCTTGTTGTGGAGATACTAGCACCACCCCTGCTCCTACAGTTTCCTTGGAACATGCTCCATCAAAGAACATCTCCCAAACCTGACTTCCTTGCTCTTTCTTGACAGAAACTGTTGGTTTCCTGAGCTGCATTTCAGCCTTCTGAGATTCTTCTATTTGGAGAATACATGCTCCAAAATCCGTGTCCACTGCATAAATGGGATGATTTGCAGTTTTATTTTCATCACTAATGATATATGCCAATTGTGCTTCTCCGTACAATCTCATACTTTCTCCTCCAAACACTGGGAAGGTGGCATAAGATAAATCATTCTGTAATGTCCCACCTAGCCTCTTAATCCACCCTCTAGACAGCAACATGCCAAACTTAGGAGGGACATCTGCTACCACAATATCCATTATCATGCTCTTCATGAGTAGTTGAGTTAAGGTAATGGCCAGATCTTTAATCAATCCAAGACATTTGACCTTCCTTGAATCAAAAGAAAATAAATCATGATAGGGTCTAGTGATATCAAGGCCCAACTCTTCCATGACGGCTTTAGGCATCAAATTGTGGTTGTCCCCTGTTTCTAGCAGGCAGTTGTGGATGATTTTATCATGAATGGTCAATGAGACATAAAAAGATGGAGAAATATTATCAGCAGGTACAATCATAGGGCTGAGTAAAATGGCAGGCTTGGCATCTTGTAAATTGACAGAGTCAGTGGAGGTTTGTTTGGTTTCTAGCTCTAGGGCTTCAAGGATAGGCTTCCTAAAAACTTCACTCTTCACCAACTCAACCAGAGGCACATATATTTTTAATTTCTGACTTCTGACTCAAAGCTAAAAGAAGAAGATGACTTATCAGAACTTTTTACCTCTTAAACTGGAGCTTTGAGGATGACTGGATCAGCTGCTGGTCTTCTTTGTTTGATATTTTGTGGTTCTATTTGGACAGCAGCTCCATGGGCAGCATTTCCTCTGATATTCTTTATATTGGACCTCAGATTGCATCTCTGCTGCTGCTCACCAGATTGTAGAACAGCTCCTCTATCCCATTCTTGACTGTCTTGTTCTTGTAGCAATGATTGTTCATATTCAGCCAATGTCAAAAATGCAGCGCTACCTTTGTCTTCCATACAGCGAATTTCATCCTCATCCTCTTCAAATTGTTCCTCCTCCATGACTACATTCTGAAAGGAAGCCTTAACTTTCTGTTCATCCTTTGTTTCTTCACCCCTCTGCATAATTTGTAACTGCTCATTTGCTCTTCTGAATGGATTAGGGTTTCTTGGAGCAAATGTGTTTTGTTGCCTTGTTTTTCCTGAATTCTATTCAACCTTCAGCTTAGAGATTTCAGCAGCTAATGACTCTATCATCTTGGTCATTTTATCCAATTTAGGCTCTAAAGATGATGCAGAAGAAGTGGATGCCTGATTTCTCTGTCTCCTCCTATCAGCTTGACTCTTTAACTTTTCTGCAGCCATGATATTAGACTCTGCTTCTAATGCTGCATCTTGCATGTCTGCCAGAGTAGCACATATTCTTTCTCTCAATAACAGGCAGAAATCAGAGTCAAAAGCATTGGCATAAGTAAGTTTGGAAGAAGTGGGGGTAGGCTTTACCTCAGCTGGAATCTTACTATACATTCGATTGAATCTTTTATTAAAACCAGGTATTGATTCCCCATTTTCCCTCTTCAGATTACCAAATTCAGTATGATAATACAGCAAATCCTTTTTATCTCCCCATTGCTTCAAAAATGCATCATCTAATGCTTCAATATCTATTATTGATCTCTGGGGTAACTCTCTAAACCACTTCCTAGCCTCCCCATCAAGGCTCTAGACAAAAACTCTCATCCACACATCATTCTCACTTATATCTAAATTATCAGCATAACTGTAAAAAGCTTCAAGGTGTTCTTCTGCTGTTACTCCCTCTATGCTAGTGAATTTAGGCATATATTTTCGATATTCTCCCACAGGCATAGGATTTAAAGGAACATGCAAGACCAATGGTCCATATCTGGCAGCTACAATTCTTTCTGTCCTCGTAGGTACTTGCTGTCGTGCCATGATTGGGATATGTGGAAGAATAGTAGCAGATTGAATGGTAGGGAGCAATGTGATGGATGGCAAAGATAAATGGATGTTGTGGACTGGATGGGATGCTTTCTTTGGACTGAGATTCAAAGGGGAACTAACTGAGCAAGGGGATGAACTAATCTCTGAAGGTTTTACTTTATTACCAGTGCTGGTTACTAAATCTTCAAACTGTAAATCTTCAGCATTAACTTTATCTTTCAAAGATGCATCAGACCTATTAGGCTTACCTGATCATGATGCCCCTTTCTGTGAAGCTTTCTTCGATTTAATAGTCCTCTCAGGTTCAGGTACTGGTTCAGCTGGCAGCTTCTGAGGATTTCTTCGAGTATTTCTCACAAACTGAGCCAAAACTTCAATGTGTAGTCGCCAAAGGGTGGTCTTCCACCAATGGAGTCGCCAGACAGATGATTACAACCAAAATCTATATTCAAACCTTGTCTGTCATCAAAGCTTGAAGCTGTGTCATTCTCCTAGGGAAGCTAAGCTTCAATTCTCCTTTCCCCGGCAACGGCGCCAATTAATGTTATCACCCCAAGAAACTCTCCTAGGTTGTATATCAGAGATGCTCGGGAACATTACAAACTCAACATAAAATGTTGGAAAATGGTGGATGAATGAAAGAAATGCTGCATATTCAAGCTAGATAACCACTTCTACTATGATTGACCCCAGACATGGGTGAACACCCCTAGGCTACAAGGCTTTTAACCACCAATTACTCACAACTTTAGGGACAATGTGATGATGGAGAACACTAATCACACCAGCAGATGCACAGGACCCTGTGATGGCCAGCTGCAACCAGTTTAAAGGTCTGTAAATCTGTTTTCTAATGCACAGACAGGATGACAGCTCTCTAACATTGAAACAACAGAAACCTGCAAACAAATTCAATGATGCATGCTAAATCCTAACACAGAGGTGGGATGATAGCCCCTCTAATGCTAAACATTAACAACATATGAACAACTACAAAATAGGTACAGCCTGGAACAAGAAGAAGAAGTGGAAAGTGAGCAATCAACACCAAAAGAAGCTTGTATTAGCTAGAAATGAAGACCAGAAGCTACAAGTCTCACAGTAGTTACAGTCTCCAGAAGTTGAAGCTTACAACAAGATGACACTCATCAACTTGATTACATGATTCTTCCGGATATATATAGAATCTTTTTACAAAACATCTCTGCTAGGTTATGCGTGAAGGTGTCTTAATAGATCACCAACCACATTTATAGTTTGATATGGGTCTTCTGCTAGAATCTGAATGTTTTAATGAGCAGAATGGCTCTTTCTGTACTCTTGTGTACTCCTTGAATAGGTGGAATGTTCCCTACATAAATGTTCATAATCGCTGAAAGAACTCCATTGCTCAAGGTAGTACTATCTCGTGCTGTTCTTTAACTACGATAGCTAATGATTAAATGCAGGTAGCTGGATCATAACTTGCTTCTCCGCGCGCCCAAAATTGGCCAAAAACACAGCGATATACATCAAAAATGGATGAAGGTCCGAGGAGGAAACGCTGGCAGTTGGATGGCAAAACGGACGGCCAAGATTTGTTTGGAGTGCCATCAGGCGATGGATAATCATGTTAGATGAGGGCTGTCAGATCATGATCGGGGAGATCCGACAGTTGATGGGTGACAAAGATGCAAGCGTGTTAATGAGCGGGAAGCCGGGTATGGTGGCGGGAAGTGGTTTCCCCGCACCACCTTTGGGCTGCGAGTGGTTTCCGTAACGGGAAATGCGATGCAGTAATATGGTGCCGCATGTCTGACGGGACGGCGGGGAAAGCACTTTCCCCAGGAACTAACGAGCATGCGGGTCTGCGGAGCGGGGTTTGCGAATGGCGTTAGATTATACAGCAGGCGCAATCGAACGGCGGAGAAAGGTCAAAGGTTAATGCACCCGTTTAGAGTTTGATGTGATAGGCGAGGGGTGGGCCCGGGCTTAATTAAAGATTAGGGTTATAAAATTTATTATATGCGCGGGGTGAAGAGCAATGTTATAAGGTTTAGCTTTGCGCCGGGACCAAAGGGAAAATGGGTTATACAGGTTTAACAATATTAAAACATAAAAATTCTTGGGGTGGTAAAAAGGACTTAAGTAGGGTTATGGGGGTTTATCATAGTGTTAAAGCACAATATGACCAAGGAGTTAGTAAAAGGGTTTAGGCGGGGCTTAAAAGGGAATAATAGGGATATAGGAGAAGGAGGAAACGGAGGAATAAGGTGCTAAAAGAGCATAATGCAAATGGAAGGGAGAAATAAAACCAACTGCTACAAACCCTTTGCAACCATAACCAGCACTGCCAAACCTGCCTTTTTGCCCATGAAATGTTGCAAACTGTAGCAAAGCTAACAGGTAGTAATGACAAAAGAGTTCAAAGTCAATTACAACTCTTAAACAATTGCATGATTCGAGGAACTATAGGGAGAGCTTTTAGAATTTAATGAATTAGAAGTGGACATAGAGGTTAGAGTACATCTAGGAGTCAGTTCAATAGATCTAGGAGTCAAACCAAGATGAATTCAACAGAACTCACTGGCATAAATGTAAGCCTATGGGCAGAGTCAGAGGGAGAGGCCACTGATATTGAAGAATAGGCTTGTGAGAGATAGAGAAGTCTCAAATGTAATCAATTGTTCATATTTATATACATAGGTTCATTTTGGTACCGTGTAAATGTGTGAAACAAGTGTATAATGATTGATTTCTACGTAAACTCGTAGGTTCTTTAACAAAGGATTGCAGGCAGAGTTCTAAAGAATGCGCGAAGGTGAGAATGATTCAAAGGAATCATAAGGGATCTTTGAATCCAGCTAAAGGATTAGAGTAAGCTCTGGAGATATAGTGAAGGAAGAATTTGTGGAGTTAAGTTCAGAAGAGGCAGAAGAGCGGAAAGCCAAACCCTGAAGAAAACCCCAAATCATAGAGAAAATTGAAGAAACATCGCAAAACCATAAATAAATAGAGTAGCGTAGAGGTGAAGATTGACACCCAGCAACCGTTAGATCTTGAAGTTCAATGATCAGGATCAAATCGCAGAGGATGCGGAGAAATATCGCATTGGTGAACTTTAACGAAGGAAGGCGATTTTGTAACAGTGAAGGTGGATTTCGGGCAGTATCAAAACCGTAAGTGGTTTTGAAGGACGAGTGCCGATTCCACTCATAAACGACGCGTGGAAGTGGAGGCGAGAAGAGAAACCACTTTATCAGGCGGTTAAACCCCATGTTTATTTTCTTTCCGAAATCGGTGTGGTCTATTGGATCTGCTAAGCGCAGATCACTGGTAGAGAACCATCGGAGCAGCTTTGGAGATTGGGAGTAATATAAATCGTTGGATTGGGTAAGGAAATAGACAGTGGTGATTGATTTAATCGGAGATCGGTGGAAGGGAGGAGGAGCGCTTCAGCAATCTTTGAAGTCGCAGACCCGATAGCTTATAGAGGCGGACTCAATATTATTTGAGTTCCGGTCTTAAGCTTTGGGAGTAGCGTTTCATGTATTTCCTTTGTAAAGCGGAATTATAAGGAATTGCGATAAGGCGGACTTGATAAAGTATTGAGGCGCAACTATATAAATATTTGAGTTCCGGAAGGCTATCACATATTGGGAATGTGGGAAGATGTGGGTTAATGTGACCACAGGAAGTCCCAATTGTGATCAGTGATAAAGAGAACACCTTGAGAACTGTGCAAAAGCTTTAAAAAGGTGGAAAAAAGGTAAGTTTATATTTCTATGAATAATGGAAATAAAGAGTTGATAAAGGGTTTCGAGTGTTAAGCTGGTATAACCAAGGTTTATAAAGTGAAGGTTTAATATGTCGGCTTAAGGGGTTATATAAAGGTTCTAAAGGGTTTTTAAAGTCCTGATAGGAAGGATTTAATGAATGACTTTAATAGAGTCATAACCGAAGGCTTGAGAAGTGTTTAAAGCCCCGATAGAAGTTTTTAGCGAGGTGATTGAGTTCCAATACAAAGGAACTGGTGATAAAGGGGCCTTAACCATTTATGGTTATAGATTTGACTCCTGTGTGAGTCAAATACCTGGGACAGATGTATTTATGCATTGTTATGCATACTGTGGGTATGTGCGGGGGTAACCCAGCATCAAACATCCAGTCATTTCTCTGAGCATTACAGACCTTCATCATTGCGCTCTCCAATATCTTATTGAATGCTTCCACCATCCCACTGGCCTGCGGATGATAAGGCGTACTTTTCTGATGATACAACTGAAATTATTTTGTCAACGCGCTAATGGGACCATTTGTTAGATTGATGGGCCCTGACCCAGGTTTAGCGTTAAGCAGCCAAGCAAATCCCTATACTACTAGCCCTTTCAGCATCAATCTGTGGAGCGCGGACTGAAGTCTCACCCGAAGCAGTATCAGGGGATGCAAGAACCAAGTTTCCGCACTCTGAGATGGTCGTGATGTCGATCTTATACCCTAACCCTTGTCTTTGCGCAAATCGATAATCCCTTAGGGCTTATCAATGTTCCTTCTTCTCCAACCTTCAGAACCTTCACGAAGGCATACGACTAACCTTTGCGCAGCCCTAACCAGCGATCTAGGCACTTACATGCCTCTATAACTACATATAGTTACAAGTTCCCGAATTACCTTAAGTGTTTGCCAATTTTACCATGCAGATTAGGTTATCTTCGCGTAAACATATATTCTTACTTGCATTCAAACAACAAATAGAAACAGCTACATTCGTGCATCAAATTAGCATTATAATGTAAACCTAGAACTTAACATAACATAATCGAATGCAATAATCAAAGAAAAAATACACAGCAATTTTAGAATACTTCTCTTTATTGATGATTCAAGTTCCCAGTACAGACTCTATCTGCCCTATGCACACAACTGTAGGGGTCCGAACACTCAGCTGTGGACTTCTACCCTAGGCCTTTGCACACTCAGCTGCAAAGCCTCTACCTACGCTAAGACTCTCGCTCTTAGCTCTCCTATGACCCAAGGCACTTAGAACTCTCTTTCTTCCTTACTCTCTACTTAGAACTTACTTACTTAGCTTCCTTTTATACAATCCCATGGTCCGCAAACCATGGGTGGATCTTTACAACTAACATGATTCTTTACAAAACAAGGGCCGACAACCCTTAATGAATCTTGACATCTTCGCACTCAGCGACCACAAAATGCAAAGACTTTACATTATTTATACAAAATTTGACTTTTTCCCCAACACTGACTCTTAGGGGAACATGTTCCCAACAAGCACCAAACCGAGATTCATGAGGCCCTCATCCATCTGACTTGCATTTGGACTCGACTGAAATTAGTAGATTCATGTATATGTAATTAGAAATGCGGTTCAAAATCATTTATTTCCGTATTGTTTATTTTGTACAAATAATGATCTAATTAGTTTGAATTTAAATGTGTTATATTGTAGTGCCAGCTTATGGACACTTACTTTGCGCGGCATAACTCACATAGGAGTTTTGGTGGTACTTAGAGTGGATAGTTGTCTATTTTCAGGCTCATTTCACAGGGCACATTCACATGTGATGCAAACTTTGTATATTTTCATACATGGACAATTTATGAATGTACATGGACATTATTTTAGTTTATGGATGCTTATTATTTCAGTTTATGGATGTTCATGTGATATTTGTAATTTGTATATATTTTCATATGGATAGTTTATTGATACATGTATTTACTATTTCAGTTTACGGATATGTGATAATCTTGTTTATGAATGCTCATTAATTTTTTAAGTTTATGGATCTGTTAAAATTATTGCGCTAATTCAAAAAAAATCTATATACTATAACTTTTATTAATAAAATATAACAATTTTGATTTCCAGTTTCATAGACTAAGAAAATAAGTACAATCTTAAGTTATGATGCAAGTCACTTTGATACTTAAAACGAACTAAAATATATCACGTATCAACTTAATATTGAACATGGAAAGAATTAGAATCATGTTTCATATGGGCTTGTAGAAAGTGTCTTTTAGTGCTTGATCAACATGTATGTTATTACAATTCAATTTTAAAAACAAATTATTTGAATTATAAATTCATCCTTATTATAATAAATTTTACATATATATATATATATATATAGAGAGAGAGAGAGAGAGAGAGAGAGAGAGAGAGAGAGAGAGAGAGATTTTTGTGACCAACCCATATACCATTTCATGGACAACTCTTTTAAGTATTTCAATAAATTTCTTATCTCAATGTTTAATTAAAAAACACAAATAGGGTTGAAATAAGTTTTATTCCATTTTTAAAAACTCAAATATGGTTGAAATAAGTAATATTGAATTTTAAAAGATTTGGAGATGTAAAAGTTACAAATACAAGTTTTATTTGATTTTAGTTTGTTTGAGTTTATCTACAAAAGCTTAGTCATAATGCACATCGTCAATAATTTTTTTGTGCTTGCACTGAAATAAATGCACAATGTTAAACTAATTACCTTGAAATTAATGTACACCATACATCTAGTTACATCAAATTATAAATCAACATCTTCACTGAAATCAATGCATCTAATGCAAGCAATCAAATAGGATGAGAAATCAACATCTACACTAGAAAATTAATGCATCTCATGCAAACAATCAAATAGGATTAGAAATAAACATCTACACTGAAATCAATGCATCTAATGCTAGAAGCATTCAAATAGGATAGAAATCAACATCTACATTGAGATCAATACATCTAGTGCTAGCAATCAAATAGGATTAGGAATCAACATCTACACTGAAATCAATGCATCTAATGCAAGCTCAATCAAACAAGGTTAGAAATTAACATATTTAATTAAATTAATGCATCTAATGCAAGCAATGAAATATAATTATAAATCAACATCTACACAAAAATCAATGCATCTATTGCAAAAAATCAAATAGGATTATAAATCAACATATGTACACTAAAACCAATGCATCTAGTGCAAGAATTTTCTTCCCTTTCTCTCCCCCCCCATCTATATCAATACCTTCCTCCATCTCTCATTCTTTGTCTCTCTATCTCACCCCCTAGATACACACACTCTCTCTCTCTCTTCATATCTATCTATCTCTCCCTCCCTCCCTCTATCTGTCTCTTCTTCCCTCTCTCCCCCTTCAATCTATATCTCTATCTTCCTCTACCTCTCCTTTTTCATATATCACCCCACAAACATGCACATTGTTTCTCCAAACCTATATATATCTCCCTCCCTCTCCCTCCCTCTCTCTCTTCCCCTTCTCTCCCTTTGTCTTCCCTTCTATGTCTCTTCCTTCATACTCTCCTCTCTCCCTCTCCCTTGTCACTCTCTCTCTCTCTCTCTCTCTCTCTCTCTCTCCACCTTTCTCTTTCTATATGTCTTTATTCTTACCTCCCTCTCTCTCAAGTATTCTCTCTTCCTTTCTCTCCCACCTCCGTCTGTCTCTCCCCCTTGTCTCTCTCTCTCTCTCTCTCTCTCTCTCTCTCTCTCTCACTCTCTCTCTCTCTCTCAAGTTTCATCCTACAACTTTGTTGACTATCTCACTCCCTCTCTCATTCTCTCTCCATTCTCTCCATCTCTCCTTATTTGTCTTTCTATATCACCCCAAAACATATACACTACATCTCCATCTCTCCCTTGTCACTCCCTAGATCTCTCTTTCCACCTTTCTCTCTCTATATGTCTTGAACTTGCTCCTTCCCTATATTTTCCTCCAACTCCATCTCTCTATCTCCCTCTCTTTCTCAGAGACTCACTCCTCCTCTCCCTCTCTCCATCATTGTGTCCCCCTCTTTCTCTCTTACTCTTATTTCCTACTCTCTCTCTTGTATATTTCAAAATTTTTAAAATACTTTGACAATTAAAATATTATGTTTATATATATATATATATATATATATATATATATATATATATATGTTTTTATGGTACAACAAGTTTTTATATATATAATACATATTTAAAATCCAAGATTTCAAATGTGTGGTATGCATTCACCTACAGGGAAAATAATAATTTTCCATGGACATATTATCTAAAATTTTCAAAAATATTTTAGGAATGTTGATGCAACCCCTTTTGTGTATGATAAATTCAGTGGAGCTTGGGGCAAGTTCCCCCACCATGACCAGGTCGCCATTTATTTTGCCAAGCATTGATATGCAGAGTTCATGTTACATATGAGGCTATATTACACTGATACCATATCTCATTATTATGGACCCAACTTGGGGCGTACCTATGAGCACGAGGGGGATCATAGGGACCCTAGGCATGTACCATCATCTCCATGATTCTTGCCACTACGGTCTCAGAGCATGGTATTACCGACAGATCTAGAGGAGTTGTCACAACTTGGTGGTGAGACCAGGGAGACTATTGTAGACAACATGGGGACATCATTGGCCAGTACGCATGTTGCATTGGATGGTGAGATTAGGAGACCACCATCATTGCCTCACGACACACCAATGCCCTTATATGATGATGCATTTTTGGCAAGTTTACTCGTTGACCAGATTTTGACATATGCATGTATATGTCGTGATGTCATTCATGATATTTGGAGGGTGCACGACCCGCGTGACACAAACCAAGTACATATATATACAAAATATTGACTCTTATTGTCAAATTATGCATAATTATTTATATTAATTTCTAGTTTGTATTAGATTGAATTTATATTAA
Organism: Pinus tabuliformis; assembly: GCA_031772625.1. Lineage (NCBI taxonomy): Eukaryota > Viridiplantae > Streptophyta > Pinopsida > Pinales > Pinaceae > Pinus > Pinus tabuliformis. The sequence goes on along the minus strand of CM062816.1, from coordinate 1,012,942,289 downwards.
TAAGTTCATGATAACATGTAGACACAACCCAACTACATGGATGATCTTATGAGGTCATCCAAGGGGATAGTTGATCAACCATGCCATCCTCGACCATAGCATGTTTCCATGGATTCTCCTCCACCTCCACCTCCACCTCATAACACTAATGTGGAGGAGAGTCACTATGTACAATCACATGGACCAACAATTGAGGTAAAAAATTTATTCCTAAGATTTCAACATTCTCTTTTTTTAAGTTACATAGATATGATAATTAATTTGTAGACTAATTATAATTTTTCCTTGCCATTTGTACACAGACCCACATGCAGAGTGCCATTGATGCCACTGTTATGTGGACACGTGAGTGGGATGTTGGGTTTAGAGGCACTGATGATGTGATTACATCGATGTAGGCCCTAATCATTGAGCCACAGGCAGGGAAGCACCAAACCCAGATTCATCAGACTCAGATCTTATCTGATTTGATTTGGACTCAAATGAGGTTAGTATATTAATGTATATGTAATTAAAAATGTGGTTCAAAATCATTTATTTCCATATTATTTATTTTGCACAAATATTGATCTAATTAGTTTGAATTTGAATGTGTTATATTGTAGTACCAACTTATGGACACTTACTTATGCGACATAACTCACATAGGATTTTTGGTGGTACTTAGAGTGGATAATTTGTAAATTTTCAGGCTCATTTCATAGGGTGCATTCACATGTGATACAAACTTTGTATATTTTCATACAAGGACAACTTATGGATGTACATGGACATTATTTTAATGTATGGATGCTTATTATTTCAATTTATGGTTGTTCATGTGATATTTGTAATTTGTATATATTTTCATATGGATAGTTTATTGATACATGTATTCAATATTTTAGTTTATGGATTTGTAGTAATCTTGTTTATGAATGGTCATTAATTTTTGAAGTTCATGGATATGTTAAAATTATTTCGCTATTTTTTTAAAAATTATATATACTATAAATTTTATTAGTAAAATATAACAATTTTGATTTCCAGTTTAATAGACTAAGAAAATAAGTACAACTTAAGTTATGATGCAAGTCACTTTGATACTTAAAATGAACTAAAATATATCATGTATCAATTAAATATTGAACATTGAAACAATTACAATCATGCTTCATATTAACTTGTAAAAAGTGTCTTTTAGTACTTGATCAACATGTATGTTATTACAATTCAATTTTAAAAATAAATTATTTAAATTATAAAGTCATCCTTATTATAATAAAAAATACATATATGAAAATTTTTCTGACCCACCCATATATCATTGCATGAACAACTTGTATTTCTATCAATTTCTTATCTCAAGGTTCAATTAAAAAAATAAATAGGATTGAAATAAGTTTTATTCAATTTTAAAAGATGTCATGTAAACAACAAATAGGTTTTATTCAACATTATTTCTTTTGATATTATCTACAAAAGCTTATTCATAACATGATATAAGTCAATCTTATTGAAATTTAATATATATGTCAAAAAACATTATATGACAACATTTCTATAATTTTATATAATGTTACCAAATTTCCTAAATTTACTAGTAGTTATCCAAGTATTTCAATCAATTCATTATTATTGGAATAAGTTTTATTCAATTTTTAGAAACTTAAATATGATTGAATAAGTGATATTCAATTTTAAAAGATGTGGAGATGTAAAAGTTACAAATACAAGGTTTATTCAATTTTATTTTGTGTGAGGTTATCTACAAAAGCTTAGTCATAATGCACTTCATCAATATTTTTTTGTGCTTACACTGAAATCAATGCACAATGTTAAATAAATTACCTTGAAATTAATGTACAACGTATATCTAGTTACATCAAATAAAAAACCAGCACCTTCATTGAAATCAATGCATCTAATGCAAGCTCAATGAAACAAGATTACAAATTAACATCTTTAATGAAATTAATGCATCTAATGCAAGCAATGAAATATAATAAGAAATCAACATCTACACTGAAATCAATGCATCTAATGTAAGAAATCAAATATGATTATAAATCATTATATGTACACTAAAGTCAATGCATCTAATGCAAGCAATTTTCTTCCCTTTCTCTCCCCCATCCATCTATATCGATATCTACCTCCATCTCTCCTTTGTCTCTCTATCTCACCCCCCCAGACACACATGCTCTCTCTCTTCATATCTCTCTCTCTCTCTCTCTCCCCCTTCTATCTATATATTTATCTCACTTTGTCTCTCCTTCTTCATCTCTCTATATCACCCCACAAGCATACACATAGTTTCTCCATATCTATCTATATATCCCTCCCTCTCCCTCTCCCTCTCTTGCTCTCTCTCTCTTCCTCTTCTCTCCTTTGATCTCCCCTTCTATCTCTCTTCCCTTCTACTCTCCTCTCTCCCTCTCTCTCCATCTCCCTTGTCACTGCCTCTCTCTCTCCACCTTTCTCTCTCTTTATGTCTTTCTTCTTACCTCCCTCTCTCTCTCTCCCTCCCTCCCTCTCAATTCCTCTCCCTCATCCTTTCTCTCCCAACTCCCTTTGTCTCTCCCCCTCATCACTCTCTCTCTCTCTCTGATGCAGGAGCATCTGACCCCCCTTAATCAAAATTTCAAATTTTGAGCGGAGGAGAGGAGGATGTGGACCATCGGAGCAACACAAGGGAAAAATCTGTTAAAACAGAGTAATTTGATGGACTTAATTAAATATTAATGTAATCTGCCATGTATTCATATGTATCCATATAGCGAGTTGTAGAGAGATTTAAGGCTTGTTGAGATATTTGTGAGAGGAGATCAAGGAGTGGATTTGATCGGATCCTTACAGTGATCCAATCCAATATTTCTTATATATATATGAACCTGTGTAGATAGAGGGAATAGGGAGTGACAAATAGAATTTGTGTAAACCAGAGTGGTAAAAATGTAATCGAAAGGAGAGCTTGTTTCTAAGGCTAAAACACCTTAGCTTGTAATCATACTGTGTATAATATAAAGTGTGTTCAGTGTTGAAATTGTGTGCTTGTGTGTATATTTCATAGATAGTCTGAATGTTTATGTATTCCGAGGTTTGATCGACCATCAATCACTGTAAGGATCGATGGCGATCCAATGATTGTATGGTGTGTCGTGTGTAGACAGAGTTTGGTGACGGAACTATGTTTTAAGCACAGAATCCATCAAATGGCGGACGAATAAGAGAATGCACAAGATCCGTTAGATCTCAAAGGTCAACGGTCCAGATCAAAATACAGAGGAACCTGAGGGAACCATCAGAATCGTCTGATGGAAGAAATCAACGGTCATCACATGGTGAAAGAGCACGGAAGATAATCAGCGAAGAGTGGGTTTTAAACAGTGGAAGTGGTATTTCGGGTGGCCTCAAACCCATAAGTGGCATTGAAGGGTGAGCACCTAATTCCACTTAGTGATTGACACATAGCAGCGAGGTGGAGAGAGGAAACTGCTTTATCGGGTGGTTAATCCTTGTGCTATTTGTCCATCCAAATTTGATGTGGATCGTTGGATCCACTAAGCGTAGATCGATGGTGGAGGATTGACGCGCCAGTTTGAATATTCGAAGTGAATGTTGACAGTTGGATCCGGGAATGTAATGGACGACAGAGATCAGTGATTGGAGAGCGCAGTGGGAAGGAGATGGACTGAGAGTAGACCTGCCGATAATTATGGTTGCGGGTGTAATGTTTTTGAAGTCCGGGTTAAGCGCTCAGTCGGGTGTTTTCCGTGTTATTCCGATTAAATGAATGGTCCAGGGTTTTTAAAGGAAAATCCAATAAAGTGTTGTGGTCCGGGTTTTTAAAGGTTAAGGCCACATATAATGCTTCTGATAGGTTTGTGGGCCATAACCCACAAGCCTCAGGTTTGAAATTTGTAAATGAAAGGGGATTTTGCCTTACCCCAAAATCTCCTTTCATCATTTGGTATTAGAGTAGGGAAAGGTAAAGGTTAAGGGAAAGGATTTCCTGCGAGAAGGAGGAAGAGTTTGCAAGCAGAAGGAGAAGAGGTACAGTTGTTGAAGTATGGTGAGTTTATGGTCTTTACTGTCATGTAGATAGTGGCAGCAGAAGGTGAGAAGACTTGCAGCAACCTAGAGCAAGGAGTGCTCAATTGGTTCCAGAGGAGAGAACCAAAAGGATGCCAAAAGACTAAAGCTCAGAGGAGAAAGCTTGGTGAGGTATCGTGTAGCAGAGAAGACTGTTACTGCAGAGGTTGGTTGCAGCTCACAGAAGATCATGAAGGCAGTTCCACTGAGAAGTGGGTAGAATTTCTAAGGGATAAGGAGAAGCATATGACTAGGAGGTCATAAGCTTTTGTGCCTCGGGAGTCTAATGCAGGAGCATTTGACCCTCCTTAATCAAAATTGCAAATTTTGAGCGGAGGAGAGGAGGACGTGGACCATCGGAGCAACACAAGGGACAAATCTGTTAAGACGGAGTAATTTGATGGGCTTAATTAAATATTAATATAATCTGCCATGTATTCATATGTATCCATATAACGAGTTGTAGAGAGATAAGGCTTGTTGAGATATTTGTGAGAGGAAATCAAGGAGTGGATTTGATCGAATCCTTCCAGTGATCTGATCCAGTATTTCTTATATATTTATGAACCTGCGTAGACAGATGGAATAGGGAGTGACAAATAGAATTTGTGTAAACCAGAGTGGTAAAAATGTAATCGAAAGGAGAGCTTGTTTCTAAGGCTAAAACGCCTTAGCTTGTAATCATACTGTGTATAATATAAAGTGTGTTCAGTGTTGAAATTGTGTGCTTATGTGTATATTTCATAAATAGTCTGAATGTTTCCGTATTGCGAGGTTTGATCGACCATCGATCACTGTAAGGATCGATGGCGATCCAATGATTGTATGGTGTGTCGTGTGTAGTCAGAGTTTGGTGGTGGAACTGTGTTTTAAGCGCAAAATACATCAAATGGTGGACGAATGAGAGAATGCACAAGATTAGTTGGATCTCAGAGGTCAACGGTGCAGATCAAAATACAGAGGAACGTGAGGGAACCATCAGAACCGTCCGATGGAAGAAATCAACGAACATCGCATAGTGAAAGAGCGCGAAAGATAATCGGTCAAAGAGTAGGTTTTAAACAGTGGAAGTGGTATTTCGGGTGGCCTCAAACCCATAAGTGGTATTGAAGGGTGAGCACCCGATTCCACTTAGTGATTGACACATAGCAGCGAGGAAGAGAGAGGAAACTGCTTTATCAGGCGGTTAGTCCTCGTGCTATTTGTCCACCCAAAATTGATGTGGACCGTCAGATCCACTAAGCGCAGATCAACGGTGGAGGATTGACATGCCAGTTTGAATATTCGAAGTGAATGTTGATCGTTGGATCTGGGAAAGTAATGGATGGCGAAGATCGGCCGATTAGAGATCAGTGATTGAAGAGTGCAGTGGGAAGGAGATGGACCGAGAGTGGACCCGCCGATAATTATGGTTGCGGGTGTAATGTTTTTGAAGTCTGGTTTAAGTGCTCGGTCGGGTGTTTTCCATGTTATTCCGATTAAATGAATGGTTCTGGGTTTTTAAAGGAAAATCTGATAAAGTGTTGTGGTCCAGGTTTTTAAACACTAAGGCCACATATAACGCTTTTGATAGGTTTGTGGGCCATAACGCACAGGCCTCAGGTTCGGAATTTGTAAATGAAAGGGGATTTTGCCTTACCCCAAAATCTCCTTTCATCACTCTCTCAAGATTTGTTCTACAACTCTGTTGACTATCTCCCTCCCTGTCTCATTCTCTCTCCCCCTTCTCTCCATCTCTCCTTCTTTGCCTTTCTATATCACGCCCAATGATAAACACTCTCTCTTCATCTCTCCCTTGTCACTCCCTAGATCTCTCTCTCCACCTTCTTTCTCTATCTATCTTGAACTTCCTCCTTCCCTATCGTTTCCTCGAACTCCATCTCTCGAGCTCCCTTTGTTTCTCGGTGACTCTATCCTCCTCTCCCTCTCTCCATATTTTTGTCCCTCTCTATCTCTCTCTCACCCTTCTCTCCCACTCTCTCTCCTATATATTTCAAAAATTTTAAAATATTTTGAAAATTAAAATATTATGTCTAAATAAATTTTTATTTTATTTTGATGTCGTACAACAATTATTATTATTATTTATATAATACATATTTAAAATGTTGATATTAAGACGATGGCTCTGAGCGCGCGCATGGCCGCTCTGCTGTAACCCTAGCCACGCCCGGCTGGTTACTCCCTCCTCCGCGCGGTCTTCTCCACTATGGATCTCGGAGGTGGCCCTGAGGCCCCTCCTCCCCTGTCTCCGGAGCTCGAAGCTTTCAGATCCCTCATCGCAGCTGCTGGGAAACATCTGATCTCCAGTTCACAGCAAAAGTTCGTCAAAAAGTTGGAAAACATCCCCACGGTGACCTTGCCTGTGGAGGAAACTTGCAGAACAGCGCTGAACCTAGCTGAAAGAGGCCTCATTGGCCAGTTCACAGGGCTATGGCCATCCCAAAAAGCAGTTGAAGAATGGGTTAAACGGAACTGGATACCTCTGGTTTCGGAAGGAATAAAAAGCCATTTCGTTGGCAAAGGGTTTTTTGTATTTGTGTTTGATAATGCGGAAGATAGAAGCCTGATCTTCAGAAACGGGCCATATTTTATGGGCCCTCAAGGGCTTTATCTGAATAAATGGTCACCAGATTTTGATCCGGCACAGGACGTGCCCACGGCAGTGCCTGTATGGGTGCGTCTTCCACATCTCCCCCTTCACTGTTGGAGCCAGAGATCGCTGCAATCCATTGGTAATGCTCTAGGTAGATACATAGACCAAGCGCTGAGGAAGGATCAATTCTCCTGTGCCCGAATATGTGTAGAGGTCGATCTGGAAGTCGGATTACCTGAAGCCATCAAACTTTCGGTTGCAGATTGGACACATATCCAAGAGCTTGACTACGAACAGCTCCCCTTCAAATGCCGACACTGTCACGAACACGGGCACTTCGCAAGATACTGCAAGAAGAAAAATGAGGAGGCAACAGAGAAAGAAAAAGGAGAACAATGGAAGCAAGTAAAGAAAACAGCAAACAACAGATAGAACAATAAAAACAAAGGCAAAGAGACAGGGAACAAATCAGGGCAAGAAAGTGCAAACATTCAGAACACGGGAAGCAAGGAAACCATCAGCATCGAGGAGGACAAAAATCCTTTTGAATCTCTCAAAACACCTTCAGATTCTCCAGAGTCAGAACGGGACGGTCTCCCCCAGCTGAACAACACCGACTCTCAAGATCCAGGTAATCCTCATCCTTTCTTGAGAGTGCATCTGCCACCACATTTTGCTTCCCTTTTTTGTAGATGATTTCAAAGTCATAACCCAACATCTTTGTGACCCACTTTTGTTGCTCTTCAGAGGATAATCTTTGTTGTAAAAAGTATTTAAGGCTATCATGATCTGTTTTTACCTTGAAGTGTCTACCCATTAGGTAGGGTCGCCATTTCTTAAGTGCATGGAGTATTGCCAACATTTCCTTCTCATAAATAGCTTTTCTTAAAAACTTTCACTTGATTGGACGACTTTCAAAAGCAATGGGTCTTTCATCTTGCATTAGAACAGCACCAATTCCATTTCCTGAAGCATCACATTCCACAATAAAGGTTTTTGTGAAGTCCGGTGTAGCTAAGACCGGTGCTTGGCACATTGCCTCTTTAAGATGTTCAAAGGCCTTGCTTCCGGAGTCCATGAAAATGCATCTTTCTTCAATAATGTTGTTAGAGGTGTTGCTATTCTCCCATAATTCTTAACAAACTTGTGATAATACCCTGTCAACCCAAGAAATCCTCGCAGATGCTTTATGGATGTGGGGATTTTCCATTCCTTAATGGCTTTAATTTTGCTAGGGTCTACCTTAACTCCTTCATGAGATACAATATGACCCAAATATTCCACCTCCTGGACTCCAAAGAAACATTTGGATCTTTTTGCATATAATTGTTTCTCCTTCAATAGTTGTAGCACCTTTTCAACATGTTCAACATGATCCTTCCAAGACTTGCTGTAGATTAGTATATCATCAAAAAATACTAACACAAATTTTCTAAGGAATGGTTTGAAAATTGAATTCATCAAACCTTGAAATGTTGAAGGTGCATTGGTAAGGCCAAAAGGCATGACCAAAAATTCGTAATGACCCTCATGAGTTCTAAATGTTGTTTTCGGAATGTCTTCAGTCTTCATTCTGATTTGATGATATCCTGAACGAAGATCCAACTTGGTGAAGTAAATTGATCCATGCAATTCATCCAGTGATTCATCAATGACAGGAATGGGGAACTTATCTTTAATAGTGAGTTTGTTGAGCTCCCTATAGTTCGGACACATGCGCCATGATCCATCCTTCTTGTGCACCAATACTACTGGAGCAGAGAAAGAACTTTGACTCGGTTGAATTATACCATCCTCTAGAATTTCTGCAACCATACGTTCAATTTCACTCTTTTGGACATAGGGATATCTGTACGGCCTGATGTTTGGAGGAACACTTCCTGGAATCAGATGAATAGCATGATCATGATCACGCATAGGTGGGATACCTTTGGAAGTCTCAAATACCTTGGAATGATTGTCCAAGACTTTTTGGAGATCTGGAGAAATAGATGATTCCGATGTGGAAACATCTAGCGAGCATAATTGTGCAATTACACCTCTTTGCTCCTTTTTTAGAAGCTTTGTCATACTATTAGAGCTTATTGTCTTTCCTGGTTTCCCTGCAATACCCCTTAATTCAACTTCCTTTCCTTCCGTAGAAAATTTGATGAAAATTTCTTGAAAATTAAAAGCTATTGTACCCAGGATTGTAGCCATTGGACTCCTAGTACAACATCAGCACCTCCCATTGGAATGGAAAGCATTGGGCTAGTCAATACATATTCTCCCATGGATAGCTTGATATTATGGCACTTTCCAGAGAAATTTATTGTTCCTCCATTTGCAATCATCACTTGACACTCTGGTGCTGGATATAGGAAGCAATTCAATTCTATTGCTACCTTACAATGAATAAAATTGTGGGTGCTTCCTGAATCAATCAACACTATTACCTTTTTCTTCTTGATTTGTCCTTCTATCTTGATGGTTTGAGGAGTGGTAATTCCCACCAATGCATTACAAGACATGGTCGAATTTATTTGTTCTTCATCTAGGCTTTGTTCCTGGAGTATATCCTCTTCTTTTGACCTTTCTTGCTCCTTTTCTTCTTCCTCTTCACAATCTATGTAGAATAATTTCTTCTCAGCACACTTATGACCTTTAGTGTATTTTCTATCACAACTGTAACAAAGCCCTTTTGCTCTTTTTTCTTCCAATTGTTGTGGTGTCAACCTTATAGGTTGTGGAAGACTAGGGGCAACAACACTTCCTTCTTTATAGTTGTGAGTGGTATGCTTCCTGGTTGCCATAATTTTGCTTTCCATTTTTCTTGCTAACCTGAATGCCTTCTCTAATGAATCAGGTTCCCAAAGGCGAACATCATGTTGGATATTATCCTTTAAAGACCCTATGAACACATCAATCCTATGCTCCTCTGGAATATCTTTTACCCTTATGTTCAATTTTTGGAATTCCTCAATGTGCTCCATTATTGAACCCTTTTGTTTGAGACTTATCAATTGGCTAAAAAAAGTGTTGCTTTTTGTATCCTCATAATGTGCTATCAATTCTTCCATAAAAATTGCCCAAGTGATAAATGGTTTACAAGAGCAAAGCCATTGATACCATACAAACTGATTTGGTTCCAAATATAAAGTTTCCATACGTACCTTTTGTGTGTTTTGCACATTATTGAGATCGAAGAATTTCTCCATCTATAATATCCATGTGGCAGGATCCTTGCCATCAAACTTCCTCATATCGATTTTTGGAATATGGTGAGTCTTCGATCCAACATTAGCGTCTATGGAATCATGATTAACATTTATTTTGTTCTCATCATGAGTTTCCTTTAGTACCCTTTCACCCTTAGGGACCATTTCTTGTAGCAACTTATTCATATTTATCTTCAATTCGTCCATGTCTGACTTCAAATCTATCTTCAAATCATCCATCTTAGCTTCCACGTCAATCATCTTAGCTTCTACGCCTTTCTTTAAAAAGTCCATCTTAGCTTCTATACCTTTCTTTAAACCATCCATCTTAGCTTCTACATCTTTCTTTAACCCATCCATCTTAGATTCTGTTCCTTTTTGTGCAAGGGACAGTTGTTGCACTTGGTCTTGTAATTTTGATATATCATGTTGCATTTCTTCCTCTTCTTCATGAGTCATGCTAGAGCTTTCAGGTTCCTTACTAGGTGTTTGCATTTTATTTCCTCGGGGCATCAGTTACCGATAATAATGCTCTACTATGCCCTTTGAATTCCTTCAAAATAAATTTTCAAACCAAGCTTAAGCAAAAATTTAAGAAAATCTACACACCTTTTTTCACTTTGTAGGAGCTCAATATTGCCTCTGATGTATCTCTGTACTTTCCAATCATCTAGTTCTGAATTTGTGAGCTGTAGTAGCCCTCTGTGTCCTCTTTCCAATGCCACAATTCTGACCCAAATTGGATTCTCCAAGGAAGAGTTATGTGAAATCTCCCACAGTGACTTACTTATAGACTAGTTCAGTAGAGCGAACTTGTACGACGTGCCACAAGTCACTGTTTCAACCTTTGGATCTAAAACATGCATACAAGAAACTACAGTCCGTCCTCTTTCTGTACCTTCTTACGAAATTTCAATCCGATCTCCAGAGAGAAAGTTATGACGATTTTCCCCAGGTCACATGTTTTGAATGTAATTCAGGAGTCTGCAAAAAGACCAACTTCCTCAGATCATATCTCCGCAAATATCGCGCGAAAAGCTCTGAACTTCGGACCCAAGGTTCAACGCGATTTCTTCTCAAATGGGTTTTTTTTCGACTTCTGAAACGTCACAGAAAAAAAGTTATAGCGAAAATTCCACGATGACCTGTTTGGAGCAGCGAAACCCTAGAATCCAAAGCTTTGATACCAAATGTTATGAAACCAGCTCAAGAAAAAGATAGAAAAGATATATCAACGCCTTAGAATTCAGCCTCTTCGAGGGGTCAACCTCCTTTACATTACATAAATGAACAATTCTTGGATGATTCAAATGACAAAACCTCCTTTCTATATATAGGAGCCTAAGGAGTCACAATATAATCCAGCCGACCTAACAATAATAATATAAAGCCACAAAAATAACAATAGAGGGATTCTATGGGGCACAGTAATAACAATATGGGGGCAATAGGGGCACAACGATATTAATAAGGGGTATAACTACAATAGTAATGGGGTAATCACTAGTATTATAGGGACCCAACACCGATTCCAAGCAGTACTTCTTCCCCTTCATATGCAGACATAATTAAAAAAAATAAAAAGGATGTAGAAAATGCGGGCTCTTCGAATGACGAGACCTTCGAGAGGCCATCAAAGAGAGCCGAAAAGAAATCAAATAAGGAAACCAGGGAAGAAGAATCAGAAAGACAAAAAACCCTTGGAAGTCAAGCCACCATTGAGATGACCCTTAGGAAGAATACCAGACCAAGGGTTCCTAAGGGAGGTGGACCCACCCCAACAAGTTGTAAATGATGCAGCTGGTCTCTTGGAACTGTAGGGGTTTTGGGAATCCCACTAAGGCAGAGGCTATTAAAGATCTATTGAAAATGGAATCCATGGACATACTCATGCTTCAAGAGACAAAAATAAAAGGGGAGATCCTTCTAAACCCAAGCAACACAAAATGGAAATTTGATTCAGGAAAGGTAGTTAGTGCTAGAGGTTCGGCAGGAGGAATAGGCACATTCTGGTCTAAACCCACCTTTTCTCTTGAAATATCTTATGAGACTCAACACTGGATCTATACTGAACTGCGCCATAAAACAAGCAACTTCATCTTAGCTCTTTTCAATATCTATGTTCCCGTGCATTATGTTGAAAAGAAAGAGTGTTGGAAGACACTCTCGGACTATTTAGAACTCCTCAATCCTAAGAATATAGTCATAGGAGTAGATCTGAACATTATTATGGGTCCCAAAGAGAAGAGAGGTGGGACCTTCACAAGGGATCCTCTCCTCTTCATAGTGGAAAATCTCATTCTCCAGTGGGATTTAGTAGATTTCAAGCCAGTGAAAGGAGAATACACTTGGACCAACAATAGAACAGGGGAAAATCATATTTCAGCAAGGCTGGACAAATTTCTCACCAGCAGCTCCATCATGATGGACAAAAGAATTAATTTCACCAAGATTCTTCCAAAACTTACCTCAGACCACAAACCTATCCTTTTTTTCTTAAAGGAAGAAGAAGACTTAGGTCCTCTCCCTTCCCGCTTTAGCCCTCTTTGGGCTGAAAGAGAAGGGTTTTTTGAAATAGTTCAATCAGCCTGGGAAAAATATGTAACAGGCTCCCCAAGCTTTGTGTGGGAACAAAAAATGAAAAATGCAAAGAAGGCCCTAAAAGAATGGATAAAGAAGGCTTTAAAATCCCCCACCAGCCAGAGGAAAGAAGCAGTCCATCAGCTGGTAGAATTTCAATTCGAACTGGCAAAGAAAGAAATCTCCCCCATGGAATTAGATAAAGAAAAATATGCTCAAAGGAAAACATATAGCTCCTTTAGAAGTGAAGAAGAATAGTGGTGTTTAAAGTCTCGTAGCTTGTGGCTCAAAGCTGGGGATAGAAACACTACATACTTCCACAGACAGTATAGGGCCCGCCTTTCGCGAAATTATATTGCAGAAATCACTACATCTAGTGGACAGGTGTGCAAAGGATTTGATCAAATAAAGGAAGCTGCTGAGAAGCATTTCCAAAACCTTCTTAGTGTTGAAAGGGATGGGAGCGAGGAGGATATATCAGATTTCCTCTCAAATATTCTGAACCTATTCAGCCCAGATGACAACGACATACTCTTGAGCCCAATTATGGAAGAAGAAATATCAAAAATGTTTGGTCCATGGAGCCAGACAAAGCCCCTAGGCCTGATGGATTCTCAATCCATTTCTACAGAATATGCTGGGAGCTAATCAAACCAGATCTTCTTAGAATGATACATGGATTCATGAGGAAGGCAAAGGTCGGAGGCGGAATAAATTCCACCTTTCTTGCCTTAATCCCCAAGGAAGCAAACCCAGGATCTTTTGAAAGATACAGGCCGATTTCGCTTTGCAATGCTTCCTATAAGATTGTGGCTAAACCTCTGGTGAATAGAATCAAACCTCTTCTGCAAAAATTAATTTCTCCAGCACAAAGGGGGTTTGTGACAGGAAGATATATACTGGACAATGTCATCCAAGTTCAGGAAGCTCTGCATTCCAGCCACTCTCGCAAAGAACAAGGTATGCTTATCAAACTGGATATGTGCAATGCTTTTGATAGAGTTAATCACTCTTTCTTGTACAAGGTTATTTCTTCTTTTGGGTTTAGCCAGGATTTCATCAACCTCATCAAAGCTTGTTTAGAGAAGATATGGATTGCTCCAGTGGTAAATGGAAGACCTACTAATTTCTTTATAGCCACCAGGGGATTGAGGCAAGGCTGTCCTCTATCCCCATTCCTCTACATACTGATGGCAGATTCCTGAGTAGAAAGTTGACCTTAGAAAAACAAGATGGCAGCATACCTGGGATTAGAATTGAGAAAGTAATTGACCCAGTGAACCATGCACTATTTGCAGATGATTCACTTTTGCTTGGGGGAGCATCTCCAAGAATAGAAAATTTCTTCAAAAACATCCTCCAGAAATTCTGTAACATCTCGGGAGCTCTTATAAGCGAGAGGAAAAGCGCTGTGTAAGGCTAGAACATAGAGCAACACATAATTGAGAAAATAGCAAATGATCTAGGCTTTACAAGATACGCTGGTTGGGATAAAATTAAATATCTAGGCCTCCCAATAATGCTGGGCTCTAATAGAAATCAGCAGTGGGAGGAAGTAATTTCGAAATTCAAGAAGAAAATTGCTATGTGGGGAGGCTCTTGGCTCACTACCGGAGGCAAACTCATGCTCATCAAATCCATCCTCACAGCTCTTCCTACATAACAGGCTTCTCTAATGTTGGCTCCAAAATCAATCTCCGATCAAATCTCCAGACTTATGCGCAACTTTCTGTGGAATGGAGGACGCGGAAACAATAACAGATTCCACTTGATAAGTTGGGATACAGTGAAACGACCACTCGCAGAAGGATTGCAAATTCGAGATCCCTTGCATGAAAACTTAGCTATGGGCTGCAAATTATTATGGCAGCTTTATGCTGAGCCAAATCACCCAATCAGCCAGATTTCCAAGCTCAAATACCTCAAAAATCAGTCAATAAAACTCTTTACAGTGGAGAAAAACCCCAAAGGAACGCATGCCTGGAAGTTGTGCAGTAGAGGCATAGAATTATTTAGATCCTACCTATATCGAATTCCTGGAAATGGAAAAAACACAATGCTATGGAGAGACAGTGTCATGGGTCATCCCCCTCTAGCAGAAGTTAACGAAATATCCGAGTTAAGAGCCTGGTTACATGTGAAAGGAATCTGGAAAATAGAGGACATATCAGGCTGGGATAGCAACGAGAACTGGCAGCGCTGGACTTTCCCTAGAATCCCAGAGCATTTAAAACCTCAGTTAGATGCCCTTAAAGACGTTATTTCTGATTTTGCTCCGGTGCACACAGAAGAAGAAGACTCCTGGGGATGGGGTAAGACAGGGGTGTATATGGCAAGTCAAGGGTATCTTCAGATGCAAAGTAAAAAGGAATCGTCTCATCCAGAGTCCGTGTGGAAACAGATCTGGGATAGCTTCAACATCCCCAAAATTAACTTCTTCTTCTGGACTTTGTTCCACAAAAAAATTCTGACTGGGGAAAACCTGTGCAAAAGAAACATAGCAAGCCCACATCGATGCGTCCTCTGCAAATGCACATTGGAAACTTCAGATCATCTATTTATAGAATGTGAGTTTGCGAAGGAGGTCTGGTCCATATTCCTGAATGGACTGAATGTTTGTCTTCCATCTCAAAGCTCGATTGACATCATGTTTTCCTCTTGGAAAGCTAGCTACCCTCACAACATAGTTAGCAAATCTATATGGCACCGGGTGTGGATAGCTGCCCCTAAGTATGTCTGCTGGAAGCTTTGGCTAGCCCGGAATGAAATCATCTTCAATAACACTGAATTGCCAACAGCAAAAGTGGTTGAGCGGGCAAAGAACCTCCTCTTAGAAACCTTGAATCACTCTTCAGTCAAAGATGACAACTCTCTCCGAATTGAAGAAAGGATGTGGTTGGATGCTTACACTTGTAAGGCCAGACACCTAGCAAACACACGACCAATCCATAAGGAAAGATGGCAGATCCGAGATCCAGAGGACAGATTCCAACAGTGGTGGAAATCCCAGGGCAAGTGCACAATCTTTTTTGATGGAGCCTCAAAAGGGAACCCAGGGAGGTCAGGAGTGGGAGGGGCAATCTTCTTTCTGAATGGGAACAAAGAAGACTTCAGCTGGGGTTTTGGACTAAAAACCAACAACCAAGCAGAAATTCTCAGTCTATTGAAAGCTTGCCAAATGGCCAGAAAAGAAAATCCAAGCGAAATATTAGTTTTTGGAGACTCGGAAATGTTGATAAAAGAAATAGTAAGCAAGAAAGGGCTTAAGGATCCGGTGCTAAACAAACTGCTAACAAGAGTGAACAGAATCCTGAATGATTTTCCCTCGGCTCAAATTTTCCACATTCTCAGAGGCTTAACCAAGGAAGCGGACAGATTGGCAAATATAGGATGCACGCTGCAAAATGGAATGATCAGTATAAATGCATATACACCGACCAAGGCATTTATCCCCTAAGTGGAATACTGTGCTTAAGTCAATCTGAAGAATGTAATGGTTGATTAGGCTTTGCCCAACCTGTCTTTTTATCAATAAAACATAACCGTTCCAGTTAAAAAAAAAAAAAATGTTGATGCCTGTGATGTATATAACTCACATATATTAATGTGGTCGTGCTAATATATATTATAATATAACAAATTTTATAATATATAAAGTTAATAATATTATATTAATTAAAAATTAATAAATTTAATATTAACATTAAAATATATTAATATTAATTAATTTTTTTTATTTTTTTATTTTTTAAATCAAATTTCATAATTTAATAATAATAATAATAAATTTTTAATGTTAATATTAAATTTAAGAAGGTTTTTACATGACATGACAACAAAAATTATAATAAAATTTGGAATTTTAAAATGTGGTAAAAACTTAAATTATAGACCTTTATTGATTCTAAAATCTAAATTATGAGATTCACAATTTTTTTATAGAGACTTGATCGAGCTTAATCAAGCTATATAGATCGATCAGGCCATAGTGCTTGGTCATGCCGCTTTTAACCACACAAATGGCTCGATCAAGGGTTTACGAAACCCTCGATCTGGATATTTGAATTTGAAATTTAAACGCTCGATCGAGCCTCAGAAGTTCCAAAATCCACTATTTCAGCACCCCTTCTGTAAATTTTCATGCAACACCATTTTGTACCCTAGCGAACTTAAGGAACAATTTGTCGTTAGGTGGTAGAGTTGATCATGTTGGATTCATGAAGGAATCCTCTATCCAATGACATATGAATTTGACATTTTTGAATTCATGTGACATTTTTCATCTAATTTCTTTTAAATACAATGTTTGAATTTTTTTTTTAACAATTTTAAGGAGGTTGAATAAAAAATCAATATCATAAAATATGTACAATGAAATTTTTTCAAAAAATAACACTATCTTCATTTACGATTCCTCTTCAAAAGGGTACTCTTGGTTTTTCAATTTATTTAAATAGTTGAGAAAAACCTTACGCGAACACATGTGTCTACAAAATGCAATTGGAATATTTCTTCGCCAACTTCGAGAAATAATAAAAAATACAATTTACCATAAAAAAATAATATTTTAATATGAAAATTTTACCTCTCTCTATGTAGATCATGCTCACATATATATATTGTTCAAAATTTACACATTTTAGACTAAGTTATGCTACATGAACACACACTTACCTCTTAAGATGTGTGGAAATTTACAAGTACAAGCATTTCATTTAATAGAAAATTGACATATTATACAAAAAGATTTGCAAAAAATATCATTAGGACAATAACTAATTCTCCACAATTTGTCTTTTTACTTCGAATCAAAATTCACAATGCTTATATGAATTTTGAGGGCTTCAATTCGATAAAAAAGGAAAAACTTGAAATTTCATTGCCACATTTGACCCAAAAATGTAACCCATCTTCATGCATTCACCCTTCTCCATCGAGGGATTTCGTTAATCAATATTCAACTCATTTCAAGTTAGTTAGATTTTACCACCCAATCTCCTAAACATGAAATTTGTGTATTTTCTCTAAATTGGTATTGAACTATTAAAAAACCTATAAGGATTTTCTTTCAAGAACAACTTCATTTTGATTTCCTTGAAATATTGGCTCACTTCAACTCCATTTGTGTTTTTGTATGTGTTTGTTAAAATTTTCTATTTTTTCTCCTTTTTTCTTCTTTTTTCTTTGAATCATTGCAATTTCATCCTAAATGTAGTTCTATTATTTATTTTCCTTCTCAAAAGTTAATAACCCAACAGGAGCCAACATTGCCTTATCAATAGAATGACTCCTAGTCATTTTATTCACTCCATGATTTTTCTTTTAAAATGAAGTGGATAACTGAACCAAATAAAAAATGAAATTAAAAAACAAACAAACAAACAAAAAATTATGCTTATTTTATTTTCATTTCACCTCTACTTTGTCCCTCATTAATGATAAGAGACTTAACCATTTTTTTAAATGTTAATTGCACCACTTCTCTACAAATGAAAGCAAACTCATTTCATTTTGATCACTTAATAGAACAGTCTAATTATGCCATTCGAATTATAATTCTTTGAACTTCTACAAACTCATTCAGTTTTATCACTTAGAGAAACAAAGTGTTAATAGCTTTTGAACAATTCTCATAATGCTTAAAGGTGAGAAAAAAATTATATTTCAATTTTAATATAATGGTAGAATAATTCTTATTTTTGTAAAAGAAATGATTTCACATTTGCAACTATGTTGTCACTCTTATGCTTCTAATGATTAGTAACTCATTCTATTTTCTTCATATACAAAACAATGTTTAGATCATTATTAAGTTTTCAATTATTGCATATAAACTAAGATAGAATACTTCACCATTGATATGATTTCAAATTTTCAAAACTCAACCATTCCATTTTGTAAAATACAGTGACTCACATTTAATCAATTTTACTAATTTTGATTATGTTAATGGATAGAGACAAAATATTTACAATTAAACAAGTTAATATGATTTGAGCATTATATTTCTCCACAAATGCAATAAGGTATTCCTCATAAATGGGATGCCACTTGGGAATTTTCTCATAAATTAAGATCTTCTCTCCAAATTTGATACCCCTACATACCATTAACAAAATTTTATTGCTCAGTGACTAGTTATTTAGAACAATAATATTTTTCTTTCAATTCTCTCCTAAATAGTAACGATTAACCACTCAATACTCTTTTCCAAAGGTCTTAATTTTAAATTTGTATTTTGATACCACATGTGTTGTACCTAGATCCATCCTTAATGTCATTGAGGAAATAAGATATTAATCCCTTTATGATTTAACCGTGACTTAGTGATGTTTTTCCAAGTCTCATTAACCATGGGTAAGATCAAGATCTCATTTTCTATATAACTAATATACAACATGCCAAATATCTATATTAAATAATGATATATTCCAATAGAGACTAAATTCACTGTAATGACTTCAATATACAATATTTACACTATGTACATGCTAAATAAACAAACAAGGTAGTCATACAAGCCACATCCATTAGTTATTTATGCAAGGCCATTCATCATAACAATAAGTTACCTAAAACATGTCAGAAATGAAATGTAGATATAAAAAAAAAATATTTATTTGCAATGACCTTGAATAAATAAAATAATAATGAAGGAATGATTTTCCACTTAGTCATATAAGAATTTATCACAAATATCTCTCAAGTTAAAACTAAAAAATTGCAAATATAAAAACAAAATCAACTCTCTCACAAACTTAATTCTCATAAGTATCTTTTTATATATACATAACCACCTACCAACCTACACACTAAACATAAGAGAGTGTAATAGTTGAGAGTGTAATAGTTCTAAACTTCCACCAAAAACTAGTGTTACAATAATTAGTTGGGAAACTATTTTAACTTACATGGTAGAACAAAGCATCTCTGGGGAATGTTTAACAAAAACCTAATCCTTATTATATACTTGCCCAGTAAAAAATATCATTAAACTTTTAATGTAAATTGATTCTATATTAACTCATCATTGTGATCCCTTCATAAAAGTAGTCGAAATAACTAAACATATAATTCAATTTGCTAAAAGAAATCCTAACTATGAGTTAGGTACTCATACACATGATTCAACAATGTTATTCATTCTTTATTAATAAAACAATAAACATCGATTAATTGTAACCCTTCCCTCATAATGTTACTAAAAACTCATGCATAAAGCAACAAATATAAATATCGTAGAGAGTAAACATTTTCATAAAATCTCCAATGTTCAATATGTACATGGTGGAAGTAAGGGCACATAAAAGCATGAGGTATGTGGCACACCACACACTGCATAATAAGTCTATTGGATAGAAAATACGATAATGTAAAACCAAGGAATTTTCAAGACAATGTAAACGTGTTCCATGTTAATTCAACATACAAAGTAGTAAGTTTGACTTCCAATTGATTTTTAAAACATATTTTCTATACTCTTGTGTGAGCTGTAATTTTAGGGTTGATAACTACAAATTTGGGTGGAGTCAAAAAAATAATTTTTAATTAAATTATATAAGATAGTTTTCAGAGGTGTATTTTGGAATTATTTTACTAACAAAATTATCTAGTTATTATTTTGGAAATATTTTTAAAATTTAATTATATTTATTTTTAAATACAAAATAGATTTTTAAAAGAATTTTATAATTATTATTTTATTAACAAAATTATTTAATTTATTTCACAAATTAATTTAATAATAACTTTATTTATATATTAGAGATTTATTTATGTTAATTTAATAGCAAGTTTATTATGTATTTCAAATTTATTTACTTATAAGAATATTTTTATTGGAGATTTAACAACTTTATTTATATATTATAGATTTATTTGTGTTGCATATCTATTATCATGTCAATGAGTCAATAATTGCAATGCGAGATTTATCATTGTTAAATTTTCATATCTCAAAATCATAAAAACTTTTTATTATAAAAACTCCAATTATATGAGAAGATAAGATTGTCACTTATAATAATAAATATAAAACATATAGGAACAATTTTTTTTGGAGATTGCAATCTCTTAAAAAAAAAAAGTTGTTTTTAATCAATTTGTTTATATATGCAAATCTAATTTTTCAACATGCTCGTATGATCAACCAATCAAAAATCTATTATTATTGTTTTTGGACAAAATTGAATTCTCCATAGAAATAATGTTGAATTACAAATAACCAAATACCTCAATTGACCAAATTCTAAACCTTAACGCTAACTTAAATTTAATATTTTGATTTTAATTTAGTTACATTTAAACTAAGTAGTAGGCACTAGCTACTATGTAACCTTTGTTAAATAAAAAATAAATAAATAAATAAAAAATTTAAATACATAAATATTAATAATATTTTAGAATTTACGAAATTAAAATTAAATTTAAAACATTCTTTTCCCTAAATACCTAATAACTTTGAAAATAAAATTAATATATATTAATCTAATTTTATTGTCCGCATATATACAAATTTATTAGTAATAAATAATTAATAAAATAATAATAAATTATATTTTTAATTTTTCGAGAAAATATAAATGATTCATCCTGATAATGCAATTTAAAACATATTAAAATTAAGATCATAAGGAAGAATTGCTAAGGTAATAGGTTTGTTTTGTCCTAAATAGTTTTGTAATATCAATATAATGGCTTGATCCTTTTAACTAGCAAATTAAGAATAAAATTTATATCGTGTCATGTAAGAGTCGAAGACCGTCAAATTTATAATAAATAAAGTCAACAAAAACTATAGTAAAATATTGTAAAGTCAACACATTTTGACGTAAGGTGAATGTTATAGTTGTTAGTGAGGGAGAGACTAATAAATATATTTTTCACTCTATAAATATTTGAATTTGTAAATTAATATTTGGAAATGTGAAAATTTATATTATATTTAGGTATAAAAATTAATATTTGGAAATGTAAAAATTTGTATTATATTTAGTATAAATTTTAGATAATATTTGGAAATTTTAAAATTTATATTATATTTAAATATGAATTTTTAGATAATATTCAGAAATGTTAAAATTTATATTATGTTTTAGATAAAATTGAGAGAAAAAAATTCATAAAAAAATTTAATGTAAAAAGCTTAGTTTAATTTTTTATATATTATTTAAAAAGTTTAGATAATATTTGGAAAAGTTAAAATGTTACATTGTGTTTAGATAAGATTGAGAGAATATAGAGATTTTTTTTTAATGTGTTTAAATTTTTATATAGTGTTTGGAAATATTGATGTGGTAAAAATAATATTTAAAATAAAAAATATTTAATTTTAAATAAATTGAAATTATTTAAAAAATAATAATTTTTAAATATATAATTGTTTTTAGTTTATTTGGGGTAGTTTAATTGGTAATGGTTGTGTAAATGAAGTTTCACTGATCTAGATGTCTTGGGTTCAAATCTTGTGCGGACATGATGAAGAAGTAGTCTTACCAAGCTTACAAAAAATAAAAGTTTTATATAAATAAAAATGTAAATGAAAAAATGTTATAAAATTAATAGTTTAAATATGTTAATTATGTTGAGAGGCATGTTTATTTCAGAATAAGTCTTCTAGGGTTTTAATTTAATTATTAGTAATTATTATGTGGATGATAGAGATTTAATCTCCAAGGAATAGGTTGGAGTATTCATAGGTTAAGGGTTAAGATTTATATAAAAATTAACGTTTTTTAATTAATTTATCTCAATTTAATTAATTAAAAAATGTCATGGGTTATTGATAAGCCATGAAGTATTGATATTGAACATGTGGTATTAATAAGTCATGTGTTATTGATATTGAACATGTAGTATTGATAAGTCATAGTATTGTAACTAAAGTTATTCCTTATGAATCTACATGATTAAGAATACTCTTTAACTCATATATCGATTCATTTAATAATAATAATAATATTTAGTTTTTTTTTACGATGTTTTTTAATAAAGTAAAAAGTAAGATGTATTTTGATGCTTATCATAATTAATGCTATCAATCATCTAATTTATATAATTTGCTAATTTATATTAAATTAAGATGAAATTATCTTTTTCAATGCATTTTTTTAATTAATTTTGCCCCAAATAAAAAAAAAAAAATTATTTAATTTACAAGTTAAAACTGGTTCGAGAGTGCTCTATCTCGGCGAATTAAGAAAAGAAGAAAAGTGGGGTGTGGGGGAGTTAAACAGAAGGGGGGTAAGCAGGTAAAGCAAGGACGTATTACGGACGGAAGCACTGACAGCGCGGTCCACCATAGATGCTTCCACGGCTTACGCCAGAAGTGCCGTTGTGTACAAATACAATGTCAACGCTGTACACGGTCGGCGATGGCTTCTACTTTGGCAAAGCAATGTACGGAGAGCCTCTTTGTGTGCGCGGAACTGAACCTTACCGTGGCAAAGCAATGTACGGAGAGCTTCTTTGTGTGTGGGTAACTGAATTTTATAGAATGTGAATTTTAGATTTAGCATTGGAATTTAGTAAAAAAATTTGAGGTGAAGTTTTGATATGTATTATTTAAATTGGTTTTTTGATTGTGAATTTTGGACTTTTTATTGTCGGAATTTGGTGGAAAAATTTGAGGTGAAACTTGATTTGTATTATTTAAATTGGTTTTTTGACTTTATATATGAATTCAGCACCCTAAAAAAACCCCTAGGACACTTTGATTGTGCATGGATTAGCCATCAAGCTTGTGATTTCAATAAATTCTGGTTGGATTTTAAAGAAATTAGACCAAAAAAACCAACTGAAAAAGCATGCAAAGAGTCTCACTAAAGACAACTCCAACAAATATATATGTAGCTATCACTTGTTGGATTTAATTGAGTATATTAAAAGTCTCACTAAAGACAACTCACAACAAATATATATGTAGCTATCAATGTTGGATTTAACCAAGATTGGGGAGCCATAACTACACAAACCTTATGGGTATAAAATATTATAATGTAGTCTAAAGAGGTTTCATTTTTTGTCTGGAAAATAGTGGAAATTCTAGCAAAATTTTGATAATGGAAAATAATGGAAATTCTAGCAAAATTTTGATAAATGGGGATCCATTTCCACCATCAAAAATAGGGTTCAAGCACTCAAAAACGGGGTTCAAGCACTCCTACTCTGGAATGCTATTTTTGGTCGCCTCAATAGATAATGGCTAACATTATACAATAGTTTGAAAATTTTCCACAAATTTAAAATCTTTGTAGTATGTGAGTTATTAAACGTTTTTAACGAGCCTAGGTTCATCTTAACTCTGGATCTACTAAGTGTCGAGAGAGATCATATATATTTTCATTCTAAAAAAGTTCGCACTTCAAGAGATTTGGTCCCTCCTTAACTTGTAGATCCAGAAATAAGATGAATTTAAGTGGGTTTTTTTTTTTTGTAAAAATGGTTATAGACATATATTAAAATTTCCTAGTTTGAAGATCATAACCTTATACATCATCATCCATATTCAACTATTCTAAACACAACCTTCCCATACCAATTCCACACATTTAGGATTTGATGTCATGATTGCTTTAGAGGAAAACATTGTAGGCTAGCTTGCGAGTTTAGTTTCCATGTTGTGCAGATATATAGTAATATTAGCCTCAAATCTTGTGAGCCTAAAGTCGGCTCCCTATTCGCCTCAAATTCTTCAGATTTGCCATTGCTGGCCACAATTCTCCTTTCTGTTGCCGCTAGAAGTGAGTTATCTGTTCCAGAGCTTATCATTTTAGCCATCAATTGCAACTGCTCTAGTTTCATCTCCAACAGATTATGATTCTGAGATAAGAGCCCAAATTTGGCACAAGATTCTAACACCTACATTTCCCCAAACCTAGAGGTCAAGGAAATGAGAAACTCCATAGACACTGCCATCTGAGTTACATGAAGATTATTTTTTCTGTGTTTGCACTGGGCTAACTATCCATTGGGAAATCTACACTCCAACACTGCTTTTCCTTTGCGATCTGAGAGCTTGACTCTCAATTTGACAATGGCATGACTGCATCGCCGCCTTTTATAGCCATACTGAGCTGAATTCCTCAATTCTTCACTTCTATTCATGCCTTTAATGACGGTCGGACCCGCATGCAATGTCTAGACAGAAAGATCCAATGGACACTTATTCATTATGTAATTAGAAACAATCTCCAAGGAAATCAGAAATCATGAGCATGTGAACTGTAGATCGAATGACGGATGAGATTTATGTACGCTGGGATGTATTTTATACCAGTGCAAAATATCCCCCATCTGTTCTATGATATGATATGCATTGCATGAGCGATCTAGGTGGAGGCTTGATGCCTTCCATAGTTAATCTATTTTGGAGTAAGGGAGCAGTAATCTCATTTAACAAATTCCCATAGTGTGATATGACAATGGGGCCGACAACGTCCCTTCTATTAATTCGAGCCATTAACCCTTTGATTATCATTTCCGTTTGAGCTATACCCTTGAATTTCATGGAAAAGGTTTTATGACAATCTCCTTATCGTCCAAGACCATTACTCCTTGATCCAAAGCGACGCCTTAGTTAGTGAAAGAATTTAACTCAGAATTAAGGTGTCATTTCACATGATAAAATCGATCTTTTCAAACCTTGAAATCTGAATATATATTCTGTGCAGAATGGGAGCTTGGAAATTATTAGAATTCTCGTTGATTTTATTCTTCTGTTGAAATTACAATCATTGAATCCCCAAAGACCATTAAATGGTGAATACATCTGGATACTGTCAAATCTAATATTGACCATAATGCTAAGTATTTCGCTTGCTTATTAGTTGTTTCCCTTAATCCCCAAGTAAAATGAATCTCTCTTGCTTTGTCGGGGTGAAGGATAACCCCTCCCGCTCATGTCACCCTAGGGTTACCTTTTGAAGCTCCATAAAAAATAACGTGAATAGTGGTGAACTTACTTTTTCTCCATTTATGGAATTCATCGCTCTCCATTCTTATTAAACAAAAATATGCCAATAATTTTGATATTGAAGTTGTAATTGTCATTTGAAACTTGATCAAGTTTGAGCCAATCCTTTTCACTCGCTAATAAGTCATTGTACTTTTCCAGATCAAATCCTCATGTCGAGATTGTCTCAAAAATCAGTTGCAAGGCTTTAGAGGGCAAGTGAATAAGATCTGGGTGGAAGGCCCAAAAGATGGTATGATTTCGAACAATCCAAATTTCCCAACATAAATACTTCGAGAGAACCATCCAACTTCTCACCACCATTAAATCAAATTTTCTTTCCTAGGGAATTTTTTGCCTCCATCACACAAACATTTATTGTTAGTTCCCTAGAATGCTTGATAGGTCTATAGCTTGAGCCAAAGCCAATTTCCAGAATTCTAATCCAAAAGGACACTATCGAAAGAGATGAGGAATGTCCTCTTCTGCTTGTTCACACAAAACACCATGAGAGAGGCCCTATATATCTCCTTTTTTGAGATTTTCTATAGTCAAAATTTTCTCATGTACCAACTCCCAACAAAAAAGAAATAATCTTTGCATCCTATCTGGATTCCACATTTTGCCCCAAATTCGATCGGAAGGAGGGTGTGGGAATGCTTGAAGCAACGATTCATACCATGCTTTAACTGAGTAGATGCTATTTTTTCTACCCATCCAAATCCGTTGATCCAACCGAGAAGTAACATTGGATCATGTCCCTTTAAAGCTTTGATTAGGGTGATCCAATATTAGTGAAACTCTAGAGGTGCATCAGTGAAAGACTAACCTGTCCACTGACCTTCATTATCCCACTGAGAAATATTTGCAGTCCTATTGTATCGTTTAGCCTCCATCCAATTCACCAATTACTTCACTATGGAATTTTCATGTGCGATCTCTGCGGTGGGGATTTGATCCTTCCATAAGTGTATACACACACCATTCCTGGTTTGCCATCACAATTTATCCCTGATGATGGGGGCTATTGTTTTACATAATTTCCAAATCTTTGAACCTTGGTCTAGCCATGACTCAATCTCAAGTCGAAGGAGCCTTGACTTACGAAAATATTTGCAAATAAAATCAACCTTCCACCATTCCTTAGAGTCTGATAGAAGGCACCCCCAATGCGAGGTTTATGAGTTCCATATCCTTAATTGCTAGATCTCCAACTTATTTGGGAAGGTGAACCACATTCTAGTTCACAAGATGGTATCAATTTTCATTATTCTTCCCCCCATGCCAAAGAAACGTCCATAATAAAACATTTATTTGGTGAATTATCCCTTTCGGTTCCAAAAAACATGTGCTCACATATATTAGAAGGGAGGATAGAACTAATTTGATTAATACTCCATTTCCTACCATATTTAACCACCGAGCACCCCATGATTGAATTCTTTTCCTTATCATCTGCAGTACTTCCTCCCAGACTTTGGCATTGGATGAACCCAAGGAAATTAATTCCCATATATTTGAAGGATATCCAATCTGGAATAGCAAGAAATTCTAATATTCAAGAGATCTCATGTAGTATTGATCAGGACAATTCCATTCATAAAGTTAACATCTTTTTTTTGTTGATCATCCCTCCAGAAAGATCCAGGTATGGATTCAAAATCTTCTTGAAGCGAGTCACTATAATTTTTTAAGCGTCCCCTAGCAAGAAAGTATAGTTTGCAAACTGGGAGCGATTCACTCCTTTAATATTCCTTGCTATACTCAACCCCATGAGAAATCCTTCTTGTCTCACTTTCTCTCGGTTTTGGTTCAGAATTTCAACCATGATGATGTAGAGAAGAGGAGACAGAGGGAAATCATGTCATAAGCCTCTAGATGTTATAAACAAAGGAGTGGTACGACCATTGACCAATGGTGCAATCCATGGAGAACCAGTGCATGCCTTTATCCATTGAATAAACTCTTTATTGAAGCCTAATTTTTCAAGCATAAGATACAAAAAGGAATGTCTTAGCCGATCAAAAGTGTTTGTGTTATCCAACTTTATCACCTTTCCAGATCACCAGCTCCCTTGCTCGAATGGATTACCTCTTGAGCAAGAATATTGTCCAAGATTTGTTGCATAAAACCCCCCTAGTTTTCCGAGATTATTCCTGGTAGTAGCTTCTTTATTCTTGTTGCATTAATCTTCGTAAACAATTTATAAACTTTGTTGCATAAAGATATGGGGTGGAATCTAGTGAAATTTACTAGATTTGATTCTTTAGGGATAAGGGAAAGAAAGGAGGAATTAGTTTCACTACCTATCCTTTCTTTTTTCCTCGTATTGTTTAGCATTCACAACAAATCCTTTTTTATCATGATCCAAAAATACCTAAAGAAACCTATAGTAAAACCATCACGTCCAGGGGCTTTATCCAAATCCGATTACCAAATTGCATCTAGGACTTCAACTTCATCTATTTCTTTAACAAGAGACAAATTATTAGAATCCGAAACAATGGTGGAAACATAGTTAAGAAAATCTTGAGCTTGGGACTTGAAAATGCAATAAGGCTTCTTGTTTAATATCTTCAAAGGAGGATACCTTTGGCCTTCCTTCAAGAATTATCTTTGTGAATCTATTTCTTAGTTCACAAGCTTTGGCATGCTTATGAAAAAAGGAGGTATTTTGATCTCCTGCCTTAAGCCACAAACTATGAGATTTTAATATACATAGTTCTTCCTCTTACCTACTTTCTGCAAAAAAATTATTTGTTAATTCTCTTTCTTTTTCAAAGTGCTAAGGTTCAACATTACCTTCCTCAAGCATACTTTGATGTTGTTCTAATCTCTTGACCAATTATGTGCACTTTTTCCCTATTGGTTGACACTACAAGGAAAAGACCTTCCAGCGGAGGTTTTTGCGGAAACCCCTATAAAAATAGCCCAAAAATCTATTTTGAGCGGAGGTGGGCAGGCAAATGTTTTTTTTATGCTGCGAGTACAATATACAAATGCAACGGTCCTTTACTAGACATACAAGCACTGGTGTCGAATAGAACAGGGTGCACTATTGCAGATTTATTTAAAAAAAATGGTGCGCTAAATTACAAAATGCACTAGTGCTTGAGTAATTGATAGCACCAGAGAAAGGTTAACTTTTAAATATTGATGGTGCTATATACACCCACAGCACCGGTGCCCTCCTTGTAGTAAAACTTTGTAGTGCATACTCATAAGGAGCATCGATATAGTTTTTAATTTTAAAAAAAAATGTGGTGCTATATTTGAAAGAAGCACCGATGTGATTCATGTATTAAAACGTCCCGATGCGTCTTCTAGAGAGGACAACTAGGATGTTTTTATTTTTTTTTAAATGCGGTTCTATAGTCAAACAAAGTACCAGTGTGGTAAATGTATTAGAATGCCTCATGGTGTCTTAACAAAATCACTACTAGGTTTTTTAATTTAAATAAAAAGAAGTGGTGCTCTTGGATATTTTATGCATCAATGTTGTCATAATAATGCACTGGAATATGGTTAGATAAAAAAATCCTCTCGGCTGTAAATTTCATTTTTACCATCTATAGTGTTATAGAGCTCTAAAGTATTGGTGCCACTCTTTCCTCATTCAAGCGCCCTGACATCAATGTTTCTCTTGCTCACCATCCTTCCGTACCATGCTCTGTTCGTGGCTTTCCAATTTTCTCAAATGGTGGTGAATTATTTTTTTTCTCAATTACGTGTCAACGGAAAATGCCCAAGTAATGTCTATGTTTCTCTCTAATTTATTTTTTTAGCGGATTAGAATTGCAAATTAACTTAAAAAATCCACATTTTTTTATTTTTTATTTTTATTTTTCATGCGCAGTGCGCTTGACATGTTCGGTTCACATCAATAGCAGTGCACCCTATAAATTTATAGGGTCCACCATAGTTCAATGTGTGAACCTAACACACTACTATTTTTGAGGTGCATTTCATAAATGAAAACACACCAAGAAAAACTATAAATTGTACATCGGTGCATACATTTTTAGGTTACGCCCGGTGCATTTATATTTACCAAGCATACCGCAAAAATAATATTAAAAAATATAGCCAGGTGTGTTCGATAACCTGAACGTTTCATACCGGTTTCAAAAGGTTATACATGCACACCGATGCATAATCTTGAGACACACCGCGATAAAAATTTAAATATTTGAACCAACAACGTTGCGTCATACGTATGAGCCCATTGTATTCGGTGTGATTGTGTTTTATAGTGCTGTCGAAGTTGGTGCATTACTGCTTTTTAGGTGCATCGGGGATGTTTTTTTTATTAATTGTAATTTATGTTTCCATATTTATAAATACATTTTTTATTTGATAAAAAAAAGCGTATTTTATATATGAGGCTAATGTATTTTATATGTCAATCATGTAGCAAAGACATCAACAGAGGGAACAGTAGAAGGAGTAGGATAAAATGACATACCAGTACAATATGGTCCAACCATGGGAGGCTCGAGAGAGGGAGATAGATTTATACCCTCACCCTATTAGTGTAATGAACTGGGCGCTCTTAAGAAATGTAGGTCTCCTGAAGTACTATGAGGAGGCTACATCCTTGAAGGCACACTCTATCTTGTTGGCGCATCTAATCCATTAGTGGAGTGTTTAGGAGCAGGGTTTCCATGTTGGTTCTAGGGAATCGTATATGTCTTTTGAGGAGGACATGTATTTTATCATTGGCTTATCCAGAAGAGGGGAATATTTTCTTGCGTTCCATGATGTCCCCCATGGGGTTGAAAGTAAGAGTCAAAATTCCTACTCTCAGAGATATGCTGGGCCTCATGCAGTCCGTCCAGCAGATTTTCAGGTGTGGTGGATAGCTGTGGATTTTTTCTTTGACTGCACAAGAAGTTAGGTGCCTCTCATTATTAGTGACCACCATTGCACACTTTACTAGTGATGGGCAACACATTAGTTGCCCTCTTTTGTATTATGTCGATTCTTTAATTCAGGTGCCATGATGTATCAGATAGTCTACCATTTTTTTGAGGCAGTTTTCATATACAAAAAAATGCTTAGATAATTATTAAGTTTTCAATTATTGCATATAAACTAAGATAGAATACTTCACCATTGATATGATTTCAAATTTTCAAAACTCAACCATTCCATTTTATAAAATACAATGACTCAAATTTAACCAATTTTACTAATTTTGATTATATTTAATGAATAGAGACAAAATGTTTACAATTAAACAAGTTAATATAATTTGAGAATTATATTTCTCCAAAAATGAAATAAGGTTGTAACAACCCTAGTAAAAATTCCATGTAATAAAAATTAAAAATAATAACCACGGTTGATGGGACACTTATTTCAAATTGAATGTTGGGCAAGGCATCCTAGGGTGTGTTCATTTGGTTTATTATGGCTAAGGAAATTGGCAAAGGCAATTTCTAAGGCTTTAAAAAGACAAAATGGCATTTTTGGCACATTTATTTATGAAAATAATGGAAATTAAGAGAAAAGGGAGGTGAAAGGTCACAGGTTGCATGTGAGGAGGAAATTGAAGGAAAATAACGAAAAATGAAGAAAATAAAGGCCTCATTAATAAAAAAGCTTTTGAGGATTAGTTGGTAACATTTTGTCAGTTCAGTTTGGAAGCTTTCTCATTATTCTCTCTCTCTCTCTCTCTCACTCTTGGACATTTAGAGTTTTCTTGGATCACTTTGGCATTGGATCAAGAAAGGCAAAGAAGGTAAGAGGAAGCGAAGATCAAGCAAGGAAAAGCAAGATCAAACAACTACAACAAGATTTTTTGTAGGTATTTATTTACATGTGTGATTTCCTTGCTAGATTTGGCATGCATGGTATTGCATGTGGTTCTTTTGTTATTATGTCATGGGTTTTTCCAGGTGTGATAGTATTTTTCAGCCTAGCCTTGCCATTTCCTGATAGCCTTGGTGATATGGGTTCTTATAATTCGGTTGAGCTAGATTGTCGAATGGATTTGAAGCTGAGTGGGGTGGATCTCCAAAATGACAAACACATGGCCTAGTGGTCCCTGAACCAGACTGTGGATCATGGTAAGTCACTGGCCTAGTAACCCCTAAGCCAGACTATGAGTTACGGTAAAGCCAGAATTGTGTGCCTTGGTGGGCCTAGGAATCCTTGTCAGTGAATGGCGGGATATACGGTAAAGCCAAGAGGTGGATTGATATTCATTGGGCCTAGTAGTATTGGGATGGGATGTACGGTAAATCCTGGAGACTGGGTCTCGGTGTAGGGCCTAATGATCCCTGGATCAGACTGTGGATTACGGCAAAGTCTGAGAGACTAGGAAGCACTCAAATTCCTCACGGTGTAGGTGGAGAACTCCAGTAGCATCCATGCTTGTTTGGTTCTTTTTAGTTGGTTATGAGTCCCACATTGAAGCTTGGAATATGGTACAAGGTGTAGGTTTTAACTCCATATAGAAATTACCTGCATACGATTCTAGAACACAGAAAATAAACAATGCGACAGCATAACATATAAAACACATATACACAGAGATTTTCCCCTTGATCCCAAAACCGGTACTATCAGCTTGATTTTTCATTATGTTCCTTTCAATGTTACAATACATATTTATACATGCCGAAGCATCCAATACCATGGACTTAAAACCATTGCATCCAAAACCATGGACCAAAGACCATCGTGTCCAAAACCATGTGCAAAAAATCATGCACAAAACCATAGGTAGGTCTGTCCAACCTAACATAGGGTCCAAAACCAAAATTTTCCGGGGCGCTGCCCCGGACCCCATAGAGTGGGGTTACCTGCACCCCTCAAACCCCCTATGACTCCCCCCGCTTGGTTTCTACATTCATTAATGAGAAATTCATCCCTTTTGTTTTCATATGTAAATGTACTGATTTATATGTGGATTCTATGGCCGACGTATTTATGGTATTTATGTTGTCCCTATGTTAGTTATGTATTTGTTTTATGATAGCAACTATGTATGGCTCTCATCATGTTTTTACTTGTAAATGAATGGACAATGTATCTATGACCTAATAGATGATAATGCAATAAATGACATGAAGAAACAATGGTTCATAGTGATTCTCAGATAAGTACGAGATAACTGTGCTTAAATATGTTGTTTACACCTGTAAATTACATGTTTGTGATATGTTTGATGAAATGTCTATCATGGCTAGTAGGGTTCTAGTTAAGGGATTGTTCAACTCATTGCTTTTGCATCATTGTTTCCCTGTTATTTTACTGCTTTGAAGATATCATTCCATTTTGGGCAATGACATGGGCTCTGGGCCTGAAAAAGTGGCTCAAATTCCATGGATGTTGGCCCAGAACTAGACAAAATGGTCCCTAAATGCTAGCTTACAGGCCTATGAGAGCATCGAGAGGTCCCTAGACGCTGGCATGCCCATAACATGAGAATGTCCAGAGGTCAAGTGATCAAAAACTTCAGTAGGACCCAGGGGCAAGTTTCCTGAAGTGTTGGCATGGTTATAAGGGGTCTTGTAGATGATGTGGAAGTTTGTATGTTGTGTTTCCATCAATTCCGTTTCCTTAAGGTAACATTGGAGGTTGAATCCAATCATAGTAGCCTCTCGTCACATGTTTACCCCGGTTGGTCAGTTACTTGGCTCGATGTGGGAGGAGGGTGTTACAGAGTGGTATCATAGCATGGTTCACCTCTCGGACCGGATGGGCCGTGTGTTGGTCATGCATGCATGTTAGTTGCATGTGTGTCTCTTACGCTTGCATTCCATGTGCTTGTTGCATTTGCATGATGTTGATCATGGTTGTAGTGATGTCGTCATGTGGAAGTTGATGTTGTCATTGTGGAGTGTATCGTCATGAGTGTATGACTAGTTACATGTTGTTATATGTCGCTTACATGTATCATTTTGCATGCTTGGTTACATTCTTGTATGTTTTGTTACATGTATCATTCTTGTAGGTTTGGTTACAAGTATTGTTCGCTTATGCTTGATTACATGCATTCATGCGTGTGTGTGGTTGATTACGCATTTCTTATGCATGTTGATGTTTGCATGTGGCCATGTGTATAGTGGTGTAATGGTTGTTGTCATACATGAGGACATGGTATGTGTAGTCGATATGGTCATGCATTAATGAATGGATTCTAGTTAGAATGATGTTTACATGTTGATGCACTTATTTGGATATGTTTATATTCTATTATGATTATGTTATACATGTGTCACGCTGATTTGGATGATCTTGCAGATGAGGTATCCTCCCAAAATTATACTAAGGTATGTTGGTTTATTATGATTTGGTTTATCTGACATAGTATGCCTTGCAGGAAAGAGATCAAATGGCTAGCAAGATGGTAGACTACAAAGACTCTCCCTATGAATTAGATGAGTAGTGTGGTGGGCACTCTTTTGATTTGGCAGACACATTGAGAAGCTTGAAGGAAGAGATAAGGAGTTGTAAGGCAGACAATGATAGGATCATACAGGCACAAGAGAAACAAGCAGAGGTTAATGCAATACTCCTTAAAATTTTCTTAGAACAGCAAAGACAAGGGAAAATTTGGATCAACCATGGATAGGAGGACATAACTAATGGGGCATATGGCAGTAGGTCTCTTGGTAGATACAAGTTGGATAGAGCTGACATGGTGAGATATGGTAGGTTGTTGGACACTCCGAATAGGAGGGGTGATGAGTACAAGTACTATTCTAGTTATAGTTATGATAGGCATCATGATCGTCATCGTTATCATCGTTACAGGAGGAGTCATAGGGGATACTTGCTAGATGAATTTAAGAAAGAAAAGTCACCTACTTTTGATGGAGATGTGAAGAATCCAGAAGATGCAGAGGCTTGGATACTTGGGATGAACAAATTATATGAGTTGCATGAGTACACAGATAACACGAAGGCCATAATTATTATCTTCATCTTGAAAGGTAAAGAAGACATTTGGTGGGAAGACGTGAAGTGGTCCAGAGACATCAGGATGGATGACTTGAGTTGGAATGAGTTCAAGAGTCTTTTCAAGAAGAAATACTTGTCGGAAAGGTACTACGACAGTAATGCCAAAGAATTCTATGAGGTAAGATGGGATCAATGACAAATGAAGAGTACACGACCAAGTTTTTGGAGCTATTGAGGTATGTATCGTATCATACAGATGAGAAGGATAAAGTTCAACGATTTGTCAGTGGTTTTCCATTAGCATTTAGAGATTGGATTGAGTATGATGAACCTTGGTCACTTGAGGAAGTTATTGGGAAATTGAAGAATTTCTATGAATAGTCAAAGCATAAGAATGAATCTCAACAAGGATGGACAGGAAAAGACAAAGGTAAAGGTAAATGGTAGCCTACGAGAGACGGGACTCAAAATGCAAAGGTGAAAGAAAATGTGGCACCTCAAAAGAAGTTTAATGCAACTAAATAAGGACATGGATCACAACAGAAACATAGAGGTAATGATATTGGACAGTTGGAGTATTGGACATGTGGTGAGGAACACCTTAGGAGAGTTTGTCCGCATAATCAAGGTGGTAGGTCTAAGATATACAATGCATAGGAGGCACACACTGTTGGGGATGTGGGGCAGAGTATTCCTCGTATTTATGCAGCTGTGGAAAACATACATGCATAACACCAAGCATCTATCATTGAGATGGATGATAAGCTTTGTGATCAAGTTATTTCTATTTTGATTGAGCCTGGATCTAATTATAGCTATGTTAGTCTTGAATTGGTGGATAAATGTGTTTTGAGTAAGGAATTGCATGCAAAATCTTGGTTAGTGTAGTTGGCTCTAGGTACAAAGAAGCGAGTTCATCATTGGGTAAGAGCGTGTGCATTTGATTTGAATGGTATGCCTACCGCAACACATCTGAATGTATTACTATTTGGATCATACAATATGTTTTTTGGCATGGATTAGTTGTATCTTCATAGGAACAAAGTGGATTGTTATCAAAAATCCATTGAGTGTGTTGATGACAATGGGAAACCAAGAGTCTTACAGGGTAAGGAGAACGCCACATCAATTAGGATGGTGACAACTATGCAGGCAAAGTGTAGTTGCAAGAAAGGTTGTATTTTATTATGCAGTGCACATTTCTAGTGACAAGGGTAAGGAAGTTGAGGATGCATATGTGTTGAGCATGTACCCAGTTCTACAAAGTTCAAGGATGTATTTCCTTAGGACATCTTAGAGTTTCCACCACACAATGAGGTAGACTTTTCTATTGAGTTAGTGCTAGGGGAAGCTCCAGCATCAAAGGCACCTTACTGGACGACCACACCAGAGTTGGTCGAGTTGAAGTTGTAGTTAAAGGAAATATTGGACAAGGGATACATTAGGCCAAGTGTATCACCTTGGGGTGCATCGATATTGTTTGTGAAGAAGAAAGATGGTACTCCTAGATAGTGCATTGATTATAGGTAGTTGAACAAAGTGACCATCAAGAACAGGGATCCATTACCGAGGATTGATGATTTGTTTGATCAACTAAAGGGAACAACCATGTTCTCTAAGATCAACTTGAGGTTAGGATACCACCGGGTATGCATCAAAGAGGAGGACATTTAGAAGACAACTTTCCGGACCAGGTATGGGCATTATGAGTTTTTTGTAGTTCCATTCGATTTGACTAATGCTCCAGCTACATTTATGTTCTTGATGAATAATGTATCGTGTTCGTATCTGGATAAGTTTGTTATTGTGTTCATTGACGATATATTGGTGAATTCTAAAAATGAGGAAGAGCATGCTGAGCATTTAGCAACAATTTTGAGGGTGTTGAGAAAGCATCAGTTGTATGTTAAGCTCAGCAAGTGCAGCTTCTTTCAGACTGAGGTACACTACCTGGGACATGTTGTTTCCAAAGAGGGCACTGCAATAGATCCAGAAAAGATAGGGGCCATCATGGAGTGGGTAGCTCCCAAGAATGTAGAAGAGGTGAGGTATTTCGTGGGGTTGGTAGGCTATTATTATAGGAGGTTCATCAAGAACTTCTCATAGATTGCATATCTTATCACATCATTGCAGAGAAAAAGTAAGAAGTTTGAATGGACAGAGGAGTGTGAGGCTAGTTTTAAGCAGCTTAAGCAGTTGTTAACACATGATCCAGTGTTAAATATTGCAGATTTGGACATAGAGTTTGTAGTATGCACAAATTCTTGCAAGAGGGTCCTTATGTAGTATGGATAGGTGGTGTGCTATGAGTCACAAAAACTAAATGAGAATGAGAAAAACTACCCGACGCATGATCTTGAGTTAGAAACGATCATACATGCATTGAATATGTGGAGGCACTATCTTCTTGGCAGGATGTTTGTACTTATGAGTGATCACATTGGGTTGAGGTATTTGTTTGATTAGCCAAATCTGAAGGCCAGGCAAGGTAGGTGGTTGGCCACAATCAATGAGTTTGACTTTGAGGTTAGGTACATCAAAGGAAAAGAGAACATGGTGTAAAATTCTCTTAGCGGGTGTATACAGGTAAATTACTTAGCAACTATGAGCTCCTATGGGATAGACTTACAGGATAGGATCTTGTAGGTAGGTCAACAGGATGAGCTCCTATGGGATAGACTTACAGGATAGGATCTTGTAGGTAGGTCAACAGGATGTCAGATATGTGGAGATTATGCACAGGTTGCAACAGGGTACTAGTACAGGTATAGGTGATAGTCCAGGTACAGGTAATGGTAGATACATGTGTAGGTGCACGAGATGTGGACTATTGCCTTATAGCAGATGGAATGGTTAGATTAAAAGACGAGATATATGTGCCAGACAACAGTGAGATCAAGAAGGTGATCTTGAGGGACCTTCATGCGAAACCATATCTGGGTCACCCAGGTTGTCATAAGACACTAACAAAAGTGAAGAGATTTTATTATTGATTGAACCTGAAGAGGGATGTAGCAGAGTTTTTAGCTAGGTGTTTTGATTGTTAGCGTGTGAAGGCAGAGTGAAAACATCTAGGTGGAATACTACAGCTGGTTGCAATTCCAGAATGGAAATGGGAGGTCATTTCCATGGACTTCATCACAGGGTTGCTGAGGAGAGTGAGACAACATGATTCCATCATGATTGTTGTGGACAGGTTGACAAAAGTGCACACTTCATCCCAGTGACGTCCACATTCTCAGCTAGCGATGTAGCACAAGTATTCATTAGAGACATGGTCAAATTGCATGGTGTTCCGAAGAAGATTATGTCAGACAGGGATGCAAAGTTCACTTCCAAGTTTTGGAAGGAGTTGTTTGTAGGTTTGGGGACATAGTTGGGCTTCAGTACAACTTATCATCTACAGACTGATGGACAGACAAAGAGGTTCAACAAGATATTGGAGTACATGTTGAGGATGTATGTGATGCATCAACAGTAAAAGTGCAAAGAGTACCTTCCCTTGGTTGAGTTCGTAGACAAAAATGGTTATCAGGAGTCATTGAGAATGAGTCCTTTTGAGGCATTGTATGGGTGGAGTTGCAATATTCCCATTAGTTGGAACGATCCAGTTAACAGGGTGTTGATTGGACCAGACATGTTGGCATACATGGAGCAAGAGATGCAAGTTATAAATAAGAATATAAAAGAAGCACAAGATAGGAAGAAGAGCTATGCAGATTGGAATAGGTTTTTCAAGGAGTTTCAGGTTGGAGAACAGGTGTACTTGCGCATCAAACTAAAGAAGAGCTCCTTGCAGATTGGATCATGTTTTATATTTTTACTTGTAGATTCAACAACGTATATGATATGCTAAAACATAAGAGAAGAATCTACTCTATTCTTCAGTGAAAACCAAAATTGATCGTTGAAAACAATAACCAGAAAAGGAAGAATATCAATCGCACATAACACAATATTTTTTCTGGGGAAAGAAATTGCTCAAAACCTCGACTATCTATATTGCATTAACTAGAATATCTTAGAAGAAAATACAATACTTGTTCAACCCGAACAATTCCTGCACAAATATAATCTATCTCTTTGCCTCACAAGCCAGCTCAAGCCAACACTTAGCCAATTTTGTTCCCTGCCAAGCCCTACTTCCTTTTGCAATTCCTAAGAGAAGTATACCATATTTAATTGGGAAATTCTCCACCCATGACTATGTAATCCATCCATAGGCCCTCAACTGATTTCATGCACCATCTATACAACTCGTAAAATTATACAACTGATAGTACACTGTCCTTGAACTCTAATCTCAACTGGGTCTTCCTATGAACTGACATGCATGAGTTATTTATGAGTGAATCTTCAGTTAACTAGTGTGGAAGGGAAGATGCACTGGTGCTTATCCCCACTACTAGACCTCCTACTAGTTCCTCTAACAGCTAGAACTAGTTTAACTGACTATAACTCAGTTAAACTGAGTTAATTAATTACAACTCAGAGGAACTCAACCTAGGCCCGTAAACTTTAGGGATCAATCTACATGACTCTAGGTAGACTTACAACTCGAATTTCCTAATGCAATTAAGTCAAATTAACTTAGTTAACTATTACAAGTTTCTATGAGAATAGAATTTCAATTTAATTCCTAATTTAATTCAAGGACACATTAAATTAGGATTTCATGTTGTTATTTTTAACACTCCCTCTCAACAAGAAAGGGATTATCATCTACCATGATCCTACCTCTGTGAAACTCGAATTTGCATTTTGATAAAGCCTTTGTCAAAATATTTGCATCTTGCTCCTCTATGGGAATGTACTCCAACAACATAATTCTCCTCTGCACACAATCTCGAAGATGATAATACCGGATATCAATATGCTTGGACCGATCATGAAAAATTGGATTCTCAGAGAGTTTGATACAACTATGATTGTCACAATAAATCACAGTTGGTTCCATCTGCTGACCAAACAGACCAACAATAATCTTCCTCATCCAGATAGCCTCTGTTGTGAAGGTAAATCCCCTCTTCGAACAGAGACGGTCCCTCTAGCCCAATGAGTGGGTCTAGCAACAAACTAAACAAACTAACATACACTTTCCTAGCTTATGTTTAACAAATGCAGAGAGAGAGTAGCCTACCTCGCTCTGATGCTAATCGCTCAATCCTTTGGAGATGACTTTGAATCCTTTGCTTCCAGGCTCGCTTCTTACTTGTTCTTCACATTCGAGTACCTGTAAGAAAGATCAAAGAGCTATGCAAGATACAAGAGCATATATGGCATACATCAAACATAAACTACTTAATAGATCAAGGAGTATTAAGCTAAAAGCATAAACATTTACACAATTATGGAAAGTGAACATCAGATGTATATATTAATAAGCTAAAAAGGGAAGCATATAACCTATGCCTTAATGTTGGAGACCTCCTTTTGGTGGATGTCCTAATCCAAGCAAAGACTCTTCAAGCACTCCTCCAAGTTAGAATGGGCATAATCTCAGTATAGGAATGTAGGCAATCAATGACCAACCATTTGGGGATGGAAGGGAGTTGATTTATAGGAAGGGAGAGGGAGTTATGGATCCAAAAAAGAAGGAGGAAGGTCCACATATCAAGGGGAAAGCCCATAATGATAAAATCAAGAGGTCCAAATGGGAGAGCTCGACCATATCAACAAAAACCAATATCTAACTCGTTGTTCGTGAAGATTCTAGTGCATGAAGCTTCTCCTCCAATTTGGGAAAACCTGCCAGAAGAGGTTTAGCGTGTGTTTTCATATCAAAACCCACGCTGGGAGCACTAGGGTACAACACAACAATCTTCCATCAGCATGGGCAGGCAGTGGAGAAAAACATGCTAGCCCTTTTCCTTTGGTTCTTTAGGGATGTTCTGGTCTATATATCATGATGGATATGCTGCATAGTTGTCAATGTTTTGGCACTTCGGGATATGGAACAGGAAGTGAACAGGAGGTGTGACAAAATATTGTGTAACACCTCACAAGTTTCTTGACTAGCAGCCATGTACTCTTCTTCTACTGAACTGAGTGCAAATGATCTCTGTTTCATGCTATACCAGGAAACAACTACTGACCCAACACTGAAGACCCCACCTGATGTGCTCTTCCTGTCGGATGGAATCCCTTCCCAATCTACATTGGTGAAGCTGAAGCTTCACTCCCTCTGTCTGTCTGTACCAATCACCATATTGAGTAGTGCCTTTGAGGTATCTCAACACATGTTTGGTTGCCTTCCAATACAACTTGGTTGACTTAACCATTGCTTGAATAAGATGTTTAACTACATAACACATGTTCAGTCATGTGTTCAACAAATACATGAGTGAACCCACAAGTTGCCTGTAAATAGTAGCCTCCACTACTTCACCGAAAGTAGCATCCTCCTTCTTCCAATTATTAGCTAGAGGAGTCTCCATGGGTTCACTGCTCTCCATGTGGAACCTTTTGAGTATCTCGTTGGCATACTTTCCCCGAGAGACAAAAATTTCCTCATCACCTCGCCATACTTCCATACACAGAAAGTAGTGCATGAGCCCCAAGTCCTTCATTTCAAACTCTCTTGCAAGATCCTCTTTGCAAGACTTGATCAACTTATCATCACCTGTCGGAATCAAATCATCGACATATAAAACAATAATCAACAATTTACCTTCAACCATAATATGGTAAATTTTCACATCTGCTTCACTTTTGGTAAAGCCCAACTCGTTGAAATAACTATCGATCCTGGTGTACCAAGCACGAGGTGCTTTTTTTGGTCCATACAACGTTCGCTTGAGTCAGCACACATGCGACTCTCTATTGAATGTCTCAAATATTTTAGGTTGCTCAATATACACATCTTCCTCAATCATGTCATTGAGGAATGTTGTCTTTACATCCATCTGATGTATCTTCCATCCTATCTGCGTTGACAGTGATAGAATGGATTTGATTGTTGAGTACCTTGCAACAAGAGAAAAAGTCTCATCATAATCAATCCCCTCCACCTAAGAAAACCCTGTAGCCACAAACCTTCCCTTGTGTTTCTCCACACTACAATCTGATGATTTCTTTACCTTGTAAAGCCATCTGGAACTCACCACTGACTTGTCTGCTGGTCTTGGGACCACATCCCAAACAATGTTCCTGACAATGGAGTCATACTCCTCAACCATGACATCAACCCAAACTAGTTGTTGCACTGATTCCTCAAAAAATGATGGCTCAATCTCTATACATTAGCTCATCAAATCCATGTAGCTAGTGTACCTCTCCAGTTACCTCCTCTACCTGCACGGTGATGTGGGTGCTCCCTCATTCTCTCTAGCATCATGCAATAACCTGTCAGCCTCTTTGGTGCGATTTCTCCCATCTCTGGAAGACTCTGCAAGAGTGGGAGTCTCCACTTCCTACTCCTTTGCATGTGGCTGCTCGACATCATCCTGAGGTTCCTCCTTAGGAGTTAAAATCTCCTCAACCGCATGTAGTTGAAGCTCCTTCTCAAGGGAACATCTCATGGCCTTTTCTTCATCGAATTTTACATCTCTGCGAACCACTGTCATCTTGTTGGTTGGCAGGTGCACCCGATAGTTGTGAGGTGTATCAATGTACCCCACAAATATGCCCAACTCTGTTGTTGGCTCAATATTTTTTCTTGCATCTTTGGTTACATGGCAGTAGACTGATGAACCAAAATTCTGAAGTATGCCACATCTGGTTTCTTCCTTGAAAAAGCCTCTTCTGGTGTAGTAATCCCAATAATTTGATGAGGGCTTCTGTTATGAAAATATACAACTATGTTGCATGCTTCAGCCCACAAGTGTAATGGTAGGCCCTGATAATGTAACATTGTCCATCCCACTCCCACAATATTCCTGTTCTTCCTTTCAGCCACCCCATTCAGTTGTGGGTTATGAGGTGCTATCAACTCCCGTCGAATGCCTTTTGATGCACATAAGTTTTTGAACTCATTCAACACATACTATCCACCATTATCACTCCCGAGAGCTTTAAATTTCCTGCCAGTTTCTTTCTCGACAAGTGGTTTAAATTAAAAAAAAAAATGCAAAAGTATGATCTTTCTTTCACATGAAGAAGATCCAAAACTTACGAGAAAAATCATCAACAAATATAACATAATACATGTGCTTTGCATGGATTATGTCGAGAAAAGTCCACACACATCCGAGTGAACTTGATCGAGGATCGCATATGCTCGACTTTCCTTGTCATAAAAAGAATCTTTGGCGTGCTTTCCCAATATACACCCTTTTCATGTGTCTACCTGCTCTAGTGTACCCTTGGGAAGACCGGTAGAAATTTTCTACATGATATTCAAAGTGCCATGGTGCAAGTGACCCAACCTCCTGTGCCACAACTCACTGATGTCTTGGCTCTGTGCCTTCTCTCCATTCATGCTTAAGGCAACACAATCTTCTACCTCTAACTTGTAGAGGTTCTTCACTCGAACCCCTATCCTCTTCACCTGTCATGTGGCGATGTGACGAAGGAATGCCTTTCCCTTATTAAGTATCACATCATAGCCTCTATCCTCCAACATGGCAACATATACCAAGTTCTTCTTCAAACTAGGAACATACATAACATCTCGCAAAGTGAGAGGAGAACCTGACTCCCTCTGGAAGGTAACTA
This sequence comes from Pinus tabuliformis, assembly GCA_031772625.1. Taxonomy (NCBI): domain Eukaryota; kingdom Viridiplantae; phylum Streptophyta; class Pinopsida; order Pinales; family Pinaceae; genus Pinus; species Pinus tabuliformis. Next base: position 1,012,899,322 of record CM062816.1, on the reverse strand, counting down.
TACTGATCATGGTAATGCTATACCTCCCATCATCACCCATCTTGATATGCATCTGGAGATTCTTATCCTCCAAGTTACTGAAGAGCTCTTTGTTATCGGCCATGTGGAAAGAAACTCCATTGTCCAAGTACCACACACTACCCATCACCGATGACAGCATACAAGCGATGAGGGTAAAGTTTAGTTCGAATTGTGAAGAAGGGTCCATCAAAAGTATGTAACATGGTTACTCCTTGGATGAAGAATTAAATTTTGCATCCAATGAGTACTCCCGCTCGAAATTTGAGTAAAACCTTCGGGAGATAAGTTGAAAATACAAGTTGAAAAAGTAGTTTTATTATTTTATTATTTTTTTAATATTTTTACTTTTTTACCCCAAAAATGGTGAATCATCCCCCATGGTTGACATCATCATCTTGAATCCTATTGGTTCTTATAAATTTTATTTTGGTTGTACATTTTTCTTAGGAGGCCCATTTTAGACCTCAAAAGCTCTCTAATGCTCGTGACAATGAAAGCATTTGACTTTCAACATGTCCTTCTTCTTGTCGTCCTGACAAGAATCAGATTTGGAATGGGATGACTTCCCCTTCCCTTTATTTTCCTTACCAACTAAGGCACAATTCTTCTCATCATCATGCTTTGATGAGGATCTGTCTTTGGTGTTCCACTAAATTTCTTTCTGTACCAAGTCAGACAACAACCACTCCCACTCTAGTAGTTTCTCCTCCCATTAGCAGAGTCTTGGTAATTGTGCCAGCTCTTGGGAATTCCTAGAAGTTCTAGGTTCACCAGATCATCTTCAGTAATAGTAATCTCGACACTTCCAAGTTCATCCTGACATTAGGTGAACTTGGTCAAGTAATTTGGAAATGAGTCGCCCTTCAACATCTTGATCTTTCTAAGTTTGTCCGTAAGTGCAACTTCCTATGGTCATTTATATTTTGAAATAGGTTCGTCAATGATTTCCACATTGCAAATGGAGTTTCCTTACCGTGGAGATTTGCCACAATGTGATTTCAAACTCCTTCTAGGATAATCCTTCTCGGTTTTGCCACACATTTTCTCCATTCAGCCAAATCTTTAGCATCCAATGTTGGAGGCTTTGGAATATCATGATCTATGAATTCCTTTAGTCCAGTCTTCCAGCACTGCCTCCATCATGTCCTTCTAATCTATGTAATTCGAGCTGCCCTCCAAGGCATACTCAAGTCTCAAACCGTAGAATGACATACTGCTGAATCTAAAGTATGAACTGGAAATTCGATTTCACCTACACAACAAACTTGAATTCTCCTCTTCTATATTGTCTTCAACTCCGATACCATGTAGATTTTTACTTGTAGATTCAACAAATTATGTGATATGCTAAAACATAAGACAAGACTCCACTATACTCTTTAGCGGAACCAAAATTGATTGATGAAAACAATAAGAAGAAAAGGAATAATATCAATCACACATAACACAATATCTTTTCTGGGGAAAAAAACTAATCAAAACCCCAAATATTTATATTGCATTAACCAAAAGATTTGAGAAGAAAATACAATGCTTGTTCAACCCGAACAATTTTTGCACAAGTACAATCTATCTCTCTACCTCACAAGCCAGCTCAAGCCAACACTTAGTCAATTCTGTTGCCTACCAAAACCCTACTTCACTGCACAATTCCTAAGATTATTAGCCCATATTTAATTGGGAAATTCTCCACCCATGATTGTGCAATCCATCCATAGGCCCTCAACTGATTACATGCACCATCTGTACAACTCGGAAAATTATACAACTGATAGTACACTGTGCCTGAACTCTAATCTCAACTAGGTCTTCCTGTGACCTTATATGCATGATTTATTTTATGAGCGAATCTTCAGTTAGCTGGCATGGTAGTGAAGATGCACGGGTGCTCGTTCCCACTACTAGACCTCCTACTATTTCCTCCAACAGTTAGAACTAGTTTAACTAACTATAGCTTAGTTAGACTTATTTAATTAATTACAACTCAAAAGAACTCAACCTCGGCCGCTAAAATTTAGGGATCACTTTACATGACTCCAGATAGACTTCCAACTCGAATTTGTTAAGCCAACTAATTCAAATTAACTTATTTAACTATTAAAAGTTTCTATGAGAATAGAATTTCGATTTAATTCCTAATTTAATTCAAGGACAAATTAAATTAGGATTTCTTGTTTCTATTTTTAACACTTGTGCCACGCTGGCACCACGGTTTTGTGGACCCTTCATTATTGTTGAGAGGATTGGGCCAGTAGCCTATCGTCTTACACTGCCTCTGACAATGAAATTCCATGACGTTTTCCATGTGTCATTGCTTAAGAAGTATGTTAAAGATGATGATCATTTGATTGACTGGTTTGTATTGCAGGTGGAACCAGATGGAGAATTCCTACCGGAGCCTCAGTTTATATTGTATAAAAAGGTGCTCATGCTTTGGAATCGAGCAATTGAGCAAGTTAAAGTGCAGTGGAAGCACTCTAGGCCTGATGAAGCTACATGGGATATGGGGGACCAAATGCGGGTTATGTATCCTTCCTTGTTTGCTGGTTGAAGCAAAGTAATTTTGGTATGGTGTTTTGGTACATGTCTTTGGTATATGTTTTGGTACATGTTTTGATGATGTTTTGGTATATGTACATATATATATGGATGTAAATACCGCCATGAGCTAAGTTATAAAGTTCCAATAAGTGGTATGGGTGTCATTTTTTGTCATGTTATTATGTTACTATGTTATCATGTTGTTATGTTGTCATGTGGGTTGGCATTCAACAGGGTGATCATCATAAATACTGCATCGAGCTATGTTATAAAGCAACATGAGCAATATGTCTTCGTTCCAGCAGTTTTGCTGAGGTATATGTGTGATTGAACATCGAGGACGGTGTCCCCCAAGGGGGAGGGTTTTGTAACAACCTTGGTGAAAATTCCATGGAATAAAATTTAAAAATAATAACCATAGTTGATGGGACACTTATTCCAAGCTGAATGTTGGGCAAGACATCCTAGGGGGTGTTCATTTGGTTTATTATGGCTAAGGTTTTGGAAAGGAAAAATGGCATTTTTGGTACATTTATTTATGAAAATAATGGAAATTAGGAAAAAAGGGAGGTGAAAGGTCACAGGTCGCATGTGAGGAGGAAATTGAAGGAAATTTATGGAAAATGAAGAAAATAGAGACCTCATTAATAAAATGTCTTTTGAGGATCAGTTAGCAACCTTTTGCCAATTCAGTTTTGAAGCTTTCTCATTATTCTCTCTCTCTCTCTCTCTTGGACATTTAGAGTTTTCTTAGAGCACTTGGGCATTGGATCAAAAAAGGAAAAGAAGGCAAGAGGAAGAGAATATCAAGCAATGAAAAGCATGATCAAGCAACTACAACATGATTCTTTGCAGATATTGATTTGGATGTGTGATATCCTTGGTATATTTGGCATGCATGTGGTTCTTTTGCTGTTATGGCATGGTTTTTGTTAGGTGTGACAATGTTTTTCAGCCTAGCCTTGCCATTTCCTGATAACCTTGACGAGACGGGTTCTCATACTTCGGCTTAGCTGGATTTGTTGGATGGATTCGAAGCTAAGTGGGGTGGATCTATGAAATGACAAACACATGGCCTAGTGGTCCTTGAATCAGATTGTGGATCACGATAAAGCCACTGGCCTATTAACCCTTGACCCAGATTGTGGGTTGTGGTAAAGCCAAGATTGTGTGCCTTGATGGGCCTAGGAATCCTTATCGGTGAATGGCATGATATATGGTAAAGCCAAGAGGTGGATTGCTCTCCGTTGGACCTAGTAGTCTCGAGATGGGATGTATGGTAAAGCCTGGGGAATGGGTCTCGATGTAGGGCCTAGTGATCCCTCGATCAGACTGTGGATTACGATAAAGCCTGAGAGACTAGGAGGCACTCAAATTCCTCACGGTGTAGGTGGAGAACTACAGTAGAATCCAAGCTTGTTTGGTTATTTTCGGTTGGTTATGAGTCCCACATTCATGCTTAGAATATGGCACTGGGGTGATTGGCTGAAGATATATTTGGCTCAGCCAATCTATGGTAAGGTGGAACGAGGTAGTCCCATCCCCGGTTGGTTTCTACATTCATTAATGTGAAATTCATCCCTTTGGTTTTCATGTGTAAATGTACTAGTTTATATGTGGATTCTATGGTTGATGTATTTATGGTATTTATGTTGTTACTATGTTGGTTATGTATATGTTTTATGACAACAACTATGTATGGCTCTCATCATGTTTTTACTTGTAAATGAATGGACAATGTATCTATGACCTAATAGATGATAATGCAACAAATGACATGAGGGAACAATGGTTCTTAGCGATTCTCAGATAAGTACGAGATCCCTATGCTTAAATATGTTGTTTACACCTGTAGATTACATGTTTGTGATATGTTTGACGAAATGCATGTCATGGCTAGTAGGGGTCTAGTTAAGGGCTTGTTCAACTAATTGATTTTGCATCATTGTTTCCCTGTTATTTTACTGCTTTGAAGATGTCATTCCATTCTGGGAAGTGACCTGGGCTTTGGGCTTGAAAAAGTGGCTCAAATCCCGGGGACGCTGGCACAAAATTGGACAAAATGGTCCCTGGACGCTAGCTTGTAGGCCTATGAGAGCGTCTAGAGGTCCCTGGACACTAGCATGCCCATAGCATGAGAGCGTCCAAAGGTCAAGTGATCAAAAACTTCAATGGGGCCCAGGGGCAAGCTGCATGAAGTGTTGGCATGGTTCACAGGGGTCCTGTAGCTGATGTAGAAGTTTTGTATGTTGCATTTCCGTTGATTCCATTTCCTTAAGGTCACATAGGAGGTTGAATCCAATCACAGTAGCCTCTCGTCATATGTTTACCCCGATTGGTCAGTTACTTGGGTAGATGTGGGAAGAGGGTGTTACAAAGGTATTCCTCATAAATGGAATGCCACTTGAGAATTTTCTCATAAATTAAGATCCTCTCTCCAAATTTGATGCCTGTACATACCATTGAAATTTTGTTATTGCTCATTGATTCACAACAATAATAATTGTCTTTCAATTCTCTCCTAAATATTAACCATTAACCACTCAATAATTTTTTCCAAAGGTCTTACTTTTAAATTTGTATTTTGATGCCACATGTGTTGTACCTAGATCCCTCCTTAATGTCATTGAGGAAATAAGATATTAATCTCTTTATAATTTAACCACGACTTAGTGATGTTTTTCCAAATCTCATTAACCATAGATAAGATCAAGATCTCATTTTCTATATAACTAGCATACAACATGCCAAATATCTATATTAAATAATAATATATTCCCATAGAGACTAAATTCACTATAATGACTTCAATATACAATATTTACACTATATATACATACTAAATAAAGAAACAAGGTAGTCATAGAAGCCACCTCCATTAGGTATTTATGCAAGGCCATTCATCATAACAATAAGTTACCTAAAACATGTGAATCCACAAATGAAATGTACATAACAAAAAAAAAAAAAAAATTATTTGCAATAAACTTGAATAAGTAGAATGATGGTGAAATGTAGATATAAAAAGATAATATTTATTTGCAATGAACTTGAATAAGTAGAATGATGGTGAAGGAATGATTTTTCACTTAGTCATATAGGGATTTACCACAAATGTCTCTCTTGAGTTAAAGCTAAGAAATTACAAATATAAGGACAAGGTCAACTCTCTCACAAACTTAATTCTCATAAGTATCTTTTCATATATATACATAGTGACATATCAACATACACACTAAGTATAAGAGAGTGTAATAGCTCTAAACTTCCACCAAAAAGTAGTGTTACAATAATTAGTTGGGAAACTATTTTAGCCTACATGCTAGAACAAAGCATCTATGGGGAGTGTTGAACAAAAACCTAAGCCTTGTTGTATACATGCAAAGTCAAAGATGGCATTAAACTTTTAATGCATTTTGATTTTATATTAACTCATCATTGTGATACTTTCATAAAAGTAGTTGAAATAACTAAACATGTAATTCAATTTGTTAAAAAAAATCTTAATTATGAGTTGGGTATTCATACACATGATTTAACAATGTTATTCCTTCTTTATTTTTTTTGTAAGTTTGGTAGGATTATATCTTCATCATATCTAATATATCACCTTGATTTGACAAGACATTGAACCTAATAAATTTACATCAAAAAGTGTCTTAAAATAACACTTGATCACCATTTATCAAAAACCCCATAAACATTATTCATTCTTTATTAATAAAACAATAAACATCAAAATAAAATTTTCATTAATTATAACTGGCCTTCTTTCTCTCCTTTTTAATAACATTTATCAATATTCTTTTTTAATATTCATTTTATATCAAATCATTTTGATAAATAATTACAAAATACTTATTATGGCCCCCATTTTTAACTTAAAAACCGAAGTTTCATGTCGGTTAAATCTATCTCAAAATTATTAAATAACGAATGGTTCAAAATCTTTAATGTACGGATATCAATAATATTTTAGAATTTAAGAAATTAAAGTTAGCATTAAAAACATTTTTTTATTATTATCTAAATACCTAATAACTTTGAGAATGAATTTAATATATATTAATCCAAATGTTATTCTCCACATCAATACAAATTTATTAATAATAAATAATTAATAAAATAATAGTAAATTATATATTTTTTATTTTTCCTTATAATATATATTATAAATGATTCATCATGATAATGCAATTTAAAATATATTAGAACTAAGACCATAAAAAAGAAGCAGTATCTTCATGCTAGTTCCCACCATTTCCCAGTCCAGAAGTTGGGGGTTCTCAACACCCTGGCGACTCGTGCCTTAAGGATCTTTGATGAAAGGAACTTCGAAGAGGAGAAGTCCCATCTCCTTATTGTCTTTGTTGAGAACGGTTATAACAAACATTTGGGACATAAGGCTTTTCTCAAAGCTTCTAGAAATTCGTTATCCAGAAGAAAACCTAAGGAACGGATTCTTGGTGTCCATCTTCCTTATGTTCAAGGGACCACGGATAGGATTGCGAGGATTCTTAAGAAGCATAATTCCCCACAACCTTTAGACCTCTTAACACCATTCGTAAGTCCCTTAGATCTGTGAAGGATCCTATTGACCCCAAGGACATTAAAGGTGTTTATATTATTCCTTGTTCTTGTGGGACCCCTATATCGGTGAGATGGGTCGCTCCATTAACCAATGGATTAGTGAGCATGCAGTTGACCTCAAGCATATGAGAACTAAGTCTTCTGCTTTAGCAGAGCATGTGGAGAAAACCAATCACCATGTCTGCATCGAAGAAGCTAGTGTGATTGCTAGAGTGTCGCAATTCCATCACCGGAAATTTAGGGAAGCCCTTGAGATTGAAAAAAGGCCGAACAATCTCAATAGAGAAGATGGCTGGAAGATCAGTAGTTGCTGGGTCCTAGCCCTCTTCTCCTAGTTGTTTTCTCCCTTGGGTATTTTATTTATTTTATTATTTTTATTATTATTATTTTTAATTATTTTATTTATTTATTTATTTGTTTAAGGATGGTAATTTTTTATAATTCTTGAATTTTCTAATATTGATTTAAACTCCTTTACTATTAAATTTTTATTTGATTTTATTTTATTGTATTTATTTATTTTTATGTTTTATTTTATTTTATTTATTTTTTTAATTTTTTTAATTAATTAATTTTATTTATTTATTTATTTATTTTGAGTTCGCTTATATTTATTTAAACTCTTTGATTTTTTTTTTTCAACTTTTTTGTACCCCTTAATAAACTATTAATTAATATTGTAATTTCTCTTTGACTTTAAATTTAAAACTAATCCATTTATTTTAATATATATTCATAAATATATGTCCTTTAAGCTTATGGTAGAATTAACTATATTCTATTTTAACTTTTACAACTAACTAATATTTATAAACTATTTGATAACTAATTAATTTATTCATGTATTTACTTAATTTAAATTAAGAATTAAATGTCCCTTTAACTTATATTTGATTTAAAATGTAATTAACTTATTTCTATTACGTGAATTATTTTATGATTATAATATATTAACTTGCTTATTCTAACATATATTTATAATTATAAAATTATTCATTTATGTTTATAAGGAAATTTATAATTGATTTTGCTTATTTAGTCAATTATGCCCTTCATAGTCTAGCTAGCCATTTCCTGGTCAAATCTAGTTGTATCTTTTTAGCCGTTACCTATCTGGAAATTTGGTCATGGGATATTCTGCCTGATCTATTTATATTGCTTACCAAGTTCTGCTCATTCAACTTGTCCTGACGATGAACCACACTGGTTGGTTCGAAATGCGTGGACTAAAATATCTCTTCTATGTGATTTTTCGCCCAAAAAAGGATTGGAGTTGTGTGAAGTCTACATCTCTCATCCTCTATAAAAGATAAGGTTCTTGGAGGGCTCTGAGGGATGTTTGGTTGGAAGGTGGGATGATGGGGCACTATCAAGGTTGGCCGAAGGCTCAAGGCTGGCAGAAGGCTCAGTCACTGAACCAAAGTCTGAAAATTAATATAAATCACAGAAGCCTAAATTCGTTAATTGTTAAGGTAGTAAGTTTATTTTGTTCTAACTAATTTTGCATTATCAATATAATGACTTCGTCCTTATAACTAGCAAATTAAGAATAAAATTTGTATTGTGTGATGTAAGATTCGAAGACCGTCAAATTTATAATAAATATTGTAAAGTCAACACAAATTATAGTAAAAATTCAGTAAAATAGTGTAAAGTCAACACATTTGGACGTAACGTGAATGCTACAGTCTTTGCTGAGAGGGGACTAATAAATATTTTTTTTTCATAAATATTAATAATATTATAAAGTTTAGGTATGAATTTTTTAAATTAATACTGGGAAATGTTAAAATTTATATTAAATTCAGTAAAATAGTGTAAAGTCAACACATTTGGACGTAACGTGAATGCTACAGTCTCTGGTGAGAGGGGACTAATAAATATTTTTTTCATAAATATTAATAATATTATAAAGTTTAGGTATGAATTTTTAAATTAATACTTGGAAATGTTAAAATTTATATTATGTTTAGTATAAATTTTTAGATAGATAACAATTATATGTTCTTTGAATGTGTCGCTTCCTCTGCAATCTGGTACTAGCTTTCTCTGATTTATGGATTTCCTCACCGGTTTTTTCTACTGTACAGGATGGCTTCCAATGGTGGAGCACCCAATACCCCAACTGGCATGCTCTTTTCATCCTTACTTGCTGGCATATCTGGAAGTGGAGGAATGGACGTATTTTCCAGGGCTGCTGTCTGCCACTTGATTCCATCCTCATATCAATTTCGGGGTCCATGCCTTCTCAGGACTAAGCGGGCCCCTATATGTTTTTCTTATATGTTGTATCTATTTCCTTATCTATCTTTCTGTTTATGATCTAGTTATTCTGAGCATGTGTGCTCCTTATGTTACTTTCCGGATGATTTACATAGAACTCTTATGCTTCATTTTGGATAGTATCTACAGAACTCTATTGGGGAATTCATGTGTTTTTCACCCCATTCACAACTGATTTGCTCAATATGGCAGAGGCCTTTTCACACCATGTATACTTGATCTTTATATATTCTTAATATAATCTATTACGCTTTTTCTCTCTGAAAAAAAAAATTTTAGATAATATTTGAAAATGTTAAAATTTATATTGTAATCAGATAAAATTGAGAGAGAAATTTATAGATTTTTTAACGTAAAAGGCTTAGTTTAAATTTTTATATATTATTTAAAAAGTTTAGATATAAATTTTTAGATAATATTTGGAAATGTTAAAATTTTACATTGTGTTCAGATAAAATTAGAGAGTTTTATATTTATTTATATATATATATATATATATATATATAGGTTTAGTTTAAATTTAGTTTTTTCTTTTTCGTTCCTGGAAAGGTTTAGTTTAAATTTAATCAAAATTTTTACATAGTATTAGTATTTGGAAATATGGATGTGGTTAAAATAATTTTTTTTAAATGATTTAATTTTAGATAAATTAAATATTTTTTTGTTTATTTGGGGTAGTTTAATTAGTAATGGCTGTGAAAATGAAGTCTCACTAAACTGGAAGTCTGGTTCAAATCTTGTGCTATCTCCTAATCAGAGTGAAAAATAGACATTATAAAAATATAGTCTTACCAAACTTCCAAAAAAAATTAGTTAAACAGATAAAACAAATATATATTACCAACAAAAACACTGACAAGGCAGCCCACCATAGATGCTTCCATGGTTTACGCCAGATGTGCCGTTGTCTAGGAATATAATAGTGAACGCTGTACATGGTCGGCGATGGTTTCTACTTTGGCAAAGCAATGTACGGAGAGCCTCTTTATGTGTGCGGAACTGAACCTTACGGTGGCAAAGCAATGTACGGAGCGATAGAGCTAACCAGCCATATATTGGGTATTTAATGCCGAAATATATGCGCGCAAGTTAACGCGATAACACGGGAGCGGGCAATTTCGGCATTAAATTATATTTGCCCACTCTCGTGTTATCGGGCTAACTTGCGCGCATATATTTCGGCATTAAATACCCAATATATAGCTGGTTAGCTCTTTCCATGTACGGAGAGCTTCTTTGTGTGTGCGGAATTGAACCTTACGGCATCGCTTCATTAATGTGCGTAGAAGTATCTGTCACTTGTTTCATTTAATTTAATATCCGTCGTTTATTGGATTGAATTAAAATTGGCATATATTCTCTCTGTTTATTAATGCAGCTATCTATAGCTACATATGTATACTGTTCGCAGAATTTTATGGATATAGAATATTATAATGTAGTTTAAAGAGGTTTTATTTTTGGAGTTGTTTTTAGTATTTTGGATTTTCTGTGTTCAAAAAATTTGAGGTGAAATTTTGATTTGTGTTATTTAAATTGTTTTTTAGTGTAAATATGGATTCAACACCCTGAAAAACCCTTAGGGCACTTCGATTATGTAATGGTTACCCATCAAACTTGTGATTTCAATAAATTCTTGCCGGATTTTAGAGAAATTAGACGTGAAAAACCCACCGGAAAAGCTTCCAAAAAGTCTCACTATTTTTTGTCCAGAAAATAATGGAAATTTGGGCAAAATTTTGATAAAATGAGGAAATTTGTAGAAACTGGGTTACAGGTATCAAATTTTAAGATTTTGGGTACTATCCATTTCCACCATCAAAAATGGGGTTCGAGCACTCCTACTCTCAAATGCGATTTTTGGTCTAGATAATGTCTAACATTATACAATAGTTTGAAAAATTTTCATAGATTTAAAATCTTTGTAGTATGAGTTATTAAACATAGCCTAGATTCATCTTAACTTTGTATCTACTAAGTGTTGAGAGAGATCATATACTTTTTCATTTTAAAAGAGTTTCACACTTATAGAGATTTGGTCTCTCCCTAACTTGTAGATCCAGAGATAAGATAAATTTACGTTGGTTTTTTTTTTTGAATGATTATAGATATGTATTAAAATTTCCTAATTTGAAACTCGTAACTTTATACATCATCATCCATAGCTTCTACTACATCATTCAAAAAGATTCAAAAGCTCCAACATGGATTGATTCAATTTACACCCTGTCCATATTGGATTGATTCAATTTACACCCTGTCCATATTCAACTATTCTAAGCACAACCTTTCCAGGACAATTCTACACATTTAGGATTTAATGTAATGATTGCTTCAGAGGAAAACATTGTAGGGTAGGTTGAAAGTTTTAGTTTCCATGTTTTGCAGATATATAGTAATATTAGCCTCAAATCTTGTGAGCCTAAAGTCACCTCCCTATTCGCCTCAAAGTCTTCAGATTCGCCACTGCTAGCCACAATTCTCCTGTCTGTTGCCGCTAGAAGTGAATTATCCATTCTACAGCTTATCATTTAGCCGTCAATTGCAACTGCTCTAGTTTCATCTCCAGCAGATTATGATTCTGAGATAAGAGCCCAAATTGGGCACAAGATTCTAACACCTACATTTCCCCAAACCTAGAGGTCAAGGAAATGAGAAACTCCATAGACACTGCCATCTGAGTTACATGAAGATTTAACTATCCATTGGGGAAATCTACACTCCAAGACTGCGCTTTTCCTTGGCGATCTGAGAGCTTGACTTTCAATTTGACAATGGCATGACTGCATCACCGCTTTTTATCGCCAGACTGAGCTGAATTCCATCAGCGTTTTTTATCGCCAGACTCAGATGAATTCCTCAATTCTTCACTTCTATTCATGCCTTTAATGCCGGTCGGACCCGCATGCAGTGGCTAGACAGAAAGACCCAATGGAAACTTATTCATTCTGTAATTAGAAACAATCTCCAAGGAAATCAGAAATCATGAGCATGTGAACTGTAGATCGAACGAGGTGATGAGATTTATTCACGCTTGGATGTATTTTCTACCAGTGCAAAACATCTCCCATCTGTTCTATGATATGATATGCATTGCATGAGCGATCCAGGTGGAGGCCTGATCCCTTCCTTAACCATTAGTTAATCTATTTTGGAGCAAGGGAGCATAATCTCATTTAACAAATGCCCATAGTGTGATATGACAATGGGGCCGACAACGTCCCTTCTATTAATTCGAGCCATTAACCCTTTGATTATCATTTCCGTTTGAGCTACACCCTTGAATTTCATGGACAAGGTTTTATGCTAAGCTCCTTATCGTCCAAGACCATTACTCCTCGATCCAAAGCAAAGCCTTAGTTCCTCGATCCAAAGCAAAGCCTTAGTTAGTGAAAGAATCTACCTCAGAATTAAGGTGTCATTTCACATGATAAAATTCGATCTTTTCAAACCTTGAAATTTGAAGATATATTTCGTGCAGAATGGGAGCTTGGAAATTATTAGAATTTTCGTTGATTTTATTCCCCGGTTGAAATTACAATCATTGAATCCCCAAAGACCATTAAATGGCGAATACATATGTATACTACCAAATCTAGTCCTGGCCATAATGTTAAGTATTTCACCTGGTTATCAGTTTCTTCCCTTAATCCCAAAGAAAAATGAATCTCTCTTGCTTCATCGGGGCGAAAGATAACCCCTCACGCTCATGTCACCCTGGGGTTACCTTTTGAAGCTCCATAAAAAAAACGTTAATAGAGATGAACTTAGTTTTTCTCCATTTCTGGAATTCATTGCTCTCCATTCTTAATAAAATATGCCAGTAATTTTGATATTGAAGTCTTAATCCTCATTTGAAACTTGATCAAGTTTGAGCCAATCCTTTTCGCTAGCTGATAAGTCATTGTACTATGTGAGATCAAATCCTCATGTCAAGATTGTCTCAAAAAGCAGTTGCAAGGCTTTAGAGGTTGAGTGAATAAGATTTGGTTGGAAGGCCCAAAAGATGGTATGATTTCGAGCAATCCAAATTTCCCAACATAAATACTTCGGGAGAGGCATCCAACTTCTCACCACCATTGAATCAATTTTTCTTTGATAGGGATTTTTTTTCCTCCATCACACAAACATTTATTGTCAGTTCCCTAGAATACTTGATAGGTCCATAACTTGAACCAAAGCCAATTTCCAAACTTCCAATGCAAAAGGACACTATCGAAAGAGATGAGGGATGTCCTCTTCTACTTGTTCACACAAAATACCACAGAGAGGCCCTATATATCTCTTTTTATTTTATTTTTTGCAGTGAAAATTTTCTCATGTACCAACTCCCAACAAGAGAAATTAATCTTTTGCATCTTATCTGGATTCCATATTTTGCACTAAATTTGATCTGAAGGAGGGTGTGGGAATGCTTGAAGCAATGATTCATACCATGCTTTAACTGAGCAGATGATATTTTTGCTACCTATCCAAATCCGTTGATCCAACCGAGAGGTAACAATTGGATCATATCCCTTTAAGGCTTTGATTAGGGTGATCCAATACTAGTGCAACTCTAGAGGTACATCAAGGAAAGACCAACCTTTCCACTGACCTTCATTATCCCACTGAGAAATATTTGCAGTCTTATTGTATCTTTTAGCCTCCATCCAATTCGCCAATTACTTCATTCTGGAATTTTCATGTGTGATTTCTGCGGTGGGGATTTGATCCTTCCATAAGTGTATACACACACCAATCCCAGTTTTCCATTACAATTTATCAATGATGATGGGGGCTACTATTTTACATAATTTCCAAATCTTTGAACCTTGGTCTGGCCATGACTCAATCTCAAGTCGAAGGAGCCTTGACTTATGAAAGTATTTGCAAATAAAGGAAACCTTCCACCATTCCTTAGAGTTTGATAGAAGGTGCCCCCAATGCAAGGTTTATGAGCTCTAGATCCTTAATTGCTAGATCTCCAACTTATTTGGGAAGGTGAACCATATTCCAATTCACAAGATGGTATCGATTTTCATTATTCTTCCCCCATGCCAAAGAAACTTCCACAATAAAACATTTATTTGGTGAATTACACCTTTTGGTTCCAACAAACATGTGCCCACATATACTAGAAGGGATGATAGAACTGATTTGATCAATACTCCCTTTCCTACCATATTTAACCACTGAGCACCCCATGATTGAATTTTTTTCCTTATCTTCTGCAATACTTCCTCACAGTCTTTGGCATTGGATGAACCCAAGGAAATTAATTCCCAAATATTTGAAGGATATCCAATCTGGAATAACAAGAAATTCTAATATTCGAGAGGTCTCATGTAGTATTGAATCATGACAATTCCATCAATACACCTGACATATTTTTGTTGTTGATCATCCCTCTAGAAAGATCTAGGTATGGATTCAAAATATTCTTGAAGCAAGTCACTATAATTTTTGAAGCAACCCCCAACAAGAGAGTATAGTTTGCAAACTAGGAGTGATTCACTCCTTTAATATTCCTTGCTATACTCAACCCCATGAGAAATCTTCTTGTCTCACTTTCTCTAGGTTTCGGCTCAGAATTTCAACTATGATAATGTAGAGAAGAGGAGACAACGGAAAATCTTGTCTTAAGCCTCTGGATGTTATAAAAAAAGGAGTGGTACGATAATTGACCAATGGTGCAATCCATGGAGAACCAGTGCATCATTGCCTTTATCTGTTGAATAAACTCTTTATTGAAGCCCAATTTTTCAAGCATAAGATACAAAAAGGAATGTCTTAGCAGATCAAAGGCATTTGTGTTATCCAACTTGATCACCTTTCTAGATCACCAACTTCCTTACTCGAATGGATCACCTCTTAAGCAAGAATAAATTGTCCAAGATTTGTCTTTGTTGCATAAAACCCCCCGTTTTTATGATATTATTCCTTAGAGTAGTAGCTTCTTTAGTCTTGTTGCAATAATCTTCGTAAAAGTTTTATAAGTCGTGTTGCATAAAGATATGGGGTTGAATCTAGTGAAATTTACTGGATTCGATTCTCTAGGGATAAGGGAAAGAAAGGAGGAATTAGTGGCACCACCTATCCTTTCTTTTTTCCTCGTACTATTTAGCATTTGCAATAAAACCTTTTTTATCATGATCCAAAAATACCTAAAGAAACTTATAGTAAAATCATCACGTCCAGGGGCTTTATCCAGATCCAATTACCAAATTGCATCTAGGACTTCAACTTTATCTATTTCTTTAACAAGAGACAAATTATTAGAATTTGAAACAATGGTGGAAACACTGTTAAGAAAATCTTGAACTTGGGACTTGAAAATGCAATAAGGATTCTTGTTTAATATCTTCAAAGGAGGATACCTTCAACCTTCCTTTAGGAATTATTTTTGTGAATCTATTTCTTAATTCACAATCTTTGGCATGCTTATGAAAAAAGGAGGCATTTTGATTTCTTGCCTTAAGCCACAAACTATGAGATTTTAATATACATAGTTCTTCCTTTTACGTACTTACTGCAAAAAAATTATTCGTTAATTCTCTTTGTTTTTAGAAGTGCCAAGGCTCAACATTACCTTCCTCAAGTAGGCTTTGATGTTGTTCTAATTGCTTGACCAATTATGTGCGCTTTTTCCTTAGTGGTTGACACTACAAGGAAAAGAACTTCCAACAAAGGTTTTTGCGGAAGCCCCTATAAAAATAGCCCAGAAATCTTTTTGTAGCGGAGGTTGGCGAGCAAATGTTTGTTTTTTAGAGTACGTCTACAATATACAAATGCATAGGTGCTTATATGTAATTTAATGCACTTTTTTTTTAAATAAATCTGCGACATATAAGCACCTGTGCATTTGTAGTTCGATGACCTGAACGTTCTGTACCGGTGTGAAAAGGTTATACGTGTGCACTGGTGCATAATCTTGAGATGCACCACGATGGAAATTTAAATATGTGAACCAACAATGGTGCATCATACATATGAGCGCACTGTATCCAGTGTGATTGTGTTTGATAGCACTATCAGAGTTGGTGCATTACAGTTTTTTGGGTGCATCGGGGATGGTTTTTTTTTATTAATTGAAATTTATGTTTCCGTATTTATAAATACATTTTTTATTTAATAAAAAAAATATATTTTATGTATGAGGCTAATGTATTTTATATGTCAATCATGTAGTAGAGGGAGCAGTAGCAGGAGTAGGAGAAAATGGAATACTAGTACAATATGATCCAACCATGGGAGGCCCAAGAGAGGGAGATAAATTTATACCCTCACCCTATTGGTGCAACGACCCAAGCGCTCTTAAGAAATGTAGGTCTCCTCAAGTACTATGAGGAGGATACATCCTTGAAGGTGCACTCTATCTTGTTGGCGCATCTAATCCGCCAGTGGAGTGTCTAGGAACAAGGTTTCCATGTTGGTTCTAAGGCGTTGTATAGGTACTCTGAGGAGGACATATATTTTATCACTGGCCTATACAAGAGAGGGGAATATTTTCTTGAATTCCCTGATGTCGCCCATGGGGTTGAAAATAAGAGTCAAATTGCCTACTCTCAGAGATACATTGGGCCTCATGTCGTTCGTCCAATAGATTTTCAGGTGCATGGTGGACAAGTGTGGATTTCTTCTTTTACTGCACAAGAGGTTAGATGGCTCTCATTATTAGTCACCACCATTGCACACTTTACTAGTGATGGGCGACACATTAGTTGCCCTCTTTTATATTATGTCGATTCTTTAATTCAGGCGCCATGATGTATCAAATAGTCTGCCATTTTTTCGAGGCAGTTTTCATATACAAAGCAATGCTTAAATAATTATTAAGTTTTCAATTATTGCATATAAACTAAGATAGAATACTTCACCATTGATATGCTTTCAAATTTTCAAAACTCAACCATTCCATTTTATAAAATACAATGACTCAAATTTAACTAATTTTGACTATATTTAATGGATAGAGACAAAATGTTTACAATTAAACAAGTTAATATAATTTGAACATTATATTTCTCCACAAATGCAATAAGGTTGTAATAGCCCTGGTAAAAATTCCATGCAATAAAATTTAAAAATAATAACCACGGTTGATGGGACAATTATTCCAAGCTTAATGTTGGGCAAGACATCCTAGGGGGTGATCATTTGGTTTATTGTGGCTAAGGAAATTGGCAAAGGCAATGACTAAGGCTTTGGAAAGGAAAAATGGAATTTTTGGCACATTTATTTATGAAAATAATGGAAATTAGGAGAAAAGGGAGGTGAAAGGTCATAGGTTGCATGTGAGGAGAAAATTGAAGGAAAATAACGAAAATTGAAGAAAATAGAGGCCTCATTAACAAAAAGGCTTTTGAGGATTAGTTAGTAATATTTTGTCAGTTCAGTTTGGAAGCTCTCTCATTATTCTCTCTCTCTCTCTCTCTCACTCTTGGACACTAAGATTTTTCTTGGAGCACTTGGGCATTGGATCAAGCAAGGCAAAGAAGGCAAGAGGAAGCGAATATAAAGTAAGGAAAAGTAGGATCAAGCAGATACAACAAGATTATTTGCCGGTATTGATTTGGATGTGTGATTTCCTTGCTAGATTTGGCAGGCATGGTATTACATGTGGTTCTTTTGTTGTTATGGCATAGGTTTTTCTAGGTGTGACCATGCTTTTTAGCCTAGCCTTGCCATTTATTGATAGCCTTGATGAGATGGGTTCTCATACTTCGGTTCACCAGGATTTTCAGATGGATTCGAAGTTGAGTGGGGTGGATCTATGAAATGACAAACACATGGCCTAGTGGTCCCTGAACCGGACTGTGGATCACGGTAAAACCACTGGCTTGGTAACCCTTCAGCTAGAGTGTGGGTTGCGGTAAAGCCAGGATTGTGTGCCTCAGTGGGCATAGGAATCCTTGTTGGTGAATGGTAGGATATACGATAAAGCCAAGAGGTGGATTGCTCTTCGTTGGGCCTAGTAGTCCCAGGATGGGATGTACTGTAAAGCCTAGAGAGTGGGTCTCAGTGTAGGGCCTAGTGGTCCCTGCATCAGACTGTGGATTATGTTAAATCATGAGAGACTAGGAGGCACTCAAATTCCTCACGGTGTAGGTGGAGAAATCTGGTAGTATCCATGCTTATTTGGTTATTTTCGGTTGGTTATGAGTTCCACATTCATGCTTGGAATATGGCACAGGGGTGAGTTGCTAAAGAGAGATTTGGCTCACCCAATTTATGGTTGGGTGGAACATTCTAGTCCCATCCCCGGTTGGTTTCTACATTCATTAATGAGAAATTAATCCCTTTGGTTTTCATGTGTAAATGTATTGGTTTATATGTGGATTCTATTGTTGATGTATTTATGTTGTTATTGTGTTGGTTATGTATATGTTTTATGATAACAACTATGTATGGCTCTTATCATGTTTTTACTTATAAATGAATGGACAATGTATCTATGACCTAATAGATGATAATGCAACAAATGACATGAGGGAACAATGGTTCCTAGCGATTCTCAAATAAGTACGAGATCCCTATGCTTAAATATGTTGTTTACACCTGTAGATTACATGTTTGTGATATGCTTGACGAAATGCCTGTCATGGCTAGTAGGGGTCTGGTTAAGGTCTTATTCAACTAATTGATTTTGTATCATTATTTCCCTATTATTTTACTACTTTGAAGATGTCATTCCATTCGGGGAAGTGACCTGGGCTTTGGGCCTAAAAAAGTGGCTCAAATCTCGGGGATGCTGGCACAAAACTAGACAAAATGGGCCCTGGACTCTAGCTTGCAAGCCTGTGAGAGCGTCTAGAGGTCCCTGGACGCTGGCATACTTATAGCATGAGAGCATCCAGAGGTCAAGTGATCAAAAACTTCAGTGGGGCCTAGGGGCAAGCTGCTTGAAGTGTTGGCATGGTTCTCAGGGGTCCTATAGCTGACGTGGAAGTTATGTATGTTGTGTTTCCATCAATTCCATTTCCTTAAGGTCACATAGGAGGTTGAATCCAATCACAGTAGCCTCTCGTCACATGTTTACCCCCGTTGGCCGATTACTTGGGGAGATGTGGGAGGAGGGTGTTACAAAGGTATTCATCGTAAATGAAGTGCAACTTGGGAATTTTCTCATAATTAAGATCTTCTCTCCAAATTTGATGCCCCTACATATCATTAACAAAATTTTATTGCTCAGTGACCAGTTATTCACAACAATAATAATTGTCTTTCAATTCTCTCCTAAAATTATAGTAATCGTTAACTACTCAATACTTTTTTCCGAAGGTATTAATTTTAAATTTGTATTTTGATACCACATGTGTTGTACCTAAATCCCTCCTTAATGTCATTGAGGAAATAAGATATTAATCACTTTATAATTTAACCACGACTTAGTGATGTTTTTCCAAGTCTCATTCACCATGGATAAGATCAAGATCTCATTTTCTATATAACTAGTATACAACATGCCAAATATCTATATTAAATAATATATTCCCATAGAGACTAAATTCACTATAATGACTTCAACATACAATATTTACTCTATATATACATGCTAAATAAAGAAACAAGGTAGTCATAGAAGCCACCTCCATTAGTTATTTATGCAATGCCATTCATCATAACAATAAGTTACTTGAAACATGTAAATTCACAAAAAAAATTTAGACATAAAAAAAATAATATTTATTTGCAATGAACTTGAATAAGTAGAATGATGGTGAAATGTAAATATAAAAAAATAATATATATTTGCAATGAACTTGAATAATTGGAATGATGGTTAAGGAATGATTTTCCACTTAGTCATATAGGGATTTACCACGAATGTCTATCTTGAGTTAAAGTTAAGAAATTACAAATTTAAGGACAAGGTCAACTCTCTCACAAAACTTAATTCTCATAAGTATCTTTTGGTATATATACATAGTGACCTTCCAACCTACACACTAAGTATAAGAGAGTGTAATAGCTCTAAACTTCTACCAAAAAGAAGTGTTACAATAATTAGTTAGGAAACTATTTTAGCCTACATGCTAGAACAAAGCATCTATGGGGAGTGTTGAACATAAACCTAACCCTGGTTGTATACATGCCAAGTCAAAAATGTCATTAAACTTTTAATGCATGTTGATTCTATGTTAACTCATCATTGTGATTTTTTCATAAAACTAGTCAAAATAACTAAACATATAATTCAATTTGCTATAAAAAAATAATTATGAGTTGAGTACTCATACACATGTTTCAACAATGTTATTCCTTCTTTATTCTTTTTTGTAAGTTTGGTAGGACAACATCTTCATCATATTCAATATATCACCTTGATTGGGTGAGACATTGAACCGATGACTTCACATTAAAGAGTGTTTTAACAAAACATCCGATCACCATCTATCAAAACTCTCTAAACATTATTTATTTTTTATTAATAAAATAATAAACATCAATTAATTATAACCCTTCTTTCATAAAGTTAATAAAAAAATCATGCCTAAAGCAACAACAAATAAATATAAATATCGTAGAGATTAAACATTTTCATAATCTCAAATGTTCAATATATACATGGTGGAAGTAGGCGCACATAAAAGCATGAGGTGACAAGTTCCTCGCAAAACTTGATATAGTCACAATGCCTTTCATACCAGGATGGGATTTGGGTTAACTATGACCTGCCTTCTTTCTCTCCTTTTTGGCGACATTTATCAATATTATATTTTAATATTCATTTTATATCAAATCATTTTGATAAACATTACAAAATTCTTATTATCACCCCATTTTTAACTAAAAACCGAAATTTCATATTGGTTAAATCTATCTCAAAATTATTAAATAGCGAATGGTTCAAAATCTTTAATGTACGAATCTCAATAATATTTTAGAGTTTAAGAAATTAAAGTTAGCATATTTTAATTTAATTTAATTTAATTTTATCTAAATACCTAATAACTTTGAGAATGAAATTAATATCAATCCAAATGTTATTCTCCACATCAATACAAATGTATTAATAATAAATTATCTATATATATATATTATTTGTTCTTAGAATATAAATTATTCATCATGATAATGCAATTTAAAATATATTAAAATTAAGGCGATAAAGAAGAATGGCCAAGGTAATATGTTTGTTTTGTTCTAAATAATTTTGTAATATCAATATAATGACTTGGTCCTCATAACTAGCAAATTAAGAATAAAATTTGTATGGTGTCACGTAAGATTCGAAGACCGTCAAATTTCTAATATATATTGTAAAGTCAACAATAATTATAGTAAAAATTCAGCAAAATGGTGTAAAGTCAACGCATTTTGAGGAAACGTGAATGCTATAGTCTTTGGTGAGAGGGATTAATAAATATTAATAAAGTTTAGTTATGAATTTTTAAATTAATAACTAGAAATGTTAAAATTTATATTATGTTTAGGTAATAAAGTTTAGTTATGAATTTTTAAATTAATATTTGGAAATGTTAAAATTTATATTATGTTTAGGTATGAATTTTTAGATAGTATTTGAAAATGTTAAAATTTATTTTGTGTTTAGATTAAATTGATAGAGAATTTTTTTAACTTAAAAGGTTTATTTTAAATTTTTATATATTATTTAAAATGTTTAGATATACCTTTTTAGATAATACTTAGAAATGTTAAAATTTTACATTGTGTTTAGATAAAATTAGAGAGTTAAGTTCATAAAAGGAAGATATTAATATTATTATTTTTTTAGTTAATAATATAAGTTAATTAATAGGATGTTTTTTTAAAATGGTAAAAGTAAGATTTATTTTGGTTTAAGTAAAGTTTTTTTAAAAACCACATAAGAAAATTTTTTAGCAGGGTTTTGAACTTTATCATAATTAAGGTTATCAACCATTTAATTTATATGACTGGTTAATTTATATTATATTTTAAATTAAATTAATAATGAAATGTGGATTTTTTCTAATTAATTTTAATTAAATCAAATAAAAAAAATTAAAAACTTGAATTTCAGTTTGAGTTTAATTATTTAACTTACAAATTAAACTATAAAAACTAAAAACTATTTTTCTTTTTTAACAATCTTATAACGATATTTTCTTTTGAACGATTATACATTTCCCTTTGCAGATGAGAACAAAAATCCACCAAATTTCATTACACTACTGAATTCTGTGAATTCTATTAATATCGACAGTATACCTGCGTCCTGATTCGGCGGAAACTAGGGTTCATGATTAAAAAAAAAGGCAAAAAGAAGAACTATTTACATTGGAATAATTCTATGAATATCGACAGTATACCGGCCGGCGCCCTGATTCGGCGGCACTACTGAATGAACATGAACATGTACAATATGCTGCCGCCATGATTCGGCGGCAACTAGGGTTCTTGATTTAAAAAAAAAAGCAAAAAGAAGAACTATTTACACTGGAATAAGTTATTTGAGCATTTTTGACCAAAAAGTGCCTTCAAAATAGGAAACCAGAGCCTTACATGTTTGGGTTAGTGCCATTTCGAAGCTTCAATGGCGAGGGATCTTCATTCCACGTCCGCCCAGTGACTCAGAAAGAACATCACACCTCATTCTTTTGGTTACCGAAGGCCTCCTCCTCAATAGTTCTCAGCTTCCTTCTCATCGTTCCCATGCCGGCGTCGCAGGGACGGAGTCCATCATGCCCATTTTCCCTCTCCAATTTATCAACGCGCTCCTCTTTTCTCCATTCTGATCGCTCATCTCTACATTCATCTCCAACTTCGGCGCTCCAAACAGAAGATATAAATCTATGAGTTTGGGAGCGGCTGTAGCTTCGATCCATGGCAGCGCTGGTTTTTACGGCCAAGGCAGCCATGTCAGAGGCCGTCAGAGGATTCTGCAATTTGGTTACAGGAAGCATAAAATAGAGGTGCTCCATCTGTAGTTCCTGCTCCGAAGAAAGGGGAGAAATATACTCATCGTAGCGCATTGAATCGGCATGGCAGACAAAGAAGCCGGGGCTTTCTCTTAATATTTGTGCTACCTTCACAGGCTCCTGGAAATCTCTGATCACCACAACGCCGTCTTCTTGAAGCAGAACTAACTTGGCAGTAGGGGGTTTAACGATGTATAGGACAGGCAGCTGCCCATAATTTATTAAATCCCTTTTGCAGGTGACATCCAAACGGGCAGGTGATATGTAAGGGGCAGGTTCGGAGATTGCTCTCTCTTTCTGGGCAAATTAAAAAAGGAGGCCGGAGGGGGATGGTAAGCAGATAAAGCAAGGACGTATTACGGACGGGGGAAGCAGATAAAGCAAGGACGTATTACGGACGGAAGCACTGACAAGGCGGCCTACCCACCATAGATGCTTCCATGGCTTACGCCAGAAGTGCCGTTGTGTACGAATACAATACAATGACGTAGTCTTTAACGCGACTTTTTGAAAGCCTTTCCGGCGATTTTTTCCGGTGAAAATCCGGCAGTGATTTATTGGAATCCAAGTTTGATAGCTAATTTCTGCACAATGAAACCCTCCCATGGGTTTTTCAGGGTGCTGAATCCGAATATGCAGTTAAAAAACCATTTTAACTGCAACAAATCATGATTTCATCTCAATTTCTTCCGCCGGATTCCGTCACCGGAATCTCAAAAAGTCGCATTATAGACAACTCCACAATACAATAGTGAACGCTGTACACGGTCCGGCTATGGCATCTACTATGGCAAAGCAATGTACGGAGATTCTTTGCGTGTGCGGAACTGAACCTTACGGCAACAAATATATATGTCGCTATCGCTTCGTCAATGGCGGAGCAGTGTAGGTCAATCGTTCGATTTAATAAGTATATTATCGGATTAATATATATCTATTTTATATATATATATATATATTGTATATATTGTTCACCCAATTTTATGGGTACGGGTATAGAATATTATAGTGTAGTCTAAAAAAGTTCTATTTTTTGTCTGGAAAATAATGGAAATTTGGAAATTTTGGTAAGATTTTGATAAACTAAGGAAATTTGTAGAAATTTGGATTACATGTATCAAATTTAAAGATTTTGGCTACTATCTATTTTCACCATCAAAAATGGGGTTCAAACACTCTTACTCTCAAATGCGATTTTTGGCAGCCCTGGCTAAATTGATGTCTCAATAGATAATGTCTAACATTATACAATAGTTTGAAAATTTTCCAATGATTTAAAATCTTTGAAGTATGTGGGTTATTAAACGTTTTTAACCAACTTAGATTAATCTTAACTTCAGATCTAAGTTTCTAGAGGGTTCAAATATCTTTTCATTCTAAAAGAGGTTTGCGCTTAAGAGATTTCGTCCCTCCCTAACTTGTAGATCCAGAGTTAAGATGAATTTAAGTTGATTTTTTTTTTAAGAAATTGTTATGCATCTATATTAAAATTTCCTGGTTTGAAGGTAAGAACCTTGTACATCATCGCCCATAGCTTCTACTACATCATTCAAAAAGATCCAAAAGGTCCAACATGGATTGATTCAACCTACACCCTGTCCATATTCAACTATTCTAAGCACAACATTTCTAGAACAATTCTACACATTTAGGATTTGATGTAATGATTGCTCCAGAGGAAAACATTATAGGCTTGCTTGCAAGTTTTAGTTTCCATGTTTTGCATATATATAGTAATATTAGGCTCAACTCTTGTGAGCGTAAAGTTGCCTCCCTGTTCGCCTCAAAATATTCAGATTTGCCACCGCTGGCCACAATTCTCATTTATGTTGCTACTAGAAGTGAATTATCCATTCTAGAGCTTATTGTTTCAGTGATCAATTGCAACTGCTCTAGTTACATCTCCTACAGATTAAGATTCTGAGATAAGAGCCCAAATTGGGCACAAGACTAACAACTGCATTTCCCCAAGCCTAGAGGTCAAGGAAATGAGAACTCCATAAACACTGCCATCTGAGCTACATGAGGATTATTTTCCTATGCGTTTGCACTGGGCTAGCTATCCATTGGGAAATCTACACTCCAAGACTTCTCTTTTCCTTGACACAGGCGTGAATGCATCACTACTTTTTATAGCCAGTCTGAGCTGAATTCTTCAATTCTTCACTTCTATTCATGCCTTATTGCTAGTCAGACCCGTATGAAATGACTAGACAAAAAGATCCAATGCTAACTTGTTCATTCTGCGATTAGAAACAATCTCCAAGGAAATCAGAGATCACGAGCATGTGAACTGTAGATCGAATGAGGTGATGATATTTATGTACACTTGGACATATTTTCTACAAGTGCAAAATATCCTCTATCTGTCCTCTGATATGATATGCATTGCATGAGCGATCTAAGTAGAGGTTCGATCCCTTCCTTAAGCATTAGTTAATCTATTTTGGAGCAAGGGAGCAATAATTTCATTTAACAAATGCCCTTAATGTGATATGACAATGGGGCCAACAATGTCCCCTCTGTTAACTTGAGCCATTAACCCTTTGATTATCATTTCCATTTGAGTTATACCCTTGAATTTCATGGAAAATGTTTTATGCTAAGGTCCTTATAATCCAATAGCATTACTCCTTGATCCAAAGCGATTCCTTTGTTAGCGAAATAATCTACCTTAGAATTAAGGTGTCATTTCACATGATAAAATTCGATCTATTGAAATATAAAGATATATTATGTCCAGAATGGGAGCTTGGAAATGATCAGAATTCTCGTTGAGTTTATTCCCCTGTTGAAATTACAATCATTGAATCCCCAAAGACCATTAAATGACGAATACTTCTCGATGGTGCCAAATCTAGTCTTGGCCATAATGTTAAGTATTTCTCCCTTGCTTCGTTGGGGCGAAAGGTAACCCCTCTCGCTCTTGTCACCCTGGGGTTACCTTTAAAGTTCCATAAAAAAAAGTGAACAGTGACGAAGTTAGTTTTTCTCCATTTCTAGAATTCATCACTATCCATTCTAATTAAAAAAAAAAAAAACTGTGAGTAATTTTGATATTGAAGTCGCCATCCTCATTTGAAACTTGATCAAGTTTGAGCTAATCCTTTTTGCTAGTTGATAAATCATTGTACTATGCAAGATTAGATCCTCATGTCGAGATTGTCTCAAAAAGAAGTTGCAAGACTTTAGAGGTTGAGTGAATAAGATTTGGTTGGAAGGCCTAAAAGATGGTATGATTTCAAGCAATCCAAATTGAACAATATAAATACTTCGAGAGAGCCATCCAAATTTTCACCACCACTGAATCAAATTTTCTTTGCCAGGGAATTTTTTGTCTCCATTGCACAAACATTTAATTTTAGTTCCCTGGAATGCTTGATAGGTCCATAACTTGAGCCAAAGCCAATTTCCAGACTTTCAATGCAAAAGGACATTATCGAAAGAGATGAGGGATGTCCTCTTCTGTTTGTTCACACAAAACACCATAAGAGAGGCCCTATATATCTCTTTTTTTGAGATTTTTTACATTCAAAATTTTCTCATGTGCCAACTCCCAACAAAAAAGATTAATCTTTTGCATCCTATTTGGATTATCCATATTTTTCCCCAAATTCAATCTGAATGAGGGTGTGGAAATGCTTGAAGCAATGATTCATACCTTGCTTTAACTGAGTAGATGTTCTTTTTTCTACCCATCCAAATTCGTTGATCCAACCGAGAGGTAACAATTGGAGCATATCCCTTTAAATTTGATCAGGGTGATCCAATGTTGGTGCAACTTTGGAGGTACATCAGGGAAAGACCAACCTATCCACTGGCCTTCATTCCCACTGAGAAATATTTGCAATCCTATTGTGTCCTTTAGCCTCCATCCAATTTTCCAATTACTTCATTCTAGCATTTTCATGTGCAATCTCTATGGTGGGGATTCAATCCTTCCATAAATGTATACACACACCATTCCTAGTTTTCCTTCACAATTTATCAATGATAATGGGGGCTATTGTTTTACATAATTTCCAAATATTTGAACCTTTGTCTGGCCATGACTCAATCTTAGGTCGAAGGAGCCTTGACTTAAGAAAATATTTTCAAATAAAGACAACCTTCCACCATTCCTTAAGAGTATGATAAAATGCACCCCCAATTCAAGGTATATGAGCTCCAGATCCTTAATTTATATATCTCTAATTGATTTGGGAAGCATAATTGTATTCCATTTCACAAGATGGTATCAATTTTCATTATTTCTACACCCCCCCCTTGCCAAAGAAACTTCCACAATAAAATATTTATTTGGTGAATTATCACTTTTGGTTCCAACAAACCTGTGCCCACATATACTAGAAGAGAGGATATAATTGATTTGATTAATACTCCCTTTCTTACCATATTTAACCACTGAGAACCCCATGATTGAATTCTTTTCCTTATCTTCTGCAATACTTCCTCCTAGTCTTTGGCATTGGATAAAGTGAAGGAAATTAATTCCTAGATATTTGAAGGATATCCAATCTGGAATAGAAAGAAATTCTAATATTTGAGAGATCTCATGCAGTATTGAAACAGAACAATTCCATCCATACACTTGACACTTTTTGTTTTCGATCATCCCTCCAAAAAGATCCAGGTATGGATTCAAAATCTTTTTGAAGTGAGCCACTATAATTTTTGAAGCGCCCCCCAGCAAGAGAGTATCATTTGCAAACTAGGAGTGATTCACTCCTTTAATGTTCCTCGCTATACTCAACCCCAAGAGTTTTCCTTCTTGTCTCAATTTCTCTAGGTTTCGGCTCAAAATTTCATCCATGATGATGTTGAGAACAGGTGATAGAGGGAAATCTTGTCTTAAGCCTCTGGATGTTATAAAAAAGGAGTGGTATGACCATTGACCAACGATGCAATCCATGGAGAACCAATGCATGCCTTTATCCATTGAATAAACTCTTTACTGAAGCCCAAATTTTGAAGCATAAGATATAAAAAAGAATGCCTCAACAGATCAAACACGTTTGCCTTATCCAACTTTATCCCCTTTTCAGATCACCACCTTCCTTGCTCAAATGGATCGCCTCTTGAACAAGAATAATATTGTCCAATATTTGTCTTCGTTGCATAAAACCCCCCAGGTTTTTTGAGATTGTTCCTAGCAGTAGCTTCTTTAGTCTTGTTGCAATAATCTTCATGAAAAATTTATAAGCTGAGTTGAATAAAGGTATGGGGTGGAATCTATTGAAATTTTCTAGATTCAATTTTTTAGGGATAAGGGAAAGAAAGGAGGAATTAGTTGCAACACCTAACCTTTCCTTTTTCCTCGTACTGTTTAGCATCCACAACAAATAATTTTTTATCATGAATAAAAATACCTAAAGAAACTTATAGCAAGACCATCAGGTACAAGGGCTTTATCCAGAACCAATTGCCAAATTGCATCCAAGACTTGAGCTTCATCTATTTCTTTAACAAAAGACAAATTATTAGAATCTGAACCAATGGTGGAAACACAATTAATAAAATCCTAAGCTTGGGACTTGAAAATGCAAGAAGGCTTCTTGCTTAATATCTTCAAAGGAGGATACCTTCGACCTTCCTTCAAGAATTATCTATGTGAATCTATATCTTAATTCACAAGCTTTGGCATGCTTATGAGAAAAGGAGGTATTTTGATCTGCTGCATTAAGCCACAAACTATGATATTTTTATATACATAGTTCTTCCTCTTGCCTACTTACTGCAAAAAAATTCTTTGTTAATCCTCTTTCTTTTTAGAAGTGCTAGGGTTCAACATTACCTTCCTCAAGTATAATTTGATGTTGTTCTAATTTCTTGACCAATTATGTGCGCTTTTGCCCTAGTGGTTGACACTACAAGGAAAAGACCTCATGGCAGAGGATTTTGCAAAAGCCCCTATAAAAATAGCCCATAAATCCATTTGTAGTGGAGGTCACTAGCGGAGGTTGTCAGGCATATGTTTTTTTGACGATGCATCTACAATATACAAACACATTGGTGATTTAGTATCCATACACGCACCAGTTCCGAATAGAATGGGGTGCACCATCGCAGATTTATTAAAAAATAAAAAAAAGGTGCGCTAAATAGCGAAACACATCGGTGCTTGAATAATTGATAACACCAGAAAAATTTTAACTTTTAAAAATTGACAGTTCTATATACACTGGCTACATCGATGCCCTCCTTGTAGTAAAATGCCCCAATGCATACTTAGAAGGAGCATCAATATAGTTTTTAATTTTCAAAAAAATGTGGTGTTATATTCCAACGAAGCACTGATGCGGCTCATGTATTAAAATGTCACGATGCATCTTCTAAAGAGCACTGCTAGGCGGATTTTAATTATAAAAAAATGTGGTACTATAGTAAAAAAAAAAAAGCACCGGTGCGGTAAATGTATTAGAATTCTTGGGGGTGTCTTAACAAAAGCACCGCTATAGGTCTTAAGAAGTGGTGCTCTTGAATATCTGATGCACCGGTGTTGTTATAATAATGCATTGGAACATGGTTAGATAAAAAAAACCTCCCAACTGTAAATTTCATTTTTACCACCCTATAGTGCTATAAAGCTCTGAAGCAACGGTGCCACTCTTATCTCGTGTAAGCACCCTAACATTGGTGCTTCTCTTGCTCACCATCCTTCCATACTGTTCTCAGTGCGTGACTTTCCAATTTTCTGAAATTTGTTTTTTTCAATTACGTGTCAACAATGCCTCCCCAATGAGCAAATGCCTAGGTAATGTCTATGTTTCTCTCTAATTTAATTTTTTAGCGGATTAAAATTGCAAATTAGTTTAAATGATCCATTATTTTGAATTTTTTTATTTTCCTGCATAGTGCGTTCGATATGTTTGGCTCACACCGATAATTGTGCAGCCTGTAAGTTTACAGGGTGCACCGCAGTTCAGTGTGTGAACTTAACACACCGCTATTGTTTTTGTGCCTTTTGTAAATGAAAATGCACCAAGAAAAACTATAAATTATATATCGGTGTGTACATTTTTAGGTTACACCCGGCGAGTTTATATTTACCAAGTGCATTGTAGAAAAGATATTAAAAAAAATAGCTCGGCGCGTTCAATAACATGAACATTTTGTACTGGTGCGAAAAGGTTATATGTGTTCTCTAATGCCACCCATGGGGTTGCAACAAAGAGTTAACTTGCCTACTCTCAGAGATATGTTGGGCCTCATGCAGTCTTCTTTTGTTGTAGAGGAGGTTAGGTGCCTCTCGTTATAAGTCACCACCACTGCACACTTTACTAGTGATGGGCAACACATTAGTTGCCCTCTTTTCTATTATGTCGATTCTTTGATTCAGATGCCATGATGTATCAAATGGTGTTCCATTTTTTTGAGGCAATTTTGTATGGCTTGAGATAGATGTCGTGCAATGATACATGAGAGGACGACCTTCCCTTTGGCTTCAAATATTTTTTGTTTATTTTTTGAAATGTTTCGAAAGAAGAGGCACTACAAGGAAAATACCTTCTAGCAGAGGTTATAACATAGGTTTTTAGTGATATAAAATTAACAAAAAAAATCCTCGAAAACATTTGTTTGTGATCGCAGATGTTTTAGTGAATGTTTTAACGGAACTTCATCACAAATGAAAAAACCTGGGTGATTGAAGGTTCTAGCAAATATTTTTTTTGCGATGTGATTAATAGAACACATAGCACTAGTGCACTACATATATAAAATCACCAAGCGACATATATAACTAAAAGCATTGAGGCTTGGAATGCAAATAATACCAATGCATAAGATATAACGCACTAGTGCTAACAGATAAAAAAGGCCCAGGGCTTTCTTGTAAGGAAAGACACAGGGGCACGCAAAAAATAATTTGTGTCAGTGCTTTTTTTAAACTCACAACGCTGATGCATATCATTTGTACAAATGCCTTGGTGTGTTAGTTATATATAATGCATCAGGCTGGAAATAATATTTAGTAGGGTCGGGGAGTTAGTTATATGAAAGCATTGGTGCGTTAAGAATTATAATGAGGTGATAATCTCAACAAGACCGACCTTGAAGAGATAAAGGCACCAGTGTTGCATTTTTTTGAAAAGGCACCGAACATGCAAGAAAATTTCATCACGGTGCTTTTATATAACATAATGCACCGATGCATTTTTCTGTTATAGACACATCTCTTTTTTGAATGAGTTTTTCTCTTTTTTGGAAACATCAACCTGTGACAGTGCAATTATTGTAATTTTTAAAATTCGTTATTCATCAAAAAATCAACTTATATCTTATAACAATATTCATATAAATTAAAATTTGATTAGTGCATTTGTATATGATGTTTGGATTAATTTGTTACATTATCAGATTTCGCATCTCTTTATTATAATATTTAATCATTGGTGTAACATTTCACAACGACATTGGATAACACAATAGAATAAATTAAAATGTATCTTATTATATATCAATAAGAGACTCTTTGTCATACAAGATGGGATTGTTATTGGTAACCCATTGTCTTTCAATTGAGAAAGTATGTCCATTACATTAAAAAAATCCTTGATTTTCACAGACAATTATTTCAAAAAATACGTGTTGCATTGATATCCAAATCGATCATCATTCTTCACTGAAATTGTTATCACTGCTCATGCTACTTCCATGACTTGTATTGCTTGAAGGAATGTTTTGTTGATTGCATCGATTGTTTCATCTTCTTGATCTGCATACATAAAAATAAAGTGTAGTGATTGTATCTATATTGGCGAAAATAATGAAAATTGAAATAAATAATATACATCAATGTAAATTGAATAATAATGTACCGTAGAAATAAGTGACTCATAAAGTATGCACATAGTTTCAAAACCAAGTCTCATGCCTTGTTGCAACAAGTCTTCTGCTGACGTAGTTCCATACTTCATTTTCTGCATGTTTTAAATCTCATTATAAATCATAGAATTAATATAAATGATTTTTTTGTTCTATTAATTATAAACGATGAGAAGTAAAACAACATAGATACTTACTAGTTCCATAATTAATTTTTGATATGCCAACATATACTCACAACTCTTATTTAACCCAATGTCAGTTAATTCTTCTGATGACTCTTCTTTGTATGTTAGCACCTATTTGAAGGCATTCAAGGATGATTATTGTAAAACAACTTAAATTATACAAAAACGAAACCTTGAGTTGTCATAAGGAAATGTTAACAATTACTCACAAACTTTGAAATCAACTATTTTCTTCCTTGTCATTTTGTTTTATATGCCGAATGGGTTCCATCTTGTTTTCTTTTCTACAAGAAAATACTTAATATTTAATGTTAAATTATTATTTTTATGTACAAAGTCAATCATGATTACATACATTTGAAGCACATTGTTGTTGAAATGGCTCCTCTTGTGATGGAATTATGTCTATTTCTTTGACCATCTCCTTATACATTTTTTTGGACATTCCTACTGGCATGTTTCGCATATCAGCGCGTTGATCATTTGGGATTTTCATAATCTTCTTGAAAAAAACAATAAACTATTTTTATAATGATATATGAAAACTAAATATAACAAAATCAATATTAATAAATGATTGGTTTGTAGTAATATATACATATAATTTTAGAAAATCATTTTATATAATTAGGAATATTACCTTTTGAATGATTTTTTTGTTGTTGTTGTATGTTTTTGTTATTGCAAGTCTAACTTGTCTCATTGACCATTGCTATGGAAACACTTCCTATAGTTTACACATAATTTGGTTCTTAAAATCATTGGATTGATTTTGTACTGCAAGTGGAAAGTACATATATACGTTCATTCCACTAGATCCATCATAGTTATGTAAAAACCCCCCATCTCCCTCCTTTCATTAACCTCCAACACAACTCCAAATGAGCTAAGGAGCAATTCATCATCATTTATGTTCTACAATTTTTATTTTCTTAAAACGACATTGATCGTTTCATTTGTTGTTTCTCCCTGTAGAACATTAAGCATATATGAATTAATAGATTGTTTGAAACATGTTATTTAATATTTTAAAGTATATTATTAATGAATATTAAAAAAATTCTCATATTGAATAGTATTTTTCATTCACCCGATTCATCATTCTGCAATTTTTTCTATCAAGCTTTTATGCTTTTCTGCACTTAGATTAGAAAGAATCTTATCAACCTTGTTGATTTTGTGGCTCTACATGACACACACAAACCAATACATATTAGTTAAACTTACATATAGTTCCAACATATTAATTTTGTAGATAATTTACAAAGAACTTGCCTTTTCTTTTTATTTTGGTGTGCTATTATTGTGTCGATAAGTGATTTTGTTACTTGAGACTTTCTAAGACATTTTTTAATCAATATACAACCTTTACTATTCAATACAAAAGCCATTAAATATATTTTACAAATAAATCAAATAATTTTCAACCAAAAAAGCTCTGGAAACCAGTACGTTTATCTAAATAAATGCACTGATGTGATTAAACGCATAGAGAATTTAATTGTTCAACACCATCATGGAAATTTTAAATTATTACGGTGCAGTTTGTAAGGATATATGCACCGAAATGATTTAACGGTGCTATTTGGAAGAGGCACGTTGATGCATTATATTACACTGGAAGCAACGATTAATAGGCTAGATAGAATAAAGAGTGTTATAATATACCAGTTCCTTGTATTACACAGGGAACACTGATGCATTATATTATAGAGGGCCCATTGCGGAACATATATCCGTTTAAAAAAAACGAAGAGGGTTGACAAGGTTTGAATATAATTCAATAATCGATTCCCCTACTTTACATGTTAAACACCCTATATATAGCAAGTACACAAACCCATTAAATCCAAAATGCCTAAATTGAAAAACCCTAATTGTGAAGTGGTAGAGGAAGTTAAACCATAACGTGAAATTTTGTAGGAAGAAGCAAGGGTTTAAGATAAATATTGGTTTTTTTTGTTTTTTATCTAAACTTTAACTGAATTTAAATAGGAAAGAAGATCATAAAAAAATTTACTAGTAAAATCTATACTAAATTTTTTATTATACAAGGTTTTAAACTTATTTATTTATTTATTTTATTTTTATTTTTGAATTGTGAATAAATCTAACAGAAATTGTAAAATATTTTAACAGTAAAATTTAAGATTTTTGCTATCGATGGTTTTGAGTGAATCATCATGCCTTTTAACTTTTGATCTTTCAGCGGATCCAAAATATTTTGCAGCTCCATAGTGCTCCTAGTATGTCTCTCTTGCAAATGATCTCTCTTTTAATTAAATCCTAACAGAGATTGTAAATTTTTATTAGTAGAATAAACAATAAAATTTTAAATTTTTACTATTCAGGTTTTTAAGTGAATCACCATACCTTTCAGCTTTTGATTTTCTGAATAGTATGCTGCTCCAAAGTATTCTGTTGCTGCATAGTACTCCTGTTATGTCTCTCTTGCAAATCACTCACTTGAAATTTTTGGTAAAATAATGAAATGGTGAATAACTTTTTACTATTTAAGAGACTTTATGAAATTAGATTTCAAAAATTAATTGCTACTCCTTTTGAAATTAGAAAAATAAAAATAAAAATTGCATTTTTTTTTTTGCACATCGGTATGTTCGATAGTCAAGCGTACTAGTGCGTTTATAAAAAAAGTGCACCGACATTGACAAGGCGCCATTTTTTTCAACGCACCAACATGATACATTTTTTTTTAATATTCAAAATCTCAAGACATTGTAATTAATTTTTTTAACACAATGGTGTGGTTTCTATTTAAAAGCATCAATGCTCTAATTGTTATAAGAGCACAAAGTTGGTTGAATTCGTTTTTATTTTCTAAAATCTAGAAATAGGTGCATAGTTGTGATATTTTTTTTTAACGCATCGGTGTGTTTTTGTAAAAGAGCACTGATATGATAACATTTTTTCTTTTTCTTTTCTTTCTTTCTTTCTTTCTTTTTCTTTTCTTTTCTCTTTTTTTTTTTTTATATATATATTTGGAATGCCAAAAATCAGTGCAGGTATTATTTGAACGCCTTGGTGTTGTTAATTTTTTAAACACATCAATGCGCTTTGTCCTAATAAGCACACATGTTGGGTTTAAAAGCTATATGAAATTTTAATTTCACACAAATGGAATATTAATCTCAAATTATCCTTTAGGATGCATCCACATGAATTACAATAGTTCATAATATACATTTTCTGCTTAAAGTCATCTTATTCTTGAAAAATGGTTTGAAAACCACGTTGAAATTCAGATTGTGGTTATATGGTTGTCAAGATTAATTTTAGTTCTGCACACAAAATTTTATTTATGATTTTTCTCAAATGCAGGGACAAAATCCCAATAATATCAAATGGCCAATTCTTCAAATTCTAGCTTGTTCCATATTGCTAATCAAAGTCCTTCAGGAAGTTCTCCCTTTCCATCTCGAGTAAGTTTAGGTTTTATTTATATTTTGATTATGTAATTGATTATTTTGTTTTTTTAATCCATGTCCATTTGAATAAAAATGTATCCAAATTTGTAGGAGCTTGATTTATAATTGAGTTTAGATGCAAAAAATATTCCTCCATTTCAAAAACGTCGGAAGCTCTTATCAGAGTAGTATATAACAACCATTTGGTAGATGAAAGTGGACAATCTCTTCATCTTTCCAATTGAAACATGACATCTTCCATTCCTAATCCTCAATCAATGAAGGTAATAATTGTTTAGTATAATGTAATTTTGACAAACCAATTGTATTGATGTGCTTACTAATTAATTGATATTATACTAATGACGTTCAATATTTTTTGAAATTAGGATTATAGTGATGATGAGCGACCCACCTACCATCTTTTGGATCACCCCACTACATTTTCAAGTCGAGAGACTGTTTCATTAAGAGAAAGAATCAGAGAGGAAGAATACAAAGATGGTTGAATAAACCACCTATTCAATTCCCACTACATTCAGATTCACCAATTAGGAATGACTACAACAATAGTAGTTCTTCATCACAAGTTGGCAATGGAGGTTGGTATGGATGATTACTTACGGGATATGACTTCCATGGAGTAAATGTTAGATGCATTCTAGAACGATGAGCTAGGGGATGATTCTCATATCACTAATACCTTATTTCAAAGCCTAAAATATGCTTCCACCACCCCTCTCTTTCGACCTAGTGGCAAGTCAAATTCTACTCAGCCGGGGACAACGATGTTGTTGTACAAAGTGAAAGCAAAGTTTGGCATGTTGAATGCATTTTTCTTGACAATATTGAGGTAATTGACCCAGTGCATGATCGATCAAGTTCCTTATATTTTGTCACACAATCAAATTTAAAGATGGTCGAGTTTATGAATGTTAAATATTGACATTGTACAGTTATATTTCCCACCAACTACAACACGTTCAAAGATAAGGTTCTTTCAAGTGATAATGTCTTGTCGGGTAGCTGAAAAGAGGCAAAACAGTTGTTGAAAATGTTGGGTTTTGAGTACATATCATATCATGCATGTTTGAATGATTATATTCTATATTAAGGAGAATATGCAGAAAAAGATGTATGTCCAAAATGTTGGCATGACAGGTACTGTAATTAAAAAGAATGGGTAAATCACATGGTCCTCCTCATAAGATATTGAGGAATATTCCTATAATCCCAAGGATTCAAAGACTCTTTCATTGAAAAGAATTATCTATGCTGAAGGGATAACATGCCTCACACAGAAGTGAGTCAAGAGTTATGTGAATCCCAACAAATTCAATAGCCATGAAGCATATAGAGGATACATGGCCTGAAAAATTCAAGGATGAATTACAAAGTCTATAACTTACCATACCCATGGATGGCATCAACCCATATTCCCTCCAAAAAACCAACTATTTTGTTTGGCCTATAGTAGTGATCAATAAAAATATTCCCCCATGGTTGTTCATGAAGAATGAACATCTTATGTTGGCTCTCATAGTCCCTAGTGGAAGATAAGTGAAGAATATGGATGTCTTATTACAACCATTAGTAGATTAATTGAAGGAATTATGGGAAGGGATACATGTGTATGATGTATCAAGACCCATTGCGACAGAGAGTAGTTTTACATTGTATGACATATGTGCTTACACCATACATGACTATCTAGGCTTAGGAGTTTGCTCTAGTAAATTACATTCTTATTGATTTGTTTAGTAACAATATTGTTTCACATAATTTAATTTGTTGCAATTGTTCATATTTTTATGGTTTCTAATGTTCCAACTTGTATACAATAATTTCATAGGTCTTGTAACAAAAAGGTATCATGGATGTAAATGTTGTGGACCTTCTCTTAAGGCTAGGTGGTTTGACTACCTACAAAAGCCTGTGTATGACTGCTCTAGGGTATTCCTTCCAGAAGAACACCCTTACAGAAAAGCAACATCCGCTTTCAATGGTAAATTAAAGAGAACCTAAAGGTTTGTAATAATGACACCAGTTGAATGACTTAGAGCATATGAGAGAGAAGGAGAAGGAGTTTGCATAAATGTTTGATTCAAATGGGGAGCCTATGTTCAATGATCTAGATTCTTCGACACCTATGTTGAGAAATTACCCATTAGGATGAAAAGGAAATTTATCTTTTATGAGATCCCATATTGGGAGCATCTTAAGATTTCCCACTTACTAGATCCCATGCATATATTTAAAAATGTTTCATCTTTTTTATGGAGACACATATCATCGAAATAAAGTGACACATTGGTTGTTATGAGAGATTTTATTTCTTCCAAAATTAAAAATAAACATTGGCCAAAACAATAAACTAGAGGAGAGGCTAGATTTTTTCACTTTTTTATAAGTTCATTTGTTCCCATCTATGTGGGCATATGAACATAATTTTCACATGGAGGATGTCGATGATCGATGCATGACACAAGACTATGGAGTGGAAGTTGATTTTGACCAATCTAGTCGTGCTAGCCGTCACAATAAAAATTTAATGTAGGGGACATTAGGTTACGTTGGAAAGATACAAGAGATCATTCAAGTGGAATTATCTTCATTCCAATATGGTAGGTGAAAGTGGTGGGACACCTTTGATCATAAATAATGTAAAGGAAGATCACGATAGTGGGATGATATCTATCAACTCTAGAAAGATGTGGCATAAAGATAAGGAGCCTTGTGTTTTCCTAAAACACTGGAACCAGGTGTTTTTTACCTAGATGTGTTGGATAGGGATTAGTGGTTCATATTAAGACACGACCCTAGATCAAAACATATTTTTGAGAACAATAGTGTTATCATGCTAAGCGAGGAAGATAATTAGGGTGATGATAATGGAGAGTGATATGTACTTGTGTTATTTCATCATTTATACTATTGTTGTATTTCTTTGTTGTCATTATTTCACTAATTATATTGTTCTTTTATTTGTCTTGTTGAAATTTTATAATATAGCTGGTAAGATTCAATTTTTTTTATTAAATGAAAAATGTATTTAGTAATATGGAAACATAACTTTCAATTAAAAAAAATCATCGGTGCGCCCAAAACACAGTCATGCACCAGATTCAATGCGCTTTAAAATACAACGACACCATAATCGGTACACAAATACCTTTGGTGCACAACAGCTAATTCACAAATTTAAATGTTCATAGCGGTGCATCACACTTATGCACAGGTGCGCACGTATAACATTTTAGCATTGGTACGGAAAGTTCACATTATCGAACACACTGAGATATTACTATATGTTTAAATATTATTTGTGCAGTGCGTTTGATATAAATGATCGCACCGGTGCGAGAGGAACATATTAAACACACTGAATTTGTGATGGTGATGAAGAGGCATTTGTTTGACTTTCAGATAGACTTGGTGATGCATTTGTGTTCCCTATTTATATTATGTGAAAAAAATATCCTTTTTTATGTATTTATAACTAAATTATTTAAAGTAGACATGTCTTTATCATTGCGAACATGATGTAATATTAGCTAGGAGAAATGTGGAAAACATGAATTTTAGTGACTATCTTGTGATAAGTATGTGGAAAAAATAATATTTTTTGAGTTGTTCATTAAGAAATAATAAAATGTATTATTTGTCAAAAGTTTAAATCTAATATACTATGATTTTTATATTATTTAACTCATATTTATTATTAAAAGGAGTTAAATTCAAACCAATACAATAGCAAACAAAGAACCAAAATAACATCAAAATGTTATATCTTTATTACTAGAAAAAAATTCACTTTCCTCTTTAAGGGAGAACTTCCAATAGAGTAAATCCTCAACTAAAAGTAACTTCACACGAAGCCTTATGTTATATTTCTTTATCCTCATCTTTAAAGAGAGAAATTTCTAGTTTAAATTGGTAAGAGTCACTATAAATATTAAATTTAAATTGCTAGAAAATCTCATAACTTTAGCAATAAATTAAATTTTATAAAAATATTTTTTTTAGGTTATATTAAATCTAAATTAATTGCGCTGAGAGAGGCGCTTTACAACTCAGTATGGAAGAGATGTTGTCACGTAACATTACATTTAAAAATAGTAAAATAATAATTTAAATTGACAAATTTAAAATAGTAATAACAAAAGAAATTAATGTCCGTCATAATTACAATACTTCAATTTACAACTTAATCTTATATAACTTTATATGGAGATATAAATTAAATGAAAGAAACAAAAATAATTTGGCTTTAATTATGAGGAAGAAATGTAATGAGTAAAAAAATATAATTTAGTTTTTACTATAAGGAAGAAATGTAATTTTTTCACATGACAAGAATAATATCATTGATATTAAATTATGTGTAATTCATTCTATGTTCCATTTACATGTGATATTTATAACCAAAAATATTTTACGAAAACCATAAGTAAAATATTTCAATGTCCATATTAAATAACATAATTTTATAGATACTTTGTATAGAGAAAAGTAAAGTAATTTAAATTGAATTAAGAAAAATAAGTTTTGTAAAAATCAGTTGAATTTTAAATTTAAATTGAATTAAGAAAAATAAGTTTTGTAGAAATCAATTGAATTTTAAATTTAAATTGATTTCATTTCATTTTATTTTATTTTATTTTTATTTTTTTACTTTAGTGAGAAAGATTGAGAGAATTTTTATTCCATTAATAGTTTCTTTCTAATTCAATGTATGAAGGATATTTGTAAAATTTTCAATGTTTAATATGGATTAGATATGTAATATTTTAGAAAATATTAATAATAAAAATAATTAAATGTACACACAAGAAAAAATTATGAGGGGCATATTTTAACATTTTAATGTGGAGAACGTGAATTATAAATAAAATATTTCAATGTCAACTACATATATATTATACCAGCCTAGATTCATCTTAACGTCGGATTTACCAAGTGCCTAGAGGGATCAAATCTCTTTTCACCTTAAAAGATGTCTGCATCTCAAGAGATTTGATCCCGCTGACGCTTGGTAGATCTAGAGTTAAGATGGATCTAGGTTGTAGGTTATAAAAAATGTGACTTAAGTTTTTTTAATTTAACAATAAAATAAATTTTATAAACCAATATTGAATTAGTTAAACTGTATTTTTGAATAATTTATTATTAATAATATTTTATATTAAAAATTGAATGAGTTACACATTTTCATCTTATTAAGAACTAACTAATTTTTTTCGACCTTTAATTATTTTCTCCTTGTGATTTTTGAAATATTTTAATATTTAAGTTAGATTGAATATCAATGAAATATCTAAGCATTAGAAAAATATATATCGTAATTTTACAATCATAGTTTCAACCATACTAAACTTTGTAATTTATAAAAAAACCTTTGCATTTTTTAAAGTAAGTCATTTTGCATGCAAGTTCATGCAGAAAAGTTTGATATAAGTTTACCAATACAAAATCTATAATAAATATTATTTCATAAAAATAAACATCATGATTATAACCATCTAACAATATAAACATTATCTAAGATACACATTCAAATTCACTACCATCATCTAATTATATACACCTCTAGCACATATAAACATCATTAGCTAGCACACAAATCTAATAATCTAACAAGGCATCATCAATGTGATCACATCTAACAAAACACAAACATTGTAATATAACATCATCACCACACACATCCTCAAATTAATATAAATCTCATGTCAAATAACTTCTATCACATACACATCTATCTGCAAGAACATTAAATGAACATATCTAACATGACCTAACAATATACACATCAACACCAACATATAAATTAAGTACATATACATGAAATAAAAAAATGCACCATATATATATATATATATATATAACAAGTCAAATAACTACATTAATTCAAATAAGTGCAATCAAATATCCGATAAAACAAACGTAGTGCCAGCCTGGTCTGCAGTAGAAGACGATGGTTGGTGAACTATTTCATGATCAACATTTGTCAAGCTTAGCTGAGGTGGAGGAGGAGGTGGATGGTCTACAATAGAAGACGATGGATGGTCAACTACTACGCCCTCAACGCAATCTGACAAACTCAAAGGTGGAGGAGGAGGTGGTTGGCCTGCTCTATCAAGAGAAACATAAAGCACATACTCTAGCTTTGACATCTCATCATCAAGCGATTGACAAGGAAGTGTACAACTAGAAGGATCACTGACAACTTGATCACAACCATGATCTGATGGGGTGGTACTACCAAAAGCACCATGATCATCACCCTCATCATCATGATCATCATCAACACCCTCATCATCATTATCACCACCCTCACCTGATGTATCTGTCACTGCATGATTCCAACTTACATCCCTCATCATTGCCAATGCCCTACTAACTCCAATGATATGTCACATAAGAGACACCATCTCGTGTGGATAGTCCCTGTACAGATCCAAAAACACTGAATTTGCACTGATATCTCAAGGCCTCACAAGGTGGATTCCTTGCCGAACTAAAACTCCGGCCAACCTATCACAGTAGTCCATCTAAAATCGCAAACCATCCCTACAGCCCTAGATGCACACGCCCCCCTAAGGATGTGCCTCACCTATCTCCTCATCTCCTCCATTCGATGGTGGGGGAGGAGGCATGTCCCCATCAAATGAGTTGATGTCTACATAATATATAGTACACAAAAATTATTAGACAATTTCATTATACAATTTAATAAAACAAGTTAAAGAACATGCTATAATAAATTTTATTTTAATTCATTAAAATAAGAAATGAAACTAGATTAATTTAAATAAAACACTAATATTACCTCTATCATATAGAGGCTTGACCATTGTGAAGAGGATGATGGGACACCCTCTCCAATAAATCCTCATTTACGGAAACGCCAATGTGACAAACACATGATCATCCTCAATGGCCAGTAGCGCCAATGCCTCTAGAGAAATCCTAGTTGGATACTCTGACAGGCCCCTCTTGATCATCATCTGCCCCCACATGCACATCTAAACTTCAGTGATCGGCCTAGGAGGGTGACAATAAAATGTAGGTCTTGTCTCTGGAAACCTCTCAAAAAATAAACAAAAAAGATCGAAAGCGAAAGGGAAGGTCTCCCTCCCATGTCTCAACGCACGACATCTATCTAAAGCCATACAAAACGACCTAAAAAAAGGCAGATCATCTGATGCAATGTGACACCTGAATCATAGAATCAACATAATACAAAAGAGGGAAAATAATGTGCTTCCCATCACTACTAGAGTAAGCAAAGGTGGTGACTAATAACGAAAGGAACCTAACCTCCTCTACAACAAAAGAATAAATTCGTAACTATCCACCACATACTTGAAAATCTAATGGATGAACTGCATGAGGCCCAACACATCTCTGAGTGTAGGCAAGCTGAGTCTCAGCTACAACCCCATGGGGAACATCAAGGAACTGGTGAAAATCCTCCCCTCCCCTGGATAGGCCAGTGATAAATTATATATTCTCTTCGGTGTACCACACCCCAAGACCGACACAGAAAGCTTGCTCCTAGGCACTCCATCGACGGATTAGATGTGCCAATAAGATAGAGTACGGCTTCAGGGATGTAGCTTCCTCATAGTACTTTAGATGGTCTACATTCCTCAAGAGCGCTCAGGTCACTATAGTAATAGGGCGAGGCTATAAATCCATTTCCCTCCCTCTGGCCTACCATGTTGGGACCATATTGTATGGGTCTGCCTGCTACTCCTGCTCCTGCTACTACTCCCTTTGTTGATGTCTATGCTACATGATTGAAATATAAAATACACCAGCCTCATACATAAAATATAATTTTTTTTATTAAAAGAAACATGTATTTATAAATTTGCGAACATAACTTTCGATTAAAAAAGAAGAAAAAACACCGGTGCAGTTTAATTATAACCGCACCAATATCGATGCGCACATAAGTATGACAAACTGTTGTTCGTTCACAAATTTAACTTTTGATAGTGGTGCGACACACTTGTTTCCCGATTCATTTTCATTTACAAAACACACCACTACAATGGTGGTGTGTTATGTTCATGCACCAAAATGCAGTGCACCTTGTAAATTTACAGGGTGCGCCACTAACGATGCAAGCCGAATGCACCACATGGTGATTTTTTGTTTCAAAAACAATGGAAAATTTAACCTAATTTGTAATTCTAATCTGCTAAAAAATTAAATTAGAAAGAAACATAGACATTACCTAGACATTTGGTCATCAGGGAGACATTGTGTACACATAATGGAGAAAAACAATTTTTAGCATGGTTTGAAAAAGATGGAAATTCAGACAGTGAACACTACGAAATGATGGTGAACAAGAGAAACACCAATGTTAAGGTGCTTGCATGTGGCAAGGGTGGCACCGAATCTTCAGAGCTCTCCTAAATTGTAGATGGTAAAAATCAAAATTATGGTCGGGATGGTTTTTTTTATTTAACCCTTGTCGGTGTGTTTCTCTAACAATACCGGTGTGGGATATATCTGAAAACACCATACTTCTTTTAATTAAAAACTATCACGGTGCTTTTTGCGAGATGCCCCAGGTGTTTCTATAAAGGTATCGCACTAGTGCTGTGTTTTTACTATAGCATCGTTGTTTTTTTAGAAATTAAAAACTGCCTAGCGATGCGCTTTAGAAGATGTCCCGGACCATTTTGATCATTTTACTGCACCAGAGCAT
The DNA here is from genome assembly GCA_031772625.1 of Pinus tabuliformis. Lineage (NCBI taxonomy): Eukaryota > Viridiplantae > Streptophyta > Pinopsida > Pinales > Pinaceae > Pinus > Pinus tabuliformis. The sequence continues at coordinate 1,012,854,834 of CM062816.1, read as the reverse complement.
CGTTGGAAAATAACGCTGCATTTTTTTGAAATTTATAACTACAACAATGCTCCTTAGTGGTATGCATTGAGGCATTTGACTATATAAAGGACATTGGTGTTATCTACGATTCAAGCACCAATGCATTGTTGTATTTAGTGCACCGTGTTTTTATTTTTATTTTTCAAAAATAAATTTTCCACAGTGCACCATGTTATATGCAGCATCGGTTCTTGTATGTATATTAAAGCATTGATGCATTTGGAGTTTTTAGATGCACCGTCTAAAAAAATATGCTAAAACGTCGACTCACCTACCTCCGCTAATGATCTCCACTACAAATGGATTTTTGGGCTATTTTTATAGGAGCTTTCGTAAAAACCTTCGCTAAAATTTATTTTCCTTGTAGTGAGGCATACATTTGATCATCACCCTCCTAGGTGGAGGACTGAGGTCCAGATGCACATGTGGCTCCAGATGATTCCCAAGAAGGGCATGCTGGAGTACTTGGCCAAGATTTCCACCTAGGTACTGGTGCTACTAGCTAGTGAGTTTGATCATGTGTTTATCTTTTTTTCGTTTCTGTACGCGAATATTGGTTGGAGACTGTGTCCCAACATCTTGTTCACACTAGTTGACCCTCCAGATGATAGAGGTAATACTAGTGTTTTCTTCAAATTAATCTAGTTTCATTTTATTATTTTAATTAATTAGAATAAAATTTATTCTAGCATGCTCTTTAACTTGTTTTATTAAATTGTTTAATGAAATTGTCTAATTATTGTTGTGTACTATATATTTTGTAAACATCGACACATTCCTTGGGGACATGCCTCCTCCCCCACTAGAGGGAGTAGATGAGGAGATGGGTGAGGCCCAAGAGGGTGAGGCACATCCTCAGGGGGGCATGGGAACCCATGCCTGTAGGGATGGTATGAGATTTAGGATGGACTATTGTAATAGATTGTCTAGAGTTTTAGTTGAGGAGGGAGTCTGCCCTGCTAGGGCTCTAGACATAAATGAAATTCCTAGGTTTGTGGATCTCTTGAGGGACTGTCCACGTGAGATGATGAATCTTATGCATCATATTGTCAAACCTAGTAGGCTACTTGAATCAATGAGGGATGTAGGGCATGTAGCGACATATACGTCAAATGAGCATTCACACACTGCTACCTCATTGGATAATGATGATGAGGGTGGTGATCATGATGTTTCTGGTAGTACTACCCCATCATATCATGGTTAGGGTGTTGGTTATCATTTTGGTAGTACACCTCCTCGTCATTCACCCGATGATAAAATGCCAAAGCTAGAGGATGTGCCTTATGTTTCTCCTGACATAACAGATGAACCACCTCCTCCTCCACCCCAAAGTTCGACGGATGTTGAGGAAGTAGTTGACCATCCATTGTCTTCTGTTGCAGACCAACCATGTACTCCTCCACCTTAGAGTTCGACAGGTATTGAGGCAGTAGTTGACCATCCATTGTCTTTCGATGTAGACCAGGCTGGCACTACTACATTTGTTGTATAAGATATTTGATTACAGTTGTTTGACTTGATGTAGTTATTTGAATTGTGTGTGTGTGTATATATATATATATATATTTTTTTTTATTATGTGTTCATGTTTATGTACTTAATTTATATGTTGGTGTTGATGTGTATATTGTTAGGTCATGTTAGATATGTTCATTTATTATTATTGTAGATAGATGTGTATGTGACAACAACTATTTGACATTAGATGTATATTAATTTGAGGGTGTGTATGGTGATGTTAAATTACAATGTTTGTGTTTTGTTAGATGTGATCACAATGATGATGCCCTACTAGATTATTAGATCTGTGTGCTAGCTAATGATGTTTATATGTGCTAGATGTGTATATAATTAGATGATGACAGTGAATTCGAATGTGTATCTAAGATGATGTTTGTGTTTGTTAGATGATTATCAGCATTATGTTTATTTTTATGAAATAATATTTATTATAGATTATGTATTGGTGAACTTATATCAAAAATTTATATATGAAATTGCATGCAAAACGACTTACTTAAAAAAATGAAAATATATTTTTATAAATTACAAAATTTAGTATGGTTGGAACTATGATTGTAAAATTACGATAAATATTTTTCTATTGCTCAAATAGTTCATTCATATTCATTCTAAATTAATTAGTAAAATATTTCAATACTCACAAGGAAAAAATGATTAAAGGTACAATAATTTAGTTAGTTCTTAATAAGACGAAAATGTTCTTAATAAGTTGAACTTTTTTTCTAGTAATAAAGATATAACATTTTGATGATATTTTAGTTCATTATTTGCTATTGTATTGGTTTAAATTTAATTCTTTTTAATAATAAATATGAGTTAAATAATACAAAAATCATACTATATTAGATTTAAACTTTTGACAAATAATATATTTGATTATTTCTTAATGAACAACTCAAGAAATATTATTTTTTCCACATACTTATCATGAGATAATCACTATAATTCATGTTTTCACATTTCTTCTAGCTAATATTACACCATGTTCACAATGCTAAATACATGTCTATTTTAAATAATTTACTTATAAATACATACACAAAGACATTTTTTTACAGAATCTAAATTGGAAATAAAAATGCATCACCAAGTCTATTAGAAAGTCAAACAAATGTCTTTTAATCACTGTCACATTATTTATCATTTAATTCTTAGCCATAAAATATTTATTAATTCAACTTTTATTGTGCCAATAGATGCTCTACAACCCAGTAAGGGAGAGACGTTGTCACGTAATGTCACATTTAAAAATAGTAAAATAATAATTTAAATTAACAAATTATCAAATAATAATAATAAAAGAAATTAATGTCAATCATAATTAAAATTCTTAAATTTGCACCTTAATTCTATATAACTTAAAATATGGATATAAAGTAACTGAAAGTGAATATATATATATATATATATATATATATATATATATATATATATATATATATATATATATATATATTACCTTTTAGTATGAGGAAGAATTGTAATTTCTTCACTACTTAATATGGATATGAGTAAAAAAAAATAATTTACTTTTTACTCATGATAGGAAATAATATTATTGATATTACATGATGTGTAATTCATTCTACCTTTAGTTCACATGTGATATTTGAACGAAAAATATATTAATAACAACAATATTTCAATGTACATATTCAATAACATAATTTTATATCTACTTTATATAGAGAAATAAAGTAATTTAAATTAAAAAAAAACTTATATTTTCACTTTCCATAAATAGGGAGATGTGTAATTTGTTTTATTTCTAATATGGAGTTGATATATAAGACTTAAAAAATATTAGTAACAAAGAAAAATTTAAATTTTTTTAACATAAAAAATATATAGAGAGAGGAAGATTTAAAATGTTTCCACTACAAAAAAATGTGTAAAAACGTTTGTGAATCTTACCAATTATATGAAATGCCAACAAGACGAATAAAAAAAGCAATATAAATAGCGAAATAAATAAAACAAAAACATACAACAATATTATAAATGATGAAATAACACAAGTACATATCCCTCTTTGTTGTCATCGCCCTAATTATCTTTCTCTCTTGGCATGATAACATTGTTGTTCTCAAAAATATGTTTTGATCTAGGGTCATGTCTTAATACAAACCACCAATCCCTATCCAACACATCTAGGTAAAAAAACACCTAGTCGCAGTGTTTTGGAAAAAATAAGGCTCCTTAGCTTCATGCCACCTCTTTCTAGTGTTGATAGATATCAACACACTATCACAATATTCCTTTAAATTATTGTGATTAAAGGTGTCACACCACTTGCACCTAAAAATAGCACATTGGAACGAAGATAAGCCCACTTGAATGATCTCTTGTATCTTTCTAATGTAACATAATGTCCCCTACATTAGATCTTGATCGTGGTGACTAGAATGACTAGATCGGTCGAACTCAACTTCCACTCCACAGTCTTGTGTCATGCATGCATCATCAGCATCCTCCATGCGAAAATGATGTCTGTATGCCCACATATATGGGAACAAATGCACCTATAAAAAAGTGAAAAATCACAGTGGCATGTGTCTAATAAACTGAACATAATTAAAAATATAAAATATATATAGATGTTACAATTCAAAGGTGCAATATAAAGTTAAAAATGTACAAAAAGAGATTATAATTACCGAGTTTCTGCACCCAATCCCTATGTTTAGCACATCCTCTTCAACATGTAGGTAACAACCAGATGCATCATATTTCCCTCTAACTTGATCAGCAACCCAACTATTAGGGTATGTCATTTGCATATTTTATTTTAAATGATTAGGATAATGCACACTTCTACCATTCAACCATTTGAATTATTTCCTGTTGCTGTCCCATTTCCTCCTCTTCTACTCATACAATGTGACCCATAGTTGTGTTGCTTCCATATTCTAAAGAATGAATCTTTTGATGGCTTATATTTATGTATTTGATAATGAAATTAAACCAACATATATAGTACTTATGAGATCAAAATATGCATTAATATGAAGTTCAGTGTGAATAGTTACTATGTAGAAATTTGACAAATGATAAGCCACTTACTCTTTATCATGAACCTCTTTCCATTTTTTTTGGGAAGCTCCCCTTCTATTTTGTCATCATCCCTTTCGTCATCCCAAATTGCCGAACCCAGTGTGTTGTCTATCCGCTTGATATACTCACTGGGATAATATAGATACTCATATGATATATACCCCTCTCCAATAGATCCCTCAAGTTTTTCCCTTTGTCGAACAAAACCTTTCAATTTCTTCATGTACCTCTCTAAGAAGAACATCCAACGACAAGATATCACCCCAACTAACTCTACCTCATCTACTAGGTGAATTAGAAGATGAACCAGTAAGTCCATGAAACTCGTCAATAATTACTTCTTAAACATACAAAAGATCTTAGTTATCTCTTGACGCCGCCGTGGAATTCCAGCCCTGTGAAACTCCTTTGATTTGATCTAATATACAAATAAAAATAATTTAGATATGGCATGGCGTAAGTCTTGGGGGAAGTCATGGTTAACACACCCATGCACGAGCAGAGGATAATGTCACTGCACAATACATAGTACATCATACAAAAATTAATTATAGCATATCCCATTACATAAAATAATAATAATAATAATAATAATGATAATAAAATCATGTTTTTGACATATGTACTCTTAGAAGGTTCAAATGGTCATGCGATTTCAACCCCGACAAACGATATTCCATAGTGAAGCAATGTCGTAGTGAAGACCCATATAAAGAAGGAACCCACACACTCATTATAACTTCCTTTGCCAAAGAAAGATCACCTTTCTTTAAAATCCATGGGACATCACCTTCTTTGAAAGACCAAGAGGGACTGACCTCTCCTCTAGTTTCTTGTCTTGGCCAATGTTTATTTTTTGTTTTTGAAGAATTAAGATCTCTCCTAACAACCAATGTGTCATTTTGTTTTGATGAGACGTGCCTCCATAAAGAAGATGAAACATTTTTAAATATATGCATGGGATTTAGTAAGTGGGGAATATTTAGATGCTCCCAATATGAGAGCTCATAAAAGACAGATTTCATTTTCATCCCAATGGGAAATTTCTCAACATATGTGTTGAAGAATTCTGGATCATCAAACATAGGCTCCCCATTTGAATTGAACATTTCTGCAAACTCCTTCTCCTTCTCTCTCTCATATGCTCTAAGCCATTCAACTAGTGTCATTATTGCAGGCCTTTGGGTTCTCTCTAGTTTACCATTGAAAGTGGATGTTGCTCTTCTGTAAGGGTGTTATTTTGGGAGGAATACCCTAGAGCATTCATATAGTGGATTTTGTAGGTGGTTAAACCACCTAGGCTTCAGAGAAGCTCCGCAACATTTACATCCATGATACCTTTTTGTTATAAGACCTACAAAATTATTGTATATAGGTCAGCATGTTAGCGACCATGAAGATCAGAACAATTATAGCGAATTAAATTAATTATATACGAAACAATATTGTTACATATATAAACAAATCAATAAAAATTTAATTTACCAGAGCAAACTCCTAAGCCTGGATAATCATGGATGGTGTAAACACATATGCCATACAATGTAAAACTCCTCTATATTGTGATGGGTCTTCATACATCATACACATGTACCACTTCCCATAATTCCTTCAATTCATCTACTAATGGTTGTAACTAGAGATCCATATCCTTCACTTGGTAGGACTATGAGAGCCAACATAAGATGTTCATTCTTCATGGAAAGCCATGGGGGGGATATTATTATGGATCACTACCACAGGCCAAACAAAATAGTTGGTGTTTTGGAGGGAATATGGGTTGATTCCATCCATGGCTATGCTAACTTGTAGACATCATACTTCATCCTTGAATTTTTCAGGCCATGTATCCTCTATATGCTTCATGGCTATTGAATCTGTTGGGATTATGGTAACTCCTTAAGCACTTATGTGTGAGGCGTGCCATTGCTACAACATAGATAATTCTTTGCAGCGAAAGAGCCTTTAGATCCTTGGCATTATAGGCATGTGCCTTAATATCTTAGAGGAGGACCATGTGATTTACTTGTTTTTTTTTTAATTATGGTACCTATCATGCCCACGTTTCAGACATATCTCTTTGTCTGCATATTCTCCTCTATATATAATACAATCATTCGTACATGCATGATATTATATGTACTCAACACCCAATATTTTCAACAAATGCATTGTCTCTTCAAAGCTACTTGACAAGACATTATCACTCGTAAGAACCTTATCTTTGAATAAGCTGCAGTTGGGGGAATATAACTGTACAATGTCAATATTTAATGTTCCTAAAATCAGCCATTTTTAATGTTCATTTTGTGACAAGATTTCTCAAAATATAATGGACTTGATTGATCATGTAGGTCAATTACCTCAATATTGCTAAGAAACATATACTCGGCATTCCAAAATTTTATTTCAAGTTGCACAACAACATCATTGTCCTTGTTGGGTAAACTTTGACTTGTTGTCGAGTCCAAAGAGAGGGGTGGTGGAAGCAAATTTCAGGCTTTTGAATAAGGTATTAGTAATATGAGCATCATCCCCTAGCTCATTGTTCTGGAATGTATCTAACAACATTGCCTCCATGGAAGTCATATCTCATAAGCAATCATCCATACCAACCTCTATCTGATTGTCTCCATTGCCAATTTGTGATGAAGAACTACCATTGTTGGAGTCATTCCTAATTGGTGAATTTGGAGGTAGTGGGAATTGAATAGGTGGTTGATTCAACCATTCTTTGTATGCTTCCTCTTCGAGTCTTACTCTTAATAAAACCTTCTCTTGAGTTGACATTGTAGTAGGGTGAAACAAAAGATTGTAGGTGGGTTGCACATTATCACTAGAATCCTAATTTCCAAAAATATTGAACATCATTAGTACATTATCAATGATATTAGTAAGCACGTCAATATAATTGGTTTATTGAAACTACATTATACAAAATAATTATTACCATCATTGATCCAGGATTGCAGCTAGAAGATGCCATGTTCTAATTGGTATGGTGAAAAAGCTGTCCATTTTCATCTACCAACTACTCGTGATATGCTACTCCTAATAAGAGCTTCTGACGTTTTTCAAATGGAGGAATATTTTTTGCATATGAACTTGATTATGAATCAGGATCTTGCAAATTTGGATACATTTTTTCCCTAAATTTGAGAAATATCAGATATCTAAAATTAATTTCGAGAACCATACCCACAATTTGAATTTCATTAATGTTTTCAAACCATTTTTCAAGAATAAAGCGACTTTAAGCAGAAAATGTATACTATGAACTATTGTAATTCATGTAGATGCATCCTAAAGGATAATTTGAGATTAATATGCCATTTTATGTAAAAATAAAATATCAGATAGCTTTTAAACCATACCAGTGCGCTTATAATAACAAATCACATTGATGCGTTTAAAACATAACAACACCGAGGTGTTCAAATAATACCCACACATGTTTCCAACATTCCGAAAAATATAAAATATGTTATCATATTAGTGCTTTTGTACAAAAGCACATCGATGCATTTAAATAAAAAAAAACACTAGTACACACCTGTTTTGAGGATTTTTAAAATAAAAACGAATTGTACCATGTTGGTGCTCTTATAGCAATTACATCATCGATGCATTTAAATACAAACCACATCATTGTGTTAAAATATTAATCATGTCGTTTCAGGAAAAGAAAAGACAATTGTATCATGTCGGTGCATTAAAAAAATTTGGTGCCCCGACAATGTCGGTGCACTTTACTAGTAAAAGCACATGTGCTCTTTACCATCAAATGCACCGATGTTTGGATTAAGTGGAAAAAAATTGATTCTTTTCTTTTTCTTTTTTAAATTCAAAAATAAGCAACAATCGATTTTTCGAAATCTAATTTCATAGTGTTTTAAATAGTCAAAAGTTATTCACTATTGTTCGCTTGGGGTAGCTCAAGTGGCAGTGGGCGTGAAAATGAAGTCTCACCGAAGCGAAAGTCTTGGGTTAAAATCTTGTGCTACCCTCACCACGTAGTGGGGTGAATAATGGACATGTAAACACGAAAATCAGAGAGTCCTACCAAGCTTACAAAAAAATAAAAATTTATTCACTATTTTCATTATTTTTCCCAAAATTTCAAGGGAGTGGTTTGCGGGAGAGACATACTAGGAGCATTGCTCACAAGAAAAATACTTTGGAGTAGCAGAACTATTCAGAAGATCAGAAGCTAAAAGTTATGGTGATTCACTCAAAACCCAGCATAGTAAAATTTTAAAATTTTATTGTTGATTTTACTAATAATTTTTTTTATAATTTATGTTAGTGTTTAATTAAAAGAGAGACATACTGAGAGCACTGTAGAGAAGAAAAATATTTTTGAACCACATAAAGATCAAAATTTGTAAGGTATACTCTTTTTTTTGCTGAAGCAAGAGTAGGATCTTCTTTACCATTAATATTATACATAATTTACAAAAAGCCACTCAGAAAAGTGGCAAAGGAGACTGCCCCCCAAAGGAACCGAGAACGTGCCAAAGAAAAAGACTCGGCACAAAAGCTTACCTTTCAATACATCAAAGATGAATAGGAAAAATCCAAAATGAACCTAAGAAGTGGACAGACTTGAGCCAAAGAAAAAAGGCCCCACCAGCCTTCCAAGATCTGAAGAGAACCACGCCCCAAAGAAACCATACAACAAGGAGGGGCCCATGCAAAACTCGTTGAAAAACGAATCTCTCATCACAATCTACAGTGAAGAACCATCAGGCCCTACCCAACAGCTCTGAACTAAATCAGAAAAGAAGCATGCCCCTTAACTAGCAACGCCTCCAACCTTCTCGACCCATCGCCGTCGTTGATTAACAAAAATGGATCCAACGGTCAAGGGACAAAACGTACCCACCAAGAAAGCTGGAAAATAGCGTGTGATGAGGGCCCCACCAATCAGCACGTTTGATCCCAAGCGTTGATTTTCCTCGCTCCATCGGACGGCTGAGCCTTGTAAGGTATACTCAACCCCGCATAGCAAAAAGTTTTAAATTTTACTATTGAATTTTTTTACAATTTTTGTTAGATTTATTCACAATTCAAAAAAAAATTAAAAACCCTACATAATAAAAAAATTACTATTAATTTTTTTACGATCTCTGTTCCTATTTAATTTAATTAAAAAAACAAAAACAAAAACAAAAACAAACAAAAAAACACAAAAAAAAAAATCAATACTTACCTTAAACCCTTGCTTCTTCTTACTTATGTGACTGCAAAATTTCACCTTAGGGTTTAACTCCCTCTACAACTTCACAATTAAGGTTTTTCATTTTAGGCATTTTATATTTAAGGGGTTTGTGTACTTACTATATATAAGGTGTTTGACATGTAAAATAGGAGGATCACTTATTGAATTAGATCCAAACCCTATCGGCCCTATCCATTTTTTTTTAAATGATGCATGTTGTGTGGTGCGCTAATGTAATATAACACACCACTGCACCATGTGTAATAAAACACATCAGTGTACTATAACCCTGTCAGTTCTATCCAATTTGTTCATGGTTATTCCGGCGTAATATAACACACCATTAAACCATTGTGGTGTGTTTATCATTACAAATCACATGCTCATAATTTAAAATTAGTTTAAAAATTTAATTCTCGTTGGCAGTGCTAAACAATTAAACGCCCAATGCATTTAATGGATTAAACACGCCAATGCTTTTCTTCAAATAAACACACCCTTTACCAGAGTTCTTTTTGGTTGAGAATTATTTTATTTATGTATAAAATGTATTTAATGCCTTCTATATTGAATGGTACAGGCTGTATATTGATAAAAATGGTCTAAGAAGGTGTCAAGTAACAAAATTTTTGGTCAACACAATGATAGCACATTAAAAAAAGCAGAGAAAGCAAGTTTTTTTTTTAAATCTTTACAAAATTAATATGTTTGAACTATATATAAGTTTAACTAATATGTATTGGTTAGTGTGTGTCAGCCACAAAATGAAGGTCGATAAGATTATTTCTAATCTAAGTGCAAAAGAGTGTAAAATCCTGATAGAAAAATTTCAAAAGGATGAATCAGGTGCATGAAAAAATACTATTCAATATAAGTTTTTTTTTTTTTTTTTTGAAATTTCATTAATAATATACTTAAGAATATTAGATAACATGTTTCGAATAGTCTATTAATTCATATATGTTTAATGTTCTACAAAGAACAACAACGAAGGAAAATATCAATATCGTTCTAAGAAAAAAAAGTTATAGAACATGTAAATGATGATGAATTGGTCCTTAGCTCATCTGGAGTGGTGCTGGAGGTTAATGAAAGGGAATTTTTTTTACAAAACTATGAGGGATCTAGTGGAATAAACATATGGATGTACTTTCCATGTACAATACAAAAATAAATCTAATGATTCCAAGAACCAAATTATATCTAAACTACATGAAGTGTTTCTAGAGCAATGGTCAATAAGACATGCCAAACTTGCAATAGAGAAAACACATAACAACAAAAAATCATTCAAAAGGTAATATTCGTAATTAAAACAACTCTCTCTCTCTCTCTCTCTCTCTCTCTCTCTCTCTCTCTCTCTCTCTCTCTCTCTCTCTATATATATATATATATATATAGATACCATTCATTTATTAATATCAATTTTGTTATATTTAGTTTTAATATATCAATATAAAAATAATTGATTACTTTTTTCAACAAGATTATGAAAATCCCAAATCATCAACGAGTTGATTTGCAAAACATGTCAGTAGGAATGTCCAAAAGAGTGTACAACGATATGGTCAAAGAAATGGACATAATTGCATCACAGAAGGAGCCATATCAACAACAATGCGCTTCAAATGTATGAAATCATGATTTACTTTGTACATATAAAATAATAATTTAGCATTAAATATTAATTTTCAAGTATTTTCTTGTAGAAAATAAAAAATAGAATTCATTCAGCACATAAAATAGGATGACAAGGAAGAAAAGGGTTGATATCATAATTTGCGAGTAATTGTTAATATTTCTTTATAAAAATTCAAGGTTTTGTTTTTGTATATTTTAAGTTGTTTTACAACAACCATCCTTGAATGTCTTCAAATAGGTGCTAACATACAAAGAAGAGTCATCAAAAGAATTAATTGACATTGGATTAAATATGGGTTGCGAGTATATGTTGGCATATCAAAAATTAATTGTCGAATTTGTAAGTATATATGTTGTTTTACTTCTCAAAGTTTTTAATTAATAGAACAAAAAGATCCCTTATATTAAATCTATGATTTATAATGGGGTTCAAAACATGCAAGAAACAAAGTATGTAACTACGCCAACATAAGACTTGTTGCAACAAGGCACGAGACTTGGTTTTGAAACCATGTGTACATTTTATGAGTCACTTCTTGATATGGTACATTGATATTCAATTTGCATTGATGTATATTATTTATTTAAACTTTCATTATTCTCACTAATGTAGATACACTCATTACACTTTATTTTTATGTTTGCAAATATAACATGATCAAGAAGACGAAAACAATCAATGCAATCAACAAAACATTTTTCCAAATAACCCAAGTCATGGAAGTAGCTCTAGCATTGACAACAGTTCCAATGAAGAATGATGATCTATTTGGATATCAATGCAACATGTTGTACTTTTTGAAATAATTGTCTATGAAAACTAGAGATTTTGTTTAATGTAATGGACATAGTGTCCCAATTGAAAGATATGTGGTTACGAATAATAATCCTATTTTGTATGATAAAGAGCCTCTTATTGATATATAATAAAATACATTTTAATTTATTCTAATCGTGTTATCCAATGTCATTGTGAAATGTTACACCATTGATTAAATATATGGATGATTAAATATTATAATGAAGAAATCTGATAATATAACAATTTAATCCAAACATCATATACAAATGCACTAATCAAATTTTAATTTATATGAATATTGTTATAAGATATATGTTGAATTTTTTATGAATAATGGATTTAAAAAATGATAGTAATTGAACTGTCATAGGTCGACGTTTCCAAAAAAGAGAAAATATCATACAAAACAACTTGTGCGTCCATAACATAAACACACACCGGTGCGTTATGTTATATAAAAGCATCGTGATGACATATTTTTTGCATGACTGATGCGTTTTCAGAAAACGATAGCACCAGAGCGTTTACCTCTTCAAACAATGATATTGTTTGCAATTAACAGCCCATTGCATTGCAATTCTTAACACACCAGTGATTTCATAGAACTAACGCCATGGTCCTACAAAATATTATTTCCAACCCCGTTGCATTATTAAATAAAACATCACCGGTCCTTTTATAATTGTAGTGCACCAGTGCATTTATACAAACAATGTGCATCAACATTGTGAGTTTAAATAAATGCACTGGGTCTGTAATATTTTTTGCATGCCCCAGGGCCATTCCTTAAAAGAATTCCCGAGGGTGACATCGGTGTTCTTTGTATTCAATGCCTCGATGATTTTAGTTATGTATGCATCTACGGTACTTTGGATGAATGTAGTGCACTGATGCTACTATTTCCATTTGTAAAAAAAAAACATCTGCTAAAACCTCGAGTCACCCAAATTTTTTCAATTGTGATGAAGTTCCATTATAATCTTCACTAAAAATCCACAATCACAAATGGATTTTTTTGTGTATTTTTATGAATTTTTTTCCAATTTTATAACACTAAAAACCTCCATTATAACCTCTACTAGAAGGTATTTTCCTTGTAGTATGATAACACTCTTTAATCCACCTTCTCAACGCTTTCTTTACGTACTTCATTTTATACTCCAAGACAAATGCCGACGATCCTGCCAAAGGGGTTCTCCATACTTGCCTAATCAAATCTATGACACCTTCCTCTTTTATCCAGGTTGGATTATACCTGAACGAGATTGATCTCAAATTATCCAATATATCCAAGGACAGGGCTATAGGACGATGGATTGATTCTCATTGAGCCTTAATCAAGGAGACACAAACCAAAAATTTTAGCATCCAACTCCTATGAAGAATGAATATGTCCAAACGAAGTACTATATAATTTTCTTCACTTCTGTGATTCATCTAGGTATATTTTCCAACCTAGGGGAATATCAACCAGGTCCCAATCAGTGATTATATCCTCCATTCTTTAGCAAAAAGGGTCTTAGGAACGACATCCTCCACGCTTTTATGATATATAAGTATTGTATTGAAGTCACCCCCCATTATACAATTGAGGTGCCAATATTTCTCTTTTCTTTGATTCAAAGAGTCCCAAAATTCCATTTACTCGACATACTACATTGGGGCATAGATATTGATCACAGGAATTTGTTCCTTCATATATTTTCTTTCAAGTAAGGTCGCAATCCAAAATTTCATTTTGATGTTATCAACTATTTGGAAGTGTAGATCAAAACAAAACATCCTTAATCCTCTTGATGCTCCTTGCAAATCTTGATCTATTTCCATGTTATTTTTCCAAAACAACTTAGTTTCATTTCTTACCTCATTTTCCTCAAGCTTGGTCTCCTGGAGAAGGAGTATCCACAACTTTTCTCATTTCACCAAGTCCCTAACTGCTTGGTATTTTAAGGGTCTTCCCAAACCCCTAATATTCCATGAAAATTTTATCATCATTTTTTAGGAGGGTTTTGACGAGAACCTCCTCCTTGTTCTATTTTTTCTCCACTTTTAGTAGTTTTTGGCTTCAGGGTTTTTGAGATTACCGGTTGATTCCCTAGTTTCATATTGTGCTCTGCTTCTTGCTCCTTGACTTTTTTTTTTATGTGGACATCCTTTCTTCTTTTTACTTCCTTTAATCTCCTAATTTCTTATGTCTTCTACTTAGACAAGTGTTTGCACCATATTGCATGTGATCACTCCTGAATTGGGTTGTCCTCCTTCAAAGTTTTCATATCTGGGGGTCACAATCTCACTTATCGAAGAAGGGGCTTCAAGAGCCTCTACATTAATCAGCTCTGATTGTTGAGGATTTTTATTCTCCTCTTCATTTGGGGACCTCCTCTTCCTCGTTTATCTCCCCATCTTCTTGCTCTTATGTAACTTCTTCCTCATTCAGAGATCCCATGTTCAGATTTGGATCTTTCACCTCATTTTTTGTTAGATTTTGCAAGGAATCCAAAGGTTTTGCGGATGTTAAAGCCCCATTATTATTTTGCATAGTTTGATTCTTATTCCCATTGGATCTTTGTTTATTTCCTCCTCTTTGTTGAGTCTGCTATTGGTCGCCATGACTTGTAGATGAATTGAGCCCTTTCTTGCAGGGGATTTCTTGTAGTATCTTGCAAAGTGAATGTATTCATGACAAAATCGAGACTTGAAGGGGATCTACTCATAATCTAAATTTTTAAAATGGGTTCATTCCCCCAATGTGAGATTTATTTATGAAGGAAATCATTTTTCTACATCTACCTCAATGCAGATTTTGGCACACACAAATTGAAAACCCTTGGGCTCAACTCTGTTTAGATACTTTACCCCTCTATTCCCTATTTTTCTTAAGCAATCATCACTCTAGCAAGAGTGTGGAAGCTAAGGGTGTTTAACCCATACTAGAATTTCAGTCAGGATATCTTCATCTGGGTTAAAATCTAGGGACTATTTATTTAGGTACATCCCACTTGATCCAAAGAAATAAGGGCCATTTCTAAAAACAACATCTCAATCTTCCTTGAGTTCAAACAAAAAGGGGGAAAACCCATTTCCACATGTGTAAAGCCTGATATTACCTTTCATCATTGACTTCTAGGTTTGATCTATCCACACATCCGTGGAATGAGGGGATGGCCACATCCTAGTAAAATTTTTAACCAGGGTTCGTTCAGAGAAAGCCAACGTCATCCTTCATGCTCCCACAGGAAGAGGCACCAAGGGTATTGATTCAGATTTCTTGACAAAATTCGATTGCGCCTCCTTATTTCTAGGTTTATTCGAGAGGGCGACCACTAACACCTAAAAGGTTGTGGACTCATCTTCAGGAGGAGGAGGAGGAGGGGGAGGAACCCCTTCTGGGGAAGTCATCACAGATCAAGTGGATCAAGCAACAAGAGGTTAGGGTTTCAGCAGTGTGAGGTTATAGGTCTCTCTAGATTTTGAATTTAAGCTGGTTTAATTATTAATTGTAATTAATTATGAATATAATTATCGTTATTATTTTTAAATTTTAATTTTATGTAATTTGATGGAGTCAAAATTTTTTAATTAATAATTATAATAATATTTATTATTATTATTATTATTTTCAATTTTAATTTTTTTTTTTTTGTTTTTTTGTGTAATTTGACCAAGTCAAAATGTTTACATAGCATAACAAGATAGAACAACACAACACATCTCTTCCATACCAGGCAGGAGAGCGCCTTTTAGCGCAACAAGCATGCAGTTCAAGGTGGATCAACTAGATATGGTTTGGATGAATCTTTAGATACTGACAAATTGTTTATGGCTAAGTTGGTACTAATGCCAAGTGGGCCTATGAAAACATTTTCTATTAATCTCTCTCTTCCCCCTATGGGTCATCGTTATTTAGTTGGAAAACTAGTGGTGCTCAAACTCCAAATATAGTTTTGGTTTTATTAGCGGTTTACTAGAGATTAAAAATCTTATAGGTGACATTGTAATGAAGCATCAAATGATCTTAGGTGGGAGAAGAATATGGGTGGTGAAGTGTCGAGGAAATCATGCTTTGATAGTAGTTGGGGAGGATATATGGGCTAACCAAATTTCAAATTTGGAAGGGAGAACAATGGTGGGGAAACTCAATGGAAGGAGAGTCACCATGGCGAATCTAAATGGTTGGATACATAAATATTGGATGAGGGTATGGGCCTATCATACAATTTCTAGCCTGTGGTTGGTTTGGTTTTATTTTTCGATCCAAGGATGATGCTTAGAGAAATTTGCAACTTTGTTGGTTTTGAGACCAAAGTCTCTTGGCTCAAAAGTGGTTATGAGACCAAAGTATCTTGGCTCGAAAGCCATGGTATCCTCTCTTTGATTCTAGGGATGAGAGGAAGACAAGTCGACTAGTGTAGATAAAAATTCCCATCTCGCCATTGAATTTTTGGACATGTGTAGGCTTCAAAGCTAACAATGATGTTATAGGAAAGTTCATTATGGCTAATCATAGATACAAGAATAACTCTGCTCATTTTGTGGTGTGTATTTTGGTTGAATTAGATGTAAGGAAAATTATTTTTGAAAACTTTAATTTGTATCTAAGGGATTTCTCATACTTGCATTAATATCCCATTTTCTTATTCTCATTGTCACAAGGTAGGAAATGTTGTAATAAATTATGATTTCATTTTTCTAAGGGTTGTTATGCAATTGGAAAGGGCCAAATTCAAGGGAGGAAGCCAAATATGTGCCTCATATTTCATAGTAGGAGGAAGTTGTAACATAACCAAAGGTGATAAAAGGTAATTTAGTTTCTATAACTCTTAGTGACTAGTTATATTAGGGGCAAGGAAATATACTAAACTCTTGCTTGAGGATCTCTCTATTTTTCCAATCTCTAACTCTAAGATGTGGGCATCCAATTTGACATATGGGGCTAGTGTGTTTAGTGTTTTGAAATTATCGGCTTCCTAGTAAATCTAGTTAGAGTTAATGTGGCCTAAGAGTGTGGTGTCCCCAACTAACATGGGGTTAGGGGTGAGTCATTCCTATATTATGGGTTTATCCAATGACTTGGACCCTTTTTCTTTGTAGCATTTGGGTAACCTTAAGCTATTTTCTTCTATCTCCCTTTTGTCTTCTAGTAGTAAGAAACTTTATCTTTTGTGGTTGAGGGCATCCTCACAATATTCTAGAGTGATTGGGGGTCTGGGCTTGAATTTTCATATTGATATCGGACCTATGAAAGAAATGTGGAAGTCAACACTTAAATGAGTTCAATAAAAATCCACACAAGAAATCTATCAAGGTAGGAAATGTATCATTTTAGGGATCCTTAGAGAGGGAATTTCCACCAAGGTAGTCACTCCATGAAGATCCTACTAATGTACAAGGCTTGGGAGCGATGGCTAAGAAACTATCCTTCAAATTATTGGTCGAGTTAGAGTACCCATATATTTTTTTGTTATAGGAGATAATGGGGTTGAGTAATGCTTTTATCCTCAAATTTAATAAATTATTTTAGAGTGAGGAATTATTTGTATTGGATTCAATAGGGGTTTTGGGAGGAGTTATTATTGGTTTTAACTCTAGTTAAAAATTTGTGAATGCTTGTGTTGTGGGCACAAGGTTGTGTATGGAGATACATAAGTTTGGAGATTGATCTTTCATTATATATCCTCAATCTCTATGATCCATATGACGGAAAAAAAAATATTATATAAAAATTTGTGTTCGCTAAGTTGCTTTCAATATGATAAATTTATTATTGGTGATGGAATCAATCTGGCAATGAGTAGAGAGGAAATTTGGGGGCCTTGTGCTCATGAGGATATTCGTGAATAAGTTTGAAATGGTAAGATAGGTGGATATTGAATTCATCCAAATTTGTCCTACATGGATCAATAATCATTTTGATCAAAATGGGCTAGCCAAAAGGCTCGGTCAGTTAGTCACCCATCATGTTGTTCTACACCAAGTTAAGTAGTTGTGAACTTGGGTAGAGAAGATTCAATATTTGAATCACTTCCCAACATTATTTGAGCTAGGTAAGAGCTTCTCAAAGTTTGGGCCACCTTTTAAAAATAAGTTTCATTAAAATGAAGACTTTCAAGAGTTGATAAAGGAAAAATAGAAATTCTTGAAGTCAATTCGAAGATGTTGTTTTATGTCTAGTTTGTGGCATCACTAATATTGTTAAACAAAACGCCGACACACTGGGTAGGTGAACATCATAGAAGAAAGGGTTTGAAGGTTAAAACAAATTAAGGAGATATGGAGGGGATATATCCTTAGAAAGGATCACTTTTTTGTCACTTGTTGGAATAGAATGGTTGCATGCTATAGAAAAACAAATACAAAAGGTTCTTTTAGACATAGAAAAGAAATGTTGGCTCAATAATCAAGACTTGTGGATTGAATTCAATTATCAAAACACTTTTTTGCAAGTCATTGCTTACTATAGGAATAATCAAAATACTATATAGGAGTTACATATGAAAGTGGTAATAAAGTACATGGTTCCTCATATTTGGAAAATCTGAGAGAAAATCACATTTGGGAGATTTTTAAGGAACTAGATCATGTTAATATGGGTGACATATGAAAATGGTAGGCCTCTTTCTGTATTTAGTTAAAGAAGAGGAGATTTCATCCCTTTATAATCTTGTAACTAAAGGGGAACTTTTGGTAGTTATCAGTTCCTTTAAAAAGGCTAAGAGCCTTGGAACGAATGGTTGGACAATGGAATTTTGTGGTGAATTTTATTAAGTGGATGGTTATGATCTCTTACAGGAAATTGAGGAGGTGTGAGTAGCCAATAAAATGTCGAGAAGTGTCAATGCTTTTTTTTTGGATCTTATTACCAAGGTGGAATCCCCAAATTCATTTGGTGAATTTAGGTCGATCTTCCATTGTAAATGTCTTTAAAGAATCATTGCAAAGGTTATCCTTGATAGGATTAAGCCATTTTTATTTAAAGTTATCTCTCTAGGTAAATTTTACTTCCTAAAGAATATACTATTTCACGAGGCTATTGGCATATTTTAGGAATGGGTACATTCTATTATGATTGAACATGTCCTAGCAAGGGTGATCAAACCTAATATATCTAAGGTGTATAATGAGCTTTCATGGTTGTATATGAGGTTTTTACTATTATGAATTAGCTTTACTATTCCTCTAATTAAATGGATTATGAGTTTGTGTTTCTATAGTGTATTTTTCAATGCTAATCAATCGATTAGGCCCTAAAATTTTGAATCCTCACATGGTCTATGTCAAGGTTTCTAGGGCAGGTAGGTGCAGTGTGGGTGGGGGGGAGGGGTGTTTCTTGGAAGTTAGGGGTCATGTCTAATAATATTGTAGAATCCTATGCTCTTTATCAAGGTTTTCTCATTTCTTGCTCCATTCATCCTCATCTTCCATATGCAAAAAATGACCTATGCCAAGGACCTACAAAGGGAAGTTATCTTCTTCAAAATAAAAGTCTTATCTGCATCATGGAGTGTTGTATTGACTAGTTCCACATTCAAAGAAATAACAATAGTATAGTATATTCTCAAGCCAATGTGGCCATCCAACTTGGAACAAAAGGAACTTTTAGGTTTAATGGCCAACATGGAATCATCCCAATTCCTTGAGATGATGATAACCACAAGTGTCACCCACCAAGAATCCATCGAAAGGTATAAAATAGTATTAATTTCACACGGGAGGCACATCCAACAACACCACTCCACCTCCTCGGCACTCATGACATTTTTCCCGCAACATCATGGAAATTAGATCTCCCTATCTTGTCACATGCAACACAAGTGGAATGTCGCCCAACATCGTCCCCTTGCACTATTTAATAAATATCATGTAGGTTGATGGTTCCTCTCTCAAATTTTACTCAATATGATGCATGCTTCTCTATTTCTTGCATCTGTTGGACCTCAAGGACTAATTTCCTCTTGTCTCTCAATGTTGTCTTGGTTGCTCCATTTGGAATCAATGAATTATAATGATCTTAGTAAAACCCACTCTCCACTTTGATAATATGGTGACACCATTCAATAAATCCACTCTAATATCACTACAAATAGTTAACGAATCGAGGTGTTTAAGGTGACATATGGTGTGAGAAACCTAAATGGAGAAATGTAGTTGTCTTGACATCTCCATTTGAACTGGCATGTTGATTTACTAGAATTTGTTGTGTTATAACGGGTGAACATTGGGAATGCTCCCTTTTCTAGACATAAGTTTGATGGCTTATCTTCTAATCGCGATGCCGCTCTTGTATTTCTTACTCTCTTAGGTCCTCCAATTGCTCAAATTTCATCATAGCTACTCAACAACCATTTCACGTCAACTCAGAATCCACTAGTTCCTTTTCTTCTGAAATTCAAGCAAATCAGACTTGATTTGCACCTTTTGTTTTAAATATATATGATAGGGCTTTATCCTCTATATTCCATGGTTCTCAATGTTTCTTAGCCCAAACCTAGCCAGTTACTTTTGTGAATTTTGGCACTCTTAGGACTGAAATCGTCATTTCCACATGTTTTCAAGAATCATTATATTAGTTGGGAAATTATATTCCCTCATTTTTAATATAGATCCTTAGTATGTAACTCTTGTGTGGCTTGGCCACAACTTTTATAAATTAATAAAATTCTCTAGTTTGTGTTAACAAAAAGGTTTCCATCTCTTCCCTTATATGTTCCTTTTGGTAACTGAAGTGATTGGGATAGCTATTTAGGAGGAAAAACACCAACAAAAAATCAAGAGCCTAAGAATCAAGAGATTTGAAATGTTCACTCATTTACTCTTTTTCAATGATGTTATTATTACTATCTTTTCTCTTAATATGAATGTGAACAATACAAAGCAGTTTTGGTCTTGATTTTCTTTGCAATGGGAATGGAGGTGAAAGTAAATAAGTCTACTATCTTTCCTCCAATGGTTGATGAGCGAGCTTATGCCGACATGTCTAGAACTTTATTTTTTCATTCCTTTAGTTTGAAAAATGGTTTTGTATTTCTATGGTTTCATTTTAAGCCTAAAAACTATGGGGTTGAGGATTGGAGGTAGCTGGTGACTAATGTAGAAAATAAAATATATCTTTAGTGCAGTCGTTGGATTTTGGGAGGGGGGTGTTCAATGCTCATAAAAGAGGTTGTTGAGATCATCTCAATGTTTTGGAACTTGTTGAAACATATTCCTAAAGGAGTACGAAACAAAATAAGGAATATTTTTTTAAATTATCTCCAAAAAAAATCTAAAAAATACTTGGGCTTCCACTTGGTGAATTGAAATGTGACTCCATGAGAAGAAAGGAGGATGGGGCCTCAAAAATGTTTTTCCATTGTTTGGGAAACCTTTAGCAGTGAGGTCAATATGTACCTTCCTAACGAGGTATATACATCGGAGGAAAGTGTTGATCACAAAGTACATAACACACAATACCATGATAGACTAGATCCAACAAGGTTGTTTGAGCTTTAAGATCTCATAGAACTAGTGGAAAACATTGTATCTTGTGTTCCCTACTCTAGGAAATTAGTTGGCTTGGAAGGTCATGTTAGGATTTCAAGTGTGGGTGTTTATGCGATTATCGGGTGCAAAGAATTCGTTTTCCTTCCTACAACTCTAGTTCAACATCTTTGGTGTTGGAATTATGGCTAATGTGATGTCCTTGATGGAAACCTACTTTATAAAGATGTCAACATTATGATAACAGGATGATTATGCAGATTGAAACAGATGCTACAGAAGTGATGAATAGAGAAATTATAGATCAAAGATAGATTGATGTTGAATATAAATCTTGGGAAAGTATACACAGATCCTATGCAGAAAGGTCACATACATATGCGGGCACTATGAAGAAAATTCGCATACATAATCCACACGATGGCAACTTGAATACCAAGGGTATTTACCATGGTATTGGCCCATAAATGAGTGCAACAATGGTTATTTGATCCCGTCAAAGAATATCAATGGTATTAACAAGGGATTGGCCTAAGGCATTGGCTAAGGCTAAAGCTATATAAGGAGATGGAGTTCAAAGTGTTAGGTGTGCAAGTTGTGTTTTGTCTATGAATGATTTGATCTAAAACAAGTGTGCACCATGGAGCAAGGAGAAGAATCAAAGGTTAAAGATATGAAATATATTGACATGTATGCTTAGTTGATTTACTTGCTACGAATGTTTGTGACGTTATGATCTAAACAATTTATTCATAAGTTTGTAGCATTAACAATCAAGGTTGCAGAAAGCGAAATTGTGTTTGCAACGATCATTTTTTCAGATCTATATGTAGGCATGCTTGGGCATATTCGCGTACATATTCGGATCCACCTTTGAAGGGTCGTGTATATATTCTCTGAAATATTTTTTCAATATGTGCAGATTTGTACGTGAGAGTTATACATGGTAAGCATGTACATACGTGGATATTCCTTATAAATTTCGAGTACATAAACTAGCGTTTGATCTGCTAATATATGTTTATAGATCTGATGATTGATTACAGTTGATGATTGGTTTACTTGTTGTTGGTTTTCGATGATGTTTTTATTATAATTGTAGTGACTTGGTTGAATTTTCCAAGGTTAATGGCTCAGAAGTATATGATATGTAATTGGTTTAGAAATCTGTGATTGATTCTATGATCTGTAGTTGGTGGAATGGTCTATGAATGATTCAACGATTAATGATTTTAGTGTTTAGTATTATGAGAAATGTACACATGTATTATACAAAAAAATATTGTATATACTAAGGTTTTATTCATTGCAGTCACGTACATAATTTGATATTTATTTCTTTTGGTTGGGTTCTTCATTCAGTGTCTTGATACTTCATAATTTTAGTTGATTTACAATGTGACAGTGTCTCAGATTCAATGATTCAGTTTGTTTGGGTTTATGGTTGATATGGGTCAATGTGGCCTATAGGTTGGTTTGATGATTGTCTGGTAGGTGGATAAAGTTTGAAAAACAATATGAAAAGTGGTCCACAAGGAGATGAGGGTAGCAGTCTTCAGAAAAGTGGTGTAGATATCTTCCAGTAGGTGCTAGAAAATGAGAAAAGGTCGTAGCCTTCTGCAGGTTGGTTCTTGCGTACTAGTTAGAGTCTGTTGAATTACAATATTGTAAGAAATTTTCCTTGATAATAAAAGAAGAAGACAGAGATGACGACAATGGTGGTTTTCTCCCACATTGGGTTTCCACCTGAAATTCTGGTGTTCATGTGTGTTGATATGTTTCTTGTGTGTTGATGGTCTATCTTGTTGTTACTGCTCATGGTTATTGTTTAATTGATGAATAATGAAGTAATGATGCACTAATTAAATATGAACAAATGATGAAATTAATGATAAATTAGTTATCTGGATATATGCGGGTTGCATTAATCATAGTCATGTACATACACTTGTTTTCTTAATGATAGTAGCATACATAAATCAGAATAAGAAATTTAAAAATTGAAGTGGCTAAAATACTGATTCACCCCCCCCACCCTAGTATTTTTCATAACAATTGGTATCATAACAGGTCCCTCAAAAGAAGCTTGATCACTTGAAGGGAGATCCATGTTGGGTTGTGTTATATTCTTTCCACGTAGTTAATAGGGGATTTTAAGGGCACCCGTAACCCCACTTTATGGGGTCATGAAAATTTTGGTTTTGGACCACATGTTAGGTTGGGCGGACCCACCTATGGTTTTGTGCATGATTTTCGCACATGTTTTTTGGATGCGATGGTTTTCGGTCCATGGTATTAGATGTGATGGTTTTCAGTCCATGGTATTGGACGCGATGGTTTTCGGTCCATGGTATTGGATGCTTCAGCATGTATAAATATGTATTGTAACATTGAAAGGAATATAATGAAAAATCAAGCTGGTAGTCCCAGTATTGGGATCCAGGGAAAAATCTCTGTGTATATGTGTCTTATGTGTTTTGCTCTCGCATTGTTTATTTTCTGTGTTTTAGAATTCGTATGCAGGTAATTTCTATACTGAGTTAAAACCTACAATCCATTAAGATGAGCAATCAAGAGGGAGTATCTTCTATCTGACCACCCTTGTTTAATGGAACTAACTTGGTTTTTTAGAAAGTCAGAATGAGAGCATATTCTCAGACACTTAGAGCTAATGTTTGAACAATCGTTGAAGGAGACTATCGGTATCCATCCTCCATCCCCACAGATGATGCAATGAAGAAACAATATGAGACCAACGCAAAGGGAGTCAACACTCTCTTAGGAAGATTGATAGAATCAAAATTTGTAAAGGTTATGCAGCTGAATATCGCAAAAGCTATATGGGACAATATTATCCAGAACTATGAAGGTGACACTAAGATAAAGAACGTTAAACTTCAAATGTTTAGAATTCAATATGAGACTCTTAGAATGCATAATGATGAAAATATTGCAAGTTTTTTCCTTAAGGTAGATGAGATTGTTAACTCAATGAGAAATCTTGGTGATTAAGTAAAATATTCAATGGTTGTTTAGAAAATTCTAATATCTCTAACCCCAAACTTTTCGATTGAAAAATCTCTACCATTGAAGAAATGCAACATTTGAAGAACCTCACTATTGAACAGCTCCATGGGATCTTAACAACTTATGAAATGAGAAAATGGGTCCATTAGATATCATAGAAGCAACATTCAAATCTACTTATAAAGGAAAGGAAAAGGAGGATCTTAAGGAAACATGTTACATATTAGACGAAGAAGAAGTGAATTTCGTAAAGAAACTCCAAGTAGGAACTAACAAGTTTAGAGGTAAGATTCCTTTCAAATGTTTTACCCGTGGAAGAGTTGGTCACTACGTTGTTAAATGTCCTTATAAAGAAAAGCATGAGAAAGGGAAGAATTCTTCAAAAGGGAATGTTAGAGGAAGGTTTGATAACAAGACAAGTTTTTATATACATGAAGATAGTGAATATTCTTCCAATAATGAGAATGTTGAATCTAATCATGAATGTTAATTTCTTATGGAATTTGAAGAAAAATGTGTAGATGAATTTGATGATGTTTTTATGCATGTTGTAGAAGAAAAATATACTCTTATTGAAGAAATAAATCAACTTAAAATCCGCTTGGAAGAAGTTAAATTAGTTGAAGAAGTTTTGAAGAAAAAAATTTCTAGAAAAGGAAAGGCACAATGAGAGTTTAGAACTTGAAATAGTGTGTCTAGGAAAGGAACTTGAGAAAACAAAGGCTTTAAATCTTAGATTTTCTAAAGGATATGAGACTTTAGAATAAATCATCAAGGTACAATTCTCTCCTCTAATTAAGACAAGTCTTGGATATAATGGTGAATCATCAAAAACTATAAAATCTTTTGAAACAGGTACATGAAGTTATCTCAATGTAGTAAAAGGAAGCAGTCATCAGAATTCCAACTCTCAACAAAGGAATGAAGGATCAAATATCTCTCAAGAAAAACAACCTTACCACAATTAAAGGGGAAGCTACTCAATAAGGTACTATACTCCCAAGTACTCCTACTTCAATGGTCAATGCTTCACTTGTCATAATTTTGGTCATAAAGTTGTTCAATGTGTTGCTTATAAAACTATTATGACTAGAGAAGCAAGAAAACAAAAGAATGAGATTGGGGAAAATAAATCTTCTTATAATGTTTTCTCACCTCTTCAAGATGAAATTGAATGTTCCTTTTGCAATAACTTTGGTCATAAATAAATTGAATGCAGAAGTAGAATGGGACCATCTTATCAACATGAACAGAAGACAATAACACCCAAGGTATGGAAAAATAAAACCATAGACTCTAAAAATTGTGGTCTAGCTTTATATGTAGGAGATCAAGAAAATATGTGGTACATTGACAATGGATGTTCAAAGCATATGACAAGTGACAAAGATAAGTTTATGTCTTTTAATGAAATAAAGAAAGAAAAGAATGTAAACTTTGGAAATAACTCACATGTTGTTATCAAAGGGAAAGGAACCATGTTGTTAAAGAAAAAGGTCAAGGTTGGAAATTTTTTATTTGTTGATGGATTAAGACATAAATTGTTGAGTGTTATTCAAATATGTGACCAAGGGCATGAAGTTGTTTTTAGATCAAAGAATTGTGTGGTAGGAAATATGGACAAAGGTAAGATGATAATAAAGGGAACAAGAACTTCAAGTACAGTCTATGTCTTAGAATGCGACCAAGAACATTTTTACGTAAGCAAATCTGAAGAAAGTTGGCTTTGGCACAAAAGATTGGGACACCTTAGCTTTTCTAAATTCTACAAATAAAGAAGAATGGGAGCAATTTGTGACTTGTCCAACATCTCTCCACCAGAAAATAGCATCTGCAAATCATGCCAATTTGGTAATCAAAACAGAGTTCAGTTTAATGCTAAAGAAGGTACTTCAAGTAAGCCACTTCATATTATTCGTTGATGATTTTACAAGAATGTTTTGGATTGGGTTACTAAATTATAAATATGAAGCATTTCATAAATTTAAAGTATTTAAGGCTCTAGTAGAAAATGATTTAAACTTGAAAATCAAATGTATTAGATTTGATAGAGGAAGATAGTTTATATCAAATGAGTTTTTTAAATTTTTGTGAAAAACATGGCATCATGAGACAATTTTCTATAGCTAAAACTCCTCAACAAAATCGAGTGGCAAAAAGAATGAAAAAAACAATCCAAAAAATGGCATGTGCCATGGTTGATGAATCAGGAACTCCACATACGTTTTGGGGGGAGCAACACATACAGACATTAATATTCTAACAAAGATCATCTTCAAGTGAACAATGATAAAGTTCCATGTGAACTATGTTTTGGTAAGCCTCCAACTATCAAACACTTTAGAATTTTTGGAAGAAAATGTTACATAAAGAAAAATTACGACAAGCTTGGAAAATTTGAATGTAGAGTTGATGAAGGAATCCTTCTTAGATATTGTTCTAGAAGTAAGGTATATTAATTCTATAATAAAAGGCTTTAGAAGATTGTTGAATGTGTATATGTTGTAATTGATGAAGCATCCATAGGTACCAAAAAGGAAGAACTAGTAGATGACGAACCTCTCCCTACTACAAGATGAAAGGTTGTAGAAGAAGGAAATAGAGAATCATCAGAAGAAAGAAATGAAGATACCGATACATCATAAAAGACTCCTTTAAGATATGTTCAGAAAAATCACCATGAATCTCAAATTATAGGCAAAAAGGACACAGGAATACAAACTAGAAGAACTCTTATTGGAACTTCTAGTTACCTAGCCTTAATATCCACAATTAAAGCTCAAAATGTGAGTAGGGATTGGTCCGAGAAACTGCATGGGTATATTTCTACCGATTGGTCACATATGTGGCTTCCCTACAAGGGAAAGCCAAATCAAATAAGGATCGATCGAGAAAAGCACATGACCCACACAATTACTGAATTTGAGCAAGAAAACCAACCTGTAGCATTCAACAACAAGATTTTGGGGAACTACTCGTCAGAGTTATTTTTTGGCAACTTTGTTGCCCAACCATCTCCCTTTTCAGTCAATCATTTTACATCTCAGATTGAAAATTTTTCACAAACTGATAAGTCTAGATGTTTTAATGATGCCGAGGAAAATGTAAATACTTTTGTTAATACTTCTTTATTTTGGTCTTTATATTTTGATGGCTCTAAGTCCAGCGAGGGCTCAGGAGCAGGTTGCATTTTGGTTAGTCCACAAGGAGAAAAGACAATGCTGTCTTGTAGGTTAGAATTTGAATGCACTAATAACACAGCCGAATACGAAGCTTTAGTCCAGGGATTATATAAAGCAATCGGCCTTAAAGTGCAATATCTAAAAGTATTCGGCGATTCGGAAATTATTGTTAAACAGGTGAGGAATGCAATTCATTGTCTTTCAAATCACCTCAAGCATTATCAATCGCTAGTACAGGATCTTACCTCACACTTTTCAGCATTTAACATTTCCTCCATTCCTAGGTCGCAAAACTTAGCAGCCGACCTACTAGCCAATGTAGCTTCCAAGCTTATACCTTCTGAAGACTACAGCCCTGATAGATTTTCTGTAGAATTACTTTTTAGGCCTTCAATTCCTGACAACGTCACTAATTGGAGAGTATTTAACCATGATGAAGATATTTTGCAATTTCTAACTTCTGAAAAATCCTATGACGATCAAATTATTGAGGAAAATGACCATGATCTACAAATGAAAGAAACACCTCAGGAAAATTCAATTCCTAAACCAGTGGTAAAGCTCGAAGATCTTTATGATATCAAAGACAGGTTTAAACCTGTAATCAATGCAAAGCTCCAAAGTTCTACCCTTAGGTTTGAATTGATAAATCTAGGTACTGACCATGCTCCTCAAAACATTAATTTAGGATTAGGACTTTCCTTGGAAGAAAAGGAGGCATTTATTAAACTGTTAAGGAAAAACAAACAGGTCTTTGCTTGGAAGTATGATGATTTGAAGACATATGATACATCTATTATCTAGCATACCATTCCTATGCTTCCTGATCAGAAACCAATTCAGCAGAAGTTAAGAAAAATACATCCAAATTTAGAGAGCCAGATAAAGTCGGAACTTAACAAGCTCTTGAAAGCCAAGATTATTTTTCCTTTCCGACACTCAAACTGGGTCTCTAATATGGTGCCAGTCAGAAAGAAAAATGGCGACATTCGAATCTGTATCGATTTCAGAAATTTAAACAAAGCGAGCTTGAAAGATAACTTCCCATTACCTACTATGGAGCAGATACTCCAATCAGTAGCAGGCTCTGAATTGATGTCCTTTCTCGATGGATTCTCAGGATATAACCAAGTTCTGGTTCATCCTGATGACCAACTTAAAACCACATTCAGAACAAAATGGGGAACATATGCGTATCAGAAAATGCCTTTCGGACTTATAAATGCAGGAGCGACATTCCAGAGAGCTATGGATATAGCCTTTAGAGGGTTGATTAATCGAACAGTAGTCGTCTATTTAGACGATATTACTGTATTCTCTAAGAAGAGGTATAATCATTTGCATGATCTAAATCAAATCTTTCAGCGCTGCAAAAGATATGGTATTTCTCTGAACCCAAAAAAGTCTTTCTTTGCTCTTGATCAAGGAAAACTCTTAGGTTTTATTGTGTCCAAAGATGGCATTTATATCGATCCTGATCGGATCAAGGAAATCTCTGAAATCCCTTTCCCACACAATAAAAAAGCGATGCAGTCATTTTTAGGCCAGATCAATTTTGTTAAACGATTTGTTCCAGATTTTTCTCAAATTATATTACCACTTCAAACAATGATCAAGAAGAATTCAGTCTTCAAGTGGGGATCAGCAGAAAAGCAAGCTTTTGATATAATCAAGCAATCAATAATCAATGCCCCAGCCTTGAATACTCCAAATTTTTCTAATCATTTTACATTGTATACCATTGCATCCGACGTGTCTTATGCTGCAGTTCTCACGCAGCTAAATGCTCACAATTTGGAAGCACCCATTTCATTCTTTAGCTCAAATCTTCAGGGTGCCGAATTGAACTACTCCGATGTAGAAAAACAAGCCTTTGTTGTTTTTAAAGCAGTCAAACATTATAGACCCTTCCTTTTGAAAACCCATACAAAAGTGATAGTTCCTTTCCCGGAAGTTAGGCAACTATTAATCCAAAAAGAGCTGGGTGAAAAAAGGGCAAATTGGGTCACAGCGCTTCAAGAGTATGACTTAGAAATTAGGCCAGCAAAGATTGTTAGGGGTCAAGGTTTTTGCAGGATATTGGCAGGAGCATCCAACATTCCAGAATCAAGCGATACAGATCAAACACAAGAAATCAATCAGATAAGTGTTACTGATTCTGGATCTTAATATGCAGATTTAATATTTTATTTAAATAATGGTTATGCACCTCCGAATTTGTCTTACAAAAACAAAAGGGCCATTAGGTTAAAAGCGAAGAATTTTACAATCATTGATGACGTGCTTTTTAGGTAGAATTATGATTCTATCTTGTTAAGATGCCTTGAGAAACCTGAAGCCCAAAAGGTTTTGCAGGAGTTACATGATGGACCAGCAGGAGGACATTTCGGAGCTAACACAACAGCTCACAAAATTATTCATGCTGGTTACTATTGGCCTACTTTGTTTAAAGATGCCCACGAGTATGTAAGGAAATGTCTCAATTGTCAAACTGCTAGTGGAAGACAACGTAAATCAGCTTTCCCTCTGCAACCAATCAACATTGAACAACCATTTGAGCAATGGGGATTGGATATCATTGGGGAAATCATTCCATCGTCTTCAAAACAGCATAAGTATATCCTTACTGCTACCGATTACTTTACAAAGTGGGTTGAGGCAATCCCTTTAAAGACAGCAAATTCTGAAGCAATCATTGAATTCACAGATCAATTCATTATTACCAGGTTTGGTGTCCCAAACGCTCTTGTTTTTGATAATGCATCTTACTTTTCAGGCAATGCTATGTTTGATTTCGCTATTAAAAGAGGATTTAAGTTAAAATATTCTGCTAATTACTATCCCCA
This sequence comes from Pinus tabuliformis, assembly GCA_031772625.1. Lineage (NCBI taxonomy): Eukaryota > Viridiplantae > Streptophyta > Pinopsida > Pinales > Pinaceae > Pinus > Pinus tabuliformis. Next base: position 1,012,824,036 of record CM062816.1, on the reverse strand, counting down.
AGGAAATGGTTTAGCAGAGTCCACTAATAAGAATCTGATTAAAATCATCAAGCGAACTATCTAACAAAATCAGAGAAATTGGCACAAATCCTTAGTGTTTGCATTATGGGCTGATAGGATAACACAGAAAGATTCTATTGGAACTTCTCCGTTTAATCTCGTATATGGAAAAGAAGCAATCCTACCCACAAATCTTGTGCTTCCTTCTTTAGCCCTAGTTCAGTTCATTGAGGAAAATCCTTCCTCTTCTATTCAGTTTAGACATGATCAGATTCTAAAATTAGAGGAGGAAAGAGAAAAAGCCAAGGTTACCCATGCCAAACATCAGCAAGTCATCAAAGCAGCTTTTGATTCAGTCTCATCCGGTTCAAAACAATTCCAAGTCGGTGATTTAGTTCTGAAATGGGAGAAAGCCCATGAGGACAAGGGTAAACACTCCAAGTTCCAGAAGTTGTGGCTTGGACCATTTCAGATCTGTGAGAAGATAGGCCATTCAACCTTTATATTGCAAGATTTATCAGGTTTGAGAGATTCTCTCCCTGTTAATGGCCTTATCTTGAAGAAATTCTTCAACTGAGGAGGTAAACCCTTCTCCTTTCATTTCAGTAGGATTTTATAGTTTGTAGGATTTTTAGAAAATAAGGTTGTGAGATATCTTCCATTGACCTTTTGCTATGTTTGAAAAGTTGTCCCACAGAACTAGTATGAACATTTGCTTTTAAATAATAGAACTTTTAACCAAAAAAGGATAATTTCTAGGAAATTAGATATCATTGTATTCTGAAACTACAGTTCAAGTTTTGTCAACTCCTCTCAAAGCATAGAAATATTGTAAATCATTTTTTGTTTTCGAATTGGTCTAAAAAGGTTATCAATATCAAAGATAGAAATCAATCCAATTTCAACATCTTCAACTCTTACCCTGTCATCCATTTACTCTTAAGGAGAAATTTGTTCACCCCATTCACTAAAGTTTGTGATTTTTCAGAGTGTAATTCTAAAATATAAGATATTAAAGATAAGAGGTCTTATTACAAGCCTGCTTACCATGTTCATAGGGAAATTGTTTATCTGACATTACCAATACTGCAAACCAAAACAGGGTAATGGCTTGAAATTACAAGACAAGGGGTCTCATCACGAGCCAACTTGTTCAGTTAGACTACTACCAGTGAATGGCATTGTCAATAGCTGGCCACCAAACCAGGACAATGGCTTTTTATCTTATCAACAACAGAAAATAAAATGAAGTACAAAATATGAAAACATATTTTGAATTCATTCTGTTAATCACACTCTTAATTGGATGGGACAATGGACAATCACATGGTTAAAAGGTATCCCTGTCGAAACTATAGATGTTTGCTGGCAGCAGAGGCTCTACCTATGACAGAGGAGTTCATTACAAAAGCTGATTTGGAAAGATATTCTATTTTATCATTATAAACCAATAAAGGCCTATTTTAAAGCTTAGAATGTATTTGTTCTCTTAGAAAGGGGAGGAAGTTAACAAAATAATTTCATTTTATTCAGAATGCATATATATCTAGTTATATTAGAATTTTCCCCTTTTGATTGAAACTCTATTTTTGAAAAAGTTTAAGTATTTCTATTATTTCCAGAGATAACTTGTTCTTCCAGTGAATCGCCAATTGTTGTGCTCTACAACAACCCCCCATTTCATATCATCTTTATTTATAAATATTAACATATGAAATGTGTCCCTTTAAAGTTTAATTGGTATCAATACTTTTATTGTTCAAAAGAGGTTCGATAATCAAATGAACTCATTTTATAAAACCCTTTTTGAAAAACCCATTTAAAGAAATAAGGCAAATCTTTCTCATTGCGATAAAGCGATCGCAAGATCGCATATCGCAATGACATGGAAAACGCATATAAGTGTCACATTGGTCTCCGCCGATGCGATTTCGCTATCGACGATCGGCAAAACTCCATGCACATCTTAAAAGCGCCACATGCCATTAGCCCCGATGCGATGCGATATCGACGATTGGCTGTCGGCGATACTTCGTATGCGGTCAAAGCATCTTAAGTCATTTACTCCGCCGATGCGATTTCGCTATCGGCAGTCGGCAACATCCCATGCACAGTAATAAGGCGCCCAGGTCTTACCCCCGATGCGATGCGATATCGGCAATCGGGGAATCGGCAACTCACTCTAAATGCACCTTGTTATATTTCTTCACACTAATCCGATGCGACGTCGCAATCGGCGTTCGGGAGGATCCTATGCTTATGATTATATAATACCTATTCTCCTAAAGCGATGCGATATCGCTATCGGCGATCGGAATTTCAAAAGGCATAGCTTGAAGATCTAAAGTATTATTGATATCCGATCGATAGAGCACGGATTTCGAAAAAGCCGTTAAATGGAGGGATAAGGTGATGTATTCGTATTTAAAGTTTTGCCCCTTCGATTAATGATCACCTGCACTCAACCGCCAAAATATCCATTGCACGCTTAAGGGAGTCATTCAGTCGGATAACAGTGTAATAAGCATTTAAGGAGTAGCAGGCCTTAAACGGCCAATCAATGAAATCATAATTCTTAAAATCTTTCCATGGATTGTGTCCGCGCCCATTTTTTAAAGCCTAATCCCTTATCACACACCTATGCTTATGTTCTCATCACTTGCAAATTTTCATTGCTGTCTCTGTATTACGCACATTTGTCTCTCTGTGCAGAATCCATCCGAAAGAGAAAACTCGAACAAGATGGGGAAGAAATCTAAGAAGACCGCGGGTTCCGCTGCTACATCAGTTACAGGACAAGCTGCCACAGATAAAAAGAAGGGCTTAATATCAGATACTACATGCACGGGTCTTACCAGAGCTACATGGCAAGGCACGTACAATTTGATTGAAGCCGAACAACCAGAAAAGGCAGTGACGGAAGCTACTGCGGATCCTACTCGCAAGTCTGATTCCACTCTCAAAGATTTGGCCGACTCTTTCCTTCACAGGATAGCGGCCAGAGAACAGATTCTCCCCTACACAGACGTTGTGCGATGAGAAATTGAGGAAATTCCAATCCTCGACAGAACTTTTAGCACCAGAGATGGGAGGATTTTTGGATCGTTCAAGCCAGAGCATCTAAGGCAAATGTATCATTTGCCTGAGCCAGAGAAAGTGTATAACAAGACGTTCCTGGAGAAATTTGCAAGTGATAATGAAGTGGAATCCGAACCCATCCGGGATTGGAGGAAGAATCCAGCCAAACACAAGCACGAGTCTTCCGGTAAGTACTCAGTCGATTCTTTGGCTTCCCCTTATTGCTATGCGGGGATAATGATGTGTAGGCTATGGGGATTACATGACTCTGCTAACTTTACCATAGAGATGGTTCCTCTAATGGAAGCAGCAGTAAACAACATAATTATGGATTGGGCCACTATTCTCTCTGATAAGCTAGCCGTAGTTGTTCGTGATTTTAGAACTAATTCTGTTGTCACTGAAAGGAAAATTCCCCCGTTTTATTACAGTGCATATATTTTAGATACACTATGTTTCAATTCTGAGTTTCCCGTCCTTGGTTGGAGGTGGACTGCCCAAGACCCCTCACCCATTCATATATACCACCAGAAATTGTGGAAATCTTCTTACAAGCACCATTTATACCAAATCTGCAATGGCTTTATGGTTCCCATTCATTATTCTATTTTTGATAAGCCCATTCCTAAAATCTCCTATCTAGCTTCCTTTGATTTACCGGCGGTAGCGAGTTGGTTTGGAGAAGAGAGATTTACCTACATTAGGGTTTTCGGCAGCCAAGCCAATCCGCATGTTCTCCCTTTGTATATTCCAGATAAACTGCTAGCAAGAGAAATCTCCTATCAAATTATGGCAGAGAGTACTACACAGACTCTCAAGAAAGAAAAGAAGAGGGGTTGGCCCTCTTTTCCCTTGAGAATTGGTGTCTATACTCTGCATGATCTCAAACATGCAGAAAAGGAAGCCACAAAGATTCAGTCCTTAACCCTGGCCACTATCCCAAATAGGCTATATGATCCAAAGAAAACTGTCTATACTGCATTGGAACAGGCCAAATTAACAAAATTTGACAATCAAGAAGATTGGTTTGACGACCTATTCGTTTCAGTCGAAACAATAAGTCAAGCTAAAGAACTTGCTCGATTGAAATATAATAATGAAAGGTTAACTGAGTTCAATAAACTTAGAGAGCAGAGGTTGCAAACTCTGCCTCCAGATTTACTGGCAACAACCCCAGCGACATCTTCAAGCGAGCCTGGTCAACAACAGTCAAGCCAGCCTCCTGTTATAACAAAAGATCAGAAGAAGCAACAGGCAGAAAGGCAGAGAAAAGAACAAGAAGAGAAAAAGAAGAAAGAGGTAGAGGAACAACAGAAAAGGGAACAAGAGGAGAAACAGAGAAAAGAACTGGCAGATAGGCAGAAAAGGGAACAAGAAGAAAAACAGAAGGGAGAGCAAGAGGAGCAGCAGAGGAAAGAACAGGAAAAAGAACGGAGCGAGTCCCAAGCCGAAAAGGAGAAACAGACCACCACCGATGTCAATATGGACACTACCATAGACCCCAAATTATTCCAGGAATGGCAGCAGTTTCATTCCATCATCAGTGGATTGGAATGTTCAAAAGATACGGACACCTCCAAAACAAATGACACACAGGACATCACTTCTCCTCAGGTTCTAAGCGGAACCAGCGGCCCACCCATTTCCAAGGATGTTGAGGTAATTCCTAAAGACCCTTCCGATCAAATCATTCTCCAGGTGGAAGATATTCCTCCCTTGGATGTTTTCTACAGCCCAAGGCATAGAGCAGTTGTAAAGCGATCAAGGAAAAGACGAAGGACTGATCAACCTTCTATCTTTCCAGAGCAAACAGTCACGGGTAATGTAGTATGGAAGGAGGAATTGGACCCCTCCGATGACCTAACAAAGCTGTCACAGTATGCAGGTGCCTATTCTGCAGCGACTATTGATAAGGCATCAGAGGTAAGTCTTCTACTGAAGACTAAGGACCAAGAAATTTTTGCAATACAGGCAGAATTGACCGAGACAAAGCAGAAGGCAGCACAAGCAGAGGAGCAGTTGCTGGTACAACAACAAATGAATGATCAATTAACCCAGCAATTGCAGGAAGAAAGGCAAAGGATTGACCAAAATGCGATCCAGAGACAAAAGGAATTGTCAGAAGCATTGGCACAATTGAGAGCAGCAAATGAGCAAATGATGAAAACGAAGGATGAGCAAATCGCTCAATTGTCATCACAGCTTGAAATAATCAAAGGCCCTCCACAGGTGGATGAGTTCAGAAAGGAAGCATCACTAATAAAAAATGCATTGATATCACAAATTAGGCTCCTTTGTCAACAACTCACTGAGGCAGAGCCATTGTGCGAGTTAACTACATCCATTAATCAGCAGGTAGAAAAGGCCAGGAATGAGTTAGACCAGGCCGACGAGATCATAAGTGGATATCTTGATTGGCAAGATTCTGATCAAGGGAGAGAAGCAAATTTTCCTAAGATGTCAGAAACATATAAAGACATACTTTTTACAGAATGGCACACACAGGTGATGAAAGCAGAAAGGGTAGCTTCAAGGTGTAAATCAACCTCCAGCAACCTAGTCGATCTGGTTAACAACACTCTCTACTTGGCAAATATGATCTCCCAATGCACGCCAGGAAAGATAACAACAACAAACATGTTGGAGCAAACGTGTTATCCTGACTTGGAGGAAAAAGGGAGATTAATCGCTGGGGTTAACAGTTTGACCTTCGATGCATATTGGCTTTTCCTGATTAAGCCGCACACATAGAGAGCCGCCCTTAAGTGTTTGACAGATGCAATCGGGTGTATAATTCCCGACATTCAAGATGCCACCTATGCTGCCCAGCTCAGTTCGCTTCTCAACAAACCACCTAAAGTAGAGCCAATGCTTGCGACAAGTCAGCTCAGGTTCAAAGGCAAGCAGCCTACCTGATGAATCATGTCGCCGATTGCCAGATCGCTCCAGGAAATACGATCAATATTTATTGATGCCAATTATGTAGGATTTCTGTTTATTAGATATTTAGATTAGTTTAGTATTTATAGACCCTTTCATTGTTTTGGAAAGGGTCGTAAAGTTTTGTAACAGACTTAATAGACTGAAGTTTGCACTATTGTGCTTCAGTCAATATTCTTTTATGAAACTAGGCCAATTGTTCTTAATTTAACAAGGAAGCTTCTTTATGCAATTGTGCACTATTGTCGTTGTTGAGGATGTTTTTGCGTTGAAGGAAGAACTACAAATAGCGATTGATATTTGGGAGTGTCACGCAGCTCATATGGTATTTCTATCTATGTCTGAATTCATTCCTTTTATATGAATTGTTATGAGATTATTCTTGCTATTGTTGATTATATGCATGCGCTGTAACAACAGATCTTTATTCATTCCACTATTGGATGTTTTACGATGTGCCTTTCCTTTCAATCATGCATGTGACAATGATATAAATGATAAAGTGTGGTAATCCATTTTTACTTGCTCTGTTTAACTATTTAGGCACAACAATCTTGAATGAATTAATATCTATGCCTTAAAGATGGAGTCATCTATATGCCTGTCTTTAGACACAGACCACCTAACGCCACGCTTTAGAGCTCAATAAGTTCCCGGGATAGATCATAGTTATTATATTCTTGCTGATAGTTTTAGTTATTCGCTCGTCGCTAGCGTAGTTTATAATCACCCATCCATCCCATTTATCCACTTTTGGGAAACTGGTCCCATTATCCCCAGTCGGAGCCACTATTCCAAACGGAAAAGGAGCTGTACTAAGGTCCAGACCGGGTGGTTATCCCCGATGTTGTTGCAGCGATTTTCGAGGCATCAACATTTTTGGCGCTAGAAGGAGGGCCATCAACTGTGAATGGCACATAAGTCAAAACCTATAAGCCATTCTAAGAGTAACTCTCCCTCTGTATCCCCTCGATCTCCCCATTTACATACTGGTTCGCCAGTATCCAAACAAGGAGAAGGGGAATCAACTACCACTGCTCAAACCCACCATACTCCAGAACAATTGAGTCTTGAATCACCTGAAGTCCAGTCTCTAATCCATAAACTTCAGAGCTTCTTGATTTCACCACAGAAATCTGAGGTATCACAAAGCAGTGCGACTTCGCAGTTCAATTTAACTCATCCTCTCACCAGACTTCAGAGCGAAAAACTTGGTATTGAACCCACTGAGTTCCCTTTACCCAAAAGGAAAAAGGCAAAGAAAATTACTAAAGGATTTGATAGTGGAGAGCTTTCATCCACATCTTCCATTGCATCTTCCCCTCTGTAAAGTCAACCATCTACTTCCCCATTACATATTGTCGTTCACCAGGGATCAGAAGCCTCAACATCCCAACCTGCTCACTCCTCAGCATTAATTCCTTCCCATACATCTGGAATTCCAACAGTAGTATCAACTACTGCTGCTATTATAATGGCAGACCCATGGACCAGGCCAGGTGCAATCAACATGCCTGCACCATTGCATCCTTTACCAGATGCTCCTGAAAAATGGCTACCTAAATTTAACCCAGATGATGGAACCCAGGCTGAAGAACACATTAATAATTTTATGTTAGCAGTCAATTTGAAAGGAGTAACAGAACAAGATGTTGTTGTAAGACTCTTCCCTTATACCTTGCAAGGATCAGCGGGATCCTGGTATTTTTCCTTACCCTCTGGTTCAATTACCAGTTGGAACACTTGCCAAGAGCAGTTTCTTACCAAATATGAAGATGATAGGTCCTTAGCCACCATAATAAACGACCTCTCCAATCTGAGAATAGAGCATAGGGAACCAATAAAGGAATTTAATGCTAGATTTAATAAACTCCTGAATAAAATCCCTGTAGCTTCCAAACCAAGTGAACAAATTCGAAGCGAATGGTATATTACCGCCCTACCTGCCAATATAGCCATTTTTGTAGACAGGGTTGGGAAACCTACCTTAGCTGAAAACATGAGAGAAGCACTTGCTGTGGAAAGCGCATCAATGCTCTAGAGAAGAAAGCTGCCTTGGAAGACAGAAAAGCCAAAAAAGTCTCATTTAAAGAGTATTCCAAGAAGAAAACCCCAAAAGACCCATACGACATGGAGGGTTTGCAAAAAGTCCTGAAAACTTTGTCTAACGAAATGGTTGAAATAAAGAAGCAGGTGGCCGAAACCTCAAACAAAAGACCATTTAGGACTTATAAGAAAACTGAAACAAAGCCACCGAATGTTATATCTAATGCAGATTCAGAGCAAGAAGAAGAGGAAAAGGAAACAACCTTGCAAACTGATGATGAAGAAGAAGTAGCTGAATGCCACGGAATGTGGGATTTTATACTCCCCAACTCTGATACCGAAAATGAAGAAGAAGCCTTTCCGGTTACTACAAGAAGTAAAAGTACTTCTGAACCTGCCCAGGCAACTTCAAAGAAAAGGAGTGCAGGTGCTACCACAACGAAGGAAAAAGTTCCCCCAAAGAAATCACCTGTGGTAGTTCCCCAAAGCCAGCCTTCAACTTCTAATTCTCCTTCAACATCCAAAACTTTAGTGGTATCCGATTCAATGGAATATAACATTGTTGATGACATGAAGAAAACTAAAGCAAACATAACTATGTTTGAACTTAGTAAATTAAAGCATCAGCAAAAATTACTTCTTAAAGAATTGAATGTTGTTCCCTCTACACCCCTTCCCAGTGCAAAAGCTGCTAATGATTCAGGCCAACCTCCTCCAAGTATGGTTGAAGCTACTGATTCAGTCCTAATCGGAGATAGATCGAATTCTCATACTCCACCCTTCCTGCTGACCTATGAGATTTATAACAGAAACCTGCACAACTGTTTAATTGACTCAGGGGCATCATCTAACATAATGCCAGCTTCAGTTTGCTCTAAACTGAACATTGAACCCCAGAAGTCTGCTATTCATATTGTACAGTTGGACAGGACCAAAGTGCAGGTTGTGGGAGAAATTAATTCCGTAACTATCAGGTTGTCTGCCGATCCTAGAGTTGTACAGAGAATTGACATCCTAATAGCCGATATACCTGAATTTTACGGTTTAATTCTGAGTAGGGATTGGTCCGAGAAACTGCATGGGTATATTTCCACCGATTGGTCACATATGTGGCTTCCCTACAAGGGAAAGCCAAATCAAATAAGGATCGATCGAGAAAAGCACATGACCCACACAGTTACTGAATTTGAGCAAGAAAACCAACCTGTAGCATTCAACAACAAGATTTTGGGGAACTACTCATCAGAGTCATTTTTTGGCAACTTTGTTGCCCAAACATCTCCCTTTTCAGTCAATCATTTTACATCTCAGATTGAAAATTTTTCACAAACTGGTAAGTCTAGATGTTTTAATGATGCTGAGGAAAATGTAAATAATTTTGTTAATACTTCTTTATTTTGGTCTTTATATTTTGATGGCTCTAAGTCCAGCGAGGGCTCAGGAGCAGGTTGCATTTTGGTTAGTCCACAAGGAGAAAAGACAATGCTGTCTTGTAGGTTAGAATTTGAATGCACTAATAACACAGCCGAATACGAAGCTTTAGTCCAGGGATTATATAAAGCAATCGGCCTTAAAGTGCAATATCTAAAAGTATTCGGCGATTCGGAAATTATTGTTAAACAGGTGAGGAATGCAATTCATTGTCTTTCAAATCACCTCAAGCATTATCAATCGCTAGTACAGGATCTTACCTCACACTTTTCAGCATTTAACATTTCCTCCATTCCTAGGTCGCAAAACTCAGCAGCCGACCTACTAGCCAATGTAGCTTCCAAGCTTATACCTTCTGAAGACTACAGCCCTGATAGATTTTCTGTAGAATTACTTTTTAGGCCTTCAATTCCTGACAACGTCACTAATTGGAGAGTATTTAACCATGATGAAGATATTTTGCAATTTCTAACTTCTGAAAAATCCTATGACGATCAAATTATTGAGGAAAATGACCATGATCTACAAATGAAAGAAACACCTCAGGAAAATTCAATTCCTAAACCAATGGTAAAGCTCGAAGATCTTTATGATATCAAAGACAGGTTTAAACCTGTAATCAATGCAAAGCTCCAAAGTTCTACCCTTAGGTTTGAATTGATAAATCTAGGTATTGACCATGCTCCTCAAAACATTAATTTAGGATTAGGACTTTCCTTGGAAGAAAAGGAGGCATTTATTAAACTGTTAAGGAAAAACAAACAGGTCTTTGCTTGGAAGTATGATGATTTGAAGACATATGATACATCTATTATCTAGCATACCATTCCTATGCTTCCTGATCAGAAACCAATTCAGCAGAAGTTAAGAAAAATACATCCAAATTTAGAGAGCCAGATAAAGTCGGAACTTAACAAGCTCTTGAAAGCCAAGATTATTTTTCCTGTCTGACACTCAAACTGGGTCTCTAATATGGTGCTAGTCAGAAAGAAAAATGGCGACATTCGAATCTGTATCGATTTCAGAAATTTAAACAAAGCGAGCTTGAAAGATAACTTCCCATTACCTACTATGGAGCAGATACTCCAATCAGTAGCAGGCTCTGAATTGATGTCCTTTCTCGATGGATTCTCAGGATATAACCATGTTCTGGTTCATCTTGATGACCAACTTAAAACCACATTCAGAACAAAATGGGGAACATATGCGTATCAGAAAATGCCTTTCGGACTTATAAATGCAGGAGCGACATTCCAGAGAGCTATGGATATAGCCTTTAGAGGGTTGATTAATCGAACAGTATTCGTCTATTTAGACGATATTACTGTATTCTCTAAGAAGAGGTATAATCATTTGCATGATCTAAATCAAATCTTTCAGCCCTGCAAAAGATATGGTATTTCTCTGAACCCAAAAAAGTCTTTCTTTGCTCTTGATCAAGGAAAACTCTTAGGTTTTATTGTGTCCAAAGATGGCATTTATATCGATCCTGATCGGATCAAGGAAATCTCTGAAATCCCTTTCCCACACAATAAAAAAGCGATGCAGTCATTTTTAGGCCAGATCAATTTTGTTAAACGATTTGTTCCAGATTTTTCTCAAATTATATTACCACTTCAAACAATGATCAAGAAGAATTCAGTCTTCAAGTGGGGATCAGCAGAAAAGCAAGCTTTTGATATAATCAAGCAATCAATAATCAATGCCCCAACCTTGAATACTCCAAATTTTTCTAATCATTTCACATTGTATACCATTGCATCCGACGTGTCTTATGCTGCAGTTCTCACGCAGCTAAATGCTCACAATTTGGAAGCACCCATTTCATTCTTTAGCTCAAATCTTCAGGGTGCCGAATTGAACTACTCCGATGTAGAAAAACAAGTCTTTGTTGTTTTTAAAGCAGTCAAACATTATAGACCCTTCCTTTTGAAAACCCATACAAAAGTGATAGTTCCTTTCCCGGCAGTTAGGCAACTATTAATCCAAAAAGAGCTGGGTGAAAAAGGGCAAATTGGGTCACAGCGCTTCAAGAGTATGACTTAGAAATTAGGCCAGCAAAGATTGTTAGGGGTCAAGGTTTTTGCAGGATATTGGTAGGAGCATCCAACATTCCAGAATCAAGCGATACAGATCAAACACAAGAAATCAATCAGATAAGTGTTACTGATTCTGGATCTCAATATGCAGATTTAATATTTTATTTAAAGAATGGTTATGCACCTCCGAATTTGTCTTACAAAAACAGAAGGGCCATTAGGTTAAAAGCGAAGAATTTTACAATCATTGATGACGTGCTTTTTAGGCAGAATATGATTCTATCTTGTTAAGATGCCTTGAGAAACCTGAAGCCCAAAAGGTTTTGCAGGAGTTACATGATGGACCAGCAGGAGGACATTTCGGAGCTAACACAACAGCTCACAAAATTATTCATGCTGGTTACTATTGGCCTACTTTGTTTAAAGATGCCCACGAGTATGTAAGGAAATGTCTCAATTGTCAAACTGCTAGTGGAAGACAACGTAAATCAGCTTTCCCTCTGCAACCAATCAACATTGAACAACCATTTGAGCAATGGGGATTGGATATCATTGGGGAAATCTTTCCATCGTCTTCAAAACAACATAAGTATATCCTTACTGCTACCGATTACTTTACAAAGTGGGTTGAGGCAATCCCTTTAAAGACAGCAAATTCTGAAGCAATCATTGAATTCATAGATCAATTCATTATTACCAGGTTTGGTGTCCCAAACGCTCTTGTTTTTGATAATGCATCTTACTTTTCAGGAAATGCTATGTTTGATTTCGCTATTAAAAGAGGATTTAAGTCAAAATATTCTGCTAATTACTATCCCCAAGGAAATGGTTTAGCGGAGTCCACTAATAAGAATCTGATTAAAATCATCAAGCGAACTATGGAACAAAATCAGAGAAATTGGCTAAAATCCTTAGTGTTTGCATTATGGGCTGATAGGATAACACAGATAGCTTCTATTGGAACTTCTCCGTTTAATCTCGAATATGGAAAAGAAGCAATCCTACCCACAAATATTGTGCTTCCTTCTTTAGCCCTAGTTCAGTTCATTGAGGAAAATCCTTCCTCTTCTATTCAGTTTAGACATGATCAGATTCTAAAATTAGAGGAGGAAAGAGAAAAAGCCAAGGTTACCCATGCCAAACATCAGCAAGTCATCAAAGCAGCTTTTGATTCAGTCTCATCCGGATCAAAACAATTCCAAGTCGGTGATTTAGTTCTGAAATGGGACAAAGCCCATGAGGACAAGGGTAAACACTCCAAGTTCCAGAAGTTGTGGCTTGGATCATTTCAGATCTGTGAGAAGATAGGCCATTCAACCTTTATATTGCAAGATTTATCAGGTTTGAGAGATTCTCTCCCTGTTAATGGCCTTATCTTGAAGAAATTCTTCAACTGAGGAGGTAACCCCTTCTCCTTTCATTTCAGTAGGATTTTATAGTTTGTAGGATTTTTAGAAAATAAAGTTGTGAGATATCTTCCATTGACCTTTTGCTGTGTTTGAAAAGTTGTCCCACAAAACTAGTATGAACATTTGCTTTTAAATAATAGAACTTTTAACCAAAAAAGGATAATTTCTAGGAAATTAGATATCATTGTATTCTGAAACTACAGTTCAAGTTTTGTCAACTCCTCTCAAAGCATAGAAATATTGTAAATCATTTTCTGTTTTCGAATTGGTCTAAAAAGGTTATCAATATCAAAGATAGAAATCAATCCAATTTCAGCATCTTCAACTCTTACCCTGTCATTCATTTACTCTTAAGGAGAAATTTGTTCACCCCATTCACTAAAGTTTGTGATTTTTCAGAGTGTAATTGTAAAATATAAGATATTAAAGATAAGAGGTCTTATTACAAGCCTGCTTACCATGTTCATAGGGAAATTTTTTATCTGACATTACCAATACTGCAAACCAAAACAGGGTAATGGCTTGAAATTACAAGACAAGGGGTCTCATCACGAGCCAGCTTGTTCAGTTAGACTACTACCAGTGAATGGCATTGTCAATAGCTGGCCATCAAACCGGGACAATGGATTTTTATCTTATCAACAACAGAAAAGAAAATGAAGTACAAAATATGAAAAAATATTTTGAATTCATTCTGTTAATCACACTCTTAATTGGATGGGACAATGGACAATCACATGGTTAAAAGGTATCCCTATCGAAACTATAGATGTTTGCTGGCAGCAGAGGCTCTACCTATGACAGAGGAGTTCATTACAAAAGCTGATTTGGAAAGATATTCTATTTTATCATTATAAACCAATAAAGGCCTATTTTAAAGCTTAGAATGTATTTGTTCTCTTAGAAAGGGGAGGAAGTTAACAAAATAATTTCATTTTATTTAGAATGCATATATATCTAGTTATATTAGAATTTTCCCCTTTTGATTGAAACTCTATTTTTGAAAAAGTTGAAGTATTTCTATTATTTCCAGAGATAACTGGTTCTTCCAGTGAATCGCCAATTGTTGTGCTCTACAACAACCCCCCATTTCATATCATCTTTATTTATAAGTATTAACATATGAAATGGGTCCCTTTAAAGTTTAATTGGTATCAATACTTTTATTGTTCAAAAGAGGTTCGATAATCAAATGAACTCATTTTATAAAACCCTTTTTGAAAAACCCATTTAAAGAAATAAGGCAAATCTTTCTCATTGCGATAAAGCGATCGCAAGATCGCATATCGCAATGACATGGAAAACGCATATAAGTGTCACATTGGTCTCCGCCGATGCAATTTCGCTATTGGCGATCGGCAAAACTCCATGCACATCTTAAAAGCGCCACATGCCATTAGCCCCGATGCGATGCGATATCGGCAATCGGCTGTCGGCGATACTTCGTATGCGGTCAAAGCATCTTAAGTCATTTACTCCGCCGATGCGATTTCGCTATCGACAGTCGGCAACATCCCATGCACAGTAATAAGGCGCCCAGGTCTTACCCCCGATGCGATGCGATATCGGCGATCGGGGAATCGACAACTCACTCTAAATGCACCTTGTTATATTTCTTCACACTAATCCGATGCGACGTCGCAATCGGCGTTCGGGAGGATCCTATGCTTATGATTATATAATACGTATTCTCCTAAAGCGATGCGATATCGCTATCGGCGATCAGAATTTCAAAAGGCATAGCTTGAAGATCTAAAGTATTATTGATATCCGATCGATAGAGCACGGATTTCGAAAAAGCCGTTAAATGGAGGGATAAGGTGATGTATTCGTATTTAAAGTTTTTCCCCTTCGATTAACGATCACCTGCACTCAACCGCCAAAATATCCATTGCACGCTTAAGGGAGTCATTCAGCCGGATAACAGTGTAATAAGCATTTAAGGAGTAGCAGGCCTTAAACGGCCAATCAATGAAATCATAATTCTTAAAATCTTTCCATGGATTGTGTCCGCGCCCATTTTTTAAAGCCTAATCCCTTATCACGCACCTATGCTTATGTTCTCATCACTTGCAAATTTTCATTGTTGTCTCTGTATTACGCACATTTGTCTCTCTGTGCAGAATCCATCCGAAAGAGAAAACTCAAACAAGATGGGGAAGAAATCTAAGAAGACCGCGGGTTCCGCTGCTACATCAGTTACAGGACAAGCTACCACAGATAAAAAGAAGGGCTTAATATCAGATACTACATGCACGGGTCTTACCAGAGCTACATGGCAAGGCACGTACAATTTGATTGAAGCCGAACAACCAGAAAAGGCAGTGACGGAAGCTACTGCGGATCCTACTCGCAAGTCTGATTCCACTCTCAAAGATTTGGCCGACTCTTTCCTTCACAGGATAGCGTCCAGAGAACAGATTCTCCCCTACACAGATGTTGTGCGATGGGCAATTGAGGAAATTCCAATCCTCGACAGAACTTTTAGCACCAGAGGTGGGAGGATTTTTGGATCGTTCAAGCCAGAGCATCTAAGGCAAATGTATCATTTTCCTGAGCCAGAGAAAGTGTATAACAAGACGTTCCTGGAGAAATTTTCAAGTGATAATGAAGTGGAATCCGAACCCATCCGGGATTGGAGGTAGAATCCAGCCAAACACAAGCACAAGTCTTCCAGTAAGTACTCAGTCGATTCTTTGGCTTCCCCTTATTGCTATGCGGGGATAATGATGTGTAGGCTATGGGGATTACATGACTCTGCTAACTTTACCATAGAGATGGTTCCTCTAATGGAAGCAGCAGTAAACAACATAATTATGGATTGGGCCACTATTCTCTCTGATAAGCTAGCCGTAGCTGTTCGTGATTTTAGAACTAATTCTGTTGTCACTGAAAGGAAAATTCCCCCGTTTTATTACAGTGCATATATTTTAGATACACTATGTTTCAATTCTGAGTTTCTCGTCCTCGGTTGGAGGTGGACTGCCCAAGACCCCTCACCCATTCATATATACCACCAAAAATTGTGGAAATCTTCTTACAAGCACCATTTATACCAAATCTGCAATGGCTTTATGGTTCCCATTCATTATTCTATTTTTGATAAGCCCATTCCCAAAATCTCCTATCTAGCTTCCTTTGATTTACCGGTGGTAGCGAGTTGGTTTGGAGAAGAGAGATTTACCTACATTAGGGTTTTCGGCAGCCAAGCCAATCCGCATGTTCTCCCTTTGTATATTCCAGATAAACTGCTAGCAAGAGAAATCTCCTATCAAATTATGGCAGAGAGTACTACACAGACTCTCAAGAAAGAAAAGAAGAGGGGCTGGCCCTCTTTTCCCTTGAGAATTGGTGTCTATACTCTGCATGATCTCAAACATGCATAAAAGGAAGCGACAAAGATTCAGTCCTTAACCATGGCCACTATCCCAAATAGGCTATATGATCCAAAGAAAACTGCCTATACTGCATTGGAACAGGCCAAATTAACAAAATTTGACCATCAAGAAGATTGGTTTGACGACCTATTCGTTTCAGTCGAAACAATAAGTCAAGCTAAAGAACTTGCTCGATTGAAATATAATAATGAAAGGTTAACTGAGTTCAATAAACTTAGAGAGCAGAGGTTGCAAACTCTGCCTCTAGATTTACTGGCAACAACCCCAGCGACATCTTCAAGCGAGCCTGGTCAGCAACAGTCAAGCCAGCCTCCTGTTATAACAAAAGATCAGAAGAAGCAACAGGCAGAAAGGCAGAGAAAAGAACAAGAAGAGAAAAAGAAGAAAGAGGTAGAGGAACAACAGAAAAGGGAACAAGAGGAGAAACAGAGAAAAGAACTGGAAGATAGGCAGAAAAGGGAACAAGAATAAAAACAGAGGGGAGAGCAAGAGGAGTAGCAGAGGAAAGAACAGGAAAAAGAACGGAGCGAGTCCCAAGCCGAAAGGGAGAAACAGACCACCACCGATGTCAATATGGACACTACCATAGACCCCAAATTATTCCAGGAATGGCAGCAGTTTCATTCCATCATCAGTGG
The DNA here is from genome assembly GCA_031772625.1 of Pinus tabuliformis. Classification (NCBI taxonomy): domain Eukaryota; kingdom Viridiplantae; phylum Streptophyta; class Pinopsida; order Pinales; family Pinaceae; genus Pinus; species Pinus tabuliformis. Next base: position 1,012,807,057 of record CM062816.1, on the reverse strand, counting down.
ATTGGAATGTTCAAAAGATACGGACACCTCCAAAACAAATGACACACAGGACATCACTTCTCCTCAGGTTCTAAGCGGAACCAGCGGCCCACCCATTTCCAAGGATGTTGAGGTAATTCCTAAAGACCCTTCCGATCAAATCGTTCTCCAGGTGGAAGATATTCCTCCCTTGGATGTTTTCTACAGCCCAAGGCATAGAGCAGTTGTAAAGCGATCAAGGAAAAGACGAAGGACTGATCAACCTTCTATCTTTCCAGAGCAAACAGTCACGGGTAATATAGTATGGAAGGAGGAATTGGACCCCTCCGATGACCTAACAAAGTTGTCACAGTATGCAGGTGCCTATTCTGCAGCGACTATTAATAAGGCATCAGAGGTAAGTCTTCTACTGAAGACTAAGGACCAAGAAATTTTTGCAATACAGGCAGAATTGACCGAGACAAAGCAGAAGGCAGCGCAAGCAGAGGAACAGTTGCTGGTACAACAGCAAATGAATGATCAATTAACCCAGCAATTGCAGGAAGAAAGGCAAAGGATTGACCAAAATGCGATCCAGAGACAAAAGGAATTGTCGGAAGCATTGGCACAATTGAGAGCAGCAAATGAGTAAATGATGAAAACGAAGGATGAGCAAATCGCTCAATTGTCATCACAGCTTGAAATAATCAAAGCCGCTCCACAGGTGGATGAGTTCAGAAAGGAAGCATCACTAATAAACAATGCATTGATATCACAAATTAGGCTCCTTTGTCAACAACTCACTGAGGCAGAGCCATTGTGCGAGTTAACTACATCCATTAATCAGCAGGTAGAAAAGGCCAGGAATGAGTTAGACCAGGCCGACGAGATCATAAGTGGATATCTTGACTGGCAAGATTCTGATCAAGGGAGAGAAGCAAATTTTCCTAAGATTTCAGAAACATATAAAGACATACTTTTTACAGAATGGCACACACAGGTGATGAAAGCAGAAAGGGCAGCTTCAAGGTGTAAATCAACCTCCAGCAACCTAGTCGATCTAGTTAACAACACTCTCTACTTGGCAAATATGATCTCCCAATGCACGCCAGGAAAGATAACAACAACAAACATGTTGGAGCAAACGTGTTATCCTGACTTGGAGGAAAAAGGGAGATTAATCGCTGGGGTTAACAGTTTGACCTTCGATGCATATTGGCTTTTCCTGATTAAGCCGCACACACAGAGAGCCGCCCTTAAGTGTTTGACAGATGCAATCGGGTGTATAATTCCCGAGATTCAAGATGCCACCTATGCTGCCCAGCTCAGTTCGCTTCTCAACAAACCATCTGAAGTAGAGCCAATGCTTGCGACAAGTCAGCTCAGGTTCAAAGGCAAGCAGCCTACATGATGAATCATGTCGCCGATTTCCAGATCGTTCCATGAAATACGATCAATATTTATTGATGCCAATTATGTAGGATTTCTGTTTATTAGATATTTAGATTAGTTTAGTATTTATAGACCCTTTCATTGTTTTGGAAAGGGTCGTAAAGTTTTGTAACAGACTTAATAGACTGAAGTTTGCACTATTGTGCTTCAGTCAATATTCTTTTATGAAACTAGGCCAATTGTTCTTAATTTAACAAGGAAGCTTCTTTATGCAATTGTGCACTATTGTCGTTGTTGAGGATGTTTTTGCGTTGAAGGAAGAACTACAAATAGCGATTGATATTTGGGAGTGTCACGCAGCTCATATGGTATTTCTATCTATGTCTGAATTCATTCCTTTTATATGAATTGTTATGAGATTATTCTTGCTATTGTTGATTATATGCATCCGCTGTAACAAGAGATCTTTATTCATTCCACTATTGGATGTTTTACGATGTGCCTTTCCTTTCAATCATGCATGTGACAATGATATAAATGATAAAGTGTGGTAATCTTGTTTTAATCGCTCTGTTTAACTATTTAGGCACAACAATCTTGAATGAATTAATATCTATGCCTTAAAGATGGAGTCATCTATATGCCTGTCTTTAGACACAGACCACCTAACGCCACGCTTTAGAGCTCAATAAAGTTCCCGGGATAGATCATAGTTATTATATTCTTGCTGATAGTTTTAGTTATTCACTCGTCGCTAGCGTAGTTTATAATCACCCATCCATCCCATTTATCCACTTTTGGGAAACTGGTCCCATTATCCCCAGTCGGAGCCACTATTCCAAACGGAAAAGCAGCTGTACTAAGGTCCGGACCGGGTGGTTATTCCCGATGTTGTTGCAGCGATTTTCGAGGCATCAACACGGTCCTAGGCTGAGGTATGAATTTATGATATATGTGACTTGCGGGTTGTTGCATATACCCAAGGAAGTTGCTAGTTCCATTGTCTAAAAATAAATAAATATTGACTTTTTATTACACATATTAACTTGTTCGTTATATATATATATATATATATATATATAAGAGGTGAATTATTAATATAATATTTTTTATTATTATTAATTTTAATTAATTTATTATACTGTTTTTCTGAAGGAAAAAAATATTTATGTTTTAGTAGAAATAAAATATATTTATTACTTGTAATAACATTAATAGTAGAGAGATTAAAATCTTTTAAAATAATAATAAAAAATTAGTTATATATATTAAACTCCATAAGGATTTAGTCTAAAGTTTTGAGACTAAAGTCATTCAAAATAAATAACATAATTTAAAAACAATTAGGAGATATGTTTTACTAGTCAACATAATATCATTTTCAAATTCTTCTAGTATAAAGACATTTTTTTCCAATGTCAAACTAGCTTTTAAGAGTTGATTTGCCTCTAAATTTTTTTCTCTACAAAGGTATTAGAAATCAATGAGTTGGAATTGTTCTTTTAATTCCTTTAGCAACTTTTTTAGGTGATAGAAGGAACTATTAAAAATATGAACTAAGTCATTCATCCAATTGATAGTTAGTAATGAGTCATTTCACCTACAAAGAATCAAGTTGATAAAAAAATGCTAGCTTGAGTAAATAGAATGTAGCAGTGAACTCTCTTGGATTATTGGTGCCTCAACCATAGTTGGTTTTTAATGTAGAAAAATGAGAGTCTATTATATAGAAAGAAAAAGCCAAACCAACCATTGAATCTCATCCCCTACAAACTCCATCAAGGTATGTAAGCGACCTCGCTTTATACATATCATAGTTCTTATCACCCTTGGAAATTTTGGCATGTCTTCTGACACAAAGTATTGCATTAAGGTCCATATTTAAGAAACAATGTGGAAGGAACGATGAAAATTGTCATCAATGGTGATGGAATTTCTAGCAATCTAAAATCCCCATAATACAAGAAAAGGAAGGACCTCCATTTCTTCATATTTCTATCTACAAACCACTTCTTCAAGCTTTCATCAATAGTAGGTCCCATCCATAATGAACATTGATTGACCAACTTCTAGCTTGAACCAAACTTGTAAGGAATAATAGAAAGTAAGGAATAGGTACACAATTATTTCTTCACTTGATTTGCACGGTAGACATTTTCCTAGACCTTCTTTCCCTCATTTGATTGATTTGATCCAATTTATAACTCTTCCAATGTGAGCATGCCACTTTAGGAGCTTCACTTTCATTGGGGAAACTAACTTCCACATCTCTGAGCACCAACATTTTATATCCCCGGCCCAAACATTTGGAGCTACTTTATAACCAAACTTGGCCATATAAACTCTTCCAACTTCATTGTAACTCCAAATTAAAGAGTTCTACTCATGAGATAATTTGATATGCACCCTCAATATTTCATTGATGATAATATACTAGATGTGGACATGTTCCATAGCTAAACCTAGGTATTTAGTTTTAATACATCCTTGTGACCACTGATTGTTAGCCCCAGTTTTACAGTCTGACCTAGCATTAAGTATCCCAAATCATTTAAGATCCCTAAAAACTCATCAGGTGTGAGAATATTTTGAATGCAAATCATGATAGCATCCTTTCCCAACTTTATCACTATTCCATCTCCAAATTTCTAGGATAAATGTTGTCCTATAAATGGAAAGGATAAATTTAAATCTTTCCAATGATTAGAACCCCCATGGAAACATTTAAGGTATAAAAAAATCTAGTTTGACAATGAGCCCATGGTAATATATTTATGCATGATTTTTTTTACCAAATACTACCATATGTGATAAGCTTCCATACAAATTTAGCCACTAACGAATGCCTAAAAGTGAAAATTTCCTTTACTCCCAATCTCTTGCGGGTTTAGCTTTAAGTATGGTTCTCACCAGTACCAATTTTTCGTTCAACTTTTTCAATGAAACACCTCCAATATACCTTGAATAACCATTAGGATTAAGTTTATATCCAAGATACTTAAATCTGTCATCTAAATTAAGTTGTTAAAAGGGGAGAACCATCCTCACACCCAACAATATATCTTCCCCAATATTTCTTTCAAACATCATTGAATTTTACTCATTCACTTCCATATTGAAATATTTCTTGAGAACATAAGTAGCAATTCCTTTGGATATTTGATATATTTCCCCAAGACCAATAAAAAACAAATAAATCATATACAAGCATAAGATGAGGTAACGCAAGTTCTCTCCTAACACTAATCCCAATAAATAATCTTCTCATATTTGCATCGATCAAGGTCCTACTCAATCCCTTGGTTGCTAAAACATAGGTATAGGGACAAGGGACAACCTTGTTGAATTCCCTGGGAAGCCTCGAAGAAAGATAGAGTTGATCCATTAATGAGCACTATAAAGTTTGTAATAGAAACACAACATGTGATCCAATGAAACAATAGAAGAGGGAACCCTATATGAATAAGTAAAAGAAGGAGGCACAACCAATACACCCTATAATAGGCTTTTTAAATTTCCACATATTCTCTAATTGACCATACAATGGAAAAAATAAGTTATATTTAAGATATTTTCTATATTAACTTCCTTCATTTTCTAAAAGAGAGAGCCAAAATACTTCACTGCCAGACTTGCCAAACCTTGAAAGTTATGAATATGAGCATCCTCTGGAGATGTAAACTCTTGTAGGTTTTAACACTATACAGATAATACCCGCAAAAAATTCTAAAAAATATACAAAATATACAATGGTAATCACAAAAAAATATACAAAGTATTTTCTCCTAGAAACCAAAATCAAGAAAACCAAATTGATTTTTCATTATACTCCTTAAAATGTTATAATACAATATATACATGTCGTTGCATTCATAAAACCCCAATCCATTAACCTTAGATTATAATATAACTGTAGTTCCTTTGACCGAATTTACAAAACCATGGGAAAAACCATCATGCCCCCAAAAACTGTAGAAAATAGGTGTAAAAAAGAACTTCCCGTTTTTTTTCTTTTTTCTTTTTTTTTAGGGTGCTACCCCAAATTCCATTCAAGTATTATACATGTTTAAAATTTATATTTGGTATCAGAGGTAAGGTTTTGGCTTTAGAAGGACACCTTTGTGGCTAAGGTTAACCTAGACTCTCTAATGAGAGTGGTTTGATACCACTTGTTGTAATCATGATGTTCTTAGACCAAATCCCATAGATGATGGTAAATAGATGCATCTCCAGAGTTAATAGATCCTAGAGAGGTTGTGAGGCACATATCGCAAAACACGTGGGAAGTGTTGACTTTTCATTTTTCCAACAATCTCCCCCCCAGCGTGAACCATGTGTGTTTCGAATTTGATATCTTTGGCTTTGATACCAATTGTTAGGATTTCAAAACACCAAGAGAATTGGTGTTATATAGATACACCATTTCTTGGGATCCCACTAGCCCCAAAGGACAAATTTAGTTGAAGTATTTCCATATTTAAATAGTATTCATTCATAATATAACCTATTTAAAGAGGGAAAGAATCTAGGTAAATTTTTCCTTTAGGGCTGATGGGATCCAACGCAATGGTGTCTTTAGACAACAACACTTCACTCGGTGTTTTGTGATCTTAATAACTCCTAGATTGCATTTTTCTCTTTCTATGAAACAACAAAACTATCGAAATATTTGGTGCTTTTATCCCCCAAATCCAACCAAGTGGCTTGAATATTTAAGCACTAGTCACACTCCTGATCCTACAATAACTTAATCTTAATAGACTCTAGATTGTTAAGAATTAACATGAGCGATACAAGATAAGCAAAGTGGTGGAAAATGCCTTAAGCTATATTCTAACACATTGTATTGATATTAGGATCTAAATTTATAGTACATCAATTGGATCATTCTACATCTAGATATCACTAACGATTCATCAATGCAACATGAAAAAACCTCATCAAGGATGAGGTTTACAACTAATGTCTATGTGGTCTCAGACTTTGTGATTGTCTAGAGACTCACATTTTAACGTTGGCCCCTTCAATCACAAGTTTGAAAGATTTTATTAATAAATTTAGTCATCTTCAATCTAAAACTGCTAAATTGAGATATGATGAAGATATGCCTAAAAAAATCAATATCTAGAAGTGAATAGATGATATGAGTGAACATTCCTAGTGAATAACTAAAATTATTGTTTATGCTAGAATTCCCAAATGATGATTGCCTTACTTCGAATCTTGATTCTTGATATCTAATTTTCCCCTGTCAAGTGCAAGGTGAGATTTTTCTTCAAAAGTTCATTCTTGAAATGATCTATGTTGGGGCTTTAGATTATTTAGGTCATGGTTTTGTTGGTTGACCACTAACCATCTTCACTTCATTTGGTCATTTTTTTCTAGTTGACCACTAAACATCTTCCATGGATACTAGTGGAATATGATTTACCATTAACCAATATGCTTTGAATATGTGGTGGATTCTAGATGACCACTAACCAATATGATTTGAATAATGTGGTGGTTTTTGGATGACCATTAACCAATCTGCTTTGAACAATGTGATGGTTTTTGTATTACCACTAACCAATCTGATTTCAATAATGTAGTGGTTTATGGTTTACCACTAACCATTTTGAGTTGAATAATGTGGTGGTTTTGGATGAACATTAACCAACTTGATTTGAATAAAACCTTTATCACTTCACTAATTTACACGCCTCCATTAAAAGTGTTGGAGAGTTTTTTTTATCATAGTGTTGCCCCCTTTCAAAGTTTGGAGAGTACCATTTTTTACTTTAGAAAATATATAGAAATAGATTTGGGTTACTACCAAAATCATCTGGAATACTTTCTTGATAGCATTTTTATTTTTATTTTTCTTCCCTTTTCTATTGTTTTACCTGTCTTAACTAGGAAATAACACTCATGCAACTTCTTTACTTGTAGATTTCATCTCCATGGATATATACACCCATAATTAATTGTCATTTTAGCTTACTTATTCTTGTTTGGTCAATTTAGTGTGTCCTAAAATGCTATATAAATTGTCATTCCAGGAGTCATAAACTGCTGAAGTGAAGTGCACTATATATGCAAGATAACCGATTTCTTACTTCTTTGTCGTTTTTTATTTTTGGTTTGTTTTTGGGTTTATCTTTTGTTAATTCCCTAATGTGAGATGGCAAAATTAAAAGTCAAGTATGGATATAAGTGTTCAAGGAAATGGTGACCTCTATAATGATTTCCAAACTTCAAAGTTCTCAAAAAGGTTTTAAAACTTGCAATGATGAAATCAATTCCTAAGAGAAAATAAAAATGTACCTAAATTCTAATTAAACCAAACAGTGAGCTAGTGACTATGAAACCCAATATCCTTGCTGCTGTATAAAAAGAAAACTGAACTCAAAGCAATTCAAAAACTGTAAGCAAAGTAAACTAAATCATATTACATCAACTCATATTCTGACCCCTCACTATTCGACTCGCTCTGGCTATAGGAGGTAATCATAAAAAAATTGAGTAATCTGATATCTAAATTGCATAAAATGAAACTAAGATCAAATTACGCATTCATACTTAAATCCCTCACCATTCGACTCGCTCTGGCTATAGGAGGTAACTGAAAATGAAATGAGTAATCTAATCACTAACTTGCAGAAAAATAAACTAATATCAAACTACGCATTCATACTTCAATCCCTCACCATTCGACTCGCTCTGGATATAGGAGGTAACTGAAAATGACATGGGTAGTCTATTATCTATCTTGCAAAAAAGTAAATGAAAAAAACAAAACTGAAAGAAATAAATAGTGCTGGAATTAGAACTAAGAAAATAAATCAGTAGAAGGACAAGATAATTTCATGTCATTAGTCATTAAAAAGCTATGTGCAATTTCCCGGGCTGTCTATTAGAACCTGAAAGAAAACACTGATCAGTTAATAGTCATTAGAAAGCATAAAAGAAACTATGGACAGCAATCAACATGAATACCATAAGCAGTGTAATATATACAAGCAAACGATTATGGCATCAGGAATGTAAAGGAAGAAAGCATGAAACTATACAGTAATTACAGAACCTTGGTGTACAGGGGCCCTCTGCAACCTCGGCCAATCAGCAATCAACCACAAATTGAACTTAAGAACACTGTCTTCTCATGTATTAAAATGCAGTCATAACATAAGGATTAATTCACAGCACAACGGGCTCATAAAACAGTCGAAATTACATACAAAAAGCTAGCTAATATGCATATGAGAACACGTTATTTATAACTGAGGATGATACAACTACTTCCTAAAATTTGTGTTGATAAACAGACACATGAATAACCACGTCTGGAAATCTAGTGTGATGGTAGCCGTGACGATTAAATCCAATGAGGGTGGATGTTAGATTTGGTTCATGGAGCAGTCCACAGGTGTTAGCATGCCTCCTGAGATTGAGGAATTTGCCACGCAAGTCTTCACGTGGTGAAAAACAGAGTTCTGCCACCGTAAAACTCTTAGGTTGACCACCGCTTTGACTGTCCTTGACCATGGCCTTTTGTGAGGGATTCAGCTGAACCAAGGGGACACGTTCCATGTCCACATCATTTGCAGCTTGCCCATGTGGCCGGATTCTCCAGTAGACACCTATAACATAGACTTCAACAAAAAGGCTGCGGAAAGTTGAGCTGGCTGTGGAAAGTGACAAGATTCTGCAGTTGACTGAGCAAAAATCTAGATCAAACAGCAATCACAAGACATAGTTAGGAAACCATTTTATATGCTCTTTTTAAATTAATATGCAATGATTTGACAGCATGGTGGTTCAGGTAACTGGAAAAAAAGGCTAAAAAGGTGTATAGGGAAGATGCAAGTTTGGGACTCAAAAATTATTTCAACATTTTTCTTATAAATTAATTGTCTTCCTACAATGAAGACAAGGATGGGGATCAAAACATCGACTCTCCATGTGACCAACTCTTTGACAATATTGGAATTTGTGTTCATGATTTTGGACATCTTCAAGAAAACTTACACTCACAAACTAAATTGGTTTGGAGTAATTTGGAATATGCAAGTTGTTTCCTTTGTCATCTCCTAAGCCTTGTCAATTTCTATTCAATGGTATCTCTTACCAAGGTTGAACAAAAATCTTGGAAATGTCTTGATGTTGTTTTTCTTCTTCACATTTTCTTTTCCATCATTGTATGCTTGTGACCCATCTTCATTCATTGTTTTCTTCATTATTTCATTGTATGATTCCATCAGGTATTTTGTATCACAATGAGCATCAACCATTTACAATATTTCATTTGTTTCACATGTTGCATAAATTTTTGGATAAGATCCTCTATATCATTTGTTTCATCAATATTCACTATTAGCTCCTCTATATCCCAACTTTTATCATTATTCTGGATGAGTTCATTTATATCACAAATTGCATTAGCTTTTTGTATGAGTTCCTCTATGTCACAAATTGAATCTATCTTATTTGTAGATGTCACATCAAGCATATCATCAAGTTGATGTTGCTTTTCTCTTAATTTTATCTGAAATGCATCAACCAATCAGATCTTTCATATCTAGATCGTTTTGAAGATTTATTTTCCACTGTAGTGTATCAACCATGCAATCAATGATGTTTTGTTTCTATTGTAAGTCCCACTCTAATGCTTTACTTTTATTTTTCAATTCATGGTTATACTCTTGCAAATCCTTAATTTCTTAATATGAGTTTTGTAAACACTTTCCTCCTTTACCCAATTTATCATGCTCACTTGTCGCACTCGCCTACTCTTTCTCGCTTTATTATATGTTTATATGTCTCACTCGCTTGACACTATGTCACCTTAGGGTGTTGAGTGCTATCAATCATACACCCTAAGGTGTGATTTTTACAATGACTTGAGTTTTTGACCTCTTTATTCAATTTCAAGTAGATCACACAAGCATCTGAATTTTTGTGCTTATTTTTGTTTACTAAAGTAACAATGTGTCAAACACCAACAATAGAAGATCTACCATCAAGCATCTAGATGTAGAAAATAGCACACAAGTACAGATAGTGTACTTAAGATTGGGCCTTGCTCAATTTCAAGTGGATCTAGGACATGAAACAAAACAATTTGATTTTATTAGGTATATCCTTCTCATGATTAAAATTTTCCCAAATAAAATGAGAAGTATTCAATGACACATATCACCTTTATCTTCATGTTAGCTTAATGTTACTTTACAAACTCATGATGCATTCATTCTTTTAATATAAACCTCCAAAGCTTCCTATAGAGAGTTTTAACTTCTAAGCCTTTAACTAAACTATTACAAACCCCTCTTATCTCTCTCTCTCTCTCTCTCTCTCTCTCTCTCTCTCGCTCTCTCTCTCTCTAAAGAAGCATGCGTAGTTCTCCAAAGATTAAATGTAAAACCGCTCATTCACTTCCTTATTTCTACTTACTTTCATATGTGAAATAATCATATAAAGAAATAAAAGAAGAACTATTTCATTACTTGCCACAAACACATTGCACATTCGATCTGGCAAGTTGTGATCTCCTTGAAGTAGTGGGAAGCAAGGTCAACAAGTTTTATTCGTATTGGAGTTTGTATAACACTGATAGGAACATGATCTAATGAGTTAGATTAGATGGAAGATCCAATGTGCAACAATTTTGACACCATAAAAATGGAACATCACTAAATATAAGCCTCTCTTTTTCTTTGTGGGTGCATAATGGCACACCACATGTGTGCATACTTCATTCTTTGACATTGAAAAACCAACACCATAAGAACTTCATTCTATGACATTGAAAAACCAACACCATGAGAACTTCATTCTTTGATCACCATGAGCATGCAGGTTGTAATGAATCAGATCAAATTAGAGGCTCTAGATGGATTTTGCATGGGGAGTAAAACTGAGCACTTAAACATTGAGGCAACTTGGTGATGCAATTTATTTATTTAAAGCTCTTCATTAGCCTTCTATTTGTTCAATGGGCATATTGAAAAGTACATATATAGATCGACTGGATGAAGATGATTTCGAATAACTGTGGGAGCAACGACTATGAAAAATGATAAAATGGCTACAGATAAGCATCATTGGCTCTCTTTGGGTCATGAAAAGTACCAAGACATTCCTTCGGAGAAATAATTATTCTCCATTTCAAAGTAAAGCAAGTGTGTAGTCTTCCATTTCTACAAATAAAACTTTGTTTTTGGGCTTATTGAAACTTGAGAGATTGTACTATGGGTTTAGGATCAATGCACCATTAAATCAATGTAGATCTATAATATGGTATTAGTCAACACCACTCAACCGCTTGATCTTTATCCATAGCGAAACATGATTTGAAATCAAGACAACTCTTGGATCAACACAATGTACTCAAAATTGAACCAGATAAAAAAAATTCTACATATGCATTTGACTATCGACCTCAATAGCCTTCTTGTCTTCATTAAGGAATTGAGCAGATGATATGGATTTTGCACCTGAAATCTTCCATTTTTCCTCTCCAACTTTTTTTTATTTATCTAATTCATTCCTAACACTACTTGAAAAACCCTTGATTCGGAATGACTATCAAAACATTCTTCAATGGTCTAGGTACACAGGTTTAGTAGATCGATGGAATAGATCTTTGGGTGCACAAGTAAGACAACAATAAAATTGGGCATGCAAAGAGTAGTAGTGTTAGACAACAAAAATATTACACATAACACGCTATCATTAGATTTTTAGGTGAATTTGGAAACCCAATTTAATTTGAATGTCCTAGCAATTCATGTTCATGGATCTATAGATATACAACTCTCAACAGTTCACAACTTTAAAAAATTTGGAGAAACTAGGACAAAGAAATATATCAAATTCACGTGATAAAAGTGTTATGTATCCATATCAATATAACATAGAAACATAAGAAAAGGTATATCAACACTTGATAATAAGCCACTTAGAGGGGGCAACATCTTTTTATGTCACATAAATGAACAATTCTTGGATCATTCAAATGATAAGAACTCCTTGGTATATATAATAGTATAAAGGGTCAAAATATAACTAAGGCTTACATAACAATAATAATGTAAGGGAACAACAATAACAATAGTGGGCTTCTATGGGGCACAAAAATAACACTATACGGGTTGCACTAGTATTATAGGGACCTAACATGTCCCTCTCCATCAAAAAGTTGTGTCCTCAACACTTGAGTAGTTTTGGATGCTTCTGTATAAAATACTCATCCTCCCATGTGGAATATTTAGCACGTAAGTTCTTCCACTTAATGAGATACTTTGAAATTGATATATTTCTAGCTGTCAGACTCTTGTTTCCATGAATGCTTCAAGCGACAATATGATTTTTCCTTCCTCTCCAAGTTCTAACAATAGAGTTTGAACCGAGAGCTTGTCACTTATAATCTTATTTAAGCATGAAACATGGAAAACCGGGTGTACTCACGAAGATGTAGGGAGCTCTAATTTGTTTGCCACAGTAGCAATATTTTGCAACAGCTAGGGCCATATTAATTGGAGGATAATTTATTATCCTTCTTAACTTGATTGAGGGACATTTGTTTGTATGGTTGTAGTAGTAAAAATACCCAATTGAACACGTCAAAACTTTCTTTCACTGTGATGTTGATCTACATATTGTTTCTTTTGATTTTGTGCTAGATTTAGGTTATCATTTAGGAGTTGGATAACCTTTTGTTGATGCTCAATGTGGTATTCCACAGCTTGAACCTTCGAATTGTCTCTTAAATATGATGTGAGCCTTAGTTATTAAAGTTTGATATACCTTAAATAGTTATTAAAGTTTAATTAGTTATCAAATAGTTAAAGTTTAAATAGTTATTAGAACCTGCCTTTAATTATATGTTGGCTTATTGTTGTCATCACCGATTTGCCGATTGCGATATCGGAGGAATTAAAGAGCTCCATTATATTGCGCTTGGCTTTTGGCTTTTTCGATATCCGATCGTGATTGCCTTTTCGGATTGGAGGAAATGGGTAATGTTTATTGTGACTTTGTGTATGTTTCCTTTGTTATTGTGATATGCGATCTTCCGATCGCTTTATCGTAATAACGAAGGGTTTTATAATATTTTTTAAAGTCAGGCTTTTATTCTTATTCAAAAAAACTTGCCAAATGATTAATTTACCTTAAGCCTTTTAATAAGGGTTTTTCTTATGATGGGTTAATACCAATTTTATTCATGAACACACAAATCTTATTAAGGGACCCATTTCTACTTTAAATTTTATGTAACATTTTTTAAGAAATGGGGGGTTGTTGATTAGCACAACAATTGGCAATTCACTGGCAGAAACAATTATCTCTGAGAAAGTAAAATAATACTTTAACTTTTTTAATTTGAAAACCTTAATTGATAGAGAAAATCTAATATAACTAGATAATCATAGATTCTGAAAGTAATGATAACTATTTTTGCTATTTCCCTCTCTTCTTAAATTTAAATACATTCTAAGCTTTAAGTAAACCGTAATTGGTTAATAATGATAAAACAAAATACTTTTCCAACTTAGCTTTTATAATGACTCTTTTGTCATAGATAGAGCCTCTGCTACCAGCAAACGTCTATAGTTTCGACAGGGTTACCTTTTAACCATTTGATCATTCATTATTCCATCCATTTCAGAGTATAATTAAAAAGAATGAATCCAAATGATATGTTTCCATATTTTTTGTATTGCATTTTCTTTTTCCTTTATTCTGTAAGATAAAAAGCCATTTTCCGGGTTTGGTGGTCAGTTGTTGATAATGCCATTCACTGGTTGTAATTTAACTGAACAAGCTGGCTCGTAATGAGACCCCTTGTCTTATAATTATAAGCAAATACCTTGTTTTGGTATGCAGTGTTGGTAATGTCAGTTGAATTTAGGGGTGATTTTAGGGGCGAATGTTCGCCCTTTGGCGAAATTAAGGGGTTTTAAATTTTTAGTGGGCGAATATTTTGTATCATAGTACATTTTTACAAATCACCTCAAATAGCCCACCTTATTTTAAGGGAGAGGGTAAAAAAGGTAAATTTAGCCCTTGAAATTAGGAGTTACAACCTTCCATTCGCCCATTTTCAAGAATAGGTTTTATTTAAGTGAATCCTATGGGCCAAAGGCCCAAATACCATATTTATTAAAGAGGTATGGTAAATTAATAAAATATAAATAAATGAGAGGTATGGTAAATAAATAAAGCATTTTTTATATTTACTCCATAAGTCACCTTATATACATGCAAGGGTGTAAACAAATAAAAATATAAGTAAAGTGGAGGTATGGTAAATAAATAAAACGTCTTTTTATACTTACTCAAAAGGTATGGTAAATAAATAAAAATATAAATAAACTAGACGCATGGTAAATAAATAAAACCTCGTTTTATATTTAGTCCATAACCCTCGTTCTATTTATGAAGGCTCAAGAAAGAGGTTTTATTTAAGTGAATCCTATGGGCCAAATACCATATTTGTAAAAGAGGTATGGTAAATTAATAAAAATATAAATAAGTGAGAGGTATGGTAAACAAATAAAACAATTTTTTATATTTACTCCATAAGTCACCTTGTATTTATGAATGGTATGGTAAATTAATAAAAATATAAATAAACTAGAGGTATGGTAAACAAATAAAACATTTTTTTATATTTACTCCATAAGTCACCTTATATTTATACTATGGGACAAATACCATGGACTAGACTGTTATTAATACCATGCAAAAAAACATTATCAACCCTAATATTAGTATAGAAAAAAAAAATGGCACATGGTATTGACCCATGGTATTCACCAAAATGGCACATGGTATTGACCCATGGTATTCACTTGGAATGTAGCCTATTTAAATGGGGGAATTAAACCAGCATAGATCCATCTTTACTCTGGATCTACTAACCCCCGAGAGGTATCAAATATCGTGATATGCAAACTAGCATAGAGTGAAAAAATATTTGATCCGATCAAGAGTAAAAATGGATGTTGTAATTTAATGTATGTTAAACATTTTAGCTTGGTTAAAATAAAAATAAAATAAAAATCAACTATTAATTTTATTAATTTTTATAAATTACTAATAGTAATTTTTAAGCTCCAGGTTTATGATAACCCATGGTATTCATGTGAGCATAGACTATTTAAAGGGGAAATTCTATCTTAGATCCATCTTAATTCTGGGTCTACCAAGTGCTCAGAGGGATAAATAGATTTCATCCCCCTAAGAGTGGTAGATGTGGAGTTAAGATGGATATAGGTTGGTTTTTATGATAATGAAGATATTAAATAGACTTAGGAAATTATATTGTAAAAACATCTTAAGGTGAATGGTTAAAGCATAGACATTGGACAAGTATATTTGTATACTTCTGTTTTAAATTGAAACAAATCCAGGGCTAAAAGGAATGGATTGATTGCACTAGTCATCCTTCTATAACTTTCCAACATATGCTAGAGTAAACAGATTGTAATTTGGGTAATTTTTCTAATTGCAAACGGGAACATACTTGTGGTAATTTTTCTAATTGCAAACGGGAACATACTTGTGTATTAGCAGGGTGGTTACGAGGTCCCTAGAAGTGGATTAAACAGATTGTAATTTGGGTAATTTTTCTAATTGCAAACAGGAACATACTTGTGTATTGGTGGGGTGGTTATGAGGTCCCTAGAAGTGATGAATTTGAATTTTTCTTGGTTTTATATATAGTATTAGATTTTTTCTCATGCTTTCTGTGAATGGCACGGGTGAATTTTATCCTACACCCACTAGGTTATCGATATGTAATTTCGATAATTTTGATTTCAAAAGATATTTTAAAGAAATGCAATGATTTCATTTGTGTATTCAATAAACACAAGATTTTATAATTGAGTAAAATATTCGCCATGCCTGGTGAGAGATTCGCCAAAAAATATATATACATATCATATTATTGATAAAATCGCCTTCCATTTTTCCTATATACCATGGAGATTCGCCCTTTTATTATACATGTAAATTTGGGGGGGTTCTTAAAATTTTCCCTGATCGTATGATATCCATAAAGTGCCATAAATAATGTCATTTTTGTTGGGGTATGGAAGGAAGTGTTATACCATAATTCTGCCAAAGATAACCACTTGACCCATTATTTTTGTTTATCAGATATAAAGCAACAAAGATATCCTTCCAAACATTTATTAATTATGTCATTTTTCCCATCATATTGAGGATGATAAGATGAGCTATGAGCTAATTGAGTACCCAGACAAGAAAATAATTATGTCCAAAATTTTCTAGTGAAAATGGGATATCTGTCAGTTACAATAATCTTTGGGTTTCCATGTAGCTTTTGAATCATTTTCACAAATCCAGTAGCATTTGTACTATCTTTGAAATGATGAGATAGTGCACAAGTGTGCATATTAAGTTTATCAACTACCACCATGATGACACTCTTTCCTTCAGACTTGGATAGACCTATGATAAAATTCATTGAGACCTCCTCTCAATCCTGGCTTGGAATGGCTAATGGTTGTAAAAGACTTCAGGTCTTAATTGTCTCGAATTTATCTTGTTGGCAAATGAAAAATTCTTCCGTAAACTTTTAAATATCATATTTAAGGCCATCCCAAAATAATTCCTTCTTGACCCTATGGTAAGTTTTAAAAAATCTTGAGCTCCCTCCTATAAGAGAGGCGTGCAATTCCAAAAGAACCTTTTGTTTGAGTTGGGAGTTATTACATATATATAAGTGATCTTTGTACAATACTGAATCATTTTTCTAGATAAATGTATCAGATACACTGGGATCTCGCTGCATCTTTTGAATGAGTGTCCACACTTCTTCATCATTCTTCCATTCATCCCTTTCTTTAGTTATCTAATTAGGTTAGATAATATAAATGTCACGGAGAACTGCCTCCACATCCTCATCCCTTCTTGAGAGTGCATTTGCAACAACATTTTGCTTCCCTCTTTTATATATGATTTTAAAGTCATAACACAACATATTTGTGACCCATTTTCACTGCTTTTCTAAAGATATCTTTGTTCTAAGAAGTATTTAATACTATCATGATCTGTTTTTACCCTTAAGTGCCTTCCCATTAGGTAGGAGCACAATGTAGTATTGCCAACATTTCATTCTCATAAATAGGTTTGTGTAAATTATATCCCTTTATTAGATGACTTTATAAAACAATGAGTCTTACTTCTTGCATTAAAATAACACCAATTCCATTTCCTAAGGCATCACATTCCACAATAAAGGTTTCTGTGAAATTTGGTGTAGTTGAGACCGAAGCTTGACACATTTCCTCTTTAAGATGTTCAAAGGCCTTACTTGCTTCTAGAGTCCAAAAAAATGCAACTTTATTTAGTAATGTTGTTAGAGGTTTTATTGTTTTCCCATAAATCTTAACAAACTTGCAATAATATCCTGTCAGCCCGAGAAATCCTTGAAGATGCCTTAAGTTTGTGGGGATTTTCAATTCCTTGATGGATTCAATTTTGTTAGAGTGTACCTTAACACCCTCATGAGATGAAATACGGCCCAAATATTACACCTCTTGTACCCCAAATAAACATTTGGAGGGTTTTGCATACAATTGTTTCTCCTCCAATAGTTTGAGCACCCTTTCAACATGTTGAACATGATCTTTCCAAAACTTGTTGTAGATTAATATATCATCAAAAAAACTAACATAAATTTTCTAAGGGTTTGAAAGAGGAAATCATCAAACCTCGAAATGTGGAAGGTGAATTAGTAGGACCAAAAGCCATGACCAAACATTCATAATGACCTTCATGAGTTTTGAATGTTGTTTTTGAAATGTCTTTTGTATTCATTCTAATTTGATGATATCATGAATGAATATCCAGCTTGGTGAATTAAATTGATCCAGGTAGTTCATCCAACAATTCATCAATCACATGAATGCGAAATTTATCTTTAATAGTGAGGTTGTTGAGCTCTTTATAATCTGGACACATACACCATGATCCATCCTTCTAATGCACCGATATTGTTGGAGAAGAGAAAGAACTTTGGCTAGGTTTAATTATACTTGCATCCAGCATTTTTGCAACCATACATTCAATTTCTCTCTTATGGGCATAGGGATATCTGGTCTAATGTTTGGAGGAACACTTTCTAGAATCAAGTGAATATCATGATCATGATCGCGAATAGGTGGGATACCTTTGGGAGTCTCAAATCCCTTGGAATGATTGTCAATGACTCTTTGGATATCTAGAGAAATGGATGACTTAGATGTTTAAACATTGGGTGACCATAATTGTGAAATTACCCTCATTGTTCCTTATTCAAAAGATTTTTTCATGCCATTAGAGTTAATTATTTTCCCATGTTTCCCTAAGATACCCCTTAATTCAATTTCCTTTCCTTCCTAGAAAAATTTCAAGAAAAGTTCTTGAAAATTAAAATTTATCATCCCCAAAGATTGTAACCATTGGACTCCTAATACATCATCAACACCACCCATTGGAATGGAAAGAATTAGACTATTCAATACATATTCCCTAATGGTCATATTGATGTTATGGCACTTCCTTGAGAAATTTATAGTTCCTCCATATGAAACCATCACTTGACACTCTAGTGCTAGATATAGAAAGCAATTCAAATCCTTGGCTGTCTTACAATGAATAAATTATGGGTACTACATGAATCAATCAGCACTATTACCTTTTTCTTCTTGATATATCCTTCTATCTTGAGAGTATGAGGAGTGGTAATTCCTATCAATGCATTAGAAGATATGGTCGAATTTATTTCTTCTTTTTCAATTCCTGGGGTTGGTTCTTGGTGTATATCTTCTTCTTTTGATGTTTCTTGTTCCTTCTCTTCCACCTCTTCATAATCTATGTAAAATAATTTCTTCTCAACACACTTATGACCTTTAGTGTATTTTCTATCACAATTGTAACCAATACCTTTTTCTTTTTTTTTTCTCTAGTTTTTGGGGTGTTAATTTTGTAGATTGTGGGAGGTTAGGAGAAGCGATACTTCCATATTTATAGTTGTGAGTGGTATATCTCCTTGTTGTCATACTTTTGCTTTCAAATTTTCTTGATCCAAGTGGATATTGGTGGCCACCCACCTATCCCACCTAGATCTCCAATCAGTTTCTTTTGTTTCCTTATTTATTTCATCATTTACTATTTTTAGCAGTTTTTCAGGTCTTGAACTTTGGAAGTAGTTTTGACCCCCTAAACGGCGTTTTTTTGAGCTCCATTGCAATCCAATTTCCATTGGCAAGCTTTTATGGTAATGCCTGTAATACTCGGTGTGACCTTTTCAACAAGGTATCATACACGCCAAATGAAGATAATATGACCAATTTATGACCTTGGGAAGTTGGTTGCCCAACTAACCCCAATGGGGCCCACAAACCTTTGGTGTTACATCTCCTAGGGTTAGGGTTTTCTCATGTTTTTCAATAATAAATAGGCCCTTGAGCCTCATTGTAACATAATTTATAGGCATGTAGCTGCCACATCTCTTCTCAGAGATAAGCTACCATTGGCGAGCTAGTCTTATTTCCATTATGTTTGTAAGCATATTTCAGTATTTGATATTAATGAACTGAAGTGTTATTCCTAATTCATCTTTATATTTATGGTTGTATCTGTAATTTGTTGCGTTCCTGTTTAATTTCGGATCAGTGATATCAGAGTGGTCTGCTCTTTCTCTGTTTTTCTTTGCATGTCCCTAATGAGGTCAAGATATAAGGAGTTAGGGCTTGAACTGGTCGAACCTTTGCAAGACCAGCCTAGCAAATACCGACGAATTCCCATGGGAGAAGAAAATAAAGGCGAGGGGGCAGGAGATCTTTTCAAAATATTTCTCGAAGAAGCCCTCGAGCAGCAGAGGAATGCAATGATGGATAACTTTGCCCAGATCCTTCAGCGGCTACCCAAAGGTGATGCATCTACTTCCAATAGCTACTCTAGAAGTGCCACACCATTTAAGGTACAAGTTAACTTTGACATTCCCATATTTGAGGTTCAGATAGATGCGGACGTCGTAGATAAATGGTTAAATATGATAGAAGGATATTTTTTTGTTCATGATTTTTCCAGCTGGGAAAAGATTACATTTTCTCTTCTCAAAGTCGCCCCCCATGTCAAGGACTAGTGGGAAGCATACTGTGAGAAGAAGGATGAATGTACTCCCTCACTATTTTTTGCCACACCCACATGGGATTCATTTCTGGGTGCCATCAGGGAGTAGTACTACCCTGCTGGGAGCTCTGAGGATAAATACATAAAGTGGACCACACTACGACAGGGAAGGGACCAAGAGGTGTCGGAGTTTACCAATGTTTTTCATACCCTTCGAATGAAGTTGGGTATCAAGGATTCTGAGAAACATTTGGTACTCAAGTACTTCGGCTTCCTACACAGGTACATCTAGGATGAGATGGAGTTCCTGGACATATCCTTGCTCGGTGCGATGTACCGATATGCTGTCAAGATCGAGCATAAGCTTAAACAAAAAAATTGATACTTTGGATCTGCGAATCTAAAGCAAGGGAAAGTTGACCCCAAACCACAGAACAAAGGGAAATGCCAAGGTGGGCTGACTCAGGATAACCCATCAAAGCCCCAAGCAAAGAAAAACACCACAAAGACAAAGAAGGACATGAGAAAGTGGTGTGAGTTCCATAAGAGCTCCACTCACAACACAAGTGAGTGTCGGGCCAAGAAATCACTAGTGGCCGATCTGAAGGCTTCTAAGTCCAATGCATCTTCCGACTTTGAGTTAGAACCTGACAAGCAGAATGACAAACGGAAGCAGATCATTGATGCAGAGCCTAGTACCACTATGGCCACTACCAAGGTCCAGAAGATTGATCCTGAAGATCCAGAAGAGGGGAAGTGCCTATTCCACTCAAAGATGTGGGTGAAGGGTTCTCCTATGTAGTTCATTATCAATAGTGGGAGCCAAAAGAACCTCATTTCAGCAAAGGTCATGAAGTGGTTGGGCCTACTGACTATAGCACATCCACAACCGTATACCATTGGGTGGCTTCACCAAGGACGAGATCTTCACTTCAGCCAACAGTGTCACCTTCCCTAAAACATCAAGCCCTTCACAGATGAGGTATTGTGTGATGTTTATCCTCTTGAAGTTTTTGATGTATTATTAGGACAACTGTACTTATGGAAGCGACATGTTGTATATGATTCTAGACCTCACTCTGTTATTATTTCTTTAGGTCATCTCCTAGACTGGGAAATTTTTTTCTTTTTGAATCACTCTCAAAGTAAGGGGAAGGTTGTCGCCACATCCATGGTCCCTGGGAAGGGTTCCTCCAAGCAGCAGAAGCATGTGGATATGGTCATGGAAGAATATAGGGACATCTTCTCCTCACCCACAGGGGTACCCTTGTATTGTCAGTTCAAGCATTCAATCGATCTAACTCCTGGAGCACCTTTACCCAATGGGGTGATATATCGTTGCTCCATTCTAGAAAATGAAGAGATCAAGTGGAAAATCTAGGAGTTGTTGCAAAAAGGGCACATTCGAACAAGTTCCTAGCCTTGTGGGAGCCTGATTGTACTTGTACAGAAGAAGGATGGGACCTGGAGGCTTTGCATTGATTATCGTGCACTAAACAAAATTATTGTTAGGCACAGGTATCAAATCCCACAGGTTGATGACTTGTTGGACCAACTCAAGGGGGCCACGTATTTCAGCAAGATTGATATGAAGTCTAGTTATCACCAGGTTCTAATAGAGCCCATAGATGTATGGAAGATCATCTTTAAATCCAAGGAAGGCCTTTTTGAATGGTTGGTTATGCCCTTTGGGTTGCAAAATGCCCCTGCTATGTTTATGAGGCTAATGGATGAAATCTTGTGGCCCTTGACCAACTCGTTCGTGGTGGTTTATCTGGATGACATCCTCATCTTTAGCAAGAGTTGGGAAGAACACTTGCAACACATTTGGTAGGTCCTTCAAACCCTTTAGCAGCAAAAACTGTGTGCCAACTTGGAGAAATACACCTTTGGCATTAGCCAGGGGTCCAATACTTGGGTTACATCATAGAAGAAAGTGGCGTGCATGTGGACCTGGACAAGATCCAAGTCATTTGGGATTGGCCTGCTTTGACCACTCTAATGGAGCTTCACAGCTTTTTGGGCTTCGCAAATTTCTATCAGAGGTTCATGTTGGGATTCTCCCATCTCACTTGGCCTTTAAGTCAGATTACTAAGGGCGGGGCAAAAGAAAATTTTTCCTCGTTTGAATCCCAAAAAAAGGCATTTGTTGAGCTGAAGCACCGCCTCTGCTATGCACTTCTACTCACACTGCCAAACCTGCAGCAGCCATTTGAAATCAAGATAGACACCTCAGACTATGCTATTGGTGTAGTCCTTGCCCAACACGGACATCTAGTGGCCTATCATAGTGAGATACTTTCTTATACAATTTGGAAGTAACCCACCTATGATAAAGAGATGTATTCCATCGTGCAGGCTTTCTGACAATGGAAGCACTACATTCTGGGGAAGGAGATAGTCATCCACAACAATCACTGACCTCTTCAGTTTATATAGACACAGGGGAAGTTGCAGAATTATCACCATCATAAGTGTTCTACATATCTACAACAATTCCACCTGAACATTAAATACAAAAAGGGTAGCACCAATCATGTTCCAGGCTTCCTCAGGCGGTCCCCAGTTGTAGCACTGGTTATTGTTCTCAACTCTTGTGGTCATGAGACCTCTGGATGGTCACGAATTTACAAAAATGATCCATATTTCGCCTCGATATACCAAATGCTAGTATTTGGGAAGAAAGTTCCTAATTGCCACCTCTAGGATGCATTATTATTCTACCTATGCCACCTTTATGTTCCTTCAAGCGAGTGTGCCAAGATTATTTGGGAGGCGCACTACAGTCGGGTAGTAGGACACTTCGGTGTGGAGAAACATGTGGTTGTACTACAAAAGTACTTTTATTAGCCCAAACTCTGACTGGATGTTGGGAAATATATCAGATATTGCACTGCCTGCACCATCGCCAAGCCAACCATCAAGAAGCAAGGAATGTACACTCCTCTACCTACTCCCAGCCAGTCGTGGGAATCCATCTCCATAGACTATATGATTGACCTCCCTTCTACCAAGCATGGTAATGATTGTGTATTTGTGGTCGTGGATAGATTTTCTAATATGGCTATATTGGCGGCCTGTAAAAAGAGTATCACAACAGAGGACACTGCCAAACTCTTCTTTGAACGAGTATGGGTACATTTTTGGATCCTGCGGACCATTATATCAGATCGAGATAACAGGTTCCTAATCACATTCTGATCAAGCCTCTGGACACTATTGGACACCAGGCTCACCAAATCAACTCCCTTACATCCCCAGACTGATGGCTAGACGAAGGTCGACAATAGGATGATAGTGCACATACTCTGCATGTACAACTCCAAGCATCCTTAAACTTGGGATGAGAGTCTTCCGTATGTGCAGCACAGTTATAATAGATCTCTCCATAGCTCGATTGGTCACAGTCCCTTTCAAGAAAATCTAGGATTTCAACCATTGTGTCTTATAGATGTTGCCATGCCTCATGCGACTACGCAAACAAAATCCACACATGTATTGTCCAAGGTTGATAAATCAACAAGATTTATTGAACACATCCAACACATCTACCAGCAGGTTCACAACATCCTATAGAAGTCAAATGCCAAGTACAAGCAACGACATGATCAACATCGGGTTTCGCACAAGTTTCAGGTGTGCGAAAAAGTTTGGTTGCATTTGTAGAAAGAATGCCTTACCGGAGCCCATCGGAAGCTCAGACCACTCCGATATGGTCCTTACACCATTACTAAGGCTGTGGGAGATAATGATTTTGAGCTCAACATTCCCCCATTCCTTGGCTTGCACCCAATGTTCAATGTGGACTGCCTTCGACTATACTTCCCACCATTATTGGACACATCAGGCATTGTAGAATAGCTCACACCAATAGAGTTAAACCCAAATTTCACGTAACAAGCCACAACTGATCGGATTATTGACACACAAGTCAAGAGCAGTCACCAGCAAAAGATCCAACTATGTCGGGTTGTCAAAGCTGGTCAACTCCTGCCCCAAGATAAGTGGATCACCAGGGACCAGGTTCAACAAAATTTTCGTCACCTCATGGAGGCTCTACAAGCAATAGGGACCATTTCTTCCTAAGGGTGGAGGGATGATCTAGGTGGATATTAGTGGGAACCCACCTATCCCACCTAGATTTCTAGTTACTTTCTTTTGTTTCCTTGTTTATTTCATCATTTACTATTTTTAGCAGTTTTTTGGGTCCTTAACTTCCGGAGTAGTTTTGACCCCCTAAACGGCATTTTTTTTAGGTCTGCTACAGGCCCGTAGCCGTATGCAATGGTCTGTGTCAAAACTTGTAGTACTTGGAGAGAGACCTTTTCAACAAGGTATCGTACCATCAAACGGAGATAATATGACCAAGTTATGACCCCGAGAAGTTGGTTGCCCAACTAACCCCGACAGGGCCTACAAACTCTTGGCGTTGCATCTCTCAGGTTTATGGTTTTGGTTATTGAGGGTTTTCTCACATTTTTCAATAATAAATAGGCCCTTGAGCCTCATTGTAACATAGTTCAGAGGCATGTATCCGCCACATCTCTTCTCAAAGATAAGCTACCATCACCCGAGCTAGCCTTTTTTTCATTATGTTTGTAAGCATATTTCAGTATATGATATTAATGAAATGAAGTGTTATTCCTACTACATCTTTGTATTTATGGTTATATCTGTAATTTGTTGTGTTCTTGTTTAAATTCGGATCATTTCTTGTCACCTTGACTGCATTCTCCAATGACTTAGTTTCTTAAAGGAAAACCTCATGTTAGATGTTATCCTTTAAAGTCCCTAGGAAGACATCAATTAGATGCTCCTATGGAATATCAATTACCTTGATATTCACTCTTTGGAATTCCTCAATGTGCTCCGCAATTGATCCCTTTTGTTCAAGATTTATCAATTGGATAATGAAGGTATTTCTCTTTGTATTCTCATAATGTGTTATCAATTCCTTCGTAAAATTTTCCAAGTGACAAGTGATTTATGAGAACAAATCCATCGATACCACACAAATTTATTAGGTTCTAAATATAAAGATAAAATGTGTGCCTTTTGTGTGTGTTTCATGTTGTGTAGATCAAAAAACTACTCCATCTGTAGTATCCATGTTTCAAATTACTTTCCATCACACTTCCTCATATCGATCTTCGGAATATGGTTGGTCTTCAACCTAAAGTTAAAGTTTCTATAATCATGATTCACATTCATTTTGTTCTCATCATGAGTTTCATGAAATACCTTGTCACCACTAGGAAGCATTTCTTGTAGAAACTTTTTCAAACCTTCCTTCAAAGCTTCCATGTATGCTTTTATGTCTACTTTCATTTCTTTCAGGTCATCTTTGGTTTATCTTTGTGAAAGTGAAATTTTTTGCACTTGGTCTTGTAATTTTGATATATCATATTGCATTTCTTCCTCTTCTTCATGCGTCATAGTAGATATTTTTTAGGGATTAATGGGTGTAGAACATTTTTGTTTAGGAGGCATTTTTGGACCACTTAATTATTTATGTGCTTCACTATGCCCTTTGAATCACTTCAAACTGATTTTTCAAACAAACGTTATGCAAATTTAAAAATACACACCTTTTAAGAGCTTGATTTTGAGCTTTTCGATCTAGCTGAACTTGAAACTATTGGATCTCTGTGATTTTAGCCTCCCAAGGTCTAAAATTGCACCTTGATGTAGCTCTATATGTCGAGTTTCCAATGTCACAAGTTAGATAGAGATTGGTTTCTTCAATTTAAATTTATGCCAAATCTCCCACAATGACTAAATTATTGATTGGTTCAATAGAGAAAACTTGTACGAGATGCCATGTGTCACTGTTTCAACCTTCGAACTTGAAACTAAAACCCAAAAAACTAAAATTTGTTCACTTTTTGTCACATTTCTAAAATTCAAATCCAATGTTTGAAGAAAAATTTATGATGATTTTCCCCAGGACACCTGTTTGAGACTGAATTTTGGAGCATACAAAAACCTTAACTTTGTTGGACCATATCTCCGAAAAATATAGCGAACCAATGTCCAAAATTTTAACCAAATGTTAATCAAGATTTCTCCTTCACGTGGTAACAATTTCAAGGTTTGAAGCTTCATAGAAAAAAAAATTATAGAAAAAATTCCATGATGACATGTTTTAAGTAGCAATACCTTAGGATCAAGACCTTTGACACAAAATGTTATGTATCTAGATAAACATAACACAAAAACATAAGAAAATATAGATCAATGACTTGATAATAAGCCACTTTGAGAGGGAAGCCTCCCTTTACATCACATAAATGAACAATTCTTGGATCATTCAAGTGACAAGTCTTCCTTGGTATATATAAGAGTCTAAAGGGTCAAAATATAATTAGGGTCTACATAACAATAATAATGTAAGGGCATAAAAATAACAATATTGGGGCTACACTAGTATTATAGGAACCTAACAAAAACATTTATTATATCTTCTCATTAACATCTTCTCATTTACTACTACCATAAGATTATCAGGCTCATAAACCTCATTTCCACTCTGATACCATGTTAAGAATTGACATGCACTACAAGGAAATGACCCTCTAGTAGAGTTTCTATGGAAACCCCTATAAAAATAGCTCAAAAATATGTTTGTAGCAAAGGTCACTAGTAGAGTTGGGTGTGAATATGTTTTAGCAGATGATTTTTAACGGTGCATCTATAATACACTAACGCACTGATGTGTTACTATAACTAGACACATTGATGCTTAATAGCATATGGCGCACTGTGGCAAAGTTATTTTTTATAAAAATAATGGTGCACTAAGTACATAAGGCACACCGGTGTGTATACTACTTGATAGCACCGGAAAGGAGTTAAATTTGAAAAAACATCATTTGTAAAATTCATTTTGCCCATTCTGGTGTCATACTCTCATGATGCCCTGGTGCATAAACAATATGGTGCACCATTGTGGGGTTTTAATTTAAAAAATAGCATTGTGATTCTTATATCAAACGCACCAGTGTCATTAATTGAACTGAAGGCCCAAATGCTTAATAGAAAATGGTGCACTGTTGCAGGGTTATTTCTTATACAAGTGAAAACAACGGTGCGCTACGCATATAAGGCACATCAATGTGTATACTATTCAATATCACCAGGAAATGGTTAAATTTAAAAAAAAAAATCGGCCGTAGAATTCATTTTCACCATTTTGGTGCTATACTCTCATGAAGCACCAGTGCAATAACTGTTTACGAAAGCCTCAGTGCATAAAAAACATAGTGCACTCTGGTAGGGTTTTTAATTTTAAAAATGTCGGTGTGCTTCTTAGATAATACGCGCCAATGCTATTAATAGAACCATACAACTCATTGCTTAATATACAATCGTTCATCGTGGAAGGGTTATTTTTTATAAAAATAAAAAACATTTGTTTTCTGAGTAGAATAGATGCATCGGTGCGTATGCTACTCGATAGCACTAGACAATGGTTAAATTTTTAAAAAAGGTTCCAGTCAAAATTCATTTTCCCCATTCCGGTGATATACTGTCATGAAGCACCTATATGATCCCTATATACGAAAGCCTCGATGCGTAAACAACATGGTGCACATGGAAGGGTTTCTAATTTACAAATGTGGTGTGGTTCATATAAAATAAGCATCAGTATAGGTAATAGAATTGTATGTCCAGTGCTTAACATACAATAGCGCATCGTGGCAGGTTTATTTTTTATAGAAGTAAAAACAATGATGTGTTGTGTAAGTCGGGTGCCCTAGTGCATATATTAATCGATAGATCCGAACAAGGTTAAATTAAAAAAAAAATGTTGGTAGTAAAATTGATTTTCACCATTTCAATGCTATATTCACATAAAGCACTGGTTCTTTCCCTTTTTACAAAATCCCATGTGTGTAAAAAACATGGTGCACCATGGCAAGGTTTTTAATTTAAAAAGCATCAATGCAATACTCATATAATAAGAAATGGTGCCATTAACAGAACGATACGTCCTTGTGCTTAATAGACAATGGTGCACCGCTTGAGGGTTATTTTTTTTAAGTTAAAAATAATGATGCGCTAAGTAACTATGGTGCATTGATGCGTATACTACCCGATAGCACTGGACTAGTGTTAAATTTAAAAAAAAAAAAGTCATAATAATCATTTTCACCATTCCGGCACTATACTCCCACGAAGCCCTGCTTCTATGACCTTTTTCGAACACCCCAATGCATATACAACATGGTGCACCGTTGTAGGGTTTTTAATTTGAAAATATTGGTGTGTTAGGTGAATCCGAAGCATCAAAGCGTATACTACTCGATAGCACCAAACAAGGGTTAAATTTAAAAAATGACAGCCGTAAAATTCATTTTCACCATTTCGATGCTATACTCCCACGAAGCACCAATGTTATTCCTTTTCCTGAATGACCCGGTGCATATAAAACATGTTGCATTGTGGAAAGTTTTTTAATTTAGAATTAGCGGTGCTTTTCCAACATAGCAAACATCAGTGTTGTTAATAGAACAGTACACCCCAGTGCTTAATGGACAATGTTGCACCATTGTACGATTATCTTTTATAAAAATGAAAAATAAACGATGTGTTAAGTGAATAGGAAGCCCCAGTGTGTATAACACTCAATAGCATCAGAAAAGGGTTAAATTTAGAAAAATTTCAGTCATAAAATTCATTTTCACCATTTCAGTGCTATACTCCCATGAAGCACTGATGTTTTTCCTGTTTTGAAATGCCCCGGTGCGGAAATAAAATGGTGCACCACGACAAGGTTTTTAATTTAAAAATTTGCAGTGCACTTCATACATAATTCACACAATTACGTCAGGTAATCAAGTGAACTCGAATAGGGTGAAATAAATAAATAAACTTACTGATTTTAAAATTCATTCTTACCATTTGCAGTTTTGTAGAGATCTCAAGCACCAATGCTACTTTTGCCTCTTTGAAGGCCCTGCCATTGGTGCTTCCCTTGCTTGCCATCTTCCCGTCCATTGCTCACTGCATGCCTTTCGAATTTTGTCAAATGGTGGTCAAATTTTATTCTTTCAATTGTAGAAATTTTGAATAATAAACACTTATTCACAGAGATTATCCCGATTATACACTATTGCGGAATACATGCACAATACATAATCTCCTCTACGTTGATCGTCAATTTAGCAGCATCAAAAACAATGAAACATCAATCGCATGCACACATTAACACAATATGTAACCCGGGGAAAGCTTACAGCTGAAAACCCCACACTATCTGTATATTAATGATTGAGAACATGTAACAATACATAGTACAATACTCCTCACAAGTATCCAACACTATCTCCACCTGTTACACACAAAACTAGCTCAGATCCGAACAAGTCACAAGTTCAAATCTCCTTCACTTCTTTGCCTGCCTCTATTGCACAATACCAGGTGAAAATCACATGAGCAAAGGCTATTTCACTGGGCATACACTGCGCAATCCTCATGGGCATACTCAATCCATTGATTGTGCAAGATCTCATGCTCAACTATAGTCACAACTAATATCAATCTTAACCTCTAACACCTGTCTCCATTGAACTGTACATGCATTGAGTTAACTGATGTATTCTTCAGTTGCATTATGAGTTAATAATTAGTGAATTAATTTAATCAATTAATTCACATCACTCATCATTGGTCTATTTGCAGTTAGACTAATTACAACTAGTTTAACCAAGTCAAAGTGAACACAACTCCATCAACTCCACATCCAACTCCACCAAACTCAACTGCTTGAGTTCTAATTGAAGTCCTGCATGCAATAGCTCAACTGACCCACAAAGAAAGCGCATTTCCTTCTGACAGCTGCATGTGCCACATCTGTAGCTCAAAATGAAGTGCTCCAAGAGGATAATATAATGTTTATAGTCTAAATATTATTATGAGACAATAATATTTGACTTTTCTATTTTTAGCCTGGCAGTCTAAAAATAGACTCTAATCACTCCGCTATGAACCAGAAATAGAAGTCCATCTATTTTTCCCAACACGACCAATCATCCATAAACAGCATCCTGCAACTCATAGACCATGATCCATATGTCTAAAAATAGACATAGTCTAAAACTAGACTTTGCGCCAAAAATACCCTGCGGGCCCACTTAGTGAAGGCGACTTCTTTCCACTAAGCTCCATCATCTTGTTGCATTCTCAACACTCCCTCTCAACAAGATATTGTTGAGCTAATTTGTGGACCTAAATTAACACAATTATTTCTTATCAATCCGGGTTGTTTATGCTTTGAGGCAAGTTCACTATATGTGAAGATCAGATGTAATCAAACCTTGAAAGATAAGTTATTCAAAAGCTAAAAGTAATACATTCTATAACTCTAATTCAATCAGCTTAAAAAGAGAAAAACATTGAAAGGGTTCTTGACCTCAAGAAGTCCACCTTCACCTCAATTATCACTTAATGAATCAGAGATTGAAACCAAAAACTTAAGATGGATAAATTATTAATGAAAGAAGCTCTTAACTTAAGAGACACATAAGGTATTCCATCATAATTCATTCATCTCAATATCCAAATCTCAATGAAAAACTACTTGCATGCAAACAAAAGAAACTAGTTTTGATTCATCATTTTAGCAGAAGGGATGCCCAACTTGAACACCTGTTTTTCCAACTCAATAAAGTTATGAATAAGCTATTAACTTAATGAAATCAATCACTATGCATAAACCATAAAGCAAACTGAAATAAAGCTTTGAAAAACTAGTGCTACAATCAACCAGATTACAAGGAAATGAAACTAGTCTACAAGGAAGTGTACTTAGCTTGGAATGGGGGCCCTCCACCCTTGCCTTGCACACTTTGAGAGGTGATATCAGAAGCTTAAATTCAGTCACACATCCATAGCATTGAACAGCAAAATAATAATAACACAAGTCTTCAAATTAACTCCTCAATCCAAAGATGTCACAGCATAAAAGTATATCACAAAATCAATACATAAGCGATCAAAGTTTTGGCTTTAAATAAGAAGTCTCATGAACAAACTGATCTATATTCACTCAAACAAACTCATCTACTCTCATCCACCTATCTAAGTCGAATTCATTACTCCCATCCCAAGAAAGATGACCATTCCTATGAAATCTCAAAACTGCCCTATTTCTATGGGATTCCTGAATGACTAGTCATGGTTGACTAGCACCAAATGGGCCTAATAAAGCTTGTTCTGTTCGAACTAAGCATTGCTAGCTTAGTCCTAGTTCCCAAGCTGTTCATCCATGCATTCCATTCGTGCCCAAGTGTCCTGCAACCATATCAACCATAGAGCTATTACAGGAATTTCTGAATCTGCCAATTTTGCACTAAAAACCAAATTTTCATAAAAACTTTAGAAATTGAAAAATTAAAATTAAATACCTGAATGGATATCAAATATACATCAAAATGGGATAAATCAAGGGAAAATGGATGGAAAATAGATGGATAAGTAAGTTTCTCTGAGAAAAAATAAGACCAAAACTAAGGCCCAACATCTCTCCCTTGCTTATCATCAAGAATGTCCCCATGCTTGCTTGCTCCTCTTTGACCTCCATCTTTCTGTAATAGATTTTGTACCTGTAGATGCTTCCCGTTGTGCTGCCTTGGCCAAATAATCCAGACCTGTGTCATGTCTCTCCCTAAACAAAGCTGCCTTGACCTTTTGTTTTTCATACTTTGCCTGCCACATGTTCTTTTCCTTTAGCCATTTAAATACTTGCTTAGAAAGTAGATCATTTTTCCTTTTCAGCCTCCCCAATTCTTCATTTAATTTTTCATTTGCCTTAACCAATTTAGCATTATCTTTCTTATTTGCCTTGTTTTCTTCTTTTAATTGTTTCTCCAAGATTTTGCTAATTTCCAATTGGTCAGTTAAATCCCTGATTCTTCCCAAATTGATTTCTCTCTCAAAATCTTGTGTTGTTTTCATTAGTGATTCTGCTGCTGCATCATCATATGAAGAATCCTTCTCAAATACCTCTTGTGCAATATCATTTTCTACTTGCTATCTTGGGGAATATGTTTCTACTTCCTTGTCTAAATCACTGGGACTTTTATTCCTAAATCTTCTAGGAATAGACATAACAGATGTTTCATTTTCTTGCATGGCCATGCTATTCTGTTGTTTGGCTCTTGTTCTAGGATACAAGGGTGAGTTCATCAATCCTCTGTTTTCCTGCTCTGTTTTATCTTGTACCTCATTAACCTGTTCAATGAATTGATTTTTAGACATGAATTCTCGCCACACTATGCCCTGTGATCTCACCTGATACTCAACTAGGATTTTGATTAATCCTTGGTGGTAAATCTGTCCTGCTTTATGCTTGTGTTCATGTTTGACTGTTTCAATCATTCTCAAAAGGCTCCTATATAGGAAATAAGGAAAGTTAATCCTATCCTCCCCTTTTATATGTTGCAGAAGTCTGACATGATACAAGTGGGCCACGCTATATCCTCTATCACAGGTCAAAAACTTTTGGATAACCAAAACCAACTCACCCCATGGTTCATTAAACCATTCCCTGGGTATCCCTTTTTTTCTATCAAATGTCCCTTTCCGATTCTTCTCAAGAAAGAAAGTCCAAGCTTTCTCCTTGAAGTGCAGGCCTTTGTAATACGTCTCACCTATCATGGGTAGATCTAAAGCTTGGGAAAGATATTCCTGGGTTACAGGAATAATGACATCTCCCACCCGTGTCTGGTCTTGACTAAAATTGTTTATAAAATCCCTGGTTATTTGTTCAGAGTGGCCATCAAATTTTTGTAGGAAACTTATCATCCCTGCATGGTAAAGTTTTTCTATAGTTTCCTTCCCCCAGCTCTCTATCTGAAATTTTGGCTCGACTCTGACTGACATTGCTTCTGTAAACCAATAAATGAATTCCTCTGCTGTTACTAATTTCATTTTGACACAAAAAAAGATATAATTATTTGTTTGTTTTCAAAATGAAATTTTGAAAGCGAAGAAGCTTACCTTCCTCCTCTCAATCAACTAAATTCTGATCTCTGCTTGACTCTGTTCTTTATAACAACATTGTTTTAGTTCCCTGTTTAATACACCTGTATACCCTTGTTAATATGCTGCTCTCTATTTTTTTTTAAACAAAAATAAATATATAAACAATATCCATACATGCTCCTGGCCTTATTTTGTTGCAAAAATTCAAACCATTGTTTACTGTGTATATTCAACCAGGAAAATTGTGTAGTGCGCATGCATATGGCTCTTGGCCTCATAAAAAAAAAACATTCAAGATGCTCTCAGCCTAACCAAAAATATTTGAAAAAAACGCTTTTGACTGATCACAAAATTTGGAAATTATGCATACGGCCTCAATTACCAAAACAATTACCAAAAATACGCTCGGTTGCATAAAAAATATGGGCAAGAAGGCACTTGGCCTTAGCATGGCAGATTGAGGGCTATACACATACGCTCGGCCTCACAAACACAAATGATAATAAGAAAACACGGCGTATTTGGCTCAGCAATCAAATCTTATTTTAGCAAATCAAAATTTCACATGCATTATGCATTCAATCCTTAGGCACAGTAATCCCCTGTTTTCGGTGCAAACAAAACAACAGTGCGCAGCAAGGGTTATGGACG
Source organism: Pinus tabuliformis (assembly GCA_031772625.1). Taxonomy (NCBI): domain Eukaryota; kingdom Viridiplantae; phylum Streptophyta; class Pinopsida; order Pinales; family Pinaceae; genus Pinus; species Pinus tabuliformis. The sequence continues at coordinate 1,012,772,935 of CM062816.1, read as the reverse complement.
CATGTCGTTTCATAACAGTTGACCGTTTGTTTTGACGTTTGAACCGGCGCAATCAAAACAATGTATGGCAATAGACAAGCGCAGTGCGCAGTTTATAACATTCACATTTTGATTCCCACTCACCGCCATTCAATATAACATGCCATAACAATTAAGTTTCGTGCCTCCTTTGTGTATTGTTTCCATTGTTAACACGGCATACCATAAAAATTCCTTATAACAATGTCAAATCTTAAACGTGTTAACCATGCATGCATTGTCATTTAAGGGAAGTGTGATCCATTAGCAGTGCATTCCAAGATTCACGCAACGAATCAACGGATTTGAGGCTATGGTTTCGTCTTACCTGTTATTAACGAGCGCTTTGAGGGATATCCGGCGCTCCAAATCCTTGTTTCAACTTGTGCAATTGACTGGTGGCAGGGACAGAGCAATTGTAACCATTAATTTAGATAGTTCATGACCTTGACTTACTGTATGCCGAGCTTTAAACAACTAGCGCCTTACCTGATTAAATCCAAAAAATCTGCTATCCTTGAACGTGAAACCAGGGATTAATTCCTTCTTTAAATCTGCCCCAACTCAATTCACTCTTCTTTTTACTATGCTGCGGCCTCAAACACCATTGCTCTGAGCTATTTGGCAATGAAGATTATGGTTTAAACAGCGCAAAGCTCAGTCGGCTCATGACCGTTTCAGGGCTGTACTGTGCTTTGTGTCCATTGGTGTTTACAATGCGTGGTTTACATGGCTGTCCTGTTTGACCAGTCGCCCGACTGTGTCATGAGGATGGTCGAATCATTGTTTTCATACGCATGACCCCTGCGCAGTATACTGTCCAATGACCATGAGTTGCCATGCCACCGTGTTAAGCTCGTACCTGTGTGTTGGCCGGTAGTTGTTTGGGGTTAACGTTTTATTTATTACAGTTGTTTTACCATTATGCCCACCGTCATGCGCTTGCAATGATATATAACCATTGCTTGTTTTGCAATGATTCGCATGCAATGATATTTCAACCTCCCCGCCGTAACGTTTCAATTGTTGTTTTATATGCGGCCATCCACCATTTATATCATACCATTGTGTTATGAACCGTCACTTATAACTGCATCATATACCATATGTTGTGCACCACTTATCATATGCGCGTTGGGTGATATAAATAATTTGAGCGCATTCACACATTTTGTTTTGAACTATGGTATATGTTGTATGACATAACTTTTGATTTCCATATAGCGCATGGGGTTTATTTGATTTGTATAACATAACTTTATAATTTTAAAATGACCATTTGGGTCATATTTAAAATTATCACCATCACTAATGCTTTGAGTTGTATGTGCAGGTTGAAGGTTGTCCCAGTTTGGTCTTTCTAAGCTCGTAAAGAAAATACTTTAGGAGTAATAGGGAATATGTATGGAAATGAAAGGGAATAGGGTTATAAGGTATAAAAGTATGGAAATGAAAAGGAATAGGGTTATGATGTATAAGGGTTATAGGCTATGAATGATAATGACTATCCTCAGGTACTAATTTCAATTTAACAAAAACTAAAAATTCCTAAGAAAAATTTGAATTTTTAAAGCACAAAATGACTATACATATACTCCCCTGGATGATGGTTGTACAAGTGAGATGAAATCAATTGATCAGATGTTGTAGATGGATCAAAATGTAAACTTTATTGCTGCTCCTTGTTCTTCATGTTCTAGTTCTTGAATTGATAATCAGGTCCCTCTGTAATGATTCGTTGTTTCAGGTCCCTTTCACTGCTTACAAAATATGCACATGTTGTGTTGACATTGGCAGGTATTCCAGGTCCCTTGGCAATGATTTGTTATGTTAGGTCCCTCTATTGACAATACAAGTTTTGTCTATACTTCAGCGTTCCAGCTAAAGAGCTGATGTTTGCAACTTCAGCTGTCCACTTAAAGAGCGAATGCAAGTCTCCCCCTTGTTGAAGATATGACTTGTCCTCAAGTCATTGGTTGGTGGAGTGTGCCTGCATTAAATGTATCTGAGAACAATAGAACAAGTAGAAGGAATTCATAGAGTCCAAGTTGCCCTGGTTTTCCCCTATGAATTCGTGCTTGCAAAGTGCCAGTTGCCTGGTTTTCACTTGCAAACAATTTATTTATTTATTTTATGTTTTTTTTTTAATTTTTTTTTTATTCAACTACTAGACTGGAAGATGGCTGATCCTGTGCCATGAGTTCCAGTTCTGTATCTTCGATCAGCTGTTTCATAAATGCTTCTTTACTGATAGGCCTATTGTAAACTTTGAGCCTATGTCCATTCACTATAAATGAGGTGGAATCCTGGTCGATTGTCTTGATCCTGACTGCTCCATTATCAAAGATTTCGTCAATTTCATATGGGCCTAGCCAGTGTGTTGTGAACTTCGCTTTGAAGTCTTTGAATTTGGAGTCGAAAAGTAATGCCCAGTCTCCCTTGTGAAATGTCTTTGTTTTGATATATCTGTCGTGCCACTTCATTCTTTGTTGTTGCACCAATGTAGTATGTTCCATGGCTTGCTGACGATGCTCATCTAACTGATTCAGTTCCATGATCCGCTACTGTTGTGCTTCTGTCAAGTCGAGTCCTAGTTCAGCTGCTAGTCTGTATGTATGTATCTGAAACTCTATAGGCAGTAGGGCCTCCTTCCCATATACTAACTGGTATGGATTGAAACCAGTTGTAGTTTTCCATGTGATCCTGTAGGCCCAGAGTGCATCTTTTAATTTTTCAGACCAGTCTTTTCGGTTCATCTGTACTGTTTTTGTCATGATATTTTCTAGGACTTTATTTGTTGATTCGACCTGCCCATTTGCTTGTGGATGATATGGTGTAGATTTCCTGTGTTTGATCTTGTATTTCTCCGTTAGATCTCGTACCAGCTTTGATGTAAACTGTGTGCCCTGATCTGTTACAATTTGTCTAGGTACTTCATATCTGACAAAGATTTCTTCAAAAAGAAAGGTGACCATTGTATCTTCTGTTGCTCTGTTTACTACTTTTGCTTCTTCCCATTTGGTTACATAGTCTGTACATACTAAGATGTACCTCTTCCCATTTGATGGTGGATTGATAGGTCCAACAAAGTCAAGTGCCCACTGCTCAAATGGTTCTATGAGAACCTGGGGCTTCAGCGGCATTTCATCTAATGTTATTAGTCGTCCTATTCTCTGGAAGCTGTCACATTGCTTGACATATTTCTTAGAATCTCTGAAGATGGATGGCTAGTAATATCCTAGTTGCAGCACCTTATATGTCGTTCGTTTATCTGCAAAATGGCCACCACATGGTTCATCGTGACATGCTCTTAAAATGTCTAATATTTCGTCCTCCCGTACACATTTTCTAATTATCAAGTCTGAACCAGTATAAAATAAATCACCATTGACCCAAGTATATATAGAGCTTGCTCTAACAATTTTTTATTTTTGCTTTTTAGTGAATTGAGCTGGAAACCTTCCAGAAGATAAATAGTTTGCAATATCTGCAAACCATGGTGTTTTGACTGTGATGGCAAATAGATGTTCATCTGGAAAGTTATCTGCAACTGGATTTGGATCGTGGGGTGAGTGTATGCGGGACAGAAAGTCAACCACTTGATTTTCTTTGCCTGGCCAATCTTGTATTGTGATATTAAATTCTTGCAACAACAGTAACCATCTTGTTATTCGTCCATTGGTGATGGGTTTATTCATCAAATATTTGATTGTTGAATGATCAGTATGAATGAAAACTTGATATCCTGTTATATAGTGCCGGAATTTATTTACTGCATGTATAACGGCTAACATTTCTCTTTCTGTGACTGTGTAGTTCATTTCTGCAGGTGTTAGATTTTTGCTTATAAAGTATATTGCATAAGTGAACAAGTTCTCCTTCTGTCCAAGAGAGGCACCTATCGCAGTATCAGATGTATCAGTTGATATATGAAATGGTAAAGACCAGTTGGGCCCACGAAGAATGGGGGCAACTGACAATTTCTCTTTCAGAATTTGAAATACATTTTGACAATCATTTGTCCATTGAAATTCGATATCTTTTGCTAATAGTTTGAACAGAGGTTGGGCTATTTTACTAAAGTTTTCAATGAATCGTCTATAATAGCCTGCATAGCCTAAGAAACTTCTTACCTCTTTCTGTGTTGTAGGAGGCATTAAGTTTACTAGGACTTGGATTTTTGCTGGATCCACCTTTATTCCTGAAGCAGAAATGTGGTGTCCCAGAACTATTCCTTCTGTCAACATCATATAGCATTTCTCATTGCTTAATGACAAATTTGTTTCAATGCATCGTTTCAAAACTTTCTCAAGGTTGTTTAAGCAATCATTGTATGTGTTTCCGTAGACTGTGAAGTCATCCATATAGACCTCTACACATTCATGAATTAGATCAGCAAATATTGCAAGTACTGCTCGTTGGAAAGTTGCAGGTGCATTGCATAGACCAAATGGAAAAACATTATATGCATAGGTTCCCCATGGGCAAGTAAATGTTGTCTTGTCTTGGTCTTCTGTTGCTATTCTTATCTGGTTGTATTCGCTAAACCCATCTAAGAAGGAGAAAAATTTCTTCCCAGCTAATGAGTCTAACACTTGATCAATGAATGGTAGAGGAAAATGATATTTTAGTGTAGCTTTGTTTAATTCCTGATATTCCACACATACCCTCCACTTTCCATTTTTCTTTGGTACAATAACCAGTGGAGAAACCCATTGACTATCTGAAATAGGATAGATGAATCCAACTTTTAACAATTTTTTAAGTTCTTCTTTCACTATCTCCTTCATCATGGGATTCATTCGTCTTTGAGGTTGTCTTACAGGTTTAAGTTGATCATCTGTATAGATGTGGTGGATACATGTGCTAGGATGGATTCCTTGCATATAAGTATAATCCTAGGCAAAAGATTTTGAATATTTCTGTAATAATGCAATTACCTCTTGCTCTTGTGTTGATTGCAATTCATTTCCAATGTTTAGATGTTTTCCAGGATGAACCTCAATCGTTTTGATTGTTGGCTTGGAGATTGTGTTTACAGGAAAGATGTCTATAAAAGATTTCTGCAAAGTTTGAATTGTACAAGTTTCCTAAAAGCATTGATTCAAAAGGTTACTTGCAGCTTCATATTGAGCTTTCCTAAGCTGCTCTGAAATACTTGGTTCCGAAATGAAAAGATCCATTAAGTCTTCATTCCCTTCTTCTTCTCTAAAATCGAAGAATTGATTTATACTTAAAACTGATTTTGTTTGTTGTTTTTCTTGAGTTTCAAGTACTGATTCTAAAGAAGTTGATTGTGCAGGTGAATAAAGAGTTATGTGTTTCCTTTCATCTCCATGTGAAATAATCATGCTTCCAGATCTGCCTCCTATGAAGGCATCAGCGGTAGCTAACCATGGTCTGCCTAAGATTAGAGGATGTCCTCCCAAGTTTGTCTTTGGTTGCAAGATCAAGAAGTCAACAGGATACTCCCATGAATCCAAAGAGACTATGATATCTTCTAATATTCCTTCAGGAACAACTTTAGATCTATCGGCTAGTTCCAAGATTGTAGAAGTTGATCTAATGTTGTTTAAATGCAAAGTTTTCATTGTCTCCATTGTCATTACGTTTATAGCTACTCCCAAGTCTATTAATGTATTTGGTACTGAGAAATTATTTATTGATATAGTAACCATTGGGATACCAGGATCAATATATTTCTCTACTATAGTTTGTGTAGACATGAGGCTTGCTAATTTACCAATGACTTGGATTGTAGTAGGATCCTTTTTCTTTTTCTATGATTTTTGAATGCACAATTCCTTTATTGTTTTAGCATATATTGGTATTTCTTTAATTGCCTTCAACAAAGGAATTTTTACATAAGCATTTTGTAACTCATCTAAGATATCAAATTCAGGAAGGATTTTTTTGTTTTGTTGTTCCACTAACCTTTCAGGATAAGGTTGTGTTTGTGTTGTAATATTTGTTCCTTTCTGATTTTGTATCTCAGTTTGTGATGTTTCAGGTGATTCTCCTCGTTCAGTTGGTTCTTCTATGATTGGAGGAGAATCCTTTTTAAGCACTTTTCCAGACCTTAGATGGACATCATTAAGAGGAAGAATCGAATATGTAGGAAAACATGTTGCTTCCTCTACAGTGTATGCAGATTTGTCCACCTTATTATTTGGATTGGCCATTGGTTGGGCTGGTAGTTGAGTTGGTCTGGGTTGATTTGTGGGTAGTTGTAACTGTTGTGGTTGGGTCAACAACGATGGTGGATTCTGCTGTGGAAATGGGATGGATTACGGATATGCAGAATGTTGTTGTTGAAAGGGTATGGATTGTGGATATTGTGAATATGCAAATGGTTGTTGGTATTGTTGCTGGTATTGTTGTTGATACTGTTGAGGTGGCTGGTTTCCATAACCATATCCTCTCCAACCTTGTGCAGGTTGTTGTGAATATTGTTGTGGAGGCCAAGCTTGCCATGGCATTGGAGGGGTCCAAGGATTGTGAGGTGGATAGGGATAATTTTGTTGAGGGAATTGCTGCTGATTTGGTTGAGGCATCCTAGGTTGCCATGGTCTTCGTGGTGCTACATAATAGAAACCTTCTATCCCTGACACTTCTTCCATTGAGTTCATTTGTAATTCTTTCAATTTTACACAATTCTCTGTGGAATGATTTTCTGTACAAAGACCACAAACCTGAATACTATCCAAAGGACATTCTCTCAAAGGATGTTTCTTTTTACATTTGGAACAAAAGATTGCTAGAGCTTGTTCTTGTTCTTCTTTCTTCTTGTTTGCCTTTAGCACATCTACTTGTGTCCCTAATGTACTCAAGAGATCTGTTTTGGAATTTTCCAATAAGCTTCCTATTTCAGCTCTTGTTATCCCTCCTGCAGTTGACTTTGCTGCTTTTGAACTTACTTCCCTTCTTCTGGTTTTTGATCTTCCTCTAGAATATTTTTGACATAACTCAACAATTTCATCGAATGGTAGGTTTGAAATGTCTCCTTTCCATCACATTCAAAATGTCAAGGTATTCATCCCTTACACCTTTGAGAAAGATCGTGCGAACGGTTTCTTGATTTAGAGAGTGTTGTTTAGATTTCTGTAGATTATATGCAAATCTTTCCAAATATTCTTCTAAACTTTCATCTTCTTGTTGTGTCATTCTAAAAACATCTTCCTTTGAATCTCTAGATCTACAATAAGCTTGATATTTCTTAAGGAAGACAGATTGCATATCATCCCAAGAGGCTATTGTTTGTTCTCCTAAACCCATAAACCATTTCAAAGCTGCTGCTTTTAATGTTGCAGGGAAAAGACGAAGTTTATGAACGTCATCAGTATATCCATATGTTCTACATAGAATATCAAATTCAAACATGAATGCATCAGGATCTTCTGTAGACATTCCATAAAAGTTTGGCAATACAGAAGGTGGAATATTTTTCATTTTTACTTCTTCTCCTAATATTGCACTTGTGTCTACTATTGGAAAACCAAAAGTAGTTTCTTGATCATTTCCATCTTCTTGTCTTTTCCGATCGTTTTCTAGCTTCCTATCATTTTCTTGTTTTGCCTCTTCTTCTCTTTTTATTCTCCATTCTCTTTGTTGTCTTTCATATTCAGCCCTTTGTTGTTCAGGAGTGAGAATAACGGATCCATGTCCCTCTTCTGCCATTGATTGATTTGTTTCAATTTCAAGTGGAATTTCAAGTTGTTGGAAGATATGAGGATTTATGGATGGAAAGACAGGTTGTTTTCCTTTAACAATTTCTTTTTGTTTTCCGGAAGTGGAGAATTGTTTTTGTTTTGCTTCCCAAGCTAACCAAGTTTGCCTTTCAATCAAGGTTAATCTTTGTCCAGTTCTTTTTTTTTCTGCCAACTCCTCAATTATTGGATTACCAGTAACTGGGGTGTGTGATGATCCTATTTCTACTTGTGGGGGGTTTTTGATAAATCTACCTTGAGGATCTCTATATCTAGGCATAAAGAAACATAACTAAAAAGGAATGTAACTAATGTTTTTGTTGTTTTGAAATTTATCTTTCTATTGACTATGCCGATATTTTCCTCCCCAGCAATGGCGCCAAAATGCTGAGCTAATTTGTGGACCTAAATTAACACAATTATTTCTTATCAATCCGGGTTGTTTATGCTTTGAGGCAAGTTCACTATATGTGAAGATCAGATGTAATCAAACCTTGAAAGATAAGTTATTCAAAAGCTAAAAGTAATACATTCTATAACTCTAATTCAATCAGCTTAAAAAGAGAAAAACATTGAAAGGGTTCTTGACCTCAAGAAGTCCACCTTCACCTCAATTATCACTTAATGAATCAGAGATTGAAACCAAAAGCTTAAGATGGATAAATTATTAATGAAAGAAGCTCTTAACTTAAGAGACACATAAGGTATTCCATCATAATTCATTCATCTCAATATCCAAATCTCAATGAAAAACTACTTGCATGCAAACAAAAGAAACTAGTTTTGACTCATCATTTTAGCAGAAGGGATGCCCAACTTGAACACCTGTTTTTCCAACTCAATAAAGTGATGAATAAGCTATTAACTTAATGAAATGAATCACTATGCATAAACCATAAAGCAAACTGAAATAAATATTTGAAAAACTAGTGCTACAATCAACCAAATTACAAGGAAATGAAACTAGTTAACAAGGAAGTGTACTTAGCTTGGAATGGGGGCCCTCCACCCTTGCCTTGCACACTTTGAGAGGTGATATCAGAAGCTTAAATTCAGTCACACATCCATAGTATTGAACAGCAGAATAATAATAACACAAGTCTTCAAATTAACTCCTCAATCCAAAGATGTCACAGCATAAAAGTATATCACAAAATCAATACATAAGCCATCAAAGTTTTGGCTTTAAATAAGAAGTCTCATGAACAAACTGATCTATATTCACTCAAAAAAACCCATCTACTCTCATCCACCTATCTAAGTCGAATTCATTACTCCCATCCCAAGAAAGATTACCATTCCTATGAAATCTCAAAACTGCCCTATTTCTATGGGATTCCTGAATGACTAGTCATGGTTGACTAGCACCAAATGGGCCTAATAAAGCTTGTTTTGTTAGAACTAAGCATTGCTGGCTTAGTCTTAGTTCCCAAGCTGTTCATCCATGCATTCCATTCGTGCCCAAGTGTCCTGCAACCATATCAACCATAGAGCTATTACGGGAATTTCTGAATCTGCCAATTTTGCACTAAAAACCAAATTTTCATAAAAACTTTAGAAATTGAAAAATTAAAATTAAATACCTGAATGGATATCAAATATACATCAAATGGGATAAATGAAGGGAAAATGGATGGAAAATAGATGGATAAGTAAGTTTCTTTGAGCAAAAATAAGACCAAAACTAAGGCCCAACATCTAATAGCAATCTTAACCTCTAACACCTGTCTCCACTGAACTGTACATGCATTGAGTTAACTGATGTATTCTTCAGTTGCATTATGAGTTAATAATTAGTGAATTAATTTAATCAATTAATTCACATCACTCATCACTAGTCTATTTGCAGTTAGACTAATTACAACTAGTTTAACCAAGTCAAAGTGAACACAACTCCATCAACTCCACATCCAACTCCACCAAACTCAACTACTTGAGTTCTAATTGAAGTCTTACATGCAATAGCTCAACTGACCCACAAAGAAAGTGCATTTCCTTCTGACAGCTGCATGTGCCACATCTGTAGCTCAAACTGAAGTGCTCCAAGAGGATAAGATAATGTTTATAGTCTAAATATTATTATGAGACAATAATATTTGACTTTTCTATTTTTAGCCTGGCAGTCTAAAAATAGACTCTGATCACTCCGCTATGAACCAGAAATAGAAGTCCATCTATTTTTCCCAACATGACCAATCATCCATAAACAACATCTTACAACTCATAGACCATGATCCATATGTCTAAAAATAGACATAGTCTAAAAATAGACTTTGCGCCAAAAATACCCTGCGGGCCCACTTAGTGAAGGCGACTTCTTTCCACTAAGCTCCATCATCTTGTTGCATTCTCAAAACTCCCTCTCAAAAAGATATGGATTATCAGCAACCCCTATCCTGCCTCAGTGGTATTCGAATTTTCTCTTGGTGAGCGCCTTTGTCAAGATATCAACATCCTGATCCTCCGTTGGAATGTATGAAAGTAACATGATTCTCCGCTGCACACAATCTCTGATATGATGGTACCTGATGTCAATATGCTTAGATCTATCATGAAATACAGGATTAGCCAAGATTTTAATGCAACTCTGGTTATCACAGTAAATCACAGTAGGCTCCAAGTAAGAACTGAACAAACCGACCGAGATATTCTTCATCCATATAGCCTCACATGCAGCCAAACTTGCTGCCATATACTCGGCCTCTACTGAACTGAGTGCCACAGATCTCTGCTTCCTGCTGTACCAAGAAACTATTGTCGACCCGATACTGAAGACCCCTCCTAATGTGCTCTTTCTATCCATTGGGCTCCCTACCCAATCTGCATCCGTGAAGCCACATAGCTTCACCTCATCCTCTTGTATGTACCAAAAACCATATCCCGATGTGCCTCTAAGATAATGCAATACATGCTTGCCTGCCTTCCAGAAGAGCTTGGTTGGCTTAACCATAGCTTGTGAAAGCTAGTTAACAGCATAGCATATATCGGGTCATGTATTGACCAGATACATAAGCGACCCCACCAACTATCGATAAACAGTGGCATCCACTTCTTCTACCGAAGTGGCATCCTCGTTCCTCCAACCTCCAGGAAGAGGAGTATCAACAGGATTGCAACCATGCATGTTGAACTTCTCCAGTATCTCCCGAGCATACTTACCTTGAGAAACAAATAGTCCATCACTGAGCTACCAAATTTCCAATCCCAGGAAATAATGAAGGAGGCCCAAGTCCTTCATCTCAAACTCCTTAGCAAGATCATCCTTGCATGAAAGTATCAACAGATCATCACCCGTTAAAATCAAATCATCTACATCAAGTACAATGATAAGCAACTTACCCTCCACCACAATCTGGTATAGGTTAGGATCCACCTCACTCTTGGAGAATCCAAGTCCAGTGAAATAGCTGTCTATTCGTGTGTACCAAGCACGTGGTGCTTGTTTCAACCCATACAGTGCTCTCTTGAGCCTGCAAACATGCGACTCGCTGCTGAAGATCTCAAAACCTTCGGGCTGCTCAATGTACACCTCCTCCTCAATGACTCCGTTGAGGAACGCAGTCTTCACATCCATCTAATGAATGTGCCATCCCATCGGCGTTGAGAGAGCAAGAATCGTCTGTATGGAAGAATACCTTGCGACAGGTTCAAAGGTCTCCTCATAATCGATCCCCTCTATCTGTGAAAGCCTTGGGCAAAAAATCTTGCCCTGTACTTCTCCACATTCCTGTCAACTGCCTGCTTAACTTTGTAGATCCATCTCGAACCCACCACTGATTTCCCTTCCCGTCTAGGAACAATCTCCCATGCGCTGTTTCTGACAATCGAATCATACTCTTCCACCATGGCATCTACCCATGTGGGATCCTCCACAACTTCCTCGAAAGAGGATGGCTTAGTCACAACACATTTGCTCACAAGAGCCATATATCCAGTGTACCGATCAGGTGACTATCTCTGCCTGCGTTGAGTTGTAGGTGGTCCTACAACTTTCTCTACATCTTGAGCCAGTTGCTCAGCTTCTGTCAAGCGCTTTCGCCCTTTGATGGTTGGCACTGCATGAGTGGTCTCTTCCACTCCATGAACCCCGTCCTGTGGCTGACCACATCCTGAAGCTCATCTTTAGGAACTAATAGCTCCTCATCTGCATGCAAGTGTAGCTCCCTCTCAAGCAAACACTTCATGGCTTTCTCCTCCTGAAATTTTATATCCCATCACACAATAGTCTTACCACTATCTAGCAAATACACACGATAGTTGTGGGGCGTATCAGTGTACCCCACAAATATCCCAACCTCTGCGGTCGGCTCCAACTTCTTCCTGGCATCCTTCGTCACATGCATGTAAATGTTAGCACCAAAAATCCTCAAATGAGAAAGATCAGGCTTCTTACCAGAATAAGCCTCCTCGGGTGTACTCATGCCAAGTATCCTATGAGGACAACGGTTCTACACATATACTGCAGTATTGCATGCTTCTGCCCACAAGTGAAGGGGTAGGCCCTGATCATGCAACATCGCCTGTGCAACACCCACGATCGTTCTATTCTTCCACTCAGCAACTCCGTTCTACTGTGGGTTATGGGGAGCTATGAGCTCTCTTCGAATCCCTTCTGCACTGTAGAAATCCTTGAACTCGCAAGAGATGTATTCACCACCATTATCGCTCCTAAGAGCCTTCACCTTCTTCCCTGACTCCTTCTCAACCAGTGCTTTGAATTCATAGAACTTTGAGTATGTCTCGCTCTTCTTATGCATGTAGAAGATCCAGCACTTATGAGAGAAATCATCAACAAAAATCACATAATACATGTGCTTTGCTGTCGAAGCTACTGAGAAAGGTCCACACACGTCTGTGTGAATTCTCTCAAGGATAGTTGTGGCGCGACTATCCTTCTCGTGAAAGGTGGCTTTCACAAAATTTCCCAAAGTACACCCCTTGCACTAATCTGACTGCACAAGAGTGCCTTCAGGAAGCCCTGTAGTGATCTGCTGCAGTATCTTCAAGGCTCCATGGTGAAGGTGACCCAATCTCCTGTGCCATAGCTCGCCGTCATCCTGGCTCACCAATCCTTCTGCCTTGCATGCCATTACTGCGCAGCCATCTACATGCAATTGATAAAGGTTCCTCACTCGAACCCCTATCTTTCGAGTTTCTCCAGTTGTCTTGCTGTGCAGGAAAGCCTTTCCCTCGCTGAAGACAACATCATATCCCTTGTCTTCTAACATCGCCACAGAGATAAGATTCTTCTTCAATCCTGGAACATGCATCACTTCCTTCAATACAAAGGGTTTACTAGACTCCCTCTCAAAGGAAATGGTACCGATACCGGTCACACTGTATCTACCATCATCACCCATCTCGATGTGCACTCCAAGATCTTTGTCCTCCAGATCAGAAAACAAATCTCGATCTCCTATCATGTGAAAAGATGCACCACTATCCAAGAACCACATCGATCCCATCACACTTGAAACCAAGCATGCGATCAATGAAAAATCAAGCTCAAACTGCGAGGCTAGAGCCTCTCCTGCTGCAGATCCAGCAGCTTGCTTGTTCTTATTCTTCTGCGCAAAATTAGTGGCATAGTGTCCGTGCTAGTGACAGTGAAAGCACTTCACCTTCGACATGTCCTGCTTCTTGCCTTTCGTACCGAAATGAGAAGCTTTCTTTCTCTTCCCCTTCTTTTCTTTGGCAGCCAAAGCGAAATTTTCTTCATCAAGTCCCTTTGATGAAGATTCGTCGCTGGTATTCCGCCTGATCTCCTCTTACACAAGATCTGACCAAAGTCTCTCCCATCCTGGAAATTTCTCCCGACCATTGACAGAGTCCTAATAGGAATGCCAACTCTTCAGAAGACCAAGGAGAGCCAAGCTCACCAAGTCCTCATCATCGACAGTCACCCCCACACTTCCCAGCTCATCCCTGCACTGAGTGAACTTCGTGAGATACTTGGGCATATTGTATCCCTTCTCACATTTGATGTTTCTGAGTTTATCCTTGAGCGCCAGCTTCCTCTGATCGCTCTTGCTTTGGAATAGATCTGTCAACGCTTTCCACATCAAGTATGGAGAATTCTTACCATGCAGGCTGGACACAATGTGATCCTTCACGCCCTCCAACAAAATCCTTCGACACTTTGTTGTCTTCTTTTACCAAGCATCAACTTGCGCAGCATCAGTAGGCTTTGGGACATCAGCCTCTATGAACTCCTTCAGCCCGTTATCATCCAACACTGCCTCCATCCTGTCCTTCCATGCAATATAGTTTGAGCTGCCCTCAAGAGCATACTCCAATTGCAATCCGTTGAAAGACATTGCCACATTGATACCAAGAAAACACTGCTGCAAATTCGAATTCCACCAGCTCCAAACTCAACCACCTCTGATCTAGAATTCGTGAGAACAAAGTATTTCTTGTACAGAGATTGACTGTATGGGCTTTTACCAGATATCTCACCTTCCAAAGGAAGGATGAATCCAAAGGCTACCTGGCCCGATTATAGACTATGCTTGAAGAAATAAGATGTAAACACTTTCTGAATAATAGATCTAATGATCAAAAGCTCCGATACCATGTAGAAATTTTGAATAATAAACACCTATTCACAGAGATTATCCCGATTATACACTATTGTGGAATACATGCACAATACATAATCTCCTCTATGTTGATCATCAATTTAGTAGCATCAAAAACAATGAAACATCAATCGCATGCACACATTAACACAGTATGTAACCTGGGGAAAGCTTACAGCTGAAAACCCCACACTATCTATATATTAATGATTGAGAACATGTAACAATACATAGTACAATACTCCTCACAAGTATCCAGCACTATCTCCACCTGTTACACACAAAACTAGCTCAGATCCGAACAAGTCACAGGTTCAAATCTCCTCCGCTGCTTTGCCTGCCTCTATTGCACAATACCAGCTGAAAATCACGTGAGCACAGGCTATTTCACTGGGCATATACTACGCAATCCTCATGGGCATACTCAATCCATTGATTGTGTAAGATCTCATGCACAACTATAGTCACAACTGATAGCAATCTCAACCTCTAACACCTGTCTCCACTGAATTGTACATGCACTGAGTTAACTGATGTATTCTTCAATTGCATTATGAGTTAATAATTAGTAAATTAATTTAATCAATTAATTCACATCACTCATCACTAGTCTATTTTCAGTTAGACTAATTACAACTAGTTTAACCAAGTCAAACTGAACACAACTCCATCAACTCCACATCAACTCCACCAAACTCAACTGCTTGAGTTCTAACTGAAGTCCTGTATGCAATAGCTCAACTGACCCACAAAGAAAGTGTATTTCCTTCTGACAGCTGCATGTGCCACATCTGTAGCTCAAACTGAAGTGCTCCAAGAGGATAAGATAATGTTTATAGTCTAAATATTATTATGAGACAATAATAATTGACTTTTCTATTTTTAGTCTGGCAGTCTAAAAATAGACTCTGATCACTCCGCTGTGAACTAGAAATAGAAGTCCATCTATTTTTCCCAACATGACCAATCATCCATAAATAGCATCCTGCAACTCATAGACCATGATCCATATGGCTAAAAATAGACATAGTCTGACTTTGCGCCAAAAATACCCTGCGGGCCCACTTAGTGAAGGCGACTTCTTTCCACTAAGCTCCATCATCTTGTTGCATTCTTAACATCAATTACGTGGCAACCATGCCTCCCCATCGAAAAAATGCCTATGTCTCTTTCTAACTTAATTTTTTAGTGGAGTAGAATTAAAAATTAAGTAAAAAAATCATTGTTTAAAAAAAAAATCTACGCAGTGCATTCGAGAGGTTCGTCTCACACTATTCACAGTGCACCGCAAATAAATTCATAAAGTTACCACACTATAATTTTTAATATTAATTGGTGCGTTTGGTAAATGGAAACTCAACGGGCTGTGAAGTTCCACGACGAACCGCTTTAAAAGTTTTAATTTTTTAGGTAGTGCATCAGGTAACGGATTGAAAGCATCGCTGATCGGTGAATAAGATCAATGCACTGGATATTTATGTTTGAGGATGCACCGCTGTAGAAAAAAAAAAAAAAAAAAAAAAAAAAAAAAAAAAAAAAAAAAAATTGGCAGTGCATATGGTAAAATTAACTTCACGGTATGTTTATTTTTACCAAATGCACCACATAATATTGAAAAATTATAGCTTGGTGTGTTTGTTAACCTGAACGTTTTAGTGCAGTGCATTGACATAAAATTAATGAACTTATGCAAGATTTTATGTTGATGCAATGCATTGAATAATAAAAATGACTATTATTATGTATGTATGCACACCAAAATTGGTAAGTTAAGTCGATGAATGCACCGTGTCCATTGCATTCCTATTTTTTGAGCGCGATGAGGATGAATTTTTTTTTTAATTAAAAGTTATATGTCCATGTTTATAAACACATTTTTCATTTAATAAAATATATATATGTATGAGGTTGATGTATTTTATATGTCAATCATGGCGAGACATCAATAGAGAGATGAACAACAACAATAGGAGCAAAGGGTTGGCCAATACAATGTGGTATGAGAGTGGGAGGCACAAGAGAGGGAGAGAGATTTATACCCTTTCCTTATTACAGCAATGACCCAAGGCCTCTTGAGAAATATAGGCCTCCTTAAGTACTATCAGAAGGCTACATCCCTGAAGGGGCACTATGGGTTGTTGGGGTAGTTGATCCATTGGTGGGATGTCCACCGAAAGGCTTTCCATGTTGGTCCTAACATGTGGTACTAGCCCACTAAGGAGGACATCTATTTTATCACTGGCTTATCCAGAAGAGGGAATAATTTTCCCCAATTCCCTGATGTCCCACTCGGTGTGTAACAGAGAGCTAACTTATCTACTCTTAGAGATACATTGGGGATCACGTAGTTTCTCCAGTGGATTTCCAGGTGTCTGATGTGTTATCACTCCATAATTTTTTGATGTTGTGGAAAAATCATAGAGGTAACCACGGGACCACTTTGGAAACTGGGAATCTATCCCTTCCAGTTTTAGAGAGGGATCTCTCTTTATGATTTAGCTTTTCATTGACTAATATATTAGGCTAGCTATTAAGTTCAAGTTTGGGTTTTTTGCGTTGTTGGGTTGGAACTAGGAAGAAAGGTCATTGGGCGAATGGAGTCACAGGTTTGAGGTGATCAAATACAGAGTTTACAGGCTAAACTTACAAAGAAGGTTAGGAAAATGCATTGGATCCTTTAAGATCTATTGTGTGAAGGAGAGGAAAAGATTTAGAAATCCAATTAAAAACAAAGCAGTTAAGAATTCTGATTTTAATCTTCGATGGAAAACATAAAAGTTATTCTTAAGATACAAAGTGTACATTCAAACAAATTTTGTTCTTTACCCTCTTAGAATAATTTAGATTTTAGAATCACATAAGAGAAATAAAAGAAAACAAATTGACAAAGAGAGATGCACTTCACCAATAAAAATGACACAAGAATCCTATAATGATTGCACTGTATTACTGAAAGTCTGGTCAATGATGGCTCTATGAGTTGCTTTACAATACAAGTCCTTTTCTTCAAACAAGTCCCAACCCTTCATACTTTGAATTATGAAGTACTTATAGAAAATATTACAAATTATCTTGATTCTAAAGATCAAGATAGGATCCTAAAAATATTTAAAACTGATGAAAAAAGTAGTACAAATATTTAGGAATTTTTGAACTGTTGGAACTGCTGGCCCTATTATTGAGGATGATTGTTGATGACTGAGCCTCCAAATTTGCTGCATTGTTTTCCTTGTTTTCGAAGATAAAAAATTACTCAAGTAATTCACACAGCTTGTCCCATCTGTCTTCACTGGGGATAAAAAATTTAACTAATTTTTTATAGGCCTCATCCACTTCTGTGTACTTCTAGAAAGTTGGTTTGATGATGAACAAATGTATGAGCTCATGACTGATGAATAAGTTGAAATCTAAGGCCTCCAGGAATGTTTTCCTTGTTATATGTCCTTTTATACCTGCAAATCTTAAATTGTATTGGGCTATAGTGCATACTTTCTCCCAATACTCTATCAATCTCATAATTTTATCTTCCTTACCAATTAGTCCTAGTAGACCTTTGTTGTTCAGAACCTACATCTTCTTAAGAAATATTTGTATGCTGATTTCTAGACTTTGACATTTATTGTCAAGTTGTAGCATAAGGTTCCTTTTAGTGTGCATCCTCCTCACTTCTTAGTTTTTGGAATTAAAGAATTTGATAAGTGTTGTTGCTTCCCCAGTTTTCTGTCCTAAGTCTATTTTGATTTTCCTTATTACCTCTTTGTACTTTTGTATTAATTATTGTTGCTCTAAAATTATATTTATGGAAGGCCATATTTCTGTGATGGCTTCACTGATTTTTGTCCATATGTTTTCTCTAGCTTGGGCAAAAGTTTGAACCATAACTGATTCCCCCTACAACTATTCAATTTTTAGATTGAGGTGATGTGTTTTCTGCAACTCTGCCACATAAAAATGATCAATTTTTAATTTATGTTCTAATAGTGTCTTGAGCTGAGATTTTAACTTAACAATTTCCTGTTCCTGAACGGACAGATCGTCCATGGCTTTAACAATTTCACTTGCATAATCTGATGTCTATGTTGGTGCTGAAGTTGATGTAGATGCTCCTAGGGTTGTGGTCACTGAAATTGGGACTATTGTAAGTGGAACTATGGCCAACTGTGTTGCCTTCTCTTTTTCTTTGAGCAATTTCTCCAGTTCTACCTCCATGTCCCGGATCTCGTTGTTTTTCTCAATCACTATTTGGAAGATATCGTCTTTCTGATTTTCCATCTCTATGACTTCCTTAGACTATGGATCTTCTGTGGTAGGAAATTTTAGTTGCTTCCTCAATGTTGCTATATCAACATCCTTTCTTTTCACCAGCTCTTCTACTGACTTTACATCTTTGGGATTATATCCCATTTTGAACACCAAGTATTCTAGTGATTTGATCCTGGTATCAATGGCTAAGGATGAAATCCTTTCCAACTTTAGTTGTGACTGTGTGTTTTTTAATTATACCTGCAATCTAGAAGCGGACATGGAAGAATTTGTTAGCATAGAATACATCATTTCACTGGTTTGTTTGTTCCTGTACATTTGATCTATTGGATGAATTTTTTTTGTATCAAAACTAAACACAAATTATTTATAATCTGATGGTGTCCTTGGGGCTTGCACTTTAGCTTCAAGGAATGCAATTTGCATTTTTCCTTTTTCTATGTCTAATGTTGAAAGGAGCATGTGTTGTGATGTAGTTGTTTGCTTCCAAAATTGTGTGTATGTTGTGGCTTTCAACATCTCATTCTTCTTTTTGACTGCCTTGTATTTGGTAAAAATATTAGGCTCAGCATTGTCTTGATCCAAGTAAACTGTTTGTGGTGTTTCTAGAGGATCTTGTGAAACAAAGGAAGATGGAGAGCCTCCAAAAATATCCTCTTGTCTTGTACCTAAAAAAATATCTTCTGATGTGGTTGAAACATGTTTACCTGTCATGACTATAGTAGTATTCTCTTCATCCTCCTGCATAAAAACTAGTGGTGGATCCTTTTTAGGCTTCTTTGTATGGATTAAAAACTGCTTGGCTTCAATTTTTGTCACTCGAGAAGACTCTTCTTCTCTAGGCCTTTTATCATGCTTCTCCTGGGGGATTGGTGTCTGTGAGGTAGTTGTAGATAAAATATGATCCTCAGCTTCCTGCAGTGTGTTCTCCTCCCACTGGTCTCGGTTCACGTATTGCTCGATCTCTGGTCGAGGAGTATGTGTGTAGGGAGTAGTCTTTTGCTCCACCCTCAACTTTGAAATCATACCAAAAGGGTCATAAGACCAAGTAAAGCTCAATTTGAAATTTAATTGCCTCAACAACAAATTCGCTTGTTTACGAGTTGTTCTGGTATTGCATACAAAAGGTCCAACCTCTGCTTTGATTTTAAATTGTGCCTTCTTCTTAGTTGCCACAAAATGTAGTTCATCCATATGTATCATTTGTGTGATGTACTCTAATGAGAACAGTCTCATGGGAACAAATTTCGGAAACCTATAGGGTGGCAATTCACACCCAAAGATTCTGATCTCGGTGTAGTTCTGGTATAAATACCAGTCGCCTGTCTTCACTTGGTTACTAAGATGCAAAACCTTTTTAATATATTCTCCTATCCTAGGCTCCAAATCACTACGTAGCAAATAAATAATTGTGTACAAAAACTGATCAACATAGTCAGTAAAAGTAAAATCTATGGATTTTTTCCAAACCAGAGAGGTCCAATGTATGACTGATTGAGCATTACCCCACTCATCCATCTTCTACAAAGTAAAGGGAAACCTGTCTGCTTGGTTATAAATAAACATGTAAACAAAAACAACGGAATATTTGAAACGCCCTCTATAGGAAACTTCATGAATTTATCATGCATTGCATCTGCAATAAATTCATTGTAATTAGAAATAACAGGAACTTTCTCACCATTGGTAAAAATTGACAATAAACCAACAATGGCCTCATCAACCCACTGATCAGAGTGATAACCAAGTAGGTACGAGATGATGCTGATTATTTGCTTGGTTACCTCAGGGAACATAGAAGAAGAATATGGAGGGTTTTTTTTAGGTAATTGGGCATCTTCAGGAAGAAATATTTCAAATATTTTAGCTCTTTGTGGGAAGGTTAAATTCTTGTAGAGCTCTATGAGAGAGTCTATTGACAATGGCTTGGAAGACTCTAGAATGATTACTTGGAGCATTTGAGATATGGCTTTGGCTGTGATGGTGATAAGAATTTCACCATTTCAACTCATAATTTCTCTTGGGAATGGTACATAACTCAATTAACACCAAGAGACTAGCTTAGGGAAATGATGGGTTTGTGGGAACATGAATTGAGGGAGGGTAGACTCCCATAGATTCAATTCATCGCTATGATATAAGAATTTTTTCTTCAACCAACTGTGAAGTTCGAATAAGTCGAATTCGCAGTTTGTCTCAGTGATTTTATATTGTAGATCGACTAAGGGTAGATGATCCAGATCAATAGGAGGGGGTAACATGGGATTTTCCTCTGGTTTCTTTCCCTTTTCCTTAGGGTTTCTACTCTTAGGAGGCATTATTAATATTTTAAAACTAGAAATAGAGGGATGACGACACTAGGATTACCTAGAATGGGAAACTGACTGCAGAATGTCGAATTGGGGTCTCTAATATTGATTGGATTACTGTAGCTAGGCAATTTTCTGGTTACTGCAACAACATGAAAGAATGAAAACTTGAACAAATCAAGAAAAATAACGAAAGAAAGGAATTTGTGACTTAACTGTGCTTAATAAGGTAATTTTTTAAATTACCATTTGGTTTTTACCATTACCGGGAGTGGGTCCATTGCAAAGGAAGCGGGAGAGACTTAACTGGTGTAATAGTTTATTAGCGTGGGCAGGGGAGTTCTAGATGGCAGGCTTTGATGGGGAGTGGGAAGGATTCTCAAGACAGGTTAAACAGAGGGAAAGGTTGTGGAAGTGGGGTCTGTGAGACTGATTTTGCGGATGGTAGGTGGGCTCAGGAAGGTTTTCGTGGCGGATAGGGACTGGTGGAGAGGGGAGCGGTCAACGTTGGAAGACTTTTCAGAGGGGGGTGGGGGCGATGAGGGAAAATGAAAGGTGGGGGGTGCGAAACGTTGTGGGGGTGACACGTAGAAGAGGGGGTCCAACCCTTTCAGATCCCCCCCCTCGGGTGGATAAAACGCGATGGAACTTAGGGGCGCCTGAAAACACTCCCCCACCATTGATTCGCGTGAGGGAGTTCTCAACCATTGACTGCACAGTTGATAATCATATGCCACATAAAAAAAAAAAAAATGTCGCTTTCCAACTTTATTACAACTTTTGAAATCTTTATAAATAATATATTCTATTTACAAATAATTAATCATGTTTAGCCCCTTGATTACTTTATTCCAAATCAAAATAACTAAGCTAAACCAAATTAATCATATCTAGGGTGCATTTGATTGTGAAGGCCCCTTTTATTCATTTTTCTAAGGTTTTTAATTTTTTTTTCTTTGTCACTTAACCACAATTTAATGGTGTGATTAACTACACTAATCTAGCTCAATCACGATTAAACTGTGTGATTGATTTATTCACTCACCTAATTAACTTTATTTTCAGCCTAATCACATTTAAACAGTGTGATTAGACTAACTATTTCTAATTCTCCTATTTATAATGTGGCATTTAAACAAGCTGCACACTTTATTTACAAAAATTCCTGAAGTATGCTTTCAAGCAATTTTTATTTTTCTTGGTGGCATTTGGACTTACTCATCTAGGGGGACATTTTCATATATTTTTTCTCTTTTTGGTTTTATTTTCTTTTCTTTCATTTATTTATTTATTCTATTTTTTATGTCCCCTACAATTTATTTCTTTTTCTTTTTTCTATATATATATTTGGAAATAAATTTCAAACATGGAACATTATTTACATTTTTCAAATATAAATCATCAAGTAAAAACAACTCACCCTATGAAATATAGGACCCTAACATGATGGACAACTACATATATCTTATTTTGGTGCAGAAGAGTTTAGATGCCTCTCACTATTAGTGACTAACATTGCACACTCTACCAATGATGGGAAGCATATTAGTTTCCCTCTTTTGTTTTATGTTGATTCTTTGGTGCAGAGGCCATGATGCATTAGATGGTCTGCCATCTGTTTGCGGCAATTTTGTATAGATTTAGATAGATATCGTGTTATGATACATGGAAGGTCAAACTTCCTTTTGCTTCAAAGTTGCTTTGTTTATTTTTTGAGAGGTTTCTGGAGATGAGGCCTACTTTTGACTGTCACTATCCTAGGTCGATGATTGAGGTATGGAAGAACATGTGGGGCGAGATGATGCCCAAGAGGGGTCAACTAAAGTATCTAGCCAGGATTTCCACCGACGCACTAGGGATACTAACTAGTGAGGCCAACCACATGTTCATCATGGTAATGTGTCCTTATGCGGAGATGGATTGGTGACCCAACATCTTCTTAACATAGGATGAGCCAACAAATGATAGAGGTAATGTTAGTGTTTTCTTTAAATTAATCTAGTTTCATTTTATTGTCTTAATTAATTAGAATAGAATTTATTCTAACACGTTCTTTAACTTGTTTTATTAAATTATTTAATGAAATTATCTACTTATTATTGTGTACTATATATTTTGTAGATATTGGCACATTCGTTGGGGACATGCTTCCTCCCCCGTCGCATGTAGATGTGGAGATGGTCGAGGCCGCAGAGGGTGAGGAACATCCTCGGATGCAGATACTCGCAGGCATGCATCTAGGTAGGCGGAGTCTACCTTGTGACAATTCAACACATCGCGGAAGATCCTAGGCTCTTGCAAATTTGGAGGGATTTTATCCGTGATATGATGAGTCTTCTTCATCATATCGTCGAAGTTACTAGGCTACTGGAAACAAGGGGGGATGGCCATGAAGATACACAATATTCACCCAGTACTACCCCATTGGATGATGATCAGGGTGGTGATCCTTCTAGTAGTACTCCACCTCCTCCTCCTTCACCTCACTCATTGCTTGTTTCTCCTTAGGCGGAAGACCAACCACCTCCTCCTCCACCTCCTACTTTGACTCTTGAGGCAGTTGACCATCCATCATCTTCTACTACAGATCAAGCCTCCACCAGTATTGTTGTACCAAATATGATTGTCACATCGATTGGACCATCAAATATTTTGTAATAGTTATTTGACTTGATGCAATTATTTGACTTGTTTGTATATATATATATATATATATAGTGCATTTTTTTTGCTTATGTTGATGTACTTGAGTTATATGTTGGTGTTAATGTGTTTATTGTTAGGTCATGTGAGAAATGTTCATTTAATGTGCTTGCAGATAGATGTGTATGTTATAGAAGTTATTTGACATGAGATGTATATTTGAAGATGTGTTTGGTGATGATGTTAAACAATGCTTTTGTTTTGGTAGATGTGATCATGATGATGATGCCCTGTTAGATTATTAGATTTGTGTGCTAACTAATGGCGTTTATATGTGCTAGAGGTGTATATAATTAGATTATGTTATCGATTTTGGATGTGTATTTTAAATGATGTTTATGTTTGTTGGATGGTTATCATCATGATGTTTATTTTTATGAAATTATATTTGTTATATATTATGTATTAGTCAACTTATATCAAAATTTTATATATGAAATAACATGCAAACCGACTTACTCTAAATAAAAAAATGCAAAGATATCTTTATAAATTACAAAGTTTAATACGGCTGAAACTATAATTGTAAAATTACCATCAATAGTTTTATATTACATAGATAGTTCATACATATTCATTCTAACTAAATTCTTATTCAAACAAGGGTTGCGAGTAGCATAGTCCCTGCCTATAGGAAACATAGGAAAAAAAGTGTTTATAAAATATGTCTAAAAAATCGTCACTACAAAACAAAATAAATTTTACACAATTAAATTGTACAAACCTCTAAACAAAATTATCTTTCCAGTGATAGTCAAGCATAGAATCAAAAAGTTGTGACCTATACTTATAATACAAGAGTTAGACAATTTCTAATTAATATTTGCAATTAATTTTCAAAATGTATATTGCAACATGTAATCATTAAATAAAAATTTCAAAATATTTATAATAAAATTAAAATATATAATTGATTGGTCTATAAAATCAACTATAATTAAAAAACAAATTGTCCATAAAATATTGGATTATAAAAATAACATTACAATTAATTTGATTTTATAAATTTAATAAATTAAAATTTATTTAATTATGAATGAAGCATCATTAAAAGCATGTATTTATTAATTACGATTATTATTTAAAATACAATTTTTAAATTAATATGTATTTTTAAATTTTACTTATAATTATTTTTTTAATTTCTAATGTTTAAATTAATAAATAAGAAAATGCAATCAATAAACTATTATCAATAATATTTATTTAAAAATATAAAAATAATCTTTTAAGTTTATTTATAAAATTCAATCTATTGTTAAATTTAAAAAACTTAAGTTAAATTTTTTTATAATTAATTTATATTTAATATAACTTAAAAATTTCTATTTTAATAAAATTTAATTTATCACTAAAGTTATGAGAGTTTCAAGCAATTTAAATTTAATATTTATAGCAACTCTTACCAATTTAAATTTAAATTTAATATCTTACAAATTATATAAAATGCCAACAAGATGAATAAAAAATAATATAATTAGCATGGGATATTGTTAGATGTGATCATGATGATGATGCTTTGTTAAATTATTAGATTTGTGTGCTAGCTAATGACGTTTATATGTGCTAGAGGTGTATATAATTAGATGATGTTAGTGAATTTGAATGTGTATTTTAGATGATGTTTATGTTTGTTAGATGGTTATCATCATGATGCTTATTTTTATGAAATGATATATATTTATTATAGATTATATAATGGTGAACTTATATCAAAAATTTATATAACTGTAATTGTAAAATTACCATAAACAATTTTCTATTTTATAGATAGTTCATACATATTCATTCTAAGTAATTTCTTTTTCAAAAAACAATTACATATGAATAAATGTTATTTTCCAATGTACTATTTACTCTTTTTGAATAGATTCTTATACCCTAAAAATTGTTATTATAAAAATGTTATGATCTCCAACCATAAGCATTCTATTGGTCCTAAAATTTTATAGATGCAAATCTTCCTATATTTGTTGTTTTTGTCATTATTTCGTAAGTTCATTGCTATCAAATATTTAAATTACTTCATTAATTATGATTTTAGTCAACATTAGGGGCATAATTTAAATATTTCCAAAAGCAATGATAAAAGTATGTAAACTAACAAATAGCTAATTTGAAAATAAATTATCATGAAATCCAAATTAAACTTATCAGAAACTTAGAATTAAACAAATATTTTAAAATTTTATTTTTTAAATTATAAATTACACAATTGGAAATACTTAGTTTTAAGTGTAAAAATGTTTCCGCTGAATAAATAAATTTAAAAAAAAGTGTAAAAATGTTTGTGAATCTTACCAATTATATAAATTTCCAACAAGATGAATAAAAATCAATATAATTAGTGAAATAAAGAAAACAAAAACATACAACAATAGTATAAATCATGAAATAACACAAGTACATATCATTCTTTGTTGTCATCGCCCTGATTATTTTCCTCTCTTGGCATGATAGCATTGTTGTTCTAAAAAATATGTTTTGATCTAGGGTTGTGTCTTAATACGAACCACCAATCCATATCCAACACTTCTGGGTAAAAAAACACCTGGTTGTAGTGTTTGCGGAAAACATAAGGCTCCCTAGCTTCGTGCCACATCTTTCTAGAGTTGATACATATCATCCCACTATCGTGATCTTACTTTACATTATTCTAATCAAAGGTGTCCCACCACTTGCACCTAAAAAGAACACATTAGAATGAAGATAATTTGACTTCAATGATCTCGTGTACCTTTCCAATGTTACCAACATCCCCTATATTAGGTTTTCATTATAGTGTCTAGCACGACTATATTGGTCAAACTTGACTTCCACTCCACAATCTTGTGTCATGCGTCCATCATCGACGTCCTCCGTGTGAAAATGATGTCAATACGCCCACATAGATGGGAATAAATGCACCTATAAAAAAAGTTGAAAAAATCAAAGTGTCATGTGTCTAATAACTTGAACATAATTAAAATATAAAATATAGATGTTACAATTCAAAGGTTTATTATGAATTTAATAATATATAGAAAGATATTATTACCAAGCTATTGCACCCAATCCTTATGTTTAGTTCATCCTCTTCAGCACGTGGGTAACGACCAGGTGCACTGTATTTCTCTTTGACATAGTCAACAACCCAACAGTTGAGGCATATCATTGGCATATTTTCTTTTAAAAGATCAGGATAAAGCACACTTCTATCAATCAACCTTCTGAATTCTTTCCTGCCATTGTCCCATTTCCTCCTATTATGTTCGTCCAATGTGACCCACGGTTGTGTCACTTCTGAATTGTAAATAATGAATTTATTGATGAAATCAAATCAACATATATAGTATGTATGAGATCAAAATATACATTATGAAGTTCAATGTGAATAGTTATTGTGTAGAAATTTGACAAATGTTAAGTCACTTACTTTTCATCAAGTGCCTTTTTCCATTCTTTTGGAGAAGCTCCCATTCTCTTTTGTCTTCATACCTTTCATCATCCCAAATCACCGCATCTGGTGTGTTTTCAATCTACTTGATGTACTCACTAGCATAACAGAAAGACTCATATGATATGTACCCCTCTTCCATAGACCCCTTGGGTTTTTCCTTTTGTTGAACAAAACCTTTAAATTTATTCATGTGCGTCTCTAAGAAGAACATCTAATGACAAGAAACCACCCCAACTAATTCAACCTCATCTACTAGGTGAATTACAAGATGAACATGCAATTCCATGAAACTCGTCAAAAATTCCTTCTCAAACATTCAAACAATCTCATCTATTTCTTGACACCATTGTGGAATGTTAGCCATATGAATCTCATTTGATGTGATCCAATGTACAAATGTAGATAATTTAGATATTGCATGTCGTAGGTCTTGGGGGAAGTCATGGTTCACAAGCCCACGCACGAGTAGAGGATAAATAAATGCAAAGTAAGCACATACAAAATTTAATTATATTTTCACCCATGGCATAAAAATAATAACAATAATAAAATCATTTTTTTGATATGTGTATTCTTAGAAGGTTAAAATGGTCATGTGATTTCAATCCCGACAAATGGTCTTCACATTGAAGAAGTTTCATAGTGAAGACCCACATAAAGAAGGCACCCTCACACCCATAATAACTTGCTTTGCCAAAGAAAGATCATCTTTTAAAATCCATGGCACATCATCTTCTTTGAAAGACCAAGAGGGACCAACCTCTCCTCTACTTTCTTGTCTCGGTCAATGTTTCTTTTTAGTTTTTGAGAAAATAAGATCTCTCCAAACAACCAAAGTGTCACTTTATTTTGATGATGTGTTCCTCTATAAAGAAGATGAAACATTTTTAAATATATGCATGGGATCTAGTAAGTGGGCAATCTTAAGATGCTCCCAATATGGGAGCTCATAAAATACAAATTTCCTTTTCGTCCCAATGGAAAATTTATCAACATAAGTGTTGAAGAATTCTGAATCATTGAACATAGGCTCCCCATTTGAATCGAACATTCCTGAAATCTCCTTCACCTTCTCTCTCTTATATGCTTTAAGCCATTCAAATGGTGTCATTATTGTATGCCTTTGAGTTCTCTCTACTTTACCATTAAAAGAGGATGTTTCTCTTCTGTAAGAGTGTTCTTCTGGGAGGAATGCCCTAGAGCAGTCATACACTAGCTTTAATAGGTGGTTTGACCACCTAGCCTTCAGAGAAGGTCCACAACATTTTCATCCATGATACCCTTTTGTTTCAAGACTTGTGAAATTATTGTATATAGGTCTCGTTAGCGATAATGAAAATCAAAAAGATTATATTGAATTAAATTAATATGTGAAACAATATTGATAGGTATATAAACAAATCAATAAACATGTAATTTACTAGAGCACACTCCTAAGCATGGATAATCATGTGTGGTGTAAGAACATATACCATACAACATAAAACTCTTATCTATTGTGATGGGTTTTGATACAACATATACAAGTATCCCTTCCCATAATTACTTCAATTCATCTACCAATGGTTGTAAGTAGACATCCATATGCTTCACTTGTCTTCTACCAAGGACTATGAGAGCCAACTTAAGATGTTCATTCTCCACGGACAACCATGGGGGGATATTGTTATTGAGCACTATTACGGGAGAAACATAATAGTTGGTGATTTGGAGGGAAGTATGGGATGATGCCATCCATGGCTATGTTGAGTCATCAACTTTGTACTTCATACTTGAATTTTTTGGGCCATGTATGCTCTATATGCTTCATGGCTATTGAATCTATTGGGATTCACATAACTCCCGACTCAATTTTGTGTAAGGCATTCCATCCCTGCAACATAGCTAATTCTTTGCAATGAAAGAACCTTTGAATACTTGGTATTATAGGCATGTGCCTCAATATCTTATGAGGAGTACCATGTGATTTACCCCTTTTTTATGGTACATGTCATGCCCAAATTTTAGACATATATATTTGTATGCATATTCTCCTCTATATAGAATACAATCATTCAAACATGTGTGATATGATATGTACTCAACACCCAACATTTTCAACAATTGCTTTGCCTCTTCACAACTATCAGGCAAGACATTATCACTCAGAAGAACCTTATCTTTGAATAACTTTTAGTTGGTGGGAATTATAAATGTACAATGTTAAAATTTAACGTTCATAAAATCAGCCATTTTTAATTTTTATTGTGTTACAAGATTTCTCAAAATATAAGGGTCTTGATTATGGTCAATTACCTTAATATTTATGAGAAACATGGATTCGACATGCCAAATGTTTCTTTCAAGTTGTACAGTAAAATTGTTGTCCCAAGATGGGCAGGTTTTGATTAGATGCCAGACCCAAAGAAAGGGGTGGTGGAAGCAAATCTTAGGCTTTTGAAAAAGGTATCAATGGTATGAGCATCGTCCCCTAGCTCATCATTATGGAATGCATCTAACGGTACTGTCTCCATGGCATTCATATCCCATAAGTAATCATCCATACCTACCTCTATTTTATTGCCTCCATTGCCAACTTGTGATGAAGAACTATTATTTTTGTAGTCATTCTTAATTGGTGAATCTAGACATAGTGGGAACTGAACAGGTGGTTGATTTAATCATTCTTGATACACTTCCTCTCTTATTTTTTCTCTTAATGCAACCTTCTCTCGATTTTACATTATACTGGGATGCATCGGAAGATGATAGGTGGGTCGCTCATCATCACTAGAATTCTAATTTCAAAATATATTGAACATTATTACATCGATGATATTAGTAAGCACAATGAAATTGGTTTGTTGATATTACATTATACCAAACAATTATTACCATTATTGACCCAAGATTATGGCTGGAAGATGGCATGTTACAATTGGAAAGGTAAAGCGTCTGTTC
The DNA here is from genome assembly GCA_031772625.1 of Pinus tabuliformis. NCBI lineage: Eukaryota > Viridiplantae > Streptophyta > Pinopsida > Pinales > Pinaceae > Pinus > Pinus tabuliformis. The sequence goes on along the minus strand of CM062816.1, from coordinate 1,012,742,976 downwards.
ATTTTCATCTACCAACTGCTTGCAATATGTTGCTCCTAATAAGAGCTTCTGACGTTTTTGAACTAATGGAATATTTTATGCATCTAAACTTGATTCTAAATGAGTATCCTAGAAATTTGGGTACATTTTTATTTAAATTGACATGGATAAAAAAAAAATCAATTATATAATCGAAATATAAATAAAACTTGAACTTACTTGAGATGAAAAGGGATAACTTCATGAAGGACTTTGAGCAATATGGAACGAGCTAGAATTTGAAGAATTGACCATTTGATATTATGATATTTTCTCCCTTTTGAAGAATTGGCCATTGGAAAAATCAACAATAGTTTTTTGTGTGCATACCTAAAATTAATTTCGAGAACCATACCACAATCTGAATTTTTCAATATAGTTTTCAAAATATTTTTTAAGAATAAAGCAACTTTAAGTGGAAAATATATACTATGAACTATTATAACTCATGTGGATGCATCCTAAAGGATAATTTGAGATTAATATGCCATTTTATGTGAAAATTAAAAAAAAAAAATTATATCATATTGGTGTGTTAAAAAAATTAAGTGCACCGATAAGTTATATTAATTAGTGCGCGTTGCTAGTAAAAACACCAGTGATTTTTACTAAGAAACGCATCGATGTTCCAAGAAACTGATAGAAAAAAATAACACGACATTGTTTTTTTTTAAACTGAAAAACGAGCAGTAATTGGTTTTTCAAAATCTAATTTCATAATTTTTTTTAAATCGTAAGAATTTAATCACTATTTCATTTTTTTCCCAAAATTTCAAACAAGAGATCTGCAAGAGAGACATACTGGGAGCACTGTAGAGCAACATAATACTTTGGAACAACATAACTATCCAGAAGATCAGAATTTGATAGGTATGGTGTTTCACTCAAAACCCTGTATAGAAAAAAATTTAAAATTTACAGTTGATTTTACTAATAAAAAAATTTACAATTTCTGGGGTTTGATTTAATTAAAATGTATGAAAACAACAAAAATCACAATACTTACGTTAAACCCTTTCTTCTTCTTGCTTATGTGACTCCAAAATTTCACCTTAGAGTTTAATTTCCTCTACCACTTCACAATTAGGGTTTTCATTTTAGACATTTTAGATTTAATGGGTTTGTGTTACTATATATAAGATGTTTGACATATAACGTGGGGGGGGCACTTATTGAATCAGATCCAAACCTTGTCAACTCTATGTGTTTTTCCAAAAAATGGCTTATGTTTATCGGTGCGCCTTGTGTAATATAATGCACCGGTGCCTCTATGACAAATATCACCGTTAAATCCAAAAAACGTGTGTTTAACTTTTTATCTTTTCATTTTTTGTTGTGATGATGGTGTTTTTATTGTTACATATCTCATCGACATAATTTAATGTTATTAAAAATAAAAATCGTTGTCGTTGCTCAATAATCAAAGGCATTGGTGTGTTTACTAAATTAAACGCATCGATGTATTAATGCACATAAGCACACCAGTTACTAGACTTCTTTTTGGTTGAAAATTATGCGATTTATTTATAAAATATATTTAATGGCTTCTGTATTGAATGGTGCATTTGTATATTGATAAAAAAATGTCTAAGACGTAGTCAAGTAATAAAAACTCTAATTGGCACGATAATAACACATTCAACAAAACAAAAAAGACAAGTTCTTTGTAAATTCTTTACAAATTATTAATATGTTTGAACTATATGTAAGTTTAACTAATATGTATTGGTTAAAGTGTGTCATGCAGAGCCACAAAATGAGGAAACGCAATAAGATTCTTTATGATCTAAGTGCAGAAGAGCATAAAAACCTGATGGAAAAATTGCATAAGGATGAATCAGGTGACTGAAAAGAAAAAGAATGTCATTCTAAGAAAATAAAAATTATAGAACATGTAAATGACGATGAATTGGTCCTTGGCTCATATGGACTAGTGTTGGAGGTTAATGAAAGAGGGGGGGGGAACTTTTACAAAACTAAATGGATATAGTGGAACGAACATATAAACATACTTTTCACTTACAATACAAAATCAATCCAATGATTCCAAGAACCAAGTTATATTTAAACTACAAGAAGTGTTTCTAGAGCAATGGTCAATGAGACCTATTAGACTAGAAAAAACATACAACAACCAAAAATAATGATTCAAAAAATAATATTCCTAATTAAAATGTTTTTTCTAGAATTATAGGTATATATTACTACGAAGCATTCATTTATTAATAACAATTTTGTTATATTTAGTTTTCATATATCAATATGAAAATAGTTTATTCATTTTTCAAGAAGATGATGAAAAACCTAAAGGATCAAAAAGCTGATATCCGAAACATGCTATTAGGAATGTTCAAAAAAAATGTACAAGGAGGCGATCAAATAAATGGACATAATTACATCATAGGAGGAGCCATCTCAACAACAACATGCTTCAAATGTATGTAATCATTGAATTTTTCTATTAGGTACATATAAACAAATAATTTAGCATTAAATATTAGTTTTCAAGTATTTCTTGGAGAAAAAAAAAACAAAATGGAACCCCTTCAACACATAAAATAAGACAACAATGAAGAAAAGGGTTGATATCAAAGTGTGTGAGTAATTGCGAATATTTTCTTATAACAACTTAAGATCTCATTTTTGTATATTTTAAGTTATTTACAGCAACCATCCTTGAACGTCTTAAAATAGGTACTAACATACAAAGAAGAGCCATTGAAAGAATTGATTGACACTGGGTTAAATATGGGTAGTGAGTATATGTTGACATATCAAAAATTAATTGTAGAATTTGCCAATTAGAGAAATTTTGAGGTCTAAAATGGGCCTCAAAACAAAAATGTACAACCAAAATCAATTTTATGAGAACCAATAAGATTCAATATGATGATGTCAACCATGGGTGATGATTCACCATTTTTGGAGTAAAAAAGTAAAAAGATTAAAAAAACTATTTTTTCAACTCGTATTTTCAACTTATCTTTATACAGGCTTACTCAAATTTTGAGCAGGAGCACTCATTGGATGTGAAATTTAATTCCTCATACAAGGAGTATCCGTGTTGCATACTTTCGATGGACCCCGCTACACGAAAAATTAAAAATACATGAAAACCGTGATTGCAATCACGCTTTTCATGTATTCTTCATTTAATCACGTTTTTCATGTATTTCTCATTTTTCATGTAGCAAGGTCCATCAAAAATATCCAACATGGAAATTCCTTGGATGAGGAATTAAATTTCACATCCAACTAGTGTTCCCACTCGAAATTTGAGTAAAATCGTAGGGAGATAAATTGAAAATATGAGTTGAAAAAGTAGTTTTTTCTTTTTTCCCTCTTAAATTTTATGATGTAAGCTAATTTTTTTTTTGTAATCTTGGCAAGATCACATCTTCATCATGTCCAATATATCACCTCGATCAGGGCAGGGAATTGAACCAGTGACTTCACATCAAGGACTGCCTTAACAGAGTACCCGATCACCATCTATCCAAGACCCCATGGACTATAAGTTAATCTTATTTTATTATTTCCATTATTATTTTATAATATTCCTTAGGAGGCCCATTTTAGACCTTAAAATTTATTTAATAGTAAATATCTATGTTATTTTACTTCTCTGAGTTTATAATTAATAGAACAAAAAAAATCCTTTATATTAAACCTATGATTTATTATGGGGTATAAAACTTGCAAGAAACAAAGTATAGAACTGTGCAAACATAAGAGTTGTTGAAAGAAGGCATGAGATTTGGTTTTGAAAAAATGTGTATAGTTCAAGAGTCGATTCTTGCTATGGTACATTGCTTTTCAATTTGTATTGATGTATTTTATTTATTTAAATTTTCATTATTCTCACCAATGTAGATACACTTATTACACTTTATTTTTATGTTTGTAGATGGAACTTGAAAAAGACGAAAACAATTGATGCATTCATAAAAAAAAATTCATCCAAATAACTCGTCATGGAAGAAGCTCGAGCATGACAATAGTTCCAACAAAGAATGATGATCTATTTGGATATCAATGCAAGTTGTGAAAATCAAACATTTTGTTTAATGTAATGGACATAGTGTCCAAATTGAAAGACAAGGGGTTACCAATAACTATCCCATTTTGTATGACAAAGAGCCTCTTATTTGTATATAATAAAACACATTTTAATTTGTTTTATTGCATTGTCCAATGTCATTTTGAAATGTTACACCACTAATTAATTATATGGATGATTAAATATTATAATGAAGAGATGTGAAATCTGATGATATAAAAAATTAATCCAAATATCGTATACAAATGCATTAATCAAAATTTAATTTATATGAATACTATTATAAGATACATGTTGCTTTATCCCCAAGGGATAGCTCAGTTGGTTGAGTTCGTGTTGCTAAGTATCTCGCTTATCGGGAGGTCACAGGGTCAGATCTCCTCGATTCCCTTTCGGTTAGGCCTTGCTAGTTTGGCCGATGGGTAGATCCCTTCGAGTTGATCTACCTGGATTTTCCCGTGGATGTATCAGCCACTCAGTGTCCATGAACCACCCTTAAAAAAAAGATACATGTTGATTTTTTTATGAATAATGAATTTAAAGAATCACAATAATTGCATTGTCACAAGTCGATGTTTCTAAAAACAAAAAATGGATATCGGGAAATTTATATTAATGTACATCACTTCCAAAATGAGTTTTTGAACAATGATATTTATAATAATAAAAAATGGTATCCTGGTGTGTTTGTACATACAAAATCTTAGTACGCGTGTAAAATCAATTCGCACCAGGAAGATATACATTTCATGCACCGATGTGATTCATCTTTAATGCACATGTGCATAGTTACGATTAATGCACTAGTGTGTTAGATTACGTAAAAGAATCAGTACTTTAAGATTTTTTTTCCTTCCCTGATGCCTTTTGTCAAAATTACAGCATTAGGGCTTTTGCAAACACATAAGCATCGGTGGTGTTTGCATTTAACACCCTATGGTATCATATATTGTACGACCTGATGCAATGATATTATTAAAGCACTAGTACTTTCATAAAACCAATGCCCTGGTGCTCCAAAATATTGTTTCCAACCCTGGTGATATTATTTAAATGTTCTTTTATATTAGTACCTCACTAGTGCTTTTATACAACTCATCAGCATTGATGTAGTGTTACGATAATGAACTAATGCATTGGAGAAGATAAAAGCATAAAGTCTACAACATTTCTTTTCCTGCCCCAGTGCTCTTCTTAAAAAGTACTGCCCGGGGCGTTTTTAGAATACATAAGCACCAGGGCAATATACTTTTCAGGAACCAATATTATTTGCATTCACTGCCCTGATGGATGGTATCATAGATTGTATGAGTTAGTGCATTTTTATTATTAAAGAACCGATGCTTTTATAAAGTTAATGCATCAATGCTCCAAACGTATGTTTCCAGTCCCGTTGCTTTTATCTAATTTTACAACACCGATGTTTTTATATTTGTAGTGCACCAGTGTGATTTTTCCAGTAAGTGCACCACTAAGAAATAATCTGCTAAAACCTTCATCCACCCAGATTTTTTTAGTTGTGATGAAGTTCCATTATCAGCTCCACTAAAACATTTGCTACCACAAATGGATATTGAAGTGGAGTTTTTTTGGAAATTTTTGCCAATTTATAGCACTAAAAACCTCCCTTATAACCTCTACTAGAAGGTATTTTCCTTGTAATGATGGTTAAGAAAAGAAAAATAAAGTGTCATAAAAGGCCTTAAGCCATATCCTTACACATTCTATTGACCTTAGGATATGAATTTATAGTATATCAATTGGATCATTCTAGATCTAGATTTCACTCGCAACTCATTAGTGGATCATGACAACACCTCATCAAGAATGAGGTTTATAACTCATTTCTATGTGGTATTGAACTTTATTATTGTTTGGGGAATCATAGTATAACATAGATCCCTAATCTTGACCAAATATTCCTCACTCAACACATTTCTTGCAGCCATAGAAATGTCACCAACTACTTTTCAATATACTTCAATTGGAAATTCCAAGCTCTAAGTTTCTGAATAGGCCAATCCACCTCTTTCACCTTCAGGAAACTTAAGGAGTGTAAGAATTGTTCACAAGCGGATAATTTAGATAGAGGGTTGAAAGTCACCCAAGATTCTTTGACCAACTTCACAAAGTCTTCTTCCTAACTCCAACAAATATTTTGTTTGAAGGGTGATCCTAGTTTGTGCAATTGAGAATCCATTTTAAAAAGGATTAGATAATGATCTAAGAACTAGGAATAATGCATCCAAGATCAAAATTTAGAGGCATGAAGAAGGAGGTTTCCATTGACTAGAAATTGAACAAATATTTATTATATGCCTTGAGCACCACCTGTATTGTTAGACCAAGTCAGTCTAATATCCAGTGGTTTGAAATAAACTAATATTTTTACATCCAAATGGTTCAAAAGATACCTAACTAATCAATCCAATCTAGCACTATCTTTGCACATATCTAACCTATGCAAAGTGAAATTTAGGTCTCCACCACAAATCAAATTAGTATCCTTGTTCACCTAAAATTTGTAAAATTGATCTCAATACACCTATCTATCACTATGGGGACCACACATATTGACCACAAGCACCATGTACGCTAAGCCATGAGGAAGGAACTCATTACATAAAAATGAAGAGAAAGCTTATAAATTAACGAGCAACATACTTCTATTCCAACCCATTATTAAACCTCCTGGAATACCATAAATTCAATAGAAAACATCTCCATCAAGCCATAATTTTACATATAACATTGAATAAGGGATCCCCCTCCCCAATCATTTCTCAAACCAAAATTGCATCAGTATTCTCATACTTGGAAAGCCTCTTTAGGGCCAAATGTTTAGCTTGGGCCCCTGGATTTACAAAACAATGTAGAAAATAATGTGTAAATTCAAAGTTGCTCATGAAATTTAATAAATCACCAAAATTGAAGCTACTCTACTGATCTGCGGAAGTAAATTCACCATATAGAACAACAAACATCGACATGTAAAAGGAAACATCACACAATCACATAGATTTATCTAGGGGAAAGAAACTGCTCAAAACCCCTTACTATATATATTGCATTAATCAAAGAATAGAGAAGAAATACATATGCTCACTCAAGCTTGAGCACATCCTTCAAGTGTATAGTTTATCCCTTTGCTTGATTGACTAACTCTGGCTAAAACTTAGCCAATTTTCAAGCCCTCCAAGCTCCTATTTCTTGCTTAGTTCCCTTTGGAAATTGCCCCTAATTTTTAGGAATTTTACACTCTGGAATTATGCAATTGCCTTAGGTCTTTCTTTGACTGTATGCACCACCTGTACATATTGGAATATGCTACAATTGATAGTACAGTGCCTTGGGATCTCTTTCTCAACTGGGTAACTCAAATTCTCTACATGCAACAATGATTTTTGGGTGGATTGATCAGTTAACTGGTTGATCATTGAGCGTGGTTGAAGTTCCACTTCCACAAATTGACCTCCACTAGTTGTTCTGACAGTTATAACTAGTTAAACTGACAATAACTCAAATTAACTAAAATAGATTGCTACAAATTAGCAATCAAACATACTAAATTGAACTCAAGCTTCCCCAACTCGAATTAACTAAGTTAACTGAGTGACAAGTGCCATGTCACCTCAATTAACTACTTCAAAGTATTTTTCTGAATACAAATTCAAATTTTAATATAGTTTGACCAAGGCAAAGTCAAAACTATATTTTCTTGCTACATTTTCAACACTCCCTCTAAGCAATAAAGGGATTATGAACCACCCCTATCCTACACCTGTGGAACTCGAACCTCCATCTTGACAAGGCCTTTGTCAAAATATCAGCATCTTGTTGGATCCTTTTCCTAGGGGAGGCTCGAGAATTAGACTCGCTTGTTTCTCAAGCAAGGTACAAACCTTTCTAGGAGAAGGGGATGAGGATTTAAGGGCTAGGTTTAAGGAGTGTGAATTGTAAAGGGGCTTCAAAAACCCTAAAATCCTTGTTGAACTTGGTTTCCCAAATGGTTTTTGAAGAGTTGAATTTTCAAAGGTATGGGACCACACAGGACCAAGTGGACCCAAGTTAGGTCAAGAGAAGGAGTTTAGCAAACAATGATAAACTTAACTTAAACAAGGAGGATAAAGGGACCAAAGAATTAATTTTTAGTTAAAGTTGAAAAATGATCCCTATGAGGAACTAACCTAGGGAAAATAAGGGAAAAAAACAATCTCAAGACTAGGGCTTGGGATATCTCACAACACCACTGATTGAATTTCCTCAAATTTAGAGGATGCCTAGGAGAAATACCAGTGCAGTAGAGGCCAAGAGATTGAATTTTTCTTATGGGTGGTTGGTCACGAAAATGATGCCCTAGGAGCCCTAATGTGGCTAGATGTAGAATAAAGAAGGAGAGGTGAAGAATATTTTTTCTTTGAGTGATCACCCTTGTGGTAGACCAGTGCCTAAACTTTGTGGAGATTGGAGTCAAGAATAATATGAAGATAGAATTTTTTTCTAGGTCAAGGAGACTTTAAGGTCAACTTCGCTTGTTACTAGGGCAAAAGAGAGTGACCACAAAAGCTTTTATACTTCATTTTGCAAGGTGAAGTTATCAAGATAAATTTAACCACATAATTATCCCTAGGAGGGTTTATTCAAAAAACATTGCCCATACATGGAGATATGTTATATAGAAACATAATTCCACAATTCTGCAGTAGATGCCTCCAGCAACTAACCCTAGTATAGCGAAAATCTCATTATTAATTCATGTGACAAAGTAAAAGAATAATAGAATTAAATTTTCACTTACATGTAAGAGAATATATCCAACCACCAATAGACTTGCCAATCATGAAGATCCAAGATAATAAAATACAATCCATAAATCAAAATTCATCCATGCTCCAAAATTTCGTACACCAAGAAGGAACAATGAAAATATCAAGGGAGATACAAGTCCAAACCAAGTGATGATGAGAAATGAACTCTCATCATTTGTATTTATACACCTCTAAGGAGTTTGATTTAGAAATTTGAGCCTACATTAGCCCCTAAAATAACAATAATGTGCAAATAACTAACTTTTGGTGACAAGCCCACCAAACTAGCTTATAAACAAAATAACAATCCTCTCAAGAGGTCGAATGATCAATAATACATATCTATGGGCTCTCAAATAATACTAATGAAGTCCATAAGTTCCACAATGATGAATAAGACTTTCAGAAGTATTGGACAAGTGGTTGGCCCCTTGTTCTCCACATAATAAACCTGTGGTGCTCCCAATGGGTGTGAGGGAACAAAAATGAACTCATGGGTCTCTATAAGGGCTCAAATGATGGTGTAAGTGATGCCACATTAGCATACAAGTCCTAGGCCATGTACCAAGTGCATGGTACAATTGTGGGGTTGGTTGGGCAAAGGTGAACCAAGTGCATCTTCCTTGTCCAATAGGTGAATCTCGAACAATATTTGAACATCTCTAGGAATCCATGGAATGATTTCTATTGTTGTGGAGGCCCATGTCTCTCAACGCACACCCTACATGTGTCAATGTAGCCCTATGGAGGGTTAGGACCTCGTATAGGGAGACCAAAGCCAAGATGGAGACCACTTGCAATCCTGCATAAGATCCAATGCATCCCCTAGCCTTCTAGTATAACAATTCATCAAGGAAATTGAGTAAAAGAGCTTACAAACCATGGGCAACAAGTGGGGACTTCATAATGGCATGCCCTTCGATAATTGGCTTTGGCGTGTGCTAATATCTCCAACCTCCAAATGGGGTTAACCAAGTATCCTATTAGGTGGTTTCTACTTCTAAAGGGGATAGTATGTCCAAGGTACATCCTTCAAAAGGTAGTGGCAAGTGATAAAGGGATGAATGGAGTAGGGAATGAGAAGGAGCATCCCTAGGCCACATGTTGGGGTACAAGGGTAGCTAGAAAAAGGGAACCCACACTTGGATATATAATGTATAAGAGGGAGAAATCATGGTACATGAGGTGCCATGGCCTTGATTTTTCCACCCTTCTTTATATTCCTTTTTCCTTTTATGATTTTTCTTTAATTAACTTCTCGGGGCTCAAGGGGTAAGAGCATGATGTGTGATATATAGTAGTGGATACCCCCTTTAAGGTAGGGCAGTTCATTGCCCACCAGGGGTTGGTACAATCATAGCTTCCTAAATGATAAAGGAGGCTCATAGACCCTATAGGAACCAGGGCGATGGCCATGATGATGGCGTAGAGCTCAGGTATTAGCTTTTTCCCACGTGCTAAATGTTTTTTTCCCCACCATCTTTTTCATTTTGTGGTACGTTTCCTATTGACTGTGTCCAATTATTCTTTTACTTTTCTTTTCAGCTACATCAACCTTTGGGGCATCATTCCAAGCCTAACCCAAAGTGTGGGCAAGGGGGAGGGGAAAGTTGACCCTATGTAGACCCAGTGGGGGAATGTGGACCCAAGTGAGATAAATTATGAAAGGGGTTATAATGAGTTGAAGGGTAGTAATATATACGGATGAGGGAGCAGGACCGCACATCCAAAATTAGGGTTTCCCATGTAATACCTATTATCACTCCAAGAAACTCTCTTAGGTTGTAGATCGGAGATGCTTGGCAACATATAATCTTCAATATTGTTCTTTGATCTATTGGAATAAATGATGGTTTGGATCAAGTTAGATAACCATTTCAGCTATGTTTTCACTCAAGACATGCATGAACGCTCTCACCAATACAAGGCTTTAGACCACTAATGCTCAATAATTTATAAATCCAATGGATAGATGGAGAATACTGATTATACTAGCAGATTGCATACATAAACATAAATGAATGGCTAGCTACAGGCAGCAAAAGAGAATACTGGTTGTACTGGCAGATGCATATATGACCACATATGAAAGGATAGCTACAGGCAGCAAGGAAGCTTGCAAATCTATTTTATCAAAGTAGAGATAAGATGACAGTTATCTGGCTTTAGACACAAAGAAAACATGAACAAACTGTTCAAGTGCAAGCATAGAACAGCAAAGAGATTGGACATTGAACATATAGTGGCAAAAGAAGCTTATATTGCTAGAATGAAGATGAGAAGCTTGAAGGAAAAGGCTATTTATAGCCTGTTTACAATGCTCCTGAGCTCTAAGAGGATCGGAGTCTTAATCTGCCTGATATGCATTGTTAACTGATTTGATTCCCTCTAGGCAAGCATGGGATCAGAGTTTTCTGCTTCTGACAGTAGCGTAACCGCTTTCAAATATTTTTGGTAGCCTGTTGCGTTGTCTGGGAGTTCTCCTGTGCCAAAGATGCTCCATGATGTTTGTTTGATGAGCTGCACTTGGCTATTGATGCGTTGTGCTTCTTCTCGACCTCTATGTCGGTTTGGGGAGGAGTTGTGCATGTTATGGCCCTTTCAATGATTTAACAATGCATGCTTCTGTTATAGCATAACAGTGCTGCCCTATGGTGGACCTCTGTTGAAAACAATGAATATTTCTGTTTTAAATAGAAAACACAGCTTTCACTAAAAAATCTCGTCTTCTCTGTGTATTTTGGACTTCAAAAGTCCTAAAATATGGTTTAATTATCCATCAGGTCTGCCCTCGTCGCCATCGCAAATCGCATTTGGCCTGGCCTGTGTATTTCCCTTATATAATGAAATATGCAAAAACACGGAAAAATGCATTAAAAAATGACTTTGGCGGACCTCAGATATCATATATTCCACTTCGCGGACCCTTTCGGGTCCGGGCTTCATCGCAATCGGCACTGGCCAAAGGTTCCATCATATTTCGTTTAAACAATGAAAACACACAAAAACATTAAAAAATGGGCTTTTGCGGACCTGAAAACATATATATTTTGCTTCACAAAACCCATCGGGTCTGGGTTCCATCACTATCGCACTGCCCCTGTTTCCCTTTGTATTTTGTTATATAACGAAATACACGGAAAATGCTTTAAAAACGGCTTTGGCGCAGACTTCAAACTTTATGAATTCTCATATATAATGCGGTCGGCTTCGGGTATCGGGTCACCCGTATGTATGTGCATAGGCCCTGCCCCTTGGTATAGCACCGATGCAATGTCAACGATGCGATAAATCGCAATCGCGAGTTGTTCACTCCTCGGGCCTTTATATATATATAACATATGCTCCCCTCCAATAGCAATATCGCCGATATCATTGATCGGCTTATCGCTCGACCTGATCTCATCGCGACTCTGCTCCGACTACTTCCGATAGCCACCGCCGATGCGATTAGCCGCTTAGATCTGGGACGTTGATTGGCCAGATCTAACGACAACTGTTCTTTCACTTTTTAAGCCTGTGTTTGTGGGTTTTCATGGTCTTTAAAGCATTTTAGCCTCCCGATAGTGCATTTTTTCCCTTCCAAGGGCTCTCCTCTTGCGTTGATTTTGATCATTGGATGATCTTTGAGCAAATCTTGAAGATTTCAAGAGCATTAATGGATCCATTGGCAAGCTTTTAAGAAAATTTGGAGACTTTTAAGAACCTATATGGATCCATTTGTGGGCCTTTTTCCAGCAAGGCTAACACTGGCTCGTTCTGGGGATGAAATCCTCCCTGTGAGGTTTCAAGGATCATAGATCAATGCCTTTCCTAAAAAAACAAAGTCAAGTCTTCCTTCTAGTGTTCCATTTGGCATGGAGTCTATTTTGTAATGAAATAAAAACTGAAAAACATATTTACAATGACAAGGCCTTAAAGCCTTAAACAAAATAAAGTTTCAAGAACCGCCCATTTAATGGGCTACCAAAAGTATCTCCTCCTTCCAGACTGTGCAGAATGAATGTATTGTTCTACTAAATTTGAGCGGTGACAAACAGACCTGTCCATAAGGAGTCAAACTTGCCATGATTACCTTTCTTTTCCTTAAATGCATCCCACTTAAGCACCCAATCACCAACTTGGAAATTGTCCACTTTTGCCTTCATGTCAAAGGTTTCTTTTATTTTCTTCTGATGAGATTTTGACTTCTCAACTTGCTGCTCCCTGATCTGTTGTAGTTCAGCTAGGTTATTCATTCTTCTTACCGTGTCATTCTCTTCATCTTGTTCTTCTTGCAAGAACATAGCAATAGGGAGAATCATCTGGATGGGGAAAGCAGCATCAGTGCCATAAACCAGTTTGAATGGAGAATTCCCTATGGACTTTTTGATGGTAACTCTGTCAGCCCATAGTGCAAACTTCAACTTGGAATCCTAGCTCTTTTTGTTGTCCTCTAACAGTTTTTTGATTACCCTTGCCAAACTCTTGTTAGACGATTCTGCCAAGCCATTGCCTTGAGGATAATATGAGGTAGAATGCACCACTTGAATGCCCATGGATTCAGTCATGTCCACCAATTCTTTTGCCTTGAAAGTTGTTTCGTTATAAGTGACTAGTTTGGTTGGGCAACCAAATCTAGTGAAAATATTCTCATTCAAGAACTTTATGACAACTTGATGATTGGCATTCTTAGTGGGTATAGCCTCAATCCAATTGGTGAAATAATCAGTGGCTACTAAGATCTATTTGTGTTGGCCACTAGAATGTGGGTTGATCTCACCTATAAAGTCCAAACCCCACTACTCGAAGGGACCATTGACATGTATTGGCTTCAAGGGCAGAGATTTTAGCTGTTGTCTTCCTACAAACCTCTGACACTTGTCACAATCTTTTACAAAAGAAAACACATCAAAGAACAGAGTAGGCCAATAATATCCAGCCCTCAAGATTTTGTGAGGTGTGGTTTTCCAATAATGATGCCCTCCACAAATGCTAGAATGAAGCTGGTGTATGACTTTCATAGATTGTTCTTTATCTAGACACCTCAAGAGGATTCCTGGTGGGTCTTTCCAATAAAGCAGATTTTTATTAATGTAGAATTTGGCTTATCTAAGTTTAATGACACGAGCTTGACTTGAGCTAAGCCCTGGAGGGACTTCTAGCTTTTGCAAAAAATTAACTATGTTGTAATACCATTCACATGTGGCTAGATTTTCAGCCAAAGACTGATTCTGCCTTTTCTCTTCTGCTGCTCCCTCTGTCTGCTCATCATCTGAATTTAGACCCATGGAATTTATATCTAACAAGCTACAATTTTCTTCAGCCATAAGTTTAGCCAAGCCCTGGCCTTTGACAAGCTTAGTGGGCTTCACCTCTATCTTAAACTCTATGAATTTTGCAATCCATTTAGCTCTCTTCCCATCAATATCTGGCTGAGTTAAGACATCTTTTACTGAGGCTGAAGGTACATATGCAACTACTTTGGAATGCAAAATATAAATTCTGAATGCCTTTAAAGTTTTTATGAGAGCATAAGCTTGTTTTTCAATAAGGTTGTACCTTAGTTTAGCATCCTTTAAAGTTTTGCTGAAAAATGCCATGGGGAAGTCTATGCCTTCATCATTCTTCTACAACAGAACTGCTGCAAGTGTATCATAAGAAGCAAAAGAGAAGATACAAAAATCCTTAGTGCAATTAGGTCTGATTAGAGTGGGATATTCCATGATAGCTTGCTTGATGGCTTCAGAAGAGCTTCTTGAAGCACCTGCCCATTTTATTTCTAATCCTTTATTCATCATGGAAGTGATGTGCTTTACAAGTTCTGCAAAGTTTGGAATGAACCTCCTTACGAAGTTAATCTTACCCAGGAAGGATTGAATGTCCCTTTTTTACCTTGGGATGGACAATGTCTGAACGGCTTGAACCCTTGCTGGATCAATCTTCACACCTTCAGCAGAAACAATATGTCCCATAAGTTTGCCTTCTTCTAAAGCAAACTGTGACTTCTTTGGGTTCACTGAAATCCCAAAATGTCTACACTTTAGGAAGACCTTCTTCAAATGTTGTAAATGGTCTTTGTGGTTGCTGAAGAAGACCGTTATGTCATCAAGATAAATAAAGACAAACTTGTCCTTCTCTGCCACAAAGTCTATGTCCATGGCCCTCTGAAAAGTAGCCCCAGCATTCATCAGTTCGAAAGGCATCTTGGAGTACATTAAAGTGCCCCAAGGAGTATTGAAGGCGGTCTTTTCCTGATCTTCAAGATGTAAAGCAATCTGATTGTAACCTGAAAATTCATCTAAGAAAGACGTGACTTTAGCCCCTGAAACTCTTTGCAACAAGTGTTCCATCTTAGGCAGGGGGTAGTTATCTTTTTTAGAGCACTTGTTCAGATTTTTGAAGTCCACTGAACAAACTCTTGTCACTGGTCATGTGGAAATAAGCTCCACTGTGAAGAAACCAACCACTTCCCACCATGGATGAAACCATGTATGAAAAGAGTGTGAAATCCAACTCAAACTGTGAAGTAAGTGCCTCACCTTTAGATCCTTCCCCGGATCCCTTCTTGGATTTCCTCCGTGGACAATTTGCAGCATAATGGCACACCTCATGACAACGAAAGCATCACACTTTCGATTTGTAAACCTTCTTCCCATCATTAGAAGAAATCGATTCGGAAAGAGAAACCTTCTCCTTCCCCTTCTTTGCTTTGGCAGCCAAAACGCAATTTTCTCATCGACAGTCACCCCAACACTTCCCAGCTCATCCCGGCATTGGGTGAACTTCGTGAGATACTTGGGCATACTGTCTCCATTCTCACACTTAATGTTTCTGAGTTTATCCTTGAGCGCTAACTTCCTCTGGTTGATCTTGCTTTGGAATAAATCTGTCAATGCTTTCCACATCAATTATGGAGAAGCCTTTCCATGCAGGTTGGATACAATGTGATCCTTCACGCCCTCCAACAGAATCCTTCGACACTTTGCTGTCTTCTTTTACCAAGCATCAACGTGAGCAGCATCAGTAGGCTTTGGGACCTCAGCCTTTATGAACTCCTTCAACCCATTGTCATCTAACACTGCCTCCATCCTGTCTTTCCATGCAATATAATTCGAGCTGCCTTCAAGAGCATACTCCAATCGCAATCCGTTGAAAGACATTTCAACTTCGACACCAAGAAAACACTGTTGCAAATTCGAATTCCACCAGCTCAAAACTCAATCGCTTCTGATATAAAATTCGTGAGAACAAATTATTTCTCGTACAGAGATTGACTGTATGGGCATTTATCGGATATCTCACCTTCCAAAAGAAGGATGAATCCAGAGGCTACCTGGCCTGATTACAAACTCTGCCTGAAGAAATAAAATGTAATCACTTTCTGAATAATAGATCTGATGATCAACTCTGCTCTGATACCATGTATAAATTTGAATAATATAACACATTCACAGAGATTATCCTGATTATACACTATTTGCGGAATGCATGCATAATACATAACCTCCTCTACATTGATCATCAATTTGCGGAATTAAAAACAATTGCATGCACACATTGAAACATCAATCACACATATCAACACAGTATGTAATGGGGAAAGCATACAGCTGAAAAGCCCCAACTATCTATATATTATAATGATAGAGAACATGTAACAATACATAGTACAATACTCCTCACAAGTACTCAGTACTATCTCCACATGCTACACACAAACTAGCTCAGATCTGAATCAAGTCACAGGTTCAAATCTCCTCCATTGTTTGCCTGCCTCTACTGTGCAATCCAAGATGAGAATAAGAATGATCCAAGCTCGTTTTCCCTTGGCTTGTACTGCGCAATCCTCATTGGAAATCTCAATCAATGATTGTGCAAATCTCATGCACATCTATAGTCACAACTGATAGTAGTCTCCAACTCTAACACTTGTCTCCACTAAACTGTCCATGCACTGAGTTAACTGATGTATTCTTTAGTTGCTTTATGAGTTAATAATTAGTGAATTAATTAATAATTAATTCACATCACTCATCACTAGTGTATTTGGCAGTTAGACTAAATACAACTAGTTCAACCAAGTCAAACTGAACACAACTCCATCAACTCCTCAATCAACTCCACCGAACTCAATCACTTGAGTTCTAACTGAAGTCCATCATGCAATAGCTCAACTAACCCATAGGAAAAGTGTATTTCCTTCTGGAAAATGCATGTGCCACATCCGTAGCTCGAACTGAAGTGCTCCAAGAGGTTTATAGTCCAAATATTATTAAGCATGCGTTTGTGGGTTTTTCAGGGTCTTTTAAGCATTTTAGCCTCCCGATAGTGCATTTCTACCATTCCAAGGGCTCTCCTCTTGCGCTGGTTTTGATCATTGGATGATCTTTGAGAAAATCTTGAATATTTCAAGAGCATTAATGGATCCATTGGCATGTTTTTAAGCAAATTTGGAGACTTTTAAGAGCCTATATGGATCCATTTGTGGGCCTTTTTTCAGCAAGGCTAACACTGGCTCCTTCTGGGGATGAAATCCTCCCTGTGAGGTTTCAAGGATCACAGATCAATGCCTTTCCTAAAAAAACAAAGTCAAATCTTCCTTCTAGTGTTCCATTGGACATGGAGTCTATTTTTTAATGAAAAAAACTGAAAAACATATTTACAATGACAAGGCTTTAAAGCCTTAAACGAAATAAAGTTTCAAGAACCGCCCATTTATTGGGCTACCAAAAGCATCTCCTCCTTCCAGACTGTGTAGAATGAATGTATTGTTTTGCTGAATTTGAGCGATGACAAACAGACCTATCCATAAGGAGTCAAACTTTCCATGATTACCTTTCTTTTCCTTAAATGCATCCCACTTAAGCACCCAATCACCAACTTGGAAATTGTCCACTTTTGCCTTCCTGTCAAAGGTTTCTTTTATTTTCTTCTGATGATTTTTTGACTTCTCAACTAGCTACTCTCTGATCTGTTGTAGTTCAAACAGGTTATTCATTCTTCTTACCATGTCATTCTCTTCATCTTGTTCTTCTTGCAAGAACTTAGCCACAGGGAGAATCAGCTGGATGGGGAAAACAGCATCAGTGCCATAAACCAGTTTGAATGGAGAATTCCCTATGGAATTTTTTATGGTAACTCTGTCAGCCCATAGTGAAAACTTCAACTTGGAATCCCAGCTCTTTTTGTTGTCCTCTAACAGTTTTTTGATTACCCTTACCAGACTCTTGTTAGATGATTCTGCCAGGCCATTGCCTTGAGGATAATATGAGGTAGAATGCACCACTTGAATACCCATGGATGCAGTCATGTCCACCAACTCTTTTGCCTTGAAAGTTGTTGCGTTATCAGTGACTAGTTTGGTTGGGCAACCAAATCTAGTGAAAATATTCTCATTCAAGAACTTTATGACAACTTGATGATTGGCATTCTTAGTGGGTATAGCCTCAATCTACTTGGTGAAATAATCAGGGGCTACTAAGATCCATTTGTGTTGGCCACTGGAATGTGAGTTGATCTCAACTATAAAGTCCAAGCCCCACTGCTGGAAGGGACCATTGACATGTATTGGCTTCAAGGGCGGAGATTTTAGCTGTTGTCTTCCTACAAACCTCTGACACTTGTCACAAGCTTTTACAAAACAAAACACATCAAAGAACAGAGTAGGCCAATAATATCCAGCCCTCAAGATTTTGTGAGCTATGGTTTTCCAATAATGATGCCCTCCACAGATGCTAGAATGAAACTGGTGTATGACTTTCATAGATTGTTCTTTATCTAGACACCTCAAGAGGATTCCTGATGGGTCTTTCCAATAAAGCATATTTTTATTAATGTAGAATTTGGTTGATCTGAGTTTAATGGCACGAGATTGACTTGAGCTAAGCCCTGGAGGGACTTCTAGCTTTTGCAAAAAATTAACTATGATGTAATACCATTCACATATGGCTAGATTTTCAGCCAAAGACTGATTCTTCCTTTTATCTTATGTTGCTCCCTCTGTCTGCTCATCATCTGAATTTAGACCCATGGAATTTATATCTAACAAGATGCAATTTTCTTCAACCATAAGTTTAGCCAAGCCCTGGCCTTTGACAAGCTTAGTGGGCTTCACCTTTATGTTAAACTCTATGAATTTTTCAATCCATTTAACTCTCTTCCCATCAATATCTGGCTGAGTTAAGACATATTTTACTGAGGTTGAAGGTACATATGCAACTACTTTGGAATGCAAAATATAAATTCTGAATGCCTTTAAAGATTTTATGAGATCATAAGCTTGTTTTTCAATAAGGTCATACCTTAGTTGAGCATCCCTTAAAGTTTTATTGAAAAAGGCCACGGGGTGCTCTATGCCTTCATCATTCTTTTGCAACAGAACTGCTGCAAGTGTATCATAAGAGGCAAAAGAGAAGATACAAAACTCCTTAGTGTAATTAGGGCTGATTAGAGTGGGAGCTTCCATGATAGCTTGCTTGATGGCTTCAAAAGAGCTTCTTGAAGCATCTATCCATTTTATTTCTGATCCTTTTTTCAACATGGAAGTGATGTGCTTTACAAGTTCTGCAAAGTTTGGAATGAACCTCCTTATGAAGTTAATCTTACCCAGGAAGGATTGAATGTCCCTTTTTAACCTTGGGATGGACAATTTCTGAATGGCTTGAACCCTTGCTAGATCAATCTTCACACCTTCAGTAAAAACAATATGTCCCAGAAGTTTGCCTTCTTCTAAAGAAAACTATGACTTCTTTGGGTTCACTGAAATACCAAAATGTTTGCACTTTAGGAATACCTTCTTCAAATGTTGTAAACGGTGTTTTGGCTATTGGAGAACACTGTTATGTCTTCAAGATAAATAAGGACAAACTTGTCATTCTCTCCCACAAAGGCTATGTCCATGGCCCTCTGAAAAGTAGCCCCAACATTCATCAGTCTGAAAGGCATCTTGGAGTATATGAAAGTGCCCCAAGGAGTAGTGAAGGCAGTCTTTTCCTGATCTTCAGGATGTACAACAATTTGATTATAACCTGAAAATCCATCTAAGAAATGCGTGACTTTAGCCCCTGAAACTCTTTGCAGCAAGTGTTCCATCTTAGGCAGGGGGTAGTTATCTTTTTTAGAGCACTTGCTCAGATTTCTAAAGTCCACACAAAGCCTAATTTCTCCATTTTTCTTACTCACTACCACAAGGTTAGATATCCATTTTGAATACCTTAGGGGAACTATAATTTTGGCATCCAACAGCTTCTTGATCTCTTTCTCAATCAAAGGCAATAAAAGAGGGTTGATGGGTCGTAATTTATGCTTAAAAGGGGTAGTGTTCTTTTCCAGTGGGATCTTGTGTTGAATGATGTTTGTATCATAGGTTTTAAGATCATTCTATTCCCAGGCAAAAATATCAGCGAATTTATTCATGAGGTTGCAATACTCGAAATTCTGGGCAAAAGACAAATGAGTGGACAAATTGATGAATTTCAGATGGGCTGGGCTGCCTATATTATGTTTACAGATAGCAGACTCATTCTCTGTTTTGGTCGGCTTATAGGGCACATCGTTATGATCGAAAAGCTTCTCTAGAGGCACCAATCCTTTTGGTATGTGATTACTAGGCAGCTGAACAATGCTTCCTTAGCCGATCTCACTTTTTAGTTTGGACTAGCCGCATTCTTCCATGGTTTCATTTTCATGGTCGATGCGCGTTTTAGCAAATTCCTCAACGACTTGTAAAAACCTGTTAATTTCCTCATCATCTTCAAAAACTCTCCAATATTTGACATTGTCAGGTAGAGACGGTCTATATTTTACCTAAACTTCATATGTTAATTTAGGAGGCAAAGGAGGAATAAACATGCTAGTAGACACAGCAAGGGAGTCGGCAAGATGGTTCTTCATTCTTGGAATATAAGAAATACTGAAATCATTAAAAGAATATTTGAGCCTCCATAACTCATCTCTGTATACCTTCAGCCTTCGATGCTTTGCTTGGAACGCTTTATTTACCTGTTGAATGATGAGTTCTACATCTCCAAACACTTTCATGCCTTTGATACCCATTTCTTTAGCAACGCTTAAGCCCAGAATCAAAGCTTCGTACTCTGCTATGTTTTTTGTGACCTAAAAGGTTAATTTTAAAGATAAATGAATGTATTCTTGTGTTAGGAACACAAGGACTACACCTACCCCTGCAGCTTCTTTAGAGCAAGCCCCATCAAAGAACATATCCCAAATCTGTGGGTTTTCTTCCTCTGTGCTCTGGCAAACTGGTTTCTTGAGCTATGTGGAGGCCAACTGGGATTCTTCAATATGAAGAATACATGCCCCAAAATCAGTGTCAACAACATAGATGGGATGATTAGGAGGGTTCTTCTCAACGTTGATGATATAAGCCAATTGCACCTCTCTATATAATCTCTTGCTCTCACCTCCAAAAACTGGGACAGTAGCACAAGACAGATCATTTTGTAAAGATCTACCTAATCTCTTGATCCAACCTCTCGAAAGTAACATGCCAAACTTGGGAGGTACATCAGCTACCATAATATCCATCATCATGCTTTTCATAGGCAGCTGAGACAAAGTGATGGCTAGGTCCTTGATTAATCCTAGACATTTCACTTTTCTAGAGTCAAAAGAAAATAAGTCATGATAAGGCTTAGTGATTTCAAGACCCAACTCATCCATTACAGCCTTGGGAATTAGATTATGGCTGGCTCCAGCGTCCAAAAGGTAGTTGTGAAGGATTTTTTCATGAATAAACAAGGAGACATAGAACGATGGGGAGTTGTCTTCATAATTTTCAATCATTGGGCTGAGAATAACAGTTGGCTTGTTATCTTGGAGATTTACATAGTCAGTGGAGGCTTGGATGGCTTTAGGCTCAAGGGCCTCAAGGATGGATCTTTTGAAGGACTCATTCTTCACTAGTTCAATCATAGGCATAGGTATTCTTAGCTTCTAAATTTCTGATTGAAAACTGAAAGGACAAGGAGACTTTTCAAGGCCTCTTACCTCATGAATTGGAGCTTTGAAGATGATGGGATCAACTGCCAGTTGTTTTTGCTTATTAGCTTGTTGTACTACAGGGACAGCAACTCTTTGAACAGGAGTTTCCTTGGCATTATTTATCTTTGACCTCAAATTATATCTTTGTTGATCTATAGTTTGTAGAATAGCTTTACCATCCCATTCTTGGCTGATCTGGTCATTGCATAATGAATTTTCATAGGCAGCTGAGGTTAAAAAGGAATCATTGCCTTTGTATTCTAGACAAGGGATCTCATCATCTTCTTCAAACTGCTCTTCTTCCATGACTGCATTCTGAAAAGGAGCCTTCACCCTTTGGTCTTCATTTTCATCTTTGTTTCTTTGCAAAATCTACAACTTCTCATTAGTTCTTCTATATGGATTTGGATTTGGATTTCGAGGAGCAAAGGTATTAGGCACTCTTCCTTTCCTAGGGTGCTGCTCAACCTTCAATTTTGAGATTTCAAAGGCTAATGACTCGATCATTTTGGTCATTTTATCTATCTTAGGATCAGAGGATGATGAAGACTTGCCCCTCTATCTTCTTCTATCAACATTTCCCTTAAGCTTCTCTGCAGCCATGATGTTTGATTCCACTTCCAAGGCTGCATCCTGCATGTTAGCCAAAGTAGCACATTGCCTCTCTCTCAACAATAGGCAGAAGTCAGAATCAAAAGCACTGACATAGGTGAGTTTAGCAGAGGTAGTAGTGGGTTTTACTTCAGCTAATATCTTGTTGTACATACGGTTAAACCTCTTATTAAAATCAGATAGCAACTCACCATTTTCCCTCTTTAAGTTTCCAAAATTAGTGTGGTAGTATAGAATATCCTTATTATCCCCCCAATGCTTTAGGAATGCATCATCTAAAGCTTCAATATCTGCTATAGGTCTTGGGGTTAGTTCTCTGAACCATTTTCTACCCTCTCCATCTAGGCTTTGGACAAAGACTCTCATCCACACATCATCTTCACTAATGTCCAGATTATCAGCATAGCTATAGAATGACTCAAGATGTTCTTCAGCAGTAACACCTTTAGTCCCAGTGAACTTAGGCCTATATTTCTAATATTCTCCAGTAGGCATGGCATTCAAAGGAGTGGGCAGTATTAGAGGTCCATACCTAGCAGTTGTGATTCTTTCCATTTTGGTTGGTGCTTGTGGACCTGCCATAGTTGTGGTGGCTAAAAGAGTACTGGTAATATGAATGATAGATGGCTTGGAGTGACTAATAAGACTAAAGGAGTATGATGGATAGGAGGTGAGGTTTCCTTTGGGCTTACAACAAAAAGAGAACCTAAAGAATAAGGAGCTTTATGAATCTCTGAGATTTTTTCCACTACTAGTATTAGATGCTATACTCTCAACATGTATTTGTTCTATTACAAGCGTTTCTTGAAGAGATATGGAAGATTGTTTAGGTTTACCCGAACCTGATGCTCCTTTCTGCAATACCTTTCTCTCTTTGATGATATTTTCAGGGTCAGGTACTGGGTCAACTTGTAGCTTCTGAGGATTTCTCCGAGTATGCCTCACAAATTGAGCTAGAACTATGAAGTGGAGTCACCAAGAGGTTTGGCCTCCAATAGAGTTGCCAGATAGATGATTACAACCAAAAAAGTGCCCAGACTTTGTTTATCATCAAAATTGGATCTATGTCGTTTCCCAGGGAAGCTGAGCTTCAGTTTCCTCTCCCCGGCAACGACACCAATTATGTTATCACTCCAAGAACTATCCTAGGTTGTAGATCGGAGATGCCTGGTAACATATAATCTTCAATATTGTTCTCTGAACTATTGGAATAAATGATGGTTTGGATCAAGTTAGATAACCATTTCAGCTCTATTTTCACTCAAGACACGCATGAACGCTCTCACCAATACAAGGCTTTAGACCACTAATGCTCAATAATTTATAAATTCAATGGATAGATGGAGAATACTAATTATACCAATAGATTGCATACATATACATAAATGAATGGCTAGCTACATGCAGCAAAAGAGAATATTGATTGTAATGGTAGATGCATATATGACCACATATGAAAGGCTAGTTACAGACAACAAAGAAGCTTGCAAATCTATTTTATAAAAGTAGAGATAAGATGACAGTTATCTGGCCTTAGACACTAAGAAAACATGAAAAAATTGTTCAAGTGCAAGCATAGAACAGCGAAGAGATTGGACATTGAACATATAATGGAAAAAGAAGCTTATATTGCTAGAATGAAGATGAGAAGCTTGAAGGAACAGAGGAGGAATAATCTCCAGAAGTTGAACCTCTATTACATCTTACTTTCAGCTATTTATAGCCTGTTTACAATGCTCCTGAGCTCTAAGAGGCTCGGAGTCTTAATCTGCCTGATATGCATTGTTAACTAATTTGATGCCCTCTAAGCAAGCATGGGATTGGAGTTTTTTGCTTCTGACAGCAGAGTAACCACTTTTAGATATTTTTGGTAGCTTGTGCTGGGAGTTCTCCTGTGCCAGAGATGCTCCATGATGTTTGTTTGATGAGATGCACCGGGCTATTGATGCATTGTGCTTCTTCTCAGCCTCTATGTCGATTTGGGGAGGTGCTACGCGTGTTGTGGACCTTTCAATGATTTAACAATGCATGCTTCTGTTATAGCAAAACAGCGCTGCCCTATGGTGGACCTCTATTGAAAACAATGTATATTTCTGTTTTAAACAAAAAACACAACTATCACTAACAAATCCCTCCTTCTCTGTGTATTTTGGACTTCGAAAGTCCTAAAATATGGTTTAATTATCCATCAGGTATGCCCTCGTCACCATCGCAAATCGCATTTGGCCTAGCCTGTGTATTTCCCTTATATAAAGAAATATACAAAAACACTGAAAAATGAATGAAAAAATGACTTTGACAAAATTCAGATATCATATATTCCACTTCCCATACCCTTTCAAGTTTGGGCTTCATCGCAATCGGCACTGGCCAAAGGTTCCATTGTATTTCATTTAAACAATGAAAACACACAAAAACATTAAAAAATGGGCTTTTGCGAACCTGAAAGCATATATATTTTACTTCACGAAACCCATCGGGTCTGAGTTCCATCGCTATCGCACTGCCCGTGTTTCCCTTTGTATTTCGTTATATAATGAAATACATGGAAAATTCTTTAAAAACGGCTTTGGCGCAGACTTCAAACTTTATGAATTCTCATATATACTACGGTTGGGTCTTGGTATCGGGTCGCCCGTATGTATGTGCATAGGCCCCGCCCCTTGGTATAGCACCGATGCAATGTCAGCGATCTGATAAGTTGCAATCGTGAGTCGTTCACTCCCCGGGCCTTTATATATATAACATGTGCTCCCCACCGATAGCGATATCGCCGATATCAGTGATTGACATATCGCTCGGCCCGATCTCATCACGAATCTGCTCCAACTGCTTCCAATGGCCACTGCTGATGCGATTAGCCGCTTAGATCTGGGTCGGTGATCAGCCAAATCTGACGGCAATTGTTCTTTCACTGTTTAAGCCTACGTTTGTGGGTTTTTTCATGGTTTTTTAAGCATTTTAGCCTCTCGATAGTGCATTTTTTCCCTTCCAAGGGCTCTCCTCTTGCGCTAATTTTGATCATTGGATGATCTTTGATAAAATCTTGAGGATTTCAAGAGCATTAATGGATCCATTAGCATGTTTTTAAGAAAATTTGGAGACTTTTAAGAGCCTATATGGATCCATTTGTGGGCCTTTTGCCAGCAAGACTAACAATACCATCCCTAAATTCAAAACAGATCCCATGGGACTAGAATCCAAGGTTAATATCCAAAGGGGGTCTAGGGGACAAGAGCACAGACCTATCCCATTCTTTCCTCTGAATCCCCCCATTAATCCATGCCCAAAAGTGTCCTTGATAAGAAAACTACAATAATCAATTACCAAATTAAAATGCATACCTTTAGGTTCAGGAGGTCCACCTTCAAACATACGATCATCGCATATGAGTGAGGGACCAAATGGTTGGCTCAAGTGGTGGAGAAGTGGCACAACAAGCTAGTTAGTGGCTACAAGAGGCTATTCGTTGTTGGTTGAGGACCATCTTGGAAAAACAATTCTCCTAGGGATATCACCCACAAAATGGTGGGTAACATTTGGCTCCAATTGGGACGTGATCTCTTGAAGAGGTGGACGAAGCTACTTGAACAGGAGGTCACAAGAAATCTAGAAATCTCTTGGTTACCATACACCTGTTACATGCACATACAATAGATGGAAAACATGGGGCAACATGCTTTCGTGAAGTCTCATGATCACACCTGATTAGATTACGCCCATAAAATCGACTCATAAGAGTAAAATACAGTTTTTAAATCTACATATAGTTAATATACCATGAGGAATATCCTATGATATTAGTTATAATGAAAAATCAACATGCAATGCATCCTACTCTACCATTCATATAATACAATATCAAGTCTCAAGGAAAGGGGTGATGCGACTTAATTTGACTGGCTCGGGCCAAAGTTCGTCGTTGATTTTAGCAATGTAATAATAGTCCTCCCCAACCTTTCCATGAATCTTGACATCCATTGGGTCTCTATCAACCAAGACCAAGTCCCCGGCCTTATATTTCTTTTTAAGCTTCCACTTTTTGCTTGTTTTTGGAATTGGTCGAATGAGAATACAGACTTCTTGAGACAGGAGAATAGGATAATGCTCCTCAATTTCATGTGTTTCATAATATGGTCTAGGCTTAATCACATGAGATAGGTAGGTAGGTTCCTTATAAAGGATAAAAGGGGTCCCATCAAATTGCAGGATGGTAGCATATGATAATTCCATTTGAACATGACCCCTAACAGTAGCCCCCAGTTTTCTAGATAAAAGCATTTCCCACACATCAGAGATATCAATGACAACAACATCCATGAGAAGGGATATGTTGGGGTTCCTAGCCAAAGAAACCTTAAGATCCTTTATGAGACCTTCCACCTCCACAGGCTTGGAGTTAAAACCACATACCTTCTTATATGACTGAGTGATTTTGAGACCCAATTGCTTCATAACTTTTAAGGGAATGATATTTGCAAAAGCCCCTGAGTCTAGCATGAAATTATGTAAGAAGAGGTCATTGATAGCCAAAGTGAGAATAAATGGTTCATACCCAGAATTTTGATCACGAATATGAATATTTTGTAAGTATTTGGGTAATTCTTCTTCCTGAATACCTAGGGACTTCTTGATTTGTTGTTGTTGCTCGGGAACTTTAGTAATCTCTTTCAAAGGAATAGGCATGGTTATTTTTCCCATGACAACCCTTATGTCAATGTCAAGCTTAGCCTATTTTCCCTTTTCTTTCTTCTTGGTGTTTACTTTCCTTGGAGGATCCTTTTTTGAATTGGCTTTAGTTGGGGGATCCTTCTTGGGAGGAATTTTAGGGAGAGACTCCTTGGGAGGGGGTTGCTTGGACAATGAGTCTTCTTTAGATGGTTCCTTGGAGGTTGTAGGGTCTTTGTTATTTTACTTTCGTGAATATTGGACCTCTTTGAATCTTCCCTTGCTATCAGAGTTAAGGATGGATTCTTCATTTTCTTCCTTAAGGGTGACCTCACTAATGGGAGGGTGTTTGTATGGGCCTCCTATAAAAATGTTGAAGATTTCATATTCCACAAGGTTAGTCTACTCATCAATTTCTCCATCCTCACTCTCTCCCTCTTCACTTCCGTCATCCTAAGAAGATGATTTTGGTTCAACAACATTAGTTGGAGCCAAAGTGTTTGGGAATTGAGACAAACTTGACCTATATTCTTCATTTTTCTTTTTGGGAAAGGCCTTTCCTTTTGGAATATAACTAGATTTTTGGGCCCTTTCCAAGGCATTGATTTTATTCATGATAACCCTGTCACATGTGTTGGCTTCTTCAGTAAATTTCTCCATTTTCTTGAGGATAAAAAGGAGGGTTTCTTCATGTTGATCTTTGTATTTCTCCTTCTTAACCTCAAATTTAGCTCTAGGGTGGTCAATGACATATACCTTCAAGATGCATAGGCTTTCCTCAACTTCCATTTCTATCTCTTTGGCCTCAGCCAATGTGGAAAGTTTCTTATCCCTTAACACATAGGTTAAGTGGCCACCCACAACCTTTATGAATTTGTCAAGGATATTAGCTTTGGATGGTTTCAAATTGTCAAGTATATCCTTGACAACCCTATCAAATTTTTGAATGAATTCTCGTATGTCTTCCCCTCCCTTAGTTATTTGATATAATTTTTCAATGTTAAAGGTTCCTTGGGAATTGCATGACCATCTCTTCATGAATATATCTTCAAAGTCATCAGAGTCTTCTATGCATGTCAGGGAAAGGCTAAGGTACCATTCTCTTTCTTGTCCTTCAAGAGATAGAGAAAAAAGCATCATGAGCCTATCTTCATCAAAGATCATCCTAGGGGACATTT
Source organism: Pinus tabuliformis (assembly GCA_031772625.1). Taxonomy (NCBI): domain Eukaryota; kingdom Viridiplantae; phylum Streptophyta; class Pinopsida; order Pinales; family Pinaceae; genus Pinus; species Pinus tabuliformis. The sequence continues at coordinate 1,012,714,648 of CM062816.1, read as the reverse complement.
TCCAATAGAATTATTAAATATTTTCCCATGCAGTCCAAGTAGCATCTCCTTTGAACTTTGGTAACTGTTTGCACCTATATCTGCCTCAGGCTGAAGGAAGGAAAAAATTATGATAACCACAAACCACGCTTAGTCTGGTAGCTAGCCCTACCAGAGCAGGGGAGGGTTCTGTCCGAGTCACGCTCAGTGAATAGATGATTGAAACGGTCTGAGATGACTTACAATACAATGTTTACCTTAGGCTAGTAAGTGAATAGGGATTCTGGAAACAATTTTATGAAATGATCGAGCTTCTGGGATGTTAAGGGACCGAAGCTCAACAAAGAATAGAGAATTGAATATGAAGGCACAGATTATTCCGTGAGGCAAGGTAGGCGGAAAATGTAGCAATTTAGTTTGAGGTATCACAGCATAAATAGATTGCTGAAGAAAGTGAAAAGGGCATAGTGACATGAATCCTTTTCAACAGAAGAAATAACACTGAAACATGAAATTTTCTCACAGGCAAAGCAATAAAAATTGGATTCTACCTAATCTCACTCAGAAAATTTCACTGGAAATGAGCATGAAATGGATTATGAAACATAACTAAATACATATGAACACATAAGAAATGCATTTGCTACACTCACAACCACAAGAATCTCATGAAACAGAGCCGCCGCCTTTCATTAATTCTCTGTCAAAAATACACAGTGAAGAAACAGAGTTTCTTTCCCACATTCTCCCAGAAGTTACAAGCTAGCCAACCCTTTGCAAATAACTTGCATACAATATATAGAATGTGTGAGGAAGATATAGAACGCCCAAGGGTTGGGGAGTTACCCAAATCATTGCAAAATGGAGATGGAGAGCCAACCATCAGCTACAGGTGCAGCGTTGCAAACATGACATTTGGATTTGGGTGACCGTTTGCCTTCCTTCGCCACTTGGATAGAAGCCCATCTGCAGAAAAAAATCTTTAAATGTTGCCTTTGGTGCCAAAAAACTGAAGTGTAGATGAGCGGGCCCACTTGGAGAAGTCGCGAACCGAAATTTCGCAAAACGGAAGAAAATTGGCAATTTTTTCTCTGTGCATCGCGCCATTTTCTCTGTGTGTCGCGCTACTTTGGGCCCTGTTTTGGGGCACTTTTAGGTGTTCAAAATGTGCCCAACTGGGCTTGTTGGAAATCCTATACTGTCTACTTTCTAACCCCACTGGAATTTTCAAATTTGGTGCTCATTTTCCCCTCCAAATATTCATTCTCCCAAGACTGCTTTCTGTGTGTCAAAAAAGTGGCAGAGAGGCCATTTTTGGGTGTTTTTTTACCTTTAGGAGACCCAGACCTTGCCCAAATCTCTTGCCCGGACACCAGTAGTCATAATTTTCAATGCTGAATCCAAATATGCAAGCGGTTTCTCCATTGGAGCCCTAGAATTTTAGCGTCGCGCCAGTGGCGCGGCGCACAGGGAGGAATTTCCTGTTTTTTATCCAAAAATTTTCCAAGTGACCAAAATTTGCCCAAATTTTTTGAAATTTGGGCTGGATGTTCCCTATGAAGTGCTATGTTGTGCCAAGGAAGCCTCAACCAAGATTCGAAGCCGATCTTGCTCCTTTGCCTCCTTTGCCTCTTTTGTTGCTTTGCTCAATTTTGCCTTCAGGCTCCTGATTCTTGCTTTGGAGCTCATGTTTCGGGCCATGTAGTGGTGATTCATGCGCCTCAGTGTGAATTTCTCCCTGTTAGCCTTATCCAACCGCTGCTCCAAGTGAACGTTCACTTTCTCTAACACATACTCCCGGTCCTCATCTCTTTGCTCCATAGGTCTGCCTTGTGCTGCCATGATGTGTTGTCGGTTTTCCTTGATCATTTGCAACTCTATCTCAGCTAGCCGATCCTCAAGTTGCTTGTTCCTCTACTCCAGATACTTCACGTTCCACTTGGCCCTCTCCAAGTCTAGGGATAAGTTCTCAATCACTAATTGCTGCTCCTAAATGATCTCTCCAAGCTCAGCATTTGTAGGTTCTGCATTTGTCTCATCATCCTGGAGGAGAACGAATTCTGTCTCTCGTTCACCTGAAGGCCCCTCATTATGCACTGGCTCCTTACCTCTGCCCTACTCCTGTGATGTTGATGTCAGAAGCGAGGCCTCTTCCACCCCTGGTGGAGATAACACTCGCTTTGTTGCTGCAAATAAGGGTCTACTGCCTGTCTTATAAGTGATGTATACTGGCATGGTGGCAATATCATGTCGCTCATACTGATGAGATGGGCCCCCTACCTCATGCTCTGCCTTTGAAACTACCTGTGGAGCGCTGAAGAAGTCACGGGAGATGAAGTCCTCCCAAGCAATACCCTGCAATCCCAACTGATGGTCCACCAAAATCCGGATAAGAGCAAAGTGATAAACGTTGTTGAGCTGCTGTCGAGGGGTCTTGTGCTGCATGAAATTCTTCATCCTCTCTATGTTCCTGCAGATGAAAAATGGGAGGCTCATCATCTGCACCCTGGTGAAGTGCATGAGCAACCTGATGTGATAGGCATAAAGGCGAGAAAACCTCCCCTCGCAACTGAAATACTTCATGATCAATCTCATGAGTGGGGCATACTCATCCCTCAAAAATCTGAATGGAAAAACTCTGGTGAGCTGGCTCAAACAGTTTTCCTTGATGTAAGGCTCATAATGATGCCTCTCCACCTTCTTTTTCTTATGCCACTGTTCCCCAATGTTTGGTATTCCTGTTGCCACTGATATGGTTTCCGGTGTCAATGTGAAAGTGACCCTAGCCAGGACAGATTGACCTCCCTGTAGATGAAGTGCAAAAAGACGGGCCAACTCATGATGGACTCTGAGATTTGCCACCCTTTGACAAAATTCATAACATGCCAAGTGCTGGAAACAAGACATGGCAAGAGGGCATGCTTGCAGCTCAGTGAGGGTGTTTGGCTCATCTCTAAGATGTCTGCCACTCCGGTGATGTCTCCTATGGGCCCTCTCTCCTGAAGATGTGTCACTGTGGGTCCCCTCCTCATACTCTGATGAAACTTCTGATGCCATTGCTGCTGTTTGTACCCTGATTTTTATGCTGCCCTTTGAATCCAATGGAACTAGTAGATGCTCTAAAAATTTGTCACCAAGGGGACAATAAAACAGGGGGTATTAGGAGAGGAATGATGAAATGGTAATAGGGGCTAAAGGGAGAGATTTACCAGGGATTTGGGAGTGTTTTGAGTATAGTATTGATGGGGTAGGGTTTGAATTTATTTTGGTAGGGTTTGGGTTTTTTTAGTCATGGGAGGAGGGGGAAAAAGGAATATGGTTTTAGTGGTGTTAGGGTAATGATAAGGGGAAAATAATACAGGGAAAATAGTGATAAGGGTAGGAGAATACCTTGGCAGCACTGTCACTGTAGTGGAACCCTAGGACCATGTTTTCTTTATGTCTTCTTTTGTTGGCTTTATCAAAACTTTTGCATTTGATTCATACTCCTAAACCATCCTACTCTTTCCAAGTTTAATGCAAGAGTATATGTAGGTTGCCTATCTTTTCAAATTTGATGAGCATCCAAAGTTTTTAGGCAAATTTATTGTTTTTTGGGCTTCATATCTCTGTGCATCGCGCGCACTGCCCAGTGCGCCGCGCCAATGGCAATTTTACAATGTGGTCGGGCTCCCAGTGCATCGCATGCTCTGAGTGCGCTGCGCCTCCTCGTGAGTGCGCCGCGCGCTGCCAAAGTTGCCCTGACTTGCTAGGAAGACTAGGGGGAGGGTTTTAGTGGTGGATTTAGGGTGGGTTTTCTTAGGAAAAATGTTGAAGGGGAGATGAGAAAGATGAGGGGTGAGGGGCCAAATGGAGTGAAGTGAAACCTTGGTGGCATCGTCACAATATTGCAACCCCATCTATCATTTTTCTTGATGATTTTTTCATGGTCGACCTTGTGCTTTTGGGGAACCATTTAAACGTCTTATGCACACCAAATCATTGACAAATTTGAGAGAGAAGAGGTGTCAACAGGGCCTACCTCTTGATTTGCTAGCCTTCACCGAGATTTGAAATGATTTGCAATGTTTTTATGCCCCTGGCTGTGTGCATCGCGCGCCAAGCCCAGTGCACCGCACGCTGGGTGTGCGTCGCGCCCTTGAAAATTTCCCACTACGGGCTGGTTGTGTGTGCGTCGCGCCCTCTGTGTGTGCCGCGCTCCTTGAGAACTAGCTCTCACTCACTCAAACTCTCCAAATTTCGCTCTCTTACCTTTGCAATGTCTCTCCCAAGCTTGCAATAGCACAATGGCTTTGATTTAGGCCACAACAAGTATATATAGGCTTGGGAGAGATGGGTTTGATTTTTTCTTCCTTGAAAACCCACTTTCTAATGTTGAGTTTTTACTTTTTCATTGACCTTCAAACACACTGATTTTCACTTTCCCTTTGACATTTTGGCTCAAATGATGAAATTTTCGGCACCTCTTTGCAGGGACTGTACGACAGAGCATTGGGCCATGTAAATCATAACTGCATCTGAAAAGTCAACTGGTGATTTTTTGAAAAAATTTTGTCATAATTGAGCTTGTTTGACTTTTCTTCAAAATGGAGTTTTGAAGAAGAGTCGAAGTCTTTTCAGGTGATGATGAAGCTTTCTGAACCATAGCTATGTAAGGCCTCCCTTTGTCCTGCATGGCTTGTTATGGACATGTTTTCAAAGACCAAATTGATGAATTCCTAGACCCAATCATAAAAATGACTTTGTCCTGTAAAGGACCAGACGTGGACTGTCATGAGCTTCAGTGATTATGGACAAAGACCTGAGCCAGCAGCGGCCAAACATGAGGGAAAATGACTAGCATGACTTTCTCCGTCAGATCATGGCATGTCCCTAGCGAAATGCAGCTGGGTGAATGGAGCGGGACACCTAAAATTGAAATGCACAAAGAGTTTTGATCTTTGACGGAGGGCTGACCATACCGACTCTAACATTGGCTCCAACGGGGGATGGTAGCTCCTTGGAGGTGCCAAAAACAACAGATCTCTGGAGGAGCTAGACAGTGCCTTTTGTCCATTGGGCTATGGAGTCATCATTTTGATAAACAACACAGGACTCTGACTTATTTATGAAACTGAAATGACCAAGAAATTGGCTCTACTTGACATTGAAATAACTTAAAAACTAACTTTACAGACTGAAACCAAACTGAAATAAAAATGGTATTTACAATGACAGTGGAAGCAGCGTTAATAGATCAACAGTGATACCGCTTGAGCAGCCGACCATTGATCGGCCCTCCAGGACAATCTTCCCCGTTCATTTCCTTCAGAAGAAAGGCATTCTGACCCCTATATGTTGCAATCTTGAAAGGACCTTTCCACAGATTTTTGAACTTTCCGTGCTTGTCTTTCTCTTCATTCCTTGCATCCCACTTCAGCACCACATCATCCAACTGAAATTTATCTGCTTTTGCTTTTCTGTCATAGATTTTCTTTATCTTCTCCTGCAACTTGGATGTGTTTTTGAAAACTTCTTCTCTTGTTTGCTGCAAGTGGATCATTTGATTCAGCCTTCTCTGAATGGGATCTTCTTCGCTGCCGGCCTCCTGAAGAAGTCTGACCACCGGGGCAGTGAGAGAGGCGGGGAATATTGTGTCAACTCCATAAACAAGCTCAAACAGTGACATACCAATATACTTTTTCTTACTGATCCGATCTGCCCAAAGCGAATGGACCAACCTCTTGTTCCAGCGCTTCTTATTTATTTCCAGCAGCTTCTTGATGATGTTGACCAAAGATTTATTCGAAGATTCCGCCAATCCATTGCCTTGCAGATGATAGGCAGTTGAATGACCCAAAATTATGTGATATTTATGACAAAATTCTACCATCCTTTTCGATTTGAAAGCTGTTGCATTATCAGTGATTAATTTGTTTGGACAACCAAAGCGAGACAAGATGTTATTTTCGAGAAATGAAATGATTACCACGTCTGTCGCTTATCTGGTAGGGGCTGCCTCAATCCATTTTGTGAAATAGTCTGTCATTGTAAGGATCCATCTATGCTGTCCGGAAGAGGCGGGATGAATTTCCCCAATGAAATCCAACCCCCACTGTTGGAAGGGAGCGCTCACTTCAATAGGCTTAAGTGGAAAAGGCTGTAATTTCTATTTTCCTTCGAAAATCTGACATTTATGATAGCGCTTGACCATCTTATGCACATCAGCAAACAAAGTAGGCCAGTAGTACCCTACTCTCAAAATTTTGTTCGCTGTTGATTTCCAAAAAAGATGACCACCACACTCTCCTCCGTGGAAATCCTCCATGACTTTCTTTGCCTCCTCTTCCACCAAAAAATTTAACAAAATGCCACCGGGATCTTTCCAATACAATGTAGAATTCAAAATACAAAACTTGGCAGCCTTCAATTTGAGTGTTCTCGCTTTGTTTCTAGTCATGCCGGGCGGTGGCGACAGATTTTTCAGCACATATATTATATCTGAATACCATGGGGACAAAGAAAACATTTCGGATACCTGAATTGACGTTCCTTCCTCATTCTCATCGGACATGGCAGCGATCAGATTTATGTCCAAGGCATGCAAGTTTGATTCAGCCATTAGCTTCACCAACCCCTGCCCTTTGACCAACTTTGTAGGCTTTATCTCCACATCATATTCCAGCAAGGCTGCAATCCATTTGCCTCTTCTCCCTTCCGGATCGGTCTGCACTAAAACATCTTTTACAGCAGTATTAGGAACATAGGCTAGAATGTGAGAATGTAGGATATACACCCGGAAATCCTTCAATGCCTTCACCAATGCCAGGGCTTGCTTCTCGATGATGTTGTACTTTAAAGCTTCATCCCTTATAGCCCTACTGAAGAATGCAATGGGTCTTTTATGATAACCTCTCTTCTGCAATAATACCGCTGCCATAGTGTGCTCCAAAGCAAATGAAAACAATATGAAATCCTGAGTGTAGTCCGGGCTGACTAGAACTGGAGCTGAAGAAAGGGCTAATTTGACCAAGTTGAAAGATTTTACAGCCTCCTCTGTCCATTTCACCTGGTTGTCCTTCTTGAGCATGTTGGTCATTTCTCTCAAGTGTTCTACAAGATTAGGCACAAAGCAACGCAGAAAATTCATCTTACCATTGAATGATTGTATCTCCTTTTTGTTCCTAGGCAGATCGATTTGTTGAATTGCTTGCACACGTGCTGGGTCTATATGAATGCCATCCTTTGAAATGATGTGCCCAAGTAATTTTCCTTCCTCCATGGCGAACAAGCTCTTCTTAGGATTCAGCGATAGACCATATTTCCTGCACTTTTGAAAGACAATTTTTAGGTGATGCATGTGCTCTTCATCAGATTTGGAAAATACCGTCAAATCATCCAAGTACACCACCAAAAACACATCTTTCTCATTTGCAAAAGCCAAGTCCATTGCCCGCTGAAATGTGGCACCTGCATTCTTTAAACCGAAGGGCATCTTGGCATAGTGAAAGGTTTCCCATGGAGTGGTGAATGTTGTCTTGTATCTATCATCTTCATGGATAGAAATTTGGTTATATCCGGAATAACCATCGAGCAATGACATACGAGATGCCCCCACTACTCGCTGAAGTATATGGTCCATCTTGGGCAGCGGATAGTTGTCCTTCAATGAGACCTTATTTAGATTTCTGAAATCGATGCATAAGCGGATCTCATTGGTATTCTTGCGTACAGGCACTAAGTTAGATATCCAATCTGATGGGCACAATGATACCTGACTTGTACAACCTATTTACCTCCTTTTCGATAGATGGCAACAACTTTGGATTTATCCTTCTCAGCTTTTGTCTAAATGGCTTTTGATTGGGCTTGATAGGTATTGTGTGTTGAATAATATTTGTATCATAGGTCTTTAAATCAGAATAATCCCAAGAAAACACATCTGCAAATGAAGCCATCAAACTGATGTATTTGTCCTTGATATTTGGCGGTAATGCTTTGGACAATTTTACCAACTTTGGATTGGTTGTTGTACCGATGTTGACTTCTTCTACACCTTTCTTTGTTGGCTGCAATGTTGGCTTGCGGGCTACATCATCCTAATCAAAAATTTCCTCTAGGGGTATCAAGCCTTTAGGAATGATGTTATTCTTTAGCTACAATACGTCCATTTGATTGATCTGCACTTCATCTGTACCATTCCATTTTCCTTCATCGTTCTCTACATCAATTGAGGTTTCTTTGAACTTGCCTTTGTTGAGCAGAAAATCCTTAATCTCCTCATCAGCTTGGAACACTTGCCAATGTTGCTGATTGTCTGGAATGGTTGGACGATGCTTGACATGGATTTCAAATTTATTGCTAGATTTCATGGGGATCTTCAAGCTGCTCGCTGCCTTGGCAAGATCATCAGCAATACTATTTTGTATATGTGGCACACATGTCAAGGTGTATTCTGAAAATAGCTTCATGATGTCTAAAACTACATTACGATAGGCCCGCATCCTAGGATGTTTTGCTTGATACTCACCTCTGACCTTTTTTATTACCAACTCGGAGTCACCATATACTGAAATCCTCTTTGAATTCAGCTTTCTAAGAATCTTCAGGCCAGCAATCAGAGCTTCATACTCAGCTTCATTATTTGAACACTCAAAGTCCAGCTTGTAAGAGCAAACTCTCACGCTACTAGGCACTTTGTTTGGGGGGGGAGAAAGGACTGTGCACCCAAATTCCAATACCAACGCCATCATTCCCTACTGCTCCATCGAAATCCATGGTTCACAAGCCTTCTTCCTCCTCTTGTAAGTGTTGGAAATCTGTTTTTCATGCCTTGTCTGCTTGCTGTCCAGTACTTTCAGCTGATTGCCCAACACTTTACTGCTTTTCTTGTCTTTCTTTCTTCAAAATTTCTCTGAAATTTTTTGTTATTTCCAGAATGTCGTCTGCTTCTACTATCTGACTATATATCTCATTTAAACTATCTAAAAACAAAACAAAAGACTCTAAATTTGTATGTACATAGTTAATAGGATGATTTATTGGTTTCTCCTTGCTTGTGATCATATATTTCATTTTTTGTTCCCGATATAACTTCCTCATTTTTCCAAACACCGGGATTGTTGCATAGGAGAAATCGAGCTGTAGTGTCCCTTTCAATTTCTCCACCCAAGACCTGGAAAGAAGCATGCCAAACCTTGGAGGAATATCTGCTACCACCACATCCATCAAAACATTTTTCATAGGAAGCTGATCCAAACTCACAACTAAGTCTTTGATGAGCCCTATACACCTTACTCTGCTGGAATCGAATGAATAGAGATCATGATATTGCCAGGTGATGTCCAGACCAAGCTTATCCATGATAGCCTTGGGCATGAGATTGTGAGAAGCTCCGGAATCAAACATGGCATTGTGTAACACAAAATCATTCAATCGTAAACTGATATAGAAGGGTGGCACATCGCTATCAGGAGACTCACCATTCGTTGTTGGTCCAAAAATCATTTCAAGCTGATCATCTTCTACATTTACAATGTCGGACATTGGGTCCAAATTCAACATTTTGGAAATTTGTCCTCTATAACTGTTGTTCTTCATTATTTCAGTCAAGGGGATAGATACCTTTAACTTAGAAATCTCATTCTCTAGGCTAAAAGTGGGAGTTTTTTCTACCTCTTGGACTGGGATCTCTTTTCTTTCCTTTTCTTTTGATGTGGCTGGTTGCTGTGATTGTTCTGCTGATTTTGATTTGCTACTCTCCGGAACAACCGCCTCCTTTCCCTTTCTTTGTGTAGCTGATGGATCATTCTTTGTTGTTTCACCCTCCTTCTTTTTCTGAATTTGTTTGGCCGGCACATCTCTATTTCTAAGAGAATATCACTGTTGTTGAGCAGACAGAACATTCATATACCCCCTTTGATATTCTTCTGATTCTTCTTCCAACACGGTGTCGCTAGCTAGAATAAAATCAGTGTCTTGGTGTGCAGCAGAATTCACTGCACATTCTTCCTCTTCGGTAATGTAAGTGGGCAGCTCATCTGGAGTAAAGAGGTGGTTTTCCTCGCCTATTACATTCCCGTCCTCATCTGACTCCGGTCCATGTACAAAATTCTGTTGCAAAGGAGTTTGTACCGGCTGTTGTGTTGTCTGCTCTTGAGCTCGCTAATCTCTTTATCTTATCCTGTATTGTGGCTGCTGTTGGCCTCGAAAGATTCCTAACTTGTGGCTCTGGCTTGTCAAGTTTTACCCTTTCAAGCATCTGCTCTACCTTTTTGAGAAGCTGATCCATTGAAGAAGATTCTTCTTTCACGGTGGTTTTCTTCTCTGCTTTCGCTGTAGCTTTTTTGGATAGCATATTTGCCTCAACGCTGACAGCAATTTTCTGCATGTCTTCCATTATAGCCGGTTCTCTCTCTCTTAATTGGTACGCCATGTCAGCATCAAAACCATCTGGAAACTTCATCATCGCTAGTACCACAGGTGGCTTTAGATGGTCTGGAATTTCGTTGTAGACTGCATTAAATCTAAGACAATAATCTTGGACCGACTCACCGGCATTCTGCTTGATTTGTTCATATTTGGCCAGAATTTAAAGGGGATTCTTTTTCACTTCCCACCGGTTCAAAAATTGCCTTTGTAGTTCAGCCAAGGTAGTGATACTTGTAGCCGTTAAGCCTCTGAACCATTTCCTCACATCACCTGCAAATGTTTGTACAAATAGCCTCATTGCCACGTTCTCTGCATCAATCTCATGAAGTTCATAGAAGTCTTCCATTTTGTCTACATGTTGTTGAGCAGTAATGTTGTTAGGAGTGCCATCAAAAAATGGGATTTTACTTTGATAATCATTTGGCATGTCATCTAGGACTTGGGGCAGAACAAGGGGTGCGAAACGGGCAGCCATCATTCTCGGTAGATTTGGCCTTAGAGGTGTTGGAGGAGTGTGCACAGTTTACAAGGGGCTTGCAATTGGAGTTTGGGGCTGTGTTGCAATGTAATTATCAATTAATCTATTAGCTCTTTCTGTTTCAAGGTCTACAAGAAATTGCGGATTGGGGACAGTATAATCAACAGCCCTTTCGGATTTAGACTCAAACAGTGATATCTCAAATCATTCGTCAAACTCAAGCTCTTCAAGATACTCAAAAATGTTGGGACATGAATGGGATTTGAACACGGGATTTATGGTGCTTTCTTGACGAAGGAGTCTTGGGATCAAATTGGGGTTTTCGTAAATATGAGGAGGGTCCGGGTCTGGATTTGCTCTGGTATATCGTCTCGAAGCCAGCGTGCTATTGAGAGAAATTACGGGACACAACCAACTTACTCAGCCTTTCCAATCCTAGGCTCATCATCCGGAAGCCTAGAATTATTATGAAACAAGGGGATTTGATTTCAACTTAGATCCCTAATATGGTCGCCATTGTGTTAGCACCTAAATCTACCTCAGGCTGAAGGAAGGCAAAAATTAGGGTAACCACAAACCACGCTCAGTCTGGTAGCTAGCCCTACCAGAGTAGGAGAGGGCTCTCTCCGAGTCACGCTCAGTGAATAGATGATCGAAACGGTTTGAGATGACTTACAATACAATTTTTACCTTAGGCTAGTAAGTGAATAGGGATTCTGGAAACAATTTTATGAAATTACCGAGCTTCTGGGATGTTATGGGACCGGCGCTCAGCAAAGAACAGAGAATTGAATATGAAGGCACAGATTATTCCGTGAGGCAAGGTAGGCGGAAAATGTAGCAATTTAGTTTGAGATATCACGGCATGAATAGATTGCTGAAGAAAGTGAAAAGGGCATAGCGACATGAATCCTTTTCCACAGAAGAAATAACACTGAAACATGAAATTTTCCCACAGGCAGAGCAATAAAAATTGGATTCTACCTAATCTCACTCATAAAATTTCACTGGAAATGAGCATGAAATGGATTATGAAACATAACTAAATACATATAAACACATAAGAAATACATTTGCTACACTCACAACCACAAGAATCTCATGAAACATAGTTGCTTCCTTTCATTAATTCTCTGTCAAAAATACACAGTGAAGAAACAGAGTTTCTTTCCCACACTCTCCCAGAAGTTACAAGCCAGCCAACCCTTTGCAAATAACTTGCATACAATATATAGAATGTGCGAGGAAGAGATAGAGTGCCCAAGGGTTGGGGATTTACTCGAATCATTGTGAAATGGAGATGGAGAGCCAACCATCAACTACAGGTGTAGTGTTGCAAACATGACATTTGGCTTTGGGTGACCATTTGCCTTCCTTCGCCACTTGGATAGAAGCCCATCTGGAGAAAAAACTCTTTAAATTCCGCCTTTGGTGCCAAAAAATCTAATTGTAGATGAGCGGGCCCACTTGGAGAAGTCGCGAATCGAAATTTCGCGAAATGGAAGAAAATTGGCAATTTTTTCTCTGTGCGCCGCGCCATTTTCTCTGTGCGTCGCGCTACTTTGGGGCCTGTTTTGGGGCACTTTCAGGTGTCCAAAATGTGCCCAAGTGGGATTTTTGGAAATCCTGTCCTATCTACTTTCTAACCCCACTGGAATTTTCAAATTTGGTGCTCATTTACACCTCCAAATCTTCATTCTCCCAAGACTGCTTTCTGTGTGTCAAAAAAGTGGCAGAGAGGCCATTTTTGGGTGTTTTTTAACCTTTAGGAGACCCAGACCTTGCCCAAATATCTTGCCCGGACACCAGTAGTCGTAATTTTCGATGCTGAATCCAAATATGCAAGCGGTTTCTCCATTGGAGCCCTAGAATTTTAGCGTCGCGCCAGTGGCGCGGCGCACAAGGAGGAATTTCCTGTTTTTTATCCAAAAATTTGCCAAGTGACCAAAATTTGCCCAAATTTTTTGAAATTTGGGCTGGATGTTCCCTATGAAGTGCTATGCTATTCCAAGGAAGCCTCAGCCAAGATTCGAAGCCAATCTTTCTCCTTTGCCTCCTTTTCCTCTTTTGTTGCTTTGCTCAATTTTGCCTTCAGGCTCCTGATTCTTGCTTTGGAGCTCATGTTTCGGGCCATGTAGTGGTGAGTCATGCGCCTTAGCATGTCTTTCTCCCTATTAGCCTTATCCAACCACTACTCCAAGTGAACGTTCACTTTCTTTAACACATACTCTCGGTCCTCATCTCTTTGCTCCATAGGTCTGCCTTGTGTTGCCATGATGTGTTGCCGATTTTCCTTGATCATTTGCAACTCTATCCCAGCTAGCCAATCCTCAAGTTTCTTGTTCCTCTGATCCAGATACTTCACGTTCCACTTGGCCCTCTCCAAGTCCAGGGATAAGTTCTCAATCACTGATTGCTGCTCCTGAATGATCTCTCCAAGCTCAGCATTTGTAGGTTCTGCATCTGTCTCATCATCTTGGAGGAGAACGAATTCTGTCTCTTGTTCACCTGATGGCTCACCTGAAGGCCCCTCATCATGCACTGGCTCCTTACCTCTACCCTACTCCTGTGATGCTGATGTCGGAAGCAAGGCCCCTTCCACCCCGGGTGGAGATAACACTCGCTTTGCTGCTGCAAATAAGGGTCTACTGCCTTTCTGATAGGTGATGTATACTGGCATGGTGGCAGTCTCATGTCGCTCATACTAATGAGATAGACCCCTACCTCATGCTCTACCTCTGAAATTACCTGTGGAGCGTTGAAGAAGTCACGGGAGATGAAGTCCTCCCAAGAAATACCCTGCAATCCCAACTGATGGTCCACCAAAATCCGAATAAGAGAAAAGTGATAAATGTTGTTGAGCTGTTGTCGAGGGGTCTTGTGCTGCATGAAATTCTTCATCCTCTCTATATTCCCGCAGATGAAAAATGGGAGGCTCATCATCTGCACCCTGGTGAAGTGCATGAACAACCTGATGTGATAGGCATAAAGGCGAGAAAACCTCCCCTCGTAACCGAAATACTTCATGATCAATCTCATGAGTGGGGCATACTCATCCCTCAAAAATCTGAATGCAAAAACTCTGGTGAGCTGGCTCAAATAGCTGTCCTTGATGTAAGGCTCATAATGATGCCTCTCCACCTTCTTTTTCTTATGCCATTGTTCCCCAATGTTTGGTATTCCTGTTGCCACTGATATGGTTTCCGGTGTCAATGTGAAAGTGACCCCAGCCAGGACAAATTGACCTCCCTATAGATAAAGTGCAAAAAGACGAGCCAACTCATGATGGACTCTGAGATTTTCCACCCTTTGACAAAATTCATAACATGCCAAGTGCTGGAAACAAGACATGGCAAGAGGGCATGCCTGCAGCTCAGTGAGGGTGTTTGGCTCATCTCTAAGATGTCTGCCACTCCGGTGATGTCTCCTATGGGCCCTCTCTCCTGAAGATGTGTCACTGCGGGTCCCTTCCTCTTACTCTGAGGAAACTTCTAATGCCATTACTGTTGTTTGTACCCTGAGTTTTATGCTGCCCTCTGAATCCAATGGAACTGGTAGATGCTCTGAAAATCTGTCACCAAGGGGACAATAAAATAGGGAGTATTAGGAGAGGAATGATGAAATGGGAATAGGGGCTAAAGGGAGAGATTTATCAGGGATTTTGGAGAGTTTTGAGTATAGTATTGATGGGGTAGGGTTTGAATTTATTTTGGTAGGGTTTGGGTTTTTTGAGTCATAGGAGGAGGGGGAAAAAGGAATATGGTTTTAGTGGTGTTAGGGTAATGATAAGGGGAAAATAATACAGGGAAAATAGTGACAGGGGTAGGGTAGGAGAATACCTTGGCAGCACTGTCACTGTAGCAGAACCCTAGGACCATGTTTTCTTTTTGTCTTCTTTTGTTGGCTTTATCAAAACTTTTGCATTTGATTCATACTCCTAAACCATCCTACTCTTTCCAAGTTTAATGCAAGAGTATATTTAGGTTGCCTATCTTTTCAAATTTGATGAGCATCCAAAGTTTTTAGGCAAATTTATTGTTTTTTGGGCTTCATATCTCTGTGCGCCGCACGCACTGCCCAGTGCATCACGCCAGTGGAAATTTTACACTTTGGACGGGCTCCCAGTGCGCCGCGCCTCCTCGTGTGTGCGTCGCGCACTACCAAAGTTGCCCTGACTTGCTAGGAAGACTAGGGGGAGGGTTTTAGTGGTGGATTTAGGGTGGGTTTTCTTAGGAAAAATGTTGAAGGGGAGATGAGAAAGATGAGGGGTGACGGGCCAAATGGAGTGAAGTGAAACCTTGGTGGCATCGTCACAATCTTGCAACCCCATCTATCGTTTTTCTTGATGATTTTTTCATGGTCGACCTTGTGCTTTTGGGGAACCATTTAAACGTCTTATGCACACCAAATAATTGAAAATTTTGAGAGAGAAGAGGTGTCAACAGGGCCTACCTCTCGATTTTCTCGCCTTCACCGAGATTTGAAATGATTTGCAATGTTTTATGCCCCTGGCTGTGTGCGTCGCGCGCCAAGCCCAGTGCGCCGTGCGCTAGTTGTGCATCGTGCCCTTGCAAATTTCCCACTGCGGGCTGGCTATGTGTGCATTGCGCCCTCTGTGTGCGCCGCGCTCCTTGGTGTATGCGCCGCGCTCCTTGAGAACCAGCTCTCACTCACTCAAACTCTCCAAATTTCGCTCTCTTACCTTTGCAATGTCTCTCCCACGTTTGCAATAGCACAATGGCTTTGATTTAGGCCACAACAAGTATATATAGGCTTGGGAGAGATGGGTTTGATTTTTGCTTCCTTGAAAACCCACTTTCTAATGTCAAGTTTTGCACTTTTTCATTGACCTTCAAACACACTGATTTTCACTTTCCCTTTGACATTTTGGCTCAAATGATGAAATTTTCGGCACCTCTTTGCAGGGACTATATGACAGAGCATTGGGCCATGTAAATCATAACTGAATCTGAAAAGTCAACTGGTGATTTTTTGAAAAAAAAAATCATAATTGAGCTTGTTTGACTTTTCTTCAAAACAGAGTTTTGAAGAAGAGTCGAAGTCTTTTCAGGTGATGATGAAGCTTTCTGAACCGTAGTTGTGTAAGGCCTCCCTCTGGCCTGCATGGCTTGTTCTAGACATGTTTTCAAAGACCAAATTGATGAATTCCTAGACCCAATCATAAAAATGACTTTGTCCTATAAAGGACCAGATGTGGACTTTCATGAGCTTCGGTGATTATGGACAAAGACCTCAGCCGGCAGGGGCTAGACATGAGGGAAAATGACTAGCATGACTTTCTTCGTCAGATCATGGCATGTCCCTAGCAAAATGCAGCTGGGTGAATGGAGCAGGACACCTAAAATTGAAATGCACAAAGAGTTTTGATCTCTGACGGAGGGCTGACCAGACCGAATCTAACAGTAACCATCGATTATATTTTTTAGGTAATGGTTTGGGATCATCACTCAATTTCAAAGGGTCAAAGACACTAACCAAGTGTCTTTCACTTTTGGTCATCTTGGTTTCATCTTTTTTTGGGTCAATTTTAGAACTAGATGCCATCTTTGGGGAAGGATTGTTGCCTTTCTCAAATACAGGTAGAAGGGCAGTTGTAATAGGTGATGGATATTTTTCTCCTCCTTTTGCAGCAGCCCTAGTTAGAGGAATGTTGTCTCCTTCAAGTGAACTAGGGGCTTGGACAATGAGTTGAGTCGCCAGAGAAATTCTTATAGATTTTGTTAGTGAATCAATTCCTTAATGATTCACTAGGGAGGTAGACCTTCTTACTTCCAAGCAACAATGCCAAAATGTTACTGCTCAAACTAGCAGGGGGGGCATAGAGGGATACTTGCTAGGTCAAGAGCAACAATGAAGCTAAAGCCCATTGTCACCATAGTGAAAGCTTCCTACTCTTTACAGAATTTCACCAATGGGAGGAGACCCGATATGTAGAGAATCACTTATAAAGGATAGATCAACTAAGATGGGTGTGAAGTGATCTTGGTGGCCCCTTTCCTAGGGGAGGCTCAAGAATGGGACTCACTTGCTTCTCAAGCAAGGTACAAACCTTTCTAGGAGAAGGGGGTGAGGATTTAAGGGTTAGGTTTAAGGAGTGTTAATTGTAATGTAGCTTTCAAAACCCTAAAATCCTTGTTGAACTTAGTTTCCCATATGGTTTTTGAAGAGTTAACTTTTCAAAGGTATGGGACCACACGGGACCAAGTGGACCCAGGTTAGGTCAAGAGAAGGATTTTAGAAACCAATGATATACCTTACCTAAACAAGGAGGAGAAAAGGACCAAAGAATTGATTTTCAGTTAAAGGTGTGAAATGATCCCTATGAGGAACTAGCCTAGGGAAACTTAGGGAAAAAACCAATCTCAAGGCTAGGGCTTGGGATATCTCACAACCCCACCGTATGCATTTCCGCAAATTTGTAGGAGGCCTGGGAGACACTCTAGCGAAGTAGAGGCCAAGAGATTGAAATTTTCTTATGGGTGGTTTGTTGGGAAAATGATGACATAGGAACCCTAATGTGGCTAGACCTAGAATAAAGAAGGAGACAAGAAGAAAAATGTTTCTTTGAGTGATCACCTTATGGTAGACTAGTGCCTAATACCTTGGGGAGATTGGATTCAAAAAGTAGAAAGATAGACTTTGTTTCTAGGTCAAGGAGGCCTTAAGATCAACTTCGCTTGTTACTAGGGAAAAAGAGAGTAACCTTACAAGATTTTATACTTCGTTTTGCAAGGTGAAGTGGACTATCAAGATAAATTCAACCATAGAATTATCCCTAGGAGATTTTTTTCAACATACATGGCCCATACATAGAGATATGCTATATAGAAATATAGTTCCACAATTTCGTAGTAAATGCATATAGCAAATAGCCCTAGTATAGAGAAAATCTCATTATTAATGCATGTGAAAAAGTAAAAGAATAATAGCATTAAATGTGCACTTACATGTAAGAGATTATATCCAACTACTGATATACTTGCCAATCATGAAGCTCCAAGATAAGAAAAGACAATCCATACATCAAAATTCATCCATGCTCCAAAATCTTTTCCACCAAGAAGGAATAGTGAAAATATCAAGAGAGATACAAGTTCAAACTAAGTGATGATGAGAAATGCACTGTCATCATTTGTATTTATACACCTCTAAGGAGTTCGATTTAGATATTTGATCCTACATTAGCCCCTAAAATAACAATAATGTTCAAATAACTAACTTTTGGTGACAAACCCACCAAACTAGCTTATAAACAAAATAACAAGCCCCTCAAGAGGTCGAATGATCAATAATACATATTGTTGGGCTCTCTTAGAATCCTGATGAATTCCATAAGTACCATAATGATGAATAGGACATCTAAAAGTAATGGACAAGGGGTTGGCCCCTTGTTCTCCACATAATAAACTTGTGGTGCTCCCAATGGGTGTGAGGGCACAAAAATGACCTCATGTGTTTCCAAGTAAGTCGAAGATACATGTAGAAATATGTAAGGGCTCAGATGATGGTGTAAGTGATGCCACATCGGCATATGAGTCCTGGATCATCCGTCAAGTGCATGGTACAACTATGGGGTTGGCTGGGCAAACATGAATTAGGTTGATCGTCCTTGTCCAATAGGTGAATCTCATGCAATATCTGAACATCTCTAGGGATCCATGGAGTGTTTTCTACTGTTTTGGAGGCACGTGGATCTCAACACACACCCTACATGTGTCAATGTAGCCCTTTGTAGGGTTAGGACCCCATATAGGGAGACCAAACCCAAGATGGATACCACCTACAATCCTGCATAAGATCTAATGTGTCCCCTAGCCTTCCAGTATAAGAAGTCATCAAGGAAATCGAGTAAAAGAGATTATAAAACATGGACAATAGGTGGGGACTTCATAATGGCATGCCCTTCCATAATGGATTGGCATGTGCTAATGTCTCTAAGCTCCAAATGGGGTTAACCAAGTATCCTATTATGTGGTTTCTACTTCTAAAGAGGATAGTATGTCCAAGGTACATCCTTCAAAAGGTACTGGCATGTGATAAAGAAATGAATGGAGTAGGCAATGGAAAGGGGCAAGCCTAGGCCACATGATGGGGTACAAGGGTAGCTAGAAAAATTTGAACCCCACACTTGGGTATATAATGTATAGGAGGGAGAAATCATGGCACATGAGGTGCCCTGGCCTTAATTTTTCCACCCTTATTTATATTCCTTTTGTCTTTTATGATTTTTCTTTAATTAACTACATGAGGCTCAAGGGGTGAGAGCATGATGTGTGAGATATAGCAGTGGATACCCCCTTTAAGGTAGGATGGTTCATTGTTGTAACACCCTCATCCCACATCTACCCAAGTAACCGGCCAACCGGGGTAAATATGAGACGAGAGGCCACTATAATGGGATTCAACCTCCTAATTCACCTTAAGGAAGTGGAATCAATGGAAACACACCATACAGACCTTCCACATCAACAAAAGAACTCCAAGGATCCATCCCAACCACTCAAGTAACCAGCCACTGGGTCCCACTAATTTTTTAAACCATTAAACCCACAAACACTCCCTTGATATGGACAAGGGTGCATCTGGGAGGCTCCAGACACTCCCACGCATGGCTATGCTTGCATCTAGGGACTTTTCTCCTCAAACCTATGCTTGTGACTTTGGGATTTGTGCCACTTTTTTAGGCCTATAGCCTAGGTCACTGCCCAGAACTCAATGATAGGTTCAGAAATGATTTACACAAGAGAACAATGATACATTTGTAAACACATTGACAAGGTCTAGACTGGACCCCTACTAGCCATGACAAGCATTTCATCAAGCATGTCACAAATATGTAATCTACAGGTTTAAACAACAGTTTTGAGCATAGGGGTCTCATACTTATCTGAGAATCATTAAGAAGCATTATTCCCTTATATCATTAGCTACATTATCATCTATTAGGTCATAGATACATTCATTCATTTACAAATCAAAACATGAGGAGAGCCATACATCATTACTGTCATAATATGTGCTTATAACAACATAATAAAAATACAAATATCAAGGATACATCATCCATATAATCCACATATAAACTGATACATTTACACATAATATACCAAGGAACTAACGTCTTATTAATGAATACAAAATCCAACCCGATATGGGACTACCATGTTCCACCTGACCATAGATTGGTTGAACCAGGTCTCTCTTTAACCAATCACCCCCGTGCCATATTCCAAGCATGAATGTGGGACTCAAACCAAAATAACCAACCAGGACATCCCGAGGCTAAATTAACTCACCCTCATCAATATAAACCAGGCTTTACCACAATCCACACCAAATCACCAGGCCCTAAACCGAGACTCCACCCTCTAGGCTTTACCATATATCTCACCATTCACCAGCAAGGATTCCTAGGCCTAATAAAGGGCAACCACCTTTAGCATTTATTGTATATCTTGCCATTAACCAGTCAAGGATTCGTAGGCCCACCGAGGCACACAATACTTGGCTTTACCGCAACCCACAGTCTAGTTTAGGGGTCACTAGGCCAGTGGCTTTATCGCAATCCATAGTCTAGTTTAGGTATCACTAGGTCATGTGTTCCTCCTTCCAGAGATCCACCTCACTCAACTTTGAATCCATCCAGAAATCCAACTCAACCAAAACATGAGAACCCCATCACACCATGCCTATCCAAAAATGGCAAGGCTAGCCTGAAATCATTGTCACACCTATAAAAAACCCATGCCATAATAGCAAAGAACCACATGAAATACCATGTATGAAAAATCTAGCAAGGAAAACACACATTCAAATTGATACCTGCAAAGAATCCTATTGTAATTGCTTGATCCTGCTCTTCCTTGCTTGCTCCTTCCTTCCTCTTGCCTCCTTTGCCTTTCTTGATCCAATTCCAAAGTGCTCCCAGAAAAATCTAAGTGTCCAAGAGTACGAGAGAGAGATAATAGAAGAGAGCTCCACCAAAACCTATCAAAATCTTTCCAATTGATCATCAGAAGCCTTTTTATCAATGAGGCCTCTATTTTCTTCATTTTCGATTATTTTACTTCATTTTCCTCCTCACATGAAACTCGTGACCTTTCACCTTCTTTTTCTCCTAATTTCCTTTATTTCATAAATAAAATGTCAATTAATTCCTCTTGCCTTTCCAAAGCCTTTTCCATTACCTTTTCCAATTTCCGTAGCCATAATAAATCGAAATGAACACCCAATAAGATGTTTTTCCCACCATTCATCTTGGAATACGTGTCCCATGACTGTAGTCTTATATATTTTTACATGGATTTTTAACCAGGGTTGTTACAAAACCCTCCCCCTTGGGGAACACCGTCCTCGATGTTCAGTGACACCTACAAACCATCAAATCGCTAAAAACAAAACATACTACTTATGGAGCTTTATAACACAACTCTTTGTAGTATTTACAATTACCATATGCTAAAACATGACAAACATACAATTTACTTGAGCTTTATAACACATCTCATTACGTATTTACAATAATAATCACATATAAACGTATACACCTTTGCTTTACCCAGCAAATAATCATATTATCTATGGAGATTTATAAATCCATCTCGATACAGTATTTACAATGATACACACATATGCACATTTTCTAAACCAACAAATAAAAGGATGTGATTCCTTCATCAATCAACAGGAGAATCTAGAGACTCACACCTCCACCCTCAAAAGTAGTACCAGGATTCACCTCCTTCTCAAGAAGTCAGAATCAACTGTCAAAGTCAAAGTTGCATCCAATGTTTGGCGTTATAATCCTGTGGCACTTTTCCTGTCAGTGAACAGTTACCAACTCATTATTCCAAGGCAAAATCCCATTGTGCATTTGATTCCATTTGGAAATACTAATGGCCAAAAAAAAAAATTCCCAGGTCTTCCCTTATTTACTACACAGTCTCTCGGGCAATCTAGACACCCCCTTCCATGCAGTGACTCGCCTTCCAAGTTCCCCGGCATCCCTTATCACAAGCAATCCATCCCTTGGCAAGGCTTCCTCACATCAAAAGGTCAATATCCAAGGCATATACCTACCTCAAAACCATCATACCAATCATAGCATTCTCATGGAAATCAATGGACACCATTGGGTACCAATTTCCCACAATGGCCCTGCTCCTGAAGTGCTTTACCAGCATACTGCTACTTCTTCTAATTTCTTTCACTATTGCTGCTAATTCTTGTCATCAGTTTCAACCACCCAACTGGGAATTTCATGCTTTCTTGTATCAAGCACATAATTTCGATTAGATTCAAAATAAACTAAAATAAATTCAAATCATACCTCATTGATGGCCTATCAATAAGGTACACTTGCAATTTTGTTCACTTCCTGTCACAACAAGTCAAACTAGCATCTTTGACAAAAACATAATGTATAAACATATCACATTAGGTTAGCTCAAAACACAACCATCATAGATCAAAATCATAAATCACATGTAACCATCATAACCCAGAATCATAAATCGCATGCATAATAAAACTGAAATAAAATATTGATACTTACCCTTTAATCAATCCTTAGCTTCTACCTTTTTCCTCATTTCGTACACACCGGGTTAGTTTCCACACTTGAAAAACACTCAGTTCCTTCTCCTCAACCATGTGCACATACACATAGTGTGCATCACACACATACAACCACACACGACATGCAACACCATGCAATACATGTACCTACATGTGACATACCACACATACACCTACACTCAGTGTACAACACAACACAATACATACTCCTACATCTAATGTACACCACAACACAATACATACACCTACACCTGGTGTACAACACAATACAAATATGTATAGAGAGTACAACACAATGAATACATATGTCACGATACTATTACTACACAATGCACATACATAGTACCACATGCCCGCAACCCAACATGTATGACATGCACACAATATCACATGTACACCAGTACCATATGTATAACATGTACACAGTACCACATGTACAAAGCACCACCTGCACAACATGTGCATAGTGTCACATGTACACAACACCACCTACACAATGCCGCATGTACACTGTACCACCTTTACGACGTGCACACAACGCCACACATACACAACACCATATGCACATGTACATGATACCACATGTACACAACACCATATGCACGATATGTACACAACACCACCTGCATATAGCACCACATGTACAACATATACACGGCACCACATGCTCACAGCACCACTTGTACAATCATGCACACAACACCATATGTACATAGCATCACATGTACAACATGCACACAAAACCATATGTACATAGCACTGCATAGAAAACATGTACATAGTACCCTATGTACACAACACTGCATATCTAACATGTGCACAACACCATATGCTCACAATACCACATATCCATCGTGCACTCAGTACAATATGTACATGGCACCTCATATCCAATGTGTACATGGCACCATCTATACCCAACATTGCATATTCAATATTCACACAGCACTATTTGTACCACCTTGTACATAACATTGCATACACAACATGTACACACACTATATATACATAACATCGCATGCACACAGCATTGCAGATGAAACATGTACAACATATGCACAACAGTAGTACTACACATTGAAAACCACATTGTCTCTAACAAACAACCTTGCTTCTAGTGTCTCTCTGTCATTCATGCCATATCCTAACATGTTGCAAATCTCACTGATTTCATTCAGTTGATGTATCCCTCATATTTATTTGTTATAACATAAACATAGGCATAATACAAGCATACAATATCAATTCATATCCACATGATATTGACCTCATAGATTTTTCAGGGCTACGCTTCCGAATTGATTCCTTGTAAGACCAGGAACCTCTTTATCCCATTCACCTGCATAAGAAATCATTCTTCCAGAATAATGATCCTTGATGACCCTGTCGGACAGTGACATAAATACATAGATAATTATACATAAACATTCACCTAAAACAATCATGATCTTGTCAGAAAACGTCATACATATATACATATAAACATTAGCATAAAAACAATCATGATCCATGATGACCCTATCATACATGACATACATACATACATATATAGACATCGGCATAATCATGATCACAACATAATTACCATATATCATAAGAACAAGGTTAAGAGAACACCTTTTATCTTTTCACAACATGCACAACATTGAGAACAACTGCTCCCAACAAAGCCAAGCATCTGACATCTTAGATCCATTTATTGCGCCTTTTTTGGTTACCTTTCTCATGATTGTCCTATCATTGTCCATTTAACCCAGTGGACCTAGCCAACCCAACTGACTGTCATACTCTTGCCTTTAGTTTCCCTTATACATGCATAGAGCTTCATTACATGTTGGGTTTCATTCAGCTCTTCCTGAGCTCCATTAACTTTTCTCTTTTCCCAACCAATTCCCAAGACTCAAACATAAAAGGAAAGAACAAGAAGCAAACAAGAGAAAACCATGAAAACCAATAGCAATATGACATGGCAAACAAAGTGGTAAGGCCTTGCACCAGATGCAATCAAAATCCATAAATCAAGCTCAAACAAATCACAAAATACCAAAGGCACAAAAATCCCAACAAACACCATGACTCAACCCCATGGGTTTCCAATGCCTCCAAGGGAAATTTAACCTAAGCCTTCTTCAATATTTCATGGCAGTATCTTTTGCCATGCAATCCCCTCCATCATATTGTCATAAACACACAACTTTCAGTGCATAAGTAAACATCACAATTTACAAATTATCTTACCTTCTTGTGACAAGCACGTTGCCACATTTTACACCTGCACATATCATTCCTCAAGGGATTCCAATTCTCTTGACGAACCCAACTATAGCTAGACTAGATAATATATATGTCAAAGACATGTTTAGGAATATAACACGTATCCACATAATATCATACAAAATCTAGGTTAAGAAGACTTCATGTATTCAAAGCATTCATTCATTTGGATTTGTTGTTTCCAAACATAGCCAAAGGAATCCTCTCCCAATTCCCTTCTTTACCTTTTTACCTCACTGAAATCAAGTCTTACTATGTACTGTCACATCACCCTGTTGTTAGTTATATAAATAATTCAACTATTACCTTGCCATGCTAATACCAAGCATGTTGCCTTGCAATTGTTCACACATGTTAGTCACATGTTCCACAAATCAAGGCATCATGTCTATGAATTTGAAATCAACCTTTACCAAGTCTAACAACCATGTCATACTCAACAATCAACTCACATTCACCAGTCATAATACATAATGCTACAACTATCACCTACTTACACTCAAGTACATATCAACTATCTCAACACATATGTGTTAGTACAACCATCTTAAAACAAGATCATTTCTTCATGCAATCTTACAGACACATACTCATATCATGCAATTAATCAAACATTCAAACAGACTGTAACATACCATGTTAGATAATTCAACTAGATGACATAATCAAACACCAAATAGACGACATAATCAAACAGTCAAGCACCAAGTATACGACATAAGCAAACTCATACCTTGATGTATCTCAAGGGAGGCTATCTTGTCTGCACAATCAATCTAGATTAGCATGATATAACTTCACAACATATCAACTCAAACATAAATAAGGTCATGATGTCCATAACAGTAACTAGATAACATGTTCACATCATAAACTCATAAACAATTGTCATTCATGCCTAACAATCACATATGCACAATCAATCTAGATTAGTATAACACCATATCACAAATATGTCGTCTCATACTTGAATATCGTAACCATAACCATCTGCATAGGCCAATCCAGGTTAACACAATACATATAACATCAATATCTTAAATGCAATAAACCTAATCATCAAGTTAACTAACATATAACATACTCATCAACAACATATAGCATAATCATCAAGTTAACTATCATATAACAATCAAAAAGTTACATATAACATACTTATCAATATCATATAACATAATCATCAAGTTAACTATCATATAACAACAACAACAACAATGCATATAATAACAAGTTACTATCATTCATGACAATTCGACACATGTGCATATGACTACACTGATCAACTAGCATCTACCATGCATGTAACCACAACAACAATAGAATGACAAGTATATAAATAACCCTAATTCTTATGAAAACCATTAACCACATACCGGCATGCCCAACATACAAATCTATATGACAATCTGCTTCTACCCTGAAGTCTAGTGTTGCAAGCTCACTTTTATGATCTACATATCCCGCTCTTTCTTAGCCAACACATCAGCATCATGACATAAAAACAACATCATGATGACACAAACTACATACAATGATCTCACAATGCATGTTTGACCTACTATACATACATTAGTATAACCATGACAATGCATGCATAACAAATGCATATACATCGGACATGTATTCATGACAAATGCATCGCATCAACAACATCATCAACTTCTACATGTCAACACAACTACAAAAATGACCATCACTATGCATACACATCAAACACATATACAAACGACATGCATGCATGAAAAACACATTATGCCCATCCAATCAAAATGTTGAACCATGCTCTAATACCACTCTGTAACACTCTCATCCCACATCTACCCAAGTAACTGACCAACCGGGGTAAATATGTGATGAGAGGCCACTATAATGGGATTAAACCTCCTAAGTCACCTTAATAAAGTGGAATTTATGAAAATACACCATACAAAACTTCCACATCAGCAATAGGACTCCTATGAGCCATCCCAACAACTCAAGTAACCATCCCCTAGGTCCCACTGAGTTTTTATAGCATTAAACCCTTGGACGCTCCGTTGATATGGACAAGGGTGCATCTGGGAGGCTCTAGACGCTCCCACAACATGGGTATGCATGCATTTGGGGACTTTTCTCTTCAAACATGTGTCTGTGACTCCGGGATTTGTGCCATTTTTTCAGGCCTAGAACCAAGGTCACTACTTAGAACTCAATGACAGGTTCATAAATTAATTTACACAATAGAACAATGATACACTTGCAAAAACATTGACAAGGTCTAGATTGGATCCCTACTAGAAATGCTAAGAATTTCGTCAAACATGTCACAAATATGTAATCTATAGGTTTACACAATATATCTGAGCATAGGGGTCTCGTAATTATTTTGAAATCGCTAAGAATCATTGTTCCCTTATATCATTAGTTGCATTATCATCTATTAGTTAATAGATACATCATTCATTCATTTATAAATCACAACATGAGGAGAGACATACATCATTAATATCATAATACATGCTTATAACCAGCATAATAACAACAAAAATATCAAGGATACATCAGCCATAGAATCCACAGATAAACCGATACATTTACACATAAGATACCAAGTAAAGAACCTCTTATTAATGAATGAAAAATCCAACCCAGTATGGGACTACCACATTCCACCATACCATATATTGGCTTAGCCATATCTAAACCAACCAAGGCATCCCAAGGCTAAACCACCTCACCCTCATCAATAGAAGTTAGGCTTTACCGCAATCCACATTGGATCACCAGGAAAACAATGTAAACATGTAATAACAGGCTTTACCATGATCTCCACCAGATCACTAGGTCAAAACAAGCATGGATGCCACCAGATTTCTCCACCTACACCATGAGGAATTTTCCTATCTCCTAGTCTCTCAAGCTTTACCACAATCCACATTGGATCACTAGGCCCTAAACTAAGACTCCACCCTCTAGGCTTTACTATATATCCTGCCATTCACCAGCAAGGATTCCTAGGCCTAATTAAGGGCAACCGCCTCTAGTATTTACTATATATCCCTCTATTAACTGGATGATGGTTCTTAGGCCCACTTAGGCACATAATACCTGGATTTACGCAACCCACAGTCTGGTTCATAGGTCACTAGGCCAGTGTCTTTACCGCAATCCATAGTCTAGTTCAAGGATCACTATGCCATGTGTTCTTCCTTTCGGAGATCCACCTCACTCAGCTTTGAATCCATCTGGCAATCTAGCTCAACCAAAACGTGAGAACCCCATCACACCATGGCTATCTGCAAATGGAAAGGTTAGGCTGAAAACATTATCACGCTTGGAAAAGCCCATGCCATAATAGCAAATAACCACATGCAATACCATGCATGCAAAATCTAGCAAGGAAAACACACATTCAAGTCGATAAATGCAAAGAATCTTGTAGTAGATGCTTGATCCTGCCCTTCCTTGCTTGCTCCTTCCTTCCTCTTGCCTTCTTTTCCTTTCTTGATCCAATGCCAAAGTGCTCCAAGAAAACTCTAAGTTGTTAGAAAATTATATATTACAGATCTACATAGACGCAATATAATTCCCTCATATATAGAGAGGGGTTACCTTCTAGGTAAAAAAACCTTAAATTAAAAATAACTTCTACCGTCATATCTCTGCCTAATGGATGGCCTAGATTGACTACGAAATTACAACATTTTACAAGGAAATTTTACATCTATATTTTTAGCTTCGGGGGTGCTACCCCCGATCCCCCGCCTGGGGGGGATTCCAAAGATTGCAGTCACCCCCCCCCCAGACCCCCCTTGTAGCGTACATTTTACGATTGGCGTTGCCACCACATTACGATCTGGGGTCCAATGTGGCGATACCTCTAAATAAAGAAGATAATCAGGCTCCACACCCAACAATCTCCCACTTGGAGACGGATTATAGCAACTCCATCGTTGCTTCATTTGGTGGACAATGACTCAAATTTGGACCTTGTTGTTTCTTATATTCTTCATCATACTTGAAGACCAATTGAAACTGATAATAATCTTAGTTTCTCCCTGGTTACAACTTTTGTTAACATATCTGGAGGATTCTTACTAGTGTGTATCTTTTCCAACTTCATTTGTCCATCTTCCAATGCTAACCATATGAAATGGTACTTGAGCTATATATGTTTAGTCTTGGAATGAAATGCAGAGTTCTTTGCAAGATGTATGGCACTCTGGATGTCATTGTATAACCTGCCCAACTCCTGCTTCTTACCCAATTCATCCATAAACCTTTGTAACAAAATCATTTCTTTACTAGCCTCTATTGCAGCAACAAACTCTACTTCCGTTGTTGAGAGTGCAACAATACTTTGTAGTTTTGAAACCCAACTAATAGTTGTTCCACCTACAGGGTACACATACAATGTTGTGCTCCTCCTGTTATCTCTATCACCCACCATATCTTCATCAACATATCCCTGTAGAGCAATGTTTGAACTACCAAAGCATAATGCTTGATTCGTGGTACCTCTCAAATACCTGAGAATCCACTTCACTGCCATATAATGTTCTTTTCCTGGATTGTTCATGTACCTACTTACAACTCCCACTGCATGTGCAATAACATTCCTTGTGTAGACCATTGCATACATTAAGCTTCCAACTGCTGATACATATGGAACTTTAAACATACAAGCCATTTCTTCCTGAGTCTTGGGACACATTTCCTTACATAGTTTGAAATGGATAGCCAAAGGTATACTAACTGGTTTTTCATTCCACATATTAAACCTTTTCAACACCTTTTGTATGTACTCACTCTGAGACAATGTTAATTTGTGATTCTTCCTGTCTCTAGTTATTCTCATACCAAGGATTTGTTTTGCAGCACCCAAATCCTTCATTGCAAATGAGTTTGCCAATTTTCTTTTGAGCACATTTATTTCATGCATGTTAGAACCTACAACAAGCATGTCATCTACATACAATAACAATATAATATAACTTCCGTCATTTTTCCTTTTGAGATAAACACAATGATCAGAGTGACATCTAGTATAACCTTGTTCAGACATAAAACTGTCAAATTTTAGATACTACTGCCTTGGAGCCTGTTTTAAGACATACAAGTTCTTCTTCAACCTGCACACTAGTTTCTCCTTCCCTTTTACCTCATATCCTTGTGGTTGTTGCATATATATCTCTTCCTCCAAATCCCCGTGGAGAAAGGTTGTCTTTACATCTAACTGCTCAAGATGCAAATCTTCAGCTGCTACTAGACTTAAAATAGTTTTTATTGAATTCATTTTAACAAAAATATAAAATATCTCATCAAAGTCTATACCCTTTTTCTGTGAAAACTCCTTCACCAAAAGTCTAGCTTTATACCTTTTTCTACCTTCAACTTGTAAACCCATTTATTCTGAAATGATGTTTTACCTGCATGCAACCTGACTAAGTCCCAAGTTTGGTTATGTGCTAAGGAGTCCATCTCTTCTTTCATGGTTTGCTCCCACTTCTTCCTGGTTTCTACCTGCACTGCTTCTTCATAACATTTTGGTTCTCCAGAATCAATCAACAATACATAATATAATGAAGGAGAGCATCATTCAGGGGGCCTGCTTATCCTCGTAGATCTTCTAAAACTACTTTCAAGCGTTTTAGGTGCTTGTTGTTGTTATGGTTGTTGTTGTTGTTCTGGCTATTGACCATTATGATTTTCAAGCACATTCACTTTTTTTATGATGTCATCAAGAACTGTGTATTCTCTGTTTTATTTTTCCTAATTCTTTTCCTGCATCTGATCCTTATACAAAACCTTTTCATTGAATATGACATATCTGCTCCTAATGATTTTGTGTTTTTCATAATCATAATAGCGATAACCAAAAACATTAACACCATATCCAATAAAGGTACATTTCTTTGATTTTACCTCAAGCTTTGTTATATTTTCTTTATCAATGTGGACAAAGGCTTCACAACCAAAATTCTTTAAAAATGAGTAGTTTACCTTTTTACCTGTCCATGCCTCCTCTGGAATACCACCATCCAACGAACTTAAAGGCCCTCTGTTTATTAGATAAACGGCGGTATCTACAACATCTGCCCAAAATTGTAAATGCAATCCTGCATGCAATCTCATGCACCTTGCACACTCCATGATTGCCCTGTTCATCCTTTCTAACACACCATTTTCTTGTGGTGTTCCTGGAACTGTCTTCTCCCTGTGAATTCCATTCTCTAAACAGTACCTATCAAACTCTTTACTACAATATTCACCTCTATTGTCTGATCTGAGACATTTCAACCTTTTTCTTGTCTCATTTTCAACCAAAGCTTTCCATTTCTTGAAAGTATCAAATACATCATATTTATTTCGAATCCAATAAATCCAGGTTTTTTAGGTTGCATCATCAATAAAAGTAACATAATAATGAGATCCATCGAGAGATAATACCTGAGCAGGTCCCCATACATCTGTATGCACAAGCTCTAATTTTTCGCTCTTCTGTTCCTTCCTAACTCTGAGGAATCTGACTCTATTATGTTTTCCATAAACATAATTCTCATAGAATTTTAAATCAACATGCTTCAAACCTGGCAACAAATTTCTTGAGTGAATAATCTGCATCCCCTTCTCACTCATGTGCCCAAGCCTATGATGCCACAATGTCATATCTTCTCCTGTAGAGGTTAAAGCATTAATAGAATTAGAAATACCATTGCATAAATACAATTTACCGACCTTTTCTCCTTTTGCTATTACCAGGGATCCTTTAGTGGCCTTCCAGGTTTTCTCTGTAAAAGTAGTTAAACAACCTTCACCTCCCAACTGCCCTGTCGAAATTAGATTTTTCTTCAGATCTGGAACATGCCTTACCTCCTTCGATAGCCATTGATTTCGATTCTGCTATTTTATGAAAACTCTACCCATTCTAATGGTTTTACAGGGTTTATCATCACCCAATCAAACCTGTCCAAAATTTCCTTAAACATAATCATGAAAATGTTTCCTACCAGGTGTGGCATGGAATGAGGCCCCTAATTCTAACACCCAAGTATCAATAATATTTTCTAATGAAAGAATCAAAGCATCTTGCAACACATCACCTATCACATTCGTTTCATGATTGTTTTCTTGCTGCACGTCTCCTTCTTTTCCCTTCTGAGACTTGCAATCTTTCTTTAGGTGTCCTTTCTTCCCACATTTCCAGCACATTATCCCTGATTTGGACTTGGATCTTCCTTTCCTTGAATTACTGCGATATCCTGGGCTCTCTCCTCTTTCCATTTTTCTTCCCCTAGTATCTGCAGTCAAA
The DNA here is from genome assembly GCA_031772625.1 of Pinus tabuliformis. Taxonomy (NCBI): domain Eukaryota; kingdom Viridiplantae; phylum Streptophyta; class Pinopsida; order Pinales; family Pinaceae; genus Pinus; species Pinus tabuliformis. The sequence goes on along the minus strand of CM062816.1, from coordinate 1,012,682,618 downwards.
TCATTACCTGATGTCTCATTGGAGCTTTTCCGTCGCATTTCCTAGCTAAGGATTGCACCGACAACATCATCAAACTTTAATGTACTAGATCGAGAGAAAGAGTTACTAGTGGCCATAACTAAACCATTCCAACTTTCTGGCAATAAGCACAGAAATAACAGAGCCCTAACTTCATCATCAAAAGTTACCCCTACAGAAAATAATTGACTGGTAACTGTATTAAATTTATTTAAATTATCAGCAACATATCCAACTTCTGACATCTTCATATTAAACAAGCACTTCATAAGAAACACCTTATTTGAGGTCGAGGGTTTTTCATATATTTTTTCCAATGCCGACATTAAACCCTCTATTGTCGTTTCCTTTGAAATATTAAATGCTACCGACGCCACTAGGCACAGTCGTACTGTTCCAAGTGCCTTTCTGTCAAGAATATCCCATTCTGTGTTTGTCATAATCGACGGCTTCTTTGTCTTTCCTCTCAATGGTAGGTACAGATCTTTCTGATACAAATAATCTTCCATCTGCATCTTCCACAGCTGGTAGTTTTGGTCGTTAAATTTTTCAACCCTAAACCTATCATCTTCTACCATTGCTCCCACTCGAACCAGGAACCCTTCTCTCATGCGAGTTTATCAGCCAAATAGACCTTCGGTTCTGATACCAGTTGTTAGAAAATTATATATAAAGATATACATAGACGTAATACAATTCCCTCATATATAGCGACAGGTTGCCTTCTAGGGCAAAAAAAACCTAAATTAAACATAACTTCTATCGTCAGATCTCCACCTAATAAACGGCCCAAATTGACTATGAAATTATAACATTTTACAAGGAAATTTTACATCTATTTTTAGCTTCGAGGGCACTGCCCCCGATCCCCCGCCAGGGGGGGCTCCCAAAGATCGTAGTCGCCCCCCTAGACCCCCCTTGCAGCATACATTTTACGAGCAGCGTTGCCACCACATTACGAACTGGGGTCCAATGTGGCGATACCTCTAAATAAAGAAGATAATTAGGCTTCACACCCAACATAAGTGTCCAAGAGTATGAGAGAGAGAGAGAGAGAGAATAGAAGAGAACTCCACCAAAACTTGTCAAAAACTTGACAACTGATCCTCATAAGCCTTTTTATCAATGAGTCCTCTATTTTTTCGTTTTCTATTATTTTCCTTCATTTTCCTCCTCACATGAAACTTGTGACCTTTCACCTTCCTTTTCTCCTAATTTCCTTTATTTCATAAATAAAATGACAATTAATTCCTCTTGCCTTTCCAAAGCCTTTATCATTTCCTTATCCATAATAAACCAAAATGAACACCCACTAGGATGGTTTTCCTACCATTCGGCCTGGAATACGTGTCCTGTTGGGAACGGGATCCCCCAAGGACGGTTTTGGGGCTAAAAGCCCATGTTTTGGGTCAATTTTGTAATAAAGTAGTAAATTCTCTGCATTTTGTGGTCGCGGAGCGCAAAGGTGTCAAGAGTCATAAAGGATTGTCCGCCCTTATTTTGTAAAGTGTAAAGTCGGTTGTAAAGATCCACCCATGCTCTGCAGACCATGGGATTGTATAAAAAGAGCTAAGTAAGTAAGCTCTAAGTAGTCTTAAGAGAGAAGTCTTTTACGAAGAATGGAGTGAAGATTCTTGATAACGAAGTCTAAGTATTTCGGGTCTTAGAGTAGGTAGAGGCTTTGCAGCTGAGTGTGCAGAGGCCTAGGGTAGAAGTCCACGGCTGAGTGTGCGAACCCCTGTAACTATGTGCGCAGGGTGGTTGAGTCTGTAATAATCCAAAGATATCAATAAAGAGAAGTATTCTGCAAATTCTGTGTATTTATTTCATGTTTATGCATCTAGCTATATTGTGGTTTGGGTTTAATTTACACTGTTCATGTGATGCGCGAACGTATGTGATTGTATTAGTTAATCAAACACAAGTAAGAATATCTGTTTATGTGGTGCTAACTTTGATTGTTTAGTAAGATAAGTAAAACACTTAAGATAACTTGGGAACCTATACAATACGTTGTCATAGCAACACGAAAATACTTGGACTGCAGGTTAGGGTTGTGGGAAGGTCAATCGCACTTCTTCGCGGAGGTACTGAAGGGTGAAATAAAGGGCTAGACTGTCAGAGCCCTAGAACTTAACGACCTACGCGAAATTAGGAACAGAGGGTATAAACCAACATCACAAACATCTCAGGGTGCAGAAACTTGGTTCCAGCATCCCCCCATACTACTTCGGGTGAGACTTCTGTCCGCGCTCTGCGGGTTGATGCCAAAAGGGCTAGTAGTGTAGGGATTTATTTGGATATCTAACGCTAAACCTGGGTCAAGCCCCACATAGCCAACAAATGGTTCTGTTGTCGGGACCAGAATCTGCATAAGAGATGTGTGACGTTGTATCACTGGAATCCAACTAAGAAAGAGATCGAAGATTGGTTGGATACGAAGATCCATGAGTTCGCAGCGCATGAGAACAGAAATTCACGGCTGACAAAGGAAGAGTGGCTGGACAGGTATCTGTATACAGAAATTCATGATATCTTTTCATGTTCCTTTCCGTTTGAGCTATAGGAGTGGATAACGAAGCTAGCGGATAGCCAAGGAAGGTGGAGACTTGATGGTCTTATTGTATGGACCTCGGAGTTAGTACAGAGACTGGAAGACTTTGAGGATAATATCGCTCGCGCTGTCAATCATTGTCTCGATTGCATCATAGGAGGATTTCTGACTAAATTCGCGATTGATACCTCAGTTAATTACAGTGAGGCGGAGCAACGCTTCTTCAAGGGTCTGCGAGGTAAGTACTTGAAGTCTTTGAATACCTAGATTAAGATGTTATTGTGCAAAAAACGGCTTATGCAGCTAGCTTGATGTTTGGAGCTACATGAAGTGGAAAGACTTACAGGAATTAAGAAAGAAAGGGTCCATAGTATAGCCCACTGATTTCGCCCCCACTAGGTGACGAAGAGGGAGTAGCGTAGCCTTCTCCGCGAAGTGAAATTTCGTTAATAAGACAAGGATTCCCGCGACTGCCACCTCCACCCACACCACCTCCAACTTCACCACCATCACTTGCGACTTCACCCATACCACCACCACCTCCACCGCAGTTCAGCATGGAAAATTCAGTGAAGCTGCCTTTGTTTAAAGGCTTGGGAAATGAGGACCTGGACCAGTTTTCGTTCGTCGTGAAAGTTGTATGGGAAGCTCAGGGCGTCACATATGATCACAAGAACAAGGAAACCTTGGTTATTTCTTTGCAGGATCACGCCCTAACCTAGTACATCAAGTACTCTAATGATAACCCAAACGCTGGAGTGGTGGACATCCAGACCGCGCTGAATAAAGAGTTCAATAGGCCTAAATCTAAGGCACAATCAATTGTAGGGTTCAAGGAAACCGCGATGAAACCAAGTGAGACACCATGGGAATTAGATCAGAGGTTGAAATGTAAAATCTGTGAAGCTAATATGAACTTAACAGATGGACAACACCGTGAGTGGTTCGTGGCTTCGCTCCTACGACACCTAAGGGTTGCGCTGTCAAAATAGAAGATTACGACTCAGGAAGAGGCCTTGGAGATTGCAATGAGACTGCATGAAAAATTGATGCAAGATCTGAATCTGGGGGTTCAACAGACCCATGCGCAGTTGCAAAATATTTTCCTTGAAATGCAAAATTTGAAGCAGGACAAAACAGTTCGACCAGAGGTGCACAAAGAGGTATGGTGCCTGAAATGTAAGGGTCAAGGGCATGATAAATACCATTTCCTGGTCTTTGCCAACTATATTGCAGGAGGGGTACCAATGCCTTTGAGGCTAGAGGCCCAAGTAGGACCAAGCGCGGGGCCTACACTGTGGTGCGCTATATGTCAGGTAGTAGGAAAACATATGACGAATAACTGTCATTTGCTGCAAAAGTTTGTACAAACAACACAGCAACTGTTCTACAACTTCTACAGGTCGGTAGGGCATGATGAGCGCAACTGCAGCAGTTATGAATTGATGATGGATAGAACTCCTGCCTACAGGGTTCAGGCAGAAATGCGACCCCTTGACCAGAGCGTAGGGATGGTGCGAACAGGCTTTCAAGGGCGCAGACAAAGCCGAGGTAGAGGAAGCCCTAGCAGAGGACGGGGACAGCTAATCTGCTACAACTATGGAGGGCCAGGACACTATGTCCATGATTGTACTAACCCAACACGTACGTCGTGAAAATACTACACTCTGTTTGATCTTGAAATGGAGGACGGTCATACGCTAATGACGAGGATACGTGACAAAGGGGTGCTACCACCTCATCCAACTCAGAACCTGCAGATGATGAGGCTTGAGCCTTGCAAAGAGGATCCAAATGTGAATATAGTGCTCTGAAGTGGAATTACAACAGGGGATGATAAGGGAAAACAGGCCAAAGACAGTCATGGGTTCGCAAAGCTCCAGCAAAAGAGGTTGAGTTTGACTTAGAGCGCGCACATGAAACATTCATGGAAGCAAAGAAGAGCTTCGATGAGGCCTCTACCTCAAGGAGCAAGGATAATCCTGATCAGGAGATAGACCCTTCTATGCTTACAACCTTTCTAGAAACCTGCATGAAGTTGTTGCGCGATAGCAAGGCTGTGAAGGGATTACAGGAGCTTATAAATAGATGCGTCGGAAACACTCCAGGTGAACTGTGCGTGGTACAAAATATTGGTAAGCATAAAGCAAGGACAGGACGAGAGATGAGATTGACCACGCAGATAGGAGAATATGAAATGGATCAGGTTATTTTGGATCTGGGGTTAGACGCGAACATCCTACCAAAGCAGACTTGGGAGCGGATGGGAAGACCCATGCTGCAGTGGTCTCTGATTCAATTAAGGATGGAAAATCAGCAAAATATCATCCCCATGGGGTGGCTGCAAGGGGTGACTGTAGATATTGAAGGCGTGAGCGCATTGACTGACTTTGAAGTAATAGAAATTGTGGATGACAGCGACCCCTACCCTGCGCGTCTTGGCATTGATTGGGCTACTGACATGAACATGGTAATCAACATAAAGAAGCGAAACATGATATTTGAGAAGAAATCGCTCCGCGTAATAGTACCCCTAGATCCTGTTGAAGGATCGCGCTATACTGAAACAGTCCATGATTATGAGAGCGATGACAATTTGGACTGTATATATAAGATAACAGCGTGAGACCAAGATTGGTTGAATTCAACAACGAATGGACGAATTACATGGGATCTCGAGAGCTCCTACAACTTAGACTCTAATGAAGAATTAGAGCGCTGAAAAAATCGGCTACATGAAGTAAACACGTTGAGTTGTAACATTATGACCCAGTCACAGTGCTATGCATCATCAGAGATAAGAAATCTACCCACTTATGATGGCTTGAATTATGTAGATGTATTATTGGATGCATTTGAGAGGGAGGTACTAGAAAAGCAACACTTCTAGGCTTTGGACTGGGCCCTACGTGCTACACCCGCAAGATGGTGGGGTACGCACAAGGGTAGCTTTGATGATTGGCGCAAGTGTAGGAGGATGATGAGAACACGCTTTGGAAAACAGAAGGTATGAATGACAGACAAATATGATGGGAAGGACAATCCACACGCACATTTGGCCAAATGGGCTCAAGCTTATGGAGTGAAGCCCCAACCGGAATGGGTGCACTTGTTTTGTCATACCTTGGATGTCATCTCGATGAACTGGTACTTTGAAACAGAGCTTCACCATGTTACAGGTGAATGGGATGTTCCGCGCGAAGGATTCATAATGACGTTCAAATTTGAAGACGGGTTTGATTGTATTGACGAAGCGCTACAAGAAGTGAAAGCAGCAATATTTAGGATACCGCAAGATCCTTTGGATCTGATTCAACCCGATTGGACTACTCAGCTAACCACGCACTGGAATGCTATAACGTGACTGTTGAAGAAGAGGATCCATGAAAGATTACCATCCCTGAAATAGAGGGTCACCGCGAGGTCGAGGGACCACAGATTGAGAATCCTAATATAACCGCACCACTGAAAATGAAACAGGTAAATATTGGTATGGAGGTAGAGCCCAATTTTGAGAAGATTGGAGACTACTGGGATGATGCGACGGTGGATAAGGTCATTGAATTTCTCCGCGAATACCAGGATTTGTTCCCTACCAAGTTTACAGAGCTAAAAGGGATAATAGGAGACCTAGGTGTTATGAAGATCACGTTAAAACCCGACACGAAGCTGGCTAGATTGGAAGTTAAGGAGAAGGTCCGCTTAGAGCTAGACAAGATGCTCGCAGTAGGCATCATTGAGCCCATAGAAGAATCTGATTGGGTAAGCCCAATGGTGGTACAAGAAAAGAAGCAAAAGTATGAAATAATGATATGCGTAGATCTCAGGAAGTTGAATGATGCTTGCGTACATGATCCTTTCCCAACTTGGTTCACTGATGAGGTGTTGGATAATGTAGGTGACCAGGAAGCATATTCCTTCACCGATGGGTTCTCTAGGTACCATCAGATTAAAATCACACCAAAGGATAGAAGCAAGGCGACCTTCACGACTTAGTAGGGATGTTTTCAGTACACTGTAATGCCTTTTGGATTGAAGAATGTGCCTGTGATTTTTTCACGCGTAGTCATTGCTACATTCAAGTAATTTATTCATAAGTTCTTGGAAGTGTACTTTGATGACTGGATTGTGTTTAGGCTAGTGAAACACCATGTGGCAAGTTTGCGCATGATGCTAGATACCTGTTGAAGGTACCATATCATGCTCAACCTGAAGAAGTTCATATTTTGTGTTCTTTTTGGGACTCTATTGAGTCATGTGGTTTGTAGATAGGGACTAATGGTAGATCCCGTGAAGATCGCGGTGATACTTAACTTGGAAGTGCCGAGGAGTGTGAAAGAGTTGCGCGCAACCTTAAGGAATACTGGGTATTACAGAAAGTTTATCAAGGGCTATGCCCAGATCACCGTGCCTAGGGAGAAGTTGTTGAAAAAGGATGCCACGTTCTGTTGGAACAAGGACTGTAAGAAAATCTTGGATGTATTGAAATAAAAGATGGTCACCGTGCCAATTTAGTATTCTTGTATTAGAAGAAGGAGTTTCATGTACATGTTGACGCGTCATGTATAGCACTAGGAGCAGTACTGACACGGGCTAGCAAAGGAGAATTGGACCATCCCATAGCGTTTGCAAGCAGAAGGTTATCCAAGGCTAAGAAGAACTATTCCACCACTGAGCGCGAAGGGTTAGCCATGGTATACGCGCTCTAGAAGTTTAGACACTATCTGCTGAGCGGACATTTTAAGATGTATACGAATCATTCTGTGTTGAAATACCTGGTCAATAAGCCTGTGTTGGGAGGGTGAATCTGCAAGTGGTTGCTATTATTCCAATAGTATGATTTTGAAGTTATTGTGAAGCCTGGATGACTGAACGTAGGACCAGACCATCTGTCGTGCATCAAAACAGGGGAAGAGACTACTAATTTGGAGGAGGGATTGCCTGGCGCGCAGCTATTTGCAATGCACGTCGCAAATGGTAATTTTGAAGACATCATACACTTGCTAACGACAGGAACTGCCCCGAAAGGATACACCGTCTAGCAGAAGAAGGAGTTAGTGGTGCGCGCGACAGACTTTTCTGTCATTCCCGGGCATATGTACAAAATGGGGTCTGATGAAATATTGCGACGATATGTACCGGAGTTTGAAAGGAGCAGTATCCTCGCGGACACTCATGGGGGCGCTACAGGAGATCATTATGCAGGGAGAGCAACCGCGCATAAGATTCTACGTGCAGGGTTGTGGTGGCCAACCCTCCATTAAGATTCAAAAGCTTACTGCAAGGCGTGTGATGTATGTCAAAGGACAGGCAGGCATCGTGGAGGGATGAGCTACCTCTGAATCCACAGATGACATTACAACCCTTTGAGAAATGGGCGATAGATTTGCTGGGACCCATTCAGTCCCAAGGGAAGAAGACAGGAGTGCAGTACATTATCATCGCGCCTGAGTATTTGACTCGATGGGCGGAGGCACATCCTGTGAAGGATTGCATAGACGTGATTGCTGCAAAGTTCCTCTTTGAGTATGTGTTGACACGATTTGGGTGTCCAAGGATTTTGTTTGTGATCATGGTACGCACTTTCTAAACGAAACGATCAGCGCACTAACAGAGGAATTTCAGGTATATCACCAGAAGAGCAGGCCTTATCACCCATAGGCTAATGGGATGGTGGAAGCATCCAATATAGTGTTGGAGAACGCGTTGACCAAGGTTTGCAACGCTCAACGAAGTGATTGGGACCTACGCATACCCACATTACTATGGACCAATTGGACAACATGCAAGAAGTTGACTGGACAGACACCCTTTAGGCTAGTCTATGGTGTTGAAGCAGTGATGCCCATGGAATACATTGTGCCTAGTCTGTGCATAGCGGCACTCATGGGTATGATGGATCGCAGAGCCCTGGAAGAGAAGCTCGCACAGCTGGCTGAGCTTGAGGAAGAGATATTTCTAGCTAGATTCCACCAACATGTCCAAAAGCAGCGCAAAAATCCATGGCATGATAGGCACAATAAGTTGCGCACCTTTAAGGTAAATGATCTAGTTTTGTTATATGACAAGAATTTTGATAAATTTCTAGGGAAATACAGAATGCACTGGTTAGTGCCCTATGTCATTAAGGAGATTACCAATGGTGGAGCGATTCAGTTGGTTAAATTGAATGGAGATCCCTTCCCAAGAAATGTGAATGGTAGCCGATTGAAGCCATACACCGATGGTCCGGCCATGTGACTATATGAGGGTAGCACAGTCTTAGTGCTCCAGGCAGATGAAAGGAGGCGTAGGACTATAAAATACACTGCCCGGGTTGGGGAGCTGCGCGATTGGGGGATCGTGCAAAGCAAGGAAGTGTCCCAGGGTTTGCGGCAGCACGAAGGAAGCTACACTACCAGGGGAGAAATCGCACAGGTCAGCCGAAAAGTGACTATTAAAGTCATTGTTCATGATTTGACGGTAGAAATGTTACGAAATGGACTGAGCAGTCGACATTTAAGACGAAATTTATGGTTCAGATCCTTGAAAATCTACCGCCAATCCAGCATTAATGAACCGAATGTGCGGGAAACGGTCATATTTGAATTTAAAATGCCCTATAAATTATAGGTGGCTGCCCAGTGAAAAACACTTCGCATTTTGAGAATTGAGTTGTTGAGCTCTCAGGCGCACATGAACCGAGATTTCTTCGAAGCTCTAATAGCGAGTTCGACGTTTAAGCAATTACCAGAGATGACACACAAACTGTTGAATAGAGTCATGTTGACACCTGTAGAAGCTATGGACACTGAAGCAGTGACGGCCAAGGATGTTGTGCTAGAGGTTGTTAGGGAGGCAGAAGAAGCTGCCCTTGAGGTTGCAAAAGTATTAGCTGAAGTTCCCAAATCACCACGGACGCCTAGACCAAAGCTGACCCCAACCAAGGAGAGTACGAAGGATAAGAAGGACAAGCAGCCTGCGATACCGGTGTGCGCATCGCCGAGAAGAAACCCACCGAAGGACAAGCCCACCGCATAGGAAAAGAGTAAAGCCATTAATCTGGAGCCGGAGGAGGAGGAAATCGAAGACATCCCGTTGGATGATGAGGACATGGGGATAGAAGTGGAGGAACTTGAAGTCCAAAGTGTTGACCCTATCACTCGGTTACCTGAGTACGTCCCTCCGCACAAGGGCAAGACTAAGGTGCTAAAAGACATTAATGATAGCAAGGTCCCTTTGCAAACCCCTCTGTTGCTGGATGAGATTGTCTTTGAAGGACCACACTTGGGGCAGGTTCAAATTCCCACACTTGGCGACTAAGTAGTTGATGCATCACATTATTGACACAACCACCGGGATGACCGCATTGGAACCGCAAAGGTGGCTTAGAGGAATAGACAAGGCAAGTCTGCTCAACATGCTATGGGTGTCACACTACAACCGCACCCCGATTACAGCCTTGGTCATCGAGCATCTGCTCTGCTTGGTGCATGATGGGTGTCTATGGCTAGAGGAGCCAATACCCATCACCGATAGATTGATCCATAGGATCACATGGTAGCCCTACATAGGAGAAAATCCGGCCATGATGTTTGGCGGAAAAGGTCGCGAGCAGGCCCTCGCGGAGGCCATGAAGAAAAAATTTAAGCTTGTGAAGAAGTCGCAGGGCGATGCCATCTAAAGTATTAGTGGCCCCACAATCAAGGTGGCCACGCATATTTTGGCTGGAAAGGTGATGAGGAAATGTCACGCAAATGAGGTGCCCACACCTGTCGTCATGCTAGCAGCCCAATGCGCCGAAGGAGTCCAGTTCAATTGGGCACACTATCTCTTTGGTGAGTTCCTTGCGAACTGTTGTGAGGCATAGGAGCTCAGCAAGACCTTCCACTACACGTGGCTCTTGCAATCTATTGTGATGGTCGCATGGGAGCTACCAGAAGACAGTCAATTCCCCTCAGTGGCACTAGACCTACCAGAGGCAGCGAAGTATGCTTCGTTGTGGGAAACCAAGGATGCGCAGTGCATCAAAGATGGCAAGATCTTCTAGATCTTGATGGAGATGAACATCGGCATGGCCATCAATCACAAACTGTTGTTGTTGCCTACTGTGTTTGCTAACCTGTAGGGCTATGCGGAGTTCAAGGCAAATTTTCACCATGTGTCGATCAGGGCACGGAAGGACCCTGTGCAGACATGGTATGACTTGCCTTACTTGGCAATGGATGACGTCATCGATGCAGTACTTGATCACTGGCCAGCAGAGTGGCACACTACATTAGACTTGGTAGTGGGGGTGAGCAAGTCCGCAACGCAGTGTAAGAAGGAGGAGGTCAAGCTCAAGATGGCATAGTTGGCCAAGAAGAGGAAGAAGGAGGCCACTAACAAGGCCCAGGCAGAGCGCGATGCCACTCAACAGACCGAGAAGCAAACAGGTGGAACATAGTGGGGCTCTGACAAAGGCGTGAGGTCGCCTTCGCCCAAGACAGAGGAAGAGATGAACGAGCAAACCGAGCAGCACGACACAAACTCATAGGTGACATCCACCCGCATCAAGCGTCCAAGGGAACAAAAAAAAGGAGGGTCGAGGAAGAAATCCAAGGTCACTAAGACGTCACTGGACCCAATCACCCTCACATAGGGTGATCTGCATGACATTGGAGACATGATGCGAGATGTCACCGCAGAGGCCCTACAGCAATTTGAGCAGTAGTAGCAAGTAATATTGGGGGCCATCTAGATAGGTATGCAGGAGCTGCAGACCCGCACATCACAGGCTGTCACGGTGTCCACTAGCCTTGCTATCAGCACTTCAAAAGATGTCGAGATGTTATGCGTGAAGGTCTCCAACATGATAGTGCTACCCAATGGAGCACTGACCACAGAGAATGTTAGCGCCCTCAAGGGAGTAGGGTTGAACTTGGTAGTGCTCCCTAGCAAGGCGCTCCACCTATTGTAGGATGGAATGATCGCAGAGCTGAGGGCCTGTGAGCACTATGCCTTACAGGTGATCAGCGATCAAAGGATTGATAACAAATAGATGGCCCTACAGAGAGACTCTTCCTTCGTTGTCGTGACCGAGGTAACCGACCAAAACAAGCGTATATTCAGGTCATGGAGGAGGAATGCCGCATGGTCTCAGAGTTGGATATTCCTGAGGAAGAACCGGTCGAGGTGCGCATTCACAAGCTTGCTACAGGGGTGCGTGACGCTCGCATAGAGATGGCTTGGGTTCAGTTGGAGTTGAACCTACAGATTACTGAATTATAGTTGAAGGCCCAGTCTTCAACTCTGCCATAAGTAAAGGATCAACGTGCAACCACTGTCATAGAGGTGATAGCGGCGGTTGACAATGTAGTAGCAGATTGCACACAACTTTTTGAACAGTCGTTCGAGGTCTTGACGAGCCTGCAGGAGGACCCTAATGTACAGTAGCTGGAGACATAAGCGTGAGAACTACAGTAGCGCTATGACGAGGTAAAAGGCACAGTGTGAACCGTCGTGCTCACGCAAAGACTGAAAAATATGCAGGAGGCCAAGTAGCTGAAAGAACAGGTAGATGCAGCGCAGCAGAAGGAGGTAGTTCTGAAGGCACGACTGAAGCCCTGGTTGGATGAAGCTTATGTAGTTACGACCTCTATTGAAGGAAAGCTTGCGACTCTGCAAGCAACTTAGCAAAAGCTTCAAACTAACAGTTCAAGATCAGTGACCGAGCAGATGGTTGAAGAAGCAAAGCAGGTGGCCGCACAGTACACTGCTGAGGTTGCAGTCATCCAAGTCGAGCTGGGAGGTCTTCGTACTAAGATCTTTGCACCCGCAGAGTGACTTGAGGGCGAGTCACAATGTTTTTGTTTGGGCCCTGTTGGGAATGGGATCCCCCAAGGACAATTTTGGGGCTAAAAGCCCATGTTTTGGGTTAATTTTGTAATAAAGTAGTAAAGTCTCTACATTTTGTGATCATGGAGCGCGAAGGTGTCAAGAGTCATAAAGGGTTATCTGCCCTTATTTTGGAAAGTGTAAAGTTGGTTGTAAAGATCCACCCATGGTCCGCAGACCATGGAATTGTATAAAAAGAGCTAACTAGGTAAGCTCTAAATAGTCTTAAGAGAGAATTATTTTAGCAAAGAATGGAGTGAAGAGTCTTGATAGCGAAGTCTAAGTGTTTCGGGTCTTAGTGTAGGTAGAGGCTCTACAGCTGAGTGCGCAAAGGCCTAGGGTAGAAGTCTGCAGCTGAGTGCGCGGACCCCTATAGTTATGTGCGCAGGGTGGTTGAGTCTGTAATAATCTGAAGATATCAATAAAGAGAAGTATTCTGCAAATTCTATGTATTTATTTCCTGTTTATGCATCTTGTTATATTGCGGTTTGGGTTTAATTTACATTGTTCACGTGATGCGTGAATGTATGTGACTGTATTAGTTAATCAAACACAAGTAAGAATATCTATTTACGTAGCGCTAACTGTGATTGTTTATTAAGATAAGTAAAACACTTAAGATAACTTGGGAACCTGTACAACATTTTGTCATAGCAGCGCGAAAGTACCTGGACCACAAGTTAGGATAACGCGAAGGTCAATCACACTTCTTCGCGAAGGTACTGAAGGGCAGAATAAAGGGATAGACTATCAAAGCCCTAGAACTTAACGACCTACGTGAAAGCAAGAATATAGGGTATAAACAGACATCATGACCATCTCAGGGTGCGGAAACTTGGTTCCAGCATCCCCTCATACTGCTTCGAAGTGAGACTTTGGTCTGCGCTCCTCGCGCTGATGCCAAAAGGGCCAGTAGTGTAGGGATTTGTTTGGCTAACTAACACTAAACCTGGGTCAGGACCCACATAGCCAACATGTCCCATGATCGTGGTCTTATACATTTTTACATGGATTTTTAACCAGGGATGTTACAATTTCCCACCAGGGGTTGGGACAATCATGGGTTCCTAAATGATAAAGGAGGCTCATAGGGCCTGTAGGAACCAGGGTGATGGCCATGATGATGGGGTAGAGCTCATGTATTGGATTTTCCCACATGTTAAATGTGTTTGTCTCGACCATCTTTTTCATTTTGTGGTACATTTCCTGTTGAGTGTGGCCATTTATGATTTTACTTTTGTTTAAACTGCATAAACCTCTAGAGCATCATTCCATGCCTGACTCAAGGTGTGGGCAAGGGGAAGGGGAAAGTTGACCCTATGTGGACCCAATGAGGGAATGTGGACCCAGGTGGGAGCAATGATGAAAGGGGTTATAATGAGTGGAAGGGGAGTAATATATATGGCTGAGGGAGTGGGACCTCCATGGGAATCACTTGTCCATGTGGAACCTCTGAAATATCTCATTGGCATAATTTCCCTGAGAGACAAACAGTTCCCCATCACCTTTCCAAACTTCCAATCTAAGGAAGTAGTGCATGAGACCAATGTCCTTCATCTTGAACTCTCTTGCAAGGTCCTCCTTGCAATATTTGGTCAAATTCTCATCACCATTCAGGATCAAGTCATCAACATCTAAAGCCATAATCAACAATTTACCTTTTACCAAAATATGATAGAGGTTCGCATCCACTTCACTTTCGGTGATGCCCAAACCGGTGAGATAGCTATTGATCCTTGTGTACCAAGCATAGGGTTCTCACTTGAGACCAGACAGCACTCACTTGAGTCTACACACATGAGACTCTCGATCAAAAGTCTCGAAGCCTTCTGGCTTCTCGATATACACCTCCTCCTCAATAAATCAATTGAGGAATCCAGTTTTCACATCCATCTGGTGATATTCCACCCCATCTGTGCATCCAAAGCAAGGACTGATCTGATGGATGATTACCTTGCTACAGGAGAAAATTTCTCCTCAAACACCCCATTTTTTTGTGGATTGTGGGGTGTTGTCAACTCTCGTCAAATGCCTTATTTTGCACAAAAATTTTTAAACTCATTCGACACGTACTCACCTCCATTATTGCTACTGAGAGCCTTCACCTTATTTCCCATTTCTTTCTCCACTAATTCCCTGAACTCTAAGAACTTGGAGAATGTCTCATCCTTATTCTACATGAATAAGATCTAGCACTTCTGCAAATAGTCATTAATAAAGATGACAAAATACTTATGCTTGGTAGTGGACGCTGTCGAGAAAGGTCCACAAACATCATAGTGGATCTTTTCAAGGACTGCATATGTTATGTTGTCTCGATCATGGATAGTGGCTTTTGTGTACTTCCCCAAGTTACACCCTTTGCATGTGTCCTTCTTCTCTATTGCTCCTTTGGGGAGGCCTATGGTAATCTGTTGCATGATCTTCAAATCGCCATGATGTAAATTTCTAAGTCTTTTATGCCAAAGTTTGTTGACATCGTAGCTCTGCACCTTCTCTACCTTTGTGCTCAATGCAACACAATCCTCCACATCTAACTTATAGAGGTTCTTCACACGAACCCTAATTTGCTTCACCTGTTCCATGGAAATGTGCCTCAAGAATGCCTTTCCTTTGTTGAATATCACATTGTAGCCATGATCTTCCAAAACTACAATAGAGACAAGGTTCTTCTTTAGACCCATAAAAAACATCACATCCTTGAGCCTGAGAGGGGAGCATGACTCCCTATGAAAGGTAGATCCTTCTCCTCCAAATCACTTGTTATAGGTCATTTTGTCGCATCTGGTCAATAGGCCTTCAAACGTGATCAATTCACATCCTTTAACATATTTTCATCATCCCTACACAAAGCCCTAAGGATGACTCTGTTGAATCCCTGACTTTCTGCTCTTGACCACTAAGTTTTCCAATATTTTAAGGCCCAATTCACCCTGGCCCTTTAGGGACCAGCGTTGACTACTAGGTTGACCCTTTCTACACCTGCGCTGATCACCAGCAGGTTGCTCAGTATTGGGGGTGTGCTGATTCTAGAAATTCGGGAAAAATAAAAAGAATCCTTAGACTTCCTCTTCTAGAAGCTTCCTAAGGTTGTTTCAAACATTTACCTTGGATAAGAGTCTCAAATCCTATTCTATCCTACCTTGAAGTTTTCACCTCTTATCCCCTGGTCTCATCCTCCCATCTCAAGTGGATCTCAAGCCTGGATTGGTAAATGGATAAGAATTCATGAACTCCCTCCTTCATCTATATATTTACAACCATCCATGGGTAAGGGGTTGGCTTTTGGATATTGATTCTAACCTCATGTTGTTGCTTTGAGAGTCATTATTCCATGCATTAGGGTGATATAGAGACATACTTTGTGGCAAGGAAAGGACAAGTCAACTTTGGGGAGCTCTTCTACAAGATCAACTCCTATTTTTGGTTGTAATTCTCTCCATTTCTATTAATACAAAGAGTATATTGTTTTCATATATATGATGTTATGATTTCATGTATTTCAATACCATGTTAATCTATTGAATGAATTGGTTGGATTATGCTACATAGGTGTCATAGATCTTTGGCTTGTATTGTTTGATTGTGCAGGTTCTAATTAATTGGAGATAGGATTAGAGCGTAAAAGTTCAGGAAGGGGCAAAGATTGTGACAGATTCTAAGTAGGACTCATTTCATCATTCAATTACTTTAAGCAAGACATTATGCCCTTTGATTTTTGTTATTCTAGTTCAGTCCACCAGGCCTGGGGAAGACACTTTTGTCCGCAATCATAGATTTTGTATAACATCACTAAAAAAATATGTGTTCCCCGTCAGATGGAACGAGGCACTTTTGTCGAGATACCACACACTTCCCATCACTATGTTGGCCATGCATGCAATGAGAGTAAAATCAAGCTCGAATTGTGAAGCCAAGTCTTCATTTGTTGCTCCTCCTGCGGTATTCTTGCTTTCCTTCTTGTGTGGATACTTCGTGGAATAGTGCTTGAATTCATTAAAGTGAAAGCACTTGATTCTGGACAAGTATTTATTCTTTCCCCCTTGACTAGATTTTGCTTTGGATTTGGATTTCTTCCCTTTCCCTTTCTTTGATTTTCCAGCCAAGGCACATTCCTCCTCATCCTCACCCTTAGATGAAGTTTCATCTCTAGTATTCCACCTAATTTCCTCTTATACCAAACCAAACCACAAGCATTCCCAATTTGGTAGTTTCTCCCTCCCGTTCACAGAATCTTGGTAGTTGTGCCAACTCTTGGGAAGGCCTAGAAGGGCTAGGCTCACCAAATCATCCACTACTACAATAACACCAACTTGACCAAGTTCATCACAACACTGTGTGAAACTACTCAAGTACTTTGGAATGGTCTCATTCCCTTGGATCTTGATATTTAAAATTTTGACCTTGAGTGCCAATTTCCTGTGTTCACTACTATTCTAGAACAAATATGTCATCACTTGCCACATTGCATACGGAGTCTCTCTCCCATGGATATTTGAGACAATATGGTCTCATACTCCCTCCAATATGATTCTCCTCACCTTGGCAACACACTTCTTCCATTCTGCTAGATCCTTAGCATCAGATGTTGTTGGTTTCAGAATATCATTATTAGTGAATTCCTTCAACCCATTATCCTCCGGTACTTCCTCCATGCGGTCCTTCCATGCAGCATAATTTGAGCTTCCCTCATGGGAATACTCGAGCCTTATTCCATTGAAATCCATCTTCACAGTCCTGAAGAAAACCTGCAACCCTGACCTACAAATTCGAATATCCAGCAATGTCAACTTCGAAATATCTGATCTACATTGATTCCATCTCTGATACCATGAAGAAATTAATGTGTAGATTCAAAAATGCTCATGAAACCTACTAAATCACAAGAGTTGAAGCTACTCTATTGATCTGCGGAAGTAAATTCACCATCTAGAACAAGAATCATATACATGCAAAAGTAAACATCACACATGCACAGATATTTATCTAGGGGAAAGAAACTACTCAAAACCCCTTACTATCTATATTGCATTAATCAGAGAATAGAGAAAAAATACATGTGCTTGCTCAAGCTTGAGCACATCCTGAAAGTGTATAGTCTATCCCTCTTCCTAACATATTGACTCTGGCCAACACTTAGCCAACTTTGAATCCCTCCAAGCTCTTATTTCCTTGTGTTGTTCCCTTTGGAAATTGCCCCTATATTTTAGGAATTTCACACTCTGGAATTGTGCAATTTCCTTAGGTCTTTCTCTGACTGCATGCACCACCTATACACATTGGAATATGCTACAACTTATAGTACACTGCCTTGGAATTTCCATCTCAACTAGGTAATTCGAATTATCTGCATGAAAAAATTATTGATGGGTTGATTGATAAGTTAACTAGTTGATAACTGATTGTGGTTGAAGTTCTGTAAGGTCCCACCTTACCAAGCATCATTATTATACTAAGGCTCACTCAAAATACGATATTATTTTACTTTAAGTTTAAGTTTCTAATACATAAGAGTTAATGCAAGGTCATATATCTATATTTTTATTTTTATTTTTATTTTTATTTTTATTGGTATTCTTTACACTACACATTAATTTTTACTAACTAACTAACCCATGGTAATATTAAACTTCTCATTAAAGCTACAGGGTCATGGTTTGTCAAGATCCAAAACTTACAACCATAAGTCTTAAAATCATATTTAAATGATAGAGTATTTAGTGGGATAAATAATATCAATCTTTACAAACCACAATTTCCAATAAGCTAATTGTTCATTCTATTGCAATTAAAAGTGTTTAAGAGTGACTAATTTGATTTTGTTCTAAATAATATGCCTATGAATTCTTTGGTAAAATAAAGGAAAGAAAAACAAGATAATTCAACTTCTAAAGGAGTGGTTTCCAATGATTATGAATTCATATGTGAGCTAACAATTACAGCAATTTACCTACCCAATTTGAATTCCATAGATTTTTAATTGAATGGAATCATCATGTTTATTCATTGAGATATTTCCAAAAACACCTTGGTTGCAAATCCTAAATTTACTTAGCCATATTTATAGAAAATTCATAGATGTAATTAGCTACAACCATTAAAGCATTATGTCAAATAGTTTGCAAGCATAGAATGTACATCCATTGAGGCATTTTGTCAAACACTTACAACCATAACCCTTAAGGCGATTTCACCACAATTAACTAACATGAATCTAAGATTACATAACTTATTTTTCATTGCCATTAATGCCAATAAGTGAACCTAATACATAAGTAGAACTATCATCCATCTTCATTGTTGCATATACAAAACTTTAGGCACATAAATTACTATAAACATTTAAGGAATTTTACAAATAGCTCGCAGCGATGTAGCTACAGCCATTGGAGAATTTTGAACAACAGTTAGCAGTCACAAAACAAGTTGCTAACTATTAAACTATCAAACAAGCAGTCACAAGATATTTAAACTATCATTGTATTAACTACTGAGACTTTAAAACAAGAATTCCAAGTTTATATAACAAGTTGTTTTCATAAATAGAGATTACTAGGTAAGTCACAGCTAAAAGAAAGAAAAAACAGTAAAAAAACCACCAAGCAGGTAGCAGTGAATCTGTAAAATATAACAGTGTAAAGAACCAGATTCTTAAACTCTATTTTTTGAAATCAAAGTTGGGGTGACATGGCCATAAGGCTCAGACCCCCTGAAGTTAAAATTAATCAAAACAAAAATGCCCAGAAACACAATTATTTAAAAGCACAACAAAAAACATATTCCTATTATCTCATTTAACACTTTTGTCAAACATATAATGTGCAAACTTATCTACAGCTGTAAAAAGAGAAGGAAAACCAAATTTATGCTATCAATATGTTTTTATATACTCATGGCATCCTGAATTCTTCAATCATTAAGACATAATGTCAATCAATTTGCAACGAAACTGTACAAAAAGAAAACTTACATAAAATAATCTACAGTTATTGCAAAATTCCTTCAACATTTAGTGTGCATCATTTGATATACATCTAAGTTTTAGTCAACAACCAAATAAGCAAAAACCATGTAATGAACTACAACAAAAAAAAACACAATATAATGTTGTCAACAT
Source organism: Pinus tabuliformis (assembly GCA_031772625.1). NCBI lineage: Eukaryota > Viridiplantae > Streptophyta > Pinopsida > Pinales > Pinaceae > Pinus > Pinus tabuliformis. Next base: position 1,012,663,074 of record CM062816.1, on the reverse strand, counting down.
ACCTGGCAGTGAATTTATACAACTCAAAAAGGTGGGAGTATGCTCCAGCTCCAATGAGAGTATGCTCCAGCTCCAATATCCTTACCAACTCATTGTGAACCACCCGGTTTTCCTCCCAAGCATATCCAGGAAGAACTTCTCCCCCTGGAACCCCCGAGCTGCAAAAGCTCACAAGCAGTACCAAAAGACAACATTAGAGAGATTTGCAAGGCAAACTAAGGAAGCAAATTTTCACTTCGTCTCAATACCACTCATGGCCAACCTCAATAGCTAGAGATCTCAAGATTTTAGTAAGAATTTCGTAATTATTTTGGAAGCAATATGCTACTCTCCATATCTCAACCTCTCACCATTTTCCTCAAGTCTCTTCCACTCTTGGCATCATAATCTCCCCCCAAGTGAGAATACATGAGACTCATATATAGGAGGAGCTACCAATTCTTGTCATAAAGGAGGAGTAATGTGCATGCATTGGATTCCATTTAGAGTAGTGTAACTTATTCCATTAAGGATAGGTATGCGTGCCTTAGTTAAGGAGAGTGTAACATATGCATTAAAGAGAGCGTAAGAGGAATATTTTATGACATATTTTTAATGAGTGAAAAGGAATATGCCATTCTTTGATGAGTGCATAAAATAGAGTGTAATGTATTATTTAAAAGAGAGAGAGAGAGAGAAAGAGAGTTACATAGAGCCATGAGAGTCATGAAGGAGATGTGTGAATTGATTGAGGAGATAAAGTTTACTTGTAATTCCTTTTTAATAATAATATCATAGTCTCATAAAGATAATAATAATATTAATAATATTGAGGATTCAATCAAGATTGAACTATTAGGATTGATTAATGATAAGTTAAGTCATTTTTCTTCAACTCCACATAATTAACAATTTATGCAAGGTGGTTTACTATTTTTGGAAAGTCATGCTTGAGACGCTGGACGTGACTTTCTATTTTTAGAAAGTCATTCCAAAATTGTGAGAATGAAATTTTATTTAAGGAAATTCATCCATGAGTGGTATTTTTCTTCTGGAGAATAGGGATTCTTCACCCCTATTTCATGCATCTCCGTGACTTAGTAGATTGAGGACTCCGTGCCCTGATCTACTCCAAATATCCAAGATTCCACAACTTTATCTTTTTAAATATTCAGGACTCTGCGCCCTAAATATACAAGACTCCACGTATTTATCTTTCTTTGATTTAGGACTCCACGCCCTAATATCCATGCCCTCTCATCTACTGTGCTTTGAAACTTTGCATTTCTCCTTACGGTACTGATTGTGAGCTTTTACCCATCTGATGGTTCGCTAGTAAGGCCTTGTTCCAATACCTGCACACATTACAATCTCATAGATCAAAGGAATCAAATGAATTTCATAATGAAATTAATTTAATCACATTTTACCAAGAATGATGCATGACTTCCACAGTCATTCATAATTGAACATCCTTGTTGGAAAATGACCAAGTACCCTACCACATCCTACTTAGTACAATATTAGACATATATAATCACACAAATCATGTATCATCCATAAATCATAATTAACCATATATTCCACATAACCATGAGCATCCATGGGTCTATGTGTCTCAATCTTGGATCACCATCCATGTCATACACCTGCTTCATAAATCAGATGCAAAAAGAGAAACATATGTATAACATTTACTTGATCAAAACCATCTAATACAGATAATCAAAGATACCACACATAAGAGGAAATATAACTATATAAAACATTGTTCCCAAATCCAATGATCAATCTTCCATAAATAAACATAAAAGGAAATATAACTATGTATATAAAACATTATTCCTCAATCAAGTGATCAATCTATCGTATATATAACTCATCAAAAATCACCCTTGATAGGAGTGAAAAACTATACTAGAAAAAAAATGGGACATGGGAATCTCCATCTCAACTAGGTAATTCGAATTATCTGCATGCAACAATTATTTATGGGTTGATTGATCAGTTAATTAGTTGATCAATGATTGTGGTTGAAGTTCCACATCCACAACTTGACCTCCACTAGGTCTTCTGATAGTTAGAACTAGTTAAACTAACAATAACTCAAATTAACTGAAACGGATTGCTACAAATTAAAAATCAAACATATTGAATGGAACTCAATCTTCCCTAACTTGTATTAACTGATTTAACTGAGTGACAAGTTCCATGTCACCTTAGTTAACTACTTCCAAGTATTCTGTTGAAATAGAAATTTTAATTTTAATCTAGTTTGACCAAGGCAAAGTCAAAACTAGATTTTCTTGTTGCATTTTCAACAAAGAGAGTTTTATTGGAAACCCTAGCAAGGGCATGGTGTGCTCTAATAGCCCCCAGTATATACATTTGCCTTTCTTTATTTATTTTTTTACAACATATTCTTATGCATGTCGTAAAGAAAATTTATGCTTGATTAATTCTCCTTTAAGATATAGGACCTTGTCCACTCTTACACCCTTGGATGGGCTTGAAAATCTTGAAGAAACCCCTTTGGGTCGCAAATTTTAGTGTCCCCCTTGGACGGACTACTCAAGTAAGTGGAAGTATGCATTAAGGGCTTCGTAATAGGCCTCCCTCTAAAGGGCTAAGAAAAAATTTCCAACCTGCAAAATTCTAAAGGGTCATTTAGACGTACATCCACAAGAGGTTTAGCCAACACCTTTCCTCATTAAATTCACTTGAGGAAGAGAGGGACCAAGTGTTGAAAATGCAACAAGATGATGGAGCTTAGTGGAAAGGAGTTTCCTTCACTAAGTGGACCCGCAGGTTATTTTTAGCACAAAGTCTATTTTTAGACTATGTCTATTTTTAGACATATGGATCATGGTCTATGAGTTGCAGTATGTTATTTGTGGATGATTGGTCATGTTGGTAAAAATAGATGGACTTCTATTTTTAGACATATGGGCAGGTTTCTATTTTTAGATTGTCAGGCTAAAAATAGAACAGTCGAATATTATTAGCTCATAATAATATTTGGACTATAAACATTATCTTATCCTCTTGGAGCACTTCAGTTTGAGCTACAGATGTGGCACATGCAGCTGTCAGAAGGAAATACGCTTTTCGTATGGTTCAGTTGAGCTATTGCATGCAGGACTTCAATTAGAACTCATGTGGTTGAGTTTGGTGGAGTTGATTGTGGAGTTGATGGAGTTGTGTTCAGTTTGACTTGGTTGAACTAGTTGTATTTTAGTCTAACTAAAGAATACACTAGCAATGAGTTGTGTGAATTAAATTATTAATTAATTCACTAATTATTAACTCATAACGCAACTAAAGAATACATCAGTTAACTCAGTGCATGTACAGTTCAGTGGAGACAGGTGTTAGAGGTTGATATTGCTATCAGTTGTGACTATAGTTGTGCATGAGATCTTGCACAATCAGTGGGATTGAGTAATTCCAATGAGGACTGCGCAGTGTGGGCCAATACCAAGGAAATTGTAGCTTGTGCTCACGTGATTTTCACTTGGGATTGTGAAGTGGAGGCAGGAAAAGCAGCGATGGAGATTTGAACCTATGACTTGTTCGGATCTGAGCTAGTTTTGTGTGTAACAGGTGGAGATAGTACTGAGTACTTGTGAGGAGTATTGTACTATTTATTGTTACATGTTCTCAATCATTATAATATACAGATAGTGTGGGGTTTTCAGCTGTATGCTTTCCCCGGGTTACATATTGTGTTAATGTGTGCATGTGATTGATGTTTCATTGTTTTTGATGCTGCTAAATTGATGATCAATGTAGAGGAGATTATGTATTGTGCATGTATTCCGCAATAGTGTATAATCGGGATAATCTCTGTGAATAAGTACTTAATTATTCAAAATTTCTACATGGTATCGGAGCAATTGATCATCAGATCTATTTTTCAGAAAGTGTTTACATTTTATTTCTTCAGGCAGAGTCTGTAATCGGGCCAGGTAGCCTCTGGATTCATCCTTCCTTTGGAAGGTGAGATATTCGATAAAATCCCATACAGTAAATCTCTGTACGAGAAATACTTTTTTCTCACGAATTCTAGATCAGAGGCGGTTGAGTTTGGAGCTGGTGGAATTCGAATTTGCAGCAGTGTTTTCTTGGTATCAACGTGGCAATGTCTTTCAACGGATTGCGATTGGAGTATGCTCTTGAGGGCAGCTCGAACCATATTGCATGGAAGGATAGGATGGAGGCGGTGTTAGATGATAATGGGTTGAAGGATTTCATAGAGGCTGAGGTCCCAAAGCCTACTGATATTGCGCAAGTTGATGCTTGGCAAAAGAAGACAACAAAGTGTCGAAGGATTCTATTGGAGGGCGTGAAGGATCACATTGTGTCCAGCCTGCATGGAAAGGCTTCTCCATACTTGATGTGGAAAGCGTTGACAGATTTATTCCAAAGCAAGAGCGACCAGTGGAAGTTTGCGCTCAAGGGTAAACTCAGAAACATTAAGTGTGAGAATGGATACAGTATGCCCAGGTATCTCACAAAGTTCACCCAATGTCGGGATGAGCTGGGAAGTGTGGGGGTGACTGTTGATGATGAGGACTTGGTGAGCTTGGCTCTCCTTGGTCTTCCGAAGAGTTGGCATTCCTATCAGGACTCTGTCAATGGTTGGGAGAAATTGCCAGGATGGGAGAGACTTTGGTCGGATCTTGTGCAAGAGGAGATCAGACGGAGCACCAGAGACAGTTCTTCATCCATGCATGATGAGGAGAACTGTGCCTTAGCGAGTAAGGTGAAGAAGGGGAAGGAGAAGGGTTCTCTTTCCGAATCCAGTTCTTCCAATGATGGGAAGAAGGTTGACAAGTCGAAGGTGAGATGCTTTCGTTGTCATGAGTTGGGCCATTATGCTACTAATTGCCCAAAGAAGAAATCCAAGAAGGGATCTGGGGAAGGATCTGAAGGTGAGGCACTTGCTTCACAGTTTGAGTTGGATTTCACACTCTTTGCATGCATGGTTTCATCCATGGTGGGGAGTGGTTAGTTTCTTGACAATGGAGCTTCTTTCCACATGACCGGTGACAAGAGTTTGTTCAGTACTTTGGAGGAGAAAGATCTCCAGATACTCATAGCGATGGGTAATGATGAGAAGTATAGTGTCTTAGGTGTAGGCACGGTTATTTTTCAGAGGGAGCATGGAGCTCGCCTTACCTTGACCGACATCAAGTATGTACCAAGACTGAAGAGAAACTTGGTGTAGATCGCGATGCTGGAAGACAGAGGCTATGATGTAGTCTTCAGTAAGGGAAAGGTTTTCCTTAGACACATCATCACTAGATAGGTGAAGCAGATTGGTTCACAGGTCAAGAACCTGTATGCTCTTGAGATTCAAGATGCATGCAAAGCCTTGAGCAGTGAGGCAACTGATGGAGACTTGGTGGTTGAGAGGGAGCGTATATTACCTCTCAACATGCAGAGCCAGAAGAAGTCTCAGACGATTGTGGAGGAGCCACGATTGGTGCAGCAGCTTCAGGAGGTTGTGGAGCAGCCACAACAAGGGAAGCTGAGAGGAGATCGAGTAGAGACATCTACTCATGTAGAGACCTCTAGTAGGGGGAAACTGCGAGCCAGGTGGGCAGAGGGATCGCATGCAGCCATACCTCTAGGTAGGAGGTGGGGTGATGTGGATTGATCATCCCAAGGAGGATGGGCAGGATCCTTGAGGTACCCAACCTCTTGGATGAGACCTTGCTACGGGAGCCCCGATGTGGAGTAGCAGGAACTGACTGATTGGGTAGAGACAGATGTGGATGGAGCAGCAGAGAGAGCGAAAATGTAGGGAATCCCAGGACAGCGCATAGCTAGCAGGCTACAGCAATGCGAGAGGCACAAGTGTTTTGCACAGTGCTAGGTGGCACAGAGAGGTGTGCAATGGTGCAAGATGCGTGCAGATGTTGCAGTAGCGCAGATGTCAGAGAGGGAGCACTTGTTAGAAACAGGTAGAGCTTCGGCATCAGAGTATGTTTCTAGCGCAACAGAGTGGTCAGTTGGGAGTGTTTTTGTTCCAAGTGTTGTTGGAGCAAGTGGACCGGGCAAATGTGTTGCATGCATAACATTCCAGAGTTGCAGGATAGGGGTTGCAGATAATCCATATCTTGTTGAGAGGGAGTGTTGAAAATGCAACAAGATGATGGAGCTTAGTGGAAAGGAGTCGTCTTCACTAAGTGGGTCTGCAGGCTATTTTTGGCGCAAAGTCTATTTTTAGACTATGTCTACTTTTAGACATATGGATCTTGGTCTATGAGTTGCAGTGTGTTATTTGTGGATGATTGGTCATGTTGGTAAAAATAGATGGACTTATATTTTTAGACATATGGGCAGGTTTCTATTTTTAGACTGCCAGGTTAAAAATAGAACAGTCGAATATTATTAGCTCATAATAACATTTGGACTATAAACATTATCTTATCCTCTTGGAGCACTTTAGTTTGAACTACAGATGTGGCACATGCAGCTGTCAGAAGGAAATATGTTTTTCTTGTGGGTCAGTTGAGCTATTGCATGCAGGACTTCAGTTAGAACTCATGTGGTTGAGTTTGGTGGAGTTGATTGTGGAGTTGATGGAGTTGTGTTCAGTTTGACTTGGTTGAACTAGTTGTATTTTAGTCTAACTAAAGAATACACTAGTGATGAGTTGTGTGAATTAAATTATTAATTAATTCACTAATTATTAACTCATAAAGCAACTGAAGAATACATCAGTTAACTTAGTGCATGTACAGTTCAGTGGAGACAAGTGTTAGAGGTTGAGATTGCTATCAGTTGTGACTATAGTTGTGCATGAGATCTTGCACAATCAGTGGGATTGAGTAATGCCAATGAGGAATACGCAGTGTGGGCCAATACCAAGGCAATTGTAGCTTGTGCTCACATGATTTTCACTTGGGATTGTGCAGTGGAGGCAGGAAAAGCAGCGGTGGAGATTTGAACCTGTGACTTGTTCGGATCTGAGCTAGTTTTGTGTGTAACAGGTGGAGATAGTACTGAGTACTTGTGAGGAGTATTGTACTATGTATTGTTACATGTTCTCAATCATTATAATATATAGATAGTGTGGGGTTTTCAGCTGTATGCTTTCCCCGAGTTACATACTGTGTTAATGTGTGCATGCGATTGATGTTTCATTGTTTTTGATGCTGCTAAATTGATGATCAACGTAGAGGAGATTATGTATTGTGCATGTATTCCGCAATAGTGTATAATCGGGATAATCTCTATGAATAAGTACTTAATTATTCAAAATTTCTACACCAAGAAAATGGCCTTTATCTAACTAGTTATTTGAAGAGATAATAGGGGGAGTGAACATCTGAGACTTACCATTAAAGTCCTGCTTGTGAGCAATTAAAGACAAAGAAAACATCAACCTGAGTGAGGACGATAACAAGCCTTATTGAAACACAATCTCCCTACCCCAATAGCTAGAGCACTCATGATCCTCCTCTATCCATGTGATAGAGATATCACCAACCTTAAATTATTATCTATGACTAGGGATCTACAAGACTTGTTAATAGACATCCACTTCGTCTCCCATGGACTCAAAAGTAGATTGGTCCTTCCATGGAGAATTGCTCAGATGTTGGGAAAAATGATTTCGCTTATTGCTTTCACACCAAATATCTTTTGTAAATCCTTTAGGGAAATCTAAGACTATATGACCATAAATGTGGCAGTGGGAAAAATGAAAAGGAAAATGAACATAATCCAAAATATTGGTATAACATCGATCTCCTAAGTCCAACTCAATTGTCTCAAAGAATGCTTTGGAAATGTCCATCTCCACTAGCACTTTGGAAATTGAACACGACCCACTAATAATGAAACTATCATCGACCATAATTGTTTTTCCAAGAAGATCACCTTTGGCTTTTATAACAGGTAAAAACCAAAATTCCATGGGCAAGTTTGGAATTTTGACCTAGACCGATGCCTATTCTAGGATTCATAGTAGACATCAAAGAGTGGATGCCACAACTTAAGAAAAAGTGGAAAAGAGTTTAGAAACCATGTTCCCTTTAATATCTTGACTGCATCATTCGTATATTGAAAAACAAGGCCACTCCAACCTTTGTCTAAGATATGGAAAATTGGACAATACCCAAGTCATGGAGCCCAAGATTGTCTAAACCAGGGACCTAAAACCTCCATAGAATCTCAATGTCCAGTGAACTTGCCAACCAATGACATGATCGATAAGACCAAGATTATATCAAACCCATGTCCTCATTGACCACCAAAGAGAGGCATCTTCCTTGCTTTTTAACACTTTCCTCCTTTTTTTTAACCTTCATCCTACCTCCTTGAAGTAGATCATCCCCTTGCAAATGATCAAAATCTCACAAACCACCAACACAACCTAAACCCAACTTTGGTGAAGGTGTTGAATGAGATTATTCAGCAATACCACACATAAATATTGAATTGAGCACCTCAAAGGAGTCTTTTCCCAAAACCCATGTCTTGAACCTATCACCACAAGGTGAGGCTAGGGAAACAATATTAAGGACCCTTGAAGAGGTACAGGAGGAGGGGACCATGTTTACAACTTCCACTACCTCCCTTATTTTTACTAGCACCACAACTAATTTCACACTTCATGCTAATCTCTAGTACCTTATTTTCTTCAAAACTTCTAATTGAAGACCTTGCCCTTTCTAACTCCAAATCTTCCATGAGATGACTGACTATACGATCTAACAACATGGCAATGCTTGGTGATGAGGAGAAGATATATGCCTCAGAGATATTATCATCAAAATAATCAATCAAGAAATTGTGCAAGTTCATTACAAGATCAACTATTATATCTTTGGTAGACACCCTTCCATCCACACTCTCTACCCAATAAAAAATTGCCAAAAAACCTATTTTATTATAATGCTCTTACATATCTAATTATTTTATATATATTAAGTGAATTGTTAATTTAATATCTTTCAATTTTGATTTCATTTAGAAAATAATAATTCAAATTCACAGATATTAATTTTAATTATATATATTAATTTAGTTTTTACACTATTATATTTAAAACATATAATTTTATTAAAAAATATTTTTCCCACGGTTTTCATTTAAAAATCTAACCTCGAACCGATGAAAAACACAACATGGTTAATTGTTTATAATATCCTTTATTATATATAAATTTATTGTTTTTATCCAAAGCTGACTTTGGTTTTTATTATATTTGGGTGACGTCCACTGCAATCTTGCATATTTTTAAATTGTGGCACCGTCCACTCGCCTGATGCATATAATTAAATTCCGGTTTTCATGTTAACATCGTTATATAGTTAAATATATATTTTTAAGAGATGGAGAACATACGTCAAACACCTTAAACAATTCTTCTCCTCTAGAACATTTGTTTATGTAAAGCCATACGTGATGCAAAGAGTCTTATTTAAAATTAATGATAACTATATTATAAATTAATTAAATATTAATATGAATCTAGTCAATCTCTGGATCTGTGTTAATCATTAACAACATTTATAGCATGGCATGTTCCCTCAAAGGCTCATGGCTTCCATGCAACAATGGAAGTTGCTCATGGTTTCCATCGTTTTGTCTCACTTGTAATTAGGAAGACACTCTAGGTTTTAGAGGTAAATGTGAAGGTTGAGCATGGGGAGATAAAATCATAAAACCACATATTATTTACTGCGTTTAATTTGAAGACTAGTTATACCAAAGATATTATTTTTTTTAGGATTTTAGAATTATATTGATATACAAAAATTTTGTTGTGCATGCTCTTTCTAGTTAAGAGGTAGAATGTTTTAAACTTAAAGTTTGTCGAATAGAAGTAAGGTCATCTCCAACCCTATTCCAATTTGTGGCTTTGTAAGTGGCTCCAAGAACTACCTAATTGACATCAATTTTGATAAACCAACAAAGACATTTCTTTCTAGTACTTAGCTTTAGATTTTATGTCTATATTTATAACTCTGATATCTTTGGTTTCATCTTTATGTTTACCTTCTCGCTGTTAAATGGTTTCCTTCGAAGAAATTTTGCTTTGATGTTCTATATATATATATATATATATATATATCAATTTATCAAATTGTACGACAATGCTTTGCTTAGTTTCACTTTGGGAAAGATTAATTTTTTTTGTCTATTTAAAAATAGTTAGAATTATCTACTCAATAAAACAATTAAAACTCTAAACAACTCAATAAGACAATTAGAACTCTAGCCCAAGTTATCCTCTAATAATCTATACATATTTATGATCTTTAAAATAAAAATTATCTATATATATATATATATATATATATATATATATATATATATAATTAATTTAAAATTAGTTAAATAAAAAATTTAAATTCTTAATATTATTATTTAAAAATAAAAATAAATATATTACTATTTTTTATTTTTAATATTTATCTTAAAATAATTTTTAGTAATTAAATAATTTTCAATTAACATAAATTCATATGCCATAAATTTTTTATATTATAATATTGATAATTTATATTTTATTTCTTTATTTCTTAAATTTTATAAATGTTTTTATTTATATCCTGTAATATCATTAATAATTTATGTTTTTTATACAAATTATGATTTTCATTAATAAAGTTATGACATTATCATTTTTTTAAACATTGCTTTTGATTTTCAAACAATGTTTTTATATTTAAATTTAGATTTCAATTAATAAAATTAATGAGATTATCATTTTTAAAACAATGTATTTACATCTTCAAATTTAAAATGGTTTTTAATATTATATTTAAAATTGCATGCATTATTAATATTAAATTAGTTGGTATAAAAACTAATTTAAAACTAAATGTATGACTTTTTAATGTTTAAAGTAAATATATTATCTATATTAATCTTTATGCTTATCTATCAATAAAGTTATATGCTCATCTAGTAATAAAGTTATCATTGGTTTGAAATAATGTTTCTCTATCATCAATTGTAAAATGATTTCTTAATGTAAATATGATTTTATGATTTTATGGGACTTATTTTTTAATGGTATTTTTTTTACAAGAAAAAAAAACAAACAAACAAATTTTTATTGATAAAAAGATGTTACATAGTTATGCATAGTATATGTGCCATAATATCTCCAAAATACATTGTAGATGTCTGAAGGCATCACAATCTATCTGATAACTATAGACGAAAGACAAAACATGTACCTTGGAACCCAATGGGTTGAAAACCCTGACCAACGAAATTGCATAAACATAATAAGGGCATGCAGACTTTCCATAAAAACCCCAAAAGGAGCACTATCATAAGCCCAAAACAAGGCACAATCATAATAGGTTTAAAAAAACCCAAGAAGGTAAAAACCCCACAATATATAAAATACTTGTGCACACACTGCCCAGGTCGCTGAATAACTCCAAGCCTAGAAACAGGGTTGCATAGAAGCATGGGCAGAAAAACCCCAACAAAACCCCGGATGCACGGGAAAGACCTGAGGCAAGTCAACAATATGTCAGGCCAAAGGAGCCACATCACTCCACGACAACTCCAAACCAAACGACCACAGTCGCAGCAACAATCTTGAGGCTACAGGAACCAAGGAAATGTGTCTCAAAAATGCCTTTCCTTTGTTGAATATCACATTGTAGCCACGATCTTCCAGAACTATAACAAATACAAGATTCTTCTTTAGACCCAGAAATAACATCACATCACTGAGACTGAGAGGGGAGCCCGACTCCCTCTGAAAAGTGACTGCACCAATCCCGATCGCAATGTACCTTCCATGATATCCCATCTTGATGTGCACTTGGAGATCCTACTCCTCCAAATCACTTTTTATAGGCCATTTTGTCGCATCTAGTCAATAGGCCTTCAAAAGTGATCAATTCACATCCTTTAACATATTGTCATCATCCCTACGCAAAGCCCTAAGGATGACTCTGTTGAATCCCTGATTTTTTGCTCTTGACTACTGAGTATCCAATATTTTAAAGCCCAGCACACCCTGTTCCTTTAAGGACCAGCGTTGGCTACTCGTTTGACCCTCTTTGCACCTGCGCTAATCACCAACAGGTTTCTCAGTATTGGGGGTGCATTGATTCTAGAAATTCGGGAAAAATAAAAAGAATCCTTAAGCTTCCTAAGGTTGTTTTAACCATTTACCTTGGATAAGAGTCTCAAATCCTATTCTATCCTACCTTGAAGTTTTCACCTCTTATCCCCTGAGCTCATCCTCCCATCTCAAGTGGATCTCAAGCATGGATTGGTAAATGGATAATAATTCATGAACTACCTCCCTCATCTATATATTTACAGCCATGCATGGGTAAGGGGTTGGCTTTTGGAGATTGATTCTACCCTCATGTTGTTACTTTAAGAGTCATTATTTCATGCATTAGGGTGATATAGAGACATACTTTGTGGCAAGGAAAGGAAAAGTCAAATTTGGGGAGCTCTTCTACAAGATCAACTCCTATTTTTGGTTGTAACTCTCTCCATTTATATTAATACAAAGAGTAGATTGTTTTCCTCTATATGATTTTATGATTTCATGTATTACAATACCATGTTGATCTATTGAATGAATTGATTGGATTATGCTACATAGGTGTCGTAGATCTTTGGCTTATCTTGTTTGATTGTGTAGGTTCTAATTAATTGGAGTTAGGATTAGAGAGTAAAAGTCGAGGAAGGAGCAAAGCTTGTGACAGATTCCAAGTAGGCCTCATCCCATCATTCAATTACTTTAAGCAAGACATTATGCCCTTTGATTTTTTTTGTTCTAGTTCAGTCCAGGAAGCCTAGTGAACACACTTTTTTCCGCAATCGTAGATTTCAAATAAATCAATTGAGGAATGCAGTTTTCGCATCCATTTGGTGATCTTCTACCCCATTTGTGCATCCAAATCAAGGATTGATATTATGGATGAGTACCTTTCTACAAGAGCAAAGGTCTCCTCAACTACCCCATATTTTTGTGGGTTGTGGGGTGTTGTCAAATCTCGTCAAATGCCTTCTTTTGCACATAAATTTTTAAACTCATTCGACACATAATCACCTCCATTATTTCTCCTGAGAGCCTTCACCTTATTTCCCATTTCTTTCTCCACTAATGCCTTGAAATATAAGAACTTGGAGAAAGCCTCATCCTTCTTCTGCATGAATAAGATCCAGCACTTCTGCAAATAGTCATCAATAAAGATGACAAAATACTTGTGCCTGGCAATGGAGGCTATTGAGAAAGGTCCACAAACATCATAGTGGATCCTTTCAAGGATTGCATATGTTATGTTGTCCCGTTCATGGATAGTGGCTTTTGTGTACTTCCCCAATGTACACCCTTTGCATGTGTCTTGTTGCTCTAGTGCTCCTTTGGGGAGGCCTGTGGTAATTTGTTGCATGATCTTCAAACCGCCATGATGCAAATTGCCAAGTATTTTATGCCAAAGTTCGTCGACATTGTAGCTCTGTGCCTTCTCTACCTTTTTTCTCAATGTAGCACAATCCTCCACATTTAGCTTGTTGAGGTTCTTCACATGAACCCTGATCTGCTTCACCTGTCCCATGGAAATGTGTCTCAGGAATGCCTTTCCTTTGTTGAATATCACATTGTAGCCACGATATTCCAAAACTACAACAGAGACAAGATTCTTCTAACAATGTAAACTTTGAAACGGGAACTATAAACTCAAAACGGGAACTCTGGCCCAAAAACCCCAAAAAAACCACAAAAACAGTGCTCAAAACGAAAAGTGTGTATACTGGAACGATGTTTTTTTTTTTTAGGTGTCAATTTTGCGGCTGTTTTAAAAATGCCGGTGAAAACCAATTTTTTGCGCAAAAATTATCCAAAAAACACCCTCAAAATGAAAAGGGTTGATTCTGGAAGAAGACTTTTTTTTTCAAAAGCTAAATTTCAACATCTCGAAATAACGGCATGAATAAAAAAAAAAAAAAAAATTATCATGACCTCGAAAAAACATTACATTTAAAAAAATAATGAAAACATAAAATTAAAAAAAAAATAAAAATTAAAACAATGAAAAAACAGAAAAAAAAAAAAAAAAAAAAAAAAAACCAAAAAAACAAAATATAGATTAAAATATCTATTAAAAGAAAAATATAAAACAAAAAAAAAAATGAAAGAAAAAATCAATCATAAAATGTAAAAAGAACGAAATTAATGATAAGAACTAAAAAATTAAAGAAAAAAAAAAAAGATTATAAACAATTAAATAGTAAAAAAAATATTTTAAAAAAATGGGGAAAAAATGAGTAATCTTGTAAACCAAAAAAAATTGGCAAAATAAAATATATATGAAAAAAAAAAAACAACATTTAAAAGAAACAAAAAATTTAGTGGGTGAAAATAGAAAATAAAAAAAAAAAAAAAAAAAAAAAATTAAAAATTAAAATTAAAAACAAACTAAATTTCAAAAAAAAATTAAAAATTAAAAAAAAAAATTTATAAGCTACTAAAATTAAGATTAAAATGTTAATTACTTAAAAAACAAATATAAAAACCATAAAAGGATTTAAAAAACAAAAAAAAAACAAAACCAAAAATTAAAAAAAAAAAAAATTAAAATAATAAAATAAGTAAAAAAAAAAAAAAAAAAAAAAAAAAAAACGTTTTTTATTATTAAAAACAAATTTTACTTTTATTTCTACTTTTTATTTAAAAATAAAACTATTCAACATATATTTTATATTTAAAAAAAAAAAATAGAGCTATATTTTATATTTAAAAAAAAAAATAATAATAATAATTTCAAAAATAAAATATATATATTTTTTTTTATATTATAAATTTTAAAATTTAAAATTTTTAAAATTAAATTTTTTTTCTTTAATAATTAAAAAAAAAAAAAAATTGGGTCCCCGCCCCGGGCCACGCCGCCTCGGGCGGCCCGCGGCGGAGGGCCTGCGTGGAATCGACGCCCGGCCGCCGGGCGGCCTGCGGCGGCGCGGCCCGGGGTGGGGACCCAATTTTTTTTTTTTTTTTAATTAATAAAAAATAAAAAATTTAATTTTAAAAATTTTAAATTTATAATATAAAAAAAAAAAAAAAACGATATTTATTTTTTTTTTAAATTTTATTTTTTAAAATTTTATTTAATTTTTAAAATTTTGAATTTTTAAAATGTTTAATTTAAAAAAAAAAAAAAAAAAAAAAACGATTTCATTTTTAAATTTTATTTTTTTTTAATACTTTTTAAAATTTAAAAAAAAAAAAAAAAAAAAAAATGGTTTTAAAAAAAAAAAAAATTCTTAATTATAACCAAAAATTGTTAAAAAAAAAAAAAAAAAAAAATTTTTTTTTAGAAACATTGTTTTTTTTTAATATAAAAGATCTGTTGAATAGTTTTATTTTTAGATAAAAGTAGAAATAAAAGTAAAATTTGTTTAATAATAAAAAAACGTTTTTTTTTTTTTTTTTAATTAGATTTTGATTTTTTTTTAAAACAAAATATCTATTTTTAATAAAAATTAATTACATTTTTTTTTTTATATATATATAAAAAATACATTTTTTTTGTTTTTTTTTTTTTATAATTTGAAATTTTTTTTGTTTTTTTTAATATTAATTTTATTAATTTTTAAATTTTTTTCATTAATTTCTATTTTTTTTTTAAACTAGTTTGTTTTTAATTTTTTTCCCCGGTTTTTTCTAATGTTGTTTTTTTTTTCTTTTTTTTTTTCTATTTTTACTTACTTATATATATATATATATATATATATTGTTTTTTTTTTTTGTTTTCCAAATCCTTTTATGGTTTGTGAGATAATTTTTTTAACATTTTTTTTTAAATATTAATTTTACTATTTTTTAAATTTTTTTCATTAATTTTTTTTTTTTTTAATTAGTTTGTTTTTTAATTTTTTTTCCCTAGTTTTTGTTCATGTTTTTTTTTCTCTCAATTTTTGTTGACTTATATATATCTATATTAATTTTGTTTTTTATTTCCAAATTGTTTTATGGTTTATAAGATATTTTTTTTAACATTTTTTATTTTTTATTTTTGTCTTTTTTTATATATAATTTTTTATTTGTTTTTTAGAGAGAATTATTTCATTTGGATTGAAAATTTAATTAACGATGTATAAATATGTAAAATATCGAAAATGAAAAATATCGACCTTCTTCTGTAAATATGCAAATCAATAAAAACCTCACTTAAAAAAAAAAAAACAAACAAACAAAAACAAAAACAAAAAACAAAAAACTATGAAGAGGAAGACCACTTCCAAAATCATTAAATTTACAAAATAATTGTTTACATTTCATACATTAGAAAAGTTAAAGTCAAGAAAACAGGCTTTTTAAAAAAAGGGTCTGATGCAGAATAACCACTTTTTTAAATCGGCATGAAAATCACTACCATTCTAAAACGCAATGTACATAACAAGAATTTAAAAAAATTAAAGTTCCAAAAACCATGTTCTAAAAAAAACATGTGTATTCTGCATCACCACTTTTGAAAATCGGGTCATTTTTTTTGCCACCTCTACGAAACGGGTAACAGTATCAGTTCCCGTTTCAAAGTTTACATTGTTTTCTTTAGACCCATAAAAAACATCACATCCATGAGCCTGAGAGGGGAGTCTGACTCCCTATGAAAGGTGACTGCACCAATCATGCTCGCGTTCTACCTTCCATCATCTCCCATCCCGATGTGCATCTGGAGATCCTTCTCCTCCAAATCACTTTTTATAGGCCATTTTGTCGCATCTGGTCAATAGGCCTTCAAAAGTGATCAATTCACATCCTTTAACATATTGTCATCATCCCTACGCAAAGCCCTAAGGATGACTCTGTTGAATCCCTGATTTTCTGCTTTTGACTACTGAGTATCCAATATTTTAAAGCCCAGCGCACCATGTTCCTTTAAGGACCAGCGATGACTACTCGTTTGACCCTCTTTGCACCTGTGCTAATCACCAACAGGTTTCTCAGTATTGGGGGTGCGCTGATTCTAGAAATTTGGGAAAAATAAAAATAATCATTAAGCTTCCTAAGGTTGTTTCAACCATTTACCTTGGATAAGAGTCTCAAATCCTATTCTATCCTACCTTGAAGTTTTCACCTCTTATCCCCTGGGCTCATCCTCCCATCTCAAGTGGATCTCAAGCCTGGATTGGTAAATGGATAAGAATTCATGAACTACCTCCCTCATCTATATATTTACAGCCATCCATGGGTAAGGGGTTGGCTTTTGGAGATTGATTCTACCCTCATGTTGTTGCTTTGAGAGTCATTATTTCATGCATTAGGGTGATATAGAGACATACTTTATGGCAAGGAAAGAAATAGTCAAATTTGGGGAGCTCTTCTACAAGATCAACTCCTATTTTTGGTTGTAACTCTCACCATTTATATTAATACAAAGAGTAGATTGTTTTCCTCTATATGATTTTATGATTTCATGTATTACAATACCATGTTGATCTATTGAATGAATTGATTGGATTATGCTACATAGGTGTTGTAGATCTTTGGCTTGTCTTGTTTGATTGTGTAGGTTCTAATTAATTGGAGTTAGCATAAGAGCGTAAAATTCGAGGAAGGAGCAAAGCTTGTGACAGATTCCAAGTAGGCCTCATCCCATCATTCAATTACTTTAAGCAAGACATTATGCCCTTTGATTTTTGTTGTTCTAGTTCAATCCAGCAAGCCTAGTGAACACACTTTTTTCCACAATCGTAGATTTCATATAACATCATAAAAAAATATATGTTCCCGGTCATATGGAATGAGGCACCGTTGTCGAGATGCCACACACTTCCCATCAGTATGTTGACCATGCATGCAATGAGAGGAAAATAAAGCTTGAATTGTGAATCCAAATCTTCATCGGTTGCTCCTCCTGCGGTATTCTTGCTTTCCTTCTTGTGTAGACACTTCGTGGCATAGTTCCTGGACTCATGAAAGTGAAAGCACTTGATTCTGGACAAGTATTTATTCTTTCCCCCTTGACTAGATTCTACTTTGGATTGGGATTTCTTCCCTTTCCATTTCTTTGATTTTCCATCCAAGGCACAGTCCTCCTCATCCTAGCCCTTAGATGAAGTTTCATCTCTAGTATTCCACCTTATTTCCTCTTGTACCAAACCAGACCATAATCATTCCCAATTTGGTAGTTTCTCCCTCTCGTTCACTAAATCTTGGTAGTTGTGCCAGATCTTGGGAAGGCCTAGAAGGGCTAGGCTCACCAAATCATCCACTGCTACAGTAACACCAACTTGACCAAGATCATCATCACACTATGTGAAACTACTGAGGTAGTTTGGAATGGTCTCATTCCTCTGCATCTTGATATTTCAAAGTTTGACCTTGAGTGCCAATTTCCTGTGTTCACTACTACTCTAGAACAAATATGTCATCACTTTCCACATGGCATATGGAGTCTCTTTCCCTTGGATATTTGAGACAATATGGTCTTGTACTCCCTCCAATATGATTCTCCTCACCTTAGCAACACACTTCTTCCATTCTGCCAGATCCTTAGCATCAGATGTTTTTGGTTTCAAAATATCATTATCAGTGAATTCCTTCAACCCATTATACTTCAGTACTTCATTCATGCGGTCCTTCGAGCCTTAGTCCGTTGAAATCCATCTTCTCAATCCTGAAGAAAACCTACAACCCTGACCTACAAATTCGAATATCCTACAATGAAAACTTCAAAATATCTGCTCTACAACGATTCTAGCTCTAATACCATGTAGAAATTAATGCATAGATTCAAAAATTCTCATGAAATTTACTAAATCACAAGACTTTAATCTACTCTACTGATTTGTGGAAGTAAATTCTCCATCTAGAACAAGAATCATAGACATGCAAAAGGAAACATCACACATGCACAGATATTTATCTAGGGGAAAGAAACTACTCAAAACCCCTTACTATATATATTGTATTAATCAAAGAATATAGAAAAGGTACATGTGCTTGCTCAAGCTTGAGCACATCCTGCAAGTGTATAGTCTATCCCTCTTCCTGACAGATTGACTCTGGCCAACACTTAGCCAATTTTCAAGCCCTCCAAAATCATATTCCCTTGTGTTGTTCCCTTTGGAAATTGCCCCTATTTTTTAGGAATTTCACACTATAGAATTTTGTAATTGCCTTAGGTCTTTCTCTGGCTACATGCACCACCTGTACACATTGGAATATGCTACAACTTATAGTACACTGCCTTGGAATCTCCATCTCAACTAGGTAATTCGAATTATCTGCATGAAACAATTATTTCTGGGTTGATTGATCAGTTAACTAGTTGATCATTAATTGTGGTTGAAGTTCCACTTCCACAACTTAACCTCCACTAGTTCTTCTGACAATCAGAACTAGTTAAACTGACAATAACTCAAATTAACTGAAACAGATTGCCACAAACTAGCAATCAAACATATTGAATGGAACTCAATCTTCCCTAACTCGAATTAACTAATTTAACTGAGTGGCAAGTTCCATGTCACCTTAGTTAACTACTTCCAAGTATTTTGTTGAAATAGAAATTCGAATTTTAATCTAGTTTGAACAAGGCAAAGTCAAAACTAGATTTTCTTGTTGCATTTTCAACAAAGAGAGTTTTATTGGAAACCCTAGCAAGTGCATGGTTTGCTCTAATAGCCCCAAATATATACATTTGCCTTCCTTTATTGATTTTTTTTACAACATATTCTTATGCATGTCGTAAATCAAATTTATGCTTGATTAAATCTCCTTTAAGATCTAGGACCTTGTCCACTCTTACATCCCTAGATGGGCTTGAAAATATCGAAGAAACCCCTTTGGGTCGCAAATTTTAGTGTCCCCCTTGGATGGACTACTCAAGTAAGTGGAAGTGTGCATTAAGGGCTTCGTAATAGGCCTCCCTCTAAAAGGCTAAGGCAAATTTTCCAACCTGCAAAATTCTAAAGGGTCATTTAGACGTACATCCACAAGAGGTTTAACCAACACCTTTTCCTCATTAAATTCACTTGAGGAAGAGAGGGACCAAGAAAATGGCCTTTATCTAACTGGTTATTTGAAGAGACAATAGGGGGATGAACATATGAGACTTACCATTAAAGTCCTGCTTGTGAGCAATTAAAGACAAAGAAAACATCGACTCGAGTGAGGACAAAACCAAGCCTTATTGAAACACGATCTCCCTACCCCAATAGCTAGAGCACTCATGATCCTCCTCTATCCATGTGATAGAGATATCACCAACCTTAAATTATTATCTATGACTATGGATCTACAAGACTTGTTAATAGGCATCCACTTTGTCTACCATGGACCCAAAAGTAGATTGATCCTTTCATGGAGAATTGCTCAGATGTTGGGAAAAATGATTTCCCTTATTGCTTTCACACCAAATATCTTTTGTAAATCCTTTTGGGAAATCTAAGACTATATGACCATAAATGTGGCAGTGGGAAAAATGAAAAGGAAAATTAACATAACCAAAAATTTTGGTATAACGTCGATCTCCTAATTCTAACTCAATTGTCTCAAACAATGTTTTGGAAATGTCCATCTCCACTAGCACTTTGGCAATTTAACACGACCCACTAATAGTGAAACTATCATCGACCATAAATTTTTTTCCAAGAAGATCACCTTTGGCTTTTATAACGAGTAACAACCAAAATTCCATGGGCAAGTTTGGAATTTTGACCTAGACCGATGCCTATTCTAGGATTCATAGTAGACATCAAAGAGTGGATGCCACAACTTAAGAAAAAGTGGAAAAGAGTTTAGAAACCATGCTCCCTTTAATATCTTTATTGCATCATTCTTATATTGAAAAACAAGGCCACGCCAACCTTTGGCTAAGATATGGAAAATTGGACAATACCCAAGTCATGGAGCCCAAGATTGTCCAACCCAGGGACCTAAAACCTCCATAGAATCTTGATGTCCAGTGAACTTGCAAACCAATGACATGATTGATAAGACCAAGATTATATCAAACTCATGTCCTCATTGACCACCAAAGAGAGGCATCCTCCTTGCTTTTTATCACTTTCCTCCCTTTTTGTAACCTTCATCCTACCTCCTTGAAGTAGATCATCCCCTTGCAAATGATTCAAATCTCACAAACCACCAACATAACCTAAACCCAACTTTGGTGAAAGTGTTGAATGAGATTATTCAGCAATACCACACATAAATATTGAATTGAGTGCCTCAAAGGAGTCTTTTCCCAAAACCCATGTCTTCAACCTATCACCACAAGGTGAGGCTAGGGAACCAATATTAAGGACCCTTGAAGAGGCACAGGAGGAGGGGACCATGTTTGCAACTTCCACTACCTCCCTTGTTTTTACTAGAACCACAACTAATTTCACACTTCATGTTAATCTCTAGTACCTTACCTTCTTCAAAACTTCTAATTGAAGACCTTGCCCTATCTAACTCCAAATCTTCCATGAGATGACTGACTATACGATCTAACAACATGGCAATGCTTGGTGATGAGGAGAAGATATATGCCTCAGAGATATTATCATCACAATAATCAATCAAGAGATTGTGAAAGTTCATTACAAGATCAATTATTAAATCTTTAGTAGACACCCTTCCAGCCACACTCTCTACCCAATAAAAAATTTGCCAAAAAAACCTATTTTATTGTAATGCTCTTATATATATAATTATTTTATATATATTAGATGAATTGTTAATTTAGTATCTTACAATTTTGATTTCATTTAGAATATAATAATTCAAATTCACAATATTAATTTTAATTATATATATTAATTTAGTTTTTACACTATTATATTTAAAACATATAATTTTATTAAAAAATATTTTTCCCACGGTTTTCATTTAAAAACCTTGAACAGATGAAAAACAACACATGGTTAATTGTTTATAATATCCTTTATTATATATAAATTTATTATTCTTATCCAAAGCTGACTTTGGTTTTTATTATATTTGGGTGATGTCCACTGCAATCTTGCATATTGTTAAATTGTGGTGCCGTCCATTCGCCTGATGCATATAATTAAATTCCGGTTTTCATGTTAACATCCTTATATGGTTAAATATATATTTTTAAGAGATGGAGAACATACAAACACCTTAAACAATTCTTCTCCTCTGGAACAAGAGTCTTATTTAAAATTAATGATAAATATATAATTATAAATATGTTCTAAATTAATTAAATATTAATATGAATCTAGTCAATCTCTAGACCTGTGTTAATCATTAACAACATTTCTAGCATGGCATGTTCCCTCAAGGGCTCATGGTTTCCCAGCAACAATGGAAGTTGCTCATGGTTTACTTCGTTTTTTCTCACTTGTAATTAGGAAGAAACTGCAGGCTTTAGAGGCAAAACATGCATATCGTTAGAATGGGGAGATAAAATCACATATTATTCACTGTGTTTTGAATTTGTGTTTTGAATTTGAAGATTAGTTATACTAAAGATACTAATTTTTTTTAGGATTTTAGAGCTATATTGAAATACCAAAACTTTGTTGTGCATGCTCTTTTTAGTTAGGAGGTAGGATGTTCTAAACTCAAAGTTTGTCGAACATAAGTAAGGTCATCTTCAACCCTATGTTTGGCTCGTGGAGAAGCATGGAAGAGTCCCAATTTGTGGCCTTGTAGGTGGCTCCAAGAACTATCCAATTGACATCAATTCTGATAAACCAACAAAGACATCTCTTTCTAGTACTTAGCTTTAGGTTTTATGTCTATATTTATAACTCTAATATCTTTGGTTTCATCTTTATGTTTACGGTCTGGCTGTTAAATGGTTTCCTTCAAAGAAATTTTGCTTTGATGTTCAATATGTATATATCAATTTATCAAATTGTATGACAATGCTTTGCTTAGTTTCACTTTGAGAAAGATTATTTTTTTTTTGTCTATTTAGAAAAACAATTAAAATTATCTACTCAATAAAACAATTAAAACTCTAAACAACTCAATAAAACAATTAAGACTCTAAACAACTCAATAATACGATTAGAACTCTAAACAATGTTACCCTCTAATAATCTATACATATTTATAATCTTTAATAAAATTAAAAATTAATATATATATATATATATAGTTAAATAAAAAATTTTAATTTTTGATATTATTATTTAAAAATAAAAATAAATATATTACTATTTTTTATTTTTTATAATTATCTTAAAATAATTTGCAGTAATTAAATAATTTTAAATTAACATAAATTCATATGTTATAAATTTTTTATATTATAATATTGATAATCTATATTTATTTCTTTCTTTCTAAATATTTCTTGAATTTTATAAATGTTTTTATTTATATCATGTAATATTATTAATTAAAATATGCTAAACGTGGGATTGATTAGGTAAAGCAACCCTCGAGTATTAATAAAATGGGTTGCAACAGAGATAAGTATAATGCTCTATCAATGTTTTTATATTAAAATGTTTTTTTATATAAATTATGATTTTCATTAATAAAGTTATGACATTATCATTTTTTTAAACATTGCTTTCCATTTTAAACAATGTTTTTATGTTTAAATTTAATGAGATTATCATTTTTTTAAACAATGTATTTACATCTTCAAATCTAAAATGGTTTTAAATATTATATTTAAAATTGCATACATTATTAATATTAAATTAGTTTGTATAAAAACTAATCTAAAAATGACATTTAATGTTTAAAAGTAAATATATTATCTATATTAATCTTTATGTTTATCTATTAATAAAGTTATATGCTTATCTATTATTAAAGTTATCCTATGTTTGAAACAATGTTTCTCTATCATCAATTGTAAAATGATTTCTTAGTGTAAATGGTTTCATGGGATTTAATTTTTTTATAGTATTTTTTTACAAAAAAAACAATTTTTTATTAGATAAAAAGATGTTACATGGTCATGCATATAGTATATGTGTCATAATATCTCCAAAAGACATTGTAGATGCCTAAAGGCATCACAATCCATCTGATAACTATAGACGAAAGAAAAAATATTCACCTTGGGACCCAATGTGCTGGAAACCTTGACCAAAGAAATTGCAGAAACATAATGAGGACATGCAGGCCCGCCATAAAAAACCCTGAAAGGGGCACTATCATAAGCCCAAAACAAGACACAATCATAATAGGTTTAAAAAAACCCAAGAAGGTAAAAACCCCACAAAATATAAAATACATGTGCACAGACTGCCCAGGTCGTTGAATAACACCAAGCCTAGAAACAGGGCTGCATAGAAGCATGGGCAGAAAAACCCCAACAAAACCCTGGATGCAAGGGCGAAGCCTGAGGCAAGTCAACAATATGTCAAGCCAAAGGAGCCACATCACTCCATGACAACTCCAAATCAAACGACCACAGTCACAACAAGAATCTTGAGGCTACAGGAACCAAGGAAACGAGCATAAGAAACCCCACTCAAACACAACAGTGACTACCCCACTCGAATGCAACAATGACTACCCCACTCGAACGCAACAGCAACCACCCTGCTAGTTTCATCATTTACCATTGTATTTTAATTCTTGTATAAGTCTATTAATGACCATAAACACTTAACACAAAACACTTGCTTAGCCTCTTACTACTATTATCATTGGGACATTTTAACTTGCCATTCAACACACATTTTTCAAATTAACTTAATTTAAATTAATTTATTAATGTTCTTGTTTGTAAATTTCAGATTCTACCATTGTATTGTATAAGTCTCTTAATGACCATAAACGCTGAACACAAAACACTTGGCTCAGCTTCCTACTAATATTAAAGTCATTTGAACAATTTATTAACCTACCATTCAACGCGCATCCTTTGAATTGACTTAAGGTTAATAGCTTTAAATTACATATTGATTCTAAATAATTTAGGAAATTCTTTATTTGAATAGAATAAAAGACTACTTCAGAAAAATGGTTGAATTTCCCTAATTATCATTTAGGGCAACTTGTCTTGGCATTAGAACTCCTAGCTTAACTTCATTGTGTGTTCTTAGCATCCAAGAGACATAAAAGAGAATTAATCATTTATTTCTCACTTCAAACACACAAAAAAGTTAAAGAATGGTCCATGCATAGAGGAAAGGAATCATTTTTATGAATAATTTCTTGTACAAACTTGTATTGTTCTTGCTTCTAGCACACAATTATAATACTTGACAATACTAACTCTTGTTTGGTTGAAATAACTACAATTTTTTTATGAAATTGCATGTTATGATTTTACTCAGTGAGGGAGATGGAATTGGATCAACTACTAGCTTTTGAATGATTACTTGTGGAATTGTTGGAGTTTTTATAAATAAAATGGGTACAAGTGTGAAGGATCTACCATCAAAGGGCAAGGTAGATGATGTGCTCAAGTAAGGAGGGCCTACCATATTGCGATTTGGGTAGAGTGGTGCTAGGCATCCAACTAGATGAATTGAATTTTCTTCCATCTATACACATATACCCCTTCTGCTAAATTTCTTAAGGTTTAATCTTGTAATATCCTTTATTCACATCTTTTCAAAAAATTTGAGAGGGATTTTATTAGGGATTGATATATCTCAATTTTATATAGGGATGGATGATGTGTTACTGTATTCATGTATTGAGTAGGTTGAAGCTAAACAACAATTAGAGATTTCAAAGGCATTCTTAGTATCAGCGGTAGCATATTTCATTTTCATTAAGGTTGATAGAAAAAAGTATTGTGAATTTCGATAATAAGATTACCATTGCAATTTAATTCTTTTGAGAAAGAACCCCTCATAATTGCATATTTTAAGTCATATTTGTGGTTTCTAAATCACTTTGACATAATATTGACTTGTAGTATAACTCTTAACGTTCTGAAAATATAAAATTATAATAATAAATATAGAAGCTTAATCTAGTAAATTATGAAAGATTACCTTGTAATAGTTGCACTATACCTTGTAATAGTTGCACTATGCCTTAATAATTTATACAGTTGCAATACCATCAGTGCGGACCTTCACACTCCTTCCATTGTTCTCACTATATTTACTCAACATATTCTACTTTTCTTGTTATCCTCAAATTATGAAATCCAAAAACTCAATCATCAAGACATTGTTTTCTAAATGTTTATTTGAATGGATAAGAAAAACAAGGTTTATTGTCATTAATAAACCAATGTCACTTTAGGATTAGTTTTTTTTCATTCCAAGGGATTAGTGTTTTTCCATTCTGAACATGTCTCTTTGGAACCATAAAATATTCAATATATCATGTACTTCATATTTAACATTGAAGTTAAACACAAATATTGAAAATAAGATATAAAATGAATATACAAATCAACTTTAGTTGTAGTGGGTTAGTAAGTTTATCACTAGAAAATGGAATCTATAAATTATGAGAACATAGATTATTAACAAAGTAGGTGATACTACTTCCAATCAACATTCAAGGAAAATACAATTTCTAATAAATCAAGGGTACTCCCAAAATACTAATAAAACATAAAATTATATATTGCAAACCATAATGTTGATGAAATCATAAGAAAAAAAATATGTCCATTCACAAAAAGATTAACCCAAATAAAAAATACTTGAAATAATTATTCTATAACGTGCCTTTAAATAATTAAGGACCAAACCATGAAAAACAAAAGAGACCTTAAAGGTTTAGAAACCTCATAGTTTTTCCTCCGCTAGCAATGAGAAAGTCATATTGCCAAAAACGCGAACCCTTTCCAATGTGCCCATTCTTCTTTAATAATTAGATTGAATCCAGCCATTTCAGGGCCAAGTTGCATTGAAGCCCATCCATCTTATACATGGAGAATTTTGAATACCAAGTTGCAGTAAAGACAATCCATTTTTGTGCATTAATTATCATCTAACACCTTTATTTAATTTCGTTAAGCCTATGAATTTTTGTTTCATAAGCCGTATATAATTGTCTCATGACTCTAACAAGTTCTCTACACCATCTTGAACCCTTGATTAGATCTCCATGACAGAGTAATAAAATATTATCATCTTTCAATATCAAAACTCTTATCAAAGTGGTTGTAGTGGTGAGTTACTTGACTCATTAATATGGGCTAAATAAAAGGCAATGTGAGTACTAATTATGGTTGCAAATATTTTTTTAGTCTTTGCCATAAGGCAAAAGGGACTATAGTAATCTAAATTCTCCTTCATATTAGTCATTGCACATAAATCAAGACATCAAAACAAATAAACCCTAATGTTCTAATACAATTTCTCTTTGTCCATAAAAAAGAATATTGTCGAGCAATTTTTTCATAGTCAAGTAATGCTAGCATTACTTGGTTAGAATTCACTGTTTATGCTAAAGAATAAATAGCCATATAGAATTTCACCCAGATTACACCTCTCGTTTGCACTAAAGAGTAAATAACCATATGGAATTTCACCCAGATTATGCGTCCATATAGAATGGTGCATGATTACACGTGACTACTATGTTGGCTACATGTTCTCTTTATGTTGATACCGATATCATAACCTCTGCACTCCAATGCACATAATTCCTCTTCTCTAATTCACTCTATACGGCAATAGAATTCCTCTGCTCCAATGCACATAATTCCTTTGATCCAATTCACTTTGTGCAACAATAGAATTGTGCTCCAATTCGCTCTATGCAGCAACAGAATTCCTTGAAGACTTCTTAACAGTGCCTTCACTCCAATGCACAGAATTCCTCTGCTCCAATTTTCTCTATGCATCAATAGAATTCCTTGAAGACTTCTTAGCAAGTCTCATTGTGGTTAGTGAGGCAAGGGTGTGGTCTCTCACCAACTCTCTTCAAGACTGATATGGATGAGTTGTAAACTTTTATAAAGGAGTAGAACTTGGGCCTGGCTTAGTTTCTTTCACCAAATAAAGATCATAAACTACTAACCTTATCTCTTTTGCTACCTTAAGAGAGGGGTATTAGGCTACCAATCAAAGTATCTGGATGAATGGGATCTTATGGGTTTGACCAAGGAAATTCACCTGCAATGAAGCCAACATATAGAACACAAGAAGATAGAAAGAACCTACCTGATTAATGTAGTTGTTATAGGAGTGAGACCATACAGAAAGGTTTTTCTTTGCATATACACTGAGCATGTCCCTTACTGAATCACCTCTAAGCCTTACCTTCATGATCCAGATCCATATCTTGAACGATATTTAGTTAAATATCCAGATGTTCCAAGTTCGTGATATCACTCTTGCTAGTTATTATTGTTGGCATTTGTCTAGAGTTCAAAGAAAACAACTATGTTTGTTAATATACATATGTTGGTTCGGCAAGTTTCCCATGTTTGCGAGGTGTACTCCCCTATAGGTAGCAATCTCAACATAGATTGATCTGTCAAAATATGAAATTTAAAATTTGTTGTTAATTAAATACACCATGAATTAATACTGAAAGCGTGAATTAGGTACATCAAAAAACAATTTACATTATGCATGCAAATAGAAATAATGTGCTTTGGTGTACTATGGAAGAAATCTAAGAATATATTTTTGAAATATTGGTCAGCTCTATGGGACAACATTATCCACATTTGAACTAGACTCACCTTCTACTCCTCCTGTAGTCTTTGTGAAATAAAGGTCTCCTCTCTCCATCCCACTTCATTCCATATGGAAAAAATGCCTCTCAATCGAAAATGTTCGTGGATAATTCCATAAGGTTGGTCTAGCACCACTATATCTACAATTTTATCAGTGACCATCCTTTGAGATTTAGCTCACCATGTCGAATTTTGGTATATATGCATGTCAACCCTCACAACTAGGAGATATGTGGTTATAATATGGGGTTGTGAGATATGTGGTCATAATATGGGCCATCCTTTACATTGTCATTCATGTTTAATTAAATTAAACAATATGAAATGATTAAAAGTAAATGTTACAATTACGAGGCCATGCACACAACCTCACCCTACCAGATATTAGATTTCATTAGCATGCATTACACGGGCCTCTCTCACCACATTGTGGATGGTCAAAAAGGGTGAGATCATGTTTGTTTATGTTATTGTTATCATATGGTATTATTTATGTTGTTCTGGTGCAGCTCTACCACAAACATGGGATGATCCATAGGGACCTTAAGCTAAAGAATTTCATGTTTGGATTATCTATATTCTTAAAACCTAGTTAGTCAAGACTCTAGTCTTGTATACGACATTTCTGGTAAAATTTTGAGAATATAACTATTTTAGCTTACTTTGGATGTGGGTCATAACTTCGTAGATATTTTATAATTTTTTGTTGTTGAAGGTTCTGGTAGAATTATTTTTAGTTAAATTGTAAAAGCTTTTGGTCCATCAATTTTTTATTTTATACATTTACATTAGGCCTTCCTTTTCAATTAACAACTTCACATAAACTTGATGCCACCAACTAATATTTACTAGTTGATATTTTCTACCATAGGCCTTCCTTGTTGACTAATATTTTGGCACCACTTCTTGTTGCACTATAGATTTGGAAAATAAGGACTTGTGTTTGAGACTCCAACCACCTAACAGTTTTAGATTTTGGAGACCTTTTGCTAGTTGACTAGTGATATCCCTTTGCATTCAATATTCTCGATTACATAAATTTGATGTATCTCTCTTTTGTCTATGATGATAGAAGCCATGGCATATATGTCTTAGTATAGAGTAATTGCAATTTTATTCCATGGCCATGTCTTCAAAATTGGAGCAATCTATATAAAACACATTTTACATTCACTATGTTGTGTAGGAAAATAATTGGTATTTGTCCTTTTCTTTAGCTAAGTACATTCGCTCTTCATTCTTTACTTGTCCTCTTGCAAACCAATAGCTCAGTTCCTATTTTTGAAGCTTAGTTCCTACTTTTTGAAGAACTTTAAATTTCCTACCTCATAGGCCATGTTTTCTTTTAAACATTTATTTGAAAACAATCAAATCAAATATTTTGTTGAATGCCTTCCATGTGATATTCCCATTATTGTTCTAGTTTAATTCAATTGAGTAGAAGATATGAAACTTTGTCCTCATTATTACTTGGCCTTTTTAAGTTTATCCTTTTATGAGATGGAGATAATCTTGGAAAGTCCTCATAGTAATTTCATAATGATCTGGATCAATTTTTTAAGGTTGATATTACAAGAATCATGATCTGGATTGAGTTTTTTAATGCATATATTAAAAGAAGTATATGATTCATAATCCTTCCCTCTCTGTCAATATTTTTATATTTTGAACAAAAAGATAAATTGTCACTACTTATGTATCTTTTGTTATGGTCAAATCCTAGACTCATGGATTATTTTTCCTCTTTTACAGGAGGTAAGTTAGCGATTAATCTTGTCTACCTCAGATATTTACATCTTTGATGATGGTTTGTTGATTTGTACTACGTGTCTTTGTGGGTTTTTTTAATCTTGTTACCTCTGTTTTTTCTTCTTTACTTGGGTAATTTCAATTTTCGATTCACTCTTGACTTGGGCCTAATAAATATAGATGCAAGATTGTACAAATTCACATTGGGTGTAGTGCATTTTGTGTTGCCACAAATATTTGAGCCTCTTCCTTTTGTTGGATGTGCTTTGTTAGCAACATAATCAAAATAATGTAGCACCTTAAGGAGTTTCCCATTCCATGTCCTCCTTGGATGTTCATGGCTAAGTGTAATTAACTCTAGAAACAAACTCCTAGCATTGTCCCCAACCACAGGGATCCCTTGCATAGATGTTCTGGCATATCTCATAATTTTGGGGTCTTCATCTCAAATGGGTTGACAAAATTAGGTTGTTTCTTAATTGTTGTTGGTTGAAAATTTTAAAATTTTACTGTGAGACCTCTCATTTACTTGTTGCAAAGTGTGCAGATGGTCCAGTGCTTTAGATATTCTCATAAACCAATTTTGGAGTGTTATTTATTCCTTATTGCATTAGGAATTTTGGATTATATTGAATTTTATATAACTTTTTTCATTAAACCTTATTTAGCTAAGTGTTCCTCTATAACTAGTGCATCATTTCAGTGACAACCAACGTAAAGTAGATAACAAAGTTAAGTGTGTGTGTGTGTAATTAGATAGATTAAATGACAAAGGTCTAAAAGTTTATGAAATATATTTCACAAAGTTTTATAGAAATTGGAAGTTTTCATTACTATCAAACATATAATTTCTCTCGCATGTATGTTATATTAGTTAAACTATTCTTATTAATATGCTTATTGTCTTTTCTACCATTTTTTAATATTTTTTAATTAAATCTTTTATATGTTGGGTGAAGCATGTCCATAAATCGCTCCTCTGAAAGTTAAAGAGATAAGTGTAAAGATCTTTGGTCAATATCGATCTTTCACTATATCATGTACTAAAATTCAAAATAAATTCAAAATATCTAAAATTCAATTTAGAAACAACCTAATTTAAATTTAAATTTATATATATATATATATATATATCATCCAACTATTCCAGACTTGTAATTATTTTTTTGCCTCAAAAATTTATAATACACCCTAAAAAACTTAAGATATATAAATAAATAAATAAAAAATGATGCATGTCAAGGATACGCCATTTCCGATGTTGATATTATAAAACCATTTAGGGCCGCTATTTGGGTACTTTTCCATGTCTTAGGAACTGACTAATAGACAGGGAAAAGGTTCGGGTTGTGATAAGAGATTAAGAAGGTGCAAAATCAAATGAAGACAAAGATGCAGATTCAAAAATAGGTGAAAACTAATCAATCCACCAGCAAGGGCAATAGTCTCATCACAGTACATTAAAGTAGTAGGTGATATCTCACCAATCAGCTTGGGACCCTGCAAGGGATCATGCTCCACTATTGCTACTATAGTTTGGGTGTGTGATGCCAGTTGGATCATCTACAATGCATTACAAGCAGGTTTCTCATACTCCACCATAAGAAACTCACAATTTACTATCCCCAAATATTCAATTGACATAGAGGGAAGGGGTGAGAATACTCCTATTCCAACAGAATTCCTTCCCACTATGGCTTGTAGAGGAGAGAGTTCCAGTGGAGGTAATTTTTTGCCCAATATTTTTAAAGCTCAGCTTTCTTTGATTCTCAATAGGTGCTATCAAATTTTGTGTTGTCTCTAGAATAAGATCCAAAGTCTGCAATAAGTTGTACACACAAAAAAATGCAATAGAAGAAAACACGGAACATATTAGTAAATATTCCTCTTATAAAAGTATTACTAAACCACCCCATCCCCTTAATTTATGAAATATCGATAGAGTAGGCCTTTACCTCATTACGCATTTGAAAACATATAATCTATTGAGAAGTGTAGCAAGAAAGTCTCAATTTGACTTCGCCTTGGCCAAATTCAAAAAATTTGAATTTCCACATGACCAGACAACTTGGATGCAGTTAGCTTGTGTGACATGGCTCTTGCCACTCAGTTATCTCAATGAATTTGATTTAGAGGGCTTGGACTTTAATTAAGCATGTGTGATTTCTAAATTTTGGTAAGCTAGTTTAGTTATATCCAGTTGTGTTTAGTTAAATTAGTTCTAATAGTTGGAGGAACTAGTGGAAGGTCAATTGTGCAGTGGGATAGCAGTATAACTCAGTGATCATCCAGTTAATTAATCAATGAGCCTAAAATAACTAGTGCATGTTGAGAATTCGAGTTCCCAACTGTGGTGGAGATTCCAAGGCAATGTAACAGGCATTTGTAAACTAGTTTGAGCGTATAGGTGTTGCATGCAGTCAAATAATCAATACTTGGGAATTATGCAATCAATTGGGGGAAATTCATAAAAAATAGGGGCTAATTCTCTAGAATTTACGCAAGGAAATAGGGGCTCAAGCAAAGGCATAAATTGACTAAGTCTGGGTCAGATATTCTCATTAAGTCTGGAGAGAGGTTATTACTTGCAGGTTGAGCTCGAACTGAGCTAGTAATTCTAATACATCTCTATTCATCTTATTAATGAAAAGAGGCTTGACGGTTTTTTCCAGATGGGTTCCCCTAGAAAAAATATTGTGCGTGTGTGTTATTTCTTGTTGCATGTCTACAATTGTTTTTCTAAATTGTGAATTGAATTCTGCAAATCAGTAGAGTATAATTGTGTCTCTTGATTTAGATTAAAATTTCTTGAGCAGTTTCAATTATATCACCGCATTTCTACATGGTATTAGAGTAGGATTCACATTAAATAAATAATTTCGAATTTGTTTCTCAGGAGCTTTGAATTTCCAGCTTCAATGTAGCAGGATCTCTTCAGAGTTGGGAAAATGACCCTCAACGAGATGAGATTAGAGTATGCCTTGGAAGGCATCTCGAATTTCATTGGCTGGAAGGATTGCATGGAAGTGGTGCTTGATGACAACAAATTTTTAGTATATGTCAAGACAGATATTGCAAAACTAGGATCATCTTATGCCCAAAACCTAGCTCAATGGAAGAAAGATGTCACCAGGGCGAGGAGAATAATCTTGGAGGGAGTGTGAGACCACATTGTTTCAAATATCCATGGGAAAGAAAATACTTTCGCAATGTGGAAGGCACTAACGGAGTTGTTCGAGAATAGTAGTGATCATATAGAGTTGGCCCTCAAAGACAAACTTCGAAACATTAAGATGCAGAAGAATGATACTATTCTGCAGTATCTCATCGTATTTACCCAAGTTTGTGATGAGATTGGAGGGGTTGGTGTGAATGTTGTAGAAGATGGCATGGTGAGTGTAGCTCTTCTAGGCCTTCCCAAGAGTTGGCATAGATACCAAGACTTGGTGAATGGGAGGGATAAATTACTGAATTGGGAAGGCTTGTGGTCCAATTTGGTACAAGAAGAGATGATGAAAGATACCAAGTATGAAACTTCATCCAAGGGTGAGGATGAAGAAAATTTTGCATTGGTTGGAAAGGGGAAGAAGGGAAAAGGGAAGAAATATCAAACCAAACTAGAATCCAGCCAAGGGGGGAAGAAGAAAGACTTTTCCAAAATAAAATGCTTCAATTGTCATGAATTCAAGAATTATGCTACAAAGTGTCCAAACAAAAAGTTTAGCAAGAATAACTCGGGAGGAGCCGCAGGTGAGGCATTGGCTTCACAGATTGAGCTTAACTTCACCCTTATCACATGCATTGCCAACACATTGATCGGTAGTGTGTGGTACTTGAACTTTGGTGCCTCGTTCCACATCACAGGGTACAGAGAGTTTTTCAGTGACTTGGAGGAGAAAGATCTCCCTATGCATATTGAGCTTGGGGACAACGGAAGGTACAGTGGTATCAGTATTGGTACAGTAACCTTTCAGAGGGATTCGAGATCTCCTCTTCACCTCAAAGATGTCATGTGTGTTCCAGGCCTAAAGAAGAATCTCATCTTTGTAGCAGTTTTTGAAGACTGTGGTTATATGTGATCTTCAGTAAAGGGAAATCATTCCTGAGACACATAACCACTGGAAAGGTGAAGTTGACGAGTTTGAGGTTAATAACCTATACAAGTTGGATGTGGAATATTGTGTTACATTAAGAAGTAAGGCAGATAAAATGCAGAGTCATGATGTCGATGAAGTTTGGCATAAGAGATTGGGCCATTTGCATCATGGCGCCCTGAAAATTATGCAGCAAATAACCATTGGCATCGCTAAACAAGCACTTGAGCAGTAGGATGTCTGCAAAGGTTGTACCTTGGGGAAGAATGTGAAATCCACATTCCATGAGTGAGACAAAAAAGCACATGTAGTCTTGGAAAGAGTCCACTCTAATGTTTGCGAAACTTTCTATACAGCCTCCACTGCTAGACACAAGTATTTTCTTATTTTTATTGATTATTTCTCAAGGAAGTGTTGATTCTTCTTCATGCGGAATAAGGATGAGACATTCTCAAAGTTTGTACAATTCAAGGCACTAGTTGCAAAAGAGATCGGCAAGAAGGTGAAGGCTCTCAGGAGAAAAAATGGAGGTGAGTATGTTTTGAATGATTTCAAGGAGTTATGTGTGAAAGAAGGCATTCGAAGAGAGCTAACAGCACCCCACAACCCACAACAGAATGGGGTCGCTGAGAGAAAGAACCGGATCATTGTTGGAGATGTGAGAGTTATGCTACATGACCAAGGCCTACCACTACATTTGTGGGTATAGGCATGTAACACATTAGTCTACTTGCATAACTAGAGTCCTTGTCAGATTCTTCGTATGATTACACAGGAGGAGGATTTCTTGGGGAGAAAGTCATATGTGTCTCACTTCATGATTTTTGGAGCCTCTGTTTACTGGCATGTCTCCAATGATTCGAGGAAGAAGCTTGAGCTGACACCAGAGTTGGGATTTTTTATGGTCTACATTGAAACTCCACACAATTACCATGTGTAGTTACCTTTGTGTTGTAGCGGCTACATCCACCCACAAAAAATTTTCCTTCACTTTGTTTCAGAGCCTCCCTCCTCAAAATCTTAGCAGCATGTCTTGTACTACTCAGGTACTTGTGTTTCATTTGAGTTCATCTTTCACTTTGCATCTTATGTTCGCTTACTTGATTTTCTGACTAACCATAAGCTAACCCCGTGACTTGGTTTACATCTGGTTCTTGCTTTGTCTTGGAAAACGCAGTCCTAGAGGGAAACTTGCCTTGCTCTCAAGAATTGTGCAAAGCAACCTGGCAACCTGCCTTGCTCTCCAGAATTGCACAGAGCAGTCCGGTAGATAACCTTGCTTAGAGAAATTGCGCAGAACATTTCGACACTAGGCTTCGGCTCAGGAATTTCGTAGACCCAGATGGAAGCTTGTCTTAGGCTGGGAAACTGCATAAAGCATGAGAGGCAGCTAGTACCACTCAGCCCAGGAATTGCAAAGAAGCATTCCATCAGCTGTTGTCTGATGCATGTGCCAGCAAGTTGCTCGGTTCCCTCCAGAACTACGCAATTTCTCCATGCATGCATTATAACCTTTCTCGAAAAAGAAAAAGTAAAATAATCAAAAAAATATGTAAAAAATAGGGATCTATTTTTAGCACTAGGAGTTACACTCAATTTGATTTTAGAAACTTCCTGCCACTTGTTGCTTTTTCCTAGATTTTTGGCATGTGCGTCATAAACCCTAAATCAATCAAATATATTTAAACGACACCCCAAAGCTCATTCTACACATTTGATCTTAGAGCTCTGGCATTCCCAAGGCATCTAGGAACCTTCGGCACAGTCGGCACAACTTTTCTGAGTAAGTTTCGCTTTTCAAGCCTTTTGTTGCTTTTTCTGTCGCTTTTATTTCCTTGGCTTGTGTGAGTGTTTTTTTTCATGTTATGTTGAATGATCGATGGTGTTTTAGTTTTTTTTAACTTGTAGAAGTTTTGTTTCAAGTTTTGCATTGTCTTTCTTAAGCGCCGCATGCATAACACTATTTTTTCACTAACGGTCATCATTGCAGCGACTCTCCCC
Organism: Pinus tabuliformis; assembly: GCA_031772625.1. Lineage (NCBI taxonomy): Eukaryota > Viridiplantae > Streptophyta > Pinopsida > Pinales > Pinaceae > Pinus > Pinus tabuliformis. The sequence goes on along the minus strand of CM062816.1, from coordinate 1,012,626,701 downwards.
TCCAGCTTCATTGTTCGTCTGTTTGACTGATTCCTACATTGGTTTTGATTGCATGCATGATCATTCACTCATATATGCACCATCATTCGCTCATGCATTCAGATCTACTCGCTTTCAAGTTTCCCTTGGGCAAATTTGGGCTGCCCTTGTTTAGATCTAGCTTTTCCCAGCATGGACTACGCATTCATGGATCTCAAGACTCTGCCTTGGCTCCAAGAATTGCGTAGAAGCTACCTGTCACTAGCCTCCATCTATGCTCTACGTAGTTCTTGGAGACAGTGCCTAGTCTTTCCCACTAAGATTGCCTAATGTGCAGCCCCATCCAACAGTGAAGCCACACTGAAATACGCATTGTGCAGTTCTAGACCACAATTAACCCCGCTGGATTGTGCTTTTCATAGCTCCAATCAGCAGCAAATCTCACTGGCAGCTGGGACTACGTAATGCGCGATTCCAGTTGATAGTCTCTTAGCCTTTTAGAGTCACTACTGCACAATCTTGCCCAACAGTCACCCAACTTGTTGCATGATCGATCCTTGAAGTGTTTTTTGTTTTTAAACTGACATTTGCTTGTCGTGACTATCTGCTCTATCTCTAGGTACATTAGTTGTTGATCAGTCTCTCAGCAGTACAAGCATCACGGTTTCCAAGAGAGTTGGATCAAAGGACATTGTAGAGAGCGGTGTTGGAGACGTGATTGAACACGTGCCGATGAACTTGCCCATCTATGCAAACACGCAGTTGTTCGTAGAGAAGGACATGATGATCACATGGCAAGAAATAAAGGGCATATTTGCAAGCAGTTTTAAGGAAGATTTGGAAGATCGACAATTCTATGTCAACATTCACAAGTCAAGCTTGTACAGGGTTACATGCAGGTACTCCTCCTTCCTATACACATATATCATTCACTGGGTTGTCTCACATATCGATCCCGAGACAATGACATTGAGCAATACTAGTGGGACACAACTTGCCACCTTTAGGACAGAAAACTATCATCAGATGTATCACTTGCCGCAACCAGTGAACTACATGGGTGCATTGTTCTTCACTCCCAACAGTAATAACATAGTTACCGATCAAACGGGAACTATTACCTCAAAATGGGTACTCGAGCCCAAAAATCCCAAAAAAACATGAAAAAACACCTCGAAATCGAAAAGTGTTCACGCTGGAATAAAGATTTTTCTTTTTTTCTTTTTTTAATTTATTTTTTCTTTTTTTAACAGTAAAAAAAGAATAAAATTCATTTTGTTTGGTGCAAAAACACCTTGAAATCCAAAAGTGTTGATGTCGGAATAGCGTTGTTGTTGTTGTTGTTGTTTATTTTTATTTTTTTAGGGTACATTTTCAACACTTTTTCGTAATGACGTTAAAAAAAAATATATATCGTGAATCTGAAAAAAAAAAAAAATTTCCAATGATATTCAAGCATGACATTAACTATAAAATAACACGTCTTTGAAAACTCTTAAAATTCCAATGATTTTTAAGCATGACATTAAATTTAAAATATCACTTCTTTGAAAAACCTTAAAATTCCAACAATTTTCAAGCATGGTGCTAAAAAAAAATATTTATAATTGTTTTCAGCCATAACATTAAAGATAAAATATCACGACTTAGAAAAACATTAAAATTCTTGACAATTTTTCAACCATGGAATTAAAAACCAAAGATTATGACTACAAAGAAATCTTAAATTTTCAAAATATTTTAAGCATGACATTATGGAAAAAAATTATGACTAAAAAAACTTTAAAAATGAACACTTGAATGAAAGAGTTATTATACCAAGAGTAATTTTTTTTAAATGTTAAATGTATAGCGATTTTGAAATCTTAGTCTAACATAACTTGATACATTGCGAAAAAAAATGAAATTAACTATCAAATTGCACATAATGAGATCAGGTTGCTAGACAAGCATCGACACATACCATATATATATATGTGTGTGTGTGTGTGTGTGTGTGTGTGTGTAAGATACATAAGAAAACAAAAAATCAAATATTTGAAAAAAAAAAAATAATAATAATAAAACAAGACAAAAATAATCAAACATGAAAAATATATAGACATTCAAAATTTCAGATATTGACCAACAAAAAAAAAAACATGACAAAAGAAAATCAAATATAAAAAATATATAGTAAAAAAAAAAAAAACTTAAAAAATAAAATAAAAATAAATAAATAAATAAATAATCCTTGACGACCTTGATGCCCAACTGGCCAGGGGTGGCAAGGGAATGATTCATAACAAAAAATAAATTAAATTTCATAGAATATAAAAAAAAATAATAAAAATAATAAATAATAATAAAAATTAACTTGTAAAAATGAAAATTTTAATAATAAATAATAATAATAATAATATAAAATTAAATATATATATATATATATATATATATATATATATATATATATATATATAATATGAAAATTTAAAAAGTCCATTTTTAAGTTGTTAAAAAAAAAAAAAAACAACAACAACAACAACATTTAAAATAATGCTAAGTAATTATCAAAAAAATAAAACAAAATAAATAAATAAATAAATATTCAAAACAATTTAAAAACAAATTTAAAATTAAAATTAAAATATATAGATATGTATTCTTAGAAAATATATATATATATATATATATATATATATCTATATATATCTAGATATATTTTAAAATTTAAATTATAAAAAAATTTAAAATAAAAAATATTTAAATTTAAAACTTATATATATATATATATATATATATATAGATATTATTGAAAAAAAAAACAAAAAACTTACAAAAAATTAAAAATAAAAAATATTCTCACCATTTTCCTGCTCATAAGATAGGTGTCCTCAACATGTTAGCCACTCGGGCTCTTAGAATTTCTGATGAAAACCACTTTTCTAAAGAAATATATATATGAAAATTTAAAAAGTCCATTTTTAAGTTGTTAAAAAAAAACAAAACAAAACAAAAAACTTACAAAAAAATAAAAATAAAAAATATTTTCACCATTTTCCTGCTCACAAGATAGGTGTCCTCAACATGTTAGCCACTCGGGCTCTTAGAATTTCTGATGAAAACCACTTTTCTAAAGAAATATATATATGAAATTTTAAAAAGTCCATTTTTAAGTTGTTAAAAAAAAAAAAAACAACAACAACAACATTTAAAATAATGCTAAGTAATTATCAAAAAAATAAAATAAAATAAATAAATAAATAAATATCCAAAACCATTTAAAAACAAATTTAAAATTAAAATTAAAATATATATAGATATGTATTCTTAGAAAAAAAAACATATATATATATATATATATATTTTAAAATTTAAATTATAAAAAAAATTAAATTTAAAACTTTTATATATATAGATATTATTAAAAAACAAAAAAAACAAAAAAAAAAAACAAAAACAAAAACCAAAAAAACAAAAAACAAACAAAAAAACAGAATAAATAAATAAATATATATATATATATATATATATATATATATATATATATAGATATATAAAATAATAAATAATAAATAAAATAAAAACAAAACAAAAAACTTACAAAAAAAATAAAAATAAAAAATATTCTCACCATTTTCCTGCTCATAAGATAGGTGTCCTCAACATGTTAGTCACTCGGGCTCTTAGAATTTTTGATGAAAACCACTTTTCTAAAGAAAAATCCCATCTCCTTAATGTTTTTGTCCAAAATGGCTATAGTAGGCAGCAGGGTGTCAAAGCTTTCCTCAAAGCGAGCAAAGGTCCCAAGGTCAAGAAAGAACCCATTGATCACAGTTCAAGAGTCCACCTCCCCTTCATCCAAGGGATGACAGATAGGATTGCTAGAATCCTGAGGAAGCATAATATTACCTCAACCTTTAGACCCCTCAGCACCATTAGAAGTTCCCTTAAGTCTGTTAAAGACCGCGTAAACCCTATGGATATGAAAGGTGTTTATATCATCCCTTGTTCCTATGGAACCTCATACATCGGTGAAACTGGTCATTCTATTAACCAGAGGATCAAGGAACACGTCATTGATATCAAGCACGGGAGTACCAAATTTTCAGCTTACATGCAGAGAAGACCAAACATCATATATGCATTGAGGAGGCTAGTGTTATCGCGAAGATTCCTCATTTCCACCATCGTAAGTTTAGGGAAGCCAATGAAATTGAGAGGTCTTCCAGTAATATTAATAAAGACGACAGCTAGAAAATTAGCAATCGTTGGATTCCCGCCCTCTCTTCTTAGTTTTCTCCTTCTCTGTCTAGGTTTTTTTACTATTATTATTATAAATAACATTTAATTATCAATAATATTTATCATTTTCAACGTTATTTTATTTATACTAATATTAGAATCTCTTTTTATTATACAATACAATATATATATATAATCTTTATTATTGGTTTAATAATAAATAATATAATTAATAATATCATTATTAGCAATTTTTTTATTTATACTAATGTTTTATTAATATTAGAATTTTTTTTATTAAATGTTAAACTTTAATTATGCAATAAAATATATATATAATATTTATTATTAGTTGTTGATTATATTGTTATATGAAAAAAAAATATATATATATATATATATATATATATTCTAAAAAACCCTAATCTTTAGTTTTTCATATATAAATCGTTTTAAATAATTAATTTTGATTCTTTATATTTAGATTAAACATATTATTAAATGTTATATATCGATTTAAATAACTATAATATATATATATATATATATTTAAATTTAAATATATAATTTATTAATACATTATAATTTAATTGCATATAATACATTAAAATTAAGGGCATAAACTTATATAGATCATTATAAATAATTAGTTTTGATTCTTTATATTTAGATTAAATATATTACTAAACGATATATATATCGATTTAAATAGCTATATATATATATAATTGAATATAGTACAATAAAAATATGATGAGTTATTATTTTTATTCATAAATTAAAACCCTTGCCTAATATAGTTGTTATTAAGTTGATAAATAAAAATATATATATTTATATTTTTATAAAATAAACAATCAATAAATTAATAAAATTTATCTAAATATTATTAAACATTCCCCTTTCCCTCCCCGAGTCAAATATAGTTGTTATCTTCTAGTTGTTAGGTTGACTTGTCTCCCTATTTAACCTTCTTCCTAGATCTGTTTCTTCATCGTGTCCTGAAGATGAACCACACTCGCTGGTTCGAAACGCGTTGACCAAAATCTTCAATGTGATTTCTTCCAAAAAATTCTCTATACATTATGATATGGATCACAGAAGCTTGAATTCGAATAAAAATAAACCATTAAAAAAAAAACAAACAAAATATATATATATATATATATATATATATATATATAACAATTAAAAAATAAATAAAACAATTATAAAAATAAAAAAATAAATTACAAAATAACATAATGTCCCCTCCGCTCCTCTCTCCCGTCCCCTACCCGGTCCCCACTCCGCACCCCTCCCTACTCTTGGTCGTCCCCCTCCCCCCTTACTGCCCTCCCCTCCCCTCCCCTCTGCCCTCCCCCACCCGACTCGCACCCCTCCCCCCTCCCTCACCATAACCCCCTCCCCACTCTCGATCGTCCCCATACCCCCCTTACCGCCCTCCCCTCCCCACCCGGGTCCCCATCCAGCGGCCAAGAGGCCGTAAGATGATTCCCGGAATCGGCATGCGATCTCTTGGTCGCTTGCTGGGGGCTCGGGCCGGGAGAGGAGGGTGGTAAGGGGGCGAGGGGGACAGTCGAGAGTGGGGAGGGGGGTGTGGTGAGGGAAGGGGGTGGGGTGGCAGCCGGGTGGGGTAGGGGAGCGTGGAGGGGAGGGCCAAGAGTGGTGAGGGAGGTGGGTTGCGTGGGGGAGAGGAGAGGGGAGGGCCGAGGGTGGAGAGGAGAGGGGGGTGAGGGAAGGTGGGGGAGGGGACGGGGGTGAAGAGGGGTCGGGAAGGGGGTGATTTAATTTGAATGCGTTTTTTATTTATTTTTTTAATTGTTTTTTTTTTCATTTTTTTATTTTTTATTTTGTTTTTATTTTTTTTATTTAATTGTTTTTTTTGTAATTGTTTTTTTTAATTGCTTTTATTTTTTAAATTGTCTTTTTTTAATTGTGTTTTTACATTTTCTTTTTAATTGTTTTTTTTAAATTGTTTTTTCATTTTATTTTTTTTTATTGTTTTTTTAATTATTTTTTAATTGTTTTGAATGTTTTTTTTATTTTTTTAATTAAAAAATAATAATAATAAAGAAATTGTTATTTATTTATTTTTATAATTTTAATTTAAAATAAGTAAATAAATCTTAAATTTATATTTTATTTTATTTTTAATTTTTTAATTTTGTTTATTTAAATTATTAATTTAAATAATTTTTATTTTTTATTTTAATTAAGTTTTTTTTAATTTAATTTTTTTCTTAATTTTATTTTATTTTAACTTTTTTGATAATTATTTTAAGGTTTTTTTTGTAATGAGGCTTTATATATATATATATATATATATATATATATTTAAATTTTTTTGTGTGGATCAATTTGCTTTTCTTTAAACTATATTTTTTTTTTGAAAAAAAATCATTTTTTTTTTTTTGTGTTTTTTCATTAATTTTTTATTCAATTTTTTTATTTTTATGAGTTAATTTTGGTTTGTTTTTTTTTTTTACATTTTTATAGGTGTTTTTTTTTTTTACTAACATGTTTTATGTTTTATGTTTTATGTTTTTTCTATTTTTTTTTTTTTACTAACATGTTTTTATTATTTTTATTTTTGTCATCCTTTATATTTTTTTTACATTTTTATAAGTTTTTTCTTTTCTTTTTTTTCTTTTTTTAATATATTTTTTTGTATTTGATTTTTTTGTCATGTTTTTATTATTATTTTTATTATGTTTCATTACTAACCTGAAAATTACCAACATTTAAAAAAAAATTATCCACACTTAATTCATTAGAAAATTTAAAGTGTAAAAACTAAGCCCTCTCAACAAAAAGGGTTGATGTTCAAAAGCACTTTTCAAAATCAAGATGAAAATCGCTAACAAAAAAAATGTTCGCACTTGATACATAAAAAATATTAGAGTATCAAAAATAAGCCCTCTAAAAAAATGCGTTGATGCTGCATCAACACTTTTCAAAATCAGCATGAAAATCACTAACATTTTAAAAAATGTGTTAATGTTGCATCAACACTCTTCAAAATCAGCATGAAAATCACTAACATAGAAAAAAAATGTTCATACTTGATACATAAGAAAATTTAAAGTGTCAAAAATATGCTAAAAAAAAAGTGTATTCTGGCATCACCACTTTTCAAAATCGGGTGGTTTTTTGCTACCTCAAAAAAATGGGTACCAGTTCACTTTCTCGTTTGATCAGTAACTATGTTCAATGTAAACATTAGAGATATCATGAAGCATTGGGTAAAAGAGCCATCGAAGTTCAAGATGACACCCAACTAGGTCTACAACACAAAGTCACTCAGGAAGGCTTACCAACTCTTGGTCATATTCGCATGTCACTTGTATGGTCAAGAGAGCATGAGGACCTTCCCGCAGAGTTGGGTTGTTATGTTAGATCAGTTGGAAATGAAGGAAGACCTTTCAACTAGTTGGACATGGTGGCTCTTCAGTTGAAAGTGCATGTGTCAAATGCACGGAATCCACCTAAGGATGGACAAGCAAGATTCTATATGTCCGCATAACTGCTTGATGCAATTTGTGCCCCACAAAAGTTCCCTAGCATGGGTTGGACATGGACACCATCAGAGGAAGATGTGAATGTTTATTACAAGTTTCTCTATGAGTGAAACTACCAAGGAGCCACGGCGAGGTTGTTTGACCACTTCATCGCCCCGTTGTACAGGATTTTATTTGAACAAGATTCACCTCGCATGTCCCAAGAAGTGATGCAGGCATTGCTTAACATTGCAGATTGATATGCCTCACCTGGTGGCACCTTCATCAGGATGTTCGGTGTAGAGAAGCCTTCGCATGATCTACCAAGGTTTTCCATGGACAAGCTAGTCATGCAAGAGGTTTCATACCACATATCCACAAGGTTATCAGTGGGACTGCACAGGAGGAAGAAGGCACCATGGCCCACTCTTCCTTTATGGATTAGGTTGTACGAGTTTTGTACCTTGAAGATGCAAATGTCGAGGCCTAGGAATTGAATAAGTTTGGGTTCGGCACCAAGAGTTTCAATCTGTATGATCCTCACTGCATATGCAAGAACCAATTTGTAAAGGTGTACTTCCCATGGGTCCACAGGGCATGTTATTGGCTAGAGGAAAATCCTTAGAGGTATTGTTACAAATCCTCTAGGCCCAATGAACTGGTCAACATCAATATAGAATGGAAAGAAGCACTGCAGGCAATAGCACCACAGGAAGCAACAACAACAGCAGTAGTAGCAGTGAGCAACAAACCCATGCAAGTCAAAGGCAAGAGGAAGATTGTCGAGAGCGTAGAGGCTGAGAAAAGCTATGAGTTCAAATTAGATACTCTTATTGAGAAAGTAGCTTTGGAGATAGAGGTGAAGAGGCGACAGCGCAAAAGGAGAGTAGAGCAGAAGAAGAGAGAGAAGGTTGGAAGATACAGAGAGAAGATTGCAGGAGACAGAGAATAAGATAAAAGTAGAACAAGAGCTCAAGAAGAGAGAAAGAGAAGAAAGGCAGAAACATGAATAGGAAGAAGGACAAGGCACATTGACAGAGCAAACTGCGTAGATATAGGTTGAATAAGAAAAGTAGCCGATAGATGAAGAAGAGGGTGAGCAGGTGAATGTTTGGGAACTTGCTTAGCGAGTTGAGCAGTTGGTTGAGGCAATAGACATGGAGACGGAAAAGGAGTTGCAGGAACAACACATCGATCTCATGCTGATAGCATCCGAGGTCGCACCACAGTCTCTGCCACCTCCAAAACCACAACCAGTCTTGCGCAAACAAGGATAATTTGTTCTCCTTGATTATGATCCAGAGACGAATGTGTACAATCTGGAATTTGAGAAGTCATAATAGATGATTGTACAAGCACGAAGAAAGCAACTCCTGGATTATCATAGATCACCTACGCACACAGAAAAAAGGGTGATTGTACCAGATGTTAGAAGACATCCAGTTGCCATAGTCGAGGATTCTAAGGCTTATGTAGAAGCCATGAGTTCAATGGTCAAGTTCTTGATAGCGGATAATGATCAAATGGTGAAGGACTTGTAAGACGCCAGGCAGAGAACAGAGTAGTCCACAGGATCCGCCATGACAGAGATGAAGAAAGCAATTGTGCAGAGATATCAAATTTGGAGGCCACCATACAGACAGTGTATAGAATATTTGTCACCATGCACAAATTAGTTTTCCATCTATATTGCTTTCAGCAGTAGTGCACGCATACAGCCCAAACTCTCAAAGACATTCACATTGTTATTGTGCACATGCAAGAATGGAAAATGAGGTACAAGGGAGCCCTTATTTACTTGCACAAGAGGATGAAGCCATAGGCTAAGCTAGACAAAGCACGGATTCGGATTTTGATTCAAAACTATGAGCAGCTACCTCCGCACATCACTAGCATTGAGGCTTCCTATGCACAGTTGTTCAGGAATCTGGATGTCATAGTGCAAACGCACAATATCCCTTCCATTAGAACCCTCACCCAGGCCATGAGGAAGAACCAAGTCATGCTAGATGTTGCCAAGTACATAAAGAAGTTGATGCATGAATCCACCAAATATGACTTGCAACTCAGCACAGAGAACATGCAAAGGTACATCAATGGTCCAGCCACACTCAAGACAATGTTGTGCATGCTTCAGGATGAGCTGGAAAGAGGTTTCAGAACCATATACCTGGAAGCCATGGAGGCAAGACTCTACTTCGACAAAGATGTCATCAGACAGTACGAGAACACAATAGCGCAGTACCAAGTTTGGTATCATTTCGTCACCAAAGACCATCATGAGGAGGTTACCGAGTCGGTCTATCCCCAAGACACCGAGTGATGTTGTTTGTCTTGTCAAGCTGACTAAAGCCTATTTTTTTCCCACATGGGTATATGTGGAAATTGTATTATTGTAAATATGTTGTAAGTGAAATTCCAAGTGTCATTAGTGGAATGTGAACAGTCACTATTGTAATGTGAAGAGTCATGAGGGTAGTCCAAGAGTCAAAGGGGAATGTTAAGGGTCACCCCACCCTTTGCTATAAATAGAACCTCATAACTCATAGTAGAGGCTTTTGGGAGCCAATATTTTGGCTAGGCATTGCTTAGAGAAGGCTTGGAGAGTATTGTGACGAGCCTTGGCTTCTCCACAGTGCAGAGCGAGTACATCTCTTTGGAGGAGCAGGCGGTGTTGACTGTAATGTTCCACTATTGGGGTTAGTGGTTGTCAATGGTGTATGTATGGATGGAACTTTCACTTAATATATATAACAGAGCCAACATGTTTTCATGCATATGTTTTTATTATAGTTCGACTATTCTGGTTACTTTAGCAATGTATGTTATTTAAGTTATGCATTTGTGTATGAACTATTTTGTATTCAATTGTATGAATCTTGTTGCAGACGTGTTTGTTGGTTTAACCCGTCACTTTAGATTGTAGACTATTCCTCCTTTTAGCTTATTATGCCATTCAATTCGTGTGTTCCTTTCAGGCTGCGTACTATTATAGGATTCTATGGGACACCCTTCCATTTCCCATCCACGTGATAGAACCCCAATGCATCTCACTTAACACGCTGCAAGGTCACACACTTTCTTCTGACAAAGATATCACAGTTACCTCTACGCACTACCACAGTCAATCCATTGCTTTACTACCCATTGTTGGGACTCCTACTCCAAACGGTATGAGGTCTAGTTGGGACTTCTTACCGAGGAGATCCCCTGACATGTTGGCGGGTCCAACACCGTCAACATTTCTGGCGCTAGAAGGAGGGCCAGATGACAAGTTGAGTCCTCAAAGTCTGTTTTGAATCTCTACACATTCTTCATGACTTACATTACAGTTAATCCTCCGACATGTCTATCTCATGGACATGATTTTGAAGTGTCAGAGGATCTCCTTAATGACTTGTCACATAACACATATGATGGTGAAGGTGGAGCAACCTTTCTTAGTCACGGAGTTGCCTTCATGGGCTTCTGTGAAAGGAATGAAATCCATGAGGATCACATTGCCTGCTCGTTGTTCACATTCACATTCCAAGGGCATGCACTGCAATGGTGTGTCACATTGCCCGCAGCATCTATTCACTCTTATGATCAGATGATTAGAGAGTTGGCCTGTGCTTTCTATCATTATGATCATAAAGCACTCGATAAAAAAATTATGGAATTGCGGGAAGCACCTAATGAATCCCTTTTGAAATTTTGGAATCGCTTCTATAATCTCGCTTTTCAAATCCCAGAAGATGAAATTGACTAGAAATTTCTCAATGAAAGATTTAAGTATCTTCTTCACATATCTAAAAATCCACATGTGTTAGAATCATTCAAACCCCTCCTAGCATACCTCGGTGTTAGATCTGCTAAATCTAAGATGGAAAAGGTTGTTGTCACATGTGACCCTCTGTCTGCCCCTCATCAAACGGCTCTAGCTCCGCAGTTCGAGGTGGGAGAAGTTTTGAACCCATCTCTTGAACCGTCACATCCTCCCACCCCACCTGCTTTAGATATCTACGCAAATTTGGACTACAATCCTGTTGGTTGTCACGTGAACTCATTTTCTCAACCTTCGTCCTCTCGTTCTGTTGATCCTCCGAATTTTACTGTGTTGTGTTCTCCCTTTCCGGACTCAACACTCATTGTTCATGAGGATCAAGTTATCGATGGAGTTGGTGTTGAGCATCCAACTTGCACTGTCATTTATTATGAATATGTGTGGGAATCTGAAGAAGAACCTGCGGTGAAGGATGACCTCCTTCCGTCTGTGCCTCATCCACTTTTTCCAGAAAACTTTTTTGATTCTTCCATTTCTGATTTGTCTTGTGAAAATTCATTCCCGGATGTTTTTCCTTCCGATCATTCACAAAACACACTGAATGTCAGTTTGACATTGCATTACAGAGATGACACATCTTTCTTTTTAATTCCACCCAATATATCATATTTTCTTTCTAAAAACTCAGAGGGTGAACATTCTTGTTTCTTATCAACCCCTCTGTATGTTTTTTCAAAACATGAGGATGTCGATGAACATGTCGAATTTTCTAATCATGGTTGTCATGATCTCTTTACTCCTTCATTCGATCACGATGTTGATTCATTTGTTGTTGACCTTTCTAAGCCACCGGTCTTTGATGATCTACCCGCTGATGAAGTGGAATCCCTCAAGTTGTCAAGGCAGTTCAGCCCGCATTGATGATTATGTCAGGTCCTCATTGTCTTGAGGTTAGTTCCACTTCCAATCAGAAATCTGTTGAAACACCCCAGGTTCCTCATCACTCTCATGTTTGCATTAAAGATAAATATAGTTTACATATTTCACATCCTCCACCTGAATTACACAATCCTATCACTCATGCATTGGAGGAATCATACCCAACGATCACTCTTGCTAAGAAAAGGTTGTCTTCCTTTTTCATGTTTGCTCGTTTGTCCCAGTCAAAAGAGTGTACATGCTCATCGTCTATGCACAATGTGTTGCAACACCATGGTACGTCCGTAGAGTGTTTGTCTTGTGATTTTACTCTTTTCTTTTCTATGGACGCATTCAAACTTCTAGTGTGTTGGTTTTCACTCTCTTATCTTTCTTGTGTGCTTCTTTACTTGTATATATTTTTGGTTGACTATGCCTTCACCAACATGGGCCAACCAATGCGTTGGTGGCTACATTGGAAATATCGTTTCACGTGAATAGGCCCATGCATTGTTTAACATAGGAGTAGGACTATTATTTTCTTTCTTTCTTACTTTTCTTGCATGTTTTGCTTTGCTTACTTGTTTTTCTTTCGTTCACTTTTGTCCTTTGCTTATTTGTTTTGTTTGCTTGCTATGCACCCATAGGTTTAGCTTCACATGAAACCGTGTTTGGCTCTTGAGACAAGCAGGGTGAAGTACAATAGGACTTGTACAACTATCAACAAATTGGTTATCTGTTGTACTCTCTCTTTATGAAGATCTTGTTGTCTTCAGTCAATGATACCCTGATGGAAAATATGTTCTGTTCAGAATGAGTTGTGGTGAAAACACAATTCTTGAACTTTTAACTAGTACCGCCTACTCTAATTGGTTTTTATATATTCGATTAACCCTTGTTAGCCCAGTCAAGTAGAGTAAGGTGGGGGGGCGGAACCTTAAAAGGTATTTTAGAGGTACATATAACATACTTCTCTGAAGGGACAACCTCTTATGCTCTCAATAAGTCAGGATCCCTCTTCCACCTCATGAAATAAATAAGTGCCTATGCATAGTTCTTTGAAAAATAAAAATTAAAATAAAGGCGAAGGAAGAGAAAGGCTTCCTGCATAGAGAGGTAATGCAAGTAACTTCATCAGGTTACTGACTAGGCTCGTTGGCAGCAGATCAATTCTTGTGTTCCTGCGTGACTCAGTTGGGGTATTGTCCAAGCCTGTTGGCTGTGGAGAAACACCAGAGATGAAACTAAAACTCTGATGATTATATTACTTGTGCATCAATATACCCCTCATCCCCAATCGAAAAAACTTAGTTGACTTGGCTTGGTATGTGTGATGACCGATCAAGAAAATGGCAGGGACTATATCCTTAACTCAATCTAGTGAGGAAGCCTTGACGATCAAAGAATCAAACAATACTTCCAGAGGAGTTACACTCGCTTTACATGAAACAAGGTTTATACAAAGAGATAGAGTTATACCAATGTGTCGCCAATGTTGTAGTGGCTACAACCACACTCCAAAATTTTGCCTTCGTTTTGTGTTTTAGACTCCCTCCTCAAAATCTTAGCAGTGTGTCTTTCACTACTCAAGTACTTGTGTTTCATTTGAGTTCATCTTTCACTTTGTAGCTTCTGTTCACTTACTTGCTTTTATGACTAGCCACAAGTGACACTGTGACTTGGTTTACGTCTCGTTCTTGCGTTATCTTGGAAAACTACGCAATCCTAGAGGGTAGCATGCATTGCTCCCATGTATTGTGCAGAGCATCTTGGTAGCCTACCTTGCTCTCCATAATTGCGCAAGGAAATCTAGCAAATAGCCTTGCTCAGAGAAATTGTGCAGAACATCCTGACACTGCCCTTCGGCTTAGGAATTGTGCAGACCCAGCTGGAAGCTTGTCTTCAGTTGGGAAACTGCGTAGACCATGAGAGGAAGCCAGAGCCACTCAGCCCAAGAATTGCGAAGAAGCATTCCATCAGCTATTGTCTGATGCATTTGCCGGAAAGTTGCCTGGTTCCCTCCAGAACTACACAATTTCTCCATGCATGAATGGGAGCCTTTCCTGAAAAATCAAAAAGAAAAAAGAAAAAAGCATCCCTAAAAAATAGGGATCTATTTTTAGCACTGGGAGTTACACTCAAGTTGATTTTAGAAACTTCCTACCACTTGTCACTTTTTCCTAGATTTTTGGCATGCGTGTCATAAGCCCTAAATCGATCAAATCTATTTAAATGATGCCTCATAGCTCATTCTACACATTTGATATTGGAGCTCTGGAATTCCCAAGGCATCTAGGAACCTTTGGCATAGTCGACACAGCTTTTCCGAGTAAGTTTGGATTTTCAAGCCTTTTGCTACTTTTTTTGTCACTTGTATTTCCTTAGGTTGTGTGAGTGTTGTTTTGCATGTTTTGTTGAATGACCGTTGACGTTTTGTTTTTTTTAACTTGTAGAATTTTTGTTTCAAGTTTTCCATTTTCTTTCTTAAGTGTCGCATGCATAACATTGTTTTTGCACTAACGGTCTTTGTTGCGGCGACTCTCCCCACCAACTTCGTTGTTTGTCCGTTTGACTGATTCCTGCATTGCTTTTGATTGCATGCATGATCATTCACTCCTATGTGTTCCATCCTTCGCTTATGCATTCAGATCTACTCGCTTTCAAGTTGCCCTTGGGAAGATATGGGCTACCTTAGCTCAGATCTAGTTTTTCCCAGCATGCACTATGCATTCTTGGATCTCAAGGCTCTGCCTTGGCTCCAAGAATTGCATAGAAGTTGCATGTCACTAACCTCTAGTTGTGCTCTGCGCACTTCTGGGAGATAGTGCCCAGTCTTGCCCATTGGGATTTCACAATGCGTAGTCCCAGTCGACAGTCAAACTGGACTGAACTGCGTTGCCCAGTTCCAATCCACAGTCAACCCAGCTGGATTGCGCTCTACACAGTTCCAGTCAGCAACAGGTCTCACTGGAAACTAAGACTGCACAATGCGCAGTTCCAGCTGAAGTCTCCTAGCCTTTGAGAGTCACTACTATGCAATCTTGCCCAATAGTCAACCAGATTGTTGCATGATCCATCCTTGAAGTGATTTGTGTTTTTAAACTGACATTTTCTTGTCATGAGTGTCTGCTTTGTCTCCAAGTACATTAGTTGTTGAGCAGTCTCTCAGTAGTACAGGCATCATGGTTTCCAAGAGAGTTGTTTCAAAGGACACTATAGATAGCAGCATTGGAGACGTAGTTGAACAAGTGTCAATGAAATTTCCCATCTATGTAGACACGCAGTTGTTCGTAGAGAAGGACATGAGGATCACATGGCAAGAAATAAAAGACATATTTGAAGGCATTTTCAAGGAAGATCTAGAATATCGACAAGTCTATGTCAACATTCACAAGCCAGGCTTGTATAGGGTTGCATATATGTACCATGCCTTCCCATGTGTGGATATCATCCACTGGGTTGTCTCACATACCTACCCTGAGATGATGACATTGAGAAATACCAAAGGGACACATCTTGCCACCTTCAGGATGAAAATTTATCATCAGATGTATCACTTGTCGCAGTCGGTGAACTACATGGATGCATTGTTCTTCACTCCCAACAGCAATGTAAACACTATAGATATCATGAAGCACTAGTTAAAAGAGCCATTGAAGGTCAAGATGACACCCAACCAGGTATACAAGACGAAGTCACTCAGGAAGGATTACCAACTCCTAGTCATATTCGCATGTCACTTCTATGGTCAATAGAGCACGGAGACCTTCCCGTAGAGTTGGGTTGTTATGTTAGATCAGTTGGAAAATGAAGGAATGCCTTTCAACTGGTCGAACATGTTGGTTGTTCAGCTAAAAGTGCATGTGTCAAATGCCCGAAATCCACCTAAGAATGGACAAGCAAGATTCTATATGTCTGTGTACCTTCTTGATGCAATTTGTGCCCAGTAGTAGTTCCCTGGCATGGGTTGGACATGGACACCATCAGAGGAAGCTGTGAATTTTTATTGCAAGTTTCTCTCTGAGTGCAGCTACCAAGGATTCATGGTGAGGTTTTCTGACCACTTCATCACCCCACTATACAGGATGATATTTGAACAAGATCCACCTTTCATGTCCCAGGAAGCGATGCATGCATTCCTTAACATTGCAGATTGGTATGCCTCACCCGTTGGCAACTTCATCAGGATGTTTAGCATGGAGAAGCCTCCACATGAGCTACCAAGGTTTTCCATGGACAAGATGGTCATGAAAGAGGTTGCATACCCCATCTCCACGGGGTTATCATAAGGACTGCACAAAAGGAAGAAGGCACCATGGCCCACTCTTCCTTTTCGTATTGGGTTGTATGAGGTCCGTACCATGAAAGATGCAGATATCGAGGCTCAGGACTTGAAGAAGTTTGGGTTCATCACCAAGAGTTTCAATCCTTGTGATCCTCGCTACATATGCAAGAACTATAATGTAAAGGTGTATTTCCCATGGGTCCACGTGCCATGTCATTGGCCAGAGGAAGATCCTTGGAGGTATTGCTACAACTCCTCTATGCTCAATGAACCGGTCAACATGGCTCTAGAATGGAAAGCAGCACTGCAGGCAGTAGCACCATAGGAAGCAACAAAAACAAAAGCAGTAATAGTGAGAAACAAACTCGTGCAAGACAGAGGCAGGAGGAATATTTCCGAGAGTGCAGAGGCTAAGCAAAGCTACAAGTTCAAAGCATATACTATGTTTGAGAAAGTAGCTTTGGAGATAGAGGTGAATAGGTGACAGCGCGAAAGGAGAGCAGCGTGGAAGAAGAGAGAGAAGAAAATTTTTGAAGATACAGAAAGAAGATTGCAAGAGACGGAGAAAAAGATGAAAGCATAACAAGAGCTTGGGAGGAGAGAAAGGGAAGAATGGAAGAAACAGGAATAGGAAGATGGAAAAGGTGCACTAACAGAGAAAACTACACAGATACAAGTTGAAGAAGCATAAAAGATGGAAGATGAAGAAGAGGGTGACCAGGTGCAGGTTCGGGAACTTGCTCAGTAGGTTGAGAAGTTGGTTGAGGCAACAAACATGGAGATGGAATAGGAGATGCAGGACCAAGACACCGATCTCATGTCGAGAGCATCCAAGGTCGCACCATAGTCTCCACCACCTCTAGAACCACAACTAGTCCCGAGCGATCAAGGAGAATTTTTTCTCCTTGAAGATGATTCGAAGACGGATGTGTATAATCTAGCATTTGACAAGTCACAATAGAGGATTGTACAGACACGAACAAAGAAACTCGCGGGTGATCATACATCACCTGCGCACAAAGAAAAAAGGGTGATTGTACCAGATGTTAGAAGACATCCAATTGCAATGGTTGAGGCTTCTAAGGGTTATGCAGAAGCCACGAGTTCAATGGTCAAGTTCTTGATATCAGAGAATGATCGAATGGCGAAGGACTTGCAAGAGGCTAGGCAAAGAACAAAGCAATTTGCAAGATCCTCCATGACAAAGATGAAGAAAGCAATAGTGGTAGAGATATGAAATTTGGAGTCCACCATGCAGACAGTGTATAGAAGATTTGTCACCATGCACAAAGTGGTTTTCCATCTATATGGATTTTAGCAGAAGTGCACGCACACAACCCAAACTTTCAAAGACATTCACACTGTTATTATGCACATGCAAGAATGGACAATGAGGTACAAGGTAGCCCAAATTTACTTGCACAATAGGATGAATCCAGAGGCTGAGCTAGACAAAGCACGATTCAAAGGTTGATCCAGAATTATGAGCAGATCCCTCCACTCATCACTAGCATTGAGGCTTCCTATGCATGGTTGTTTGGGATTCTAGACGTCATAGTGCGAATGCACAAGATCCCTTCCATCGAAACCCTCACCCAGACCATGAGGAAGAACCAAGTCATGTTGGATGTAGACATGTATATAAAGCAGTTGATGCGTGAAGCCACCAATGATGACTTACAGCTCAATGCAGAGAACATGCAAAGGTACATCAGTGGTCCAGTGACAGTTAGGAAAGTGTTGTGCATGCTTCAGGATGAGCTGGATAAAGGTTTCAGAACCATATACCCGGAAGCCATGGAGGCAAGAGTCTACTTAGACAAAGATGTCATTAAACCGTACGAGGACACAATAGCGCAGTACTAAGCTTGGTATCATTTCGTCACCGAAGACCATCATGAGGAGGTTACCGAGTTGGTATTTCCCCAAGACCCCGAGTGATGTTGTTTGTCTTGTCAGGCTGACTCAAGCCTATTTTTGTCCCACATGGGTATATGTGGAAATTATATTATTGTAAATATGTTGCAAGTGAAATTCCAAGTGTCAATAGTGGAATGTGAACAGTCACTATTGTAATGTGAAGAGTTATGAGGGTAGCCCAAGAGTCAAAGGGGAATGTCAAGGGTCACTCCACCCTTTGCTATAAATAGAACCTCATAACTCATAGTAGAGGCTTTTGGCTAGGAATTTCTTAGAGAATGCTTGGTGAGTATTGTGACGAGCCTTGGCTTTTCCACGGTGTAGAGTGAGTACATCTCTTTAGAGGAGCAAGCAATGTTGACTGTAATGTTCCACTATTGGGGCTAGTGGTTGTCAATGGTGTATGCATGGATGGAACTTTAACTAAATATATATAACAGAGACAACACGTTTTCATGCATATGTTGTATTTGTAGTTTGAATATTCTGGTTACTTTAGCAATGTATGTTATTTAACTTATGCATTTGTGTATGAACTATTTTGTATGAAATTTTATGAATCTTATTGCAAACGTGTTGTTGGTTTAACCCGTCACTTTGGATTGTGGACTATTTCACTTTTCAGATTGTGATTTCATTTAGCTCGTGTGTTCCTTTCAAGTTGCGTACTACTACAGACTTATAAGGGACAAACTTCTATTTCCCCTCCACGTGATAGAACCCCCATGCATCTCACTTGACTCGCTGCAATGTCACACCCTTTCTTCCAAAAAAGATATCACACTTACCTTTGTGTGTTATCACAGTTAAGGCATTTCTTTACTACCCACTGCTAGGAATCCTACGCCAAACGGTCTGAGGTCTAGTTGAGACTTCTTACCAGGGAGATCCCTTGACATGTTGGAGGGTCCAGCACCGTCAACACTTTCTCAAAATGGCATTTGTGTGAAGGGATATAAAGTTTGATGAGGAGAAAGTGATGCAGTTCTCTCTTGAGAGGGAGCTTCATATCCCACCAGAAGAGGAGCTTTCAGCTCCAAAGGAGGAGCCTCAGGAAGTTGTGGAGCAGTCAAAAATAGAGGATCATATAGTGGATACATCTACTCAAGCAGAACCATCCAGAGAAGGGATAAAAAGAACTAAGGAAGATAATAGATTAGTGTAGGATGTGAGGGAGAATGTGGGAGCTCCTTCAAATTTGTGAATGGAAAGTAGGTCACCTTAAAGGTACAATGGCTACATGGCTCTAATGAATAAGAATGTAGGGACTGAGCCATCCTATTTTGAGGAAGCAGTAGAGCAACCTGCTTTAGTTTATGCAATGGTGGAAGAATATGAATCCATCATGAAGAACGATGTTTGGTAAGTAGTCCCAAGAACTGCAGATAAATCAATTGTGGGTTAGAGGTGGATCTTCAAGGTTAAGCATGCAGTAGACAAAAGCATAGAGAAGTATAAGGCCAAATTTATGGCCAAATGATTTTCTCAAGTTGAGGGAATTGACTATGAGGAAACATTTTCTATTGTAGCAAGGTATTCATCCATTAGAACAATTCTTGCATTGGTCATGCAGATGGGGTGAAGATCCACCAAATAGATGTAAAAATATCATTTCTCAATGGTGTTATTGAGGAGGAGGTGTACATCCAGCAACCAAAGGTTTTTGAGATATTTGATTGGGAGCCTCATGTGTGCAAACTCGAACGAGCATTATATGGTCTCAAACAAGAACCTCGTGCTTGGTACACCAGGATCGATAGTTATCTCACTAGTTTTCGCTTCACCAAAAGTGAATTGGATGCGAACCTCTATCATATTTTGGTAGAAGGTAAATTCTTATCATTGTTTTATATGTTGATGATTTAATATTAACAGATGATGAGTAATTGATCAGCCCTTGTAAGGAGGACCTTGCAAGGGAATTTGAAATGAAGGACATGGATCTCATGCACTACTTACTCAGGATGGAAGTATGGCAAGGCGATAGGGAATTTTTTGTGTCTCGAGGAAAGTTATGCCAATGACATACTACAGATATTATGCATGGAGAGTTGTAAACCCATGGAGACACCTCTGGCAACCAACTAGAGGAAGGAGAATGCCACTTCAGGTGAAGAGATGGATGCTACCATTTACAGGCAGTTAATGGGTTCACTGATGTATCTTGTGAAAACATGAACAGATATGTGCTATGCAGTCAACTAGCTGAGCCAAGCTATGGTTAGACCAACCAAATTGTATTGGAAGGTAGCTAAGCATGTTTTACAGTACCTCAGAGGCACTACCCAGTATGGATTATGGTATAGGCAAACAGAGGGAGTGAAGTTGTGTGGCTTCACAGATTTAGATTGGGTAGGGAGTCCATCCAACCAAAAGAGTACATCATGTGGAATTTTCAGTGTTGGGTCTGCAGTGATTCCCTAGTACAACAGGAAGCAAAGACCTGTGGCGCTCAACTCGACAAAATCATAATACATGGTTGCAAGTCAAACAACATGTGAGGAAATCTAGATGAGAAAGATACTTGTGGGACTATTTTTTCAAATGATGGATCCAACAGTGATCTATTGTGATAATCATAGTTGCTTTAAGCTCTCTCAGAATTTGGTATTTCACGATCAATCCTAGCATATAGATATTCAATATCATCATTCATGAGACTATGTATAGAGCCAGATAATGTTGCTACAACACATTTCAACAGAGGAACAAGATGCTGACATTTGAAAAATGCCTTTCCGTGAGGGAAATTCAAATTTCACAGGTGCAGGATAGGGGTGGTTGATAATCCCTTTCTTGCTAAGAGGGAGTCTTGAGAAGTGCAGCAAGAAAGTCTCAATTTGACTTTGCCTTGGTCAAATTGAGAAAATTTGAATTTCCACATGAGAAGACAACTTGGATGTGGTTAACTTGTGTGACATGGCTCTTTTCACTCAATTAGCTCAGTGAATTTGAGTTATAGGGCTTGGAGTTCAGTTAAACATAAGTGATTGCTAAATTTTAGTAATCCAGTTTAGTTATATCCATTTGTGTTTAATTAAACTAGTTCTAACAGTTGGAGGAAGTAGTGGAAGGTCAGTTGTGTAGTGGGACAGTAGTCTAACTCAGTGATCATCCAATTAACTGATCAATCATCCTAAAATAACTAGTGCATGCAGAGAATTCGAGTTCCTGGCTATGGTGGATATTTCAAGGAAGTGTATCAAGTAGTTGTAAACTAGTTTGAGTGTATAGGTGTTGCATGAAATCAGATGATCAATCCTTGGGAATTGTGCAATCAATTGGAAGGAAAATTCCTAAAAAGGGGATAATTTTATAGGATTTGCGCAAGGAAATAGGGACTCAAGGAGAGGTATAAATTGACTAAGTATGGGTCAGAGCTTCTCATTGAGCAGAGAGATAGGTTATTCACTTGTAGGTTAAGCTCAGACTGAGCTAGCAATTGTAATACATCTATGTTTATTTTATTAATGAAAAGAGGCTTTAGGGGTTTTTCCTAGTTGGGTTCCCTTAGAAAAAATAATTTTCATTTGTTTTATTTCTTATTTCATATCTTAGATTGTTGTTCTAAACTGTGAATTTAATTTCGCAAATCAGTAGAGTAGAATTGTGTCTCTTGATTTAGATTAAAATTTCTTGAGTAGTTGCAATTCTATCACCAAATTTCTACATAATCCCCATTTTAAGCATACAATATCCATCCATTTTATTTATAGTGTAAAATAACATGGGCTTGACATGTGTCTACACATAAAAATATACCATCTTCCCCTTTGTAACTACAACATCATCCCCAAGGTTAGACCTTCTTTCCTTGAATGTTCAAACCATAGACCACAAGCCATGATTACTGAGAAACAAAAGAATAAATGAAAACTAAAAACAACCGAGCTACTGCATATACTAACTACAACTGAGCCAGATATGACATAGTACATAAGCTCCTAATTTATGAAAATCTCAACAAGTTGGCTAATTGATGACTAAAGTTCCTCAATCCATAGAGATGAGAATATGAAAACAAATTTGATGTAGGTATAAATCCACACTTTTAGAGTTGTGAGGATGCCCATTATGACAAGGTATGTAACTCAGTGGACAAGTTCTGGGTTCAGATCCTAGTTGTCTCTAAATTTCAATGTTGTGGCAGAGCCTCATAATTGGATATTGGGTCCTAGTTAAGATGTTCATCAACTGTTGAGTAAACTCAGTAAAATGTGTGGACCTTAGCCTTTGTACTTTAGATTTAAACTCAAGAATAAAACTAGACTTCTAAATTTGCCAAAATCTCATTGGAAGGCACTTGTTGCTTCGCAACTCCCCTTGTTTTAATTATGAATCCTCTATAACACATAACATATAACAAACTAAAAAACAACAACAACAACTATTATAATGTTTTTTCTTTATTTTTCTTCAATTATTTTTATAATAGTGTTTTATTTTGTGGTTTCATTGCCACATGCTAATGTATGATTGATTCACATTACAAATAGTTGATGCTCATGTATGTTTTAAGTGTATTGATAAGGATTCCATGTGGAGATATTGTAGTGGTTTCAATTCAAGGTTGCAACCTTATAGTCCTCGAACACATTTCTTGTATTATTTTTTCATATTCCCAAATCTTAAACTACCATATGGAGTACTTTAATCTATAATTAAATTTACTATGGAATTTATATGTTCCATGGAACAAAATGTTTGAATTCACTCAAGCATTTAGAAATAAAAACTTATATCATACAATTAAATCTCAAGTGGGATCTAGAGATTGATTTTTCCAAGTCATAAAACTTCTTGTTTCTATGATAGACTTGAGGTCCACAAAGACATTTAACAAAGGTATATAGTAGTATAGTATGTTAAAATATTCAATCTTCTCATCGAAAGGACATCTCACCATAGGCATGTTCGATACAGGTTGGTTGAGTGATCTTCAAATTAATGAAGATTTAATGGGGGTGAAAAATCTATTAGATAGGATTTAATCACATGCATTAAAGATGTTAAAATGTAAATCATGCATAGCGAGGA
Source organism: Pinus tabuliformis (assembly GCA_031772625.1). NCBI lineage: Eukaryota > Viridiplantae > Streptophyta > Pinopsida > Pinales > Pinaceae > Pinus > Pinus tabuliformis. Next base: position 1,012,603,072 of record CM062816.1, on the reverse strand, counting down.
CAATAGTGTAGACACCATTAAGATACATCACAAGAATATACACTTAATAAAGATAGTTCACCATTATATTCGTAGAACAAATATTGCATCGCATATTTATCATGCATAAAACTACAATACAAGCCTCTCATAAGTATCTCAACATTACAACACAGCTAAATTCACATAAAAACCTCCATGTGTGCGTGTGTGTGTGTGAGTGTATATATATATATATATATATATATAGAGAGAGAGAGAGAGAGAGAGAGAGGGTAACTAAGGTAGTTACAGAAGATTCTTGAATATACTAGAGAATATGTAATTGTAACCTTCTCTTATAAAAGGGTCTATGCCTTTAGGAAATTATGCAAAGGTTTGGAGGGACTACACATAGATGTTTTATGAGAGAAATCCTTAGAATCAACATACTTATGCTTCTATGGTTCTACATAATCATGCTTATGCAACTTGATTTCTTATACAATTTTTTCTTCTACTAACCTTGGCTTTACTCTAATACTTAGATCAATAGGGCCTAAATAACCCCCTGGCAACACCTTTTGACTCATATGCAAGTTAGGTTTTGTGTCTCACACTTCGAATTTATGCTTATTTTAAGGATCTCTCATATAACAACATCATGAATCTATTGAACTTGTCAAAAATAAGTTTCCAAGCAAATATGGCATCCTAGATATTATTTGTTCACTTTTCCACAAATGTCTCTATTGTATTTTCCTCTTTGGGAACCTTCTCTATATTTCCTTTATGTCACCATTGTGAAATAGGATTGCACCTTCCATGCTAACTCCCTCGCAATATTCATTAACTTCTTCCTTTCATCATCCATGGCATCTCATTTTAGAATAAGGCTTTGTTATTGTTCTATATTGTCATTAATATCCAACTTGACGATTTTAGTGTAAAGCTTCTAATATTGTTATCTTATCTTCTTAATTTGTTTTTTTGTTATCTAGTTGAGTTTCATGAGGATGTCTTTGTGCTTTGGGAATTTTATATAGACTTTGGCACTTTAGGCATAATTGCTTTTTTTTCTCTAATTTTTTTTAGGCTTCTACTACCATAGGATCAATGGTTAAAATTTTCATTTCCCTATGTGTCTCAGCCTTTGCGGAAAATAAATGTTTCATCTTCCAACTTTTCCTACAATTATCGTATTTTCTCTATTTTTATTATTGACTTTAGCAACTCTTTGATTTTTTTTTCTTGGTCTAGCACATCATTGTGATTACCTTGGTGATTATGTTATTTCTTTCTAGGTGATCTCAAAAGTCTTGGGTAGATGAGGAAACACCTTTTCCAAATAAGTTGATAGTCCCTCCAATCCCCTAGAAGCGTCTTCATGGACCTCCACTTTTATCACTTTTGTATGGTTAGCATATTTCTTTGCTCTATAATGTTGTGATGATTCTTCTTCTTACACTGCTACAAATTCACTCAATTTTAAACGACCTTTCATCACTCTTTCGACCCCGTTTCGTCAATCTCACGACAAATTAGATTTCTAGTAAATATCGCATGTCGGGCAATCGAAATTTTGACATTCCAAGCTTTTGTTGAGAATTTGACCCTAATCTTCATCTGAAACTTTTTTTTTTTAATGAGTGGGGCTAGTTCCCTTTAAAAGCATTTATGGGCCCTCTTTTTGTACATATACGTGTCAGAACAAGCTGACAGCCGTCACATCGAAACTTCACATTACAACCACATAAAAGCATATCTATGCTGCTGCGCAGCGTTACATATCAGGTTCGATCGTTGATGGAGGGCGTGACAGCCGACCGCCCCAACCAATTATCCATGCACTCACGTGCAAATCTTCATCTGAAACTTGTTCATCCAAGGCACTAGAATTCATCGAAATCCCTCCACATACCCATCTTAAATTCGATGACAAATGTGTCTATTTAGTGACACCTTTCCCAACGCAATTGTCGCAAAAACTATTATCTGTCGTCGTAAACTTCATCGCAAAATCGATGTGTATGTTGAGATTTTTCCAACAAATTTTCCCTAGTGGCGACGTCTTATGCCATCAGAACCGTCCTTGCAAGACCGACAGCTACAGGTAAATTTTCCGAAAAAAATTTCGTGTTGGCAACGTCATGTGCCATCAGAAACTCCATCGCAACATCAATGCCTATGCCAATATTTTTTTTTAAGTTGTCATAGTGGCGACATCCTATGTCGTCATAACCATCATCGTAAGACTAATGTCTATGGCTAGATTTTTCCGAAAATTTGCCATAATGGCGATGTCATGTGTTGTCGAACCTTCATCGCAAGACTGATGCCTACGGCTAGATTTTCTGATAAATTTTCCATACTGGAAATGTCTTGTACTATCAGAACATGCGTCGGAATATCGAAACCGATGCCAATTCTTTAATTTCTTATTTTTAATCCCAAAATTTGTTTACAACAGAGAAAAAAAAATAAGGTTAAAGTTATAATCACCTTAAATATTATTAGGTTAAGGTTATAACTATAACTTTAACTTTAACCTAATAATTATAATTATAGCCTTAAATATTATAATCACGAAAATGTTTTGGGTTCCGGGGATACTCATTCAATAGTTCATCATTTTTCGACCAATCAAAGAGCATATGAAGCTTCGACTCCCCTTCGCTAACATCACGGGGGTGTACCTTAAAATATGTCCACTATTGATTGCCTTTGTTTCATATGACAGTCCATATTATGGCGATACCTCCCCCTTCCCCTACTGACACCACCAAGGGATAGGTCCCATGGCTTTTATATCCATCTATTATTTTGGCAGATCTATGTCATTCATTGAACCATACCTCCACCCACGGTCACAGGGTGATACACGGGGTAGACCCCGACCTCCTATTTGATGAGAACAAGGGAACAAGCCCGACCTCCAACTCAATGTACACCTTAATTCAAGGTTCCATAGATACTCATTTGATGGTTCTTCATTGTTTGGCCGAACCAATAGCATGCGGGGCCTCGACTCCCCTCCACTAATGTCACAAGGAGATGTCCCTGCCGAGACGTCCATTGTTTATTGCCCTTGTTTCAACCGACAATCTAGATTATGGTGGGACCTCCCCCCTCCCATGTTGATCTCACCGATGGATAGGTCTTGTGATGTTTATAGTCGTTGATTCCTTCGACAGATCTATGTCGTTCATTGAGCCATACCTCTTCGCACAGTCACGGGGTAGACCCTGACCTCCTACTTTGTGTGAACACGAGAACGAGTTTGACCTCTGACTCAACATACACATGATATCCTGGTCAAATTATAATGAGTAACCCTAGAATGGTGTTATTTTTTTTAATGTGAAATAGGTAAGTTCTTTGTGACTATGGAAGTGAATGCAAGGAATGAGAAAAATTCAGAAAAATAGATTATTGGTGCAAGTGTATACAGTGAGCGACCATGTCAATATTTGGATTTCTCTCAATGTTTTGTTAGTTATAAGTTGTATGCCAATATTATATACTACATGAGTTTCCTTTACCAAGATAGAGAGAAACAGAACTAAAAATTTATTTTAGAGCCTACTCTGACCATGATTTGAAATTTGAGTTAGGTTCATGGATATTTTTCCAAGACAGGGAATATATGTTTCCAATTCTCATGTATGGACGAAATATCAAAAAGATTGGTACATTTATTTAATCATTATTTGATAATTTGATTGTCTTTCTAAATCTTTCCTTATCCATGCTTTGGGTACATGAACATATGAATATCCCATTGAAGCTTGGATGGAATTTGTTTGTAGCAGTCTAGATTTGCACAAGCATTAGGGAGTCTCTTTTTTACTTGGAAGTGTAAGGTTTTTGATTCCACCTTCACTTGTCAGCAACAAAATGATTTAAATACCAACATACTTTTGGAGGTAACTCACAATATCCTTGGTTTGGTTTATAATAAAATATAAGGGAATATTTTTGTAACTCTAGTATAGCCATCTGCAGTTCAATGCCATGCAAAAAATATATGACTTTTGTCAAAATTGTGATTGGAACATTCATTAAAGCTCATCGATGGGATCACAATATAAGAGGCATACTATCAATGGCTACACAGGGTGCCCTTTTGCTACAAAGATTTTGTGAATGTTGGGTTTGGATGATTTTACTAACATGAAATATTTCTAATTCTTATGAAAAATATTCTAAGAATGTTTCAGGTTTTCTTGCAATTAATGAGAATATTTCTAATAGAAATAATCATTGGGCTACTTCAAGAAATGATATTTATTTATATTGTGAGGTGGTTCACCATATAGATAACACGGGAATTATTCAAAAACTTGGTATTATGATGGAGACCACCCCATCAACACCTAGTGTGCAAGTTCAATGTTATATGTTGTAGATGAACTGGATGGATCTACATTACCAGTTGAGGTGGTAGTCTTCACTAGTTTAGTTTATGTAATAGTTGATTTTCTAGATCATTATCAACCTATGTTGTGGTGATAAAATATATATTTGTGAATGTATGAGAAAGCCCCAAATATTTAGCTTCATATTCAAGAGATTTGCAAACTTTACGTAGACAACCTCATAATAGATGTTTTTCAAAGTTCACTAGTTTTTTCTGATAGATTGAAAATGAGTCAGTGATGAACAACATGGAAAGTAATTTTTTTATATATAATTAGACCTCACCTTAAATAAGAAGGGAAGAGGAGAGGCTAACAACAGTTATGAATTGCATGTAAAAAGGATGAGCAAGATGGACCCTTATCAACAACCTTCAAATAGAAATACTTGTGACAATACAACATCTATTGTATGGTATGAATGCATTAGAAGGGGAGAGAGAAAAATTTGATGGTAAAAAAAAAGAAGCTTCATCTTCTTTACATGAAAGATAGTGATGTTAGTGAAATTGAGGAGGAATTCACACCTAGGAGAAGAGAAAAAATGATCTCACATGAAATTACTCAACCATCAACTAGTTTTTATGATTTAGTAGACTAAACTCGAGTGTTGAGGAGATCAAATTAAAAAATGTTGAAGATAATAGAGATGCAGTTAATGAAACTATTTAGTTTGATGAATCACCCCATAGGAAACCTTTAGATACTAAAGGTATTCCACAATACAATGAGCATGCTTATATAATGAAGTCAAGTTCTTTTAAAGAACATAACTATTTTTATTCAAAAACTTCCACTATCTCAACCTCCCAAGTGCCTACCTCTAGTTATTTTTATGGTATCTGAAACCCACTTTCAATCTATCATTTTAAATGAAAATATCCTTCTAGGAAATTTTTCAACATTAGGAAACACATTGTCTGAATCAAGCTCCAATGAGGATGAGCATAGAAGTTTAAGGATGGTAGGGAAACCAAGTTCAACTTTAAATGATTCTATAAGGTATTTTATTGAAGTCCATTTGAAAAATTGAAAATATCAAAGGAATGCCTAAGGAAAGAAGTAGTAGGCAATAGAGGTCAAGGGTTGATGAGATTTCCATCTTTGTTTTTAGTGATCCAGAAGCATAATATGCTTCAAAAATTTCAAGCATCTAAGATTCTTTTGTCTACCATGAAAAGTGGTGTTATGGTTCAGTAGGTAATTTGTGCAAGGGTACTTTGAGTAAGTTGATAGCTATTGGCATTCATCAGCCACAAGTTAAGTGGTTGTTCTAGTTTAAGTCAATTCTATATCAACTCATCATTATGATCCTTTCATGAAAGTAGTCAAAATAACTAAGCATATAATCCAATCTCTTGTTAAATCCCATCTATATGTTTGGGTCCTCATACACATCGTTCAGTGATGTTATTCATTATTAAAATCACAAAAATGAACACCAACAAATTGTAACCCTCTCTTGACAATGATACAAAAAGTTCATGCATAAAGGGAATGGGGTCTTCACTTAGACCTATCTCATAGTGCCTTTGTTCATGGGATATTAAAAAATACCTCTAATCTCACTAGATACTAATAGAAATTGTCAAGATTTTTTTGTTAAGCCTCCCTTCCAATATATCTGTTTAATAAAAATGACCCCTATTTTTAATAAATAGTCCTTATTTTTGCTAAATACCCTTTTTATACACTGCAATACCAATAAACCTATCTAATCGCATCTTACTTCTCCAATGCCTACAATATATTAACTCAAATTTTCATAATTTTAAAACCTCCTTCATAAATTGCCACCATCTTAAAACCCTCATAAAAAAAATATTATATATATATATATAAAAACACTGTAGAGAATATTCACCTTTTCATAATATCAAAGGTGAAATATATAACTAATGAAAGTGCATGCATAGAAAAAACATAAAGTCATAACTTCCTTTCAAACATTTATATAATCAAACCTCATTCTATATCATGATGAGGAATTAGGTTAACTGACACAAATTATAACTCTCGTTTTTTTTTTTTTTTTTATATCAAATCATTTTCATGTTTATCATCATTCATGTTTATCATCATTGAAGGTCAAACTTAAGAAAATCTAGAATCACATACATGTGAGATCCATCTCAAATTTCTTTATGAGATCGATCTAATCCTTTAATGTACATATTTGAATGCCTAAAATATTTGAGTGTAAAAAATAGAGAGGAAAAGGTATTGAAATAAGTATATATTATTATAGATATATAATATTGGGTTCGAAGTATGTTTCAAAAGTGTTTTGATTGGTTAAGAGTTTGTTTTTTTTGGACTTAAAGGTTAATGATCCAAAATTTAGAGATATTTGATAGTGTTGAGAAATCTAGGGCATTAGGATTAGGAGATTTCTCTTCAATGATAACTGCTTGTGAATGCTTTTATTTCTTTAGATTAGGATATTCTATTTACTTAGATTATTATAATGATATTCTTCATCAAACAGTTACTAAATCATAAACGATAAAGAGACAAGAGACACAGAATGTAGGCGATCAACTAGGGCCAAAAACTCTCCAACTTGAGTTGAAAACCCAAACGAAATCTTCTTCTTATAGAGACTTCAATTGACAAATACCAAGATCATGACCAAGACCCTTGACACAATAACCTCTCCAAAACCAACTCACAAGATCCTTCCTTTCACTGCTTTTTCTTCTTGCCCAAGGCAACACTTGGTCAAACTGACTTCTAGCATTGCTAGCTTTGGTTACTCTAACTTTTCGGCCTCTTATCATAGTCCTGCAATTCTCAGCATGACTGAAATTTTGCAATTCCCATGTGTGAGATTGATTTGAGATATTGTGGAGACCCTTTCCTTCTTCGCTTATCTTGAAGACTTCTCTAGTTGATCTCGGCTAGCAAGGGAGCTGGAATGGAGACCCTTTAGATTACTTTCTTTAGGACTGATATGTTACTATTGCAGAAACCCTAGTTTATGCCACACGTGTGAGGATATTAGCCCTAAAACAGTGCCCAAAAACTTCATTCTTCCTCTCCTTCTTCTTACTGGTTATGAGGCTATCTTCCTTGTGATCTCCGCACCTCTTCTTGCTTCATATTTTCTTGACCCAAATTTTGTCTCCAAATGAACGCCAATATGCCTATATATAGTGGTTTTCTCATCAAAATAAGTCGACATCTCCCAGTGACAAGGTTGACATGCCTTTCTATAATTATCTTAAGGTCGACTTCAAGGTGACCTTCTGACATGGTTTTGGAAGGTTCACAAATTTTCTTTTACAATAAATTACATGTCCAAATGGGTCTTTAATCTTTGACATTGACTCTATAGACTTTATGACATGATGTCTAATCCTAAAGCCTCATAATGGGAGCCTTAACTATAAAATAAAATTCCTTGATCATGAAACCCATGAATCAAGCATTACAAAAATAATTTTATTTTCTTCTTTACATTAATTACATAAAATCATAATTACACATGTCATTACTCAATTGTATAATATTATTTTTCGAAGATGTATAGAAAGAATTATTAAGTGAAAATTTTACTGTTATGTTATTATTTTTATATGTTTTGTTTTAATTGGAAATAGAATATTTGGAGAATTAGTAACTCGAAAAATCTGCGACCACTAATGCACTAGATATAACATGTCTCTAAAACCAGTACATCAAATACAACATATTTCTAAAACCCATAGTACACTAGATACATCATGTCTCTGAAACCAGTACACCAAATAATACATATCTCTGAAATCTATGTAGTTGAATAAGCCAATTGTTCACCAAACGATTTTAACTATTTCTATATTTTTTATATAATGATAAGAAAATAAAAAAGTTTATTTAATTATAAACAAATTAAAATAATTAATTAATTTATCAAAATTTCACATAAATCAAGATATAAATAAATAAACAAGAGCCACGTGGTGTCAATGTCACTGATTTCGCTTTTTGGCACATTGCCACCACGTGGCTATAATAAGTTTAGTAAAAATATAAAAACAATTAATATAATATGTTAGAAGAAAAGATACAACATAATTTGTACATAGATATATTTTAATAAAAATATTATTTTAAAAATTATATAACAATTTCTTATTATTAATTATTTTAAAAATATAGAAATACAAATAGAGTTTAAATTTGTTTTAATTCAAATTTGTGAAAAGATTGATATTAATATAAAGTATTTTCCATACTAAATCACATAAAAAGTTTTAAGTCAATGTGTTTGGAACCACTTACTATGGTCCTGATGATGAACCACAGTAAGTGGTTCTAAACACATTGACTTAAAAATTTCTATGTGATTTAGTCTGGAAAATACTTGATATTAACCCTAACTCACAAAAGCCTACATTGTAACACCCTCAGACATTGAAGTAATTTTTATAGTTATTGTCATTTACTTTTGGTTGTTGATTTAAGGAAAACAGTTTTGTAAAAAAGACTTGATAACAAGTGTCATTATTTGTTAATTTTAATAAAAGGTTGTTGAGAAGGTGGAATACGGATGAGGCCTCAATAATGAATTTTTGTTAACTTCCAACAATTGGGATGGCAGTTATCTTCTTTTATTTCCCTGGAGAGAAGAGATCTTAGAATGCATAAGGAGGGGTTAGACATCAAAGGGAGGTAGTATCGCCTTGAGAAAGAGAGATTGAAAGTTAAAACGTTGCTAGGAGTGTTGTCTTGAGTTGGCTCTGGGCCAGTGGAAACCCTTCGATCATATAGAAAACATGATGTTCCAGACTGGACCAGGAGGGTTTACGGGTCTAAGGAATTAACCTGTGAAGGTTACAAACACCAATTGTGCTAAAAGTGAAAGCTAGGAGGGGAATATGGACGTAATCGCTAGTTCCATTAGAAGGGAGGAGCTATCTCATCGTGAATCTGTTTTCTTGGTTGATTGTGGAATTCACAGATAAGTAGTAATACTCGATTGAAAAGTGCTTATGTTGAACTTCTTATTAATGTAATTTTTATGTTGGATAATGTAAAGGATTCATAAAGATATTTATTCTACAGATAACATAATGGCTATTGAATGTGATTACACAGTATCTTTAAGGAATAATTATACATTCAAATATGTACTCTAATATTGGGTAAATAATTTGACTGGAGATGTGTTTGTAAGGCTAAACATCTAGGAAGACTATGATTAAGGCTCGTAAAGGAAATTCGGATAATTTATTTTACTCATTTACAATGGTAACCCTGGTCTGGATGGGTTTGTCATTCCAATCGTTAACTATTTTTCTATTTAAAACTTAGAAATAACATGAGGTAACCAATAGTGGTGTAAGACTTATATATACTTGATTGTATGATTAAATGGTGAAATTATTGGCAAAGAATTATTCTTGAAACACTGGAGACCTAGGCTAGTAAGTATTAACATTCAAAAAAGAAATTGGGAGTTGTAACCGGGAATAGAGTTAGCCATGTGAGACCTTAGGGTAGAAAGAGCCTGGAAAAATTAACCCCATGCAAGCTTAGGTTAAGCAAAATTGTAAACACTGGCAAATATTGAGGGTATGGTGTCTAGTAACTTAACAATTATAGACCTTGGGTAACTCGACCAGGTAGGTGAGCTTTGACCTGGGAGAAAGTCTCCAAAGAACGATATTAATATCCAAGGGTTTAGAAAAAATAAAACTTCGCATGAGAAGCAGTGACATTTAAAGAACAATCACAATATCCAGATGAGAGCATGGCAAGAGTAATTCTTCTCTTATGATAAATCCAAGAAAGAAATTAACTAGGAAAAATTAGCTAACACAGCTAGAACTTGGAAATTGTAAGAGCCTCGGGGTATACATTCAAATGAGCCGGAATTGTGAGATAATCTTCACAAAAATTAATAGAACTTGCATTACAGGAGCGTGACATTCATACTCTATTTAAATAAAAGTTAACCATATATAGATAAGTTGAGAAGGCCATATCAATAATTAAACAGAGACAAACTCTAAATTTAGAGTAAGGGTCGTGGGCCTCAAACAATAAAGTATACAATGAAACTAACAAAAAATGTAACCCCCATGATGCTTAGCCTAAACTTCAGTGCTATATTCATGCATGCATGGGAGTAGTCGGCATTAACGTGGAATATGACGGAATTTGGAATTAGAAGCATATCGAGCATGGTCACACAACATCATCTTATGGAAAGCAGAGTTCTCGAAAATCCTACCTGCACACACATATTAAGGGTATTTATAACCTTATCGTGGAACGAAGGGTGCCATGGTATTGCAAATGAAACAAAAACTTGGGAAGTCGTGCTCACCTGTAATGTTCGGTAGAAGGCATGAGAGTGTTGCCTGCTAAGAGTTGAAGCAACCATCTGTGTTAAGAACCCCAACTATTGTACATAGAAAAGAACTAAACGACAACTTAGAAGGAAGTATCAATAACCTATTGACATGTCGAAGAAGAGGTTGATCACTTGGAACTGAAACCTTTGTTCGGAATTTCAACCAAGCCACAACCCTATGTGATAATATTAACACCTTCTGGAAATGAAAGAAAGCAACAATCTGTAAAATTATATATAAAATCCACACTAGATGCGCTAACTACAGAACCGGTGACAGTAATGACTAGAACCTAAATGTTTACTTGAGGAGGATTTTTCTAAAGGATCGAGGGTTTGCAAAGCCGGTATTCCACAAGCGTCGAAGTAGAAAATGACCAACAACTTCGTTGATTAAAGGCGGTGATTACCAAAACCAACCGAGACGATTCAAGATCATCGGATCGACCGCCCAAGAGATCCACGGAGGAGGACGTGCCAGGTGTCATGCCTAGGGTTGGGAGGAACCCGAGGTCATGAAGTCAAACGGGACATGAGTGGATTTTATTTGTTGTCAAAGTGAGGCTTGGAAATCATTGGGGAGATTTTCCCACATTCGTCAAAGCAACACCGCTACATCTTAACTGCTACATATTACTTCATGCGGTGGACAGAAGCAGCTCCGCTGAAACAAGTGAATGACCAGGAAGTCATCAGCTTCCTAAGACAAAACATTATCTTGAGGTTTGGCATTCCTATATGACTTTTTTTTACAATGAAACATACTTCTCTTCGTTAAATCTTTATGACTTTGCATTGTAAAATGGTATTGTGTTAAGCATTCAGCTAACTATTACCTGCAGGGAAATGGTCTTTCCAAATCCACGAACAAAAAACTTATCTGCATCATAAAAAAGACCATTTACTCTGAACAGCGAAACTGGCATTCCTCTCTAGTGAATGCTCTTTGGGCTGACCGAGTCACACCCAAACCCTCTCTGAATACCTCCCCCTACTTCTTGGTATACGGAAAAGAATTCATCCTCCCACCAAATATCTACTTGCCTGCTCTCCAGTTATCCCAAGAATCCCAAGGCAAGCTGTGTCTATTGGTTCAGCGTAGGATGGACACATTACACACACTGTAGGAAGAAAGGGTGAAAGCGAAAGAAAAGTTCACACTTCACTAGAACCGTATCAAGAGATGGTTTGACAGGAAGTTTGCAGGGGACACCAACTTCGGTGTGGGTGACTTAGCCTTGAAGTGGGATAAACCCCACAAAGACAAAGGAAAACATACGAAGTTTCAGTCCCTGTGGATTAGCCCTTTCACAATTCATGAGAATCTTAGAAAACACATGTATCATTTGTAATCACTTTACGGGAAGATTGGCACTCTCATGTCAATGGCCAGGATTTAAAATGTTATTTTCAATGATCTGGGGCTGAGCCCCGCACTATGTACATATTATGTTTATTTCTTGTTCTGTTATTTTGCTTTGTTGTTTTTTCTTCATTTTGCTTTGCTTTGTTTTGATGTCTTGTCATTTCGTTTTGTAAATAAGTGTTGTCCTGCACTGTGTTCTAGCTTTTGAATAAGTATGTGGCTGAAGTTCAGGAGTCTTGTGACACTGCAACGCTTGGCCAATCCTGTGTTCGTCTTCTTTGTGCTTGGTTGTAACTTTTGGTCGATGAAGTCTCAATGGAAAATACAATCCATCTATAAGGGAAGCTCTGGTCAAACCATGAACCTGTGTCCAAACTGGGAAACCCCATGCCTGTACTCAGTCTTCTGCTTTGTGTGTTCAAGCTTATCCAACTAGTAGAAACGAAGAAGGGGAAAATCTAAACGAGCAAACCTAAATCAGAGGTCTTACATGCTTCTCTGAAGGAATAACCTCTCCTGCTCTCAATAAGTCGGGATCCCTCTTCCGCCCCAAAAAATAAATAAGTTAATATGCACAGTCCTCTTTCAAAAAAAAAGAATACAAAGGTGAAAGAAGAGAAAGGCTTCCTACGCGGAGAGGTGAAGCAAGCAACTCCACCGAGGTACTGACTAGGCTCGCTAGCAGTGGAGCAATGCTTGTGTTCCAGCATCACTCCATCGAGGTATTGTCCATGCATGCTGGCAACGGAGAAACACTAGAGATGAAAACTTATACTCTAAAAATATTAAGCTCGCAAGCCAAACTACCCTTCCCAATTTTGAAACATTGTGATCTGGTTGAATGTTTTGTTGTGTTCGACTGAGTTGGTACAAGGTGAACCATGTCTCTCCATGAGGTAAGTGGGGAAGCCGAAGTGACCTGCACAATGAATCAATACTCCCTGAAAGGCTAAGGCCCCATGCTGAAATGAACCAAAATAGAGGAGTTGGTATTCAACCAGTGTGTCACCAAGTGTTGTAGCGGCTGCAACACCCTCCAAAATTTTGGCCTGCATCCAAATTTTGGAGCCTTAGTTTTTCCACTGATGGTTGCAAACACAATAGCTCATTCCATGAGCTATTGTAGAGTCTTTACACCCTTTTTCTTGTTCGACCAGCTGTCGTCTTTTAGCATGTTGATTTCTTTGTCATGCTTGTGATCTTGTTCTGGGAATTTTGAAGGTTGGTCTTTGTGTGCATGAGTTGTCTTCACTTTTTGAACATCAGTCGTACTCACACACAAATTTGTAACCACTTTCACACAAGTGTCTTCACGGTCGTTTAAAGGTTTATCTCAAGTGTTGCACTTGTCACTCTTAACCTTAAGACATCCTCACTGAGCACATGTTTGTCTTGTTGGTTTGTGGTGTCATGTCGTTGAGTCATGAAAAGTGTCTAAGCATAATTTCATGTCTACACAAGTTCACTTGCTCTCGCACTTAGCCATTTTCCTGAAAATCTGTCGACCGAGAAAACCCCTTCAACCGGACCCCGACTGAGCTACACTGCGCAGTCTCAGCCCTCAGTGACCCTGCTCTACTGCCCAGAACTGTGGAGTGCTTGAGGTTGTCCTCCTGGGTAGTTGTACTACACAATCCTAGAAGTGAGCAAGTTGTCTATCTCCCAAAACTGCGCAGAATTTGTCTCTAAGCCTGATCCAATCTATGCTTCCCACAAGATCAGTTATCAAGCCTCCCTCTGATCTACCAGAAATCTACACTACATTGTGACCCGGGGCTACACTTCTCTCCAAAACTACGCAGACATGCCCAACTACCTGCCCTACATTGCCTGCAGAAATTGCGCAGTCATGCTGAGTCAGGCCTCTGTTGCCTTTCTCTGCACTGTTCCCAAAAACTGCCCAGGCCTGTCTGGAAGGCCCTCCTGCTGGCTCGCTTTGCTCTACTCCTAAAAATTGGTTCGTCCTGACTAGTACACCTTCTGTTGCCCCGCTCTACATTATTTATGGAAATTGCACAGTCATGATGGGAAGGCCCAAGTTGTTGCCTATGTCGTACTGTCCCTCAAAGCTACGCAGTTGTGACCAGTAGCTCCCCGCAGCCCGATCATGCCTTGCTCTGGAAAACTATGCAGAATCTCATGTTAGTGCCCTTTGTTGCCTTGCTTTGTCTCCCTCTGAGAAACTGCGCAGATTCCCAGCCGGACCCCAAGTGGCTCGTTCAGTACTCATCCTGAAAATTGTGTAGAACTGTCCAGTAGTTCCTCTCGACACCATTCCTTGTCTTCCTCTCAAGAACTGTGCAGTTCTTCCCAACTGGATTCCACCTTACAGCCGTCATTGTTGTCCCTGATTCCGCAATTTTTCCTCCTAGTGACCTCTACGCAGTTTTTCCTGACAGTACTCTGGAGCCCCTCATCCCAGCCTGAGCTGTGCTCTACGCAGTTTCAGTGTCTTGTCCTCCCTCCTAGTCACCTAGACCCGAAACTGAAAAAAATACATCATGCTAGACTAGGAGATTTTTGGATTTGATGGTGTCCCGTCATGAGTGAATTGTAGGAATAGGTACATTGATGGAACATGGTGCGACGACGAATAGGATGAAGAAGGATCGCATGATAGAGACTTGCTCACAGTTGAACGAACATACAAAGCACGTCGTACAGCAAGTGAAAGGGATACATACACTGAACCATCAAGCAAAGACCAAGGCCATCGAAGACCTCGCAACACTTTTCCATGTGGAGGTGTAGACACAACACACCAAGAGCACATCCATCACTCAATAGCATATCAGCTTGACATAGACACCACAATCAGTCAGTACATGTCAGCAGTGTCATATCGAGTTCTGTCATGAGTTGCCTTGGCCACATCACTACTATCGGCCATACTTGTTGTAATCAAATGTAATGTAAAGTGAAAGTCCAATGGACGTACATATGAAGTTGAAGAGTCATGTCTATTGAAAACTCATAAGAAGTTGAATGGTCATGAGGGAAGTCCAAGAGTCACAAGGGTAAAGCATAACCCTTGGCTATATATACCCCCTCATTGTATGAGAAAAGGAATTTTCATCTTGGCTCCTCCCACATAGCCTTGAGAGTCTATAGTCTGTTCTTTGAGGAGCAAGGAGTGGCTCCAATGTCCCACTACTGGGACTAGTGATGTATGGTGTATAGATGTGTCTTGGAACTTTTTCTTAATTCAGAAGCTTGTCTCGGATGAGCACGTTTTCACGCGTGTTTTGTATCCATTTGTAAGACTATTCTTTAAACGTTTGTAATGCTTGTTCACTTAACCTGTACTAAGATAGTTGAACTACTTTGGTTATTTTAGTACTTACATTTTTGAATATGTGTTTTATTGTTTATCATTGTTGTCTCGTCCATGTGGACTACTCCGTAGGACATTAGACAGACCATTCTTTTTTTTCTTGGTTATAACGACCGTCATCCCCGTGTGGACTACTCCACTAGATGGTGTACGTTTTTTCCCTTGCAATTTGGTTTTAACGACTGTCGCATCCGTTGTGGACAACTCCGTTGGATGTTGGAAAGGCCCTTATTTTTTTCACGTGTGTCTCTCCCTGGGTGGTACTACTACCTCTCATCTATAGTCTCATTTTTACTCTCTCCCCTTACAGTAAGAGAACCTGGACACAAAGTTACATTACGCACTCACCAAGTATACTCACCTTGAATATAAAAGCATAACACTCTCATGTGTTTAATAGCAATAGTTAAGGAAAATCTCTATGATAATGGCAATCGGGCCATCGTACCGGATGGGACTCCTACACCAAACGGTATGAGGTCTAGTTGGGACTTCATACCGGGGAGATACCCTGAATGTTGGCGGGTCCAGCACCATCAACAGGTACATAGTAAACAACATAAATATTCTTCACCTCATTTTATGTTAGGGTCCCACCCTAACCCCCTTATTTATGTCTTGGGATCACGTCATAGTCAAGAGTCAATAAAGCCCATATTAATATTTGTAAGTGGTTAACCCGCAATTAATGACGGGACCACAGTTAGTTGCAAATGGGCGGAAGTATTAGATAGATGGTAAATGGGCGGTAGTATTAGATAGATGGTATTAATAAAACCCACGATATTGGCCCGTGGTATTGCATGTATGAGTCATATATAAAGGATAGAGACTCCCTGCGAGGAGCATCGTGTCTTGTTTTGTAATCGAGCTCCGCTCTATTGGAGGTTGCCCCCTCGAAGAGGCCTGTGAACATTTCTCTCTGAATAATAAAATTATTGCTATTCTGTGCTCTGGGTATATTTTCTTCGCATATTTTGTGTTCTCGGTATCTTTTCTTCGCAAATTCTATGTTTGGGTATTACTTTGTAGGTTAAGAGCATAACAAGTGGTATCAGAGCACTTTCCAGGGCTCGGTGGGATCTCCAAATTTTAGCAAAAAAAAATTTGGCTAGAGACGTGTTCCGGCGTCTTTAAACCACGGGATCTGTCGTTAAGCGCATAAACCTACGGATTTGGGGAGGCATGCACGCAGGAAATACAAGAGGTGGTCACGTCTGTTGGACTCCCTTGTAACCCCTGTGGGTACCCCTTCGAGTAGTAGCGCATTAGACAGAACCGCGCACGGACTGTCTTCCACGTACCCTCTGGGTATATAGGAAGCCCCCTAGCTCCCTTGAAACCTCGCCATAGATAAACCTTCGGCCGTCTTGTGGCTACAGTACACCGAGAACAGCACTCGAAGAGATTACTCACCCGTACGATAGGGTAGTCGGGTTGTACGGCTAAGGGTACGGTCGATCCTCCTTAGTTAGAGCCCTGAAACATTGGGCCGAGTACTATTGTCAGACCCTTATGTATATTGCGATATGTAGCACCTGACACTCCTCAAGACCATAGTTCCCTTTCTATCGGGGGATCACACATCACCTATTCCAGATCAGCAAGGGAAACAGCAGCAGACATCAGTCCCGCAGCTCCATCAGATCAGCAGCAGCAGTTGTTCCACCATTCAGATCTCTCAGATCCACGAGATCGGAGTAGTTGTGAAGGGTTCCTGTCCCTGGATATAATTTTCGCAGGACTTTTGGCGGCATTGACATTCTGAGGATTTGGCGACTGCAGTATTGATCAGGAAGGAGTAAAACTCCGTTAGGAGTTTTCCAAAAAAAAAAAAAAAAAACTGAGATCTTCCGGGGCGCTTATTGGTGACCTAGCCCATCAGAATCAGGACGACGAGCTGAGCAAGGTGGTACCATTCAATTTCTTAGTAAAAAATTTTTAGGCGGTCCCAATTTTTGTCCTCAGGTTGGTGTATGGTAGAAACTCATGCCCAAGCGATGGCCAATGAAAGGATCGAAAAATTGAAGAGCATGTGCACTCCCTCCAATCGGCGGTGAAGCTTATCGAACTTGAGCTTAAAGGAATAAGTAACCAGATAGCTGATGCACTCCCAAAGGGCAAGGAGCCAGCGCACGAGGAGGCGTATAATGGCCATGAATACCATGAGGGTGAGTCTAGCCACTCTCATCACGTCTGGCACACCCATCCACCACCTAGTCAGCGACCTCCCAAGTTGGATATGCATAAATTTGACGGTTCTCACACGTCCGCATGGCTAGCACAAATGGAGCAGTATTTCCAATTGAATCATATCATAGATGAGGGGACTAAGCTTATGGTGGGCACCATGTACTTGGACAATGAACGATGGCAATGGAAGGAATGGCATCAACGTTGCAATTGACAGTTTCGGGATTGGGCCCAATTTTCCAAAACTCTTTGCAGTCGCTTTGAACAGGAAGACTCTTTCTTGGGGCGTCTCACTAAGCTCCGATAGACGGGTACAGTGGAGGAATATATTACTGCTTTTGAAGCCTTAGCCTTCCGCACTAGGGGTCTCACAGATGAGTTCTACATGGAATGCTTTATCAGCGGTCTTAAAGAAGCCATCAAAGCTCAGGTTCTACTCCACCACCCTCCCACATGGACAGAGGCTTGCCAGGTAGCCCGTAAGGTGGAACGTGAATTAACAGCCCAATCCAGCCGCCCCAACTTCCCCGCTAAAGGTCGTCCCTCACAGGCTCCCAATACGACTCAGACACTTAAGATTCAAAAGGTGTCACCTGCGGAAATGGCCGAAAGAAGGAAGCAAGGACTATGTTACTACTGTGATGAAAAATATTCCCCGGGTCATAAATGCAAAGAGCACAAGTTTTTTCAAATAGATGCCACTGACTACAGCTCCACCGAGGAAGATCCACCACTTGAGGAACCGGAGGAGATCGAAGAAGATAACCAAAAGGAAATTGTATCTGATGAACCAATTATTTCGCTAAATGCATTGGTAGGAATTTCTTCCCCTCAAACTCTCAAAATCAGGGGTTTTCTTAAACATCGCCCAGTAGTAGTCTTGATTGATAGTGGAAGTACCCATAATTTCATCCATCAAAAGATCGCTGAAGCAGCACATTGTTTCGTCCGGGAAGTTTCTAACTTCCAAGTCCAGATTGAAGATGGGGGCACAATGAAATGTGAAGGTCGCTGTGAAAATGTCAAAATTCAAATGGGGGATTATCAATTGAAAACCCACATGTTTGCAATACACATGGGGGGTTGCGACATTGTCCTAGGCGCAGAATGGCTCTGCACTCTTGGGCCAATCACAATGGATTTCTAGGAGTTATATATGAGTTTTAAGCAGAAAAACTCCACACATACCCTCCGTGGACTATAGGCGGGAGCCCCCTCTATCATCAGCTCGCATAGAATGGAAAAATTGTTAAAAAAGGGCCATCATGGAGTGGTAGCTCAATTTAATGCCATCCAGGTAGTAGACACCATGTCTCCGCCAATTCATCCTGAGATGCAACAGATTTTAAATAAACATCGGACGGTCTTTCACAAGCCTCATGAGCTTCCACCCTCGCGAGGGGAACATGATCATAGCATCACATTGGTTCCAGGGGCCCAACCCCCAAATGTGCGGCCATACAGATATTCGTTCACCCAAAAGAATGAAATAGAAAAAATCATCAAGGAATTGTTGGAAGCAGGTGTCATTCGTCCCAGCATTAGTCCTTATTCATCCCCAGTGGTCATGGTCCTCAAAAAAGATGGGGAGTGGCGGATGTGTCCCGACTTCCGGGCCCTCAATAAGTTAACAGTCAAAGATAAATTTCCCATCCCAGTGGTTGACAATTTGCTGGACGAACTCAATGGGGCTCAATTCTTCACTAAGTTGGATCTTCGCTCAGGCTATCACCAAATTCGCATGAAGGAAGTCGACCTTCCCAAGACAGCTTTCAGAACTCATGAAGGCCATTATGAGTTCCTCGTCATGCCATTTGGTCTCTGTAATGCCCCCTCTACTTTTCAGAGCCTTATGAATCACCTCCTCAAACCATATCTCATAAAATTTGTCCTTGTCTTCTTCGATGACATCCTCATCTATAGTGGCACTTGGGCGGCACATCTTCAGCATGTAGATCTACTCTTGCAACTGCTCCGAACGCATAAATTATTTGTCAAGATGTCTAAGTGTTCGTTTGGCATGGACGAAGTTGAGTATTTGGGCCACATTGTGGGGCGTGAAGGTGTCAAGGTGGACCCCAAAAAGATCCAGGCAATGCAAGAATGGCCTCAACCTAAGACCTTGAAAAGCTTGAGAGGATTTTTGGGTCTCACAGGCTATTATCGTAAATTTGTCCGCAACTATGGCCACATAGCGAAGCCCCTAACGCAACTCCTAAAGAAAAATTCCTTCTTCTGGAACGAGGAAGCACAACAGGAATTTACCACTCTCAAAACCGCCATGTGTTCCACTCCTGTCTTAGCACTACCGGACTTCACCAAATCATTTGTCATTGAATGTGATGCTTCGGGAATAGGTATTGGAGCGGTCTTAATGCAGGAAGGGCGACCATTGGCCTTCACCAGCCAACAACTAAGTCGGAAGAATCTGGGCCAATCTACCTACGAGAAGGAAATGATGGCCATCTTACATGCAGTCGAGACCTGGCAACCTTACTTGTTGGGGCGACGTTTCCAAATCCGCACAGATCATCACAGTCTTAAATATTTTTTGGAGCAACGCCTATCTTCCCCACAACAAAATAAATGGTTAGCCAAAATGCTAGGATATGATTATGAGATCATTTACAAGAAAGGGAAAGACAACAGGGTAGCAGATGCATTGTCGCGCCAATTTGAGGAGGAAAGTACTCTGCTAGCAATTTCCCTCCCCATTCCCGTCTGGATTGAAGAGGCTCGCAAGGAATGGTTTTCACATCCCGGGCTCTCCCAACTCATTTCTCAATTACAGGTAGATCCTAATTCCAGCAAGGGCTACTCGTGGCAGAATGATATTCTTCGCTACAAGGACAGAGTCGTAATATCGCCAACATCCACCCTCAAAAGTCGCATTTTGGAAGAATTGCACTCATCTCCCATTGCAGGACATTCGGGCTTTCAGAAGACGTATGCTTGCACCAGAAGATCATTTTTTTGGGCCGGCATGAAACAGGACATCCTTACTTTCATAGCAGAATGTGACGTCTGTCAACGCCACAAAGGGGAAACCGTCAACACACCAGGCACATTACAACCATTGCCCATTCCGGCGTCAATTTGGACAGAGGTCTCCATGGATTTCATTACAGGTCTTCCAAAGTCTGGGAACAAGTCAGTTATCATGGTGGTAGTGGACCGACTGTCGAAGTATGCTCATTTCTGCGCCCTACCCCACCCATTTACACCAACCTTGTTTGCTCAAACTTTCATGGATCAGATCTTCAAATTACATGGCATGCCCACTTCTATTGTGTCCGATCGTGACCCAATCTTCACCAGTAATTTTTGGCAGGAGCTCTTCAGAATACAAGGCACTCAACTCAAACTCAGTACTTCATATCATCTGCAAACAGATGGTCAAACCGAAGCCGTCAACAAATGTCTAGAAACCTACCTTAGGTGTTTCACTTCAGAAAAGCAACACCTTTGGGTACAGTGGTTACCTCTGGCGGAGTGGTGGTATAACACCAACTATCATGCCACCACCAAAATGACTCCCTATGAAGCAGTCTATGGACAACTTCCGCCTTCCCCTACTTCTTATCTCACGGGGTGCTCCAAAGTACAAGCCGTGGATCAACTCCTACAACACCGCGCAACCATGCTTGCCCATCTGCGCGAGAATCTTCATCAAGCTCAGAACCGTATGAAGCAACAGGCTGACCAACATCGCTCAGAGCGCCAATTTCAAGAAGGGGATCAGGTCTTTTTGAGGCTGCAACCATATAAGCAAACATCACTCAAAGACAAGGGTTGTCAAAAGCTCTCCCCAAAATTCTACGGACCATACCAAGTACTTCAGCGCATTGGAGAAGTGACTTACAAGTTGGCTTTGCCACCTACAGCAAAAATCCACCCAGTTTTCCATGTATCGTGCCTCAAGAAAGTGATTGGGAACAACTGCCGAGTTCAAACCAGTCTACCTGAATTGGACGAAGAAGGGTCAATCTGGCTTCAACCTGAACAGGTTCTAGACACACGAGACAAGCACCTGCGCGGCCGCATGATTAAGGAGGTCCTCGTCAAATGGAAAGACACCTCTCCGGAAGATGCAACTTGGGAACCAGCCACTATTCTTCAGCAGTTTCCGCAGCTTCAGCCTTGAGGACAAGGCTAGTCTTAAGGGGGAGGGCATGTTAGGGTCCCACCCTAACCCCCTTATTTATGTCTTGGGATCACGTCATAGTCAAGAGTCAATAAAGCCCATATTAATATTTGTAAGTGGTTAACCCGCAATTAATGATGGGACCACAGTTAGTTGCAAATGGGCGGAAGTATTAGATAGATGGTAAATGGGCGGTAGTATTAGATAGATGGTATTAATAAAACCCACGATATTGGCCCGTGGTATTGCATGTATGAGTCATATATAAAGGATAGAGACTCCCTGCGAGGAGCATCGTGTCTTGTTTTGTAATCCAGCTCTGCTCTATTGGAGGTTGCCCCCTCGAAGAGGCCTGTGAACATTTCTTTCTGAATAATAAAATTATTGCTATTCTGTGCTCTGGGTATATTTTCTTCGCATATTTTGTGTTCTCGGTATCTTTTCTTCGCAAATTATATGTTTGGGTATTACTTTGCAGGTTAAGAGCATAACATTTTACTTAGTTAGTACTAGCGCAACACCTTTTCTTAGAGCTTTTGCTTAAGGATCACCACCCAAACCAATAATAGAAGTGAAAGATGTATCAAGATAAGAAAATAAATCATTGTGACTAGTCATATGATTACTACACCCACTATCAACCAACTAGATATTCTTGTTAGGTGCTTTCTTAGTGACTTGACATGAAGTAAATAAAGCATCAAAATGATTCACATTATGTGTTAGAACCATTAGCTTTATTTCTACTTAAAACATTATGCAACTTTCGACATTCAGATTTATAATGGCCATACTTTTACAATAGTGACATTGAATCTTTTACTTATCTATCCACTTACCGCCACGTTCA
Organism: Pinus tabuliformis; assembly: GCA_031772625.1. Classification (NCBI taxonomy): domain Eukaryota; kingdom Viridiplantae; phylum Streptophyta; class Pinopsida; order Pinales; family Pinaceae; genus Pinus; species Pinus tabuliformis. Next base: position 1,012,580,466 of record CM062816.1, on the reverse strand, counting down.
GTTTTAGGTTGCTTTGACTGTGTTATCTGTGGTTTATCCTCTTTCTAAGATTGCCCTCTACCTTTTCCTTTTCTGCCATGAAAACCTTTGCCTCTACCTTTGTCCATGGAAACTTTAGACTTGAAAGCATGTTCTAAAGTACCAACATCCAAATTAATTCTTGCTTCATGAGACAATAAGGAACCTGTTAATTCTTCCACGGAAAATTTTGTTAAATCCTTGGACTCAATAACAGTCACTATCATGTCAAATTTCTTTGGAAAACTTCTAAGAACTTTTTCAACAACCCTTTGACCATTTAAATTTTCATCATTCATTCAAATTTGATTAAAGACACCCATAACTCTAGTCATAAACTGATCAATAGTTTCTGATTCATTCATCTTGAGGGTTTCAAATTGAGTTCTAAGGGTTTGTAATTTCACAATTTTCACCTTCTCATTACCTTGATAAGTCATTTTGAGGATATCCCAATTTCTTTATCAATCTTTTCACCAATTACTTTAGGAAAAGTAAAATCATCTAAAGAATTTGAATTGCAAGATTTAGCTTTCCCTTCTTTTTGTTTTTGTTCCTCTAATTGTTTTCTTTGAGTGGCAGACATAGCAGCAACAATAATTACCTCAAATTTTATGAACCCTAATTCAACATGATCCCAACAACCTAAACCTTGCAAACAAGCTTGCATTTTTAAACTCCAAAATTCATAATTGGTTCCACTGAACAATGGTGTTGGAATTGAAAATTGACTTGTGGATGTCATTCTTCAAATTAAATTTCAATAAAAGAAGCAGAGAAAAAATTATAAAGATTGTCTGATAAATAAAAAAAAACACTCTTATAGATCCACAGCTTGTTTGACTGACACAACAACATCGTCCGTCACTAATTGAAGAATCACTGACGAGCTTTTTAGGACCACCGGTGATTTCACCTCTACACCATCCTCCTCGATCTCAACACAGACCACTACTTCAGCAGCATTGAATTTCAAATGGACTTGAAGAATGAGAAAACAGTAATGACGGCTCTTACGCAACACTAAACACACACTCATTGCAATAAAAACAGCCACCCACAATCACACAATTGAACTTTGGAATGACATTGTTGAACTTCACTAAACAGTGAACCTCTCTGGGTCAGGCTTCCGAACCTCTTTGAACAACAACCTCGTCACACAATATGCAACATCTGAACTCAAACGTCGGTACTTTCTCGAAAACTTCGGCGGTCAACCAACAAGGCCTTCGCTGCAACCAAACGTTGGAAAAAATTTGCTAAGGCCAACATGTGAGTCTTATCCTCCTTTGAATATGTGCATATGATGTAAGGAACTCCTGCTTTGCATGCTCTGCAATCATTGTTTGCCTTGAACCATCCAAACAAATCAACGCCCAAAATTCAACACAAAACATCCAAGTAAAAAAGGGAGAAATCAAATTCTCCCTAGCTCTAATACCATGAAAAATATGGACAAAGAAATGAAGGCATGAATATGATATCAAAATCACACAAAAAAATGTTTTATTAGAGACCAATAGATACTTGTTCTTGAAGGTTCCCGGATGCGAGTGTGCAGTACTGATTACGGTACGAAGGTGGCTTGGTGGGTTAGCGCATGGCTCATTCCCACCGCCATCTGGCCTCGCGTGCTGCCAGCCTTTATACTCTCTGCAAACTCCTTCAATGCTGCGTTAATACAGCTCGTCCCTCCATACCAGCCTTCTTGTTCTTTTGTTATGGCGCTCCTCCAATTCCTCAATGCTCCTCCCCTACGAATGTATTTCTCCCTTGTTGCTGCAGAGCCCTACTCTCGGACCAGACCAGGTAATCGTTGTGCTCAAGATTGTGGTGTTGATTCTCAACCGGGATTTCATGCTTTCCAAAGTCCTTCCTGCAATTTTAAGTGTCACTCATCCTCTGTCATTCTTAGCGCTCCTCTGCGTGCTGAAGCTCTGCCCCTTTCAGTCTCCCCCGGCCTGCACAGTTCTACTGCCTATTCAGCTCCTCCTGCTCTTTTCAACATGCCTAAATTGTGCCAAAGAATGGGCTGCAAGAGGGGAAGCTCCCGTGGGCGAGTTATCTGCCAGCCCTCCTCCTCTACCATGGACTCCTCATCTTACTCCTCGGGCTTCGACTCTGATCGCTATCCCGCTACCAGGAGCGGTCGTGGACGAGGTCGAGGGCAGCATGAATTAGCGTCGAGCTCTCACAACTCTCACTCTCACACTGCTCGTTTTCAATTCCCTTGCACTCTCAGTAATCACTCTTTCATTGCTTCTATCACCATTGAGCTGCGCGGGGGTATTGTTGGTCTGGTGGCCGCAACTCCAGGAGTGATTATGGAGACGAGTAGAGAAGATTCGCCTAGAACTTCTCAGCTTTACAGCAAGTAGAATAAGGTTCCAGGTGGTACTGCTACCCAGGAAATGCAAACTCGAGTTGGTCCGAGTATCCCAACTAGGGGCGGTTCTTCAGGAAAAGAGAGCCATCCCTCTGAAGATGATGACCCCTTCAATTATGGGTGTCGTATTGTTGAAGAGTCGCCTTCCACCACTCATGAAGCTTAAGCAGGTCTGCATTCTTTGGTTTTTGTTTCCCTATTGCTCAAAGTTTCGGGTTCAGCCGCTTTATGGATCAGATTACAGTTTTGACCTGGGCAGCGCTTCCCTGTTTATATGCATAAGCCCAGACAATCCGTTTTGGTCCTTGATTTACCTCTAGTTAGTCTACAGTTTTGACAATGTTGTATTCTATTTCTATGCACTAGTCATGGTCCTGGTCCTAGAAGCTCTTCTAGTCAGTCAACAGCAAGTCTTTTTCGTCAATTTTCAGCTATGTAATGTGAGTATGCCGCCTCTCTGGGCTAGACTTCTCGAGGCCACTGCCTCTATGTAAAAATATTTTGTATCAATATAGGAGTAGACATATTCAAAAAAAAAAAACCGGAACACACACACACACGAATAAGAGATGTAAATGAGGGGAAGGTTAACCAACCACTTTACTATTCATTCTTTATATGTATTTCTACATTAAAGGATGGTTGGAGTGGTTGTACACACTCCAACTAGTTAGAGATATAAATGTGGGGAAGGTTAACCAACCACTTTACTATTCATTTTTCATATGTATTTCTACACTGAAAGGATGGTTGGAGTCATTATCCAACTAATCATTTGTTATGCTTACTTTATACATTTACCATTTATTACATGGATTTACTTAATATCTTATACGATGACTATTACATCAACCTTTAAAAAAACCTAGTGTTGGGGTTCTTCCATCATGGAGCATTTGGCTTTATCATGGTTCACTCTTAATTATAAACTTTGCTCTCTTGTTAGCATATTTGAACATGGTGCTTCCTAAACTCTCGAAAATGAAGTGAGGAAGTGAGCCAAAATTATCAAACTCACATATGCAAAGGGGAAACTGAAATGTGCTTGAAAGTTGAAATATGAGAAACTAAAACTTACCAGTTGTGGTAGAAGATAAAACAAACATACTATAGCTAGAAGGAGGATTTTCAATGGTGAGCTTCATGCAACAACAAAAAAAATGGTTTTTCCTAATTTAAATGGTTTGAGCATTGATGTTTCACACTGTCGAAATATAATTATATTTAGAACAACTTTGGTCGAGGTTTTATAGGAAAAATTGGAGGTAGGGTAAAACTCTGATGTTAATGCCCTGTAACACAACAATAAGTTGAGTGTGCATTATGAGGAACCATATCCCTATCAAAATCATAACAATTTCACACAACATTAAAACACAAATTTAACTATCATGACAACATTGTGTGAATTATCCGATATTGAACAAGGTGTGGAAAAAGGAGATGTGAAGGAACATAATAGTGGCACTTATTAGGCAATTGGTGAAGGGAGCTAGGGGGAAATGGAATAATATGCCACGAAATAGTAAGAAAGAATATATTTTTGGGGTCCACAAGTGTGACACATGGAAGCACATCATACTGTTTGAGGGATAGGATATTAGATAAAAATATGTCGACTACTTTGAGAGACCCCTGATAGGAGGAAGTTTGAAATGTCAAAGTTATGATAGCTTTCTATGTGGAGTAGATATGTTCTAGGATGGAAATGCTTCAAACTATTTAGAAAAAATAGTATCGAGATATCATCAATTTCTTTTTTTTTGGAGGACCTTCAGCTTGCACGATGTAGTTGTGATATGATTACAAACTATTGGATTGTCAAGGGGGGGAGTTGTTAAAGAAAGATAACATAAGCTACTATGAAGGAGACCCTAAACTTGTCATTCCTCCAAGAAAAACTCTAATATAGCCATTGTAGATGGTAATGATTGTCTCCACCTTTTGTTGTTTTACCAAGGGGATATCTCAAGCATAATTTCTTTTTTCAATGCAGTGATCCATGCCTTTGGTTAAAGTCTTTGCTTTAGCAAGCACATATCCTAAAATCAACAAATATTTGTTTAAGGGGTTTCATATTCTATGCAAGGACATGGACTGTAAGTTTTAACCCTGTATAATTAATCTTTGCAAACATATTTTTAATAAAAGAATAAAAGATACAATGGAAAACACACAAATTTACACAAAGATTTTATCCTGGGAACCCAAATCCGAGAAAACCAACAAGTTTTTTTTTCATATAGTTTTTGGTACAATATTACAATACAATATATATCTTGAGGCATATATGAACTGGAAATCCAACCATAGTTCCTTAACCGAAACTAAAAAACCACCATGCACCATAAAATTGCTTTTAACAAAACCGTGAGCCAAAAATCGCCAAAAACACACTCAAAAAAACCACCCAAAATTTTTTTGGGGGGCGTTGCCCCGAACATGCAGAGGAGGCTCCCACCCTTGCGTTCCCCCCTTAGGACCCCCCTAATTTTATTGGTGCATAGAAGTCATGCAAATAATAACACATACCCAACATGGACTTCCTCATAACCCTCCCTTGTGGTTTTGAGGGTAAGTTTTTCTAAATGTCTACTAGTAAAAATCTCCTTTTTTCCATTTCCAATTCTAAAAGTATATTTTAGTTTTTGTTTGCTATTCTCTTTTATTTCTTTCCCAAATGGAATCATCAGCATTTTAGCTCATTTGTGGGTTTCTTCCTTGTGCATTTTCCACTTAAGGCTTCTCGTTTGGAGTAGTTGTAAATCTTCATCTTGAGTCTTGCAAAATAAATGATGACAACTGCAAGGGGTAAGTCCTTTTCTTGTTAACTATGCACTTTTGAAGCACAAATATGTGTAATAATGAATTGGAGATAGAACTTATATAACCAAGGTTGGTTCCTTAAAATATGCTTCTACTCTAATTTATCAATCCTAATACGACTTGTGATGGTAATCCATTTCCCCATGCTTTAATTTATTCATATTTTATCTCGACGTAACGAAGAAGATTTGTTTGTCCACGAGTTATCATGTAGGTTGGATATTATCATCGTTAATTCTCCCCTTTGAGAAATAATTAGGGCATCATTAATTATGTTGGCAGACTCATGAAGATCAACTAAATTTAAGGAGGAGCGAGCAGCAAGGTACCACCCGTATGCTTCATGCCCCAATAACACTCCATTTCTATGAGGCTCAACCCACTCATTTGTACAATGAGGCATGGATGATGACACATTCCAAGGACACATGGTATGGGTTGTGGCAAGGAACCATGGAGAACGGGAAAATGGGGGAATTCCATCTTACCGTGTGTACAAGACACTTGTTAAGATTGCAAGGCATTGCTCTTGCAGGGAAGTTATCAAATTGAGGGATCTTGATGCCAAAAACCCCAATAGTAGAAACACACTGGCATGACACATGGATGGATAGTAGGGAGGTAAAGAGTCGAAGCATCAGAGAAATGGGGCATAAAATGATTGAGATACATGGCATAGGAGGAGCACTAGATCTTTGGATGCTTGCAGGAGCGTTGGACACATCACGTGGAGCACCCTTGTATTGTAGATATGTTTGTATATGAAATCACCTTGGAGCTTGACAAGTGTACTCTTAGAGTGTAGAACTTGACATGTGGGCCCACTTGTGTTTTGTATGTTCATTATAGAGGATTGTTCTCACTTTATATTGTTATCCTCCCTCACCTCTCATATAAATAAAGGAAGGGAAATTTCCTTTCAATCATCATATAGCGCACTAGGGTTTGTTAGAGGATTCTTAGAAATTCCTAACGTTATGGTTTCTACCCTAAGGAGGCAAGAGTTTGGTGATAAAGCATAGGGTTATTCTTATTGAAGAAGAGAAGATAAATTGTCTTGCCAAAAAGGCTTATTAGCGTTAACGCTAACTTATGGAAAATCCTTAGTGGGACTAAGGTTTTCTTGATTTTCCATAGATATGGTTATGGAGAGCTTGGAGGGTTGTACTATCTTGTTGTATGCTAAGAGTTTGTATTTCAATTGCATCCCTTGTATATACATATGAAGTGTACAGCTATCCAAAATTGTCTTACTATAAATGTAATAGTCAATTACCATTGTCTTCATGATTGGGTAATTTCCAACACTTGTACGCCTTGTTGATTTGACATCATTTAAAGCTAAAATTGTTGAAGGCTTTGACATTAATATTGAAGAATATTGAGCAGATTTAATACCATCTTAGAATATATTTCACATTTGTGTAATGTTTGATAAGATTACCCCAAATAAATCAAACTTGTTGACACATATTGAGTATTTTTTCTCTTCCGTTACCTTATTGATTAGGGTTGGAAATAGTGAAATCTCATTCATTATATGTTATTGTAAATTATATTTTAAATCAACCATCAAATTGATAATTCACAAGAACTATATCTTAAAAAAACTTTACCAAAAAATAAAATTTGTGATAGTGAGATTCGTACATCCATTATTTTTCTATCATTTCAAATTAGTAATGTTTCATGTTAAAAATTAATAATGAATTATTCACAAAAACTAACTCATCTTTCCTTACAAAAACTATTCATGCATTTATAAATTTTTATCATGACAACCCAACATTATCATTTAAATATATATATATAAACATATGATGATTAAAATAGATACATAACAAGAGATGGATTTGATTTCAACAACCTACTCGTAAAAGAGAGCCTACTAGTAAAAGGGAGAGAGAGTTGGTTGGTTGAGTGCATGCTTTCTTTTGAAGGAGTGAAGTTGTTAATACATTGATAATATGATCTACCCGCTCGTTGGTCTCATTCAATTGAGGAACAACATTGGAAATCTAAGAAGGGATCCATCCATATAGTAAAAAGATGGTCCAAAAGAATTAAGGGTCACCTCTAAGATAACAATTCATGCCTGGGATATGTAAATATGGAGGTTGATGGTGTTTGTGGCAACCTCGATTATAATTTTTGCTTATGTAAATGTTGCATGTAATTTTGTATTTCAAAAAAGAATGAAATGAAAATGGGCCGAGTAGGGACACATATTCTATGGGAAAAGATGGAGGTTGATGGTGTTTGTGACAACCTCGGTGATAATTTTTGCTTATGTAAATGTTGCATGTAATTTTGCATTTCAAAAAAGAATGAAATGAAAATGGGCCGAGTAGGGACACATATTCTATGGGATTGAGGATGGATTTTGTTGGGATATTTAGTTTTCCTACTACAAAGGAAAAATATGAATGGAGGGACAGCCATTAAAGGTTGGTAGTTGTGGTTTAATGGCATTGATGTTAAAATTTATGGGTTATATTAATGTACATAGACCCACATTGCTTAGAGAATGAGATAAGATAGAAAAAAAAAGGGACAAAAATTCAATGAAAAACAAGAGATCGCAGGCACTACGGGAGAGATGTCTAATGTTGTTCAAGGACCAGTAGTTGTTATAGAACTGGTCCCCCCAAGCCACCAGAAAGTGAGAGATGTGTAACCAATATTTAAACAAAAATATAACATTAAGTGCAAATATCTTTTAATTTATGTCCAAATTTTCCCAAAATATAGACTAGGCCCACAACTTTTCATAAATTGTCTTTTAAATACCAAGAGTACAAAACATCTAGTTGATCCGGATTTAAACAGGAATGCAAAAAATTATAGATATAACCATAAATGCAGAGGTGCAGCAGAAATAATACTTCATTTCATTAATGTAAAATACTGAAATATGCTTACAAACAGATATGGAAATAAACCAGTTAGGGTGATGGTAGTTTATCTCTGAGAAGAGATGTAGCGGCTACATGCCTCTAAACTGTCTTACAATGAGACTCAAAGGCCTATTTATTGTTGAGAAACAATGGAAAACCATAAATATCCAAAAACCTAACCCTAGGAGATGAAGCGCTAAACTATGGGCCCCGTTTTGGGTAAATTGGTACATCAACTTCTTGGGGTCGTAACTTTGGCATACGATCTTTGTTTGACGCGCACAACACCTCGTTAGAAAGATCTATCCAAGGACTACAATTTTGGGATGAGAAAAATCGGTCCATTACTGCATGTTGCTCCCAGTTTTCCCAGAAAAAAACGTCGTTTAGGGCCTCAAAACGACTCCGAAAGTTCCGGACCCGAAAAATTGCTAAAAATAGTAAATTGTGCTACAATTAAGGAAACTAAAAAACTAAAAGAGATAGTTGTGGGGGTCCAAGTGGAATAGGTGGGTGGCCACCAACATCCACCTGGATCATTCCTCCCCCCTTAGGAAGCAATGGTCCCCATTGCGTTGAGTTCCTCCATGAGATGAGGAAACTTCTGCTGAACTTGGTCCCTGGTGAGTTGTTCTGCAACCTCTGATGTGTCCAGTAATGGTGGGAAGCATGGTCGAGGGCAGTCCACATTGAACACTCGGTGCAAGCGAAGGAATGGGGGAATTTTTTGCTCCAAATCATTGTTTCCCACAGCCTTGGTAATGGTGTAAGGACCATATCGAAGTGGTCTCAGCTTCTAATGGGATCTTGCAAGGCGTTCTTTCTGCAGATGTAACTAGATTTTTTCGCCCACCTGAAACTTGTGTGGTACCTGATGTTGATCATGTCATTGCTTGTACTTGGCATTTTCCAAAATGGAGCGGCGATATATCGACCCGTTGGGTAGAGCTTCTCTAGGAGTTAGATCAAATGAATGCTTGACCTGGCAGTGCAATGGTACCCCTGTGGGTGAGGAGAAGATGTTCCTGTATTCTTTCATGACCGTATCCATTTACTGTTGTTGCTGCGTGGAGGAACCCTTCGTCGGGGTCATGGATGTGGCAACGATCTTCCCCTTACTTTGAGAGCGAACTAGATAGAAAATAAATTTCCTAGTCTGGGAGATGATCTTACTGCCTTTCTTAGCAGAGACCAAAGAATTGGCGGTAGGTGGGGCTACCTCCAGTATCCTGTATAATGAATTACCTAAATAAGTAATAACAGTGCGAGGCCTTGACTCATACACAGCATGTCGCTTCCACAAGTATGGTTGGCCTAATAATACATCACAAACATCAATAGGTGCAACATCACACGATACCTCATCTATGAAGGGCTTGATGTTGTAGGGAAGGCGGCACTGCTGGCGGACGTGGAGATCTCGCCCTTGGTGAAGCCACCCGATGTTGTACGGTTGCGGCTATGGTGTGGTCGGTAGGCCCCGCCGCTTCATGACCTTCGCTTAAATGAGTTTCTTTTGGCTCCCACTGTCAACAATGAATTGCAATGACGAACCCTTCACCCACATCTATGAGTGGAAAAGATGCTCCCCCTCCTCTAGATCTTCGAGCTCATTCTTTTGGACCTTGGCGGTGGCAACAATGGCACTAGGCTCCGCATCAATGATTTTCTTCCCTTTGTCATTTCCATTGTCGAGTTCTAACTCAGTGTTGGAACATGCATCTGATTCTGAAGCCTTCAACTCGGCTAGCAGCGACTGCTTGGTCCGACACTCACTTGTGTTATGAGTGGGGCTCTTATGGAACTCACACCACTTTCCTGTGTCCTTCTTCGACTTCGTGGTGTTGTTCTTTTCTTGTGGCTTCGACAGGTTGTCTTGGGTCACCCTGCCTTGGCTTTGTCCTTTGTTCTTCGGATTTGCAGATCCAAAGTATCGCTTCTTCTATTTAAACTTCTGCTCGATCTTGACAGCGTAGCTGTATGTCATGCCGAGGGAGGAGATGTTCAGGAACTCCATCTCATCCTGGATGTACCTGTATAGGCAGCTATGGTATTTGAGTACCAAATGCAGCTCAGAATCCTTGATACCCAACTTTTTTCGAAGGGTATGAAAAATATTTGTGAACTTCGACACATCTTGGTCCCTTCCCTGTCGCAGTGTGGTCCACTTTATGTATTTATCCTCATAGCTTTTGACAGGGTAGTATTGTTCCTTGATGGCATCCTAGAATGAATTCCAAGTGGGTGCGACTGAAAATAGTGAGACCGTACTTTCATCCTTCTGCTCGTAGTAGGTTTCCCACTAGTCCTTGACGTGGGGCGCTGCTTTGAGAAGTGCAAAAGTGATCTTTTCCCGGCTGGAAAAATCATGAACAGAAAAATAACCTTCTAGCAGATTTAACCATTTATCTACGGCATTTGCGTCTATCTAACCCTCGAATATGTGGATTTCAAAGTTAACTTGTACCTTAAAGGGTGTGGCATTTCTAGAGTAGATGTTGGAAGTAGATGCGTCGCCCCTGGGAGCTGCTGAAGGATCTGGGCAAAGTTTTCCATCATTGCATTCCTTAGTCGCTCGAGGGCTTCTTCGAGTAAGATTTTGATAGGATCTCCTGCCCCCTCGTCTTTCTTTTCATCCGCCATGGGAGGTCGTCGGGATTTGCGAAGCTTGTCTTACAAAGGTTCGACCACTTCAATCCCTAACTCATATCCTGACCTCGTTGGGGACATGCAAAGAAAAACAGAGAAAGAGAAGACCGCTCTGATACCACTGATCTGAATTTAAAGAGGAACGTAAAAAATTACAGATATAACCATAAATACAGAGGTGCGGCAAAAATAATACTTCATTTCATTAATGTAATATACTGAAATATGCTTACAAACGGAAATGGAAATAAACCAGCTAGGGCGATGGTAGCTTATCTCTACGAAGAGATGTGGCGGCTACATGCCTCTGAACTGTCTTACAATGAGGCTCGAATGCCTATTTATTGTTGAGAAACAATGGAAAACCCTAAACATCCAAAAACCTAACCCTAGGAGATGAAGCACAGAACTATGGGCCCCGTTTTGGGTAAATTGGTACATCAACTTCCCGGGGTCATAACTTTGGCATACGATCTTCATTTGACATGCACAATACCTCGTTAGAAAGATATGTCTGAGGACTACAAATTTGGGATGAGCAACATCAGTCCATGGACCCATGTTGCTCCCAGTTTTCCCAAAAAACATCGTTTAGGGCCTCAAAATGACTCCGGAAGTTCAAGACCTGAATAAGTGCTAAAAATAGTAAATTGTGCTACAATTAAGGAAACTGAAAAACTGAAAGAGACATTTGTGGGGTTCCAAGTGGGATAGGCGGGTGGCCACCAACATCTACCTAGATCACTATTTGTCCCAACTATAAAACAAATAAAACTATAAATGCTTCCAAAATGGTCTATTCTAGAAGTATAAAGTACCCATCACTTCAACCCCCACTGAATTGAACTGAAGCTATGTATCACAAATGCACATTCATACCTGCACATATAAATAGTTGATGTATGTTAGCCATAATTGTTGTGTTATTCAACAATTCAACCCATTGTGTTCAATAAATGACACCCAACCCATTAAATTCAATAAATGACACCCAACCCATTAAATTTCTCATTAAAACAGATCAAAGCACATGGATCAACCATAACAAATTCCCAGTCATTGGATCACATCCAAATCAATCCATATCACACATTCAAAATTGAGAGATTGCAATCCATGTCAATCCTTGCTACCAATCAAATTCAAGTGAAAAAAACTATAAAAGAGATTCGACCCTTGCTAAAGTTGCATTTTTAACATTCAAACTATTCATTAGCCCTGGAGACATATCATCACAGAAAATTTCACAGTATATTCAGTTATTTATTTCAGTTTTTGTACAGTTTAATTAAGGTAATTATCACAATTTTGTTTAAGTTTCTCATAATGGTGATTCTTTGTCCAAATTGATTGAAGCTTACCAGTATTTATTTCAAATTTACATATTGATTGATCTTTGTTCTAAGTCATTTTCTCTTACTTCTCTTATTGTTCTTATTGTTCATTGAATTTAAAAAGAGTACAGAGATCAACAAGTGTTCTAAAGTATCCAAAGAAAACAGTCAACATTGATCTCCTATGACTACTATAAACAAACAAATGACTATTATCAACAACCGAATTAGAAATTTCACTTCAAATTTCAAACCTCAACATATTGTTAACATTGTGTCACACTATTCCCTCTATGGACAGAATTCTAACCAGAAACAAAGTGAAAGAAAACCCCAAAATTTTGGATCAACCAAAAAAAGTGGGAAGGAAATCTAATAACGAAATAAGGGACGAGGTCGTAGCCAAAGAAATGGCTCTAGGAACACAACAGCCAATGGACTCCTTTCTTGGTAAATAGACAGGAAGCAACGAAAAATCTCAGCATAAAGAAAAGGGAGGGCCACACCAAAAAACTAGTAAGTAATGATTGTGTCTCTTGGAATTGTCGGGGTCTTGGAACTGCCTTTAAAATCAACGCAGTCAGAGATATAATAAAAAAGGAGCAGCCAGACATCTACATGATCCAAGAGACCAAAACAAACAAGCAAGAAAATCAAAAAATGATCCAAAAACAAAAAGATTATGAAGGAACAGCACTAGAAGCTACAGGAGCTTCAGGAGGAATATGCACTATTTGGAACAAAAGGAAATGGGATTTAGTCAATCAAAAAATCATCACACATTGGATTAGAACAGATCTGAAAAATATCAACACAAAGGAGCAATATTTCATTATAAATGTTTATTCTCCAAACCATTATAGAGATAAAGAGCAATGCTAGAAGTCGGTGAAAGAAGAAATAGCAGAAAGACAAAGTGGGAATCTAATTTTGGGAGGAGACTTAAATCTGATTAGGAATACAGATGAGAAATTTGGTGGGAAATTCCACAATGACCCATCAAGAATAGCACTGGAAGAAATAATAGAAGAACAAAAACTAATCGACATTCCTCCAAGCAATGGAAAGTACACTTGGAGCAACAAAAGAACAGGAAAAAACAACATAAAGGAAAGACTGGACAAAATTCTTATCCATGAAAATATAGCAGCAGCCTACTCTATTGTGAAAAGTAAAATTGTTCACACTTCAGCATCAGATCACAAGGTGGTGGTATTGACCTTGGGTAAGCTGGAAAACCAAGGACCTCTCCCCTTCAAGTATAATAAAATATGGGACAGCAAAGAAGATTTTGGCAAACAAATCAAGGAAAGCTGGAAAACAAGTGTAACAGGTTCACCCCAGTATGTGTGGGAAACAAAGTTAAAGAATCTAAGAATTCATTTAAAAACCTGGGCAAGAGAAAATGATCTCCGAGATAAAGCAAACAAAATAGAACTACAAAAAAAATGGATAAAATAAGTAAGGAAAGAGAGAGCAAGGAAGAAAGTGAGCAGGACTATTTACAAGAAAAAAGAATTTTTTTTGGAAATATACAAGCAAAACCGGTGAGAAGAAGAGGAAAGCAGGCAGAAATCTAGATGTCTATGGTTGAAAGCAGGAGATAAAAACACAGCTTTTTTCATAACACAATGAAAATAAGGAGATCTGGAAATCAGATTGAGCAGATACAAGTAGAGGGGCAAGAAATAAAAGGAATTGAAGAAATTAAGAATGCAGCCCATAACCACTTCAAACGACTACTCTCAGCTAGTGATCAGCAAGCTGATAGTGAAGAATTTTTGCAGCAAATAAACAAAAAAATCAGCAGAGAATTAGACAAAGATGTCACTGAGGAGGAAGTCAGAGAAGCAGTGTGGAGTCTACATCCTGATAAAGCTCCAGGACCGGATGGCTTTACAATAGCTTTTTACAGGACACATTGGGAAACTATCAGGAAAGATTTAATGAGAATGATCAAAAATGCCTTCAAAAATAACAAAAATTGGGGGAAGTACAAAAGCCTCCTATTTGGCCCTCATTCCCAAAGAGCCTAATCCAGCAACCTTTGGAAGATATAGACCTATCTCTTTGTGTAACTCGTCCTACAAAATAATCACCAAAATTCTGGCAAATAGAATTAAAAAAATTCTGCCAACAATTATATCAGAAAATCAAGGTGGATTTGTTCCAAGAAGACAAATCACAGATAATGTGATAATTGTACAGGAGGCCATTCACAGTAGCATTCAAAGAAAAGAAAAGGGAATGGTCATCAAGTTAGACATGGCTAATGCATTTGATAGAGTCAATCATAAATTTCTTGTAGCAGTCCTCAAAAAGTTCGGCATCTCAATAAACTTCATAGAGACCATTTTGGCATGTATAACAAATCCTTGGATAGCCCCTTTAATTAACGGAAGGCCAAGTAAATTTTTTCAAAGCTCTAGAGGATTGAGACAAGGATGTCCTCTCTCCCCCTTCCTTTACATTATAATGGCAGAATCTCTGAGTGCCCAGCTAGAAAATCAGAGAAAAAAAAAATAGGTATTCAGATCTCAAGAGGAGTCAAAGATATAAACCATTCTCTTTTTGCAGACGATACCCTCCTCATAGGGGGAGCATCTTGCATCATTGCAAAGCGATTCAAAAAAGTTTTAGATGAATTTCTCTCTGTCTCAGGAGGACTTTTAAACAACAACAAATGCAGAATCTACAGCTGGAATATTCCTACAAATACGATGCAGAGAATCTCACAAATAATGGAAATACCTGTACAAATAAAATGGAATCACTTCATTTATCTTGGGCTTCCATTAGCAAAGGAAACGGTCAAATCAGAAGTTTGGAATAAGCATGTGGAAAAAATGAGGGGAAAAATTCAGAATTGGGGAATGATGTGGCTCAACCTGGCAGGAAGAATAATAATGATTAAGGCTCTCCTTTCGACTCTGCCAATATACCAGTATGCAATAATAATGGCTCTGGCAAGTGCCCACAAGCAAATGGAATTAATAATCAGAAGTTTCCTCTGGCAAGGAGGAAAACAAGAAAATAAAAAATTCAGCCTAGTTCGGTGGGAGCAAGTTACTCTTCCCTATGAGAAAGGAGGAATAGCAATTCGATTACCAGGATTAATGAATATTGCTCTAGGGACAAAAATAATCTGGAGATTGATAAATGGAAAAGATCAGTGGTGGGAAAAAGCTCTAACAAGGAAATATCTAAATTGTCAAAGGACAAAACTGCTCTCTGAAATAATTCCAGAACGGTCCTGTACCCAAATATGGAAATTGGTGAAAAAGACCCTCCCTCACATAAGAGATCAAATATCTAAAAATCTTGGCAATGGAGAAACAATTTCTATATGGGATGATAGAATAATGGGGAAAAACCCTCTAAGACAGCAGCAAAATCTAAGAGGATTGCAAAATTGGATGGAAGAAAAAAATCTCAACACTTTATACTCAATTTCTGAGTGGGATCAGAATAATTGGATAAAATGGAGAATGTCGACTATACCTCCAAGACTGAAAATCCAATGGGAAGCATTGAAAATTCTACTAGTAGGGGAAGTGCCTATTAATAAAGAGGAACAAGATGAGTTTGTTTGGGATCCAAGCGGTGGAAACTATACAGTGAAATCAGGATATAATCATCTCCAAAAATACAACAGCCATGATGACTGGAATCTTTGGAAAGCAGTTTGGAAAAATGAGTGTTTGCCCAAAATCAAAATTTTCATATGGTCTCTACTGAAAGGTAAAATTCTCACAGCGGAAAATTTAAAAAAAAAAGGTTTTCAAGGGCCCTCTAAATGTGTCATGTGCCAAAGGGAGGAAGAAACAATCCAACACTTGTTTATGAACTGCATGATGGCGAGAGAGTGCTGGAAGCAATTGATAAGCCCTCTAGATTTAAGCATAAGCTCCTCAACTCAGTTGACAAATCTTCACAAAAATTGGGGAAAAAGCTACCCTTACACTAAGAGGAAAAAAGTCACAATAAATAGAATATGGAAATGCCTCCCCTCCATTTTATGCTGGAAAATATGGTTAGCTCGAAACAAGTGTATATTCAAAGGAAAAAAACCAAGTATAGGGAAGATTCTATCAAAAACTTGGAGTCAAGTTTCAAAAATAATAAGTACAAATGGAGCAGCAAGAATGGACCAGAACAGCTTACAACAAGAAGAAAAAGACTGGTACAGCAAAGCTTTAATAGAAAACAAATCAGAAGCTTTAAAAAAAAAAACAAAGACATTGCAAAAAACAAGAAGTGGAAATTACGTATGAATGATATGGAAATGGCCGAGTGGATGAAAGAACAAAGGAGGTACATTCTATTCTTTGACGGAGCCTCAAAAAACAACCCAGGCAGAGCAGGAGCAGGTGGTTTAATTCTAGATCCAAATGGTAAGAGAATAACAACCTATGAATGGAGCCTAGGAGAGATGTCAAATAACAGGGCTGAAGCATATAGTCTACTGCTAGGCACAAAGATTTTAAGTAAAAAAGGGATAAAGGATCCAATAATAATAGGGGATTCGGCAATCATAATTGTAGCTATGGAAACTGGAAAGGATTTCAAAAGTTCAGCAATTAGCAAAATAAGTCAGAGAATCAGAATAAGCACAAAAAATCTGGGAAACATATCCTTCAAGCATGTTTTAAGAATCCAAAATAAGGATGCTGACAATTTTTCCAACAAGGCAGTGGAAAGGCAAGTAGGGACTGTGAAAGAGAACAATGAAATATATGAAGAAAATATCCCATAATTCGATATCACATGAAGTGTGGAAAGAAATATACAAGTGGACATATTACATCAAATCAAGAAGCAGAACTAATGAAGTATGCAGAAATGATATTCAGATTATCAAGTGCTATCTACCTCGCACAGAGCAGGGGATCCTTTCAATCCCAAAAATGATCCATTACAACACAAATCAAGCTAGCAGGCATCCTTCAACTCTGACTAAAGAGGTTATTTGTCATATCAAACATCATCAGATCCGAAATGGTTTCGATTGTCAAATACAGAATATGGTGGACACCTATGCAGTCAAGGGCAATCGAAATACGTAGGATACCTGTAGCATCAGGTATTCTCACCACCCAGAAAACAATAAATTGAGGCATCCGCGCAGGTATTTTCATCACTGGGTAAGAGAAAAGCATCTTGTAAGTATCTCAGTAAGCAATTCAAGTAGTATCTTTGAAGCTATTAGTAATAAGCATCAGAGCCATCAGCAGAATCGCTCTTCAGTTCTCCTCATTCCGCAGTCGGATTTTTCTCAGCAAAGTTTAGTAGCAGAAGGATCAAGTGCAAACTGTGCACTGAGATATAATCTTCCCGTCAATCCACCGATTGAAGGTAATAGTAACTTCCCCTTATCTAGCTTCCATTCTCGGAATAAGTATCATTGACTATTTATTTTCAAATACTCTCATTTCGATTCAAACTATAGAGAAGCAACCCTATCTGATTCGTATCACTCATTCTCACCCTGCTCCCTTCATAATCATAAGAATTCAGAGCCTCCCCTCATCCCTGCGAAGATATCAAAACTCTACCCTTGAGAAAATAGAGCTCCTTCTCTCCCTGCCTTATAAGCAGTCCACCACTTCGCCCTCTAACTGTTATTGGATTTCAAAATATCTACAGCAATGTAGGCTTACCAAGGAATTACTGAAGAAAGCAATCATAGTCCAGAACAACGACAAAAGCAACAGAGACAAAAGAAACAAACAGTCAAAGTTAAGAGCACATCCTCTAAGCAAAGAGAAAACAATTGAAAAAATAAAACAGATGAAAAAAAATGTCTTGCAACCCGTTGGAGAAAGCAGAGAAGAATGAGAGTTGCCTGACCTACAGGGCCAATAGATTTATGATTGGCCATTTCAACCAAGCACTTAAGGACCTCAGAGCCGAGATGAAGACAATCAATGTTTATAAGCAAAGAGACATTGATAATCAAAAAGCTGAAATTGAAGACTTAAAGGACAAATGCAAGCACCTGGAAGAAGTTGTGGATTATATAAAAACATTAAATCAAAGTCAGCAAGGAGAAACCTCCTCCAGGTATAGCAAGAAACGGGGACATCAGCTGGAAGAGTCGGTGAATCAATTCTGGTGAATGTGGTGTAATCTTATTTCTCTATGCAGTGCAAATTTAGTTTTTTACTAGGGCGGTTTGTTAGGCAGTATGCCACTTTAGCTTTCGAAAACTATAGAAACAAGGTGTCAAATGTTGAGGCAGGGACTACACTCCCATTTTGTGCCCCACATGAGAACCAACTCCCTCCGGAATGTAAAAGGACTTAGTTCTTGTTTTTCCCTTTTGTAATACAAAAAGTAATTGATCTTGTTAAAAAAAAAACATTGTGTCACACTATTATTGATATATTTCTTTCCAATACCATTGCAGATAATATTGATCGACACCATTTGCAATATTTTTTTCTTCATGTGATTCTGTTAAACTCTTGTTTAATGAGAGTGATGAATATATAATGACAACTTGAATTTTGACTCAATTTGATTACTAGGATTAGATCTTAGATCCGATGGTTATTGTTATCTCAGACCTTCACTCAAAGATATTCAAGTCGCTCAAAGAAGGACAACATTAGAGGCACTTAGGAAGGTTGCACACTGCCACCACCACAACTCTTCCTCCCACTTTAATCAGGTTATTTTCCAACACAAGGAAGGGAAACCCTATAAAAGATTATTTATGATATCCTTTAGAAATAAAAGGGCAGTGGAACTTTCCAATACCAGCGCCTAAGCCATTGAGCTATGGAGTCAACATCTAGGAACAAGAGGGTTTGAATATAATGGGGAAGACATAATTATGCCATAATTAGTTGAAAACATATTTTTTCAGGTTATGCAGGGACAAGTGAGAGCCCTTGTACAAGATGCATGATTACAACCATGAAATTACAGCCAAGTAATAATGTGCAATTGTATGAACAATTAAAGAAATAGCCACAATATGAAATCCAAGATGAAATAGACAAAGTATAGGACAGTCATTGTATAGAACGAACAACCAACAATACATCATATCTTCACATTTTATTTCATCCCAAGAGAGTGATAAAATACCACAGATAATCTTCTTCCTTAGTTAAAACAACCCTCAAACATGGAATGAACAACCCTAACCAGAAAATTAAATCATCGAACTCCTTTAGTTATCCAATGTTACATAAGGTATTAGGGAGGATTTCACCTCAACCCTGACATCTTCATGTTGGAGCAAGAGAACCCTTCCTCTGTGCTGGTGAGATAAGAAAGGCCCATGAAAGTGAAAAATGGACTGTGTATTTTCAAGGTATATTGGTTATCCTAGAACCTCAATAGAACCTTTACATAGGCAATCCTAGAGCTTCCTTCATTCCAGGATAGTGTTATCTATATGAATAAAAATATTGGAAAACTAACAAGCATTACCACATTAGGAGAATCACTAACCATTAAAAAGAAATTGATCGAGTTTTATGTTTGTAAAGTCAGTGTTCATGGACATGAGGCTCAACATTTTTAAAGGAAATTAGCAACTCAATAAAACCTTTACTAAGGAAAGCCTAGAGCTTCCTTCATGCCTGGAGAGTGTTATATATAGGAATAAAAATATTGGCAAACTCATAACCATTCCCACAATAATATAATCACTAACCATTACTAAGGCAAACCTAAATCTTCTATTGAGTTTTTAAAGTCCTTTAGCAAGGCAAGCCTATAACTTCCTTCAAGTGTGGAGGTTTTTATCTATAGGAATAACAATATTGGCAAACTAAGAACCATTCCCACAATACGAGAATCACTAACCATTAAAAATAAATTGATTGATTGAGTTTTATGTTGGTAAAGTCAGTGTTCATGGACATGAGGCTGAACATAAAGCAATTTATAAAAAAGAACTAGACCATATTAGCATATTAACCAAAAAAGGATCCAGGTGTCACTTATTTTATTTGAAATTCCTCCAACGTCTACATCATTTTATTATAACGCATAAAGCATTTTATCCAAAACATTTATTGATATAATTGAAGACAGACAACTAATTCTAGGTCAATTTCAACACACTAGCAATAATTTTCCAAGTGCAAATATAGCTGTGGTATTTTAAGTGGAAAAACAAGTTATCAAAAAAGAAATTAATTGATCATATAGTTGAATATATACAACAAATTCCTTTTGTAGATTTTATTTTTGAAGGATGTTTTCAAAAAGGCATATGTATGAAAATTTGTTAAGTTGCTACTATTTTTAATTATGAATTGTCACTATTATAATTCATGTTATTGCAAAAAATTTATTGAAATTTGCTAGAAATTCTGAATAAACTTACATGTTGTTAATTGCATGTAGGAAAGCAGAAATACTATATCTTGTAGGAAAGTAGAATTTCAATTATTTTTAACTAAATGTGTGCAATAAATGTGTATGTAGTTGCATCTATGGCAAGAGTTAGTTATGTTTCTCATACAAGGAGAAGTGGCGGTGAGTGACCAGGGGTGCCCAACTGTGATGCCCTTCATAATATGAGGACAAGACAAATGATGTGAATGTAAACAATGCTCCCAGCAATGTTATTTAGGATGACCATGCGGTAGAAGCTGATGTTGTCCCACCATCAACCACCGATCCATCATCAACCACATTCCAAGGGGAAATTTCAACTAAGAAGATCAGCACTATAAGAGGTTGGACAAAAGAAGACATGTTAGCTGCAATTGACGACATAGAGTTTAACGGATATTCAGATTGGGCATCTACAAAAAAACATGGTATTCCTCCCTCATCAATACATTATTGGATAAATGGGCTCACTTGTACAAAACGTAGAGGGCCTATTACAGTTATGACTGAAGAGGAGGAGGCCGAGGTGGTTGAGTGGTGTAAGGAGATGACCCAATTAGGACATGGGCTAGAGTTGATACAAATCAAATCCACAGTTGCTCAAATTTGTCAGGGGATGCCAAATCCATTTAAAGAAGGGTTTCCTGGTAAATCATGGTGGTTTGGGTTTAAAAGAAATGCATCCAGGCCTTGTATTGCGTAAAACTAAGGGCCTTCATAGAGACAGAGCTTTAAATCTATGCCCTGCAATTATGTCTAAGTTCTATGACACTCTTTCTAGTGCATACAATAAGTATTCTTATGTTGCAGACCATATATGGAACTATGACAAAACATGTTTACAAGAAGGAAGGAATTGTGGCATGTGGGTAATTGCTAAGAAAGGGAACCGAAATGTGCCAAATATTTTTCCTAAGAGCATGGAGTGGATAACTAGTATATGGTGTGTCAATGCAATTGGCACTTCAATCCCGGGATTTTATCTATTCAAAGGTAAAAACCAACTGAAAAACTATATACAAAATTGTGAACCATGTGCATGCATGGATGACTAAGGAACTTTTTTTAAATTGGATTTTTCACTTTGATGCATCTATACCAGGTGGTGTCTCACTTGAGAATAGACACCTATTGATTTTAGGTGGTCATGGAAGCCACATTGTTGTGCAAACAATTGAGGAGGCAAACAATTTGGGCATCAACCTGTTAACATTTTCTGCTCATACCACTCATAGATTGAAACTCATTAATGTCAGTGTGTTTGGCCCTTTAAATAACTATTTCAGGTCAGAGTGAGTTGCATGGATGGAAAAGAATCCAGGGGTTGAGGTGAAAAGGGTTGCGCTAGCAGAGCTTGGAAGTAAATAATTTAAAAGGGCTCTCACACCATTAAATATCAAGGTTGGCTTTAAGAGGCCTGGAATATGGCCATTGAATTATGATGCTCTTATGCATGATGGTGGTTGTAGCCAGGTGTTTCATGTATATTTTCAAGAAGAAGGGCATGTCCAAGCAAAGTCAAAATGCAAGAAGAAGTGGATGAATAGGAAGATGCAATTGCAACTAGTAATATAATTTCCCTTTCTCAAGGACACTTATAGGGTGATGATGATGAAAATGTAAGTAAAACACAATATAATCATGAACCAATTGACAGTAACAAGGAGGTTTTTCTACCAACTAAAGCACATGTAACATTTGTTGCTGATATTCTTAATGACTTTATTGATCATGCAACTGACAATGAGAATGTGGTTGAAAAAGACATTGTTGGTATTACACTAGGAAGCAACAATGACTAATTGACATTTCCAAGCCAACTAACCCCACCATCATGGCTGGAAGAAGCCAGGATGAATATAAACAAACATGGTATCTCAAGAACCAGTGAAGAAAGCATGAACATGCCTTCACAACCAACAAAATTGAACAATGAAATTAACCATTTTTTGTGGACAATAGATCAATGGAAGAAGATAGTCACATAATGAGGAACCATATGAAAAGAACGATATAGCTCAATCAGTTGTATTAGATATCGAAAGGAAAGTGTCAAGCAATGACATGCAAGTGGCTGGGAATGAGGAGTTACTTGGTCGGTTCCTAAAGCTACTAGTAGAGATAGTGTCAATGAAAAAAAAACATTGAACACCAAGTAGTCTTCGTTTGGGCTGAAGTTCATAGTTACTAACCTTAGAATACTATAACCCTATTAGTTGAGTCTAAACAAAATAAACTTGAATTCAAGAATTAAAACAAGAAAGAAAAAAAAATCCAAGGAAAAGAAGGCAGCAAGGATTGTTGCAGCACAACTTTGAGCAGAAGAAAGGCTTGAAAGAGAGAAAGAAAGGCAAGAGAAGGACCATCAAAAACAATTGGCAAGGCAGGAAAAGGAAGCAAGAAAGGCTCAACAAATGCTTCAAAGAGAACAAGGGATGACATATATGGTTGACAATGATGCAAGCACAGTTAATGAATCCAGGATGATGTCAACCACATTGGACCAAATTGCAGATAATACACCATTATTCAAAAACCTCATAAGAATTTAATTTCATCGCTATCAGAATGGGGGTTTAACCACTTGTTATATTCCTATCGGTGCAAGTTTTAATCCTATGTATGTTTATCAAACACCTACACTTAATGTAGGGGTTAGTAGCGCAAGTGTGAGTTATGGGTACACAATTCCTCCATGGCTACAAGGGGAAAATTGGACTCATACATATGGAAACAATCCAACACATCATAATCATCCACTGTTAGGTAGGCCAACCTACTTGGATCAATCAAGGAACTTGACAAGTTTTGGCACTGAAGATTCTGGAGACCATCAAGAATAGTGTTGTCACTATGTTTTTTGTTGTAACCACATTATGATGTGGATTTTAGATGGTTTTCCTCTTTTAATTGTCACATGAGGATTTTGTCTTATAATCTATGTCATTTTATTCCATATTGTTGGCAGCATTGTAATCAAAAGCCATTTTAGAAACAACATTCATAGTCTATTAGAATGGATAAATCCTAGTTGAGAATGCAAATGGAATTTTTGTTCTACATTTACATACCAAATGATCCACAACATCACATTTTTCTCTGAGTTGTTAAATAAATGACAAATGAGGGAATAATGAAATCTTGAACAACTCACTTTTTATAATTTGAAAACTCCATAAAACAGTGAACAGTAATAGTAAACAATTTTGGTCGATGCAAACATCATGACTCCATTTATTTTGGTGGTCATTTTCAACCTCCTAATTTCTCCCTCACTATTACAAATTGAAAATGCATTCAATTCCATTTGACTATGCTTATAGGGGATAGCTCTGCTTCCATTGCAATTGGATTAATTAGAAACATTGTGACTTCATTGAATTAAAATAATAATAATAATAATCAAACAAATTCACAATTGTATTGTTATGACCAGAGAAGAAACTACGAGGAAAACACAGTGGATGACAAGAAATAATACCACACAATTCAATTTTGTTGATACGTCATGACTCCATTGAATCAAACAAATTCAAAAAAAAATAATCAAACAAATTCACAACTGTCTTTTTATGACCAGAGAAGAAAATGCGAGCAAAACGCAATGGATGACAAGAAAGAATACCACACAATCAATAAAAAAAAGTTGACTTGTCATGACTCCATTGAATCAAACATTTAGAGTTGTGAGGAACGTGGATTATGTTAATTTGATGCAAATAAAAATAAGGATTTACTTAGTTAATAATGACTTGTATGTCCTATAAAACTATTTGCATTGGAAACATTCTGACAGACTTTTTATCGTTACAATGCCTGAGATCTATAGTTAGATTTATCCACTGGGGAAATATATGGACGCTTATAATATCGTTTATATTTGTTAACTAGTTTTCCTCCTTGTGATGGATGTTTAAATAACTTAAAATTTCCACCTTAGCCTGTAAGTTGGAGTGTATTTATAAATTGGCTAGGAGAAAGTATGCAGAATTATAACTTCCTTTGACAACAAACACCAATCAATGGTTTAGTAATTATGAACTTGAACTCTATTTTGTGAAAATATTCTTGACCAGTTTGTTTTGATGGGGTATTTTCAAGATATTTGCTTGAGAGACCAGCCCACCTCAGACTAATATTTATCCCTTGTAACCTTTAGCGGATCCTCTAGATTTAATAATCTGAATAAAGTTAGTTTTAATTTGAAATTTTTTTTCAAAAACTTAAGTATACTTCTAATTTATAATTATGGTCTTATTCATGTGACATTGGTTTAATTTCTTTTTGCAGATGCCTCTAACATATGCGTAGGTTCAATATCTGATTAATGCTTTTTTACAAATTGAAAGCAAGGTATGCTTGTTGCACTGCCCCTGATTCATCTAATCATGGCCTTTATTTTTTTTGTCGTTTAGAGAGTTAGGTAGAATAAAGGTTGATGGTTGAGCTGCAAAGATATTTGTGAGTATAATGAGTTCATCGGTTCCTTTGGTGTAGTCATTTTTCTCAATATAAAAAGGACATCCCATCTAAAAGCTACATATATATGCTTTCTGGTGAATATATTCTAATAAATGTGATGACATATGTAATTGTCAATTTTTTAGGCAGTGAAAGCTCAAGAATCATTAGAGGAACAATCACTTGCTCGTGTTGAAAGGGATGTTAGGTCTAATTTATCTGAGTCATTAACTGGGAAATATGTAAGAGCCTATTTTTCCTGTATTGTTCTTTTTGATATTTTTTTCTCATGTTTATGCATATTGAAACTAGATAGATTAATTTCATGCACCAAGAAAACATAATGGATTAAAATGAGATACACCATGCAAGACTACAAGCTATATGGTGTAAGAAAACATTCATCAATACATAAGCCAAATGACATGGAAAACAAAACATAAAAACTCCAATACATGAAAAACCTATTACACTGTGTGCCATATATATTTCACACTAAGATCGTGACATATTCCATAGGATAAGTTGCATGCCAGGTAGACAAATCTAGGACCTCTAACATGCTTAGCATATAGTATTGCACCATACTTTTGTGCAAGCCATTGAAAAACACCAAGACATGGAGATAGTAATTTGCATAGCACAACCTAAGCAACCCCAAGCAAAATTTACAATGAACTCCAAGCATAAAACTACCGCAAAATTTACAGTGAACCATAAGCATAAAAACACCCCAAAATTCACAGTGAACCCCAATCAAAATTTACAGTGAACCCTAAGCATAAAAACACCGCAAAATTTATAGTGAACCCCAAGAAAACTTTGCAGTGAACCGTAAGAATAAAAACACCGCAAAATTTACAATGAACCCCAAGCATAAAAACACCAAAAAATTTACAGTGAATCCTAAGAAAAATTTACATTGAACCCTAAGCATAAAAACACCGCAAAATTTACAGTGAACCCCAAGAAAAATTCATAGTGAACCTTAAGTAGAAAAACACCACAAAATTTGCAACGAATCCCAAGCAAAACTTATAGTGAACCCCAGGAAAAATGTACATTGAACCCCAAGCATAAAAACACTGCAAAATTTACAGTGAACCCCAAGAAAAATTTACAGTGAACCCTAACAAAAATTTACAATGAACCGTAAGCATAAAAACATCAAAGAGCACAAACTTACTATGGTTTGAATGTGTTTACAAGCATAGAGTTAGAAGTAGGTAGGAAAGAAATCATATCGGATAGCCATCGACGAAGCCACCGAGCAGCACAAACCTTGTTACATCATTGTTGAAGACCTCAACCCTTTTCCATACCTCGCCTACACACCCAACCGAACTTACCTGCAACACAAATCACAAAAGTGTCAAAAAAACTGCAAAAAAACCATCAACCCAAGTGAAAATGCATGAAAAATTCATAGGCAAGAGAAATTACCCTAAAAAAAACCATTAGAGTGTGAAACCTCCATGTCCACTATTGAACTGACTGAAATTTGGTAAAGGGTCGAAAGAAGACAAATGTACCAAGCATTGGTGCACCACGGCCATGGAGCAACAAGTCAGCAAAAATGAAATCGTGAACCGCAACAGGTGAAACCCTAAACCTCCCACAAACCACTCCTCTTAGCAAAGAAACCATTGTAGTGCAATGACCAAAAATCGAGTGACCAGCATCAGGGCATCGGCCAAACAACAATCGGGGCAGAAAAACACCCACACACCAGCCCCAAGCAAAATAACAATGACTCCTCAACATAGTATACCTTAAACTCGAAGTGAAGACCAAAAATGTAAGAAATGAGGTGGGAGTTAATTCCCCAGCTACCATGACAAGTGGGAGGGTGTGTTGGCCATGTGTCGTATGGTTAATTCGGTGGTTTGGTGGTCCTCTTCCTACGTGGCAGGGAGGGCGCACAACAACTGGTGTCCCGCCCCTAGAAGGGAGGAGATCAACAGAAATGTGATCTCTATTGAAATATATATATATATATATATATATATATATATATATATATATATATATATATATATATATATATATATATATATATATATATATATATATATATATATATATATATATATGCATACCCAGGAAATTAAGGGCAAGCACCAAGGTGTTTGGTTTTATGCACACATAGAGACAAGGACAACAATTGTGTAGGGGGAAAAGGGCAGGGAGATAGTTTACAGAAGAGTGAAAGACCAAAAGGCATGCATGGAGAAAAAAAAAGGAGGAGGGGTGTGCATTTTCTTTTCGGCCAGAGAAGACACTTTGAAGGAACATTGATACAGCGTGGAAAAAAATGTATGTATTTATACAGTGGTCAGAGGAAAAATCAATATAGTTTGGCTTGGAAAAGTAGCAAGGCATGGGGAGAAAAATTATCAGCAGTGAGTTTTGGATTCCCCTATGTGGGTGGAATCATTGTGTTTCACATTTTAGGGTGGAGGTGGAGCATCTAGACCCCCTAGATTTTTTGGTTTTCAAATAGTAGAAAGGTGGAGGTGGAGCCTCTAGACTCCCTGGTGTTATTGGTTGTTGAACAACTATGGGGTGTAGGCAGCAAGCCTCTGGATTCCCTATGTGTCTGCTTGATTTCCATTTGGGTTGGTGGGTGGAGGTAGGAGGACTTATGGAGTCCCTATTTCAATCAAGAGTTGGTATTCATCCCTGAAGAAATCCATGTCAATCCCTGGAATTTGTCTCGTGAGTGACAACTGCAAGAAATATCTAGCTATAGTCCATCTACGATTGGGTGGAGAGTTGCAGTCCCCAACTCAATTGTCCATTTTTAGTTGAATTTAAGATCAGTTCTTTTGTGTGTCACCTACCATGGAAATGTATTTATGTTTTTAAACTATTTTATATTGACATTATGTAGTTACATAACTCCTTGTGGCAAAAGAAAATATCTCTAATTGACACTTCTTTATTGTGATTTATGTATTTACATCTTCCACACCAAGAGTGCGCTTATATCTAAAACTATTTACATGAATACTATCCATGTTGGTTGTCACATATTGCCTTAAGTTCATAAGAAATCATTGTTTTTGCAAGGAGTTTAGGCATAAGTGTATTTTAATCTTTGTTGTAGAGAATAGAAATTTTTTGAGGTTAATGGTGTAATATTCCAATGATTGGTTATCTTTTGAAAGCAGCAACAATTGCTTCGATGACCTATGTATACATATATACCCCATATGCATATAAATATTCACATGGGTACTATGCGCATTGTTTAACTTGCTAATACCTAGAGGATGCACTAAAACAACGAGCTATGCCTTGCTTATAGTAAATCCCATCTGGAAACATAGCATCAGGTCGGAACCATAACGTTAGGTTGCAATATCATGGGAGCCATATGTCCACACCCCTCAACCATGAGAAAAAATCAAAAGTAATCGAACGGTGGAATGTCGCGTGGAGATCAATGGTTGAAATTCACATGGGACCACCTCCCCTATGAAATTAGAAGGGAGGGGTGGAAGGGCCTCGCATAACCCTCGTCCATTGGATCAACCTGGGGAGACGGATGTCACGGATCGCTATGGGGGCCCTATTGTAGGTCGTTAGAGGAGAGAGGTAGGACTCCCACCTATCGTTGATCTTGTCAGTGCATAGGAACCATCGGATGTGTGGATAGGTTGCAAGCCATCGGTTGGGCGATGAAATTATTGATGTTGACCCTTGCAAATTACATGAGGATCACAGTGTGCAACCAACTCGACCTATGCCCAACCAATGTCGACAATCACATAATCTGTTGATGCTAATGTTATGGTCGGGTTGGTCAAAAAATATAACCATATAAGTTATATATACATATATATATAGGTCATATTAGATATATCACACTATCATGTCATATATATATCTATATATATATATATAGTGTGTGTGTGTGTGGTAAGGTCAAAGCACATGTTACGCAAGGATTCATATATGGCATATGCACATAGGCTAGTCTCAGTGCTAGTATACAAGTATATGCATTTGGTCAACTTATATTACAACATTAATATATTTTGGACAGGGTGTTGTGGCAGCACGCAAACAGGCACGCACATATGGATTTTATACCCATCGCCTATATGGCCATGACAATGTTGAAGGTAGAATAATTGCCTATGTCGTGAGACAACATACAGTTATATATATACAGTAAATATATATATCCATATATATATATATATATATAGTCGTGCAAACAAAGCGAAGACGAAGGATGATCATGTAGGGTGGAGAACATGGTATGCCAAGTAGGTACCATGTGGAGACCTATTGTAGCGGCTACAACCACCTTCCAAAAAATTTTCCTATGCTTTGTTTTGGAGCCTCCCTCCTAAAATCACAGCATCTCATCTTACACTGACCCAGGTACTTGTTCTTTGAATGAGCTTTAGCTTCTGCTTACGGCTTGTGTTTTCTAAATTTATTTTCTATCTAACTCGCAAGTCGATCTCTTCACTTGGTTTCAACCCGGTCTTGGGCTTGCCTTAGTGAACTGCGCAATCTTTGAGGGAAACCAACCTTCAGTCCAAGAATTACGAAATCCAAGCCAGCAGTGAGCCTTCAGCTCCAAAACTGAACTGTGCAGAGTTAGCTGACATCTTTCCACCAGCTGGGAAATTGCGCAGAGCATGAGAGGCAGCTTGGGCCATTCAGCCCAGAAATTGCGCAG
Source organism: Pinus tabuliformis (assembly GCA_031772625.1). Taxonomy (NCBI): domain Eukaryota; kingdom Viridiplantae; phylum Streptophyta; class Pinopsida; order Pinales; family Pinaceae; genus Pinus; species Pinus tabuliformis. The sequence continues at coordinate 1,012,550,835 of CM062816.1, read as the reverse complement.
AAGCTTTCCCTCAATAGTTTCCCAATGCATGAACTAGTGAGTTGTCTAGTTCCCTCAGGCACTGTTCAATCTCTCCATGCATGCATGGAAACTTTTTCCCAAAAATGCAAAAAATCAAAAAGAGAAAAAGCATCCCTAAAAAATAGGGATCTATTTTTAGCATTCGGAGTTACACTTGAGTTATTTTTGGAAACTGCCGCCAAGTGTCATATATATAGGTCATTTTAGATATATGACACCGCCACATCATATATATATATATATATATATATATATATATATAGTGTGTGTGGGGGGGGTGGGGGGTAAGGTCAAAGCACAGGTTACACAAGGATTCATATATGGCATATGCCCATAGGCTAGTCTCAGTGCTAGTATACAAGTATATGTGTTGGGTCAACTTATATTGCAACATTGATATATTTTGGATAGGGTGTTGTGGCATCATGCAGCTGCACGCAAACATACCCATCGCCCATATGGCCATGACAATGTTGAAGGTAGAATAATTGCCTATTTCGTGAGACAACATACAGTTATACATATACATTAAATATATATATCCATATATATATGAGTCGTGAAAAAAAAGCAAAGATGGAGGATGATCATGTAGGGTAGAGAACATGGTATGCCACGTAGGTACCAAGTGGAGACTTGTTGTAGTGGCTACAACCACCCTCCAAAATTTTTTCCTATGCTTTGTTTTGGAGCCTCCCTCCTAAAATCACAGCAGCTCATCTTACACTAACCCAAGTACTTTTGCTTTGAATGAGCTTTAGCTTCTGCTTATGGCTTGTGTTTTCTAACATTCTTTTCTATCTAACCCGCAAGTCGATCTCTTCACTTGGTTTCAACCCGGTCCCGGGCTTTCCTTAATGAACTGCGCAATCCTTGAGGGCAACCAACCTTCAGTCTAGGAAATGCGCAGTCCAAGCCAGCAGTGAGCCTTCAGCTCCAAAATTGAATTGTGCAGAGCCAGCTGGCAGCTTTCCTTTAGCTGGGAAACTGCATAGAGCATGAGAGGCATCCTAGGCCACTCATCCCAGAAATTGCGCAGAAGCTTTCCCTCAGCAGCTTCTCAATGCATGAGCTAGTTAGTTGTCCAGTTCCCTCAAGAACTGTGCAATCTCTTCATGCATGCATGGTAGATTTTTCCCAAAAATGCAAAAAATAAAAAAGAGAAAAAGCATCCCTAAAAATAGGGATCTATTCTTAGCATTTGGAGTTACACTTGATTTATTTTTGGACACTGTCACCAAGTGTCACTTTTTCCTAGATTTTTGGCCTTCGCGTCATAAACCCTAAATTGACCAAATCTATTTAATAGACGCCCCCAGAGCTCATTTGTACATTCAATCTTGGATATTTGGCATTCTCGAGGAGATCTAGGAAGCTTCGACACGATTGTCGCAGCTTTTCCAGATAAATCTTGCCTTTCTAGTCTTTTAATGCTTTTTCTGTCGCTTTTGTTTGCTTGGCTTGTGAGAGCGTTGTTTTACCCGTTTTATTAAATGACTGCTGGAGTTTTCATTTTTTTTAGCTTGTAGAAGTGTTGTTTTAAGTTTTGCATTGCCTTTCCCAAGTGTCACATGCATAACCCAATTTTTACACTAACAGTCGTCGTTGCAGCGACTCCCTCCACATGCTTCATTGTTCTTTAGTTTGATTGATTCCTACACTTGTTTTATTTGCATGCATCATCATTCACTCAGATCTACACCCACCTTCACTTCTACTTTCAAATCTGCTCATTTTCATGTTGTCATTGGGTAGATATGGGCTTCCTTGGCCCGGATCTAGCTCTTCCCAGGCATGCACTGCACATTTCTAGATCTCAAGGCTCTGCCTTGGCTCCAGGAATTGTGTAGAGGTTTCCAAGGCTTGGCTCCAACTATGCACTGCACAGTTCCAGGAGCCAGTCCTGAGCCTTGGTCACTGGGATTGCGCAATGCGAAATCTCAGCTGACCTAAGCCTGATTTAACTGTGCATTTCACAGTTCCATTCAGCAGCACCTCCCCACTAGAAGTTGGGACTGCGCAATGCACAAGACCAGCTGGGAGTCAGTCACCTCTGAGAGCTAGTATTACGTCATTCTTCCTAGAAATTGTCAAGTTTGTTGTTTAATATGTTCTTGAAGTGATTTTTGTTTCACGCTAATATTTTCATGCCGTGAGTGTCCTCTCTGTCTCCAGGTACAGCAGTTGTTGAGAAAATCTCCAATAGTTACAGGTAATATGGCTTCCAAGAGAGCTGCATCAAAGGATATTATCGAAAGTAGCACTGGGGATGTAGTTGAGCAGGTGTCAGTGAATTTTCCAATTTATGTAGACACTCAGTTGTTCATTGAGAAGGGCATGAAGTTAACATAGAAATAAATCAAGGATATCTTTTCTAGGGACTTCAAGGAAGATCTAGAATATTGGCAGGTGTATGTCAATATCCATTGGTCAGGCTTACACAAGGTTGCATGCAGGTACCCCGCCTTCGCATGTGCGCACATCATCCACTGGATTGTCTCACACACGGATCTTGAGACTATGACATTGAGCAGTTCCAGTGGAACACAACTTGTTTCCTTTAGAACGGAGAATTATCATCAGATGTATCACTTACCTCAGTCAATGAATCGCATAGATGAACTTTTCTATGCAACCCACATCTTTGTGAACTCCGTGGATATTACAAAGTGTTGGGTGAAAGGTCCATCGAAGTTCAGATCAACACCCAATCATGTTTACAAGATGAAGTCACTCAAGAAGGCCTACCATTTCTTGATCATCTTTGCATGCCAATTATACGGTCAAGAGAGAATGGAAACCTTTCAGCAGAATTGGGTGGTTGTGTTGAACCAATTGGTGAATGATGGAAAACCATTCAACTAGTCGAGTATTTTGGCTCATCAGTTGAAATTCCATGTGACTAATGCTAGAAATCCACCCAAGGATGAGCAAGCCAGATTCTACATGTTCACGTATTTACTTGATGCAATTTGTGCCCGGCATCAATTTCCTGGCATGGGTTGGTTATGGACACCACAGGAGCATGTCGTCAATATTTATTGAAATTTTCTTTCCGAGTGCAGCTACCAAGGAGTTATGGCAAGGCTAGCTGACCATTTCATCACCCTGGTGTACAAGTTGATCTTTCAGCAGGATCCACCTTGCATGTCCGAAGAAGCGATGGAGGAATTATTTAACATTGCAGATTGGTATGCCTCACCCGATGGCACCTTCATCAGGATGTTTGGCGGAGAGAACCCTCCGCATGTTCTACCAAGGTATGCCACGGAAAAGTTGGTCATGCAAGAGGTCGCATATCACATATCCACAGGGTTATCAGCAGGATTGCATAGGAGGAAGAAGGCACCATGGCCTGCTCTTCCTTTGTGGATTGGATTGTACAATATTAAGAGCTTGAAGGATGTGGATGTTGAAGCCAAGGAGATAGTGAAGTTTAAGTTCGGCACCATAGATTACAATCTGTATGATCCCCACGAGATTTGCAAGAACCACTGTGCGAGGGTGTATTATCCATGGATCCATGAGGCATGTTATTGGGCAGAGGAAGACCCTTGGAGGTATTGTTACAACCACTCCAAGCTCAATGAACCAGTCAGTATAGCCACAGAATGGAAAGTTGCTCTGCAGGTAGCACCACCACAGAAACAACAACAACAGTAGTAATAAGCAGCAAACTGGCACAGGACAAGGGTAAGAGGAAGATTGTTGAGAACCCAGAGGCTAAGCAAAGCTACAAGTTCAAAGAAGATACCCTTGAATGTTGGTGGGTCCAGCACTATCAAAGTTTCTGGCGCTAGAAGGAGGGCCAGATGACAAGCAAAGCCCTCAAAGTTTGTTTTGAATCTCTGCACATCATTCATGACTTACATCACAATCTCAACCTCGACATATTTTTCTCATGCTCATGATTTCGAAGTGTCGGAGGATGTCATAGATGACTTGTCATGACTTAAATATTATGGTGAAAGCGGAACATCCCTGTTAATTCAAGGAGTTTCCTTTTTGTTTTTTTGTGACAGGAATGAAGTCCCCTTGGATGACATTGCCTATGGGGTGTTCGCTTACACGTTCGAAGGGTGCGTTAAGCAATGGTGTCTCACATTTCCTGCAACCTCTATACACTCTTTCAATCACATGATCAGAGAGTTAGGTCGTGATTTCTTTCATTATGACCGTAAAGAACTTAATCGTAAAATTATAAATTTACAAAAAGCACCTGATGAATCTATTGGATACTTTTATGAACACTTCTGTCATCTTTGTTTTAAATTTTTGGAAGATGAAGTAGATTCGAAATTTCTCATTGAAATATTTCAATATCTTCTTCACATATCGAAAAATCCACACGAGTTAGAATCTTTCGAGCCCCTCCTAGCATACCTTGGTGTTATAGCTTCTAAATCTAAAATGGACAAGGTTGTTGTCCCAAGTGACCCTCCGTCGCCTTCTCATCAAACAACTCTAGCTCCGCAGGATGAGGTGTGAGAAGTTGTGAACCAACCTATTGAACTGTCACTTCCTCCCACCCCACCTACTGTGGATTTTTGTGTAGAATTGGACTACAAGCCTAATGGTTGTCATGTGGTCTCATCCCCTTGACCTCCATCCACTAGGTCCTTTGATCCTCCGGATTTTGGTGTCTTGTGTTAATCCATTCTAGATTCCACATGTGGTGTTCATGAGGATCAAGTTATGGATGGAGATGGTGTTGGGAATCCAATCTACTATATCGTTTTTTATGAGTATGTGTGGGAATATGAAGGAGAAGTTGTGGTGATGGATGACCTCCCTCTTTTCGCACCTCATCCACTCTATCCTGACATCTTCAATGATTCTGTCATTTCTTATTTTTCTTGTGAAAATTTGGCCCCGGATCTTTCTACTTTTGATCGTTCACAGAACATGAAAGATGTTAGTCTGTCATTTGATTGCGGAGAGGACAAATATTTCTTCCTGAATCTACCTGTTCTCTTGTCTTTCATTTCTGGAAATTCAGAGGATAAAAAAATTGTTTCTCTTCAACCGCTCTCTATGATTCATCAGATCATGAGGATGTCGGTGTCCATCTTAAATTTTCTGATCATGGTTGTCATAATCTTTTCACTCATTCATCTGATCATGATTCTGATTCACCTGTTGTTGATCTTTCTAAGCCATCGGTCTTTGATGATCCATCTTCTGATGATGTGGAAACCCCTAAAATTGTCGATGAACTTCAGCCCACGTTGATGTTTATGTCAAGTTCTTGTAGCCGTGAGGTTAGTTCCACTTCCGATCAAAAATCTGTTGAAACTCCCCAGGCTCCTCATCACTCTCTTTTTCACATTGAAAATCAATCTAGTTTACAATTTTCACATCCTCCACCGGAATCACACGATCCTATTGCTCATACATTGGAGGAGTCATACGTGGTGAGCACCGTGGCAAAACAAAAAATTTCTTCCTTCTTCATGTTTGCTCATTTGTCACGTTTGAAAGAGTGTACATCCTCATCGTCCACGCACAATGTGACATAACACCATGATATGTCTGCAGAGTGACTTTCATGTTCTTTCAATATTTTCTTTTCTGTAGACGCATTCAAACTTCGAACGTTTTGGTTTGCATTGTGTTATTTTTCTTGTTTAATGGTTTTCTTGAATATCTTTCTTGTTAGTCACGCCATCACTTACATGGGTCAACCAATGCGTTGGTGGATGCATTGGAAATATCACTTCACGTGAGTTGGACCATGCTCTACTTAGCTTAGGAGTAGGAGTAGTGTGTGCTTTATGGTTTGTCTTTTCTTTTTCTATTTTTTTTTCATCTTACTTCTTTCCTTTTCTTGTTTATTTTGTTGTGCACCCTTAGCATTAGTTTCCCCATGAAACTGTGTTTGGATTCTTGTAACAAGCAGGGTGAAATAAAAGAGGACATGTACAATTATCAACATTTGGTTATCTTTCTATTCCCTCTCTTTATGAATATATTACGTTTCTTTAGTCAATGATACCCTGATGGAAAATATGTTCCTTTCAGAGTGAGTCTTGGTGAAATCACAACGCTTGCACTTTTAACTAGTACTGCCTACTCTAATTGGTTTTCTATATTCGGTTAACCCTTGTCAACTCAGTCAAGTAGAGTAAGGTGAAGGGGGGAAACCTTAACAAGTATGTCAGAGGTATATATAAACATCCTTCTCTGAAGGGACAACCTATTCTGCTCTCAATAAGTCAGGATCCCTCTTCCGCCTCATGAAATAAATAAGTGCCTATGCACAGTTCTTTGAAAAATGAAAAATGAAAAAAATAAAATAAAGGCGAAAGAAGAGAAAGGCTTCCTGCGCAGAGAGGTGAAGCAAGTAACCCCGTTGGGGTACTGTCCAGGCCTGCTGGCAGCGGAGCAACACCAAAGATGAAACTAAAACTCTGATAATCTACATTACTTGTGTATTAATATACCCCTCATCCCCAATAGAAACAACTCAGTTGACTTGGCTTGGTTTGTGTGTTGTTGATAAAGAGAATGGTAGGAACTACATCTTTAACTCAAGCTAGTGAAGAAGCCATGACAATCAACGAATTAAACAATACTTCTGGCAGAGTTAGACTCGCTTTACATGAGACAAGGCCCATACAGAGAGTTGGAGTTCTACCAATATGTCACCAATGTTATAGCAGCTACAACACCCTCCAAAAATTTTTCCTATGCTTTGTTTTGGAACCTCCCTCCTAAAATCACCGCAGCTCATTTTACGCTGACCCAGGTACTTGTGCTTTGATTAAGATTTATCTTTTTCTTACGGCTTGTGTTTTCTAACTTGCTTTTCTGTCTAACCTGCAAGACGATCTCTTCACTTGGTTTCAACCTAGTCTCGGGCTTGCCTTAGTGAATTGTGCAATCCTTCAGGGAAACCAGCCTTCGGTCCAGGAATTGCGCAATCCAAGCCAGCAGTGAGCCTTCAGCTCCAAAACTGCACAAAGCTAGCTAACAGCTTTCCTTCAGCTGGGAAACTGCACAAAGCATGAGAGGAATCCTGGGCTACTCAACCCAGAAATTACGCAGAAGCTTTCACTTAGCAGTTGCCTAATGCATGAGCTAGTGAGTTGTCTAGTTCCCATGGGAACTACGCAATCTCTCTGTGTATGCATGGAAGTTTTTTCTCGAAAAAGAAAAAAAAAATGAAAAACCATCCCTAAAAAATAAGGATCTATTATAAGCAATCGGAGTTACACTTGAGTTATTTTTGGAAACTACTGCCAAGTGTCGCTTTTTCTTAGATTTTAGGCCTTCGCGTCATAAACCCTAAATCAACCAAATATATTTAATTAACACCCCCGGATCTCATTTTCACATTCGATCTTGGAGCTCTGGCATTCCCGTGGAGATATAGGAACCTTCAGCGTGATTGTCGCAACTTTTATGGGTAACTCTTGTTTTTCTAGTCTTTTGTTGCGTTTTTTGTCGCTTTTGTTTGCTTGGATTGTGAGAGTGTTGTTTTATCCATTTTATTGAATGGTCATTGACATTTTGATTCGTTTTAGCTTGTAGAAGTGTTGTTTTAAGTTTTTCATTGCATTTCCCAAGTGTCACATGCATAACCCATTTTTTGCACTAACGGTCCCCATTGCAATGACTCTCTCCATAGGATTCATTGTTCTTTAGTTTGATTAATTCCTGCACTCGTTTTATTTGCATGCATCATAATTCACTCAGATCTGCTCGTTTTCATGTTGCCATTGGGTAGATTTGGTCTTCCTTAGCCCGGATCTAGCTCTTTCCAGGAATGCACAGTGTATTTCTGGATCTCAAGACTCTACCTTGGCTCCAGGAATTGCGTAGAGGTTGCCAAGTCCTAGTTCCAACTGTGCAATTCCAAGAGCCAATCTTAAGCCTTGGTCAGTGGGATTGCACAATGCGCAGTCTCAGTTGGCCTAAGTCTGACTAAACTGCTCATTGCGTAGTTCCAGTCAGCAGCACCTCCCCACTGGCAGTTGGGATTGCGCAATGCGCAAAACCAGTTGGTAGTCAGTCACCTCTAAGAGCTAGTATTTCGTAGTTCTTCCTAGCAGTTACCCAGTTTTTTGTTTGATTTGTTCTTGAAGTGTTCTTGGTTTCACGTTAATATTTGCATGTCGTGAGTGTCCTCTCTATCTCCAGGTATAGTAGTTGTTGAGAAACTCTCCAATAGTTATAGGTAATATGGCTTCCAAGAGAGCTGCATCAAAGGATACTATTGAAAGTAGTACTGGGGATGCAGTTGAGCAGGTGTCAATGAATTTTCCAGTTTATGCAAACACTCAGTTGTTCATTGAGAAGGGCATGAAGTTAACATGGCAAGAAATCAAGGATATCTTTGCAGGGGACTTCAAGGAAGATCTAGAAGATCGACAGGTGTATGTCAATATCCACCGGTTAGGCTTACAAAAGGTTTCATGCAGGTACACCGCCTTCCCATGTGCGAACATCATCCATTGGATTTTCTGACACAAATATCCTAAGACTATGACATTGAGCAGTGCCAGTGGAACACAGCATGCTACCTTCAGGACGGATAATTATCATTAGATGTATCACTTACCTCAATCAGTGAATCACATGGATGAACTTTTATATGCCACCCATAGCTTTGTGAACACCATGGATATTATAAAGCACTGGGTGAAAGAACCATTGAAGTTCATATCCACACCCAATCATGTTTACAAGATTAAGTCACTCAGGAAAGTCTACCAGTTTTTGATCATATTTTCATGCCGATTATAGGATCAAGAGAGCACGGAGACCTTTCCGTACAATTGGGTGGTTGTGTTGGACCAGTTGGTGAATGATGGAAAACCATTCAACTGGTCAGATCTGTTGGCTCATCAGTTGAAAGTTCATGTGACTAACGCCCGGAATCCTCCCAAGGATGAGCAAGCGAGATTCTACATGTTTGCGTATTTACTTGACGCAATTTTTTCCCAACATCAGTTTCCTGGCATGGGTTTGATATGGACACCACAGGAGCATGCCATCAATATTTATTGCAAGATTCTTTCCGATTGCAGCTACTAAGGAGTTATGGCGAGCTTAGATGACCATTTCATTACCTCGGTGTAAAAATTTGATCTTTGAGCAGGATCCACCTTGCATGTCCCATGAAGCGATGGAGGCATTACTTAACATTGCAAATTGGGATGCCTCACCCGGCGGCACCTTCATTAGGATGTTTGACGGAGAGAAGCCTCTGCATGTTCTACCAAGGTATGCCACGGACAAGTTGGTCATGCAAGAGGTCGCATATCACATCTCCACAGGGTTATCAACAGGGCTACATAGGAGGAAGAAGGCACCATGGCCTTCTCTTCCTTTGTGGATTGGATTGTACGATATTAAGAGCTTGAAGGATGGGATGTTGAAGCCAAGGAGATAGTGAAGTTTGAGTTCGGCACCAGAGATTACAATCCGTATGATCCCCACGAGATTTGCAAGAACCATTGTGTGAGGGTGTATTATCCATGGATCCACGGGGCATGTCATTGGGCAGAGGAGGACCCTTGGAGGTATTGTTACAACCACTCCAAGCTCAATGAACCAGTCAGTATAGCCATAGAATGGAAAGTTGCTCTACAGGAAGTAGCACCACAGGAAGCAACAACAACAATAGTAATAAGCAGCAAAATGGCACAAGACAAGGGTAAGAGGAAGATTGCCAAGAACCCAGAGGCTGATAAAAGCTACAAGTTCAAAGAAGATCCCCTTGAATGTTGGTGGGTCCAGCACCATCAACAAGAACATGGGTGCCACGTGGCAGGAAATAGGAATTTGACCTTATAAAATTAATGAACCTTGAAGAGTAAATTTTAACATAAGAGTCAAAATTGGGCGAAAAATTATATCACTAGAGATGTCTCGTCGTGACGAGCACAATGGTAGCACTTATATTAAGTTTTGAAAACTTGGAAGGGAGACGAAAAAAAAATTACCCCACTTTTCTAGCTACACAAGGGAAATTGGTTCAACAAGTAGACACTTCAATGAGGTTAAGGTGGGGTGTTTATAGGTAGTATCAGAGAATATAGGTTCAACACTGGGACTAGATGGGCTCTATCATGGGCAAGTAACAACAAAATTCCCATAAGGGGGTCTCATAAATATTTTTTAGAAAATTATCCAAACAAATGTTTAAGTGTTTAAAAGTAGATCAAAATTGATTGATTTCATGCATAATGGATATGATTACCCCATGATTTGATTATGCAGCGTAACATGAATCCATGGATCCCTAGATCTAGGTTGTAACTCAACATTGAGTATAAAATTTAAATGTACTTTCTATCTGACACTGCGAAGGTCCCAACAGTCAGTGGTTGTGACCTTGAAGGATTGTCTTTTCCTTAAGGTTGCAGAATTGCCTACAAGGCTACGAGTGTGAGTATTTGTATCATATCATCACTAATTATGGTGCGATGTGATATTGCACATAAGTGAGGTGATTGTGCATGAGAATGATTATGTGGCGTCAGGGATTTGGCAAAAAAATAAAAAACCTGAGTGATGTGCATTATGCACACGTCGCTAGACTCAATGAATGATAGGAATATGTCGTATATGTTGGTGAGGGTGTAGAAGTATCGTGGCCTTAATGTTATAAGAGGCCAAGAACCTCAGTGGAGGTTTATTGTTTTTCATATGTTGAGGTTATGTTTTTACCTTATGAAGGCTTGTTCTTCGTCATAATGTCCTCCTTGTTTGAGAAATGAGGTTTGACCTGTGAAAAATGGTTGGTTGAAGTTGTAGAGGTTGCTTTCTTGGTAGGAGATAGAGCATTCGTGTTCCATATTTTAACAATATAGATTCAAAAGCAGAGGTCTTGCATAGACTTGTAGGTCAAGGAATTATAGTTCTTTTAGGGAATAAGACTACAATTTTAGAGCTTCTTTTGAATTCTCAGGAAGTTCCTTGTGTCCTATCATCCTCTTTAATCATTATTTGTTTTTATTATATGGGATATTCTTCTGGTATAGGGGACAAAGTAATTGAAGAGTGTGGTGCAGATAATGAGACTGCGACATTGGAGTCTACCTTTACCTACCAAGCTTTAAAGTTCATTTCACATTATGAGAATTCCCTCACTGAGTTATGCAGCTCAGATAATGGGGACATGGTTGCAGATGTCGAAGACATTGTTGCGTATGACGATCAATTCCATGAATTTCCTTGTTATTGATTAGTTTGAATAAGGAGGTTGATTTTTGTTGAATTTCGACGAATAAAAAGTCGGGTTGGGATTGCAGGAAACTTTTTAGCCATCAAATTTCAACATGGCATCATAGCTACAAGCTGAAAAATTGCAATTTGAACAGCAGGCAGTAGTTTGGGACAGAAAACAGTGGTTTGGACAACAAACTGAATTTTTGGACAGCAAACTGATATTTTGGGATAGCAAGGTGAAATTTCACACAGACTGAAGTTTTAGGACAGCAAGGTCTGCTAGAAAGCTCATTTCTCCATTTTTTTGATTTTGTAAATTTTGGACAGCAGTCATGGCCATGTTCTTAAGGATAGAGGACAAACTAGATGGGATATCCAACTACGTTGTTTGGAAGGACAAAATTCAGATAGTGTTTAAGGAGGCAGCAGTTTGGGACATAGTGCGGCAAGTGGTTGTACCTCCTATTGTTGCAGATGAACTTGATGAATTCACAAAAAATAATGCAAAGGAAAAAAGGATTTTGATGGATAGTCTGAAGGATCATGTGGTTCCTCAGGTGAGAGGAAACACATATGCATATCAGATGAAGGACACTGGGCTGATGCATTACTTTTTGGGGCTTGAGGTGTGGTAGGAGGAGGGGCATATCTTTCTAGGGAAGGGGCAGTATGTTGTGGATGTGTTGAGAAGATTTCACATGGCAAACTGTAGACCCATGGCAGACTGTAGACCCATGTCTACACCTATGATCACCAACTGGAAGAAGCTTCATGCTTCATATTCTAGTTTGGTGGATCCCACATTGTATAGGTAGCTTATTGGGTCCTTGATGTATCTGGTCAACACTAGGCCAGATATATGTTTTGCAATGAACACACTTAGCCAGTTCATGGTTGAGCCCAGGAGGGTGCACTGGGTAGCTGCAAAGCACATTCTTCGCTACGTGCAGGGGATTGTTGATTATGGTCTGGACTATAGGCGGGGAGATGGAGTGAGGTTGGCAGGTTACACAGATTCAGATTGGGCAGGGTGTGCTTCTGACAGGACAATAACTTCAGGGTGTTGCTTCGGATTGGGTTTGGAATTTGTGTCATGGTTCAGATGAAAGAAAAAGTCAGTTGCTTTGAGCTCTTCTGAGGCCGAGTATATGGCTACTATCCAGGATAATTATGAGGCCATTTGGCTTCGCAAGTTGTTGTATGGCCTATTTGATCAAGGGTTGAGACCGACGGTTATTCACTGTGATAATCAGAGTTTCAGTAAACTCAGGGAGAATTCAGTGTTTCATGACAGGTCAAAACACATTGACATCAGATATCATTTCATCATAGACTATGTTCAGAAGGGGGCCGTGAAGCTGGAGTATATATTGATAGATGAGCAAGTGGACGATGTTCTCACGAAGTCCTTACCAAGAGGCATCTCCATTTCAGGGACAAGATGGGTGTGGTGAGAAACACTTTTCTCCGTAAGAGGGAGTATTGATTTTTAATGTACCTTGGACAAGTGGTTTCCCATGGGTTCGTCTCTACCTAGGGAAAAGTGTCCAAAATAATTATTTTCCTAAGTGTGACTTTATAAAGTGAAAGTGACTTTATAAGTGGTAAAGTCAATGTTAAATTATAAAGTGAAAAGTGACTTTAGACATAAAATACAATGTGGGTACTTTATTTTATGGGTGAGTTAAAAAATAGAAAGTGATAATTAAATGCACATTTATTCTCATCCCTTGATCTAAATGAATCTGAGCTATTAGATCTTAGGATTGCCCAAAATTCATTTAGGGAAACAAAAGGGGCAAAAGAAAAGAGAGATTGCATTCATTCTTCATGAGCAGATTGGAGAAAGGAGGCTGAGAGCTGGAGAAAAGTTCTGAAGGAGAAATTTGTTGCAGCAAGCTAAAGGAGTGATTTCTGGGCAAATATGGGCACGGAAATCAAGGCATAGAAGACAACATAAGGTACAGTATGAACTGCATTTAATGTTGTGAGATGCACGTCGTTTGAGAGAATTTTTTGAAAATAAAATTAAAAAATCGTACAGCAGTACGTAAATCTGTAAAGTCCGTACAGAATCCGTACAGTCTATATCCGTACATTACATATTTTCAGCTTCAAGTGGGCATGGAAATCGAGGCAAAGCGGGCATGGTTTTCAAGGATTTTTGGGCTGAAGAGATAAGCTGTATTTTGCTATTTTATTTTGTCTGCAAATGTATTTTTATTGAACTTGAAAGATAAATAAATTTAAAGAGCTCTCTAACAGGTTTTCCCCGGAGAAGATTGAAGAGGTTTTGCCTGGGTATAAGTTGACCTGTGTGTATTCTTATGCGTGTTGTTGTTCTGTTTATGTCCATATTTATTTTCAACATGTGTTGACAGTCACATGTGTTTTCTGAAAATTTCATTTCCATAATTCTATATGTTCAATGTATGTTTATGGGAAAGGCAATTTAACTGAATGGGAGTGATAAGGTGAAATTAAAACCGGGTTGGGATTGTAGGAAACATTTTAGTCATAAATTTTCAACAATTTTAATATTGTTGTTGAGCTAGATTTTGGAGCTAACTCTCTCAATAATAGAAGAAGGTTATATTACTATTTTATTTGGACAAGGTTAGGCCATTGGAATGAGGAGTAGATTGATTCATATTAGACCATGGAGCATTAATCAGATTGATTCCTTTCATGACCAAAGCTATATTCGCTCGTGACGATGTGATCTATTCTTGAATTCATTTATAACTTGGAAATCTCAAGTATCATTCTTAGAGATTATTGTATCATCTTACCTACGATAATGTCAATATATCAACTCTTCAAAAAAAGGTGGGGGCTAATCTAAAAAGTTATTGTTGTTGTAGGTATGAATAGGTGTAACCCCTACATCATTTTCAGCAAACTTTCAGTTGCACTCGTTTATTTTTGTGACTAGAGAATCCCACCCATGTTGTAAGGAAATTTAAAATGTGTGACAGGTACCTTGACTATTGGTCACAGTGAGAGGGATAAACTTCTCAAAAGTGTTTCAATAGTTGAGATAAATATGGTCTCATGCTATTAGACTAGATCAGAAATTAAATTCTAACTTTGAAATGGTAGGAAAATAACTATGTCCAAAGGTGGACATGTGAATTAAACTTAATTGAATATGTTACTTGTGTTACGATATGTGTGTGTGTGTGTGTGTGGCCGCTAACAGTTCCATGGATGTAGGAACAGCTACAGGGTAGCATGTCAAGCTCACTTGAAAAAATGACCATTTCTATATATGTACATCTACATATTTGTTCTTCTATTTATCATTATGAACTAATAGTTGGGTGTTTGTGTGACAACACTTGGGAAGTATAGAAGAATTGAAATCTCAACTTAGGAAATTGGAAACTAAGCTCGAGATTTGCAAGGCAGAGATAAAGAAACTTGACGAGAAACAGCAAGAACTAGCATAGTGGAACCAGGAACTACAAGAAAACTTGCAGGAACTGACATGCCAAGTTCAACCCTATGAGAAGAGAAGTGGTAATGGCAGGAAAATACTCTGAGAGACTAAGAAGGAAAGAAAACTTATTCAGTGTTGGTCTTTTGGGGAAGAGCACATAAAACAAAATTGTCCTCGTTTGCTGAAAAAGAAGGGAAACTGTTACATGTGTATGCATGGTTGATGATTGACAGTATCATGCAATGTTGAACTCAGGACATCAATTAAATTTTTGGACTATTTGTGATATTGTATGCCTTTAAACTTTAAGCTTGAGATTGGTTGTTTAATGATGGTTGAGTATGCATGACTATGTTGTTTTGACTACATCTCATCTATGATTACGATTATGAATTTTATTTCTTTCGCAATGTTGCTTTGGTTGCTGACTCATTGTAGATGTACCTATGTATGGAATAAATGATTATGTTGCTACATATAGATACAAAATTACTAATTTTGTCTGGCAGGGTTGTTAGGGGTCATCCTTGCAGAAGAATGATTGTTTTGATTTGTTTAATGCATATGTGAATGGCATAAAAAAGGTTCTCGGTTTTATGAGGAACCAAGTGGGAAAAGTAGCCCTAGCAGAGCTATGATTTTTATATTATGTCGTGTTTATATTATGAATAGGTAATGTTGAAGGACATATCAGCAAAATGGAAGCAGTGTGATTCACAGCATGCTCGGAGAAGCATGGATTAAAAAAAAACACCACAGATCTTAGATTTGGATTTTGGTGCACGCAGCAAAACGTGAGAAAAACACTAGAGGAAATATGGCTTGGTTCACACAAATAGAGACGGCCTGGTCTCTGGATTCTATGTTAAAATGTGTCAAATCATGTGTATGTGTGAGTGTGTGTTATGTATATGTGGAATTGTGTCATATGTTCGTGTATTGTGTTATGTATTCATGTTATGTGTTATGCTATATTATGTTGTGTAACGTGTTGAGGCAGGAAGGTATGGGACTATCTGGGCCTTGTGTTGTGTAATGGGTCGGGTAGAGGCGGGGTAGCCTCTAGATTCTTGATGATAACATCTTATCGACGGAAGATTACATAGTTGGTAGTGACTACATGGTTTGGTAGTGCCCATATTTTTGGGATAGTGATTGGGCTTATTTATATTCATGTGTTACGAAGTGCTCTCCTTGGGGCTGATGAACCACTTAGTGAATTTGAAATTGAAGAGAAGAGAAGAGAAGGCACCGGGTGCTCGCTGGTCTGGAAATCAAACCAATGTGTGTACCAGAAGAGAGAAGGCCATTGGAGGCTTGTTGGGTTTGGCAATCAATCCAGTGAGGGTAAAACAAGCAGCAAGAAGCAAATCAAAATAAGTATCAATATTTCATTCAGTTTTGAATTCATACATTATGAATTTAATTCCATGTTTAGACTTATGATGGTTGGGTATTGAGCTAACCAAATGTGATATTGTTATGCATGATGATTTGGTCTATGGGAAAAATTGACATGTGAAAGGGACCAAAATAGAATGCCAATGTCAACTTATTGATAAGCTACCTATGAGTTATGATCTAAATTTATTACAATTCCTTAGAGTGAATCTAATGGAAATTTATGTGTCTTGATGTAGGAAAGCATGGAAGATTGTCGGTTTGGGTAGTTGGAGTTGGCTGCAAGAGGGATAACAGCGTCAGCACAGGGATTAGAGCATGTAGTAGTATGCTAGTAAAAGATTTCAAGAACAGGGCCATTGTGGGACGCTAGTACCCAATAGCATCCATTGATTTTCAAGAAGCATGTTATGACCGGTATGATAATTTTGAGGTAGGGGTATGCCTTGATTTTGGGACCCTTATGACGTGAAGAAATCTTGCAAAGGAATGGATCACACGAGGGATTGAGAAACAAAGAAGGGAAGGCAAGGGAATAATTTTTATTTGGTCATTAGCATAGTTGGTTGGAAATCAAAAGCACATTAAGGAGTGTCCAAGAAACAATGAGCCAAAAACTGTTCATTGAAGGAACAGGAGCGCAAGATGGCAACGCTAGACCATTGGAAGATGGCTGAATTATAAATTGATGATTACCAGGTCCTTTTGTTTGTTGGTTGAAGCAAGTGCATGTAAATTTGTAAACATTGTATAGAGATGTAAATATAAAGCTCCATGAAACAGTATGTTTGCTTTTAAATATGTTTTCTATGTTGTATATGGAAAAAGAACACCGAAGACGATATTCCCCAAAAAGAGAAGAGTTTGTGACAACCCAGTTATAATTTTTGCTTATAAATGTAATGTAAACATTACATATAATTTTGTATTTCAAAAAAAATGAAATGAAAATGAGTTGAGTAAGGACACAGAATCCACGAGACTGACGATGGATTTTGTTGGGATATTTAGTTTGCCTACTGCAAGGGAAAAATATGAATGGAGGGACAGCCATTGAAGGCAAGTAGTTGTGGTTTAATGGTAGTGATGTTTAAAATTTATGGGCTACATCGATGGTACACAAACCCACCTTGCTTAGAGCAGGAGATAATACAGAAAAAGGGACAAAAATTCAATGAAAAACAAGACAGCGTAAGCATTAGAGAGGACGAGGTCAACGGACGTGTGGCCTCTGGTGAAAAAATTTATATATATATACGCCCAGGAAATTGAGAGCAGGCACCAGGTTGTTGAGGTCTGTGCAGACACAAAGACGGACAGAATTTTAATGCTTGACAGCAGTTGCGTATGGGAAAAAGGGCAGGGAGACAGTTTACAAAGAGAGAACGACCAAAGTTTCAACACTAAGAACTCACTTCTTTACAGTTGAATATATAGAACAATGAGTATGGAGATAAGATAAGATAAGATAATTATATTTATGTTCAATTAATGACTATAGAATAAGTCAAAAAAATTATTGAGTAGAATGAAATTAATAAAAAAAAAAAAAAAATACCAAGAGAAAAATTATCAACAGTGAATTATGGATTTCCCTCTTTGGGTGTAACTGTTATGTTTCACATTTCAAGGTGGAGGTGGAGCCTCTAGACCCGTGGATTTATTGGTTTTCAAACAATAGCAAGGTGGAGGCGGAGCCTTTGGACTCTTTGGTGTTATTGGCTATGGGATGGAGAGGGTGGCGATAGTAGGCCTCTGGATTCTCTGTGAATTTGCTTAACTGTCATTTGGGTTGGTCAGTGGAGTCCCTATTTCAACGAACAGTTGGTACTCATATTTGGAGTAATCCATCTCGGTCCTTGGAATTTGTCTCGGGGTTGAAAACTGCGAGAAAGATCTAGCTGCAATCCGTCTACAGTTAAGTGGAGAGTTGAAGTCCCAACTCACTTGCCCAATCCGTCTACGGTTAAGTGGAGAGTTGAATTCCCCAACTCACTTGCCCAGTTGCCCATTTCTAATTGAATTTAACATCAGTTATTTTGTAGGTCATCTACCATGGAAATGTATTTATGTTTCTGAACTGCTTTATATTGATTGTTATATTAACTTTACGTAGTTACATAACTCCGCATGGCCAAAGAAACGAGCTCTAGATATTGACACCCTTAAGTTCGTAAGAAAACATTGTTTGCGCAGAAAGTTTAGGGTTAAGTGTATTTAATATTTGCTGCGGAGACAAAAGTAAATTTTCTGAGATTAATGGTGTAATAGTCCCATGACTGGTTATCTGTTTGAAAGCGGCGATAGTTGTTTCGATGACCTATGTATACGCATATATATCCCATAAGAATATAAATATCCACATGGGTAGTGTGTGCATTGTTTAACTTACTAATACCTGAAGGATGCACTAAAACAGCGAGCTCTGCCGCGCTTATAGTAAATCCCATCCGGAACCATAGCGTCGGGTCGCAATATCATGGTGTCTGCACCCCTCGACCATGATCGACAATCAAAAGTAATCCCAACGGTGAAAATGTGGTGTGGAGATCAACGGTCGAAATACAAACGGGGCCGTGCAAACAAAGCGAAGACGGAGGATGATCATGTAGGGTAGAGAACATGGTATGCCATGTAAGCATGATTTCTGGTAGGGTAGAGAACATGGTATGCCAGGTAGCACCATGTGGAGACCACAGGTGATAGGTGGCTGGAAATAGGAATTTTACCTTATTATCATTATTATGGTTATTTAATTTTAAGTTCACCGCCAAGACACTATATTGGTGTCAAGACACTATATTGATGTATGAGACCTTTTTATTTGTGGGACAAGGGACCCACTTCCATGCAGTTATTTGACTGCTAAGTCTATGAAGGTATACATACTCTACCCTTTTGGTTTTGAACCTGTGACTTGACTTCTTAGAAGAAAACACGTGCTCTTAACCATTAGGCCTACTCAAGCTCTATAAAACTAATGAATTTTTAACAAAAGAATTTAAATTGGGCAAAACATTATATCATTGTAGATGTCTCCCTAGATAGGCACAAAGGTAGCACTTACATTGAGTTTTGAAAACTAGGAAGAGAGACTAAAAAAATTTACCCCACTTCTCTAACTGAACAAGGGAAGCTGGGTCAACAAGTAGACACTTCACCGAGATTAAAGTGGGGTGTTTATAGTGTCCATAGTTAAATATTATTACATTGACAATTGTGTTTGGTGGATGGTACGATTTAACTTTCATGGAATACTTTTAATAGTATACACAAATCAAAGATTGAGATTTATTTTCAAAATATTTATGTCCTTTTAATTATATTAATTAATTAATTAAAAATGGCATATGAATAAGTGTCGTATGAAGTGAGTTATGGTTTTTTTTTATTCTTGCAAACGGAATCAAAATGATTTTATCTTCTCACATTACGTTGGAGAAATTTGGTTTTTTGTCCAACAAGAGAATACAAGATGTTGTTGCAATTGCACAAGAAACTATGCACTCGATCAAAACCAGAAAATTAAAATCCTGTCTCATGAAAATCAATCTTATCTGGGCATATGACTGTGTGGACTGGGAATTTCTAATCATGATCTTATATAAAGTTGGTTTCCGCCACAAACATGTTTGGTGGATTAAGGCATGCTTCTCTTCAGTTGTTATGGCATTTATTATCAATGGTGAACCCACCCATTTCTTCAAAATACATAGGGGGCTCCGTCAAGGCTGTCTGTTGTCTACATTTCTCTTTATACTAGTTATGGATGCCTTCAGCAAGGGTATAAAGGCTAAAATGGAGGAAGGCTCTATAATAGGCTTTAAGGTTTCTAGAGATTGTTCTCTATCTCACATTTTATTTGTGGATGATGTCATATGTGCAAAGGAGTCAACATATGACAAATGGGCGTCTTTCCACTATGTTCTTAACAATTTTGGAAAAGCTTTCTGTCTACTCATTAATAAAAATAAGCCAGAAATTTTATCAGATGATGTAGACTCGGAACATATTCAAGAGATTGCTTCTTTATTTGGGGTGAAAATCTGCCCTATGTCAGTGGGTCTCAAATACTTGGGGTGTTACCTAAAACCCGGGAAATATCTTAACAAAGACTGGACATGGTTGTTAAAAAAGTCGAAAAGAAGCTGACCTGTTGGGATCACAAGTGGCTCTCGATTAGGGGTAGGGTCATCATGATTAAAGTTGTTCTACAAGGTATCTTGGTCTATTGGATGCATATTTTCTCTATTCCTCAAGCAATCATTCACAAGATTGATGCCCTTATCTACAAATTCCTTTGGTTTGGAACTAGACCAGACAGCAAGATACATCTCATATGCCTAAATGTGATTCCTAGGCTCATTCTATTGGGTGGATGGGGTTTGTTGGATTCCAGGAGGTTTAACCTTGCACTCTTGACCGCCAACTTGTGGAGGGCATTCAAAGAAAGTGGTCTCTAGCAGAACATAATTTTCAGCAAGTATCCCCATCATCTCGGGCTGGAGGAGTGGGTGGTTGTAGGGGCGCCAACAAATCCCAGCTCATCGATCATTTGGAGAAGCTTCAAACATGTGATCTTGTGGTTTTATAGTAATCTTCAAGGGCTGGTAGGCAATGGCCAGAGTATCCATGTTGGGATGGACGCTATTAAGGGATTTCCTGGTTCACATCTTCTCTTTGTCCACATTGTACACTTTCTAAATCAACAAGGGATCTTTACACTTGCCAATCTGTCAATTGTGGGTCACTTTCCTCCTGCTTCCAATGTTTGGCCTCGTGCTTGGCATTTGGGCATCCCCAATATCTGGAAGGGGAGTGGGAGACTTATCGTAATCTCCTATGTCAAGCTAGGATCTCCTTATTGCAACACAGGGATCTTTTGGTATGGAGCTGACAGATATTGAAGGTCGGATTTCTATCAAGGATGTATATTATTGTTTTTCCTCCACCACACAGTCATTACCATTTACTGATTAGTCTGCAAGAATGTGGGGTTGGGATGCTCCATTGAAGATCAAATGCTTTGCATGGCTTACGATCCATAACTGTATTCTCACATGGGACACCTTAATGAAGAAGGGGTTTATTGGCCCTGGAAGATGTATTCTTTGCAAATCGGCTTTGGAGGACTACTCTCACTTATTCTTACACTGCCCCTTTGCTTCAGTTGTTTGGATGGAGGTATCTCTATTGCTAGGAGTATCTATTACTCAAGATGTATCTTCCATTGTGGCCTGCCTCATTGTGCTAGTGCTTACAGGTTTGTTCTATTATATATTTTGTGGGGGATATGGAGGGCTCGAAATGATCTCATTTTCGAAGGCAAATTTTCTGATACAATTCAAGTTACCTTGAAAATTGTTGCCTTCTTCATGGGAATTGGTCCTTGGATCCCTAAGGCTCACTCCCGCTCTATTACTCTACTTGATCTGTCTGGCATTTTTCCCATATTTTATTTTGATGGGGTTGCTTCTGGAGGCATATGTGGTTGTGGGGTGTTCCTGAAAATTGACCCATCATCACATCACAAATTTTGTTGGTCTGGAGGCAGAGGATACAACATAAGCGAAAAAATGATTGCTTTATGGGGTGCTTTGCAATGTTCTTCATGGTTGGGCATGGAGCAAATTTCTATCATAGGGGATTCTCTTATCCTTATCCAATGGATTCTTGGCAAGTACAATTTAAAGTTCCCCTCCCTCTGCAACTAGATGCTTTGAATCAAGGATTTAAAGGTGGCTTTCCTTGATGTCTCCTTCCAGCATGTATACCGGGAACAAAATCTTGATGCGAATTCCCTCTCCAAATAGGGTTTGTCTCTTTCCCACAGGTTTATATCTTTCGAATATATTGTTGATGGTAAGATCTCTGGATTTTTTGAGATTTCATAGTACATTTTTCCTGTAGTTTTTGTCTCCCCTCTGAATTCCCTCCTTAGACTGTAAGGTTTATTTGTTGTGCTCTGGTGTCATATTCAGTATACTTTTTCTCTGTGGTGATGATCTAACAGAATGGTTGTGGCTCTGCTCCCATTTCCAATGGTGTTCTCTGTTTTGCATCTCATATAGGATTTTGGCCATCCAAGCCCGCCCCTGGTAGATATGATGATGTAAACGAACCATGAAAATGTAAAACATTTCTCATCTATAATGAAGATATGTTCTATTTTTTTCCTTTGGAATAAAAAAAAAACAAAAACAAACAAACAAACCATGGTATTGTAACAAAGCATATTTACAGATTAAGAATCTCCATAGTTAAAAATATTGTTCCATATTTTTTTAAATGTATATATATTTAACTTATATATTAATTATTTTTATAATTAATAATAATAATACTAATTTTAAATAAAATTATACTTGTAACATAAAATATATCATAAAATCTATATTTTGATATTTATTATAAATTAACTATAAAAATATATTTAACATTTAATTTATATAATATAATATATATATATATATATATATATATATATATATATATATATATACAAGAACAGTTATGGGATTTCATTAACTATTTGGCACAGAGCCACAAATTCGGTTACAAAAAGAGAGGCAGATTTATGTATGTCTCTCCAGCAAGAGGAACATAGTGCCTACGCTTATCAGGCTCCTCTTTTTACATTTTATATAGTGGACTTTTGTTGCTGAGTTCTCGAGCTTAAAAATACAAACAAACTATTTTAATAGTATGCAGTAAAACATGGCTCTTTAGGGGATTGGGTCCCAAAAGATTTCCTTATCTCTAAGAATAGTTCCGGCAACTAATTGGACTGCCTTGTTTGCCTCAATGTCTGCTTCTTTGTTATTTGTTCTCAAAACATGAAAGTATTTCAATTTCAGGGACTTTGCCATGCCTTTAATCCTTGTAATTATCCTTGCTAGCTGCAGGTCCACTGGATTAGAATTGGTCGCCACTACTTTGATGATAACTTGGGAATCCCCAAAGACATTTGCCTCCTTGAGGCCTAGCTCTTTGAGGAGTTTGATTCCTTGAAAAAGGGCCATCGCTTCAGCTTGTATGCTTGAGGAATGGCCTAATCCCCAAGCAAATCTATGCGAAGAAGTTTCATCTGGGTTTATGATGAGCCCTCCAGTTCCAGCAATTCCTGGATTCCCTTTGGCTGCCCCATCAAAGAAGAGCGAGGGAAGTGTTTGTTTGGATAGCCAAAATTGAAAGTCTTCTTCATTTTCCCTAATTTGCCAGTCTTTGAGTGTTGGAGATGCGCTTTTCGACTTTTGAAATTTGAAATTGAGGGCAGCTCCCAAATCAATGTCCTGCTGGCTTAGATTTGTATCATCTCCTTTGTCTCCCAGCCACTCAACTAGCTGACATTTCACTGAATTGGCAACTATTCTGAAGTCTTGTTCCTTATTTCGGAATATCCTTCTATTCCTTTCCAGCCAGACTTGCCAGCTGATGAATTTAGGCAAAGCACTCCAAGCTACCCTGATTATTTTATTTTTTGGATATGGGCCTGGATATCTGGCCAGCCAGCCCGCAAACAGGTCTGAAACTGAGGAGGGGAAGATGAACTTATACTTCCAAGAACCAATAAGCTCCTGCCAAATGAGAACTGTGAATTTGCACTCGATCATGAGATGAAGGGCGGATTCCAAGTTTTCCTTGCAAAGCAAGCATCTTGAAGGCCCAGAGATGCCCCTTTTCTGTAGCCTGTCTTTAGTAAGAATTTTTTGGTGGCAGAGAAGCCAGCAGAAGTGATCGACTTTTGGAATTGAGGGGAGTTTCCAAATGCCTACCCAGGGGGCAGGATTGGGAGGTACGTGAGGCCGCTCCAGACATTTAGCGTAGCCCTAAGCCACCGTGTAACCTACAAGATTCGAACCCCACCCTCTCACGTCTTGTTTGCGTGTGTGGATTGGAGCCAGCCCATGCATCTTCGATGTGAACATTGCCAGTTCTGTTTATAAAGTTGGGTGGAACTGAGAGCTGTTTCCAACCTGTCCAAACATCACCATTCCAGATCGAGAGGTCCCATAGCATGCTGATGCTAGCCTCTGTCATCCATCGTTTCAACTCTGTCATGGCTCTTGAGTCTGCCAGCGGGGGTCTATTCAGAATACTGTCATTCCACAGGTTGATGCGTTTCCCATTTCCTGGAATCCAAAAGGAATGGTTTCTTATCAATGAGCCAATTTTGCTGCTAATCATGTTGAAAGGGGTCCTGAATTGATTTTTGGTCTGATCCAGGCATCTAAGTCTCGATCCTCTGAAGTATTTCCTCCACAGTGAAAATTGGACCCAACCTGGATTTGGAGCTATGATTTTCCAAATCAATTTGGCTCC
This sequence comes from Pinus tabuliformis, assembly GCA_031772625.1. Lineage (NCBI taxonomy): Eukaryota > Viridiplantae > Streptophyta > Pinopsida > Pinales > Pinaceae > Pinus > Pinus tabuliformis. Next base: position 1,012,526,471 of record CM062816.1, on the reverse strand, counting down.
CATGGCTAAGTTTTGAACATTGAGGTCTTTGAAGTTCAGTCCTCCCTCCTGAATTGGTCTGGTGACTATTTCCCAATTGACTAGGGGAATCCTCTTCTCGTTTTGTTTACCTCCTTCCTAGAAAAACTTTCTTATTAGCTCCTCCATCTTTTTAATGATTCCCACGAGCACCAAGAGAACAGAGAATTTGAATAACGGAAGGCTGCTAAGCACTGCTTTAATGGGCACTGATTTTCCGGCTATGTTGAGCCAAGAGGATCCCCAAGCCTGCAATTTTTCTTTGAATTTGTCTAACTGGGGATACCAGTCTTTGCTCAAGGCCCTATTGTGAAAGATGGGCAGTCCAAGATATTTAAATGAGGACCAAGATGTTGAGGCTGCAAAGCCTAGACATCTGGCAATGGAGCTTGCAGTTGAAGCAGGTATATTCCAACAGTAGATATGGCATTTGCCATTATTTAATACGCTGCCCGAAACCTTACAATAATCTTCCAGCACTTCTTTAAATTTAATTGCTAAATGGGGAGTTTCAGCCTCCAGCAGTAAGGTATCATCAGCGAAGAGGGCGTGATTGATGCTTTTTACCCCTCTTGCAATGCACAGGCCAGCGATGTCTTGATCTTGCTGTTCTTTTCCAGATAAAAGCTGAGGACAGAAGCTTGTAGCACGAATAGGAGAGGTGAGAGGGGACACCCCTGCCTCAGCCCTCTAGATGCTTTGAAAAACTCAGCAGCCCTACCGTTCACCAATGGGGCAATCCAAGGTTCCGAAATACAGGCTCTAATCCACTTGATGAAATTTTGACCGAACCCCAGTTTGTGCAACACATCAAACAAAAAACTATGTCTAACACGATCAAAATCATTTGCTAGATCTAGTTTAATAACCATACCTTTTTCCTGTCGGTGCAGGCTGGAATGAATCGCCTCTTGGACCATAACAAAATTGTCCACAAGCTACCTGCCATGAATAAATCCACCTTGGTTCTCCGGGATGATTTTGGGGAGAATTTTCTTCAACCTGTTAGATATCACTTTAGTTATCACTTTGTACCCAATATTGCATAAGGAGATTGGGCGAAATCTGCTGAAAGAGTTTGCTCCTTTTTCTTTGGGGCTGAGGGTGAGAAAAGTTGAATTTGTACAGCCTCCAATTTTCTGATAGTCTTCGGACTTCTGAATCATTTTGAAGAACTCCTTCTCAACAATCTGCCAACAGGTCTGGAGAAATCTAGGAGTAAAACCGTCCAGTCCCGGGGCTTTGTCGGGGTCCATTGCAAAGAGGGCCTCCCTGACTTCATTTTGAGTGATTTTGCCTTCAAGTGCCCAGTTCATTCTGGAGGTGATAAGGCTGGGGACTGCATCCAACAGAATATCATTTTGGCCAGCCTCTATGTCTTCCCTATACAGCTTCTCAAAATGCTCTAAGGTTGCCTTTTTGATGCTGGCAAAATCCTTCAGTGTGCAGTTATCTTCTCTTATTTCAGAGATGGAATTGCGCCCTTTCCTAGCTTGGGCTTGTTTATGGAAAAAAGAGGAGTTTCTATCCCCAGATTTGAGCCAAAGACTCCTGGACTTAAGCCTCCAATATTCTTCTTCTGCCAGACAGGCCTTATAGAAATTTTGCTGAAGTTGGGCCTCCTTTTCCAAATCATCTTTAGTAATTTCAGCTACTTCTAGATGAAGATGTTGATTTTCTAGAGCTCTTTTGGATTTTTTCCTTTCAGCAGCAGGGTTGGGCAGGGTCTTGGCCCAATTTTTCAGCATGGCTTTTACCCTTCTAAGTTTTTCCTCCCAAACAAAGAACGCGGAGCCCTTGACTGGATCTTTCCAGCAGTCTCTGACTTTTTCCATGAAGTCTGCCTCTTTGGTCCAGAGTGAGCTGAATCTGAAAGGTATTGGCCCCAGATCTTTGGGTGACAGCAGCTCTAGGCTAATGGGCTTGTGATCTGATACACTGCTGTGAAGAATGCGCATCCTAGCCTCTAGCCCAAGAAGTAGGAAGGAGCTTTGAACCAAAAATCTATCAAGTCTTGCCGCTATGTAACCCGAACCAACTCTCTTATTTGACCATGTGAACTTACCAGTAATCGGCTTAATGTCTATCAGATCCCAATCCTGCATGAGGTCTTCCGCTAATTCTCTTGCCGGATCCCTGACAATACTGCCTCCTCTTTTTTCTGACGAGAGGAGGGTTAGGTTGAGGTCTCCGGCTATGATTATATTTTCCAGGTTCTCTTGATTTGCCAAGCTTTTTATGGAGTCCCAACATATTTTTTTCTCTCCTGCATTGTTAGGAGCATATACATTGAACAGGCAAATAATTTCCTTAGATTCTAAATGTTGCACTTTTAAAAAAATCCAATGAGTGTTCAGAGACTCAGAGATTAAAGAGAACTTATTAGGATTCCAAAGCGACCCAAGTCCTCCCGAAGCTCCACGGGAAGAGATTGCACGCGCTCCGTCTCTATTCCAAAATTTTTTTCTTGCTTGGAGGAAAGCTGAGTCCTCCAATTTAGTCTCCTGGATGAGAAGGATGTCCTGGGCTTCCAGTCTTATTAAACTGTTCATTGCTTCTTCCTTGGCTTTGGTGCCCATTCCCCTACAATTCCAAGAGACTAGCTTCATCATTTACTTTTGTTGTGATAAGCTCCCTTGGAGCCCTGGGATTGAATCCTCGTCATCTTCGGGGTTTTTGCTAGGAGTTTCTCTAACGTTGGCTCGCTGCCCTGGAGCTTGTCCTTATAAGTTTCTTGTTCTCTTTTTTCCTTTGCAGATTTGCGTCCTCTTGTATCTCTAGGAGAAGCCTGTGATTCACCTATTTCCCCTTCTTCCTTCGAATCCTCGGACTCTTGGGTTTCCTCCTCCTCTTCTGATATCCTCCCTTTGGATCTCTCTGGTACACTTTTGGTGGAGGGGGAGGCTTTAGATGGAGAGGCCTCCTTTGGGATTTTTGTCTCCTAGGTGATCATGATTTCAGATCCAAGGATCTCGAATTTTTTCCCTTGACTTTCCATGGATGGTTTCTGAACAGGACCCGCTTGGGGAGCTTTCGCATTTGCATTTGCGTTCTTCTTGTGTGAAGTTTTGGAACGCTTTGCCTAGTTCCATCCATCTTCCTTCCCTTTTTCTTCCACCCCTTTGGACGGGCAGTCTCTGGCAAAGTGTCCGTAGACGTGGCACTTCTGGCATTTGAACGACAGCTGCTCATAATCCAGTTTCTGTACATGAGTCCAGGGACCTACAACTATTTTGATGGCTTCCGGTAGTCCGACCTCCAGATCTACCTCCACACAGATTCTGGCACAATCATACTGATCTTTGCTGTTGGCCTTGTCTATAAATTTCCCAAGGGTATTTCCTATATGCTTCAAAGAGTCCCAGTTCCAGCAGTGAACTGGAAGGTTGGGGAGTCTCACCCACACCGGAACCACCATAGGCACATCCACCGCCAGATCGAAGTCTGGCGTCCATTTATTTAAATACAGACCTTGAGGGCCCATGAAGTAGGGGCCATTCCTGAAAATGAGATCTTTGTCCTCTTTAGCATAAAATTCAAACAAGAAATATCCTCTTCCGAGGAAGTAAGAGGTTACCTTGTTTTTTATCAGAGGTGCCCAGTTCCTGGCGGCCCAGTTCTCAGTTGATTTCGGGGAAGGCCAAAGTCCTGTAAACTGACCAACCAGAGCACAATCTGCGAGAGACAAGGCCACTTGGATCAGTCCTTCTGGCAGAAGGGCGATCTCCGGGATATCATCTAGTTTTTTCACAAACTTTGCAACTTCTATGCATTTCTTCTTGGGCAGAAAGGCCAGCATGGTTTTGAAGGCCTCAGCAGCGGGAGACGGAGGAGGAGAGGAAGGCCCCTATGGGGGAGTCAGCTCCTCCATGAATAACCAGCAAGCCCAGCCAGGTCGGCCGCACCCTGCAGCAGAGCCCTCGGCGGACGCGCTCGCAGGTTCAGACCGCGCAGAAAGCGAACGCGCTCGCAGGCTTCAGATCGCGCAGAATGCGAATCTCACAGGTTGTAGAGCAAGACCATTTTTTTACACTAATATATTTATTATTCATTATAATTCAAATTATTTTAATATTAAAAAAACGCAATATCCATGTTCGACATCAAATTTCAAAACTATACACATATATGTGAAATGTGAATCTCAAAACTATTCTTTCTCACACATACGCATATGAAATGTGACTCTGAAAAGTAGGAAATAGTTTGATAATCAGCAAATCAAGCTATGTCCAATTAAGAAGTAATGTTGTCTAAAACATAGGAAATAGTTTGATAATCAGCAAATCAAGCTATGTCCAATTAAGAAGTAGTGTTGCCACCGTCTTTTCAAGAGCATATTCAAATGTTCTAAATCTTTATTTTAACCACAGTTGTCAACGAATTGAGATATATTTCACAAGTTTACAACGAATCATTTTTATATACAAAAATTTCATCTTTGCATAGCCAAAACATTTTGGCCATGCAAGATATTTATATACAAAAATGGGAATTTATATCCTTTTTACTATTTAAAATTGGTAAGATTTTAAGAGTTGAGATGGTTAATATATTAGGTACGAGGAAAAGGTTTCTAGGAAAAATAGTTGTTGGTGACTTGTGTTTTAGTGATGGTTTATTTTTTATATTGATTTTAATAAAGATAATGAGACCAATTAAATCTTCCCAAGTCATATTTGGATAGTTAGAGTGAACTTTGACTTGGTCATAGCCCTCAATTTGATATGGTCATTAAAGGGTTTACTATTAGTGGACTGGAAGTTAACCTCCAATCCAGCGATAATAAATCCCTTAATGACCATATCAAATAGATTATATGATTGAGTCAAGTTTATTCTAACCTCGAGTCCACCAATAATAAACCCTTTAATGATCATATTAAATTGACTTTACTAACAAGTCAAGTTTACCTAACAAAACTAACGTTAACTCCCTTTGGAAAGTATTGAAAATACTCATATTACTTAACCAAATAAAATATCATATAGAAATTATACTTCCATGCAAGATAAAAGCATTTATACTTTGCAATCAAACAAATATAATTAATCAAATTACAATCGAGTTTTCATTCTACACACTTCAAATGCTAACAAGGAGATGCTCAAAACCATTTATACCCCAAAATTTAATTCAAAACAAAGTCATTCTCTTTCACTACCAATATGCTTATCAGTCATATTTACAAACAAAGGAAATCGAGGCTATTACAATTATGTTTCTGAAACACGAATTCAAATATGGTTATCAATCATATTTACAAACAAAGGAAATCGAGACCATTACAATTATGTTTCTAACACACGAATTCAAATATGAAATAGATTAATATAACCATAACTACATTTTTGTTATTCTCCATCAACACAAATCAAAGGAAGGGCACTCTAATTAAGATAAATATAATCAAAACCTTGAATCCCAACTCAAACCAAAGCATGCAATAATAATAAAAGTTTATATCGTTGTTGGTGATATATAATGCATCATTATAGGAATTCTAGGTGAGATGATAAACTCAATAATAAAAAGATAGGGTGTATTAGCTAGTTTTCCACAAACATTATTGATCGTGGTTTCTAATTTATCCCACAATATGAGTTTTTAATCTCGCCATCTAAATTATCTCAAAATATAAAGAGAAGTGTATAAGGTAAATATATTCTTATGTCAGTATTATCAAGCCATTAATTTTCGAAATTCACAAATGTAGACTTGTAAAGTACAAAGGCTTATGGAAAACTAGTCTAGACTTCTCATATTTGTTCAAAATTGGTTTAAATTTTTATTTTTTGCGCATTGTATAATTATTATAAAGTTTTAAACCTGGTTATATATAAAAATACCTAAATCTGATTTACAAATTGAAACTCACCTATTCAACTAACCATTAGATGTTAAGATTCTTTAATTTCTAAATAATAATAATAATAATAATAATAATAAATCTTACTAGTATAGAAAAAATGCAACATCGTTTTTGTTCATTTGATTAATTATATAATAATAATAATAAATCACATCAGTATAGGAAAAATGCAACATCATTCTTTTTTATCATTTTACTAATTATATAATAATAATAATAAATCACATTAGTATGGAAAAAATGCAACCTCGTTATTTTTTATCATTTGACTAATTATAAGCTTTTAATAGAATAATTCAATTGACTATCCCTAATATTGTCTATCATTTAACTAGGTTTATACCAACAATGCACAATTCAAATCCTCTAAATAATGCACACGAACTACACACATTTAATAAGAATACATCCATGAATGTGAAAAAGAAACATCAGTTCGAGATGTATTGTAAGGTATTCTTTGGGGGGAAAAACCATCTTGAAAATTTAAAAGACACCTTGAGCTAGTGATGAGTAGCTTGAACACCAATTGAATGACTTGTTAAAATGCTAATTAGATTACTACTAGAGAATATCTGTGTTGAATGTCAGGTCCTAAAATCATTGCCTGAGTGAGACTTCATTTTCACCATCCCCAAAACCAGTGCTCTAATACTTGTTCCAAGCTCATTTTCCACAGAGTGAAATTTTTCAAATATGAATGATAAATTTTAAAGCACAATTTCTTGAATGTCTTATTTTTACCATGTATGTGGATCTCTTCTAATAGAATGTATAAGGACTATCTACCTATTTTAAATAACATGTTACTTTCATTTAACATGGAAAGGGATTTTTTTCCAAACAATATGAATAGAAAATAGTTAAATGTTCTACTATTTTAACCTTTCTAATTCATCATGATGGAAATGTAATTTTTTCAAAATAACAATTTCTAATTTTAACAAATTTTTTTTTTATTTTAGATTGATGATTTGACATGGAAAGGTAATCTTTCCCAAGCAATTTCAAAAGAAGAAAGTTAAATGTTCTACCATTTCAACCTTTTCCAAATCATCACCATTGGAATGCAATATTGTCAAAATAACAAAGATTTTCAATTTTAAATTAGTGACATTGTTATTTTAAACACAAAAATAGGCTCAACATCCTCAAATACCCCTAACTCAATGGGATTTTAAAACAATGACATCTAATATATATAATTACATAATCTCAAATACAATAATATTGTAAAATGCTAACATTTGATGTATATAATTCTATCCATTCAAAATTATTTTTACCTAATTTCAAACCAAAAATTCCCTTCCCATTATTATGAATCACTAAAAGAAAGACACTTTATATAACATTTAGGCTACAACCTTTTAGTGCACTAACCTTGTTCACTTTGTTGGCAAGGTTCAACTATGTAAACCTTCCCACATTAGGGATATATGGCCAGTGGAGTTATATACAAAGGATCTAATATACTTTTTAAAGAGGGGTCTACTTAATGCTCTTTGATTGGAGGTTTTATAATTATTTAATCTTTGGTCTACCATAACAAGAATCACAGCGTCTATGCACCATACAATCTGGTTTAAATAAGCAACCTTGAATATATGTCAAAGTTGTGCAATTATTACAATGTGCTTACTTTCCATAAATACAACCATCCATACCACTACAATTCCATTGAAGATCTCTTTGTATGACTCTACACAACATTGGGGATATATGGTCAGTGGAGTTATGTACAAAGGATCTAATCTACTTTTTAAAGAGGGGTCTACTTAATGCTCTTTGATTGAAGGTTTTATAATTATTTAATCTATGGTCTATATTAACAAGAATGGCAACATCTATGCAACATACAATTTGGTTTAAATAAGCAATCTCACATATATGTCAAAGTTGTACAATTATTACAATGTGCTTACTTTCCATAAATACAACCATCCATACCACTACAATACCATTATAGATCTCTTTGTATCATTGTACACAACATTCTACACTTTGACAACCTAATTGATATTGTCAAAGAGGCCTATTTAAAGTTAAAGTACACAACTCATAAAAATTACACAACCTTGATTACCATTGTCAAAAAAGTCTATTTAAGGGAAAAATACACAATTCATAGATGTTATTGAATATTGAGGCCCCTAACATGGCAGTCAATATCCATGTTGCTACACAGCGTTTAATGTTGTGGCGCATGGTATAGGGGTTGTTAGATTCTAAAGCAATTAGAATATGATAGCTTATATAACACTCTGCGACATTAAATGCTTCGTAGCAACATGGATATTGCTCACCCCCCTAACCTATGGGACAATAATGTTAATGACACTTTGGAATGGGATGTTACAAGGCCTAAGACTATAACAACACAAAAAGTTAAGATATACAATATATATTAATATTCCTATAATAAGAAGATCCAACCAAACCGTCATTTATGCCAGTTAAGAAAATCAACATGCGACCAAACTCCTCTTAATATGGAAATTAAAAAAGAAATTCATAATGATGTTGATGATGATGTTTAACGTTCACTAAGACTAATGTGGTCTATCGGAACTTAAGAAAGTAAGTGAATTAAGATTGTAATATTTTATTTCTATGATCAAAAAGACAGTGGATGAGCATTCCTAGGTAACTATATTTTTGTTGATTTAGCACGTCAAGGAGGTTAGTGGTGTGGAAAATGTTTAGGAAATGTGAACATATGTGAGTAAGGGTCGGGCAATCTAAGAGAAAGTGTTTTTCATCTTCAACCCTTTTAGTATCGCAAAGGTGACAAATTCTTTCATCCCAAGGTGTTTTGGGAATAGACCATCGCTCAGTTTCACTTCGGAGCTCATGAGAATTTCTTCTTAGCACTAGTCAAGATAGAAAGATAATTTTGGTTAGCATGAGTGGGGTTGATCATCTCCTTATAATACCTTGGCTTCCTTTTCCCCTCTAGCTCCTTATCATCCCACAAATTATCCTTAAATTTGGAAGTAATAGTATTTTTAATATTATCCTTATTCAAGTTGAATGAAATGTTTAACAAGGTAGTTCAATTAACTATCATTAATGTTGTTGAATTTGACTAATTATGTGTTTTTAACATATTAGTTCAACTTGTTGTCAATCATTTAACTCTAGGTCTGCACCAACAAATGCCTAATTCAAATCCCCTAAATAATGCACACAAATTAAACGCATCTAATAAGGATACATCCATGAATGTGAAAAAGAAACATCAGTTAGAGCTCTACTGCAAGGTACTCGTTGGAAAAAAATAAAAAAACATTTTGAAGAATTAGACACCCTGAAGTGGTGATGAATAACTTGAACACCAATCAAATGACCTATTTAAATGCTAATTGGGTAACTACTAGAAAATTTCAAAGTCCCAGAATCATTGCCTGAGCGTGTCCTCATTTTCACCATCTCCCAAACCAACACTCTAATGATCATTCCATGCTCAATTTCCAAGGAGTGAAGAATTTTCAAATATGAAAAATAAATTTAAAAGCAAATTTTCTTGTCTTATTTTTCATCATGTATTTGGATTTCTTCTAATGAAGTGTATGAACACTATCTACCTATTGTAAATAACATGTTACTTTCATTTGGCATCGCAACACATTCTTTTCCAAACAGTTTTAATAGAAAAGAGTTAAATGTTCTCCTATTTCAACCATTCCAATTTATCATCATGGAAATGTATACTATGTCAAAATAGCAATTTTTAATTTTAACCATTTTGAATTTTATATTGATGAATTGAAATGGAATGTAATATTTTCCAAACCGTGTCAAAAGAATAAAGTAGAATGTTCTACCATGTCAACATTTCCCAACTCATCATCATTGAAATGTAATCTTTGTCAAAATAACACAAGACTTCCAATTTTAAATTGATGACATTGTTATTTCTAACACAACAATGGACTCAACAGCCTCAAATACCCCTAATGCAATAGGATCATAAAATGTTGACATCTAATTTATATAATTCCATCATAGCCCAAATACAATAGGATTGTAAAATGCTAATCTCTGATATATATAATTTTATCAATCCAAAAAAATTCTTACCTAATTTCAAATCCAAAATCCCCTCCCATTATTATGAATAACTAAATGAAAGCCAACGCATATAGCACTTAGGCTACAACTTTTTAACGCATTACCTTGTTCACTTTGTTGACAAGGTTCAACCATGTAAACCTTCCCACATTAGGGATATATGATTAGTGGAGTTATGTACAAAGGATATAATCTAATTTTAAAGAGAGGTCTACCTAAAGATCTTTTATTAAGGGTTTTATAATTATTTAATCTATGGACTACATTAACGAGAATGGCAGCATCCATGCACCATACAATCTGGTTTTAAATAAGCAATCTAAAATATATGTCAAAGTAGCACAATCATTACAATGTGCTTATTTTACATAAATACAACCATCCATATCACTACGATGCCATTACAAATCTCTTTGTATGGCTCTACACAACATTGTACACTGTATCTCTTTGTATGGCTCTACACAACATTGTACACTGTATAACTTAATTGACATTGTCAAAGAAGCCTATTTAAAGCTAAAGTACGCAATTCATAAAAATTATTGTCAAAAGGTCTATATTTAAAAGCATAAGTACACAATTCATAACTGTTATTGAATATTGAGACCTGTAACAAGTTGGCCAATATACACACTATTATGCAACATTTAATGATGTGGCATGTGGTATGTAAGTTGTTACTTTAGAATCTGATAGCCTATATACCACTCGGCAACATTAAATGCTTCGCAGCAGCGTAGATATTGCTCAACCTCTAACATATGGTACAATGATGTTATTGACACTTTAGAATGGAAGATATTACCCAGACTAAGATTATAAAAGCAATAAAAAATAAGAGATACAATACATATTTATATTCTTATAATAAATGTGCACCATAATATTCATGCTAATTAACTTTTAGCTTCTACTTTTAATATAAATTTTAGGGTTTACTTTCAGCTTTTTTTGATATTATAACATTTAATTTCTATTAAAATATATTGTTTTCTATTAAAAGTAAATTAATAATTATATTGTATTTTAAGGAAACCAAATTTTAGGGTTTACTTTCAGCTTTTTTTGATATTATAACATTTAATTTCTATTAAAATATATTGTTTTCTATTAAAAGTAAATTAATAATTATATTGTATTTTAAGGAAACCATGTGTATGTGTATATTGTATCTTTTTTAAGGGGAATCATGTGTACATTGTCAAACATTCAATTCTTCTTAGAGTATACCAATCATTCAATTCTTCTTAGAGAATGCCTTCATATTTATTATTAAGAAAACCCAATGATGCCTTTATAGATATTATTAAGAAAACCCAATTATGTTAAAAACAATCATTCATTGGGATTGACTATAAAGCACCATTATAGAGCTACACGAGTTGTAGGATGAAAACATCATAATGAGGTTGGATTTACCACATAATAAGATTAATAGGCAAAAGATTTTAGAACCTTCAAAGACATGGACTGCTTACAGTGTGGATACCCAAGCTACCAAACCCAACTTGAAATAGAGTTACATGTGTTGGAGGATGAGAACATCATGGTGAAGTTAGATTGACTACACAATAAGATTAATATGCAAAAGATTCCAGAACCTTTGAAGACATGCAATGTCTACAGCGTGGATTCCAACGCTACAAAACCCAACTTGGAAAATGCCTGGGTAAGTTCAATCAAAATCTAGACAAACTGGGGAATTGTTAGGATAATTTGAAAGAAAAAATCATTGATATGGAGATTAACAATGTTCATATGATGCAGGGTTTCGATAATAACCCTTCACAATTCAAAGATGATATTGCATACTACAACTGCCATGGGATCAAATGGCTGCTTTACTTTTTCCAGTTTTTTGTTCATTTTATACCAGAAGGACTGAACGTCAGTCACAACAATGGCTATATTGACTCATTTAATTTGGAAATCTGAGTCACCTGGGTCAAAACCGTGAGTATGACTAGGAGGCAAGACACATACTCAGAGGAGCTGACTCACCTTGGTTTCTTGTAAGAGAGAAGTCAAGTATGTGAATAAAGTTAGGCTCAAAAGAGTCCCAACACTGTTATATACCATGAAAATTCCAACCAGCTCAATGCCATAAATTTTTGCACTGAAATTAGATTTGCAACTGTTTGCAGAGTAGCCCAGCGGTCAGATGAGTATTTCAGCACTGGCAATATTGTGCCATCCCCTGGTCTGTAATCATTTTGCAAATTGAAGCAACTACAACAAGTGTTGAGTTTGAAACTAAGCGTACAAATTGAAGCAACTACAACAAGTGTTGAGTTTGACACTAAGCACTCTAAATTGCACGTCCTTTAAAATTGGTATGATCCCTCCTTAGTTTACGCATCCAGCAGCACCGACACCTACCAAGCCTCCTACTCACTCCAAATGCTACGTTCATCTCAAGTTTCCCAAACAATGTATACAACATTCAAGGAACAATCATCAAACATGATCAAACCCCAATGACGCTTAGATCTCTGTTCGAGTAAAGCAAGAGTAAAAAGCAGCAGTCCAAGAACATATAACAGAGATAACACAAGTCTTCAACAAATTAGATTACACTAATCATAATTTCATTTGTATGATTCACCATCACTTTTGAAAATGCCAACCAACCAAACTCCATGATGTGGAATTATCCCAAGGAAACACGTCAAAGAAAATAGAATCTGAGAAGAACCTATTTAGTTAACATAATACAAGTATAGCAACATATCAAGTAAAATACAAACCATGAATTTATTATTTCCCGATATAAAGCAGCTCAAAAGAAACTACAGAACAGAGAAAAAGGAGAACCACGGTCAACTTTTAACCTAACGTGCATCACTCTAAAATAATTCACATGTTCTTTACAAGCACAAAAAAACCTTCAAAGAATTCCAACAAATAAAATCTAAAACATTTGGAATAAGCATTGTCAGGCCAGAAGAAAAACTTTTACACCACCTATGCTTTCAAGAGCATTTCATTTTTTCGTTGACGAGCACAAAATAACCTTCAAAGAATTCCAACAAATAAAATTTAAAACATTTGGAATAAGAATTGTCATGCCAGAAGAAAAACTTTTACACCACCTATGCTTTCAAGAGCATTTCTGTTTATTTTGCCCTGACCCACGGGAGATTTGAACCTTAAATCTCTAGTTTACATAACACTTCATAACATGACAATCACCAATTAAGCCACCCCTGAGGGCTAAAAGCATCTCAGAGGCAGGCTTAGCTTTATTATTCCTTTTGAAAAATATATGATAACCTAAATCGGCAGGCAATACCTCATTTGCAAGTTGACAGGTGCCAAACACATAGGACACTCATTGTTCTGACACTCTTGGACACATGTCCTGTGCAAGATGCATATCCATACTACAGACATCAAAAAACGCTAAAATTAAATAAATATTAAACTGTGCAGGTATCCCAATATATCATAAATGCATCCTTGTGTGTTTGATGTCATGCTATTTCCTTTAGAAATTTTTCAAGGTTTATCTATCCTAAAGGAGAAAGGCATAGCTAAGTCGTCGAGAATAGGAATTCTTCAATTGTCACCAGATCGTTGTACCATCAACCTCCTCTGAACAACTTCAGGTAATATCACCTCACTCAAAGGGTAATTGCTTTAAGTCATCACTTTGAATCAATCTCATTTTACCAAATCCTAATGGGAAGAAAATCAATCACATTTAACCAAGTCCCAACGGTGCAATATGGGAAGGTTGATCTCCAGGCAACATTGGAGCAACAATGGATGAAAGTTGGATATGTGGAAATGGCTGTGGTGGTTCCTTTTCTCACCCCTCTACCATGATATTAATGGAGTCTCCAGTGAAGGATACAATGCCTAACACGCACTCCGCCAAGCATCATCAAGGAAACAGGAATTTCTTGCCTCCACTAAATCCTTTCTTACTGTACCATTGACGGTCAGCTCATTCTTGAACAGTGCGACGTATTGGAGGTTGGTTGAGTGTGGGTTTATTCTCTGGTTGATTTTGGAAGGGTATATTTCTTACATGCCCATCTTCTTTTCTAGCCATGGCCCATGGTAGAGTGGTTGCAGACGAAGGTGAAGGTGACATCACTCTCGCCAGTATCAGGGCTGGCTTTAGTGACACTTTTCTGTTCCTTTTTGGGATTTGGGAATGCTCTCTCTCCTACATGAACAGTAAGGGGCAGTCACTGCCATCAGAGGTGCTGCAATTTGTGTGATCTGAGTGATGTACAGAGAGGGATTTGAAGGTGTGAAAAGGAGGTCACAGAGGCTCAATGTAGTGTCATGAACTACCATCAGATAGAATAGAAGAAGAAATGAGGGTTTGGAAAGAAATTGAGTGCTGAGAAAGGGTTGAAGAAGATTGTACAGTAGAAACTGCACTCAGCGCTTGGAAGTTGAAGCAGAAAAAATTTAAACACCTTCAGGTAGGTCACTTGCAGTAAGCATTTGGAGTTGGATTTGCAGTGGGACTCTCTGAAGTCACTGGTTAATAGAATGGTGGCTTCATCTTAGCCTTCCTCATGCTGTCTTGTCATCTCCCCTCCCTTCAGCCTTGGCACAAGGTAGTAACTCTTTGTTTGGGAATTCTCCTCCAGAAGCATGGGTGTCTTGGCTGCATCAGACAGCACCATTCTGGTTGCAGAGATGAAAATGGAAGCTGTTATGCCCATTGACAAACCAGCAGGCATGCCAGCACTGGAAGAAGCTTTGGAAGCCCTGATGGATTTGAACACTGCTGCACACCCCACCACCTTCCTCCCCGGGGCAGACTTGAGTTTATTTTCTTTGAATTTTCTATGCATTATCATGTAGTTTTATTATCATCACAGTTTGCAAGCCAGTGAACCTGCTAATACTATATGGTTTGGAGTAGTGTATGCCAAGATAGAATATTTGACTTGGATAGGCTGCTAGCAATTTTTAAACTTTTTTAATTACATTGCCATCCAGTTCGGCCGCAGCTTTCTCTAAATACAAAATCTATCCATTAATGAAAAGAATCCAATTATTTTATGAAATACAGGCACTCTACTTCTGCACTGCTTTCAAGCTCCCCAAATTCTACAAAGAAAATAGTAAGCATCACAAAAGCGGAGGAAACAGCTCATCAGAAAATGGAAGTAAAAACCATGAACGTTAGTTATACCTCCATTAACTCTGGAACATAAATTTCAGACAGAAAAATACTGAACAAAGGATGGCAAATCCACAGACGAATAACAGTAAAAGGGTGTCATGCTTATCAGAAGCTACTCTAAGAAATGTGCATTTAACAGAACCACGGAATTGAGTATACTTCATTATGCATCCCAAAAGCAGAGGAATCAGCTCATCAGAACAATGAAGTAAAAACCATGAACGTAGTTATACCTCCATTAACTCTGGAACATAATTTTCAGACAGAAATATATTAAACAAGGGATGGCAAATCCAAAGACAAATAACAGCAAAAGAGCATCATCCTTATCAGAAGCTACACTAAGAAACATGCATTTAACAGAACCACGGAATTGAGTATACTTCATTATATCTGCATCAACTCTTTAACATAAATTGTGGATGGTGAACAGTCATAAACAAGGGATGGCAAAGCCACAGAAAAATAGATGTAAAAGGACATCACACTTGTGAAAAACTCGAATAAGAAATGTGCATTTAACAGAGTGAAGGAATGGAATCTGACCGTCTTATCCTATAGAAACAACTGGCAGTATGATTGACTGTTAGTTTATCAAATAACAGTAGATGGACTCTTGCATCAAGAATCAGAGTGAAACATAACATCTATCTCAGCTCTCCAATCCAGACAGTTTCAATTCTGTGGAAAAGAGAGGGTGTACCAGAAAACACTACATTAAATTTGCAGGGATCAATGACATCTACATTAGTGAGAGTTTTTGGTCACACTAAATAAACAGTGTCATTTAAAAGATATTCTGAAAAGAAGGCAATGCAAGCATAAAAGCACAAAGACATAATTAGAGATACAAATTTCCATGCCCACTGCAAATCCATTCAAAAGATGTTGAATTTAAAATTTTGTCCAGTATTAAATCTTATTTAATGTCTGTCCTTCATCGTCTTTCTGCATTACATCCTCTAAGCAAGAGTCAAATTTAATACCAGAGGTATAACAAAGACAACAGTGAAAACAGCTCAATGAGAGTTAAAATCATATGCTAGAATCTCAAATGTAGAACAAAACAATAGTCCTTTCACTGAACTGCAATGCAAATGGATCATCAGTCCTGAGAAGGAAGATCTCGCGCGACTGCAAAGCATCAAACGTAAACACTGTGAGATTACTAAACAAATATCATACATTCTGAAACTAAATTGGCTTAAACATACAGAAATCGAGATATTAAAGTCCAAAGCATAGTATTCAAAACCGGAACTGCTGACCGGACCGGTCCACCTAATAAACCAGGTTTCAAACCAGAACCGGTCAAACCAGGAGTGGTTAGATTTCAATGAACTGGTTTTTAAAAAATACATGAAATAATTAATTTTTAATGAAAAAAAAAAAAAAACCTATTTTTAAGATTTAAAACCATGATTCCTAACCAATAGAGATAAAATAGGCAAAGTTTGTTCATCTATATACCATGTAAAGGTGAATATATCAAAATAACACCGAATGCAATACATATCAGCAACAAAATATGTAATCAATGATGCTCTCTAAATGGCCTCTAGAGTCCACAAACAATGCTACAAGCTATGTGAGGCCACTGGCCTACTACAAGTCTACATATTAGTGATCAACACTATCATTTCTCATCATGATCAAACTCAGTTGGTTGAGTCGTGATTCTCAAACTTTTCAACTGCTTGAGTCACAAACTTCTCAGCTATTTGAGTGACTTGAGTCTGAAACTTCTGAAGGTATTCTGCCCTAATATGCCCTATTACTTCATTTGGTGCTTTACATGGCTTTACATGGCCTCCTATCCCATCCAAGTGTTGCTTGAACCTGTTAATACCCCCTCCTTCAATAGATTTTTGGCAAAATTTGCAGATCATTAGTCCATCAATCATATCACGATAAGCCCATGCTGTATCCTTGACTTTTGGAGTCATGGTGGCTGCTACTTAGCCCAAATTCTCTGTTGTTCCACTACTCCAGCAAAAACTCAACACTCTCCAAGCTCACAATGAAGCTCACAATGAAGCTCACAAAAACTCCAAATGAGATGTGTGAGGCAAATGAGAGGGGAGGCATCCTTTTAAAGGCTTAGAGGGGTTGTTGGAGGGAAACAGCGCCCAGTTTCCTTCAAAACCACTTGGAAAACTGTGAAACAACTTTCCGCGGGGTCCGCAGTCGGCCTGGCAATAAACCGGCCGGTTTATGCCTGGTTTGACCAAAAAACCGGAGAAGAGAGCGTGTTAACCCCGTTTTTCAACTGGTCCAGTGGCCTTTGCTAATGAACCAGCCGGTTTGACCAGTTTATGGTTCAAAAAGGTCGGTTTTGAATACTATGGTCCAAAGCTATGTGAAAGTGGAGTCATGGTGGCTACTACTTAGCCCAAATTCTCTGTTGTTCCACTACTCCAGCAAAAACTCAACACTCTCCAAGCTCACAATGAAGCTCACAAAAACTCCAAATGAGATGTGTGAGGCAAATGAGAGGGGAGGAATCCTTTTAAAGGCTTAGAGGGGTTGTTGGAGGGAAACAGCTCTTAGTTTCCCTCAAACCACTTGAAAAACTGTGAAACAACTTTCCGTGGGGTCCACGGCCAACCTGGCAATAAACCGGCCGGTTTATGCCCGCTTTGACCAAAAAACCGGTGAGGAGAGCAAGTTAAACTGGTTTTTCAACCAGTCCATTGGCCTTTGCTAATGAACCAGCCAGTTTGACCAGTTTACAGTTCAAACCCGTCAGTTTTGAATACTATGGTCCAAAGCTATCTGAAAGTATAAGCTAAAAAGATCAAATAATTTTTTAATTTTCATGAACTTATAGATAACATTTGTAAATTTCAATTATTGCTATAACTTAAAAATTGGATGAAGGGGATGTAGAGGATGATTTTGAGCTTCATTTTTCAAGATGTCAAGAGAATGCAAACTAGTTTTAACTCCATTTCCTTTCCTCGTGTCTACAGACAGCTCAACACTAAAACAAATGTTCTCTCCAAAGAAAGAATTACAGTTTGACAATGGAGTCTGGAAAGTGCCAGAATCAAAGAATGGGCAAGTACATGAATATTCTCTATCATTCCTGGAAAGATCAGCTCTCTTTTCACCTGATTCCAAAGTTAGTTCTCCCTCATTCATGGTTTATTAGGAACCTTAGCAGAACTTTCTTCATGCCTTCAAGTGAGAAGCCTGTGGTAATTTGGTTTCATAAAGGGCTTGCTGAGCAGTTTACGAACAGAATATGTAATAGTTTTTTGATATCATATCAATCTTGCTGAGACGATCTGTTTATGAATATGTATGAACTCTAGGAACAGGTTATAATCTAGATAAGAGCCCAGTACTGGAATTTTTTGTCTATGCTTGAAGACCTATTTGATTGATAGCCTTGTTAAATGCATATACAATACAGAATGTATTTTCTTTTCATCTTGAACGGAAGTTACAATATTTTTTCAGAGGCAAAAAGACATTTGCTAAATTCAAATATTTTGATGTAGAACACAACAAACTATTTGTTCAGCTAACAACAAATGTTAGCTGAAAATACAAGCCATAGTCTGTAAGACGCAAACATAGTTTAATGCTTTGTTGTCTTTTGATTTCATAAATGAATTTAATTAGTACAATCTGCAGGTTTTAGGATGTTAGTTTGTTTGGGCCTCAAGCAAACAAGGATCCCACAATCCTAAATTACATTACTCTTAAGAGTCAAAATATAGATTTCTTATCATAAAATCCTAGTCAACTCTAAACACTAGCATGCCATATAAGTTTTGATTAGGGTCACATGCCCGATGAAAATCAGGTTTTAGAACTTCCTTAAATAGAAGTTCAATGATGAGGACAAAAAATGAACCTGGCAATGGTTATATATATATATATATATATATATATATATATATATATATATATATATAGTCATTTAATTTAAGGTCATAGCCTAGCCAAATGTCAAATTGACATATAAGGCCCCCTTGTTTGTGGGACCAGTGTTGATAAAATCAGCAAAAATTATTACGAAAAAGTCACAATTTTTCCAGACCAACAATTTAAGTAGAAACAAAAAAATAAAAATAAAAAAAGCGTCACGACCCAAAAAATCACAAAGAAAGCACGGCCATGGGGTTTTAAAGATAGATTTGGATTTTTCTTTTGCTGTTGGAGAAAGGAGGAGAAGAGCTTCTGGTGATTTTCAAGGTGGGATTGAGGGCCAAACAGCCATTATCATCACCAGCAAAGAATTTTTTGTGAGTCAAAGGTTCAAAATCATTTGCCAAATCAAGCTAGACAGACTTCTCATCTTCCATTCTTCCATTCACAGGTATGTTCTTAAATACCCCAATGTTAATGATTTTTTTCCATATATTTAGGCATATGCTTGCTTGCCTCTTTGCCTACCAATGTTTTCCGTCTTCTTTTTTGGTCATTTGCTATGATTTTCATGCCCACAAAACAATGCAAGGGTTTTTTCCATATTTGGGCAGCAAGCTTGATTTTAGTTTTTAACTTTTTCATGCACACTCTTATTGCCATTTTTCATTGCAAATAATCTAATTTCAATTTCTAAATTTTTTTTTTTAAATGAAGCTGTTATTTTTTGTGTAATGGGTGTAATGGGGTCTTAATGCCATTTTTTGTGTTTTTGGTGCCCTAGGATTGAATTTTGAACCTGTCTATTTCCACTGCAAATATGCCAAATCCCTTGGACCCATTTTGGCAGTATGGGGAACCTGAAGGTGGGACAAACCAGCAAATACTGAATTGCAAATTGTGTGGGCTGCATATGACAGGAGGGATTCACTGGTTGAAATACCATTTGGCTAAAATCCCCAAGCATGATGTTGGGCTTTGTCCTTCATCTAGCACAGAGGTTATGAGAGCTGCACATGATGCAATTTATGCAAAGGACAAAAAGAGAGAAGAGAAAGGCTGCAAACAGCGCCAAACGTGCAGACAGATCTTCAGAGCTATCTGAGAATAGAGGGGGGGGCTCCAGAACTTCACCTACTGAGAGGTCATCATTTTTTGTTCCACAAACCGGATTTGGGGCACAACATTCAATCAAGTCAGAGATTAAAAAAAAAGGGAGAAGCAAGAAGCAGACAAGGTTTCGGGGAGGTGGCTTTTCTGGAGTGACTTACCTCTTAGCATCACATCCATTTTGGCAGTCAATCTGTGATGCTATTGTTGTTATGGGCCCAAGGTACAAAAGCACTACATATGTTTAAAAAAAAGGGAGAAGCAAAAAGCAGACAAGGTTTCTGGGAGGTGTCTTTTCTGGAGTGACTTACCTCTTAGCATCACATCCATTTTGGTAGCCAATCTGTGATGTCATTGTTGTGGGGGGCAATCCTTCAAGCAGAAAAAGAATGACATCAACTCTAGATTGGTGAAGTTGAAACAATCATGGGAGGTCTCTAAATGCACAGTGATGTCTAATGGCTGGACAGATAGGAAGGGTAGGACCCTTCTAAATTTCTTGGTGCATTGTCCTAGAGGTACCATGTTTATTAAATCGGTGGATGCATCCGCACATATAAAACATGCAGCATTGATATGTGAGCTGTTAGATTGGTTCCTCCAGGAGATTGGTTTACATAATGTGATGCAAATCATAACAGATAACGCAGCTAATTATGTGGCTGCTGGTATGATGCTTATGGACAGGCACCACTCATTGTTCTGGACTCCATGCATTGCGCATTGTATCATTTGATTCTTGAGGATACGGGGGAAACTCTCCTTCATCAGAAAGGTGATTGATATGGCTAGGAGCATCCCCAAGTTCACATATAACCATGCTTTTGTCCTTAACCTCGTGGTACACCAGAAACAGGGAGTCGCAACATCCTACAATCACACAGTTTGCCACCAACTTCATTACTCTTCAATCTTTTCTTCAATGTCAGTTTCAATTCAAACAAATGTTTGTTTGTGATGAGTGGCATGATTGTAAATACAGCAAGAGAGAGGATGGGAGAGCCATTGCTAAATTAGTGTATAATGACTCCTTTTCACAAGTAGTAGAAGAAGTGTTCTCAATTAGTGAACCTTGAGTACAAATTCTGAGATTGGTCGATAGCGATAACCCTGCAATCGTTTATTTGTATGAGGCCAAGGATAGGGCCAAAGAGACTATTCGAGCTTCTTACATGGACAAGGGTACCCTAGGTTTAATAAACACATGATTTTATGGGAAGTGATTGATAATCGGTGGACAGGGCTGCTTCATTGACTCATTCATGTAGCAGCACTTTTCTCCAACCCTACATTTTCCTACAAATGCAACTTTGATTTTAATGTCAAGGTAATGGAAGGGCTCCATACTTGTCTTCATAGGATGGTACCTGATCCCGACATTCACAACACAATCAATCGCGAGATAAAGAGGTATCAGGATGGTACTGAACTATTTGGCTTTGATGATGCCATTCGTGAAAGGGTCACCTTGATGCCACATAAGTGACAAATCAAGCTTCATTAGAATTTACTAATTTAGAACTCTAAATTTTTTAAATTCAATTATGTTTTATTCGAAGTTTAATTATGTTTTAACTTTTCTTTATTTTGTTGTAGATGCTTGGTATCAAAACTATGGTGCAAGGACACCAAATTTACAGATATTCGCCATTAGAATCCTTAGTCAAACCTGAAGCGCTTCAGGGTGTGAAGCGCAACAGATTATAACTTTGAACATCAAGTGAGCAATTATATTTATTGTAATTTATGACCCTCAAGAGTCAGGACATAAATTTTTTTATGACACCCTTATAGGTTGGAGCTCTTATACCTTAATTACAAAAAATCGCCATTAGAATCCTTAGTCAGACCTGAAGCGCTTCCAAGTGTGACTGCAATTGGAATGTATTTGAAAAAATACACTCAAAGAAGAGCAACAAGTTATAACTTTGAACTTTAAGTGAGCAATTATATTTATTGTAATTTATGACCCTCGAGAGTCCAGACATAAAAAAATTTATGACACTCTTATAGGTTGGAGTTCTTATGCCTTAATGGCTTGGTGTATGTCCATTACAATATCCAACTATGGATGGAGCAAATGGAGAGATCACCGAATGTGGATGTCATTTCTTTAGACTTGATGTATTGTTTAAGTGGAGGGTGGAGTCCGAGCTTTCCATCATGGATGAGTCACCTACATGGTTAGAGGACGAACCAATAGTAGTACAACTCAATGTTATCAGAACAGGCCGGTCCGGCCGTTTTCGGCCCAAAACCGATCCAAATTGGGCCTCTGAACCGGACGGTTCAGAACCGGTTCCGTGCAAAAATTTGCTTTTTTTTATTTTTTTATTTTTTAGTTGGTTGGCCCATTTCTTACCCTCCCCTAGGCTAGCCTAATATTCAAGCCTATGGCCCTAGTATTGCTATGCAATTCATGATAATGTTAAATTCTTAAAGTAAAAGTGACATTTTCCTTAAATTTTCATTTTCATCCTTTTACTTAAATGTTTAACATTACCATGAAATAACTCGGGATGTTTGAGAGTGATTCCAACCTCATTGGATTTCATATGGAGAAAGTAGAATTTTAGATTTCACTCAAAATCCATCAGACTTAACAGTTTTTCAGGGTTTCAAAATTGGGGGGAATGCAACGTTTCCTCTGGATTTTGTCATGTACGAGGGTATGGAACTAGTATTTAAAAAAGAGCAACAAGCCCTCTATGTACTTTGACGATAGTGGCATTGGTTGTCGAACTCCTCTATCATGACTCTACTAAAAATGTACCCATCACTCAAACAAAATCTTGACATGACATGCTACATTTTTTCTATCTTATTTTAATGCCTAAATGGTTATATTGTTGGCGAAGACCAATATAGGCAATGATTTTGACGATATGTAGGCATTTGTTGTAGCATGATTTTTTTTAGATGCTAGAGGCCATCAAGAGCCTATTTGTTGATGTATTTTCGGTTCAGAGATGGATTGCACTCGATACTATTTTGGTTATGTGCACACCCTTACATGCTATGTAAATGAACACTTTTGCATATTTGTGTATAAATGGTTTGGATTCAATCCGCACATGAATATATATGTGTTTCTTTAAAATATGAATGTTTTATGTGTTTTTGGTAAAAAGATTTGTTTTCCGGTTTTTTACCGGTTCCCGGTCCACCCAGTTTTTCAGTTCGATCACCGGTTCGGTTCTGATAACATTGGTAAAACGGCAGGGGCAACAAGAGGAGGAAGGGGAGCAACAACAACAAGAGGAGGAGGACAATGTGTCGACATCAGCACCACCTTCTACTGATATTGGAGAGCACAATTCTATACCCATCAGTCATTGTCTGACATTTGGTGCAAGGCCAGGGCCTTCTACTATTAGGGGCAAGCCTAGCAAACAACCCATCATCTTTTCTCCTAAAAGGGGGAGAGGCACTGATCTCAGATAGCTAGCTGCTAGTTTTGCTTCTTTTTCCATTGTACATATAACTCACGATGATGAGATACATTTATTATGTGATGTTATTTTATACTGGCTCTCCACATTGGAATCCTTGATTGGACAATTATCAAAGTTCAGTCAGATTTAGTATCATCTTTGATGTATCATTTTTATTTGGCATCCACTACATCATATACATCAGTGCTTTCTTCATATTTATGTGCCAATGTGCTTATTTGATGTTGTTGCTTTATATGTTTTAAAAACTAAAGAAAAAAAATGAATATATTTTGCATTTCTTAATGTTTATCGTGGTTTTTCAATTTTTTCGCTGATTTTTCCAAAACGATGTTTTTGAAGACCCTTTGATTTTTTGCCCATGCCAACTTTTTCAACACAGAGGTGTACATACCCTACCCCTCTCCAAATTTAGACCTATGACCACAAGGATAAAACACATGTTCTTAACTGTTAGACCCAGTAAAATGATGTTAAAATGGTCATTAGGGCATTTCAATTTAATGCCCATGTTGTATACTCCCTGCCATGTCAAATGTGCAAAATCAATATTCAACACTTTTTAATGTGTTAATGTGTGTTCTCCCATTGGATTGAGAATTTCTTGACACAGAATTATGCTGAGCTTCACTACCTCAATTGAGTTGATATCCCAAATCTCTATCAATACACTTTTGGGACTTTTTAA
The DNA here is from genome assembly GCA_031772625.1 of Pinus tabuliformis. Classification (NCBI taxonomy): domain Eukaryota; kingdom Viridiplantae; phylum Streptophyta; class Pinopsida; order Pinales; family Pinaceae; genus Pinus; species Pinus tabuliformis. Next base: position 1,012,502,220 of record CM062816.1, on the reverse strand, counting down.
ATAAGCTAGCACAGTGCACAGGGAAATTCATTTAAATCGTGGCCCAAAACAAGAATCTATGTGCAAATCAACCTATCAAATAAGTTGAACGAATATATTGATATTCAAGTCCATGATAACATTATTCATTACTCGTTGCCCTACATTAACATCTCTAGAATACCTATCTTTTCAATGGAAGTTCTCATCACCAAGTTAATGACTATTCCCTTATAGCCAAATGGCAAAAACCCTTCATCACCAACCAACCAACAAGCTAGCTTAGAAACTCAAGTTGCTACAACCCTTGAAGCCATAGACAATTGGACTTTGGTCAGAAAGAAGGTTGTAGTACAAAATGGCCCCCTCAAGAATCAAACCCAACCTTAAATTGCCTCTTAACGTAAAGCTAGCTTTGCAAGGCCCATAAGTCACATGCAATTTGATCTAATTTCACCAAAGGTTGTTGCCTCAAGCTCTTGAGGAGCACAAGCTCATCCAAATGTCGTTAGGCTTTCCAAATCACCTCCACATCACTTGCATCCATAAGCAGACGCATAAACACAACATGGGAAGCCCCACCTCGAATATCAAAGATTCTACATGATTTTTTCCCACTTGTGCAAACCTTGACTCTTCAACTGATTTTAAATTCTTAAGGAGGTAGACAGGATAGACACTAGCTATCACAGCAGAAGCAAAGCGGGAACAATCAAAGTTTTCTAATGAAGTGCTCGGAGGGTCTTTGAGCCCTGTAGAAAGGGCACAATCAAACAATTATGCCATTATATCCAAAGCATAGATTAAGTTTGCCTAAAGGAAGTCAAAATTCTAGCTTTTCTACTAAAGACCTTTCTCATTTCTATTCAGACAAGTGTCTGGACATTTTTATCAACATGCAAGGAAAAAATGGTGTAGCAACATTTTTGCCATCCAAGCTTGTTTCATGTGTCTCTTTGATTAAGGTGACAATCCAACCCCAATGCTGATATGGAATTTGTTGAACCTTGATGACCATACTATGGAGATGGCCAATATCAATGCTTCAAACCATGCAGCCTTTGGGCATTGAATGGACAACAAGTTCATTGACATTAACCAATTAAAATATAGTGATTTCAACATCATTATGTCTCATGAGGACAAGGAAGGTCTCCTCCCTCACTGATGGTGCACTAAGGAAAGAAAAACATTGCTTATCCTCTACTCAAGTTTATGGTAATACAACCCAAACGTAAAAAAAAAAAAAATGTGTTTTGACCTTTGGTTCATTTGGTCAAGTTTTAAGAAAGGAAGGGAAAGAGTCTTCAGCCAATTTGATAGAGACATGCATTCAAAACAAAACATTTTTGCTTCCAACTGCCACCGCTCCAAGCATGTTTATGTGTTGGTTGAAGTGACATTGTCTGATTATAAATGAATTGTCTTCAATATCATTTGGGGCAATAATAAGTTCTACGTCTCAGGGTTTCAGTACCTTCTCAATGTTTTTCATCTCTAAAACCCCAATTGTTTGCTTAAGCATGTAGTGGTTTCAACATGATAAAGTCTAATCAAGCCAAAGAAGGCCTCCTCCCTCACTGGTGGTGCATTGAGGAAAGGGAAACAAAGTTTATCCTCTACTCAAGTTGATGGTTATACAACACGAATGTCTACAAAAACAGTGATTGTTTCAACCTTTGGTTCACTAGGTCGAATTTTAGGAAAGGGAAGGAAAGAATCTCCAAGCAACTTGATAAAGTCATGGCTACTAACCAAAACAGTTTTGCTTGCAACTACCACAATGCCAAGCATGTCCCTGTGTTGGTTGAAGCAACATTATCTAATTATCAATGAATTGCCTGATTATCGCCTTTTTCTCTTTCTTTTACCATTATCTAGGATTTGCTATAGCACTCCCACATAGTATTCACAACGGATGCATCTTTGACTTTTAGTCACATTGATCTGCTTTTGTGGTCACTTGTTGGACATTAGTAAAAGTATCTCATCTTATTTATCTTCAATATCGTGTGGGGCAATAATAGGTTGTGCATGTCGGGGTCTCACTACCTTCTCAATGTTTCACATCCATGAAGCCCTAATTGTTCATTTGATAATCAAATCATTTGGAACCTTATTTTTACTCTCAAGGAAATGAGGGTTGGATTCAATGGTGTAAAAATGATGTTGTTAGGACTTTCACTTTTATGTCTAGCTTTGGGAGAGACATTTCAACCATGAGATTTAAAGAAAGAAAAAAAGACATGAGCAACCAAAATAGAGCTCAAGTGCATTAGAAAGAGGTTGCAACCAAGCTCATTTGATAACAAGTTTGAAGCCTGAGTAGCCAGGCTATGACATAACCTTCAAACTATGAAGGTGAGGAGAGTGAAGGGAGTTAAAACTCAAGATTGTTTACACTAGATCGTATTGGTAATAGGCCGACTAAAGCCTTCTCTAGGGCACTAACAATTAACAACTAGGAGATATTTATCTCTATATCTACGACAAAGGGGGTAAGGCTAACCCAATAATAAGATATTGAAAGGAACATTAACTGCCATCCCATGTACTAGTTGTTTCAATATAAAAACCCAAAAACATGGTTGAAATGCACCTAAAACATGTTTCACATTTTTTAATTTTCAAGTGCCATACATTGCATTTCAGCGTTAGTATAACAAGTGTGGTGTCATATAGCACATTTGTGTAGCTTATTTTTGGCATTGGGCCAACTAAAATTCACTTTTATGTGATTGAAAATCAATTTCTTTTAGTGATGAGGTTTTAATAATTTTTTTTGGAAATCTCTAGAAGCTTCTAGAAGTAGAAGATTTGTTTAAAAGAGGATGTCCCTTTCCTTTCTCCTCACATTGTTTGAGGCTTGAGCAAGGGTGATTTCAGTGAGGAGGATTTCAGCAAGGTGACTTCGACAAAAGAGGATTCAAATTATTAGGTTGCCATAGCCATCATTGTTGTTGTTTTGTGATCTTTTGGGCAGCTACAACCATAGTTTTTGGTTGTTTTGTGGTGTTTTTGAGCAGCCACAACCATCATTGAGTTTCAAAGTTTCAATATATTTTCTAAAATAACACTATATATATATATAGATATATATATATATATATATATATATATATATATATATATATATCATATTTCCCTATTTCCTAAATTTTGAGGGGTCATGTTTACGTGCGTTTCCATTTTAGATACGTGTTTTCGTTTCCCCATATCATGCAACTTAGGTTCGAGAAACAAGACAAACACTTGTGTTCCTAAAAACAGATTCCACGAAGCCCTATCATTGTGTGGGGTTATCATTCACCATCGTTAAGTTATAAGCCTTAGGGTCCACCCAATCTCTGAGTTGTTGACATTATCTTCAGAAACACATCCACTAGCCACATTATCAATGGTTTCAATTCTTAAGAGATTGGTTCTTTTTAATTAAATAGACAAGAATGCCCTTTGGTGTCAGTGTTGTATGTCATGGCTACAAAAGCTTTAGGCTATTTTCTTCAAAGAGACATTAGTTTGGAAGCCATCTAGGGAATCCCTCTCCTAGGTAGGGAGGATGAAAAATTGATCAAGTGGTCTTTTGTTGATGACTCCTCCCAATCAGTTAAGAAGGATGAGACTTCCTGCAAAAACTCCAATTGATGTCTAGACACATTTCACTTGGCTTTGAGGTCCAACATTAACTGAAAGAAGGTCATGCTATTATGAGAGCAGTGTCATGTTATTGAATTGGCTAGAAAACACAAGTTGGATTTGGATCTAGCCAAGCTAGACCTTTTAAGTTTATAAGTGTTCCTTTTGTCCTTTGACCCTCCCCTGAGGAGATTTGCGAGTCAATCATGAATAGGAATGTGTAGAAAGTGACCAAGTGTCCCCCAAGTCTCTCTCATTAGTAGCCCAATACTAAATCTACAGCCAGGTGCTTGCAAACACATGTATATTACTCATCATGTTGACCTTCCTCAATCCTAGTATGTGCTAGAGCGAAAAGTTAGCTAGAACCTCTATTGAACCCTTTAGATCATGGAAAATGCTAGATCGAAAAGTTAGTTGGAACCTATATCAAAACCTTTACCAATAGGGAGATTTGGGTGTCTTCAATGTGCAAAATCAAGCCCTAGCCCTTTATGCTAAATGATTTATCTGGTTATTCTAAGGGGAAGAAGCTCTTAATCTTCTACTACATCTTATGTTAGATCTAACACACCTTACAACAAATATTGTTGGCAAGCATTCATTTTGCAAACACTTCACATTACCTCAACCTTGGTTAAAATAAAAAGATTTTTTGTAGTTAAAATTAGTTGGAAGACATAGGAAACCATTAAACGGTAAACCTTGTGTGCAATCGAAAAAGGACCAAGTCAAAGACGGGATTTAAAATAATAATAAATAATCACTCCCTATAATGGTCTATTGTTTTCCTTGGTAAGGGCAAGCAGAAATCTCATGGTTCTCTCTACTACAATTGTTTCAAAAAGGCATTAGAACCCTACAAGGCATATTTTCCTCACAAAGTAGAGATTTGTTAAAATTGGCAACTAGGGCCAAACTCCATGTGGGTCATCTTATTAATGGAAGCTGATATTTTTCTTGGATCCCTCTCATCGAGAGGTGTAAGATTGATCTAAAGATCATCCGATTTTGATAAGTATTCATGGAGATATGAATTTATTTGTGTTATGGGACAATTTGTCAAGGTCGGCCAGCGACCAAATAAACCCCACTTGTGCTCAACATTTTAGTATAAAAAGAGGTGGCCTTCAAGTCATTTCAACACACTTGGGATCTCTTCTTCTCTACTTGTCTTAGGGTTTTAGTAGGAGGAGAGATCGTAAGGGATAACGCTGCCCTAATCTAGAGGGCAGAAGCCGGAACTGCAGGGAACAGCCGGAACTGCCGGGAACTGCCGGGAACAGCGGGAACTGTCGGGAATAACCGGAACTGCCGAGAACTGCCGGGAAGCTGACACAGAGGGCAGAAGCCGGAACTGGCGAGAACAGTCGATTGCTGAAATTGTCGGAACTGCCAGAATTGCCGGAACTGCCGGGAACAGCCGGAATTGCCGGATCTGCAGGGAATAGCCGAAACTGTCGGGAACTGCCGGAACTACCAGAGCATCTCTCTCCGAAGGAGAGCAGCATGCAAGGGACAACTAACTAACATTGGGACAATTGTATGGTACTTAGCAACAAATACACCAAACATGCAATGTTACAGCTAGCATGCAACAGCAAGCATGCTAAGGAAAACAAGCATGCTAGGGACAACAAGCAAGCAAGGGACAACAAGCAATCAAGGTGCAGCCAGAGCATAGGTCAGTACGGCAACATGGTGTAGAAATGGCACATAATGCAGTACAGTGATGGGTACAGTCATGATTAATGAAGCATGATGAGATGCAGCATAGTGATGATGAGTGCAGCCTGGTGCAGCACAGTGAGGTGCAGCATGATGACGAAATGCAGCACAACGATAGGTGAAGGAGTCACCTTAGAGAATCAGTTGAAGTAGCATGTCTTCAACTGATCTCATGTATCATCTTCTTAGAGATGATCTATGCTCTTATCTAGATAAGTCAAAGTGTTGACTTCTGTTGTAAATGTATTATCTCTCTCTCTGTTGAACTATTGAAGAACAAATAAGAAGAATTGATCAAGGGTCTTCCCACATTGGGGTTTGTAACTTTGTCCCTAGCTAGCGCCACATCTTGTGTCCTCTTGTCTCGGCTTGTCTTTTGCGATTTATGTTTATGTTCCATTTGCAGCTTACTTTAATGCTGATGTGATTGCTAATCTGGAAAAGATATTGAGCTAACTGTGAAAATTGAAATAAATTGCTCTAAGCATAGAACATGCCTAAAATTAACAAGATTGGATTCTCTAGGTTCAATTTATGCAAATCTTCAAGCTAAGAAATCCATATAAGTTGGTTCTTAAGAAAATTCCAAAGGCTCATTCTTAATACTTTGTCTTTTATAATTGGAGTGTGGAAGGAATAGCTTCAGATCTTTAAAAATTCATTTGTATAAACCAAATATGCTATTGGTTATAAATGTCTCAATCAAATTCCAAAGTCAGATACAAACTTCAACAAAATTCAAAAACTTGATTCTAAATTCACTACATGGATTACACATTGCAAACCATCTAAAAGCACTAGCAGAGCCTAAGAATATCTCAATGATTTGTTTTGAATACATATAAAGGCTAAGACGACATGGATTGGGACAACATGTTGTGTGTTCAAGTTTCTTACAATCAACTTACTTGGAAAGTGACCCTAGTGGGTGATAGGAGAGTTTGGATCACCGATCTTTATTTTTACTTCGAGCAAAAAAAACCAAAAAAAAAAACAATTATGGAAGGCTTGTAATGCTATTAAGTTCAAGTGCACAAAGAGGGGTTGAGCATTTTCCTACGCTAATAAATATTCAATTATGCTTAACCTTTCTTTGCAAATCCAAGCTCAGGTAGAAAGTTTCTTTGTACTTAGAGTACCTATACTAGCTTTTGGAGTATTGGGGTGGAACACTATGTACGATGCACAAGAACTCAATGAACCATTCACAATCACAATCACCAACGCCATTACAAAATTTGCGTTAGGGTTACGACATCACTCACCTCATCACCAAGCTAATAGGCAAGTCTAAGAGAGGCGAGAAAGATAACAAATTTGGCCACGAGGCTATAACAATGAATTTCCACATCTATCTTTGGATTACACATTACAAACCATCTACAAAGCACCAGCAGAGCCTAAGAATCTTTCAATATTTGTTTTGGCTACAAATAAAGGCTAAGACGACATGGATTGGGACAACATGTTATGTGTTCAAGTTTCTTACAATCAACTTACTTGGAAAGTGACCCTAGTGGGTGATAGGAGAGTTTGGATCATCAATCTTTATTTTTACTTGGAGCAAAAAAAAACCAAAAAAAAAAACACTTATGGAAGGCTTGTAATGCTATTAAGTTCAAGTGCACAAGGAGGGGTTGAGCATTTCCCTACGCTAATAAATCTTCAATTATCCTTAACATTTCTTTGCAAATCCAAGCTCAAGTAGAAAGTTTCTTTGGACTTAGAGTACCTATACTAGCTTTTGGAGTATTGGGGTTGAACACTGTACGATGCACAAGACCTCAATGAACCATTCACAATCACAATCACCAATGCCATTACAAAAGTTGCATTAGGGTTACGACATCACCCACCTCATCACCAAGCTAATAGGCAAGTCTAAGAGAGGCAAGAAAGATAACAAATTTGGCCACGAGACTATCACAATGAATTTCCACATCTATCTTTGGATGACAAAATCCATTCCATGCCCCTATCCATTTTTGACATGCCCAAGCCTCAAAAGGAGGCGAACAATGGATGGGGCACTTGGTGATGGATGAACCTCTTGGAGCAATACGTCAGTGTTGACGCATAATGGTGATGACACTCAGATTTTGCAAGTATAGGAGGTCCAATGCATGTGATTGTTCAATTATGATGTTGATTTCAAGGTAGACTTTAATTCTAGTAATCAACATATATTTTGGCATCTAAATCCAATGATTTGATCCTAGTTAGTTGTAGACAATTCTTGTCATGGATCTTATAACTAGTGCCCCACTTTTTTTGGATCTAGAGGAATCAATAACTCGTTCGGATTACCTGTGTGAGGCCCAAGTTCAAAGTCGGTGGCTGCCACTATAACCCCTAGGCTAGTCCCAACAACCCGCAAGTCAACAACTAGAAGGAAACTTAACACTTAGCAAGCACCAAGACGTCCAAATACACACCCACAAGGGTGATCCCAATCGCGACAGAACATCTACTCTTCTAGCCTTATCACAACGAACCAACATGTCATTTGTGGATATTGAACTTGGGTGGGGTGAAGAACAAACAGTCCACCCAACCACTCAAGCTATGAACCCTTGACAATTAATGCCCGATTTTTTAGATTGTGATAGTTTTGAGTTTCTCAAAGAAATTTTGCATTCATGACTCTATGGTGGTGGCATAGGTGTCAGTGTCACCCATCTTTTTATAAAATGCTCTGATTGTGCATATATATTGTCAGTGCAAAAAAATGTACTCTGGCTCATTTACTATAACTTATGCATAAATTTGTGCAAAATACCCTTAAAGATCAATTTGATGAATGACAAAAAGTTTTATGTTTTACAACAACATTTCTGTTAGAATCTAAAATCCATTTTGCATAGGCTGATAATTAACAATAAAGTGAAGAAAAGCAAAAAAAAGCAAGGTACCAGGGGAGCTGCTTAAAAGGACCACTAAAATCGATAGGATTTACTCAATATTAGTTGATTTTAACCTTAACAGGAAACTCTCACTAAGTGCTGTGTGAAATGAACAAAATCTGGTTATAAGTTCATGACAGTTTATCTACCCTTGAACTAGACACATCTCTGATTTCTACCTTTCAATTTTATAATGTTAATTTTTTGAACATTTAAAGCAAATCTTTGTAGTCCGCATTTTTGTTCTTTTGTCATTTCTGTTTTTGTTATGATAACAACATTCTCAGCATGTGTTCATAAAACACAATATAAACCATATACAGTCTTTTGAATGCAAATCGTTAGGTTGATGCCGTTAGCATCCTCCCTGCACTCTGGTTTCACCAAGAAAAACAAGGTGCACTACAACCCAAGGTGGAAGAGACATATTACGGCATGTACCATATGTAAAGCTATTAAATTACAATGGAAAAAGCTTGATGTCTGACCGTGAATTTAGACAAACAAAAATTGTCAATAAAATTAGCATAGATCCATCTTAACTCAGCCTTTTTTTAACTAGGTCTAAGGTTGCATGTACATTGTCTTTGAGCCCTCTTGCTGCCTAATAGATCTGGGGTTGAGTTGGATCTATGCTAGAATGATCATAAATGTTCAGTCAATAGCCCAAAATGTTAAGTGGGTCCCTTTTGTCTTGTGAATGGTTTAATTATGGGTTTGTGGCTGGTTACTGGCATGGGTGTCTGATACAACAAAATGTAATGCTTTGATTTGTATCTAACATAAGCAAAAAGGTTGATCACAATAACTATACGTATGTCTGATCTCATATACGAACACAACGTTGATTTAAATAAAGTTTAAACCTATGGTTATCTTGAGGAGTTGGTGATTCAACACACTTGAAGATGAAACTGCGCAGTGCTCATGTATTGTGTGAATACATGACACATTCCCTCACCAAAGCTCAGAATTCTATTACTGACACAAAGCATATTAAATCGTTTTGGTTTTATGGTAAAGCGCGGATGTTCCATACGCCACCAACAAGCGGTTAGGCTCAAGTTCAAAATCATGATCAAGATCATGATTGGGTCAGTGGATTTTGGTTCAATGGTAAAGCGGGGATAATTTATACCCCACCAAGGTTCAAATTCATTATAGACAAGTTTTGTCCTTGTGGGCAGTTTCGCTTGTGCAAGCGGTCAGGGGTCAAGTTCAAATCCCGGTCAAATTTGACAAAATAGATATCCCACCCGCGATTTATCAGCTATAGGGCTCTTTTGAGAGTGCCGTAGCCTGTAAGCTAGCTACATTCCAGAAATGGGGAGGGCATATTTATTGCACGGTGATAATCGGAATCATTGTATCAGAAATAGTAATTCTAGGTCAACTAACCTAAATCCTGAAGCCATTTACAATATATGCTAGTACATTGAAACCTACAGTAATCTTGGTCAAGTCCTGCTGATGGATCTCAGATTAATCTCTTGTTGGTATTGAAATTTGAAAGAGTGGCATCCAAATGGGGGTTTGTTTAAAAAGAAAGGGGATTGCATCTGATCTATATAATCCAATGGGGCTTTGATTAAAATAGTTCAAGCCAGAGTACGTTGAAAGAAATGGTGGGTACCTGGTTTTTCTGGTTTTCCCTCGACCCACTTCGTGACAGTATAATGAACCTTCTCGCGCGTGATGGCATCAGATTTGTAGGGCTCCTTCAGGCAACCTCTGAGCATGGAAGCGCATAAGTTGGCATAGGCAACGTAGGTCAGTCCCGCTGTCCTCCAGAAGGGGGCTGCTGCCGTCGCCGCCGTAGATCCCACTGCAGAAGCCATTCTACTCTATTCTCTCTGTGTCTATACACGTTACCACTTTGCGGTGCCTTCTCTTTAACCCTCGTGCGTCAGTCGTTCCACAGATTATAAACCCTCCAACGCATACGCCTTGGTCATGTGATGGACCCAGGGCTCCTAAGGTCTCCAACAGCATCTAATGGAGGATTCCAATGTTCCGTGGAGAACTTTGTGTTTTCTTTTATTTTCATTCAAAAGGTTAATGATACCATACCCACGCTTTATTGTCCTGGCATTATTAGTATGAAGAGTGTCGAGGGGTGTTTAGAGAATTCAACATTATGTAGAATAGGAAACGCCGAAGTAAATGATAATGATATGTTGTTTAAACAAAAATATGTTTTTTAATTGGTTTCTGAATAAATAATAGAAGATTATTTGAATAGGATTTATGGATAAAATAATAATATGATTTTTCATATGGTTAAGCATACTTTTATATATTTTAGACAATGTGAAGATAAGGGGTTTTTGAGTTGGTCAAATGGCATGAGTAGTGATAAGATTGGTGGTACAAATGCTTAATATTATCAAGTTTTAGACAATTATAAGGGCCCTCCTAAGTAGGCCATGGCTATGGGTGTATTGTCTCCAACCAATTCCACCAATTTGAGATTAAATGTGTAGAAAAGCAAACACTCTCGTGCGTGCTTGAACCCTCCACACCTGATGACAAAAGGTGATGTTGAAGGAGTGTAGAAGGAACATGTGGTTTGCTTGGCCTCTAAGAAAGGTTTTCGGTTCATTATAAGTAGAAATGATGTAAGGTCATTAGAAGTTGAGGAAGGATGTGTTCTTTGTTGTGGGGGAATATATTGCTGTCAATAAAATCCTTGACCTTTCAGGATGCACTTTGGCACGAAATTTTATTAACAAGAGGGTAGGGATGGACTACCTTTTAAAGATAGATAAAGTAGAGTTGAGGTTCAAGTTTAGGCTATATACTAGTAGTTCACATAGTATCAAGAGGGATGCATTGGTTTTGCCTTCTGCAGTAAAGAAGATGCAGCTATTATTTGTCTATGAAACTTTGCCACTGTTTTTTTATGCTAGGGATGAGACCATGTTAGACACCCCAATATGGATAAAACTTATTGGAGTCCCCATGGAACCCTCGACTATTCAAGATTTATGCATAATTGAAAACAACCTCGGAAAAATTATTCTCGTCGATGATAGCTTTGTCAATGAAAGATAAGTGAATTGTGAGGATATTAGTTGATCTTGAAGTAAGTAGAGGTCTTTTTGACACAACAAAATTGATTATTAAGGAAAAATGTAAATATTATTTACATACACTTTCCCAACTCCCCATTATTGGACGCATTTGTTATGTTATACATGGTGGCCATACTTATTGGTCCTTCATTTTGTCATAGTAAATATGAGTTGTAACCTTGGTCAATTAACCAAATAGTATTTATATTATAAAAGTGACTTTAAATTTATTTGATTTATTACAAATAATTTAACCAACTAATTCTCCTTCCAACTCTTCGTGGTCCATGTGCTTATACCCTGTAGTGCCTTGAAGCAAGAAGATTAGGTTGTGATGGCAGTGCTTAATCATGGATTTGTGAAAAAATCTGTAGTTTTTCCCCCTCCTTAAGCCATATTATGCGACATTTTTGGTGCTAGATAATTTTGTCCTAAATGCAACCTTCTTCTAATTGAATGAGAAGCTCATTTCTTCCTCAACTAATTTGTCAGATCGACCTTCAATAATAATGTGTTGTTGAACATGTTCCATGCAATCCTCTATCTCTTATTTGATTTGGTGGATGTTCCCAACCTCTTCTTTATTCCATTTTTTTATTTGAGATTTTAAGAACATGAGTTTCTACTAGAATTGGTGCACAATTGAGCCTAGTCGAGGAGTGGCTTCCTACCACCATTGTTGGGATTTTTCTAAGAACGAAGGATCCCTAAGCAAAAAACTTTCAAAGCAAAAGGGTATATTTTTGGGGATTTCTTTAATGTTTGCTTCTAGGCTTACTAGCCAATGATTTGATCCATGACATGGAAGGATTGAGGCCTCCATGAATATGTCTTTGACTCAAACAGCTTTCGAGATCACAAATATATCTACTATGGAAATGATTTTAGGGCGACCACATTTTCTATTATTCCAAGTAAATATCCCATTTATAGAATCCACATATGTGATGTGCAGGTCTTGCGCATAATTGAGCGTGATCGAGGAGTAGCTTCCTACCACCATTCTTGGGCTTCTTCCAAGAAGGAAGGATCCTTGAAAAAAAAGCTTTCAAAGCAAAAGGGTATGCTTTGGGGGATTCCTTTAATGCTTGCTTTAAGGCTTACTAGCCAATGACTTGATCCATGACAAGGAATGATTGAGGCCTCCATGAAGATATCTTTGACTCAAACAGTTTTCGAGACCACAAATCTATCTAGTATGTAAATGATTTTAGGGTGGGCACCTTTTCTATTATTCCAAGTAAATATCCATTTATAGTATCCACATTTGTGATGTGCAGTTCTTGCGCATAATTGAGCTTGCTCAAGGAGTGGCTTCCTACCACCATTTTTTGGCTTTTTCTAAGAAGGGAGGATCCTTAAGAAACAATATTTCAAAGCAAAAGAGTATGTTTTTGGGGATTTCTTTAATGTTTGCTTCTAGGCTTACTCGCCAATGATTTGATCCATGATAGGGAAGGATTGATGCCTCCATGAAGATGTCTTTAACTCAAACAGCTTTGGATACCACGAATCTATCTAGTATGGAAATGATTTTAGGGCCCCCACCTTTTCTATTATTCCAAGTAAATATCCCATTTATAGTATCCACATTTCTCATTTGCAGGTGTTGTGCGAGGTCAAAGAAAAGTTGGGAATCAGAGTCCAATCAACGCAAGCCTCGTTTTTCTTCTTCCAATCATTTCATGATGTTGAAGTCGCCCCCTATTATCCATATGACTTCAAAAGAGAGGGAGTGGAGGTCTTGAATAAACTTTTGTTTATCATTCAAAAGAGTTGGACCATGGATAGTTTTAATTCTACCCGTTGAATTAGAACCTATGAGTTGAAACTGACCTGAAAGAATGTGTGGGGCTGCAGTCAAATTGGTGATGGTATTTTCCGTAAGATTACATATATGAGTTAACCATCTTGCTTTCCCTGTTACGTCCAATGCCACCGAAGCACTTCCTTTCCAACGTTTATCTAATATTTCTCTTAGACATTCACTAGAGAATTTGGTTTTTTGCATCATGAGTATTGTAAGGTTTTCCCTACATTTTTTGTCTTTTAGGAGCCTCAACTTCCCTTTCCAGTTGAGGCACCTAATGTTCCATGTGATTAATTTCATTGACAAGGATGGGGAACATAGTGGAATGCATTTGTCATGAGAGTTGTCTTACATGAATATGCTAACATCTCACTCCCATCTTGTATGAGGCTTTTGTTGCTTTTTTTGCCCTTATTTTTACCTTTATTGTGGTGCTTTTAAGGTTCCTTGAAGTTGTGAGTTTGGATGCCATAGCTTGATGAACCTGAGCTTTGAGAGGTCATCCCTTTATACAAAGGTTCAAGTAGGGTTGATGTAGCATTTGCACCGTTTGTTTTAGGACTATTTGCAGAGCTTTTCCTTTTAGGTCTTCTACCATCCTTGTTAGGGTTACTTCCTCCACATTCATTTCTTATACATCATCCTGGGTATCTCCTGGAATTGTTTCTTTGCTTTTGGGTTGTCTATTTGTGTCTCTTCTTGGCTCGTTTCTGGTGCCTTTCTTTTTATAGAACTTTTTTATATATTTAGATTCACGAAGTTTGTGTCTTGCATTGAGTTATCTGCATATGCATCATTTGTTGCAAGATTGTTTGCAAAAAATTTCCTTTGAACTATTCTATCATGCTTTCCAGGGTTACTTCCTCCATGTCCATTTCTTTTGCATCATCCTGGATATCTGCTCGAATTGTTTCTTTGCTTTTGGGTTGTATGTTTGTGGCTCTTCTTGGCTGGATTCCTTTTGATAGAGCTTTGATCTGTATTTTGATCCACAAAGTTCATTTCTTATGTTGAGTTATTCAATATTTGCATGTCCTCTTCTAAGGCAATGTATTTATTCTTTGATTGTTTATTTTCCTTAGGCGCAAATTTCTTCCACGAGATGCTACTCTCTCAAAGCCCTCTACATCTTTTTGTTGTTATTGTTCCTATGGAATTTCCTTATATGACTAAGAGGGAAATCTCTAAATAAGTGGTCATATTCATGGCATCTACAATAGTGAAATGGAGCATGCACGTAGTTTAGAGATTTTTAGTGTAGTTCATCATGGTAATAGATGCTTATGGAGGTCGGAAAGGGTTCCAAAATGTTTATACACACAAATGCACACATACAAAGAGTGTATTTTCATCTTTTAGTTTCCTTTGAGACTTTGACAAAAGGTACCTATTTTGTTCCCAATCCCTTCCAAGACTTCCTCATTCCAAAATCCCCTGGGAAGTGAGAAACGCCACACCAACACAGGGGCTTCCAGGAAGTCCTCCTTTTTTGGGCTATATCTCTCCTCTTGGACACAATTAGTCCATCACATATAAAGCTTGGGTAGTTTTTCTCGTGCACAAATTCCCTAAAAAAATGGCTCCCATGAGGATGGAAATCCATTGAGAGTGATTATAGCAAGCTATGTATCATCAATGGTGTCTCCAATGGCAAGCTCATCTCTAATATGGGAGACCCTCATAAGATATGATACAACTGAATCTAATCTAGACATCATGTCATTACGAAGATGATTTCTCAAGATTAACTTCCTACTAGTGTTGTTGTTGTCATACAATCCCACCAAAGCATCATATACTTCCTTGGTAGTATTCAATGCAACAACATGAGGAATCAAGTGGTCCTCTATGAAATCTACCAAGATTCTATTTGCCTTGGAATCATTCTTCTTATACTTGGCTTTCTCCTCAACTCCCTGTGGCTCTCGAATAACTTTCTCCACATGATCCTCAAGCTCATTCTCTTCTAAGATAAGGAGTATCATGGCATTACATAGATGATTTCTCAAGATTAACTTCCTACTAGTGTTTTGGCTCTCATAAAATCACACCAAAGCATCATATACTTCCTTGGCAATCTTTAATACAACAACATGAGGAATCAAGTGGCCATTTATGGAATCGACCAAGATTCTCTTTGCCTTAGCTTCATTCTTCTTATACTTGGCTTTCTCCACGGCTCCTTGTGGGTCTAGAATAACTCTCTCCACACGATCCTAAAGCTCATTCTCTTTCAAGGTAAGGAAAATCCTATTCTTTCATGATATAAAATTGATGGCACCATCTAACCTGGCTTCAACTCTCAGATTTGGTGCCCTTTTGACAAGAGATTTAAAAAATACAATTAGGTTATTGAACGGTTGTCTCAAGTTGACTTCAATGGTTTCTCTTTCAACAAGAAGGCATGGCGACGGTGATGGAAATCCGTCAACCAAGGGGTCTCCCCGATGTGAATTCCCAATTAGACCTCACACCATTTGGTGTAGGAGCCCCATCCGGAATATCGGCACGATTTCCATATATCTTAAAGATATGCCTTGGCTCTAACTATCAACAAGAGAGAGGGATGCAATGGTGCCTTTGAAAAGCAAGAAGGTGTGCCTAGTGAGTGTTCAGTTGTAAATGTGTCAAGATTATTATACTGCAGAGAGGGGAGAAAAGTGAGCCTCTAAGTGAGAGGTAGTAGTACCACCCAAGAAGAGAAACACATGAATTAGACGGATTCGTCTAACATCCAACGGAATAGTCCACAAAGGATGCGACGGTCATTACAACCAACAAATGAAGAAAGATTTGTCTAATATCCTACAGAATAGTCCACAAGGATGGGACAACAATAACAACCATTACAACACATTCTCAATAAGATAAGTACTAAAATAACCAAAATAGTTCAACTATCTTAACACATGTGAAAGCAAACATGAAATACAAACATCTGCAAAATAGTCTTACAAACATTCATAATCCATGCATGAAGAACGTGTTGGCCTTGAAGGATTTTTTTATTAAGTAAAAGTTCCAAGACACATGTTTACAATGTACATCACTAGCTCTAGTAGTGGAACATTGGAGCCACTCCTTGCTCCTCAAAGAACTAGTTTATCTCTCTAATGCCTTGCGGGAGGAGCCAAGGTGAAAATTCCTTTGCTCATATAATGAGGGAGTATATATAACCAAGGGTGACTCTTTGACTACCCTCATGATTGTTTGACTTCCTATGACTTTTCAACTTACATGACTCTTTACATTCCATGTGTGTCCTTTGGACTTCCACTTTACAATACATTTTGAATACAATATACATGATCCACAATAGTGATGTGGCATATGACCACTCATGACATGACATGACACTGCTGACATGGACTGCTTGATGATGTGGCAATTTCAAGTCACTGTTGCTACTAAGTGTTGGATGTCTTCTGGAAGGTGATTTCTATTCACCTCCTCATGGCTTGGTGATGTAAAAGCTTCAATGATCTCCAATCTTAGATAATTGTAGCAAGCTAGTGTCCCTTCACTTTATCTTGATTGATCAACTTGTAAGTTCATATACAAGAGAGTCTTTAGGCATGCTTCCCTCCTTCTTCTCTTTCTCTGTCATCTTGGCATGACATGTTAGGGTACTTGTTCCTACAATTCACTCATGACGAGACGACATTAATTTGAAAACCCCCTAATCTAAGATGATGCATTCTGATCCACCAACTAAACCCAGAACAAGTGACAGGCTAGGAAGAGGGGCTCAGTGACTGCACAATGCGCAGTTCTAGCAACCAGGGGAAAATCTTGAGCTCTGTGACTGCACAGCCCAGGCAGGCTTGAGGGACAACATTGCACAGCTCCTAGGGCCAGTGAGGACATGCTGAAGGAATGGACACCAGGAGAGCCAACTGCACAATTTTGGGAGTTAAGGGAGGTTGGGCTATTATGAAGTTGCATAGTTCAAGGACTTAGGGGATGAGCTTGAGGCTTGAGGATGCGAAGTACACAATTTAAGTTGGGTTGGAGGACATGACTGCGCAATTCTAGAGGTTAAGGTTAGGGCTTGCGCAAAGGAACTACAAAGTGCAACACTCCTAGAGAGATAGGAAATGCACATTGCATGGTGCCAAGAAGTAAGGTCACAGCTAGAGGGTTGATACTGCGCAATGCATAGCTCGGGAGAGGCCTGCTGAGGCTAGGTTGCTTGGTCAAGAAGTTTTACCAAAAATGGTTAAGTGTGGGATGGGTGAGATAGGTGATGAACTGTGATGAACTTTGATTGTGATAACACACTTAGAATACTTTGACAACATGACAACATAGATCATCTGAACACATAAACAAAGCATTTCGTTCTATGCGACGGGTTTACAAGCATGTACGACAAGTGCGACACTTAAGATAGACTTTGGGACAACCGTGACAACACTCGTGCGACAATGCTCAAAACTTTGTGAATTAGCGCGACAGATTTTTACATAGTTAGAACAACTCATATACAAAAAGACAAACCTTTGAAACCATCAGAATAGGCTTATACACATTGCGTGAAAGCCAAACAAGACAAAAGATGATAGTTTACCTAACATGCAAAAGGGAACAAAACACTACAAGAAATCTCATGAAATAAGCTATAATGTATGCGACAACAATGTACAAGACCAATGAAGGCTCTTAAATTAAGTGTAAGTCAAAATTTTGGAGGGTTTTGCAATAGCTACAATACTTGGTGACACACTAGTTGAACTTGAGCTTCTCTATCTCAGTTAACTTATTATGTGCAAGGCCTCATTGTTCAGGGAGTATTGATTCATCGTGCAGATTACTTTGGCCCTCCCACTTACCCCATGAATAGACATGGTCCCCTTTATACCTTCTCAGTTGAACACAACATAAGATTCAACAATATCACAATGTTTCGAGTTGGGAAGGGTAGTGTAGTTCGCGAGCTTAAGATTTTCAGAGTATAATTTTTCATCTTTGGTGTTGCTCCGCTGCCAATAGGCCTGGACAGTACCTCAATGAAGTCACAGAGGAACACAAACATTTCTCTGCTCATCGAGCCTGGATAGTACCCTAGCGGAGTTGCTTGTTTCAACTCTCTATGCAGGAAGCCTTTCTCTTCGTTTGCCTAAAGAGAACTGTGCATCGACACTTATTTATTTTGGGGTGGAAGAGGGATCCCGACCTATTGAGAGAAGAAGAGGTTGTTCCTTCATAGAAGCATATCGAGACCTTTGATTTAGGTCTGCTTGTTAGATTTTTCCCCTTCTCTGCTTCTACTAGTTGGATAAGCATGAAGACACCAAAACATAAAGACCAAGTGTAGGCATGAGGTTTTCGGAATAGACACGGGTTCATGGTTGGACCAAAACTCTCCTTACGGACGGATCGTATTTTTTGTCAAAACTTCATCGGACAAAAGATATAACCAACACAAGGAAGATGGACTGGAGGTTAGCCAAATGTTGAAGTGTCACAAGACTCTTTAGACTTCAACCACACACATACTAAGAAGCCAAAACAGGTCAGGCAAAACATTGATTCACATGATGAAAGCAAAAGGAGACAAACAACAAGAAATAAAAACAAAAGAAACAAAACGAAAGTAAAGACAACACACAACAAGGAAACTAAAATAAAGCATAATGCGAGAGAAAAGTAAGAAAATACAAGAGAGACTAAAGATACCAACACAGGATGAGTGCAAGATAAGGAAAACTAGGATGAAGCTAATCCTACTCTCAACCTAAAAACTAGAAGGTCAGGGTCACGTATAATGGAATTTCCAATGTAGCCACCGTAATTGTTCCTGACTCACAATCACAAAGATGTGATCGATTAAAATAGATATAAAGCAATGTGCAAGAGAAAACATGAGAGCTTGAATAATTTGCACAAAATTTTGAAGGTCTTTTCTGCGGGCAGAAAGGTGTGTCACAACCACCACTTTCATCCAATTCACACTCTTACCTCTGCGACAGAAAGCAGAATCAGACAAACCTTGAAGAATTCTTACAAATGCACCTTCTTCTATGCCATCCTGCTTAGAAAGCACGAGAAAAAGGCCAAAATTTGTTTATTGCAATGGAGCTTGCCAAGTAAGATTTCTCCAACCATTTAACGATTCGATCATAAAATTCATGATCATCCTCTTGAAAACCCTGAAATCTTTGAAATTATGGATTTTCAATTAGAGACACAGGTTTGCAACAAGAATCTTGTGAGGGAAAATAGATCTGATCGTATTCAGCAGTCATGTTGAGATAGTGAGGACCTGACACAACCATCAATAGAGATTGAAGTGCCTCAATCGCTGGACAAAAATATGAATAGTGAGATGTTAAACGATGAAGATCGAAGATTGTAAAACAATTACCGTTGGGTATACTGGTGAGAAAATGATAACATGAATGAAAATCATCAAAGACAAAATAATGCTCAAATAAGTTGATTAAAGCATCGGATTTCCAGTTTGTAATAAACGAAGATAAATCAATTTGAACAGTTTTGGGAATGCTTTGAACAATTGAACCAAGTTCCTCAGAAGCCAAATGTGACAAACCATTTTCCTGTAAATGGTGACAAACTGTGCAAGCATCGTAATCATGAAAATAATTTAAAAGGCATGTCAGCGCAACAAATACATGAGACCAGTCAAGACATGGTGGATGAAGACGAACTTGATTCATGCGATGACTTGTGCATTCATTATTACTCAAGAGGATTTTAGGTGCAACGAAGGGGTAGATTTTCAATATAACATTCGCAAGAAAAATAGGGAGCTGACTATTAAGAGATGAATATGATAGGCATGATTATTTTGGCCAAAGATAGTCTTTGAAATGATCAACTTCGCAATTCCATGACTCTATGAGAGGCACACATTCCAAACCTGAGTTTGATGCGAGAGATTTGCATGAAGATGAATAAACTAAAAAATAATCCTGAATCCGATTAGAAGTAAAATCTTGAAAATTTGAAAGATCATGCTCGAAATACCAAACATTTTTCAAAAAGAAATTTTCATCGAGTGAAACCATGCAAAGAGAAGGATTGTGTGGGAAAAAAACAGATCTGACTTAGTTCGGGGGGCTTACCAGAGTTACGAGATCCTGACATAACCATCAATGGAAGTTGAAGTGCCTCGACTCCTTGGCAGGTCCCAGAACTTTCAAGGATTGTAAGATTGCATTTTGAAGACTGAACCAGATCGTGCATGGTGTGAGGATAATTGCTACCATTAGTTTCAATAAGACTACTGCTCACCGGTTGGGAAGAAAAAAAAAGACCACTGCTCACCGGATGGCAGCCATCTCTGTCACTAACTTCACTGGATTTTTCAACTCCAACAACCAAATCACTCAATTCGAAAGATTCTTCTGATCACAAATTCAAAGATGAATAAATCGTGGAAATTTCATGAGCAAGATGATTTGAAGAGTTGTCTTCATGCAAGAGAAGAAATGATGAGGGGTGGAAAGGGTACTCAACGATTTGATTGCTTTCATTTGCATCATGGATAATCTCACTGTCTTGTGCCAAATAAGAGGTTAACTCATCATATGGTGGACCTGAAGAACATGGAGTACCCTCATCGCAAGGAGATGCATCGCATATGATAGAGAACAAGGGATAGTGAGATGAAGAGGAAGTTTCGCTAAGCACATCTTCTTTGACTAATTTGGATTATGGATCCAAAGTAAAATCTACATGAGAAACCAAAAGATTATCTGATGCACTTGGGCATTCATGATTGCATACATCAATAATGTCATCATCATTATAATGATTTTTGCCTGAGGCTACGGATTGATTGAAATAATTAATTACATTTGATTCACTACCGAGATTAGCAGATTAAAAATCATCCAAGAATGGAAGCGCATCATCTTCGCATGGAGGATTTTTTAAAATATAAGAAATATTGAAAGCATCTTCACCTTCTTGCTCCTCTGCCTATGTAAGGTGATTGCCTTGTATCTGATCGCAATTTGAACCAACAACGTGAAAATCAAGAGAGTGTGAAAGACTAGCTGGTGGAGCAAATTGATCGAGTGGGCCATGGTACAAAGAGTCATGGCATGTAGATGATAGAGGATAACATAAATCCATATCAGATTCAAGACTAGAACTATGAATAGTGACAACATCTTGCAAAATGAAGGAGTTAGTCTTCGCCATAGGCTTCATGAGCCATTTTGGAATTTCCTCCATTGAATCTGAATCATGAAAAGCGAAAGCAGAATGAGAAGATGGATTAGGAATTTGATTTGCAGATTTCCCAACTTTACAACCTCCGCAAGGAGGCACCCGCATTGGGACTAGAAAAGGAGGAGGACAAGGAACAAAAGGGGCAGTAGATTCCTCCTCTGAAATTAGGGGTGTCTCATGATTCACAAGAGTTGGGGGAGTAGGAAAATTAGGGGGTTCAAGTTCACCATGTAAAGAGATAAGAACTAAACACTCAAACTCTTGCTTCAAGAAGTCCTGATTCATGTCCTTTTAAGGAATTTCACAACAAAGGTGAAGGAATCGATTAGAAATCTTTAACTCACTCATTAGGTTTCATTCTTAAGAGATTGATTCTTTTACAAACATCTCAGTAATTATACCTATCAAAGGCTTGATGAAGCTCCCCGAGGAAATGACAAAGGGAATTGATGGAAGTAGGTGGAAAGGTATGGCACCATTGATTAACACGACCTTCAAGGGTGGGGAAGAGAAAAACACAAGCAAACTCTTCATTTTTTATTTCATAAGATTCACAAAATTCAAGAAAATAAAAAATGTGCTCGGTTATGGATGTTCCATCCTCACCATCAAACTTTAACTGGGACAAGTGATAGAGAGGCTCATCGATAATTGAAAACTGATAAAGGGAAAAATTAGAGAAACACCCTAGGAGTTATATTTAAGTATGAGCCATTTTAGATAAGAGGTTCAAACTAGATTCAATGGGATTACTTGTCATCTAACCATCCTTCTAGCGCCACTATTGACAGTACTAGAAATTCGTCAACCAAGGGGTTTCCCTGATGTGATGTCTTAATTAGACTTCACACCATTTTGGTGTAGGATCCCCATCCAGAATATCGGCCCTATTGCTGTGAAACTTCCTCAACCAGAATCCCTACTGCAACAACTGATGATATTACTGCTGTTTGTTAAACTCCTTAAAACAAATTACTTGCAGTTTCCTACGGAAAATATCGTAATACATACACTGCAACCTCCACTTAATTAAATTATATGCGGAAAACGAGACTGAGCAAGAAATAGAATACAACACAATAGACATCGTTATTTTTGGACAAATGTCCCCAAAAAAACCCAATGTGGGAAAACCGGTGAAGTAGCTCTGAGGGTTTATTATTATTAAGTAGTAGTAAATTCTAAGTACATCTCTAAATACCTCAAGGGTTATTCAGTTACAGAGATAAATACTGGCAGCAAGATTTGTGAGATTACTTAACACAATCACTGAAAAAAATCCTGGTTGATCCAATCACTAGATGAGGTGCCTCTGGCAGGCCCTACGTTGCCTATGTGCATTCCTCACACAGTCCCTGCGTCAACCCCTCTAGACACTACATCACCCAGCCTGCTGATCAATTTGTTGCTGAGAGTCACTGCTCTCAGCCTCCCGATCTCACATGCTGACTCTCGGCTTCTGAAACTAACTCTGCCTAGCAAAATCTCAGACTTCTTTCTCACCCTCTGCACTGCCTCTTCATGGCCCTTCATGGACCTGTGTCAGCCTCTGCGTGAGAGCTACTAGATCACTCTTTGCCTCTCTCTGCTAATGATTATTTGGCTGAGAAAATCTCTCTCTCTCTCTCAGGATGTTATCCCTGCCACTCAACTACAAGAAATCTCATCGATCAGAAATTCCTCCTGAGAACTTCCCACTTCATAAATTCGATCTCTGATCCCTCAGTGTGTTTTCCAAATGACCCTCAAGCTCCCTTAAATAATATTCTCATTGACATTCAACGGCCCAGATTAAAAGCTAATCTATGGCTAAGATCATTTTAGCTTGATCCTACTTCTTCTAGAAGTTACACCCATAAATAGATTAATACCCATTAATATTTTTAATTTCTTAAGTTTAGACTTAGGGTCCCATTAAAAAAATATTAATTATTTTAATAAAATTGTTTTTGGGTGGAATTTTCGAAAACGCTTTTTGGGTTCTTTAGAATACATGTGCCCAAGTCTCCCTACAAAATTTGGGGTCTAAAGAACATCTGATGCTACCCTAAATCAACATTCCCTCTTAGCGAGGAATGTGCTTTAGCAATATAGGTTGTTGCATATTGCTCTGACTTTGAAGCATCATCCTCTATGCTGATGATGTTTGACATGTTTTCCACCAACTACTGCGTTGCTGCTGAAACTGTACTACTGCTGACATTGCCACTGTCAACACTGCATTCGTACTACAATTGCCTTTCAAGTGTTGCATCTGTGTTGCTGCTAGCATTGCCACTGCCAATTGCTACCACACTGCAAATTGTTTTTGCTACTCCATTAGCAATGGAAAAACATCCAAAATTACTAAACTAACTATGTTCAGTATGATACCACGTGAATGTTAAAGCCTGATTGATGCTAGTCTCTACATTGACCCTCTCAATATGTCGCGTTGTTGTTAACCTCTGCTTTGTGCCATCTACACTCTTGCCAACTCTGTTATGCATTGTTCAATCTCTAGCGCTCCTAGCCATTGCAACTATCTCCCCGACACTCCTCGACACCATTTAAAACTAGTCCATCCTACTACTCCTAATTTATGCTCCCGTAGCAAGGTATTGATCAGAGAGGTGGACTCCTCAAGGATCCTGCCCATCTGTAGCTCTTTCGAACTACAGCTCCAAATCAGCTCACCTCCCTCCTGGAGGTATCTCGGTTGTCATGGTGAACTCCTCCTCTTCGATCTGTGCGGGCACAACCTTAGGATTATGCTTCTCATCCTTGTCCTTCTTCTTGAGAGGACATTGAGTAGTGTAGTGACCCATCTCCCCACACCTGAAACACTTGATCTTAGATATCTCTTTCTTATATTTATGCTGCTCCTCTTGTCTCTTCAATGTAAGGGCTACATTATCCTCCTCCTCCTTGGGATTTGACCCACTGCTGCTGCTGCTTCCATCAATTTTGACATTGACTAAGTCTCTCCTCAGCTCCTCTTATTTTAGAGTTGCCCACATCTCATCCCAATTCAGAAATGTTGCTCTGCCAAGGATACTCTGGACAAAGTCTTGCCACTCATCTGAGACAGAATTGAGGGCCAGTCTAACCAACTCTGAATCCTGAGTTGTATGCCCCGCAACATACAACTCATCATGGGTTTCCTTCATCTTTGTGAGGAATGGATCCACACGCTCCCCCTTTTGCATCTAAGCAGATCTCAACTTCTTCTCCAAGTACATCTTCCGCTACTCGGAAGATCCCTGATATAACATAGCCAAGGCATCCCACATCTCCTTAGCAGTCCCTTTGCTAGCGACATGACACACTATGTGATCCTTTACTCCATCAAGGATCATCCTCTTGGCCTTCGCCATTTCTGATTTGTACTTCTTTAGTGGGTCTAGATGTGTAGGCACAACCACCACGTTTTCGACATATGCCTTGAGGGCATGCTCATCTAGAAAGAATGACATTTTAGCCTTCCAGATGACATAGTTGGATGCTTCGTCCAACTTGTCCTGATCCCTCAAGCCACTGGTTGCCATTTCTACCAAAGATAGAAAGTCGAATGACCTTCTCTCTCCTCTGTGTTGCTGCTAGACTAGTCTACGCACTCCCTATTGGAGCTAGTAAATTGTTGCCCCTTTCTATTGCTCAGCTCTAGAGAATTTGAATTCCTTGGCTAGGAATTCTCTAAGGAATAAATTCCCTCAGTCATGCTTCTCTTATTTCTTCTGACGATCTTCTGCCCAACAAACTACCTGCAAAAAAAATGTGTCCCACCAGCTCTCCTCAACATTGAGGCTTTGTGCTGCTCCCTCTGTCATGGAAAAATTTCAATTTGGAAGCCTTTCCTCTCTGTTGACTCACTCAGAGAGAGACTATCCATGAAAATTCATCCCTCCTAGCTTGTACTGTGCAATCCTTTTGGGGATTCAAACGGTTGCCTCCTGCAGCTATTCGATCTCCTTCGCTACTCATCACTGGTATCTATGGCTTATCTCTTCTTGTTCCACCTATAGCTCTAATACCATGTGAAAATTCCTCAACCAGAATCCCTACTACAACAACTGATGATATTACTCCTATTTGTGAAATTCCTTTAAACAAATTACTTGCAGTTTCTTACGAAAAATATTGTAATACATACACTGCAACCTTCACTTAATTAAATTATATGCGAAAACAAGAGACTGAGCAAGAAAGAAAATAGAACACAATAGACACCATTATTTTTGGACAAATGTCGTTGGACCGGTGTAGTAGCTATGAGGGTTTATTATTATTAAGCAGTAGTAAATTTTGAATACATCTCTAAATAACTCAAGGGTTATTCAGTTACAGAGAGAAATACTGGCAAAAATATTTGTGAGATTACCTCACACAGTCACTGAAAAAAATCTCGGTTGATCCAGTCACTGGATGAGGTGCCTCTGGCAGTCCCTACACTGCCTTTGCACAGTCCTCACACAGTCCCTGTGTTAACCCCTCTAGACACTGCATCACCCAGCTTACTGATCAATTTGCTGCCTGGAGTCATTGTTCTCAACCTCCCGGTCTCACACCTAGGTTCCCAGATTCTCAAACTGACTATGCCCAACAAAATCTCAGACTTCTCTCTCACCTTCTGCATTGCCTCTGCATGGCCCTACGTCAGCCTCTGCATGAGAACTTCTAGATCACTCTCTACTGCTCTCTGTTGATGATTCTTCGGCTGAGAAAATATCTCTCTCTCTCTCTCTCTCTCTCTCTCTCAGATTTTATCCCTACCCCTCAACTGCAAGAAATCTCCTCGATCAAAACTTCCTCTTGAGAACTTCTCGCTTCAGAAATTCGATCTCTTGATCTCTCGATGTGTTTTCCAAATGACCCTCAAGCTCCCTTAAATAATCTTCTCGTTGACTTTCAACGACCCAGATTAAAAGCTAATTAATGGCTAAGATCATTTTACTTTGATCCTCGTCTTCTTCTAGAAGTTACACCCACAATTAGATTAATACCCATTAATATTTTTAATTTCCTAAGTTTAGACTTAGGGTCCCATTAAAAAAATATTAATTATTTAATAAAATCGTTTCTGGGTTCTTTGGAATACATGTTCCCAAGCCTCCCTACAAAAATTTAGGCATAGAGCACATATGATGCTACCCAATAAATAGTTTCCATATATCTTAAAGATATGCCTTTACTCTAATTGCCAGTAAGAGAGAGGGATGCAATGGTGTCTTCAAAAAGCAAGAAGGTGTGCCTAGTGAGTCTTCAGTTGTAAATGTGTCAAGTTTCTTCTATTGCAGAGAGGGGAGAAAAGTGAGCCTCTAAGTGAGAGGTAGTAGTACCACCTAAGAAGAGACACACATGACCCAGAAGAATTCGTCTAACATCCAGCAGAATAGTCCACAGAGGATGCAACAATCGTTAGAACCAACAAATGAAGAAAGACATGTCTAATATCCTACAGAATAGTCCACGAGGATGGGACAATAATAACAACCATTACAACACATTACCAATAAGATAAGTATTAAAATAATAGAAATAGTTCAACTATCTTAGCACATGTGAAAGTAAACATGAAATACAAACATTCGCAGAATAGTCTTACAAACATTCATAATAGATGCATGAAGAATGTGTTGGCCTTGAAGGCTTTTGTTATTAAGTAAAAGTTCCAAGACACATGTTTATAATGTACATCACTAGCTCCAATAGTGGAACATTGGAGCCACTCCTTGCTCCTCAAAGAACTAGCTTATCTCTCTAATGCCTTACGGGAAGATCCAAGGTGAAAATTCCTTTACTCATACAATGAGGGAGTATATATAACCAAGGGTGACTCTTTTACTACCCTCGTGACTGTTTGACTTCATATGACTTTTCAACTTTCATGAATCTTTACATTCCGTGTGTGTCCTTTGGACTTGCACTTTTCAATACATTTTGAATACAATATACATGATCCATAATAGTGATGTGGCATATGACCACTCATGACATGACATGGCATGACACTGCCGACATGGACTACTTAATGATGTGGAAATGTCAAGTCATTGTTGCTGCTCAGTGCTAGATGTCTTCTTGAAGGTGCTTTCTCTTCACCTCCTCATGGCTTGGTGATGCAAAATCTTCAATGATCTCCAATCTTGGATAGTTGTCACAAACTAGTGTCCCTTCGCTTTCTCTTGATCGATCAACTTGTAAGTTCAGATAAAAGAGAGTCTTTAGGCATGCTTCCCTCCTTATTCTCCTTCTCCATCATATTTCCATGAAATTTTAGGGTACTTGTTTTTGCAATTCACTCATGATGAGACGACATCAACCTAAAAAACCCCTCGTCTAAGATGATGCAAAAATATCCACCAACTGAGCCTGGAACAAGTGACAGGCTAGGAAGAGGGACTCAGTGACTACGCAGTGCGTAGTTCTAGCAGCCAGGGGAAAATCTTGAGCTCTAAGACTATGCAGTGCGCAACCTAGGCAGGCCTGAGGGACAAGATTGCGCAGTTCCCAGGGTCAGTGGGGACAGGCTGAGGGAATGGACACTGAGAGAGCCAACCACGTAGTTATGGTTAGGATACTTCACAGCTGTGCAGTTCAAGGACTCAAGGGATGAGCTTGAGGCTTAAGGATGCGAAGTGCACATTTTAAGTCGGGCTAGAGGACATGACTACGCAATTCCAAAGGTCAAGGTTGGGGCTTGGGCATAGGAACTGCGAAGTGCAACAGTCCTAGGAGATAGAAACTACAGATTGCGCAGTGCCAATAAACAAGTTCATAGCTAGAGGGCTGGGACTGCACAATGTGCAACTCAGGAGAGGCCCGGTGAGGCTAGTTGCTCGATCGGGAAGTTTTCCCAAAAATGACTAACTGTGGGATCAGTGATGAAATTTGATTGTGATCACACACTTAGAATACTTTGACGACATGACAACATAGATCATCTGAACACATAAACAACGAATTTCCCTTCATGTGACAACTTTACGACCATGTATGACAAGTGTGACACTTAAGATAGAATTTAGGACAACCGTGGCGACACTCGTGCAATAGTGCTCAAAATTGTGCGAATGAGTGCAACAAACGTTTACATAGTTAGAACAACTCATATACATAAAGTCAAACCTTTGAAACCATCAGAGTAGGCTTATACATGTTGCACGATAGCCAAACAAGTCAAAAGATGACAATTTACCAAACATGCAAAAGGGAACAAAACACTACAAGAAAGCTCATGAAATAAGCTCTAATGTTTGCGAAAACAATGTACAAGACCAAGGAAGGCTATGAAATTAAGTGTAAGCCAAAATTTTAGAGGGTGTTGCAACAGCTACAACAAGGCCCTAATCCCATGTTGAATTTTATACAAGAGCATAATATAATACTATTTTCTGCCAGATAATTACTACCTAATAGTTCTTCACACAATATTCTTATGCCACTAATATAATTGAGTAATTACATTTAAGAAAATACTAGCAATAAATGCAACATAAACAATAAATATAAGAGAAAGACAACCATGCATAATAGAGACAATAATTTTACCTTGGGAAACCCAACCTTGGAAGAAAACCCAAGTACTTTTCTTCTAGGAGAAATTATTCTTCAGTAAGGTTTTTAAATCCAATTTCTCTAGAAATCTGTGCCAAAATCCAAGTCAAAATACCAGCCAAACCTAGTCAAATTCCACAAAGTCAATGTTGGTTAAAGCAACCAAAATACACAAAAGTCAACATTAGACAAAGAATAAATTTGCGGTCAAATATCAACTTCGCGGTCCTTGCAGTAAATGATTATCTGCTCCTGTGGTCAACTCTAGTCAACATTCAGACTAATTACTTAGTCAAAACCGAATCAACTCGACCTCTTTCTGTCACAGGTGTGGCTACTCTAGAAGAGGGGAGATGTTGAATAATTGATGATGAAAATGAAGTGTCACATCATGTATATATATTAATCAAATGGGGTTGAATTAACCCAAGGGACACACCCTTTCATGTGGTTGGATATACTTGTCTTCGTGGGTTGAACTGATGCCACAAAAATAAATTTATTTTGATTTTTCTTCAAGTCCAACTTAGGCATGCAGAAAAACCTCTCAATGCTACACAAAAATAAACATCTCCCTCTCTCTCTCTCTCCTTCTCTCTTTCCTCCTCTCTCTTCCTTCCTCTTCCTCCCCCCTTCTCTCTCTCCACCCTTCAACTCTACCACTATCTTTATCCCTCTCTCCCTCTCCCTTCCCCGCTCCCCCCATCCCCTCCATCTCTCTATCTCTCTTCGTCTCTCTCTTTTTCCTTCTCTCTCCCCCCCATCCACATGATTAAGAATTGTCACTTTATGTAATCAATAATATATGCAAGATCTTATATAATAATACTTATAATGGAGATGATTAGTATTATAATATATTGGAATAATAATAATCAATATTATTTATTAGTATACCAATAACAATATATAAAAAAACATGTTAAAGAAATAATAATATGTTATCTTTACATTATAGACAAACCAATTTCTTTTGATGAAATTGATAACTTTTTGCCTTACATTTTACATTTTAATTTTCTATTGTGAAATGAATTATGATTTTTGGGCATGTGTTATTGATAAGCCATGGTATTGTAACAAAACCTATTTATAAGTTAATAATATCCATGGTTAAGAATCCTGTTATATTGTAATTTTATTGTAAGTATTAAATTTTTATGTGCTTATTAATTAAATTTAAATATTGTTCCATAATCATTAACTATCCATCTTTATATTAATCACTATTAGTTTAGCATTGACCAATGCAAATTATAATGTTTAACTTTGAAAAATCAATTATTATTTTTCAATATTATTAAAAAACTTTTTTTATTTCAAATGTTTGATTGGACCATAACTTGAAAGTCTTATTGCAACCTTTGCACAATATAATGCCATGTGAATAACTGCCTTATTATATTTGACGCTGGCAAGATATAACATATTCATTTTTCATTGACTAAAAAAATTTAAAACCTATCCAAAGTTTAACATTATGAAATTAAATTTATTATTTTTAAATAAAATTTATTTCTATTTATCTCAAATATGATTGGTTGAAATGTCTCCCCTCTTATTCTGTAATGATGGTAATAATTGACTTTTTTATACTCTATTATTAATTCCTATGTATTATATCAGTGATTACTATATACAATAAATATAAATAATTTGAAAATTAACATTATATATTAATTACTATGTACCATAAACACAAACGTTTTGTATTTTAATTCAAAAATTCCATTTTTTCATTGGTGTAAAGTATTGAATAGACAATTTTTATGGGTTTTATTTTTTAATTTACAAAAATATATTTTTGAAAAAAATATGTAAAAATAACATGTGTACAATTTGTACAATTCTCATTATATCAATCTATGCTTTAATGACATGACATGTGTACTATAATATGAACATTATTTAAAAAAAATTGTTATCATTCAATATTAAATAAATAATTATTAACTTGTTATCATTCTCTTCAATGTCAATTATATATACATATATATATATATAACATTTATCTACCAAAAAAATATTTAATTATATTAAAAAAAAGTTAAACAAATATTCATATAACTCATTTTACAATTTTATTATTGTTTGGAGTACATACAATACATCATGACATTAAAATATTTTATTACACTAAGCGTCACGGAACGCTATCTATGCAACCTTGTTTTATGTCATAATTTATGGATATGGTTTCAATATTCATGCATGACTTTTAGATATTTGTGTAGTGATTTTTTTTTTCTTAAGCTTTTTACAAAAACCATTCAAAAATAAAATCCTTGAAAATAGTTCATACTTAGGTAAATAACATATTTACCATTAGTTACATAGGAATAAGATGTAAATAAATATACTTACCCACCATTATTTATGTTTTCCTCAACACTTATATAGGAGTAAAACTATAAATGTATAGACTTACTCGTGGTTATTAACCATCAAAATTTAAGAAATTTGTTTTCTCTGAACAAGCAATTTACTTATCCATTTCACATATCAATTTATTAGTTCCTACCAAAGCAAGACTATATGATGATTTTCTTATCGATCACTATTAATTTAGCATTGACCAATGTAAATTATAACTAGCAATTGCACCACATGTTGCAAAGGAAACGTCATAAGGCAGTAACATAGGAAACAATAACACAAAAGAAGTAAAAAAAATATGCAATTTTGTTTCTTTATTGGTGTTTCTTTTTTATCATATGTTATGTTTCGAGTAGATTCCAACCAGGCCAATATTCTAGAATATGTTCTACAACTTGTGGATCCCCAAATTATATTGCACTAGAGGTATACAAATCAAATTCTTCCTTTGTTTTTGTTAGAAACTATATGAGAATTACATTATAGGTCTTTCATTATATATGAGAATTACATTATATTACTATGGTTTGGAGGTGATTCTTAGCCATAATTATTATGGAGCAGTTGCAGAGATTTGGTTTCTCTCCCTTTGAAGATTTTAATCTTATCAACCAATATCGTAAGTTATATTACAAACTTTCAAAATTCATGGTTAGTCCAACGAATAATTTTAAGTGGAATTATCTGTGACTTGTTTGGGTTCTTTGAGAAGGAGGTATGTTTTCATATGTCCACATTTTTTTATTTGTTTCTACACTGAATGCCTCCAATTAGTGAAAATTTGAGGAGATGACATATTTTAGATAATACACAGTTTGTTAAAAAACTTAAATAACGTTTTGTTTACTCATCAAATTCTTGAGTAAATTTAGGAGGATTTCCCATTATTTATGAAATTTTATTCATTGGAAAATTTTAATCTTGAGTAACTGGCTTAACCTAATTTATTTAATGTCAAAATAATGCTATATATATCTCACCATGTCTTCCTAGTCTATAAATCTGCTTATTTCTTAATGTATTCAAACCATTAACCTCAACTTTGGATTGCAAAATGATGGTAAAAATAAGAAGAGGTTTGGCTGTAGACTTTCGACCAAGGGGACAACATAAAAAATAGATGATGTTGCTAAGAATTTGAGCTTGTTAGTAGAAAGAGTAAATCCTTGCAAGGTTGGTATACAATTTTTTTGGATGTTTTTCATTACTTTTCATATACACTTGTTTGGAAAATATTTAGAGACCATTGTAGTATAAATAGCACATATTAGCAAACATGTTTACATCTATATGAAGCCCCAAGGGTTAGCTCAACTGGTAGAGTCCCCGTTGTTAAGTACCTTGCCAATCGGGAGGTCACAGGGTCAATTCTCCTCGACACCCTTGGGGTTAGGCCCTGCTAGTTTGGCCGATAGGCTTTAAAAGATTCCCTTTGGGGTTGATCTTCCCAAATTTTTCCAAGGGAAAAAAATGTTTACATCTATATGCATGTGTATAAATGAGAAGATCATGCAAATAAATATTTGGAGTATTAATAGTAGAAATCAAGAATTATATAGATAACTTGAGTTTGCAATGTTTGTATATTCTAATTATAAATTAACTTAATTATAAAAATAAATTATTCAGAGAGATCGGCTTTCGAAACACACTACAAACGGAGGAGGAGATATATTATTCAATTGAAGTGAGAAATTGAAGTTGAAGTGTATTGGGAATATAATATATTATTCTCACATCAGTGCCAAATTTAGCAAAATGGCAAGAATTATTAATGGACTTCATGCTTAAAATAAAGGAGGCCTTGAACTAATTTTAAGTATATAGGTGTTATAACTAATAACAATTAAGAAGACATTACAACTGAATAACAACAACTTTAGCCATAAAGATTGGATATGTTAGAGAAAGAAGAAACAAGTATTTTAGTTATGTGTCCCTCTTTGGTATTAAATTTCCATACTCAGCAAAGAAAACATGAAAATTACGTAAATATAAATTTTGGGAAATCATTCACATTACAATCAAGAATTTAAGAGATAAAAAGTGAATGTTTCAAGAAGATTCCAACCAGGCCAATATTCCATAATATGTTCTACAACTTGTAGATCCCCAAATTATATCGCACCAGAGGTATACAATTCAAATTCTCCCTTTGAATTTGTTAGAAACTATATGAGAATTACATTATAGGTGTTTCATTATATATGAGAATTACATTATATTGTTATGGTTTGTAGGTAATTCTTAGCCAGAATTATTATGGAGCAATAGTAGACATTTGGTTTCTCTCCCTTTGAAGATTCTAATATTATCGACCAATATCGTAAGGTATATTATAGGCTTTCAAAATTCATGGCTAGTCTAACAAATAATTTTATGTGGAATGATCTTTGACTTGTTTGGGTTTTTTGAGAAGGAGGTATGTTTTCATATGTCCACTATTTTTTATTTGTTTCTTTCATGAATGTCTCCAATTAGTGAAAAATCGAAGATATGAGATATTTTAGATTATACATAGTTTGTTAAAAAAATTAAATAACACTTTGTTTACTCAAGTAAGTCTTGAGTAAATTTAGGAGGATTTGCCATTATTTATGACATTTTATTCAATTTTAATCTTAAACAATTGGCTTAGCCTAATTTATTTAATGTCAAAATATTGTAATATATATGTAGATATATGAGCATGTCTTCCTAGTCTATAAATCTACTTATTTCTTAATGTATTCAAACCGTTAACCCCAACTTTGGATTGCAGAATGATGGTAAAAATAAGAAGAGGTTTGGTTGCAGACTTTTAGCCTAGGGGACAATAGAAAAAATAAATGATGATGCTAAGAGTCTGAGCTTGTTAGTAGAAAGAATAAATCCTTGCAAGGTTGGTATACAATTTATGGATACACTATCCTCCACATTTTTCTAAAATTTGAATGTGAAAAAATATCAAGGCACGTATATTTATTGAATGAAACAAAAAGAAGGGCACTGCAATTTTACTCAATTTTTTTTTGGATATTTTTCATTACATTTTAGGTACACTTGTTTGGAAAATATTTAAAAACCATTGTAGTATAAAGAGCATATATTAGCCAACATGTTTACATATATGCATGTGCATAAATTATAAGATCATGCAAATAAATGTTTAGAGTATTAATAATAGAAATCAAGGATGAGATAGATAACTTGAGTTTGTAATGTTTGTTTGTCTAGTTATAAATTAAATTAATTATAAAAATAAATTATTCAGAGAGACCAACATTGGAAACACACTACAAACAGAGGAGGAGATATATTATTTGATTGAAGTGAGAAATTGAAGTCAAAGTGTAATGGGCATATAATATAATATTCTCACATTAGTGTCAAATTTAGCAAAATGATAAGGACTTTTAATGGACGTCATGTTCAAAATAAATGAGGCCTTGAACTAATTTTAAGTATATCAATGTTATAATTAATAACAATTAAGAAGACATTGCATTTGAACAATATAAGTTTAGCCATAAAGATTGGATACGCCCGAGAAAGAAGAAACATGTATTTTAGTTATGTGTCCCTCTTAGATATTGAATTTCCATGCTTGACAAAGAAAACAAGAAAAAATACACAAATATAGATTCCAGGAAATCCTTCACATTACGATCAAGAATTTAAGAGATAACAAGTGAATGTATCAAGGAGATTCCAACTAGGCCAATATTCTATAATATGCTCTACAACTTGTGGATCACCAAATTATATCACACCAGAGGTATACAAATCAAATTCTTCCTTTGAGTTTGATAGAAACTATATGAGAATTACATTATAGGTCTTTCATTATATATGAGAATTACATTATATTGCTATGGTTTGCAGGTAATTATTAGCCAGAATTATTATGGAGCAACTGCAGACATTTGGTTTCTCTCCATTTGAAGATTCTAATCTTATTGACCAATATTGTAAGGTATATTACAGGCTTTCAAAATTCATTGCTAGTCCAACAAATAATTTTACGTGGAATGATCTTTGACTTGTCTAGGTTCTTTGAGAAGGAGGTATGTTTTCATATGTCCACTATTTTTTATTTGTTTCTACACTGAATGTCTCCAATTAGTGAAAATTTGAAGAGATGACATATTTTAGATAATACACAATTTGGTTAAAAACTTAAATAACGCTTTGTTTACTCAACAAAGTCTTGAGTAAATTAAGGAGGATTTATGATTATTTATGACATTTTATTCTTTGGAAAATCTTGAGCAACTAGCTCAACCTAATTTATTTAATGTCAAAATAATGCAATATGTATCTCACCATGTCTTCCTAGTCTATACATATGCTTATTTCTTAATATATTCAAACCATAAACCCCAACTTTGGATTCTTGAATGATGGTAAAAATAAGAAGAGGTTTGGTTGCAGACTTTTGACCCTAGAGACAATGGAAAAAATAGATGATGTTGCTAAAATTTGAGCTTGTTAGTAGAAAGAGTAAACCCTTACAAGGTTGGTATACAATTGATCTTGGTGTACAATTTATGAATACATTATCCTCCACATTTTTATAAAATCTAAATGTGAAACAATATCAAGGCACATATATTTATTGAATGAAACAAAAAATAAGGGCACTGCATTTTTTTTTTTCATTACTTTTCAGATACACCTGTTTGGAAAATATTTAGAGACCACTATGGTATAAAGATAATATATTAGCAAACATGTTTGCATCTATATGCATGTGTATAAATTAGAATATCACGCAAATAAATGTTTGGAGTATTAATAGTGGAAATCAAGAATTAGATAGCTAACTTGAGTGTGTAATGTTTGTATGTTCTAGGTATAATTTAAATTAATTATAAAAATAAATTATTCAGAGAGACCAACATTGGAAACACACTACAAACAGAGGAGGAGATATATTACTTGATTGAAGTGATAAATTGAAGTCGAAGTGTGCTGGGAATATAATATAATATTCTCCCGTCAGCGCCAAATTTAGCAAAATGTGAAGGATTTTCAATGGACTTCATGTTCAAAATAAAGGAGGCCTTGAACTAATTTTAAGTATATCGGTGTTATAACTAATAACATTTAGGAAGACATTACAACTGAACAATAACAACTTTAGCCATAAAGATTGAATATGTTGTGATTCTCACTTCAGACATCTTTATTTGTATGCAAGTATCATGCTTCTCTAACACTAGCCTTCAAACAAGGTCAACACAAAAAACCATAACAAGGAAAGAAGCAAAGGGAACAAGGGAAATGAATAGAGATCTTAGAAAACCTAAAATATGTTGGGCACCATAGAACGAAGAATAAACATACGATCATTCAACTTCATCCTCTGTCTTCGCTCCACCATGAGATTCTGAGCACGCAACCCATTCTTGCTCTCTCTACTAACACTTGCAACATTATCCACCCACTTTAGTTATTATTATTAGCAATATGACGAGGATCTACTTCTCTTTCAACAACTATACCATTCTGATTCTGATTCCCTCGATTTTTGTGCAATCAAAAGTTGATCTTAGCTCTTCTCAACAACAAACTCATCTTTTTAGAACCCTCCAGATCTTCAGACATATTAGAACTTGCATTCATTGAGTAGTAAACAAATAAAACGTGTTTATGGTTCAATGGAGAATAACTTCCATGATTTATGGATTTTCTTACTGCTATGACCCATCGATGAAATAGAACATTATAGTATGTGTTTAATTCAGAATGCCTGGGTGACCTCCACCTTGTTATCCATTGGTCTCTCAAAAAAGAATTCATGCCTAGAGCAACTCTCAGGTGTACATGGTCCATTTATCATTTGAAAATAGGCTTTTGGCAAGTGTAAGTATTTTGATGAATTGCATTAATCTAAAGGTGCATTCGAAATAGATTGCATCATCATATTCAATATTGGGGTTTAAAATGGGGAAGGTTTGAATTTTGAGAGGAAGAGAAAACATAGAGATGTATCGTAAAACTAATTATAAATATTGGTAAATATGTAAAATGGAATACGTCACAATAAAAAAAGTGAAAAGAGAGAGAATTGGAGAAGAAATATTTTATTAAAAAAAACCATTACATGCAATGACATTAATTTTGGGACATCTCTTTCAGGTCCTTTATTCTCTTCCTATTACCTTGCATTTTCTTCACAGAGTTTTATTCAGTCCATTACATATAAAAATGTAACTTTATGATTTATACACAAGAACTTAAATTATAAACCTTCTTAGATGCAAACCAATCCTGCCCCTTAGAACATCATTTACCCATGCTTAGAAAAAATGGACCCATAATGTTTAATGTACCATCATGATATAAAGAGAAGAGTTTTGTTTGGTTAACCCATAACATATTTGCCAGTAAATTTCACTGATAATTTAATGAGAAATTGGAAAAAAAATCAAGTTGTTGATTTCATTGTGGGAAGAGTTTTCAGAAACACCAAGTTCATTCTATATTAAAAATGAAATGTTACAATGTAATAAATTTCATATCATTCAAATTTAATCTAAACAAACAAAAAAATCACCTCATTAGAATTACACCAAAATTATAAATAAGTAAAATTATTTTCAAATGTCATAGAATTTTGGATATTAAGCTTTAAATAAATAAATAAAAATATAAGATTATGTTTTACCATTTTTCAACCAAAAGGTCCAAGCAAGTAAATCAGTGTTCACATGAGCTTATTATCCTGCCGTTGGCAGGTATAACGTGTTCAATAAACCGTTGACCATCAATTAATTTGTGTTTTGACTAAATATTTAACATTCATAAGTAAGGTTAACCTTATATTTTCAATTTTTTTTGGTTGATTGACCTTAAGTCTTATTGAGAAATCATATTTCCACTGGATTTACAGTGCTAGATCGTACCATTTTCAGTGTCGTGCGCTACAAATGGAGAAGACAATCTAACATCAAGGTGAAATGGTACATCAATTATATCTTTTTTTCAAGCAAAGATCGCGACAATTGCCCAAAGCGCATGGTTGCAATTCATTGGCTCAGTGTAGCTAGAGCTACGAAGGATTGTGGTTTGTCCATTGTCAGTGATGGCATTTGCCAATAATAATGTTATCTTCAATCATCCTGTGCGCAGAGAATTGTTGCTGACATTAGTTGTACCCAGTTACAAGGCGTTAGAGACTTTGTTACATATGCATTCAACCATACATTGAACACAAACTATTGAGCATTTTGCAACATTATTACTTGAATTAAAGCATTTGTAAAGCCATCCTAGAGTTTCATTTTAATATTATTATCTTTATATATTAATTATTTTTACACGTTAATTTTTATTTTTAAAAAAATGATTTTGTGGATATATATTAATAGAGTTATTTTTTTCAAAATGGAAAATTATGATTAATGGTAAACTCAATAATGGACCAATTCCATAATTAATAATAAAGTACAAGGAATATCACATTTGTTCTAATATTTACATCATCTCACAAAAAAAACTCACCATGTAGTGGAGTAGCTAATGTGAACAAATTTCCTTAGATCACATGGAGCAACATGAGCAACATTTGGAAGATTAATTTAGTATTATGGGATAATGGTGAGAATTAACGACTATTCAAAGAGGAGTTACAAGATCATTTCAACTTCTTGAATTTTTTTTTTTTTTTTTTACTCAATACCAAAGTGTCTAATGAAGTGGTGTTTCTTTTCTAGGTTAGTCTCTATTAGAATATTTCTTAATTTCCATTTATTTTTGGAAAGTTGCATTGGTTTCTCTCTTTCTTATTTATGGTAATTGATAATGATCTCATCTAAGTAGAGATATTTGGTCACAAATTGTTTTATCTCTTCCTTTCTTTGAATAGTGTGTCCTCTCTAGTTTATGTGTAGGAGTGTTTTTCTTTTCATGTATTCAAAAAATGCATTTTTCTAAGGGAAGCATTGACAAAAATACATGAACACCACCATACAACAGCTGTAAAGAGAGAAAAAAGCTCTCATAAAGTTGTGATAAAAAAAAGCTCACATTGTAGATACAATTTCTCAATGCACCCATGAGAAGCATGAAAGTTCTTGAACCAACTGGCTTGGTACATGACACATTAAAAGAAAAAGTTTTTTTTTTTTTTAATAACATTTAACGAAAACTAATTACATCATAGCAATACAAAGTAAATTAGTAGCTAAATCAAACTAAGTGGCAAAAATACTAGCTATGCGGCCTTGTT
The DNA here is from genome assembly GCA_031772625.1 of Pinus tabuliformis. Taxonomy (NCBI): domain Eukaryota; kingdom Viridiplantae; phylum Streptophyta; class Pinopsida; order Pinales; family Pinaceae; genus Pinus; species Pinus tabuliformis. Next base: position 1,012,462,761 of record CM062816.1, on the reverse strand, counting down.
TATTTCTTTTACATGTTGTAAAATGAGATTACTTTACTTTGAAATTTCATGTGAATACCTTTCACATTGAATAGGTCTGCTCTTCCTCTTCCGCATTTTCCGCAGATCTGATTGCTCTTCCACTTCCACAGATCTGATTGCTCTTTCGCAGATTTGACTGCTCTTCCGCATCCGCTCTTCTCTTTTGCAAGCCTCTCTCCAGATTTGACGACCTCATCTTTCTGGCCCAAAAGATTTTCTTCATAGTGCAGTATGCGCTACATTTAGCTCTGGTTATTTTTAGTGGGAGGCGGGGCTCCGATGCAACAGCACGCATATCGACTAATCAAGGTAATCGAGGTACTTCAAGGGGTTATATTGACGCCTTGTATTAAGATATATGCATAAGAATGTTACAGGTGGTAGATCTATTACTAGATCCGAGGGTTTTCCTTCAGATTTGACTGCTCTTTCGCATCCACTCTGCTCTTCCGCAAGCCTCTCTCTAGATTTGACGACCTCATCTTTCTGGCCCAAAAGATTTTCTTCATAGTGCAGTCTGCGCTACATTTAGCTCCGGTTATTTTTAGTGGGAGGCGACGCTCCGATTCAACAACACACATATCGACTAATCGAGGCTCCGATCTAGATGGCTCCCAGCTTCGTGAAGATAGCTGTTGGATTAGTTCCGTCTGCCTCTGGAGGGCAAGCTCCTGCCCATATCATCAGTGAAGCCCCATCTCCCAATGTCCAAGTGGTCCAGGCCTCACTCGATGAGGCTTTGAAGTTTTCTAAAAGTGCCCTAATCTGCCGGTTCAATGGTTTTTGGCTGTGGCTGACAACTCTCCACAGTTGGATCTCGGAGGTATGGAAGCCTATCATTTCTGATGAAATTAATATCTACCCCTGTGTTAGGGGTTTCTTTATAGTAGATTTTGAAAACCCTGAAAGCAGACAATGTATTCTAGATTCTGGCCCTTGGTTTTGGGAAAACTCAGGCCTATTCATGAAGCCATGAAACCCATCATTCGATCCCTCAACAACAGTCATAACCTCAGCACCAGTTTGGGTGAGATTTCAAAACCTACCCTTGCATTTATGGAATTTCTCCTCACTAAAAGCCATTGGAAATGCAATTGGGAAATTTTACTGCAGGTGCCCAGAAACATAGGAATATGCCAGAACCACCTATGCACGCATCTGTGTGGAAATGGACTTCATTGCTGAATTCCCAGCTTAAATAAACCTAACAAGTAAAGACTATGTGGGGAACTAGAAACATGATTATGAAAGTGTCCTCTTCAAGTGTTGATCCTGCTTGAGACAGGCCATCTAGCCAAAAATTGTCCAAAAGACTCCTAGAAAAATTCTGCTAGAAAGAATCACCATAGATCTACATGGTGCGAAGGAGCACAAAAAGAACATTACACTGTCATCAAGGAATAATACTCTCCAGAAAACTCTGAATCGCAAGAAATCGAGCAAAAAGAAACAACTCTCAAGACAAGCAGAGGGAAAGCCCCGCCCAACAGCAAAAAAGTGAACTCGGCAACCCCTCAAGCATCAACAATTATGAGGACTCGAATACCGCACAAAATAAATTTTCATTTAATAGCAAAGTAGATCTCCTAGACCAAACTTCTTCTCCGACTATCTTCAAAAGGACGAACACAACATATCGCGAAGCTAAGACACCAATGTCCCAAGAACCAAAAGAGATGAAGGAGATGCAAAATAAAGGAAGTTCGAAGACCGTAGAGAAAAAAAAAAGAAAGCTACAACACCAATCTCGCCAAGAAAGACGAGAAGCTAGACAATTAAGAACTAAGAAAATTATAGGTCTGATATACCAATTTGGTCTCAGTGGACGTTAACCACCATCATCATCATCATTAATAAATTCTTATAGAAAAAATATACTTTATTTATGGATGTTATCTTTAATAAAACTTTAAAGAAAACTTCAAACATCATTATGTATGTTATTTTTAGTAAAATTTGTAAAGACAAATTACTTAGAATTTCTTTTATGAATTCTATTTTTAGTAAAATTTATAAAGACAAATACTTCTTCATATTAATTATTGAAGATCTTTATAAACCAATAAACGAAGAAATATTTTCACACAGTCATTTATAAATAATAACTATTATAAAATTCAAAATTCAAATTGTGATAATAATGAAAATTCAAATTAAATATTTATGAACATAAAATTATTTTAACTAAATCCTTTAAATTAATTTTTTTATTTAAAATATTCATATTTTAATAGATATACCTTTCACATTCCAAACAATCAAAACTTACATTGAAAACCTTTAATATTTTCAAAATAGATCGTGAAAAGGACCCTCACATATAACCACATATTGTCAGGCAATGACTGAAAATGACTACACAATATAACCTACACTTAACTTTTTAATGAAAATGAAGGCCATCACTGGCTATAAAAACACATCTTTTTGAGAATGGTAAAATAAATATATCTGAAAGTGATTGGAAACTACAAATCATGTTGAACCAAACTTTTGACCATAAAATGGATAAACTCTGTCTCACTAAACCCCATCCTTGTCCTGTAGGTATGCAATTTTGTGTAGGCAATCATTTGCACGGACATAAACGATCCCTCTAGTCCTATGGGAGGATCTAACAACAAACTAGACAAATATGTTCAAACTTTCCTAGTTATATCAGAAAATACAAAGGAGGATAGGTGACCTACCTCACTCTGATGCTAACACTTGTTGATGTCGTTTTCGATCTTCTCGTTTCCAAGTTCAATCCTCTCTATGCCATTGTGGATGAATACCTGCAAGGAAGATCAAACAAAGACGACAAAGGCATACATGGCGTAATTCATTCTAACATAGACTATGTGACAAATCAAGGAGTATCACACTAAATGAGTAATGATTGACACATTTATGGAAAGCAAACACATATTGTATTATTAATAAATGGCAAAGGGAGCATTACAACCACTTAAGCCCTGATTTTGGAAGCCTCCTTTGGATGAGTTTCCAAATTCTAGCCAAGACCTTCAAGCACTCCTTTCTCTTTAGCAAAATGGGCAACATTTAGGCATAGTTTCAACATAGGAAGGCAACCAAGAAATAGCCAACCAACAACTAACCAAAAGTAGATGGAAGGGGTTTTATTTATAGGGAAGGAGAGGGATTTGAGGATCCATAAAAGGAGGGAGAGGTTCCACATTTCAAGGGGAAGATCCATGAAAATAAGATCAAGAACTAGGAATGGGAGGTCTCGCTCCAATCCTCATTCAACTACAACTAGCTTGTCGTTCTCGAGACTTCTAGTAGGAGAATCTTCTCCTCCATTTTAGGAAAAACTACGTGAAGAGGATCAGCGTGGATTTTCCTATCAAAAGGTGTGCTGCCAACGCTAGTCACTATTTAGACAAAAGGTTACTAGCATGGGTTTGTCTGCTAAAAGTAGCGTTGGACTTGCAAAACAAGTTCTTCAAAATTTCTTCAAGGAAAGTCTTCTTCTTCATTTAGGGATGCTTCTGAACATGTTTCATGGTGAATACATTGTTTTTGACAACTTTCGTCACTTTGCGACACTTGCGACATTGACGATAGAAAGTGAAACACTTAGGATATGAGACTGGGAGTGTGGCAAAATACAGGAGGATCCCCCACTATACTATGGGAATATGAGGATCGCCCCCTATACCATGGGAAAAGGAGGTTTGCCCCCTAATTATTTGAAATCCAAATAAACGAGAAGAACTTGAGTGGTACTAACTTCACTTTCTACAGGATAGATACGATTAACTGAAATGGGAATCGGGTCAACCAATTTTTCAACCAGTGGTTTATCGGAAACAGACTAATGGGATTCACTTTCGGAGAGAGTGGTATTGACCAGAGATGAGTTTTGATCAATGACTTGATCAAATAGTGGAGGATCAAGGGAAATCTTCTGATAACTAGTCGGAAGACGAGGTTGAGAAGCGGTAAGGTTATCCAACACGTTAGAGGCTTCATCCACAAATGACAAAGGCAAATAATATGATTCCCTTCACATAACCTACAGGGAAATTTGAATTTTCCCTTTTTCCCATGGGCTTTACTGTCACTAGTTGAAGGTTTATCACCAGCATGATCTCTAGAGGCTGATGACAAAGGTCAATGTGAACCTGTGGACCAAACTTCTAATATATTGGGAATACAAGGACATTCTCGAAGAAGGTGGTCACCCTTACAAAATTTTCAAGGGAATTTCACTTTGCGCGGTTGATTGGAAGATTTTCCAACATCAGTTGCATCTGTAGCAATGATCGCTTGGTTGACCCTTTGCTTATTTTTCTTCTTCTTCTTATCCACCTGGTTACTAGCTTGTAGAATTTCACTAGACGAAGAGGAAGAAGAGGAAGAAGACCGAATAGGCAAAGACTCAACTTTAGGCTCAACTAGAGGTCGATACTGTTTAGGTGGAGAAGAGCCCGGTTGAGGAGTGGTTTAGACATTTAGAACCATAGGGGTCGAAAATAACCAAACTCAAAAACCAATGGTAAACCCAGGAAGGGACAACATTTCCAAAAGAAGGAAAAGGACCAGGATTCTCGTTAGAGGGGTTTCCTTGGTTGGTGAATTCAAGAACTGTTTCCATTAGTCTCAACCTAAGATCTACTAAGGAGTATTTCCATAGGAAGGATGTTTTTCTGTGATCAATTAATTGATTTTAGAACTTAACAAAAATAAATAAATAAATGGGTAACTAGGCATAAAGGTTTACCAAGCAACTGTGAATCTCCCTAAATGTTGTGTTTAGTGTATCACGGTATACAAGGCGACATATTCGGTTACCTATGGATGGATAGAAACCTATTGGGGACTCCCAAAATATACATGATGGTACGTGGGAGTGTAGTCTGTAGTAGTGTTGTCTAATGCATAATCGTTCAATGAGAGCGTTCCCATATACTTACCATGCATGGAGCGCCTCCGATATACTCGAAAGTACTGGAGAATGGTCCTATACACTTTCGTACGTGGAACGAGATTTCACCCCTGGGATACAACGCTGGAAAATAATGACAACTCCTATGTTTAACGACGTCGGAACACGTCTCTAGCCTAGACCTCTAAATGTTTCTGTTAATGTTCCAAATGCTCCTTAGGTTAATTGAGGTAAATTTTAATGTTGATCTTGGATTAAGTTTCAGTTTTAAGGCTCAAAGATCGATGTCACCTGAACACACCTATGATGCAACTAATATGAGAAAAAATGATTCTTTTCATTTTGATGAAAGCTATCTAGTGTAGGGAAAAAAAAAAACATTGATGCAACAATGAAGTATGAAACGAACAAAGCAACCTAATTATAATTTTCTCTTTCACTATTCCAATGCACCTACCAAAAGTAAAATGTGTTTTTTATTTTTATTTTTTATTTTATTTTTCTTCTCAATGGATGAAAATGCACTTTTCAACTTTCAACACTAAGCAATGTAATTTATGCTCAATGATAATCCCAAAAATGTCTTTTCAATGCAATGTAATCCAATGCAATTCAAAAAGTAAAATTTGACATGAAAGCTAAGCAAATGCAAATGTGTTTTCTTTTATGGTTCTCAAAAGTACTAATAATGCTTCCTTCGACAGCAAATCAATATTTCTTCCACACATACAAGTAACAAACAATAAATTCAATTGACCCAATAACTAAAGACTTAACCAAAATTCACTTTCACTACTTCAAACAATGGGATGGGCTTTTGCAAACCCATAAGAAATCAACAAAAATAATGGAAAATTATATGCACACAGAGTAGGAGAACACTTCAGAGATCAAGACACACTATACCTTTCTAATAGAACCCCTAAAAAAATTTCACTTTTTGGATCAATGCCACTTTTATGGTCAAAATCTGCACTGCTAAGTGGATTAACACTACTTTTATGGTCAAAACCCATGTTGACAGGCTGACAGGGTCTTCAACGCAACTATAATGGGCAAAATCAGTGCTGACAGCGCGACTGTTTCTGACACAAAGCACACTGAGAGAGAAATACTTAGGACAATGAGGAGAAATCCAAAGAGATATCTAGACTTGACACTCTAAAGAATGTACTACTTAGAATGCAGACCCAAAATGACCCTAAATCACAGATCACAAGGAGGTTGGTCAAACTAATAAAAAAGACCAAACATAAAAAGGAGGTTTGAAGGGTTATAATCTCCCTAGTGGAGTCGCCATTTTGTTGTGCAGGCAATCCTTTCTGCGTACAGAAACGATCCCTCTAGTCCTATGGGAGGATCTAGCAACAAACTAGACAAATATGTGCAAACTTTCCTAGTTTATATAAGAAAATACAAAGGACGATAGATCACCTGCCTCACTTTGAGGCTAACACCCGTTGATATCGTTCTCGATCTTCTCGCTTCCATGTTCAATCTTCTCTATGCCATTGTGGATGAATACCTTCAAGGAAGATCAAAGAGAGATGACAAAGGCATAACCAACATAATTCATTCTAATATAAACTATGTGACAAATCAAGGAGTATCACACTAAATGAGTAATGTGTCAACTCATTTATGGAAAGAAAACACATAATGTATTATTAATAGATGGTAAAGGGAGCATTACAACCACTTAAGCCTTGATTTTGGAATCCTCCTTTGGATGAGTTTCCAAGTCCTATCCAAGAACTTCAAGCACTCCTTTCTCCTTAGAAAAATGGGCAACATTTAGGCATAGTTTCAACATAGGAAGGCAACCAAGGAATAGCCAACCAACCACTAACCAAAAGTATATGGTAGGGGTTTGATTTATAGGTAAGGAGAGGGTGTTGAGGATCCATAAAAGGAGGGATAGGTTCCACATTTCAAGGGGAATATCCATGAGAGTAGGATCAAGAACCAGGAATGGGAGGTCTCACTCTAATCCTCAATCAACTACAATTAGCTCGTCGTTCTTGAGACTTCTAGGAGGAGAAGCTCCTTCTCCATTTTAGGAAAAAATACCTGAAGAAGGCTAGCACGGATTTTCCTATCAAAAGGTGCATTGCCAACACTAGTCACTAGTTAGACAGAAGGTTAACAACGCAGGTTTGTTTGCTAAAAGTAGCGCTGGACTTGCAAAACAAGTTTTGGACAAGTTCTTCAGAATTCCTTCAAGGAAAGTCTTCTTCTTCGTTTAGGGATTCTTCTGAACATGTTTCATGGTGAATGCATTATTTTTGACAACTTTCTTCACTTTGTGACACTTGCGATATTGACAACACAAAGTGCGACACTTGCGACATTGACAACACAAAGTGCGACACTTGCGACATTGACAACACAAAGTGCGACACTTAGGATATGAGACTGGGAGTGTGACAAAATATTGTATAACAATAGAGGCTTCTCGCCTTGAATCTATACAGGGATGTTCAAAAATTAGTTGTAATTTATGTTATGGAATCAATCAAAACTCTTTACATGACCTATGCTTTAGTAAAAACGTATGAGTTGGGACTTACCTTAGTGTAAGAATAAATTGTTTCCCTGGAGAAAAATCTTACAATGACACTTTCCCTAGAGAGAAAGCTTACAACATGGGTGTGTTGCTTGCAATTTCAGTTTGCAAAATGCTTAAAAGAGCTCAATTCATTATGGAATGACTAATATGGACTTATTTTGTACCAGTTAAATAACCCTATAGTATTCCAGAAACAATATTTATAAAATTTAATTTTGAGATATTTTGTGGGGTGAATTAAAATTATGTTATTCTTATTGTTTTCTGATTCTATCATGAAAACTCTGACAACGAGCTTACTGTATCTGAAATTGATAAAGAGAAAATAAAATTAATAGTTATTTATTGATAAATAGTTTCTTTTCTATCCCTTTTTTCCAGGGAAATCAACCTTGTTAGTTCAAAAGTAAGAATGATGCTCCTCTGATTGAATTAAAATTATGAAGTTATTACTGTTTTTTGATTCTATCATGAGAAATTTGACAACGGGGTTACTGTACCTGAAATTGATAAATATCAAATAAAATTTGATAACATTTTTCTTAATAGAAATCCAAAGAGTCAATTAATAGTTAAGTAGGAGTCGGTGAGGATCCAACGCATTGGATGGAGTCGGTTGACAATTAAGTAGTAGTTGGTGGAGAGATCTTATGGCTAAGATCTTTCAATCATCTAACATTCAATCGAACGATGCCGAACAATGTAGAGTGGTAGCCTAGGGGAGTTCTTCCTAGAGGAACGCCTTACAACATAATTATTGATGCAAATTTTCTTAGAGCATAATTTCTAATTCGAGTCAGAGGGACTAAGCTCCCCTGCAAAAGAAAATTATAATATAACAAATTGAATTTTATTATTTTTATTACTTTTAACTTTTTATTATTAATTGAGCCAACATTTAAATGTTTACAATCATTTATGGACACTACACCATCTCCCTTATAGTGGGCTTTATATTACTTTTAACCTTTTATTATTTTTTATCGAGTTATCATATAAATGTTAGATGTTTACAAACATTTATACACCACTGTAACATCACTCCCATACTTAATTGTAGAGGCAACACAATTATTAATTTATAAATGTATATTTATATTGGTTAATAAAAATATATATTATAATTAAATTGTTAAGAAATTTTTTAATAAGTCTTTTATAATTATCATTATTTTAATCCTGAGCAAAAAAAATGTAAACGCAAAATATTATGTTGGATAAAAACTATAAAAAAGATTTTTAAACTCCTCTGCTCAATAGTCTAATAGAATGACATTATAATAAACATTAAAAACTAATTATGTTGAATAAAAACTATAAAAGAGATTTTTAAACTCTACTCAATAGTCCAATAAAATAACATTGTAATAAACATTAAAACTGATACATGGTTAAAATAATCATGTAGTATGTTCCCTCTTAAACATGTCTCATTTCCTCTTTCAACATTATCTACCGTTTATTGTAAAATGATACATGGTTCAAATAATCATGTGATATGTTCCCTCTTAAACATGTCTTATTTCCTCTTTCAACGCTATTTACACTAACTCCCTGTTGATTGTTTGGGAAGTATTCATTTTTTCTTTCATATATATATGTGTTTGGGAAGTATTCATTTTTTCTTATATATATATATATATGTGTTTGGGAAGTATTATTTTTTCTTTCATATATATATATAAAAGAAACAAGTAGCTTGTATTAATCAATTTGGTAAATGGGCCAATACCTTACATACATGGACTATTCATCATCTGTTGTGTTCCAAAATTGATCAAAATATATTTGACTGCTACTCTTCCTATGCGCAACTATGCTTCTAACTAGATTTATGCCACTATATAGTATTGTTTTGCATAACATTTATTAAGAAAGAAAAATTCTAAAAGATAGCTACATTCATGGAGGCTCGCTTCCCGCTGACACGTTGCCATTCTCCTTCCTTGGTTGCATTGATATTTCTGAGTTCAACTGCTCCCCAGGCTCGCCTGGAAGTTCTGCTTCAGAATAAGAAGGGTCTTGGAGTCCAAAGACCTCTTTAAGAACACCTAAACTGTCTCTTCAATCGTTACCTCAATTCCGTTCACTTTCACGCTGAGATTGTCGACCTTGGTGGCCAGGTTGACCATTGTCAACCAAAGCCACTCCACATCGTCCCTTAACATGTCAGATCCCGAGGAAATGTAGGTACAAGCGCTGACATGTGGGCTATGAGAGGGCATACGATAGAAGGATGGGAAGGTAGAGGATTTTCCCTCCCGCCTTGTCTATCCGATTATGTTAATTGTGTTCACACGTGCATGTGATATGGAAGCGTCGGGACAATAGTGGGAGATTAGAAACTTAACGCAGAAGGTGGCAAGAGGCTCGGGTTATTGTGAGAATGCAGGAGCGACGATATATTGTTTAGTGGCGAGTGTTGTTTTCTTGTGGGCGGGTGCCTGGCTCCTGGAGGAGGGAAAGTGGTGGCATAGAATGAGGCACTGGAAATTCCAAGGGGCGTGGAATCTTTAGAAAAACAGTTCGCCGTCTAGGGGAGGTAAGATGGTTTGGATCATGCTCTGTGTCCTTTTTCGTTGGCTTTGGGTTGTTTGTTGTACAGGTAGGATTTTCCCCTACCCTTATCACTCTAGGTAAGGTGATTTGTAGTATCTTCAGACAGGGAAATCATTTTCGTGGTGTCTATTCTGCGTCCCATTGCCTTGGTGTTCTAGCTTTGTCTATGCTTAGGTCAACTCTTGTTTTTCGGAGGTGCATTTAGGTTTGGATATTGATTCCTATTATCTGGGTTTGAATAGTGAATCCTGTTGCTGCAATTTTTTTCTAGCTCGGGTTGAGTGTGGAGAGGTTTTCTTTTGGGAGTTGGGTGGTCTTGGTGTTTCTGGGGTTCCTTTGTCCTTGGTTGGGGGTCAGCGATGGTTTGAACTGAGGTGGTGGTGCCTCAGTGTGCGTGCCTAGAATTTGGGTGTTTCTGTTTAGTGGGGGTGGTTAGTGCTTGGGTCTCCACCAGGTCAAGGGTATTGGTTGTGCTCCATTGCATCCTTATTATACCAAAATTGGTGCTGGGATTCGGCCCTGGGGAACCTCATTCTGTCTTAGGCTTTCTCAACTGCCAAATTGATCAATTCTGGCTTATTTTTGTATGGTGACCATAGCGAGGTTGGTTTTCTATTGGGTTTGAGTGTGGGCAGGGTGCGCCACCGTAAGACAGGTGTGTTCTGTGAGCAGGTTTGGAGGTTTTTAGCTTGGCTCAGTGGGTGCGTAATGAGGCCAACTCTGATATGCATGAGGGTTAAAATGCCCCTTCCGCCATTGCCACCTAAGTGGGGGAGGTATCAGAGTAGGCATGTATCAAGGTTTGGTGGACGCGACGGTGGAAGTTCCTCTCGAGGTGGTTGTAGGCGACTGTAAGTTGGCCAAAGCCGAGGAGGCAACATTCAGGGGCGTGGTAGTCAGTGTGGTAGCAGAGGCATGACTGGGCACATGCAAGTTGTCCCTTCTAGTCAGTCCAATGCTCAATGGAATTTAGTGAATTCCCTGCAGGATCTTCTGGAGGCACAGGATAGGACTTGTAAGGAAGAGCACGAAGCTAAGATGGAGATGATTGATCAACTGCAGTATTTTCAATGTCATCTCCGAGAAAGAGTGGTGGTGATTTGGTGGGGGCAAAATCTTCTTGCTGAAAAAGTAGACAAGCTGGAAACATGGCTAGCTCATTTTTAGCAGCATGTTAGATGCTCATATCGCCCTCCTCCCCCTCTAGGGACCGGGCCAAACAATCCAACTTTTGTTACTTCAGATGATTAAGCACGGTGACTGGCATTTTGCATATTTTGCATGTATTTTGGTGTTTTTGGCCTCACAGGCTCTAGATTGCTTCCCTTAGTCTTTTTTTGCTTGTATGTAATGCCCATATAACATTGGTCACAAACCTGGTTAGGGTGAGGTCGTCTATTTTTTGATATCTATGTACTTTTTTGATTAATGAATAGAATACCAACTTACAAAAAAAAAAATGTTTGTAACCATTTTGTAGACCTAAATTATTGATGTAAATTTAAATGGTTATTTTCATAACAATAATCCAATGTAATGGTAAATAAAATTTAAATCTAAATATCATAAAATGTATTTGTAAATAAAATTTAAATCTGAATATTATTTGCAATCTTGTTAATTCATTAATAATAATTAATTAATTCATAATTAACAATAATAATATTAATAATTGTGATAACATGTTATAATATTATTATTTTGTTTTATTTGATATAAAATTAAGCAATAATGAGGGAATTATGTGCCCATTAAATTTTAACAATTTATTATTATTATTATTATTTGAATTGCTTCTGCTTGGCTAAGAGCTCGTCTTCCTCGAACGTAAGGAAACTGGTTAACGGCCCAAGACCCAGAGGAGGCACTGCCCATGCAAGTAGTAAGTAATGAAAACACGCTACTAGAAGTGCAGGGGACTAGGGTCAGAAAAGTAGATGTCAGGAGTAAGATCTTTAATAAGAAAGGAAAGACCCCTAGTTCTCCTACTATAAGAGACTAAAACGGGGGACTAAGAAACCTTCCTATTGTAGCGGCTATAACCACCCTCCAAAATTTTTCCTATGCTTTGTTTTGGAGCCTCCCTCCTAAATCACAACAACTTATCTCACATTGACCTAGGTACTTGTGCTTTGATTGAGATTTATCTTTTGTAGTTTGGCTTGTGTTTTCTTACTTGGTTTGCTTTCTAACCCACAAGCCAATCTCTTGACTTTGTTTCAACCTGGTTCCAAGCTTGCCTTAGTGAACTCGCAATCCTTGAGGCCAACCAACCTTGCTCTCGGATATTGCACAGTCAAAGTCAGTAGTGAGCCTTCAGCTCCAGGATTGCACAGAGCCAACTGACAACCTATCCTCACCTCGGAAACTAAGCAGAGTATGAGAGGCATCCAGGGCCACTCAACCCAGAAATTGCGCAAAAGTTTTTCCCTCAACAACTGTCTGATGCATGAGCCAGTGAGTTGCCAAGTTCTCTCCAAAATTGCACAATCTCTCTAGGAAATGCATAACAACTTTTCTAACCCAAAAAAAAAAAAACAAAAAAACATTACTAAAAATAGGGATCTATTTTTAGTAGTCAGGAGGTCTCACTTGAGTTATTGTGGAAACTTCCGCCAAGTGTCGCTTTTTCCTAGATTTTTGGCCTTCGTGTCATAAACCTGAAATCGACCAAATCTGTTCAAGGACACCGCCAGATCTTTTTTTCACATTCGATCTTAGAGCTTTGGCATTCCTGAGGAGATCTAGGAACCTTCGGCACAATCCTCACAACTTTTTTGGGTAAGTCTTTCTTTTCTAGTCTTTCGTTGTTTTTTCTGTCGCTTTTGTTTGTTTGGCTTGTGAGAGTGTTGGTTTACCCATTTTATTGAACGCCCGTTAGCATTTTGATTTGTTTTAGCTTGTAGAAGTGTTGTTTTAGTTTTTGCATTGCCTTTCTTAAGTGTCACATTCATTACCTTGTTTTTGCACTAACCGTCGTCATTGCGATGACTCTCTCCACATGCTTCATTGTTCTTTAGTTTGATTATTTCCTGCACCCGTTTTACTTGCATGCATTATCATTCACTCGTATATGCACCCACCATCACTTCCACCTTCAGATCTATTCGTTTTCATTCTCCCATTGGGCAGATTTGGGATTCCTTGGCCCAAATCTTGCTCCTCCCTGCCATGCACTGCATGTTTCTGGATCTCAATTCTCTACCTTGGCTCTAGGAATTGTGCAAAGGCTGCCAAGGCCTAGCTCCAACTGCACAGTTCTAGTAGCCAATCTTGAGCCTTGGCCACTGGGATTACACAATGCGTAGCCTCACCTGGCATAAGCCTAATTGAACTACACATTGCATAGTTTAGTAAGCAAGACTTCCCCACTTGTAGCTAGGACTGCGCAATGCGCAAAACCGACTGATAGTTAGTCTCCTCTGAGAGCCCAGATTGCACAATTCTTCCTAGCAGTTGCCCAGTTTATTGTTTGGAATGTTCTTTAAGTGATTTTGGTTTCAAGCTAACATTTGCATGCCATGAGTGTCCTCTCTATCTTCGTGTACAACAATTGTTGAGCAACTCTACAATAGTTACAAGCAACATGACTTCCAAGAGAGCTGCATCAAAGGATACTTTCGAGAGTAGCACTGGGGAAGCAGTTATGATGGTGTCAGCGAATTTTCCAGTTTATGCTGACACTCAACTGTTCATTGAGAAGGGCGTGAAGTTAACATGGCAGGAAATCAAGGATATCTTTGCAGGGTACTTCAAGGAAGATCTAGAGGATCAGCATGTGTATGTCAATATCCACCGGTTAGGCTTACATAAGGTTACATGCAGGTACCTCGCCTTCCCTTGTGCGAACATCATCCACTGGATTGTCTCACACATAGATCCAGAGACTATGACATTGAGCAGTGCTAGTGGGACACAACTTGCTACCTTCAAGACAGAGAACTATCATTAGATGTATCACTTACCTCAGCCGGTGAACCACATGGATACACTTTTCTATGCCACCCACAGCTTTGTAAACACCAGAGATATTATAAAGCACTGGGTGAAAGAGCCGTCGAAATTCAGAGCGACACCCACTCATGTTTACAAGACAAAGTCACTCAAAAAGGCCTACCAGTTCTTGATCATCTTGCATGTCGATTATACGGTCAAGAGAGCACAAAGACCTTTCCGGAGAATTGGGTGGTTGTGTTGGACCAGTTGGTGAATGATGAAAGGCCATTCAACTGGTCAGATTTGTTGGCTCTTCAGTTGAAATTCCATGTGACTAACACCTAGAATCTGCCCAAGGATGAGCAAGTGAGATTCTACATGTCTGCGTATTTACTTGATGCAATCTATGCCCAACACCAGTTTCCTAGTGTGGGTTGGACATGGACACCCAAAGAGAATGTCGTCAACATTTATTGCAAGTTGCTTTCTGAATGCAACTACCGAGGAGTTATGGCGAGGCTAGTTGACCATTTCATCATCCCAGTGTACAAGTTGATCTTTAAGCAGGATCCACCTTGCATGTCCCAAGAAGCGATGGAGGAAATACTTAACATTACAGATTGGTATGCCTCACCCGGTGGCACCTTCATCAGGATGTTTGGCAAAGAGAAGCCTTCGCATGTTCTAGCAAGGTATGCCATGGAAAATTTGGTCATGAAAGAGGTCTCATCTCACATCTCCATGGGGTTATTAACAGGGATGCATAGGAGGAAGAAGGCACCATGGCCCACTCTTCCTTTGCAGATCAGATTGTACGAGATCAAGAGCTTGAAAGATGTAGATGCCGAAGCTAAGGAGATAATGAAGTTTGAGTTAAACTTCTATCCATATGATCCCCACAGTATTTGCAAGAACCACTGTGAGAAGGTGTACTATCCATGGATCTATGAGACATGTCATTGGGAAGAGGAGGACTCTTGGAGGTATTGTTACAACTACTCCAAGCTGAATGAATTGATCAGTATAGCCACCACATGGAAATCTGCTTTGTAGGCAACAACACCATAGGAAGCAACAAAAACAACAACAATAAGCAACAAATTGATGCAGGACAAGGGTTAGAGGAAGATTGCTAGAGGCTGAGCAAAGCTACAAATTCAAAGAAGATCCTAACACTGAGAAAACAACTTTGGCAGTGGAGGCAAAGAAGGAGCAACGACTAAAGAGAGTAGAACGAAGGAAGAGAGAAAAGCAAAGGTTGGAGGAAGCACAAAGGAAGTTGTAGGAAATCGAGAAAAAGTTGAAAGAAAAATAGGAGCTAAGAAGGAGAGAGAGGGAATAGAAGTAGAAATAGGAACAAGAAGAAGGGAAAGGCACGATGACAGAGCAAACTGCACCAATACAGGTTGAGGAGTTAGAACAACTAGCAGATGAAGAAGAGGGTGAGCAGATGCAGGATCAAGAGCTTCCTCAAAAGATTGAGAAAATGGTTGAAGTAGAACATGAAGTTGGGACAGGAGCCACATGACCAAGATATCGACCTCATGTTGAGAGAACCCTAGGTTGCCACTCAGTCTCCACCACCTCCAGTATAAGAACTAGTACGGAATGAGAAAGGAGAGGCTTACAATCTATCATTTGACGAGTTGCAGCAGAAGATTGTATAGGTGGGGAGAAATCGTTTCCAAGATGATCATGCGTCACTTGCATTGATGAAGAAAAGGGTGATAGTGTCAGATGTCAGAAAGAATCTAGTCTCCATGGTTGATGCTACTATGTATTATGCAGGAGCCACAAGCTTAAATGTCAAGTTCTTGTTAGCAGAGAATGAACAAATGGTAAAGAACTTGCAAGAGACTAGGCAGAAGGCAGAAAATTCTGTAGGATCTGCAATGGCAGAGATGAGGAAAGTGATACTTGCTGAAGTATCAACTCTTGAGGCCACCATGCATAAACTCTATGACAGATTTGTCACCGTGGCGGTTTTCCATCTATATGGCTTTCATTAGCGGAGTAGAAAGGTTGTCCAAACTCTCAAGGACATATATGCTACTATTTCCCATGTGCATGAATGGAAAATGAGGTACAAGGGAGCCCCAATTTACTTGCATAAGATGATGAAGCCACGAGCAGAGCTAGACAAAGCACAAATATGGATGTTGATCCAGAACTATGAGAATCTCACCCCGTTCATCACCAACATACAGGCTTCATATGCATGGTTGTATAAGAGTCTGGATGTCATGGTAAGAATGCACAGGATCCCGTCAATCGGTTCCCTCAACAAAGCTAACGAAAAGAACCAAGTCTGACTAAAGATTGACAGGCACATGGAGCAGCTAAGGCAAGAGGCCACCAACGATGACTTGTAGCTGAGCACAAGAAACATGAAAAAGTGCATTGGTGGTCCTGTCGTAGTCAAGACCATGTTGCGCATGATTCAGGATGAGTTGGACAAGGGTTCCAAGACCATATACCCAGAAGCTATGGAGGCAAGAGTCTGCTATCAAAAAGACACTATCAAGTAGTTTGGGGACACCATAGCACAATACCAAGCTTGGTATTAGTATGTCACCGAGAATCATCAAGTGGAGGTTGCCGAGTTGGTCTTTCCCCAAAATTTTGAGTCATAGTGTTTTGTCTTGTTAGGTTGTCTCTAGCCTATTTTGTCTCACATGGGTACATGTGGAAAATGTACATTATTTGTAAATATGTTGTAAGTGAAATTCCAAGTGTCATTAGTGGAATGTGAATAGTCACTATGTAATGTAATGATTTATTTGTAAAGAAGTTGAAGAGTCATGAGGGTAGTCAAAGAGTCACAAAGGGGAATGTCAAGGGTCACCCCACCATTTGTTGTAAATAGAACCTCATAAATCATAGAACAGGATTTTGGGAGACAAGATTTTGGCTAGGCTTAGGCTTAGAAAAGGCTTGGGAGTATTGTGACGAGCCTTGGCTTCTCCAAAACGTAGAGAGTGAGTATACTTCTTTGGAGGAGTAGGTGTTCTTGACTGTAATGTTCCACTATTGGGGCTAGTGGCTGTTAATGGTGTATGTATGGATGGAACTTTCACTTATAATAATAATAATTGAGTCATCACACTTTCATGCATATGTTGTTATTGTAGTTGGACTATTCTGGTTGCTTTAGCAATGTATGTTGTTTAACTTACGCATTTGCTTATGAAATACTTTGTATGCAATTGTATGAATCTTGTTGAATGGGTGTTATTGGATTAAATCGTCACTTTATTTTGTGGACTATTCCACATTTCAGCTTGTGATGTCATTCCACTTGTGTGTTCCTTTCAGACTGCGTACTATTACAGGCTTCTAAGGGACACACTTCCTTTTCCCCTCCGTGTGTTAGAATTCCCATGCATCTCACTTGAATTGCTGCAAGGTCACACACTTGCTTCCAACCAAAGTCTTCATAGTTATCTTTGCACACTACCGCGGTCAAGGCACTACATTACCACCCACTACTGGGACTTCTATTCCAAATGGTTTGAGGTCTAGTTGGGACTTCTTACTGGGGATACCCCCTTGAATGTTGGCGGGTCCAACACCGTCAACATTTCTGGTATTAGAAGGAGGTCTAGATGACAATCTAATCCCTCAAAGTCTATTTGAATATCTAAACATCATTCATGACTTACATCACAATCTCAACCTTGACATGTTTTTATCTTTCTTCTGATTTCGATGTGCCGGTGGATGTGATACATGACTTGTCACGACTTAAATATGATGGTGAAAATGGAAAAGTCCTGCTGATTCACTAAATTTTGTTTCTGGGTTTCTGTGACAGGAATGATGTCCCTTCGGATGACATTTCATGTGGGTTGTTCGCTTACATGTTGGAGGGCGTGTTAAGCAATGGTGTCTCACATTACCCACAACCTCTATACACTCTTTCAACCATATGTTTAGAGAGTTAGGATGTGATTTCTTCTTTTATGACTGTAAAGCACTTAATCACAAAATTTTAAAATTGCAAAAAACACTTGACGAATCTATTGTGCACTTTTATGATCATTTATGCCATTACTGTTTTGAATTTCCAGAAGATGAAGTTGACTGGAAATTTCTGACTAAAAGATTTCAGTATCTTGTTCACATCTTAGAAAATCCACATGATTTAGAATATTTTGAACCCCTCCCCATCATACCTCAGTGTTACAGCTTCTGAATATGAGACAAACAAGGTCACTATCCCAAGCAACCCTCCGTCCCCTTCTCATCAAACAACTCTACCTCTGCAGGACAAGGTGGGAGAAGTTGTGAACCTACTTGTTGAACTGTCACATCCTCCCACCCCACTTTCTCTGGATTTCTGCATAGATTTGGACTACAAGCCTGATCGTTATCACGTGGTCTCATCCCTTGGATCTCTGTCCACTGGTTCCCTTGATCCTCCGGATTTTGGTGTGGTGTTTTCATCCGTTCCAGATTCCGCATGTGATGTTCACAAGGATCAATTTATGGACGAAGTTGGTGTTAGGAAGCCAACCTGCGCTATCATTTTTGATGAGTATGTGTGAGAATCTGAACAAGAAGTTGTGGTGAAGGATGACCTCCTTCTTCTCACAGCTCGTCCACTCTATCCCGACATCTTCCACGATTCTACTATTTCTGATTTTTCTTGTGAAAATTTATCCCCAGATGTTTCCACTTCCGATCATTCACAAAATGCACAAGATGTTAGTGTGTCATTTGATTGTGGAGAGGACAAATATTTCTTCTCTAATCTACTTGATCTCTTATCTTTCATTTTCGAAAATTCAGATGGTGATTTTTTTTTTTTTCATCAACCCCTCTGTATGATTCGTTAGATCATGAGGATGCCGATGTCTATCTTGAATTTTTGGAGTTTGGTTGTCATGATATTTTCATTGATTGACTTGGTCATGATTATGATTTACCCACTTTTGATCTTTCTAAGTCATCGATATTTGATGATCCATCTCCTGATGAAGTGGAAACCCCTCAAGCTATCGAGGCACTTCATCCCGAGTTGATGGTTATGCCAGGTTCTCTTATCCTTGAGGTCATTTCCACTTCCAATCATAAATTTGTTAAATCTCCCCAGGCTCCTCATTACTCTCCTGTTCAGATTGAAAATCAATCTAGTTTACAGTTTTCAAATCCTCCACCAGAATCACATGATCCTATTGCTCATGCATTGGAGGAGTCATATGTAGCAATCACTGTTGTGAAATGAAAATTTTCTTCCTTTTTCAGGTTTTCTTGTTTTTCACGTTCGAAGGAGTGTACATCCTTGTCATCCACGCGTAATGTGACACTGCACCATGATACATCTACAGGGTGCCTTTCATGTGCCTTCAGTTGTTTCTTTTTTGTAGACGCATTCAAACTTTGAACGTTTTGGTTTGAATTGATTTATCTTTCTTGTCTATTGGTTTGCTTGAATATCTTTCTCGTCAGCCATGCCATCACTTACATGGGTCAACCAATGCTCCGATGGATGTATTGGAAATATCACTTCACATGAGTTGGCCCATGCTCTACTTAGTTTAGGAGTAGGAGTAGTGTTTGCTTCCTATTTTATCTTTGCTTATTCTATTTTGTTTTTCTCTTACTTCTTTCTTTTGCTTGCTTTGTTGTTTTATGCACAAGGTGCAAAAGTTTTCCCATGAAACCGTGTTTGGCTTCTTGAGACAAGCAGGGTGAAATATAAGAGGGCTTGTACACCTATCAACATTTGGTTATCTGCCTATTCCCTCTCTTTATGAAGATATTTCTTTTCTTCCAGTCAATGATACCTTGATGGAAAATACATTCCTTTTAGAGTGAGTCTTGGTGAAATCACGACGCTTTCACTTTTAACTAGTATCGCCTACTCTAATTGGTTTTCTATATTCGGTTAAACCTTGTCAGCTCAGTCAAGTAGAATAAGGTGAGGGGGAAAACCTTAACAAGTATGTCAGAGGTATATATAAACATCCTTCTCTGAAGGGACAACCTCTTCTGCTCTCAATAAGTTGGGATCCCTCTTCTGCCTCATGAATAAATAAGTTCCTATGCACAATTCTTTGAAAATGAAAAAAATGAAATGAAAATAAAATAAAGGCGAAAGAAGAGAAAGGCTTCCTGCGTAGAGAGACGAAGAAAGTAACTTCGCCAAAGTACTGTCCAGGCTCATTGGCAGCAGAGCAATGCTTGTGTTCCTGAAGTGACTTCGATGGGACACTGTCCAAGCCTGCTGACAGTGGAGCAACACCAGAGATGAAACTAAAAATCTGACATCTATATTACATGTGCATCAATATACCCCTCATCCCTAATCGAAACAACTCAGTTGACTTGGCTTGGCTTGGTATGTGTGCCACTGATAAAGAGAATGGTAGGGACTACATCTTTAACTCAAGCCAGTGAAGAAGCCATGACGATCAAAGAATCGAACAATACTTACAGAAGAGTTAGACTCACTTTACACGAGATAAGGTCCATACAGAGAGCTGGAGTTCTACCAGTGCGTTGCCAATGTTGTAGCGGCTACAACCACCCTCCAAAATTTTGCCTATGATTCGTTTTGGAGCCTCCCTCCTAAATCACAACAGCTTATCTCACACTGAACCAGGTACTTGTGCTTTGATTGAGATTTATTTTGCAGTTTGTCTTATGTTTTATTACTTGGTTTACTGTCTAATCCACAAGCCAATCTCTTGACTTGGTTTCAACCCGGTTTTAGGCTTGCCTTAGTGAACTGCGAAATCCTTGAGGGCAACCAATCTTGCTCTCAGGAATCACGCAGTCCAAGTCAGCAGTGAGCCTTCAACTCCAGAATTGCACAAAGCCAACTAAAAACCTATCTTTAGCTTGGAAACTACAAAGAGCATGAGATGGAGCCAAGGCCACTTAGCCGAAAAAGTGCGTAGAATCTTTTCCATTAGTAGTTGCCCGATGCATGAGCAAGTGAGTTGCCCAGTTCTCCCTGGAACTCCGCAATATATCCGGGAAATGCATGGAAGCTTTTCTCAAAAAAGAAAAAAATAAAAAAGTGAAAAAGAATCCCTAAAAAATAGGGATCTATTTTTAGCAGCCCGGAGGTGGCACTTGAGTTATTTTGAAAACTATTGCCAAGTGTCGCTTTTTCCTAGATTTTTGGCCTTCGCGTCATAAACCATAAATTGACCAAATATATTTAATGGATGCCATCAGAGTTCATTTTCACATTCAATCTTGGAGCTCTAGCATTCATGAGGAGATCTAGGAACCTTCGTCATAGTCATTGCCGCTTTTCTGGGTAAGTCTTGCTTTTTTAGTCTTTTGCTGCTTTTTTTTGTCACTTTTGTTTGTTTGGCTTGTGAGAGTGTTATTTTACCCATTTTATTGAATGAATGCTGGAGTTTTGATTTGTTTTAGCTTTTAGAAGTGTTCTTTAATTTTTGCATTGCCTTTCTTAAGTGTCGCATGCATTACCCAGTTTTTGCACTAATGGTCGCCATTGCGGTGACTCTCTCCACATGCTTCATTTTTCTTCAGTTTGATTGATTCCTACACTCGTTTTATTTGCATGCATCATCATTCACTCAGATCTGCACCCACCATCACTTCCACCTTCAGATCTGCTCATTTTCATGCTCCCATTGGGCAGATCTGGGCTTCCTTGGCCCAGATCTTGCTCCTCCCTGGCATGCACTATGCATTTATGGATCTCAAGGCTTTGCCTTGGCTCTAGAAATTATGTAGAGGCTGCCAAGGCCTAGTTCCAACTATGCACTATGTAGTTCCAAGAGCCAGTCCTAAGCCTTGGTTAATGGGATTGCGCAATGTGTAGTGTCACCTGGCCTAAGTCTAATTGGAACTGTGCATTGCACAATTCCAGTTAGCAATACCTCCCCACTCGTAGTTGGGACTGCGCAATGCGCAGAACCGACTGGCAGTCAATCACCTCTAAGAGCCCAGATATCACAATCCTTCCCAGCAGTTGCCCAATTTGTTGATTGGTCTATTCTTGAAGTGATTTTGGTTTAAAGCTAACATTTGCATGCCATGAGTGTCCTCTCTATCTCCAGGTACAACAATTTTTGAGCAACTCTCCAGCACTTAGAGATAACATGGCTTCCAAGAGAGCCGCATCAAAGGATACTGTCGAGAGTAGCATTAGGGAAGCAGTTGAGCAGGTGTCAATGAATTTTCCAGTTTATGCAAACACTCAGTTTTTCATTGAGAGAAGGGCATGAAGTTAACATGACAGGAAATTAAGGATATCTTTGCAAGAGACTTCAAGGAAGATCTAGAAGATTAGTAGATGTATGTCAATATCCACCATTAAGGCTTACATAAGGTTGCATGCAAGTACCCGAGCTTCCCTTTTGTGGACATCATCCACTAGATTGTCTCACACACAGATCGAAATACTATGACATTAAGCAGTGCCAGTGGGACACAAATTGCTACCTTCAGGACAAATAACTATCATCAGATGTATCACTTACCTCAGCCGGTGAACCAAATGGATACACTTTCTATGCCACCCTCAACTTTGTAATCACCAACGATATTATAAAGCGTTGGGTGAAAGAGCCGTCGAAATTCAGAGTGACACCCACTCATGTTTACAAGAAAAAGTCACTCAGAAAGGCCTACCAGTTGTTGATCATATTTTCATGCCGATTATACAGTCAAGAGAGCACAAAGACCTTTTTGGAGAATTGGGTGGTTGTTTTGGACTAGTTGGTGAATGATGAAATGCCATTCAACTGGTCGGATATGTTGGCTCTTTAGTTGAAAGTCCATGTGACTAACTCCTGGAATCCACCCAAGGATGAGTAAGTGAGATTCTACATGTCCGCATATGTACTTGATGCAATCTGTGCCCAACATAAGTTTCCTGGCATGGATTTGACATGGACACCCAAAGAGAATGTCATCAACATTTATTGCAAGTTTCTTTCTTAATGCAGCTACCAAGAAGTTATGGCGAGGGTAGCTGACCATTTCATCATCCCGGTGTACAAGTTGATCTTTGAGCAGGATCCACCTTGCATGTCCCAAGAAGCGATGGAGGCAATACTTGACATTGCAGATTGGTATGCCTCACCCAGTGGCACCTTCATCAGGATGTTTGGCAAAGAGAAGCCTCCGCATATTCTACCAAGGTATGCCATGAACAATTTGGTCATGCAAGAGGTCTCATATCACATCTCCATAGGGTTATCAATAGGGATGCATAGGAGGAAGAAGGTGCCATGGCCCGCTCTTCCTTTGCACATTAGATTGTACAAGATCAAGAGCTTGAAAGATGTGGATGCCGAAGCTAATGAGATAGAAAAGTTTGAGTTCGACACTAAAGACTTCAATCTGTATGATCCCCACACTATTTGCAAGCACCAATGTGCGAAGATGCACTATCTATGGATCCAAGAGACATGTATTTGGGAAGAGGAGGACCCTTGGAGGTATAGTTACAACTACTCCATGCTCAATGAACCAGTCAGTATAGCCACAACATGGAAAGTCGGTCTGCAAGTAGCAGCACCACAGGAAGCAACAACAACAACAACAATAAGCAACAAACTGACACAAGACAAAGGTAAGAGGAAGATTGCAAGAGGATGAGAAAAGCTACAAATTCAAAGAATATCATATCACTGAGAAAACAACTTTGGCAGCAGAGCCAAAGAGGGGGAAACAAATAAAGAGAGCAGAATGAAGGAAGAGAGAAAATCAAAGGTTGGAGGAAGTAGAAAGGAAGTTGCAGGAAACAAAGAAGAAGTTGAAAGAAGAACCCGAGCTAAGAAGGAGAGAGACAGAAGAGAAGCAGAAACATGAATAAGAAGAAGGTAAAGGTGCGATGATAGAGAAAACTATGCCCATATAGGTTGAGGAGTCAAAATAGGCAACGGATGAAGAAGAGGGTGAGCAGATGCAAGATCGGGAGCTTTCTTAATAGATTGAGCAAATGGTTGAATTAACAGACATGGAGTTGGGATGGGAGCCACAAGACCAAGATACCAACCTCATGCCAAGAGCACCTGAGGTCGCCACTCAGTCTCCACCACCTCCAATATCAGAACCAGTCCCGAGTGAGCAAGGAGAGGTTGTTCTCCTTGATGATGATCCGGTGATGGATGTGTACAATCTATCATTTGATGAGTTGAAATAGAAGATTGTATAGGTGCGGAGAAATCATTTCCCGGATGATCACGCATACCCTGCATTCATGAAGGAAAGGGTGATAGTGTCAGATGTCAGAAAGCATCCAATCGCCATGGGCGATGCCACTATGGATTATGCAAGAACCACGAGCTCAAATGTCAAGTTCATGTTATCAGAGAATGAAAAAATGGCAAAGAACTTGCAAGCGGCCAGCCAAAGGGCAGAACAATCCATAAGATCCATAATGGCAGAGATGAGGAAAGCGATACTTACTGAAGTATCAACTCTTGAGGCCACCATGCGGAAAATCTATGATGGATTTGTCACTATGCATAATGCGGTTACCCATCTATATGGATTTCAATAGCAGAGTAGAATGGTTGTCCAAACTATCAAGGACATACATGTTGCTATTGCCTATGTGTAGGAATGGACAATGAGGTACAAGTTAGCCCCGCTTTACTTGCATAAGATGATGAAGTCACAGGTAGAGCTAGACAAAGCATGGATACAGATGTTGATCCATAACTATGAGAAGCTCACCCCGTTCGTCACTAACATACATGCTTCATATGCATGGTTGTATAAGAGTCTGGAGGACATGGTAAGAACACACATGATCTTGTCAATCGGTTCCCTCACCAAAGCTAATGAAAATAGCCAAGTCCGGTTAGAGGTCAACAAGTACATGGAGCAGCTAAGGTGAGAGGGCACCAACGATGACTTGAAGTTGAGCGCAGAAAACATGCAGAAGTACATTGGTGGTCCTGGCATAGTCAAGACCATGCTGCACATGCTTTAGGATGAGTTGGATAAGGGTTCCAAGACCTTATACCTAGAAGTTATGGAGACAAGATTCCACTATCAGAAAGACACTATCAAGAAGCTTGGGGACACCATAGCACAATACCAAGATTTGTATTAGTACGTCATCGAGAATCATCAAGTGGAGGTTTCTGAATTGGTATTTCCCCAAGTTTTTGAGACATAATGTTTTGTCTTGTTAGGCTCTCTCTAGCCTATTTTGTCTCACATGGGTACATGTGGAAAATGTACATTATTTGTAAATATGTTGTAAGTTAAGTTCCGAGTTTCATTAGTGGAATGTGAATAATCACTATGTAATGTAACGAGTTATTTGTAAAGAATTTGAAGAGTCTTGAGGGTAGTCAAAGAGTCACAAAGGAGAATATCAAGGGTCATCCCACCCTTTGTTATAAATAGAACCTCATAACTCATAGAACATGCTTTTGGGAGCCAATATTTGTCTGGGCTTAGGCTTAGAAAAGGATTAGGAGTATTGTGACGAGCCTTGCCTTCTCCATAACGTAGAGCGAGTATACTTCTTTGGAGGAGTAGGTGTTCTTGACTATAATGTTACTCTATTAGGGTTAGTGGCTGTTGGCATTATGATACATATGTTGTACTTGATGGCAACCCACTCATCTCAGATAATAAATTATAGTGTAGAGAAAAGTTCACGCACTTATATGCAGAGAAAAGTTTATTTCATGTAGAGAAAAGTTCACGCACTTTTATGCAGAGAAAAGTTTATTTCATGTAGAGAAAAGTTCACGCACTTTTATGAGAAAAGTTTATTTCATGTAGAGAAAAAGTTCACGCACTTTCATGCAAGGAAAAGCGCGTATATGTTGGAGAACTTACCTTTGGTCCATGGTAGTTAGTCCTTGGTATTTGAACCTATGGTTTTGGACCATGGTACCTCGTCAAAAGTGTTGATCTCACGCACTTTCATGGTTGGTTCATGGTATTAGTCCAACAGTTTTTGATCCTATGGTTTTGGCCCGTGGTATTGCATCCAAAAGTGTTGATCTCACACATTTTCATGGTTGGTTCATGGTATTAGTCCAACAGTATTTTGATCCTATGATTTTGGCCCGTGGTATTGTGAAAGGCCTAAGACTATAAAAGAGGAAGGAGATCATTTGGCAAAGCATCTTCTGAATTATCGAATATCTGATAAAGTGCTAGATCTGGAATATTGTGATTGGGTTTTGGTGTAGATTTGGATCTGAATGAAGAAGGAACCTGAGCGTAAGGAGAAGGATAAGTTCTATTGATGGGTCAAAATCTTAAGGCTGGAATAGTGGTATCTCTATATGATTTTGATCTGTGATGTGTGGCATATGCTTGATCTATAAATCTAATAATCTGGGTCTGAATTATTGATGCATGTTTTATTTTACACATGTTATGATCTGGGTATGTCTGATGTAACAACTGCAAAGTTATAAGGAAATATTTGCAGATCTGTATGCGGGTTGGCTTTGGTGAAATCAGAGATTGATGATGCAAGTGTAGTTGATGGGTTTTTGATGTTCTTGGATCCAGTTTGAAAATTTATGAAAAGTAGTCCTTGAAAGAAAAGAAGTAGGGGGTTGTAGCTCCCTTCCAGGAGAGACTGGAAAACGAGAGAGAGTTGTAGCTCTCTGCAGGTTGCAGCCTGCGTACTGGTAAAGGACTGCACCAGTACAAAACCATTGTAAAAGGAGTTTCTAATTTGAAAGAAGATAGAGACATATTGTAGCAGGTGGTTTTCACCCACATTGGGTTTCCACATTACATCTGGTGTTCTTTGGTGTGACTATCTGTTTTCTTTATTCATGCTCATTATTTTATGGTATTGACATGCAAAAATAATTCAAAGTATAAATAAGGAAGATTTATTAAAAGAACTTGATAATACTGATTCACCCCCCCTCTCAGTATTATTTCCAACAATTGGTATCAGAGCAGGTCCTTCAGAGAAGCTTGATCGCTTGAAGGAAGATCACTCATCATGAGCAACTACGAGAGGGAAGCATCAATCAGGCCACCAATTTTTGATGGGACAAACTTCAATTATTGGAAGGTAAGAGTTACTGCCTATCTTCAATCTCTTGGTACAAAAGTTTGGGATATCATAGATACAGGCTACACTTTTCCTTCAGCTACTCCTACAGATTCGGCCGAGAAGAAGAAATATGAAACAAATGCTAAAGCAGTCAATACTCTGCTAGGATGTTTATCTCAAACAGAATTCGTAAAGGTTATGCAATATAAATCCGCAAAGGAAATATGGGACAAGATTGTCTTGAGCTACGAAGGAGATGAACAGGTAAAGCGTGCTAAACTTCAAACCCTCAGGATTCAGTATGAGAATCTCAGAATGTATAATGATGAAAGTGTGGCTAACTATTTCCTTCGGGTAGACGAGATTGTTAATTGCATGAAAAACTTGGGTGAAGAAATAAAAGAGGCTATTGTGGTTGAAAAAGTTCTAAGATCATTGTCCCCCAAGTTTGAATCTAAAGTGTCTGCAATAGAAGAAAAGGAAAATCTACGAATTCTTACTATGTCTCAGCTACACGAAATTCTAACTGCTTATGAAATGAGAAAGGGAGGTCCATCAGACAGAAGAGAAGCTGCTTTCAAGGCTTCAGGCAAAGGAGACTATTATGAAGCAAGCCACATGCCAGAAGAAGAAGAAGAAGAATCAAATTTTGTCAGAAATCTTCAAAGGGGTACTGGAAGGTTCAGAGGTAAGTTACCTTTTAAATGCTTTGCTTGTGGAAGAGTAGGTCATTATGCTGCGAAATGTCCTCATAAGGATAAAGGAAAGGAACCTGCTAGATGGAACAAGAAACATATTGCAAATAAGAAAAGCTACTACACTCATGAAGATAGTGATGGTCTATCAAATAGTGATGAAGATGAACGAGGTAATGACTATAAACTTTTAATGGCATTTGAAGATGATGATTACATGGATGCTATAGATGTGGATAGCTTTTGTGAAGAAATTTCTAGACTCAAGACATGTATAGAAGAAAAGAATAGGATCATTGATACTTTACAACTTCAAATTGATGAAAAAGAAAAATATCTTGAAAAGTTAGAAGGTGAAATTGTTGGTCTTAGAAAAGAGATTGAGAAAACAAAGGCTATTAATCTTAAGTTTGTCAAAGGATCTGAAACTCTGGATGAGATCATCAATGTACAACGTTCTCCTCTAAACAAGACAGGTCTGGGCTATAATGGAGAAACTTCTCAAGCATCCACCTCAAAGAGTTATCTTGATGTAGCAAGAAGGAATGAGCAAAAGCACAATGGAGATCACCAGGTAAAGCAGGGACCAATTAAAAACAAAGACTATCAGGAAAATCAGGGGCAATCCGTCTTAAGGATGAACAAAAGCTACAACCAGCCACAGGTAAAATCCTCTCAATTTGCTTCAAGAATGAATGACAGTAGAAATTACAATCGTTTGGCCAGAAGATTTGATAACCGCAGAAGTTTCTTCAATGGACAATGCTTTTCTTGCCATAATTTTGGTCACAAAGCAGCTCAATGTGTTGCATATAAAACAATCATGACTAGAGAAGCTCAAAAACAAAGAAGTATGACCGGGATTACAAAAAAGACCTATAACAACTTTTCGGTTCTTGAAAATGAAGTTGAATGTTCTATTTGCAATAATTTTGGTCATGAAGATTCTGAATGCAGGAGCAGGTTTCAGCAAACAAAGGAACAAGCCTCAAGCACCAAAACATGGAGAATAAAGGAACCACAAACAGAAAGATGTGGGATAGCATTTTATGCAGAGGGACAGGAAAATCTATGGTACATTGACAGTGGATGTTCGAAGCATATGACAGGTGATAAAGAAAAACTTGAATCATATTCTGCTCTAGAAAAAGGAAAGAAAGTTTCTTTTGGAAATGATACTCCTGCAACTATAAAAGGAAAAGGCACTGCTCAGTTAAAAGAAAAGGTCAAAGCTGGAAATGTTTTGTATGTTGATGGATTGAAGCATAATCTTCTAAGTGTCAGCCAGATGTGTGATCAAAGAACCGAGGTGATATTCAGATCAAATGGATGTCTTGTTCGTGATCTTGATACAGGTAAAACAGTGATCAAAGGTAAAAGAACTCCAAATAACCTATACATATTTGAAGAAGGACAACAACAATGCTATCTGAGCAAGGATGATGAGCACTGGTTATGGCACCGGAGGTTGGGGCATCTAAGCTTTTCACAAATAAGGAAAGCATGCAAATTTCAGGCAGTTCGTGATCTTCCAGATATCAAAGTTCCAGACAACACCATATGCAAATCATGTCAGTTTGGAAAGCAAACCAGAACTACCTTTCTGGAGAAGGAAGGATCAGCTAGCATGCCTCTTGAGCTAGTACATACAGATACATGTGGTCCATTCAGGAAAAGGACACCTCGAGGAGAAGAATACTTGATATTATTCATTGAAGATTTCTCCAGGTTTGTCTGGTTAGGACTTATGAAGCACAAAGATGAAGCATTCGAAAAATTCAAATCCTTTAAAGCCTTGGTTGAAAATGAATCAGGATACAAAATTAAGTGCCTTAGATCCGACAGAGGTGGGGAGTTTACCTCAAATGAATTTTTCGATTTCTGTGAAGAACATGGGATAAGAAGAGAATTCTCTACAACTAGAACTCCTCAGCAAAATGGAGTGGTGGAAAGAATGAACAGAACTGTCCAACAAATGGCTCGTGCTATGCTTGATGAGTCTGGAACTCCCGCAACTTTCTGGGGTGAAGCAGCACATGCTGCGGTTATTATTCTCAACAAAACAAATGTCTGGGTGAACAACACTCAAACCCCTCATGAGCTCTGGTATGGTGAGACTCCTTCGGTAAAGCACTTCAAAATCTTTGGGAGCAAATGCTATATTAAAAATACTGATGAGCAACTTGGCAAACTTGAACCTAGAGCAGATGAAGGCATTCTTCTTGGTTATTCTCCACACAACAAAGCATACAAATGCTACAATAAAAGAATTGGAAGAATTGTTGACAGCATTGATGTAGTGGTTGATGAGAAGGGATACATTCCTAGGCAAGTAAATCATGAAGATATCGAAGAAGATGAAGGCCATCCTCAAAGACAGAATGATGAAGAAGAAGAACCTCAAGAAGAACCAGAGGAGCAGATAAGGATAGAAGAGAAGACTCCATCCAGATATGTTCAGAAGAATCATCCAGAATCTCAGATTTTGGGACAAAAAGAAGCAGGTGTACAAACAAGAAGAACAATTGCAGAAGCTTCAAGCTATTTGGCATTACTCTCGTCCACTGAACCACAAAATGTGAAAGAGGCATGCAAAGATGAATGTTGGGTCAAAGCAATGGATGAAGAACTTGAGCAGATCGAAAAGAACAACACTTGGGAGCTGGTTCCTAGACCAAAGGATAAGAACGTTATAGGGACAAAATGGGTCTTCAAAAATAAATTGAATGAAAATGGAGAAGTAATTAGAAACAAGGCTAGACTTGTTTGTAAAGGGTATGCGCAGCAAGAAGGAATAGATTTTGAAGAAACCTTTGCTCCTGTTGCAAGACTTGAGGCCATCCGAATGTTCCTTGCTCTCTCAAGCTTTCAAAACTTCAAAGTATTTCAAATGGACGTGAAATCAGCCTTTCTGAATGGAGACTTGGAAGAAGAAGTATACATTGAGCAGCCAGATGGTTTCATTCTTGGAAATGATCCAAATCTTGTATGCAGATTGAAAAAGGCTCTCTATGGTCTCAAACAAGCTCCAAGGGTTTGGTACTATCGTTTGGACAAATATCTTCATCAACAAGGTTTTTCAAAAGGATCAACAGACAACAATCTTTATATAAAAGTTGAAAATGACAAATTGCTAATACTTGTTGTGTATGTAGATGACATTATCTTTGGCAGCAATGAAGAAGCTATGAGTCAAAGCTTTGCCTTGGTGATGCAGAAAGAATTTGAAATGTCCTTGCTGGGAGAACTGACATATTTTCTTGGTTTGCAAATCCAACAAAAGGAAGGAGGGATCTTTTTGTCTCAAACCAAGTATCTCAAGCAGATTTTGAAGAAATATGGCATGGAAGATGCAAAACCAGTATGTACACCCATGGTCACAGGATGTAGCCTCAGTGCAAATGATGAATCAGCAGCAGTGCATCAACCAACCTACAGATCTATGATTGGAAGTCTACTTTATTTGACAGGTACCCGACCAGACATCATGCATGCAGTGGGAATAGTTGGAAGATTTCAAGCAAATCCGAAGGAAACTCATCTTCAGGCAGTGAAGAGAATCTTTAAATATCTTCAAGGGACTCAAAATTATGGCTTATGGTATCCTAGAGATACAGATCTCACACTTCATGCTTATACAGATGCAGATTGGGCAGGAAGCGTGGATGACAGGAAGAGCACAAGTGGTGGTGCGTTCTTTATGGGCTCCAGATTGGTATCTTGGTTCAGCAAGAAACAGAGTTCGATTGCCTTGTCTACAACTGAAGCAGAATATGTTGTTGCTGCATCTTGCTGCACTCAACTCCTTTGGATGATGCAGACCTTGCAGGAATTTCAAATCACTTGTACACCACCTATCTCCATCTTATGTGATAACACAAGTGCAATCAGCATTTCAAAGAACCCAGTCATGCATTCAAAGACCAAGCACATACCAATCAAGTATCATTTTCTCCGGGAACAAGTACTTGAACAAAAGGTCAAGTTGGAGTATGTTCCTTCTAAGGAACAAGTTGCTGATATACTCACCAAACCATTGCCCAGGGAGACCTTTGAATACCTCAGGCAAAAGCTGGGGGTTGTTGATGCATCATCTTGTTGAATCTCTTCTGATTGTTGGTTGTACGCAAGGTTCATCTGAAGTATATGCGTACATGTGCTGGGTTGCAGATTGGTCAAAGATCGAATGGCACAGGTTCAGGGGGAGCATATCATGCATTGTTGGCATTATGGAGGAAGTACAGAAGGAGATCATGGATGCTGGTCTAAATATTGCTGCAATACGTCTCTATCTCTTTCATGGTCATGGATTATGGTTCTTCTTTGCAGATCTGGTTTATAGTCAGGGGGAGCATGTTCTTAGGGGGAGCATAACCCTTTGCCCTTGATGTCAAAGGGGGAGAGTGATTGGTTGTTGTTGCCATCAAGTCCAAAGGGGGAGATTGTTGGCATTATGATACATATGTTGTACTTGATGGCAACCCACTCATCTCAGATAATAAATTATAGTGTAGAGAAAAGTTCACGCACTTATATGCAGAGAAAAGTTTATTTCATGTAGAGAAAAGTTCACGCACTTTTATGCAGAGAAAAGTTTATTTCATGTAGAGAAAAGTTCACGCACTTTTATGAGAAAAGTTTATTTAATGTAGAGAAAAAGTTCACGCACTTTCATGCAAGGAAAAGCACGTATATGTTGGAGAACTTACCTTTGGTCCATGGTAGTTAGTCCTTGGTATTTGAACCTATGGTTTTGGACCATGGTACCTCGTCAAAAGTGTTGATCTCACGCACTTTCATGGTTGGTTCATGGTATTAGTCCAACAGTTTTTGATCCTATGGTTTTGGCCCGTGGTATTGCATCCAAAAGTGTTGATCTCACGCACTTTCATGGTTGGTTCATGGTATTAGTCCAATAGTTTTTTGATCCTATGATTTTGGCCCGTGGTATTGTGAAAGGCCTAAGACTATAAAAGAGGAAGGAGATCATTTGGCAAAGCATCTTCTGAATTATCGAATATCTGATAAAGTGCTAGATCTGGAATATTGTGATTGGGTTTTGGTGCAGATCTGGATCTGAATGAAGAAGGAACCTGAGCGTAAGGAGAAGGATAAGTTCTATTGATGGGTCAAAATCTTAAGGCTGGAATAGTGGTATCTCTATATGATTTTGATCTGTGATATGTGGCATATGCTTGATCTATAAATCTAATAATCTGGGTCTGAATTATTGATGCATGTTTTATTTTACACATGTTATGATCTGGGTATGTCTGATGTAACAACTGCAAAGTTATAAGGAAATATTTGCAAATCTGTATGCGGGTTGGCTTTGGTGAAATCAGAGATTGATGATGCAAGTGTAGTTGATGGGTTTTTGATGTTCTTGGATCCAGTTTGAAAATTTATGAAAAGTGGTCCTTGAAAGAAAAGAAGTAGGGGGTTGTAGCTCCCTTCCAGGAGAGACTGGAAAACGAGAGAGAGTTGTAGCTCTCTGCAGGTTGCAGCCTGCGTACTGGTAAAGGACTGCACCAGTACAAAACCATTGTAAAAGGAGTTTCTAATTTGAAAGAAGATAGAGACATATTGCAGCAGGTGGTTTTCACCCACATTGGGTTTCCACCTTACATTTGGTGTTCTTTGGTGTGACTATCTGTTTTCTTTATTCATGCTCATTATTTTATGGTATTGACATGCAAAAATAATTCAAAGTATAAATAAGGAAGATTTATTAAAAGAACTTGATAATACTGATTCACCCCCCCTCTCAGTATTATTTCCAACAGTGGCCGTCAATGGTGTATGTATGGATGGAACTTTTAATTATAATAATAATAACTGATCCAACATGCTTTCATGCATATGTTGTTATTATAGTTGGACTATTCTGGTTGCTTTATCAATGTATGTTGTTTAACTAGCCGATCAACAATAGAGGAATGATCCATCTAGATAATAGGGGAGATCAATTTACCATTCCATAGTAAATATCCTCCAAACCCTATATATTCAATAATAAGATAAGTCAATTTGCCATAAGTGACAAGATCCTCCAAGCTTGATCTTTAGTTATCAAGTGGTTGGACACCATGCATCCCAGACTTAGGGAGATCAATTTATTAGACGTGTCCGCCATAGTTAAAGATCCTTCAAACCTAAGTCTCTTCACTCATTGGTGAGATGAGTGGAAATACCAATAAGCCTAGCTTGTGGGTAAGATGCATGCTGGGGTATGTACTCCATCAAGTCCTAGACTTGACTAGGGGAGATAAACTTATCAAAAATGATAAGGATCATCTAAACCCCCTATAACTTCAAGGAGTACCCCCATGCTCCCAGGAGCTCATTATTCATGATTAGCTAAGGTTCCTTTCCTAAAGGGATACTTTCTCCACAACTCTAAGCTACTCTTTGAAGACTAAGAACTTCCCTTTCGGCAAAGGCTTGGTGAGAATGTCAACAACCTTCTCATTAGCTAAAGCCTCACTATTTCAATTTTGAAACAAATAATTATCAGAGCCTCACTACTCCCTCTATGCTAGAGACTTATCACTCCCTATATGTTGGAGCCTCAGTTTTCCATCAGAAGTCACACTACTTGCAATATGATCAGTCACTACTGGACGAGTGCACTGGAAGTCTGCTTATTCAAGAAATCAAAGCAAGATCTATACTGAAGCAACACCTCAACGTGTTCTTCCTATTAACAACACTCTAAGTTCACTTGACATTGAAATATTTCACTAGTCATATTACTGTCTCAATCAAGGTATGTCAATAATAGCATTGCAACATTCCAATATACATGTTCAGGCTTAATCAGGCTTAGGGTACACGCTGAAAAGCAAGGATCTATCTGGCTTCCTACTCATCATAGGATTCATAAAATTTGTATATGAAGAGAAGTCTCTCGTAACTACTTCAATATAATCCATCATGCCAAGAATCTAACATCTTAATTCCCTTAACAAGGAAGTCCTTATCATCTCTTTGTTATACTTCTAATCTCAAGATGTTGATCACTTAGGCTCAGAGGTAGACTCCCTCTGGTACTTCAACCTTGGAGTTTGCATTATATGTTTACCAATCCAAGTATACCAAGTCTAGAGGACTTGATTTAATCCATAATCATGAGTCTCCTACTCATGTACCTCAAACCCCTGAGGTAACTCCAAGTGTTATTATTCTTTAAATACATCATGAAGGAATCCAATTTCACATACATTTGGAAACAAGTGCTAGGATCTTATCACAATCTTCTCCCTCTAAGAGCATGTTCCTTATCACTATTGAACTTAATACCCCGAAAGCATTTGACACTACTGCATCTTTTCATCTAGAATGGTCCCTTCATGAAGGACACATTATTCCATCATCTCATTGAACTATTGCATTCAACCTGATAGTCTACTTCCTCCGAATAGGAATCCTCTTTTAGTCATAATCATTAACTTAGAAGACTACAATCCTTCCTTCAAGATCTGAGCTATTGTCCATTTCAAGTGCCACTCTAATCATGGGGTATTTCTTCATCCTCCTTAATCTCAGTATTGAGGACTAGGTATTTACATCCATCTGATGTACTTGTTGGCCCCATAACTAGATCAAGGTAAAAAATAGCAAGGTAGATAAGCATAATGAAAGTGTACCTGATGTTGAGGCAAGACTATCTTCCTTCTCTAATTATGAGAGTGGCTCCTTCATTTTCCAACATTATCTCCCTCTTGGAGCTAAATTTTCCTGCATTAATATCCATCTTAATGATCCTCAAGATGAATCACATCCTAAACCAAAAACTTAGTGGAAGAAGCATTCAAATACTCATGCAAGAAGACTAAACAATAGTATAAGAAAATCAATTAAGCAATAATAGTGTCACAAAGAAATAACATAAGTCTTGAAAGTACTTATCGTTAATGAGGATTGTAGGAAGATATCAACTCCCTTTTTATCCTACTTCCATGAGTCACCATTATATTCTCATTCCCATATCCTTAATCTCCTTCATTGACAGCCAAGCCCAATTATCAATCTTCAAGAAGACCACTAGATCTGCATCACATCTTCTCCTATAGGGAGATAGCTCGTCTAAGGCTACTCTGAATCTGACATGGGTACTTGAATAACTCAATAACTTCTTATAGATCATATCATATCATGAAAATTTTGAATCACACTAGGATTTCAAATCTATATAACCCAAGCCCAAGGCCACTCTTGGGGTTTCTCACAAACCCTAATCTTTATTTGTAAGAACAAATGCTTCCTAGGGTTTCCTTCAAACCCTAGCATTCTTTTAGGTCTCCAACATCTTCATCCCTTTCAATCTACTTGATTAATAAATCCATCATAGGTGTCTGCACAAGGGTGATGTAAATGACTTTTCTTTATCCCAACTCTGATACCATGTTAATTTTAGGGTTAGATTGTTCCTTTTTGTAAATAATTGCAATTTTAAACTTTTTCAAAAATTTTACATTACATTCACCCCATGACATCATATCATCATTAGGAATTATGTAGAGAGAACAATAACATCAATAATGTAGCAGAACAATATAGAACAAAAGAAGAAAAACATACACAATGGAGACACCAAGACTCTAGGCCAAAGACTAGGGAAAAACCCACAAGGGGGAAAACCCAACCAAATTCTTCTTCTTAGATATTCACCAAATTTTCAGTTAAGATACAATGTACAAATATCATGAGACATAAGTCTTTTATCATTAATCATCTTAGGCCACCTAGGGCCAATCCCGAATCTTGCTAGATCTTCATAAGATAGTAGCAGACAAATCTGACAAGGTGGAATTTACAAGACCTATGATAGGGATGCCTTCAACTCATTGTAAGTAGTATATTGACTTATAACATATTCATATCATTGTACATTACTATCATATACATCACATCCCTGTCATATACAACACTATCATCTTTTTCATACACATCGCCATACATCTCTGTCACAAGGACATGCCATGCATTGTTATCATAGAGGGACTGCCAATCAAGGCCTTTTCCACACATCTTAGTCATAAAGGCACTATCACAATTGTCACACATCATTGCAGTAAAGTACAACCACACATATTTATCATAGAGGCACTTCCACACAACTTAGTCATCATTGCCATTAGAACAATTACTATTTTCATTGCCATCAAGAGTACTGTAGACATATTGTTATCATTGTCATCAAGAGTGTTGTTATCATTGTTATTAAGAATACTATAGACACTTAAGGTCACTCTGCCATATATCATTATCAAAACCCTACTATCATGAGGATTTCCATAAACACAACTATTGTCATAACCTAAGGTATCGTGTCAAATAAGCATAGATAATCAATGTCATGGGAATCATTGCCATAGATCTTTTTGTTTGTCATTATCACTGTTATGGGTGCAATCATCATAGCCATATAACACTGTCAGGAGAACAAATAATATTTCCAAGCATCAATTCCATTCATGATTTTCAAGGGTGCAAAAATCATAACTATACAACACTGTTAATATAGCAGACGTTACTGCCGCATGTCACTGTCTATATACCAAAGGTAAAGGGTACATATGAAATTCAGAGAGTTAAGTGTGAGACACTTAAACAAGTTTCTAATATTGATGTGAGCTACATAAATATATATATGAAACATAAATAAGTGCGAGCCACAGAGATAGATAAGTGAGCCACAAAAAATGAGTCACATAGATATAAATGCAAGCCACAGAGAATGTATGCGAGCCACTAATATAGAATGTGAGCCATAGAGAATGTATGCGAGCTACAAAGATCATATGCAAGCCACAATGAACATATGCGAGCCACAAAGAATGTATGCATGCCACTGAAATAGAATGCGAGTTATAGAAATGAATATGAGTTGTCACCGAGATAACAAATGAGATTTCCCAAGGATAATAAGTGATATTCCACAGAGATAATAAATGAGCTTCTACAAAGATAGAGATAGAATATTTTTTGCGTGTATCATTGCCATCGAAGTATCATATCTTCACACCATTTCATAGAAATGTAACCTCAGATCTTGAACCATTTCAGAAGATATGCAATATTTGAATTGCATTAATGGGAGACAAATTGATCTTCTATTTGTAGTCTTCCTCAAGATCGAATGGGTGCCAAAACGAGTCAATCTGACTTGAACTTTGTGCCATCATGAAACTTGATAATTTTCTCATGGGTGCCTTCATATTGAAGCCAAAATAAATTATCAAATAATAATGAGAGTGTCATGTTGATTACATCAAGGAGGAGTGCCATGAACACATCAATAATAATATTTTCCTTTAACCAATATAAATTATCTCTGGGGAAAGATGGGTTTTCCTTGGGGTAGCTAGGTTTTTCTAGGGGAACTTCATCCCATAGCTGTCCCAAATTTCAACACCATAATCATCATAAAGTATGGCATGATAGCAATATATTAGCAGTAAGCTCACATGGAGCCTCTAGGGGAGTCTGTACTCTATGGAATCAATCATCTTTGAAGTTACTAGACTAATTCCCTTACACACACTGGATAGAAATAAAATTCCTTCATATAACCACAAATTAGGTACGTTCTAATATCAATTTGTATATGTTGATTCACTTTCTTGAAACATTTGAATGTTGGGCTTCACTATCAAATCTTGAGGATTCCTCATTTGGTGTGGATTGTATTATTGGCAGAGACTTTAATACAACTTTGCATCCATCGAGAGGAGAGATGATTCTATGGTTAGGAATCTATCTTAGGAAGCTATGGAGGACTTGATGAAAAGTTTAAATATGTTAGACGTGAAACTAACTTTCGAAACATTTACATGGAACATAAAAAGGTTTGTCCCCGGTCATATCACCACCATATTAGACCAATTTCTAATAGCATATTCCTTTCTGACAAAAAATATCATGGTATGTCCTACATCCTTCAGAGGAATGGTTGAGATCATTAGCCAATAAGGTTGGACATCTGGGTAGTAGAAGATTATGGTCCACTCCCAATTCGTATAACTCTTTATGGGCTAAAGAGGAAAGGCTCAATGAACTAGATAAAATAGTTTGGAGCACATGGGTCCCATGGATTCCAATAGTGATATGGGAAAAGAAAATAAAATTCCTTAAGGAAGCTTTGAAACAGTGGACTCGAGTTCAGCGTGAGGATAAGTAGGAAAAAATACATGCCTTGCAAATTAAAAGGGAGTCCCTTCAGTCCAAAGTAGAGGAAGGTCTTGTAACTGGGAAGATGTTGCAAGGATAGAAGGAAAATTTACACCACTTCATAAGACCCTATAAGAAAAAGAAGAGGAATGGCATCTCAAATCAAGAAGTATATGGTTTCAAGATGGTGATATGAATGCCAATTTTTTTCACAAGCAAGCAAAAAATAGGATTCGAAAAAGTATCATTAAGGAATTAATGATTAAAGGAAATAAGGTGACAAAGCAAATTGAAGAGGAGGTTGTACAAATTTTTTTTGATCTCTATAGTGCAACAGACCCAAATACCCTGGCAATGGAGCGATAAATGCTAGAAAAAAAACCCTAAAGCCCTCTCTCAAGAAAACAATTCTCAAATTTTAAGGGAGATCATAGAGGAAGAACTTCACCTGGTGGTTCTATCATTCAATCTAGACAAAGCACCTAGTCCAAACATTTTTTTAGTGGATTTCTATCATCAATTTTGGGAGGTAATCAAACTTTATTTCCGCAGAATGATTGCATATTCATTTATTTATTTTTGCATGGAAGGTGGAACTAATTCCACCTTTATGGCCTTAGTTCCTATGAAAGAAAAATCCTCCTCCTTTGTGAGGTTCATACCTATCTCCTTGTCTAATGTCTATTATAAAGTAATTTCTAAGATTTTGGCATTGAGAATGAAAAATATTCTATGCAAGAAAACTCATATAATCAAGGGGTTTTTGTTCCAAATAGACAAATATTTGGCAACATTATCCTAGATGAAGAGGCCCTTAACTCAAGCCAAGTAAGGGAGGAAAAAGGAATGGTCTTTAAGCTTGACATGGCCAAAGCCTTTGACACAGTAAGACATGAATTTCTATTCTAGATGGAAAACTATGGATTTGATCCAAGAGTTATTCGATGGGTCTCATTATGTATTTAGTCACCCTGGAATTCACCTCTTACAAATGGTAGAGCAGTAGATTTATTTCGACCCACTCATGGTCTATGCTAAGGATGTCTACTATCTCCTTTTCTATGCATTTTAATGACAAATTCACTTATAATAAGGCTAGAGTATGAAATATCAGTGGAACATATACCTAGAATAAGCTATGTGTGAGGGTTAAATAACATTAACTATTCTCAATTTGTTGATGACATCCTCCTTTTGGGAGGGGCCTTAACTATCATTGCAAGAAGATTAAAGAAGGTCCTTGACAATTTACTAGAAGCATCTGGTGGGAAAGATAATGTAGGGAAATCGTATATTTGCTTTTAGAATGCAACAATGAGAAGGAAACTACAAATTAGCAACATTTTTGGTTTCTCCCAGTGGAAGCTTGGACATATTTCATGTATCTTGGTATACCCATATATCTTAAGTCTCATCCTCAACAATCTTGGGAAAGTTTGTTGGCTAATTTCAAAAGGAAATTTGAGGCCTAGGGAGTTCAGTGGATTAATTTAGTAGGTCAAGTAGTGTTGATCAAGGTTTTGCTGGCAACCTTACCTCTGTATCAATTCTTAGTGTTATTGCCATGATCTAGGTGGATCTCCAAATAGAAGTGGCCTTGAAAATATTTCAAAAATAAAATTCATCAGATGGAAGTGAAACCAAGACTAGATCATAGTGCTTATCGCTCTGATTCCAACGGTGCAAACGACGCTCAAATCTGAGTTCGTATGCTCAAGTTATAACTGGTCAATGTTCCGGGCAGTGTTAATGAGGCAACAAATTGGCAGTATTCCGACGCATGGAATATGACCACCGAAAAGGGAGAATTTGTCGAATCGTTAATTTTTCTAATATCCCTTATTTTCCGGTGGGAAAGTTTGAACCATTGTGTATTAAAAAATTAAAAATTACTATATTATATATAGTGGGTGGGCGAGCCAGCCTTGGTGGACTCGCCCAACCCCGGAGGAACCAAAACATATAATTGTTTTCCAACTACCAACAAAACCGTGTGTTGATCGTGCCAAATCATATGTAACCAAACATTGCCACATTTAAAAAAATTGTCAGGCTTATATGGGAGGCGGGGGATTCGAAACCAGAACCTTTGCCGACCTAAATGACTCCACCACCAATGAGCCACATCTCGTTCCTTGGTGGCTCCACCCGCCACAAAATACTTAAACGCTCATACGCCATTCGAACGAGCCAATGACAGAGGAGCAACGAAGGATGGGCGGAACCCTGAGAGGCAAAGGTTTGGAACCATGAGCAAGGGTATCTTGGAGATCCTGAAAACATTCCCTTAGCTGGGCAGAGGTGCCAGTGTCAGAATTTGACAAGTTTATAGTCGATTTTGCACGTCTTTGTGCTACGAAATCCACCTGTGTAGTTCCTTTCTTCATCCTAGCTCTCCATTTTTAGGCCATCATCGGAATGGGAGGTATAAGGGTCATTTTTGTAAAGTTTCTTGTAACTGATTTCTTTGATGCCACTTAATAAAAGAATGCCTCCCCACTTTTGAGCAAAGCTTAGAGACATAGCCCACATTGGGTGAACTCCGTAATAAAATTATTGTGTCTTTGATACCATGTTTTCTTATGGGTTCCACTTATTTTCATGTGTTTAAGTTAGTTGGTTATGTATGCTCTTTTATATGCAATTTTGAATGCATCCTTGAAGTTAAAAGATGTGGAACAAGTTTGGTATCATAGCAGGTCTTCTTGATGCGAGTTGAGTGAGTGAATGATAAACAGGAGCAAGCTCCAAAGAGGTGAAGGAAAAATTAAATCCTTTGATCCCAAAGCAGGGCGTGCATCATGAAGAT
Organism: Pinus tabuliformis; assembly: GCA_031772625.1. NCBI lineage: Eukaryota > Viridiplantae > Streptophyta > Pinopsida > Pinales > Pinaceae > Pinus > Pinus tabuliformis. The sequence goes on along the minus strand of CM062816.1, from coordinate 1,012,421,118 downwards.
GAAACATGGCAGATGAGGAAGCTCGAATCAAGGAAGAGAAAAATTACCACAAGATCTTCTTCACCATGGCAAATAAAGTTGACAAGATATTTGCAGAGTATGAGAAGACAATAAAGCCTGAGAAGAAAGATCTCGATGATCATGCATCGGTAAGTCATGAAGGTGGAGGAGAAGTTCCTCCTCCCTCTCCATATTCTAGTGACAATTCTCTGTCTTCTTCTTCTCACACTCTAACATGCATCATAGGAATACATCTAAGAAGCCATTTTTAAAGATAGATGTAAAGTTCAATTTGCCCACATATAATGGAGAATGTAATGCAAATAAAATAAAAAATTGGATTAGACAGATCGAGGCTTATTACCGATTCAATAGATCAAGGAAGATGAGGCAAACATCCAATTGGAATCTCTTCGGCTGAGTGGCACCGCTCTTGTATGGCGGGAGAGAAATTTGTAGAAAGGCAACAAAAAATTGGGTAATCTCCTTTATTCTTGGTCCAATTTTATTTCTGCATTAAAAGATCAGTTTTATCCTTTGGGTTATCGACAAAAGGCTTTAATGGAATGAAAATATTTAAGGCAAGGAAAGGGTCAAAATGTAAAAATCTTCACATAAGAGTTTGGAAAACAAGCATTGAATTTGGGCATTTCACTTGATTCACCGGAAACTGTAATAAATTATATTGGTGCTTTACATAGTTACATCATACATTCTTTGTTATTATTGAGTCTACTATTATTGATGCGGCTAGTGTGAAGGTCATTCACCTTGAAATCATGGGCAAGAATGATAAATAAGAGCAACCAAAGAAATTATATTTTAAACCTCATAATTAAAAGTTCAAAGGAAAAGGTATGAGAAAGGACAAGAAGGCAACTACAACCAAGAAGGAGGAAGGAGTGAAGCCATCTTGTACACATTGCAAGAAGGAAGGCCATGATGATGAACATTATTGGAAATTGCATCTGGAGTTGAAACCAAAGAGATTTGGTGGAAAGGGAAAGAAAAAGACGGTGGCAACCGCGTAACAGGACCTTGGATCTGATTCCAGTGATGAGACATTGATCACAACAATGGGCACACAAGGTACTCTTTCTCTTCATGCTAATGAAAATTCTAAATCACATGCAAGTACAAGTTCTTCAAATGAGCCTCTTGTTAATGAACGAAAGAGAATTGAATTGTTCCACATTAGAGTCATAATGAAACATACTAAAGTGGAAACCTTATTTGATCCGGGCTCACAAGCAAATTTAATTTTAGAATCCTTGGTTAAAAAGTTAGGATTAGAGACCAAGCCTCATCCAAAACCATACCTTCTTGGTTGGGTGTGTGATAAAGCAAAATTACATGTAACCAAGCAGTGTAGAGCTAGATTTGTGATTGCATCCAAACTAGTTTATGAGGTTGATCTTGATGTTGTACCCTTGGATATATGTGGTATTGTATTGGGGATTTTGTATTTTTATCACAGGAAAGCAATTTTATTTCACCATGAAAATAAACATAATCTCATGAAAGATGAGATGGAATACATTGTTAGAGCTCATCGCGCCAAAACCAATGCAAGTCTTGTAAGTGCATGTTATAGGACATTTTGTCACATCCGATCAGTGAGCCTCCTAATGGGATCAATCAACATCCTATTCCCCCTTGTCACCATGCTGTACAAATCCCTAAGCATGTACCTTTCATTTCCTAGAGTTTCAACCCTAAACTGCTTCATCTGAGCCAGTTTGAGGAACTCCCTGTAAGCCTACTGGGGTGCATTCACCAGTAGGTTGCTCCACTATGGCATGCGTTAGTCACCAGTAGGTTTCTCTCCTTTGCACCTGCGTTGGTTCTAGAAATCTAGGAGAATGATCAGGATTCTGGAAGCTTCCCCTTCTACGAGTTTCCAGAAGTTGTTTCAACTACTTACCTTGGATAAAACATTCAGATCTTATCCATCCCTGTATTGGAGTTTTCACCACTTATACTTTGATCCTATCCCTCCATCAAAAGGTGGATCTCTTACCCTAGATTGGTAATTGGATAAGAACTCCCAACTTACCTTACTTATCTATATATTCCCAACCTTATATGTGGTTGGGGGTTGGATTTTGGAGAGTGATTTTGCCCTTATGCTGTTGTAGTGAGTGGTCATCATTTCATGCATTTAGGGTGATTGGAGGTGCATATTGTGACAAGGAAATGATAAGTCAACAAATTGGAGGAGGTCTTCTACGAGATCAACTGTTATTTATGGTTATATTCTCCTTCCATTTATATTAATGCAAATAATTCATTATTTTTCTATATGTGATGTTGTTATTTCACTTATTTCAATACCATGTTGATTTATTGAATGAAGTACTTAGATGATACTGCGTAGATCTCGTAGTTTCTTGGCTTGTGTTATTTGATTGTGCAGGTTCTAATTTTTGTAATCAAAGCTTGAATTGGAGCTTCCAAGATTAAGAAGGAGTGAAGTGTCCGAAGGATTCTAGGTAGGCCTCACTCCATCATCTATTTAATTTAAGGAAAGGCATTGTGTTCCTTGTCTCTCTTGTTAGAAAATTATATATTATAGAGTAATAAAACACATAAAATATTGCAGAAAGATAAACATAGAAAACTCATAAAACAAGAGAGTCACAAATATACATGGTTCACCCAATTTGGGCTACGTCCACAGAGGAACAACCAGTCCTTCTTTTTATATTATCTAGAAAAATGAAGAGATACAACCTACAAATGATCCTTTGTAATTTCCTCTTTGCTCTCACACAACCTCCTCTCTCTTTCTCTCTTAGAATACACATATGTTCAGTTGCAATACAATTACCTCATATATAGCAAGGGGTTTCCTTCTAGGGAAAAAAATCCTAAATTAAACATAACTTCTACCGTTAGATAATCTGCCTAATGAATGGCCTAGATTGACTACGAAATTACAATATTTTACAAGGTAATTTTACATCTATTTTTTGCTTCGGGGGCGCTCATAAAATCAACGTCGCCCCCTAGGCCCCCCTGATGACGATTAAATGATGGGCGACGTTGCCGCCCTGTTACAAACTGGGGCCCAACGCGGTGATACCTCTAAATAAAGAAGATAATCAAGCTCCACACCCAACATCTCTATTGTTCTAGGTTAGCCACCAACCTAGGGGAGATACTTTTGTTCGCAATCATAAATATTGTATAACAAATTGGCGACTATACTGGGGAAGGAAGTATTCCCTTGGTGGTATGCTTGTCCATTGTGTTTGATTACCTCCTTGATAGACCTTTGTTGTATCATATAACCAAGAACAAACCTACGAAGTGATTTCATTGAACCTTTTTTGCAATTTTTGTGCCAAAATCCTCTTTGACAGGCCCAACGCACCCCCTGTGTCTTTGACAGAGTGTTGCACCTCACCCTAGCTCACTCTGTACCAGCATTGCAATGTACTAGTGCCTCTTGTGCACCAACGTTGGCCCCTATTTTTTCATGAATTTTGTTGTGGTTCTTGAGCCTATCTTTGGTGAGTCTACTTCCAACTAAACTTCCCCGAGTCTTCAGTGCATTGTTGTCTCTCTAAATCGTCCATTTGGTTTTCATTTGTGTTTTTTCCCTTTGGTAAGAATCAGTTTTGATTTTTCTTTGTTCTTATCACTTGGTCACTTGAAAACAGTTTTCATTTGGTTGTTGGTCACTTGGATGAATTGTTGTTTCAGTCCTCATTCTGAAAAGTATAATTGAATCAGTAATTGAACATTTGCATATTAGTTTTCTCCATTTCAAAAATTAAGTGTGGTGAAAAGAAAAATTTTGCATCGACATTTAGGGTTTTGCATGTGCATTAGCATAGGAATAGTTGCATCAGAAAGGAAATTGCATCTTGCATCTTGTTTGCTGCATATTGTGTGCTACATCTTGATTGTTTCTTTCCTTCTGTTAGTGTCGGTCTTGAAAGCCCTCCATCAGTGATCAAAGCTCTTTACATTTGCATTAGTAGGTGTCCCATCAGTGTCAAAATTTGCATCCCATTAGGCATGCCATAACCCTGATGGAGGAGCTGGTCTATTCATATCCCTTTTGGCTTTGCTGGATCAGGTCATATCAGGTCATTGAGTTTATCAAAATGCTCTTGTTTGGTCTTAATGTCAAAATTCTAGGTCTAGGGTTTTGGTCAATTGTCTTAGCAAGGTTAGCAAGGTCCTGTTTCTGAGAGTCCTTGAGTGACCAGCAAGCCAGAGGGAGGATGGTAAACATGTTCCTTTGAAATTTTCATCATGTACAACTCATTTTTAACTTTGGATTTAAAAACACTGTTTTTAAAGCCAAGGTCATGATAATTTTTGTAAAAAGAATAAGTGTGCAAGAAATCTTCAGAAAGGCAGCAACAACCCTGGTCCCCTTGCCACAGTCCTTTAGACGATCTCCCTGCAAAAAGAATCAGGTGAAAGCACTCAAAAAGTCAACTTCAGGATAAAGGAAACCAAGAAAATCAGTGTTTTTAAAAAAGTGACAAAATAAACTTTATAAAGTGGGTTTTGGATGAATTTTTTTCAAAAGTGAGATTATAAAGGTAATTCTCTCTCCTTACAATCTTATTATGCATTTCGAGCTTCCAAGAGAGATTGTGAGAGCGTGCAAGGAGAAGAAGGCGAAGATACAAGTGTTTCGGGCAGTTTCCAGGTGCGCGACCCGTCCAGATTCGTGCGCGACCTATTGGGCGGTGCACGACCCGTCCAACAGCTTCGACAGTGCAAAAACACAACGGGCGCGACCCGTCCAGGGGTGTGCGCGACCCGTTCGTCTGCCAGCTTCCAAAACTGCCAATAAATTCCCTCATTCCTCTTCAAACTTGCTAAATCGATCGAGGTAGGCACTCAATTCATGAATGTTGATATGGGTGGTGGAAATAATGATGTGTGTCATGGTTTCATCATTTAAATTTGCAAGTGAATGGATTAATATGGCTGTTGCTAATGTTTGTAAAATGCTAGGGTTTTGTGACTGTTTCAAGTGTTTATTGTCCCATTGATCCCTTCCTTTTTCCCCTCTTTCATTAATAATCATGCTGGCATCTCTGTCCTATTTCATTTGCACATAAAATGTTGCCCTACCCCCATCCCTAAGTTATAAACCCTACCCCTCTCACAAGCACTCAAACCCTAATTCCCTCTACCATACACATGCAACAACTAAAACAAAAAAGAAAAGATACATTGTAAAGACAGAAGGGAGTCATGTAAATTTAATGTGCTGTATATCTAAAAGCATGTACAAACCCCTATATATCTTTGACATCTCCTTATGCATGAACACTTTCCCTTTATGTGAAATTGATGAGTATGTACCCCTTAATGTGCATGCACTCCTTAAGAACAGAAAAAGAGAAAAATTTGCCCTATGCCACACATGAACTCCTGTAAGCAAATTTGTGTATGGTGTCTTTATGTCCCTGTTGATTCATGTATGCCCCTTCATGTTCATTATCATACATGTTTTGTCCCATAATGAGATGTTCTTTGCAAATGATTTCCCAATGTTAAAATGTGTTCCTATTTGCATGACAATTTGTAAAGTTTCCCTTGAAATTCCCTATTATTTTCATATATTCCCATTCCTTGTTAAGAAGTTCCCTCCCCTAACATTCCCCTCATGTTTTTTCCCCTTGAAACAGCATAGAGTTCAGTACTTTTGCAGGCAGAGGCAGCAGTTCAATTTGTCCACTTTGCTCCTAAACCATGTCAGAAACCGAAACTTATGAGCAAAGTGATGACCATTCGTCATCTACAGAGGTTGAGGTACAGAGGAGGCCTCATAAGGGTGGAAAGGGCGGTCATCATAAGCGAGAGGAGCCCACCTCTTTGACCGATTTGCAGGGGTGGATTTTACAAGGCGAAAATGAAAGTGTTTCAAAGGAGGTCGACCGAGGCTCTTAAGAGGAAGAAGAAGACCAACCCCCTCCGCATCTTGGCCGAAGCTTCTCTCACTCATCATGACACCCACTAGCCTCTTCACAGCATCAAGTACAAATTTTTTTGGAAGTTTTGGCTCATTTTTGGCATTTTTGGGCAATTTACAGGTTTTGGCTTCTCAACGGGTCTCACCCCTGGTGAGACCCTTTGTCATCGTAGCTCCGTTTTGCAAAAACTCAGCATTTTTGGATTTTTCATGCAAAGTTACATATGCCCATCCATTACCTTGAGTTTTCATGGAGTTTTGGGCCTCCAAAAGGTCAAAATACAGTCAAATTTTGACTTTCTGCCCCTTTTTTGAGCTGCAGAAGTAGTCTTGGGAGAATTGACTTTTGACTAGGCAAATGACCTCAAAATACAAAAATTCTAGTTGGGTTGGAAAGTAGACTCAAAGACCTTTCTAACGAGCTATCCTGCACCTGATTCTGACACCAGGAAGGCCTCCAAACAGGCCTCCAAAGTGTGCGACCCGTTGAGCAACATGTGCGCGACCCGTTGAGCAGATTTGGCGAGATTTGACTAGTTCAGCCCAGAATTTGCAGATTAGCCCCAGTTTGACTTGCTGAGGCCGATGATGATCCTTTTGACTGTACTTGTGGCACTTTTTGGGTACTTTTACTCTTTTTTTACTCTTCTAGAAGTTTCTCTCATGTAAAAGAGTAAAATTGACTGTATGAACTGGTTTCCAAGTTTTTAGAGGCAAGTTGTTTTGACTACCTATTTTGTAGTGCTTAGTTTAGGAGTTGTTCAAACAGCTCCTAGGATAGTGAGCTCGACCCCTAGAGGTGGGGAAGAGGTTAGATCATCTATATTATGTACTTTCATGCTCATTTTCATGGTTGGACTCTTGAGGGAGGAACTATCATTGTATATTTTGCTTGTATCTCTGCAATTTTTGGCTAAGGAAGACCAGGGTTTTGCAGTCATCATTGGGATTCTTGTGGACTCATTGTGTTGATGGTGTGTCTCTTCATGTTATTGTAAGCTTTTTTATGTGATTCATTTCCTTTCTATACTGCTGCATATTAAACAAATGAAGTGATAAAGTTAGAACTCATGCTTGCATGCTCTGCTTTCAAATTTGTTTAATTTCTATGTTTTCTACTGTCTAAAGAGAATTCAAATTCATTGTTTGCTCTCTTTAGCCTTCTTTTCTTTCTTCCAGATCACCCACTTCAGCTAAAGACATCTACACAAGCTCCTACCTTGCCCCAAAGACCCCCCTGCAGAAACTGTGTCCAATCTCCACACCCTAAATTGCAGATCCTCAATTTGCCACCAAAAACCCCAAAAACCCCCAAATCAACCTTCAAATCAGTTTACTAGCCTAATATTAGTGTTACCTTGATTGGTCATCTCTTCCTATTGAAAATGTATCGAGATTGACCGGAGAGAGCCTTCTCCTGCCCCGTAGGGCTAGCTACGAGGCTGAATGGTTTGATGTAGCTTTGAGATTTGCCTTTTCAGCCTGAGGTGAAATTTCAAGTGCTAACATACTGGCGACCATACTGGGGAGAACAAACTTGTCTCTTGATTGATGTGTTTGATTCATAAGTCTTAGACGGAGCCTGAAGTTATGCCAGGTAGCCTTCGAAAACGCTCTTGTTTTACATCAGCGTTAGTAGATAAACGCTGCTTCAGTCAATCTCCGTGAGCTTGTGAATACGGCCACTTCATTTGCATTTTACCCCAGTACATATATCAAGTTCAGATCTGATTGTTGATAGTGGACAACGATCAGACACTTGAAAGGCTGAAATCATTCACTGGCGACTCCTTCACTGAAAACTCCAGCAACCTATGCTTCATGGTGACTTCACTGCAGGAAGATCAGTAGCTGTGAGATTTTCATGATGGACCTAATTGCAAGAAGATATGCTCCCATGAGCCGAGATCACATTCCAGGTTTTTCGAATAAGATTCCCAAGGTAGATTGGTCAAGGAATTTGCCTACATTTAAAGATGATGGTAAGAAGGATGCTGCTCTTCATCTAGTTAGATTTCATATGCATATTCGCAAGTTCAAGGTCGATTTTCCTGAAGATTGCTTGATGAAGATATTCTTGGCCACTCTGGAAGGTGAAGCCCAATCATGGTATGAAGTTTGCCACCTGCTTGTATTTACTGTTTAAAGGATTTTCATGCTATGTTCATTGAAAGATATAAGGACTCTTATCCATCATTAAATTTAGTTCAAGACTGCTGCAAGCATGCTTATAATTTTATTGAAAGCCTTGAGAAGTTTTATGAAGATGATAATTTCATGGATGAAGAGATCATGGAAGCCCTGTATGAAAAGCCGTTTCAGCAGCACATAGAAATCTTAGAGGATACTTGTCAAGATCAGCAAGCTGAAGATTTCCATATGGTTGAAAATGAGGAAAGAGCAAATGTTGTTTCAGATTTACCCACAGAAGAAGACAGCAGCATGCAACCCATCAAAGAGAGCTCTACTGTTGAGATCATAGACAAAGTTTTGGATTCAGATGTTCATGAACAACAAGGTGAGATCTTTGTGCAAGTAAGTGATGAATCTCCTTTCAATAACTCAGTAATAAATGATAGTTTGAATGCCTTGTCATATGAAGATAATTATTGTTTAAGCAAAAGAAACCAAAAGGCATTGTCTCCTTTGTCTGAAGAGGAGATAGATCAGCTTTTGAAAGGTCTTGTTACATCCCAAGCTACAACAGATTTGCAATGCATACATGGTCACGAAAGTGTTGGTGAAACTTCTTCCTCTTTTGAAAATGATGACAGTCTTGTAATTAGTTTTATAGATCAGCAAACAGATAATATTTTCTTTCATGAAGATGATGAGGCTGTCATGTTTGATGATCTTGAGGATTGTTTTCTGTTTAAGAATGACCTAGACCATGAAATTGAGGAATATAAGCTTGAGAGAGACAATATGTCAAAATTTCTCACGGTCAAGGAATTTACAGCCAACACTCATATGGAAGAAGCTTATACTTCTCTGTGCCTTCCTATCAATCAGCAACCCACTGTTCTTTCAGATCAGAATGAAGTGAGTACTTATATTTTTGCAGCTGGATCTCCAAACAAGGTAGTGCTTCAGGATTATCAAGATCCCTTTGGCATTCTTCTGCAAGCATTAGAAAAGATAAATGTTGCCTGGTTCATTATCATAAGCTTTGGTTTCAGTGGTTATTTTGAGTTGCCTACAGGTTCATCGTTTCGCCTGCTCGAGATAAGCGAGAGCAGAAATTTGGTATGTAGCCATCTGCTGGATTGGTTACATTGGAAAGCTCATTATACATGATTGTACATATTTCATTAGTATGCAGGTGGTTTTCATCATGATTCCAAGTCTTGATGGATTGCTGCCTTTTTTCCAAAAGCTTTGTAAAGTTTTGTTTTAAGTCGGTCATGAGTCATTTGTGTTTGGTCTATTGAGTGAGTTTTCTCAAGTTATTTCAGTTTGCCATCGAGTCGGTTTGAGTCAAGCTTCAGTTAAGTTTCAGTCAAGTTTTCATTCAATAAATGTGTCAAAGTTTTGTGTCAAAGGTGTAAATAATGACTCCATCGCCCAATGGTCAAAGGCACTGATCTGCTCTCCCAGAGGTCTGAGGTTCTTGGTACCTCCAAGGAGCTACCATCCCCATTGGAGCCAATGTTAGTGTCGGTCTTGAAAGCCCTCCATCAGTGATCAAAGCTCTTTGCATTTGCATTAGTAGGTGTCCCATCAGTGTCAAAATTTGCATCCCATTAGGCATGCCATAACCCTGATGGAGGAGCTGGTCTATTCATATCCCTTTTGGCTTTGCTGGATCAGGTCATATCAGGTCATTGAGTTTATCAAAATGCTCTTGTTTGGTCTTAATGTCAAAATTCTAGGTCTAGGGTTTTGGTCAGTTGTCTTAGCAAGGTTAGCAAGGTCCTGTTTCTGAGAGTCCTTGAGTGACCAGCAAGCCAGAGGGAGGATGGTAAACATGTTCCTTTGAAATTTTCATCATGTACAGCTCATTTTTAACTTTGGATTTAAAAACCCTGTTTTTAAAGCCAAGGTCATGATAATTTTTGTAAAAAGAATAAGTGTGCAAGAAATCTTCAGAAAGGCAGCAACAACCCTGGTCCCCTTGCCACAGTCCTTCAGACGATCTCCCTGCAAAAAGAATCAGGTGAAAGCACTCAAAAAGTCAACTTCAGGATAAAGGAAACCAAGAAAATCAGTGTTTTTAAAAAAGTGACAAAATAAACTTTATAAAGTGGGTTTTGGATGAAATTTTTTCAAAAGTGAGATTATAAAAGGTAATTCTCCCTCCTTACAATCTTATTATGCATTTCGAGCTTCCAAGAGAGATTGTGAGAGCGTGCAAGGAGAAGAAGGCGAAGATACAAGTGTTTCGGGCAGTTTCCAGGTGCACGACCCGTCCAGGTTCGTGCGCGACCTGTTGGGTGGTGCGCGACCCGTCCAGCAGCTTCCGACAGTGCAAAAACACAACGGGCGCGACCCGTCGAGCTGTGCGCGACCCGTCGAGCTGTGCGCGACCCGTCGAGCTGTGCGCGACCCGTCCAGGGGTGTGCGCGACCCGTTCGTCTGCCAGCTTCCAAAACTGCCAATAAATTCCCTCATTCCTCTTCAAACTTGCTAAATCGATCGAGGTAGGCACTCAATTCATGAATGTTGATATGGGTGGTGGAAATAATGATGTGTGTCATGGTTTCATCATTTAAATTTGCAAGTGAATGGATTAATATGGTTGTTGCTAATGTTTGTAAAATGCTAGGGTTTTGTGACTGTTTCAAGTGTTTATTGTCCCATTGATCCCTTCCTTTTCCCCCTCTTTCATTAATAATCATGCTGGCATCTCTGTCCTATTTCATTTGCACATAAAATGTTGCCCTACCCCCATCCCTAAGTTATAAACCCTACCCCTCTCACAAGCACTCAAACCCTAATTCCCTCTACCATACACATGCAACAACTAAAACAAAAAAGAAAAGATACATTGTAAAGACAGAAGGGAGTCATGTAAATTTAATGTGCTGTATATCTAAAAGCATGTACAAACCCCTATATATCTTTGACATCTCCTTATGCATGAACACTTTCCCTTTATGTGAAATTGATGAGTATGTACCCCTTAATGTGCATGCACTCCTTAAGAACAGAAAAAGAGCAAAATTTGCCCTATGCCACACATGAACTCCTGCAAGAAAATTTGTGTATGGTGTCTTTATGTCCCTGTTGATTCATGTATGCCCCTTCATGTTCATTATCATACATGTTTTGTCCCATAATGAGATGTTTGCAAATGATTTCCCAATGTTAAAATGTGTTCCTATTTGCATGACAATTTGTAAAGTTTCCCTTGAAATTCCCTATTATTTTCATATATTCCCATTCCTTGTTAAGAAGTTCCCTCCCCTAACATTCCCCTCATGTTTTTTCCCCTTGAAACAACATAGAGTTCAGTACTTTTGCAGGCAGAGGCAGCAGTTCAATTTGTCCACTTTGCTCCTAAACCATGTCAGAAACCGAAACTTATGAGCAAAGTGATGACCATTCGTCATCTACAGAGGTTGAGGTACAGAGGAGGCCTCATAAGGGTGGAAAGGGCGGTCATCATAAGCGAGAGGAGCCCACCTCTTTGACCAATTTGCAGGGGTGGATTTTACAAGGCGAAATTGAAAGTGTTTCAAAGGAGGTCGACCGAGGCTCTTAAGAGGAAGAAGAAGACCAACCCCCTCCGCATCTTGGCCGAAGCTTCTCTCACTCATCATGACACCCACTAGCCTCTTCACAGCATCAAGTACAAAATTTTTTGGAAGTTTTGGCTCATTTTTGGCATTTTTGGGCAATTTACAGGTTTTGGCTTCTCAACGGGTCTCACCCCCGGTGAGACCCTTTGTCATCGTAGCTCCGTTTTGCAAAAACTCAGCATTTTTGGATTTTTCATGAAAAGTTACATATGCCCATCCATTACCTTGAGTTTTCATGGAGTTTTGGGCCTCCAAAAGGTCAAAATACAGTCAAATTTTGACTTTCTGCCCCTTTTTTGAGCTGCAGAAGTAGTCTTGGGAGAATTGACTTTTGACTAGGAAAATGACCTCCAAATCAAAAATTTCCGGTTGGGTTGGAAAGTAGACTCAGAGACCTTTCCAACAGCTATCCTGCACCTGATTCTGACACTAGGAAGGCCTCCAAAGTGCGCGACCTGTTGAGCAGCATGTGCGCGACCCGTTGAGCAGATTTGGCCAGATTTGACTAGTTCAGCTCAGAATTTGCAGATTAGCCCCAGTTTGACTTGTTGAGGTCGATGATGATCCTTTTGACTGTACTTTTGGCACTTTTTGGGTACTTTTACTCTTTTTTTACTCTTCTATAAGTTTCTCTCATGTAAAAGAGTAAAATTGACTGTATGAACTGGTTTCCAAGTTTTTAGAGGCAAGTTGTTTTGACTGCCTATTTTGTAGTGCTTAGTTTAGGAGTTGTTCAAACAGCTCCTAGGATAGTGAGCTCGACCCCTAGAGGTGGGGAAGAGGTTAGATCATCTATATTATGTACTTTCATGCTCATTTTCATGGTTGGACTCTTGAGGGAGGAACTATCATTGTATATTTTGCTTGTATCTCTGCAATTTTTGGCTAAGGAAGACCAGGGTTTTGCAGTCATCATTGGGATTCTTGTGGACTCATTGTGTTGATGGTGTGTCTCTTCATGTTATTGTAAGATTTTTTATGTGATTCATTTCCTTTCTATACTGCTGCATATTAAACAAATGAAGTGATAAAGTTAGAACTCATGCTTACATGCTCTGCTTTCAAATTTGTTTAATTTCTATGTTTTCTACTGTCTAAAGAGAATTCAAATTCATTGTTTGCTCTCTTTAGCCTTCTTTTCTTTCTTCCAGATCACCCACTTCAGCTAAAGACATCTACACAAGCTCCTACCTTGCCCCAAAGACCCCCCTGCAGAAACTGTGTCCAATCCCCGCACCCTAAATTGCAGATCCTCAATTTGCCACCAAAAACCCCAACAACCCCCAAATCAACCTTCAAATCAGTTTACTAGCCTAATATCAGTGTTACCTTGATTGGTCATCTCTTCCTATTGAAAATTTACCGAGATTGACTGGAGAGAGCCTTCTCTTGCCCCGTAGGGCTAGCTACGAGGCTGAATGGTTTGATGTAGCTTTGAGATTTGCCTTTTCAGCCTGAGGTGAAATTTCAAGTGCTAACACCTTCCTTAGCTAGATTTTCATTGAAAGAGAAAATATTTCTATTTTCTCATGCTAGATTTTCATTTTAGGATATTCAAGTGACATTCATGGTGAGCCCTAAAACTAAAACATAATTAAAGATAAATAGTAAAATTTATTGAATCAACCTAAGGAGAATTTGTAACATTAATGGAAACATTTCGTGATCTAGGCTAGATATGTGCTGTGACGTCTTTAAACGTAGGATCTGTTGTTGTTTTCTAGTGTTGCATCCTGAGGGTGAAATCTGGTTCCATGTATGTGAGTGTATAGGATTGTACTCCACGTAACTTTGGGTATATTGGTGGTGTTGGATCATGGAAAAGGTATGCATTTACTATTAAAAATCATCATCCATTTCCTTTATTCTTAACCTTTCTATATCTCAATGCGCTAATCTATTAAGGAATTACGGTAAGAAATGAAGAAATTACTTGCAGTTATGACTTAGATAATTATTACTTTCCTTTTGTAGGAAAACAACAAAAGGGACAAATGTTGTTCCCTGAGAAGGAACAACAAGAATCGGCAAGCTAAAGAAGGAACATGGTGGTTGCAGATATGGCCAAAAGCAAATTAGCAGGATCAGCGCAGGAAAGGAAACGATGTATGAAGATGGAAAACTGTTGCGGATCCCTTGAGATCGAGAGATCCTGAGGGACCGCGTTTATCATTTAACTTTTCACACTTTCCTCTTATAAAAGAAGACGTTTTGTAAGAAGAATGGGGGAGGAATTTCTGCATTGTTGTAATTGTAATTGTAACCACAAACTCTCGCTGTCGAGAAGAACAAGAATATATTGTAATTCTCATTCAGTTTTGTGATTAATATATAAGTAAAGTTGTTGTTCCCTCGCATTTCCTGAAGTAACTTAACAGTGTTTCGCTGGCGGCTAAGGGCCCGGCCTCTGGTGGATTCAACTGCTCTTCTTGTGTCATACATTTCCAATTCTCGCAAGTGTGATGGTTTGATAGTATTCTTGCTTTCTGTGATTTTATCGCTATGTTGTTTATTATCTTCTATTGTTAACATAATTTCTTTACTTTATATCATTCACGGTATTGTCATTGATTCAGTTTGCTTTCATCGGAGATCAAGTTTCTTAGATAAATATTCCGCTTAGTATAATCAACTGTAAAGAATATTAACTATTATTGTTGACACTCTCAGATTGATATTCGTTTGTTGTTTAGATTAATTATTGAGGATTGGGTTTGATTTAGATTAAATCAGTTAAAGAGGGATGAGTTATCATTATTGTACTCTCAACTGATGTTGCTGTTACTTTGATGAATGTAAGATTTGATTAAATGATTGAGTTCTCTTTAATTGCAATTGGAATTTACTAGATGCATCTATTTACTCTTGTATTTAAAAGATCTGTACTACAATTTAGAAACATTACTTTCTGAGTAAATAGCAGCCACACACTGTGTACACTCTTGAAATAAGAAGACTTGCTCAGATTGATAATTAATGTGAGGATAATTAGGAGTTTTAAAAGGCACCTTCTATCGACCAATGTTTTGGTGTCGTTGTCGGGGAGAGTGTAGCCATTTCTAAAGAGTAATGTACATCTGATGATTGCTGTTGAAGAAGAATTGGGTGTTGAAAATGGAAGGTAAGATCCTACGTAACAAGCAAGTAAAGTGCTTGCTACTCCGCCTGCTTTTCAACACAATTACAGAAAACTAAAATAGGTATTTGTTGCTTGTCTGTTGAGAGAGAACTGCGTATTAAAAATGAAAGGTAAGAACCTGCGTATAGAGCACGTAAAATGCCTGCTCCCCCGCCCGCTTTCCAACAGAATTGTTAGGAACTTAGGGTAGAGATAAACATTTGAATTGTTTGCATGAATGACTAAGAAGAAAAAACCTGAAAACAATCCAATTCCACTACACAAATCCAGCAGATCTAAGGGATCAGTGACCCTTGGATGATCAACTTTCATAGACGACATCTTAAAGAAAGCCGAATCTCAGCCATCAGTAGGTCCCAGAAATGTTGCTTCCAGACAACCTACTGTCTCCCTTCAGGCCACAGGCTCACCATCTGTAGCCTACGCTGAGGTCCATAGCAAAACAGTAGGGACTGAGCAGAGTTTTCAAGAAATTGAAAATTCACGCCCAATTTCCTCACAAGAAGGGAATTCTTGTAATATTCGTGAAGGAGGAGGAGAAACAGGGGAAACAGAGGAGCCAAGATCCCCTCAGGTAGTAATTCAACAAGGAACACCTAGTATCCCAGACCGAGGGAGTGTTGTTAAGATCATTCCCACCCCTTCTAATCATCCTAGGAATAAATCTCTAGAGATCCCAGAAGGGTACTGGCATATATTTGATCAAATGGCCAACAACCCACAAGCACCCCAGACCTCTACATTGTAGTATCCCATCGTTGACACAGCTGTCAACGCACCCATGAAAGCTATCCCTCTCCAAAATATTCCCACCTTTCATGGACTAACATCAGAGGATCCAGATGCATTTCTGTTTGAATTTGATGTATTATGTCGGGGTTATGATTATACCACCGACCCCCAAAAACTAAAGCTGTTTCCCTCTACATTAAAATGAGCAGCCTTTCGTTGGTTTATGGGGCTATGCGGGGGAACCATAAATGATTGGGATCAAATGAAAAATGCTTTCCTTAAGAAATATCAGGACTATTGCAGATCTAGGGAATTGAAAGACGAAATATTCCAGATGGTAGCAAGACCTAGTGAAACGTTGGAAGAATATGTAGAACGTTTTCAATATAACCTACAACGGTCTACCTATGTAAATCTGCATTTGCTTGATAATGTGCTAAAAACTGCACTGATTAAATGGATGAAGGAACAATGGGTAGAGACATTAAATATTATGGTAAAGGTGATATATCTCAAGAAGAATATGCTGATATTATCAATTTGTGTATCAGGTGCTTAAGAGGCAGTACGAGATTGAAACCAGCGGAACGCGACATGACCTCCAGGGACAACAAAATCTCTAGTGGAGGTATAACTTGTGCAGAAATTGGCAACTTGCTAGAGGATTTCAAAACAGATATTTTGGGAACTCTGACAACGCAATTAGACATTATGCAAGCCAAGCAAAAGCAGGTTGAAGCAGAACAAAACTTGGTGATATTCTGTCCTAGATGCAGGAAGAAGGATAGTAAAAAAGAGTGCCCACTGAATATGGTGCAAACCTGTGCCATATGTGCTAAAGATCATGCCACAGAAAGCTTCCCATCACTCCCAGGATTAAAAGCAGTCTATAAGGAGGCTGAGGAAGAAACAAAACCAGTCTACCTACTAAATCAGTGTCGCCAATGGCAACCATGACAAATAGGTACGCCTATCGATCCATCTTCTTTATTTCAACCCTCGCAATATAATTCATAGCAATACCCAGGAGCTATGTGGAAGAACCAACCACCTTTTTCCAATTGGTCACAACAACCATTCTCTATGCCACCTTGGCCCAACCAATCAAATCAAAATAACAATTGGCCAAATTCCTCTTACTTCCCACAATTCTGGCAGAATAATGCATATCAATCTCAGTGGTCACCCTCCACTTCACAGAACCAGAATTGGCAGTCAAGCTAGCAAAGACCTAAAAACCAGCTAGTAGGAACAATCCCCCTACCTCAACCTACACTACAAGCACCATACACATTGCAACAAAACCCTCAGACCAACCTATGACTGCAGCTCCCAGCCCAACCCAACCCGAACCCCAACAACAGACCGGTTCAATCTGTGCAAATTATTGAAGGACTAGAGCTAGAAACTGAGTTAAGGGAGTGCAATGAGCTTCAATTAAGGTCTGGATGGATAATAGAATCAGAGGGGGGTAAAAATATACAAATTGAAGATCTGTTACCTGTAGAACAAGCACCACAAGTGGAGAACATGGTTAAACAGAAAAATCATGATCAAACGATCACCTCTTCTCCACCATTCCCAGAAAGATTAATCATACCCCGCCCAATCGAATATCCTGATTTTGATCTTCTGGGAGAATTGAAAAATTTGTGTGTAAAAATACCTCTCCTCTAGGCTATTCAGGACATTCCAATTTATGTAAAAACTATTAAGGAATTGTGTACGAAAAAGCCGAAGAGGAAAATAAAAACAACCCCAATTGTCCATGTAGTCGGTACCTTATCTGATTTACTATCAGGCAGAGAAACACCTGTAAAATATGAGGACCCAGGAAACCCTATAGTCACTGTGCAAATAAATGGATGCTCCTTTCCCAATGCATTAGTCGATTTAGGAGCAACAATCAATATTCTTACAACAACTTGTCAAAAGCTTGGCATTACATCCTTGGACCCAACCACGACCTTGTTGGAATTGGCTGACCGATCGGTAGTCAAACCAGAAGGTACATTATAGGATGTAATGGTGTCTGTAAACTCTTGGGAATGCCCAGCATACTTTCTGATCATCAATCTTAGAAACCGGCTCGATGGACATCCCCTAATTCTAGGTAGACCTTGGCTAGCAACCGCGGATGCTTACATAAGCTGTCAAACAGGAAGCATGACTATAGCAAGAGGAAGAAATGTGAAGAATTTAGCCTTATATCCTCTAGCTCAGCCAAGTTTAACAATAATAAAAACCAGAAAACAACTTGTATCATATCTAACTGAAAACATTAGATCTCCGCTAACTACAGAAGATGCTCTCGAATTCAAGGATCAAACAGAAGATGACATCATTAACACTTACATTAACTAACCAAAATGTCACATGATCGAAGCAACTCTCGATAACGAAATAGAAGAATATCCCTTAAAAGATATTAACGACCAGTAAAGACCAACAACTTCCGTTTATAACAACAAAACCATAGAAATTGAACCAGGAAAAACTTTAAATATTAACAAAAACTTGACTGCTGACCAGGAGCAGAAGCTTGTTCAACTTCTGAAAAAATATAAAGAGGCCTTTACATGGGATTACCCAGACATGAAAGGGATTGATCCCCAATTATGCATGCACCACATCTATACACAGAAAGATGCCAAGCCCATTTGACAACCTCAACGGAGGTTAAACCCTCACCTTAAAGACATTGTTAAAGTTGAATTACAAAAATTGTTAGATGTAAATTTCATCTACCCTATATCTGACAAAAAAGGGTCTCTCCATTAGTAGTGGTGCCTAAAAATAACGGAACGTAGCGTATATGTGTTGACTATATAGAACTTAATAAAGCAACCCAAAAAGACCATTTTCCCCTTCCGTTCATCGACCAGGTCTTGGACACATTGGCAGGAAAAAAATCTTTTCTTTCCTAGACGGCTTCAACGGCTACAATCAAATTCAAATTGCCCTTGAAGACCAGGATAAGACTACATTTACCTACCCTTGGGGGACATTTTCTTACAAGGTCTTACCTTTTGGGCTATGCAATGCACTTGCCACATTCTAGAGGGCTATACTCAGCATTTTTTCAGATCTGATAAATGAAGGGCTCAAGGTGTACATGGATGACTTTACACCTTACGGAGATGACTTCGAGCCTGCATTACAAACATTAGAGAAGGTTCTGCAAAGATGCATTCCTGCCAGGCTTTGTTTAAGCCATGAAAAATGCCACATGATGATGACCGAGGGCCTCATCTTGGGTCACTATATCTCAGCAGCAGGAATCGAGGTAGATCCAGCAAAAATTCAGATAATTCTTTTAATACCTACCCCTTCCACACAAACTGAGGTACACAGTTCCTTGGGATTTTCTAGATATTATAGAATATTTATAAAGAATTTTTCTCAAATTTCTGCGCCATTATATGCATTACAAGAAATATCGATTTCATTTGGACTAACAAATGTGACATCGCTTTTGAAGATTTAAAACGGCTTGTATCAACAACCCCATTATTACGAGGCCCAAAATAGGATTTACCATTCCAGATTTCATCCGACGCTTCAGACACGACCATTGGAGCAGTTCTCGGCCAAGAGGAAGATAAAAAGTCATATGCAATATATTACATCAACAAAAATCTATCTCCTACTGAATTAAATTACACTGTGACTAAAAAAGAATTTTTGGCTGTAATCTATGCTATCAATAAATTCAGACATTATATAACAGGATACCCTGTGGTTTTGTATATTGATCACTCTGCTATTAAATATCTAGCTAATAAACCTGTTACAAATGGAAGAGTGACAAGATGGTTGATCCTTTTGCAGGAATTCAACATAACTATCAAAGATTGACCAGGAAAAGAAAATCCAGTAGCAGACTTCCTTTCACGAATGCCAAAGACAAACAACTTGACAGCAGTAGAAGACCAGTTCCTTGATGAACAATTATTTGCTGTCACCGTGAAAACACCATGGTACGGGGATGTCGCAAAATACCTAGCAGTGGGAAAATTACCCAAGCACCTGACGCCTAATAAAGGAAAACAAATAGTACAGCGTATCATTCGGTTCTCCTGGATCAGAGGATATTTATTTCATACAAGGGCTGATATGCACATTCGAGGATGTGTTAGGGAAGATGAAGTCTTCGACATCCTGAAAGCTTGCCACGATGGGCCTTGCGGTGGTCATTTTGCAGACCGCAGGACTGGTCACAAAGTCTTGCAGACGGGCTATTATTGGCCCACCATTTTTAAAGACACCAAGAAGTTCGTCCAGGCATGCGATAGTTGCCAAAGAATGGGACGCCCTGTCCAGTCTGATGAGATGCCCCTGCATCTGCAATTAGTCATTGAACCTTTTGAACGATGGGCATTAGATTTCATTGGTCCAATAAACCCATCATCTAATCAAAATACATACATATTAGTCGCAACAGAATATGTGACTAAAGGGGTGGAGGCAGAAGCATTACCAAGGGCACAGAGGACTCGGTGATCCACTTTCTTTTCCAACTATCCCTACGATATGGCTTGCCTAGAGAAATAATCACGGATGGAGGGCCACAATTTATAGGCCATAAGATTGCTGCAACATTAAAGAATCATCATATTATGCACAGAATCACAACTCCATACCACTCGCAGGCAAATGGCTAGGTAGAAAGAACCAATAAAGTAATCGAGGCAATACTCATAAAGACAGTTGCATCACATAGACGTGATTGGGCTACCCAATTGCCAGAAGCCCTGTGGGCATACCACACAACATGAAGAAATACCACAGGATATTCCCCATATCAGCTAGTGTTTTTCAAAGAAGCTATCTTCCGAATTGAATTTGAAATCCAGACATTGAGGATAGCTCAGGAGGTAGGCTTGGACTTAAATGAAGCACAAATTAATAGGCTACATCAAATCAATGAATTGGATGAAATCTGGCTATCAACTCTTCAACACACTGTGGCATGATGCCCTTATCAAGAAGAAGATCTTCCACGAAGGAGATTCGGCACTCCTGTATGATTCTAGGTTCCAGTATTTCCCGGGAAAACTCTAGACTAGATGGTTAGGGCCTTATGAGATACAAGAGGTGCATGATAATAGCACCCTCACATTAGCCACCATTGATGGGTTTGGCTACTCTTTTAGAGCGAATGGACATCGAGTACGGTTTTATCACAAACCGCTTACCAGGGAGTCCTTTTGCAAGCAATTACGAGAAGATTCCACCATACAAATTCTTGTTGAGGAGGGAAACCCGTCCATAACATCGGCCTAGTGGAGAATTTATTTGTTTTTGAAATTTGTACATAAATTTTCCTTTCTATTTGATTGAATTGGCTTGTATAAATTGTATATAAGTTCTTTTGTTCCCTTTGCTGTTCCCTCTAAGGCACAGCTACTGCTCCCTCTAAGGAACAACTGCTGTCCCTTCTAAAGAACAAAATGTTTGTGCAGATTTTTCTTGCTGTTCCCTTCAAGGAACAACTATTGTTCCCTCCAAGGAACAACCGTTGTTCCCTCTAAGGAACAACAATTTTGCGAACAATTTTTTTCACTTCTTTCTTTTCATGTTGTTCCCTTTAAGGAACAGCTGATGTTCCCTCTAAGGAACAACAGTTTCACATGTATTTGTTTTCTCGCTGTTCCTTTTAAGGAACAACTGTCGTTCCCTCTAAGGAATAGCTGCTGTTCCCTCTAAGGAACAACACTTTCGTGTTTTCCGACTATTCCCTTTAAGGAACAATTGCTGTTCCCTTTAAGGAACAAATGTTGTTCCCTCTAAGGAACAAATGCTATTCCCTCTAAGGAACAACTGCTGTTCCCTCTAAGGAACAATCGTTTTGTATGGATTTGTTTCTCCACTGTTCCCTCTAAGGAACAACAGTTTCGTATCTATTTGTTTTCTCGCTGTTCCATCTAAGGAACAACTGTTGTTCCCTCTAAGGAATAGTGATTCCCTGTGTCTTTGTTTTCCCGCTATTCCATCTAATGAACAACTGTTGTTCCCTCTAAGGAACAACAATTTCATGTGTATTCATTTTCTTGTTGTTCCCTCTAAGGAACAGCTACTGTTCTCTCTAAGGAACAATAATTTCACGTCCAATTTTTTTCTTTCTTTTTGTTGTTCCTTATAAGGAACAGCTGCTGTTCCCTCTAAGGAACAACCGTTGTTCCCTCTAAGGAACACTTGCTGTTCCCCCTAAGGAACAACGTTTTTTTTTTTTCGTCATGTATTTCCTTTGCTATTCCCTACAAGGAACATCTGCTGTTCCCTCTAAGGAACAACAGTTTCGGTGTACAGTTTTTCTTCTTGCTATTCCTTCTAAGGAACAACAGTTTTGGTGTGCAGTTTTCTTCTTTCTGTTCCTCCCAAGGAATAGTTGATGTTCCCTATAAGGAATATCACTTTCGTGTATATATATTTTTGCTGTTCCCTATAGGGAACAACACCATCTGCGTGTATTTTTCATTTGCTATTCCTTACAGGGAACAACTGCTTTTCCCTCTAAGGAACAACACCTTTTTGTGTGTTTTTTTCTTGTTGTTCCAACAACACTCTTTATGTGAGTTTGCTTTTGTTGTTTCCTTTAGGAAATAAACACTTTGTGAATTTTATTTCCTTCCTTTGCTCACTCTTTATGATCCTCTATAGGGCAAGTATACAAATATATGTGTAAGGATACAAATTTGAAGCTTACTGGAAGAAGCAAATCGAATATTATCATCTTTAATGAGATTGCTTTGTACTGATCGAAAAAGGAAGGACACAACCATCTATACCACTTCACTATCCTTATTTTCACGATAAATCGAATTGATTGATTATTTGTACCATGCTGGTTCTTTCGTAACCCTTATAATTCTCTCTGTTCATTATCATCAAATAAGGTTAAGGGCATACTTTTTTTCTATTGATATGTTCAGATTTCTTCCACCATCCCCACTCTTAAGGAGAGTTGAGCCACCCTCTATATATAAGTAGGAAGTGTTGTCCTAAAAAAAAAAGAAAAAAAAGGGAAATATACATATGTTTACTAACAATTCTTTGCTTTTTCAGATAGAGGATGGGGGGTCTCATCCCGAGCTAGCATACCATGATCATAAGGAAGTAGCGAAGTGGCATTCCCACTATGGCCACCACACCAAGGATATGGTCCAATGGATGCATTAGAAAAATAAAATCCTTGGAACAGGAGGTCTCATCACGAGCCAGCCTGCCCACCTTTCGCTCCTTCCGAGTGAATGGCAATGTATTCATCTGGTTACCAAGCTAGCAAATTGGTCTTTACTTTGACATCATAATGCACTTTCCTAATTATACATAAAAGATCATGGTTCCAAAGGGTGAAAAAGCAACTCGGTCAAGGTTATAAACACCTGCGGGCAACAGAAGCTCTGCTGATGGTATTGGAGTTGTATTTTCAACATCGATAGTTATTATAACTCCCTTTTTTTTTTTTTTTACCATTACTACAGAGAGATTATGTTCCTAATCTATTTTTGAACCTTTATGCATGTGATATATTTTAAAAATCAATCATAGTAGTTTAAGTGGAATGATGATGGCAACGTATCTTTCCTGCATCAGATGTCCTTTTTCCTTTTTGAATCACCTCACAGCATCTCCACACTTATTGATAATTTTTGTTATATGCATTGATTTTAGCATTTCGATATATTTTGCGATCCTACCATTAATATGCATACCTTTCCACTTTTATCGCCCCTGTACTTCGCTTCCAGCACGTCATTCCTTCATTCATTTGGTCAAAGGCGACCTATCATTTCAAAGGGGGGAGAGGAGCAACCTCCAGTGTATTTATGTATGCGTGTCAGTCCTTTACTTGATTGTGCAGGGCAATATGACATTCCATGATTATGGAGTATGTGGAACAATAGCAAGTTCTAGTTAACGGTATTTATGCCTGTAAAATATCATCCGAAATAACCATTATAACAACTTGCTGTTCTGTCACTCGGCTCTGTCTATTGCTGTGATATCTCTGCTACACTAATTGTTTCTAGAATCCAGGCAGTATGGGAGAGAGAACAGTACGCAGGGAGCCACTAATACTGGCTGTTTCTAATGCAGCCAGAGAAATTCTAGCCCGAGCCGGGTGGATAACATATTTCACACGATTTCAGCAACCCAACGAAACAATTGCTATTGAATTCCTACAAAATTTACAGAACGAGAAATCTATGATAAGAGGAAGGCAAATCACAGTGTCAGATGCGGTGATAGCTGAAGTGTCTGGATTACCAGCAGAAGGACCCATATGGGATAATAAAAGATTGAAGTTGCAGGATACTATTGTAGTCTTTAAGGATGAGGGACAGGACCTGATCATCAAAGGCAAAGGAGTTCGACCATCATCCCTTGGAGAACTAGCCAGAGTCGTCCAGAACTACATCACATGTGACGGCCGAAGCATGAAAAAATCCCAACATAAAGAAGCTGTCGTGAGCCACCACTGCTTGACTAGGATGATAGTGAGTTACAACCTTGCCCAGCAGCAATCGAGCTGGGAGGAATTAATATTTTCCATTGAAGGGGGCCTAGCTCTACCTTTGCCTAACCCTATTCCGAAAAGGAAGAGGACTACCCTTACAGTGAACACTCCCCAAAAGCGCAGACATTCCTCTAGGATGAGGACAGACTTAGGAATGGTCGAAAACCCCCAGGGTAGTATTAGCCAGCCCATAGAATTGCCTAGCCCGGGAAGTGAACAACGATTGCAAATAGAAGGCCAGGATAACCCTGAGTCTAACCATGGGGAAGAATCAAGGCATTCTGGAGAAGAGGGAAGAAATGAATCAGAACCCCCCTCAAAATCAAGTCCCCCAGGTGATTTACTGCATGATATATAATTGGCCCAGCTTTTGGCCAATATGAATGAATTCATATAGCCTGAAAGCCCGCTTAATTTGAACATTGATAGAATTATATCAAAAAACATAAGTTGTGAAGCAGAAACAAGGGCAGAGGCCACACAAGAAGAGGTGAACCAACCTGGTGATATGCCTCCAGAAGAACCCAGTCAGGAAGGCCTAAATACAGAGAATGTAGGCCAAACAAGAGAAATAGAAACAAACTAGGGAGAGGACACAGTTCTTGTAGAACAAAACCAAGATGAGCAACTGAGCTCGTTGGGAGCAGAGACAATTAGCAGAACAGTTGTTCCTCCTAAAAAGTAGAAAAACAAAACTAAAAAGCTTAAGAAGGAACAACAGAGGCTGCAGGGAATAGTAAAAAGGCTCAGGTGAAAGATAAGAAAATTAGCAGCGGGGAAGGTTCCAGATAAAACCCCGGGAACAATAAACGCAACCGTTCAAACTGAATTACATGAAACAAAAGCTATGGGGACTCAAACTGAGTCCATACTCACTGAACTTGTTAGGGAACAACATGCAATTTTTGTAGAAGCAACTACCCAAACAGAGGCTATACCTTCTCATGACTTAGTTATTCAGACAGAGATGGTACCCTCCTATAGCACAGCTACCCAGACAGAGGCTTGGGCCTCCTATAGCAAAGAAACACAAACAATAGACATCCATTCTCATAGCAGGAGTACACAGACAAATACCCAAGCCAAAGATATCATGACAAGCAGCGACCCCAGTATAGTGAATCTTCAAGAAGATTTAGCCCAGGCTCGGCTTACCATAGAACAACTTGAGCTGGAAACTGTCTCCCAACAAAAATACCAAGAATTACAGAGGCAACTTCGGGACATGAATACATCAGAAAGTGAGACCTTCGATAAATATCGAAAGGCAGAGGAAAGAATTGAGAAAATGAAGCTCATATTAGAGAAGGTCATGAGTCAAATGGATACTATTTGTTCATTGTACACTGATGTCTTGGCATGCAGATCCCCTGCCAATAAATATGCCTTATTTTTGCTATAAAGATATTTGCAGCTGAAAATCAAAGACGCCAGGGCTGGAAAACCGATAGAATTAAAAACAGTGGAGGATTTCATAAACTGTTGCAAACAACATGGGGTAAAAGTTCAGAGATTGTTGTGTGAATTTTATTTACATAATTTTGTATTAGAGGAAGAACTCGAAAAGAACCCCAGTCCTTTTGTGGGGGATGTGCAATTCCAAGCTTTTATTTCATTTGCTGTTAATCAACTGAAATGGTTCAAGGCTCATAACACGTTCCAGAGGCAGGAAAATGGACTGGACCTTTAGGTCAGAGGTGAACCAAAACACTCGTTACAAATGTTGGCCAATCACAAAAGTTTGATGACAAGGGAAGGGGTAATCAAAATTCTGGGGCCTATTCAGAAAGAAATTATCCGGAAGGGGGTAGAATACTTCCTTTCCATTCAGGAAAGCTCCTTGGCTGCAGCCAAGTTTAGGTGGAAAGTTTCCAATAGCAATGTATAGAATAGAGAGACATTTAATTAGAAAAATTTTAAATTGGCTGCAGAACACTTTGTCACTTATAACAACCTCATCTTAAGAGAAGGCCCTTATTGGCTAGGTTGTCGGTTCTGTAGCCCTATTATTTGGTATCATGCTGAAGGGTACCGGGCTATATATGAACTGCCTGAAGGACAAACATGGCACATCTTTGAGCTCTTGGCCAAGAATCATGGTTTCAGACCGCTTTACGACATTCCTTCTCCAACTTATTCCTTGACTGCTCTGCATACGAACTACATGGTTTTCATGAGGACATGAAAAATGGTAAGTAGGGGAGTATGTTGGGTCATGGAAAAGGTATGCATTTACTATTAAAACTCATCATCCTTTTCCTTTATTCTTAACCTTTCTATATCTCAATGCGCTAATATATTAAGGAATTATGGTAAGAAATGAAGAAATTACCTGCAGTTATGACTTAGCTAATTATTACTTTCCTTTTGCAGGAAAACAACAAAAGGGACAAATGATGTTCCCTAAGAAGGAACAACAAGAATCGACAAGCTAAAGAAGGAACGTGGCGGTTGCAGATACGACCAAAAGCAAATCAATAGGATCAGCACAGGAAAGGAAATGATGTCTGAAGATGGAAAACTATTGCGAATCCCTCAGGATCGAGAGATCCTGAGGGATCACATTTATCATTTATCTTTTCACCCTTTCTTATTATAAAGGAAAACGTTTTGTAAGAAGAAGGGGGGAGGAATTTCCGCATTATTGTAATTGTAATTGTAATCACAGACTCTTGCTGTCGAGAAGAACACGAATATATTGTGATGCTCATTTAGTTTGATGATTAATATATAAGTAAAGTTGTCGTTCCCTCGCATTTCCTGAAGTAACTTAACAGTTTTTCGCTGGTAGCTAAGGGCCTATCCTCTGGTGGATTCAACTTCTCTTCTTGTGTCATACATTTCCAATTCACGCAAGTGTGATGGTTTGATAGTATTCTTGCTTTCTATGATTTTATCGCTGCGTTGTTTATTATCTTCTAGTGTTAACAAAATTTCTTTACTTTATATCATTCACGGTATTGTCATTGATTCCGTTTGCTTTCATCGCAGATCAAGTTTTTTAGATAAATATTTCGCTTAGTATAATCAACTGTAAAGAGTATTAACTATTACTATTGACACTCTCAGATTGATATTCATTTGCTGTTTAGATTAATTATTGAGGATTGGGTTTGATTTAGATTAAATCAGTTAAAGAAGGATGAGTTATCATCACTGTACTCTCAACTGATGTTGCTGTTACTTTGATGAATGTAAGATTTGATTAAATGATTGAGTTCTCTTTAATTGCAATTGGAATTTAATAGATGCATCTATTTACTCTTGTATTTAAAAGATCTGTACTGCAATTTAGAAACATTACTCTCTGAATAAATAGCAGGCACACATTGTGTACACTCTTGAAATAAGAAGACTTGCCCGGATTGATAATTAATGTGAGGATAATTAGGAGTTTTAAAAGGCACCTTTTATCGACCAATAGGTGGCGCTCCACGCACGTAAATTATATGGGAACGCTCTCATCGAACGATTACACATTAGACAACACTACTATGGACTGCAATCCCACGTACCATTGTGTATATTTTTGGAGCCCTAATAGGTTTCTATCCATCCATATGTAACTAAGTATGCCACCTTGTATACCATGATACACCGAACACATCATTCAAGGAGATTGGCTGTAGTACATTAAGTCCTTGGTTTGCCAAGGTGTATATTGTAGTTCACGTTTTTTCTTGGTAATCCTTTATGCTTAGATTACAATCCTTTTGATTTATTTCTTTTTTGTTTTAATAAAATTTATTGCCTAACATGGAAGAACAAAATCCCCCTCCCCTTCGTTCGCGTAGAATGCAAAATAAGCCTCCACTTCCTCTAGAGGCTACTCCTAACCATCATCCTAGACATAGGCAAACACAAACTACCAAATCAGGAACATCGAGAACTAATTCTAGCCCTCCACTCGATATTGATCAACCATAATCATCTGTCCCTTTGAGTTCTGAACCCGAGATTACATCTTTTCTTGTTGGTGACACTGAAACAATTGAAACAGAAGTCCTTGGAACTTTGTTACCTGAGGTCATTGAATCTGATCTTCCTGAGTCAAAAACTTTGTTTCCTGAGGTTATTTAACCTAAGGAGCCTCAACCATCTTTACCTGAGACTTTGGGACCTTCCTCCTCTCTTCCTTTGTCTCAGACATAACCAATATACCTTGGGCCTGACGATGAACCTCTCCAATAGGGACTTATAGGTATTGAAGAGATCCCTTAGGAAGAGCCTCATCCTTCTACTTATATTCATTGGGAAGGGATTCATTTTTATCAAACCAATCCTCTTCCATCTCCTCAACCTCAGACACAATCTCCTTTACCTGATTCTTTGGGCTTCCCCACAAATTTCTTGCAACCATCTTCACTGGGATTGTTAACCATGACTAGAACTAATTCAAAATCCCAGCCTATGTCCATCACTATGGTTGAGACACTGAATGTCGCATCCTCATCTATGTTTGTAACATCACCAAAAGCTCATTTGTATGGTGGCCCGTCCGTCTCGCCTGGCTATCAGTCATTATATGGTACCTTTTTTGGTGTGGCTTCCAGTCCTTGGACCTCTCCCATGACATCCAATTCAGGAATAATGTATGACACTTCTCTTGTGGATGCCACACAATCTGCTCCTCTTCCTCCATCTACACCTACAATAGAGCAGCAGGCTAGCCCTTATATAAGTGGGCAAAGCTACCCTCAACAACCTAACCCTCCTTATGTTGGGTACCCTCCATCTGGATCGTAGTTGCCTCCATCATCCTCTCCTCCCATGGTAGGGGGGAAACCTGTTGTTGGTATACCTCAATATGGTAATCCGCCTAGTTATTGTCCTCCTCATCCTGGAATGGATTCCAGTGTTTGGAAACCTACTTTACCTGTACAACCTAGTTCATATTGGGATCGATTGTTGAATCCTAAAACTGTACCATCTTCATCGCAAATTCCTACCTATTCGTTAGCACCTCAACAAGCTCAAATACATGTGAGCCAACCTTTACAGCCCATTCCAACAATGTCTGGTTCTCCCCAGATCCCAATTAGTCAACCTGTACAAGGTCCCTCACCTTCTCAATCGCTTACACAAGGTATTCCTCAAGTTTCTGTAGGTCAAATTATCCAAAATTTGACAGTCTCAATCGAACCCGTACCAGGGGCAAATTCAAACCACGATCGGGCAATAGTATGGATCACATCAAGTGCCCTTTCAAGGCCAACAAATCCAAACCCAACCATTCCAATAACTTTATCACCATCCATGGGATGGGAAACAAACCCACTCGTATTCTGGTTATTAGAAACCTCCATATTCTGGTAACCAGGTTCCTTGTTATCAGAACCCTCCTTATCCAGGAATGTAAGTGCCTGTTTCCCAGGCTATCCCTTCATATCCATGTCATCTACCTCTGGACTTTAATTAGACATTTCATTTTATGGCTACTATTGAATTACTATATTTAACTCAGACTACTAACAATCCCATCTCTCATTTTCCATGGTGGTTGATTATTCCCTCTAAGTTGCCTTCTGATATCCCAAAGTTCAATGAGAATCTTGGAGAAGACTCATCGACGGATGTTATGATGTATCATATGTGGTGTTCATCCAATTCACTTAATGATGATTCCATTTGACTCCATCTTTTTCAACAAATGCTTATGGGTATCACAACTAAATGGTATATTGAATTACCTAGAGTGTTGTTTCACGACTTCAACACTTTAGCCACTACCTTTCTCACACATTTCCAGTTACCCACCAGATATGAATCTAGAATGAAACTATTGACTAACTTCAAACAATCAGACTCTAATCACATTCATGAGTGGAGACATTGTTGCTGGTTGGTCAAGACTTATGTTCCTGATCAGTTGTTAGTGGAATGGTTTGCCAAGTCTTTGTTAGTTCCCATAACATAAAATGTAGCCAATGGTGGAGTTGTGATCGAATAGAAAGTTATTTCTCATGCTCGGTATTTAGATCTGGTTTATACCCAATCGAGCACACTCTATGATAAGATACCAAATGCTCCGAGACCTTCGAATAACATTCCTCCTCCACTTGGTAGAGAATCTCATGCTGCCGATGGAATTATAGGTTCTTCCAATTCGCAGTCTGTGAGTAAACCATCTGGTATTTGTCTTATCACTCCTGCACAAAAGCCTCCATATCATCCTCCTGTGACTTCTACTTCTGAGATAAATGTCACCTCATCTAATAAAGGCAAGTCTCAACAACAACCTGGAACCAAGAAGAAAGGTAAAGGTAAGAAAAGAAAAGATTCCTCACCGCAGGATAAACAAACAAATTCATCTTCCAATGAGAAACAAAAGCCCTGATACCCATGTTTGATTTGTAACAAGTGATTGTCTGCACTATGCTGAAGTGAACCAGTTCCTTAAATCATCCACTTCTCCCATTGTGATGACCGACTCGTTTCCCAATCAGGAGACCCATATGGTTTCCCAGGATGCCTCTTCCTCTCACACAATTTTGATGCTTTCCTCCTAAAAGATGAAATCTGATGTCTTGGTGGCCACTCAGAACAAGGACTATGGTAATGTGAATCCACCAAATGGTTAGGCTACTGATCAACCTTCCAGTTCAACACCACCTTCATCTGATCCTATTCCACCTATGGTTCCTACAGAATTGACTATCAAGCCTCCGAAGGGTGTTATCCATAAGTATTCTTTGAACCTTCATTTGAGAGCTGCTCAAAATTACAACATAGTTGAAGACTGTTGGCATTATGATTTAGGTTTGGCGCTATGGCACAGGTGTTGTACTTGATGGCAACTCACTCAAGTGGCAAATCTCTGTTCAGGCTCTCAAAATGATAGAAAATAAGGGGTTCGCAGGTACACCGTTCAAAAGGTGCGGGCCCACAGGCATGCTTTTCACAAAGTGTGGTCATGTCCGCAGGTTATCCGAACAGAAGGTGCAGACCCCCAGTACACGCACTTTCATGCAGAGAAAAGCGCACGTACGTGGGAAATCCTATGGTGGTCCATGGTATTTAGTCCGACATATATGATCATATGGTTTTTGTTCGTGGTATAGCATCTAAATTATTGAACCCCGGTTTTGGGTCCCTTGTATTGGTTTTCTATGGTTTTGATCCATGGTTTGAGTAAGGGCTTGCCTATAAAAAGGAAAGGAGATCATTTGGCTAGTCACTTGTGAAATTTGAATATCTTAAGATCTGAAATGTTGGGTGATCGGTTTGAAAAGCTAGATCTAAATCAAGGTAAAATCTATAAATTGTAAGGCGGATCTATTGATAGGTCGTGATCTCTCTGGCGCATGATTAGATCTGTGGATCTGACTGTCTGTGGCACATTGGAGGACTGTTAATTTGGCTCTATTCAGAGGTCCGCAGACGATCCACAGCGCAGGTGCGGGGGTATGCAGTGCAGCAGAAGGCTCAGGTGCGGGGGTACGCAGCGCAACAGAAGGCGCAGTTGCGGGGATTCGCAACGCAACTGAAGGTGCAGGTGCGGAGGTACGCAGAGCAGCAGAAGGCGCAGGTGCGGGGTCCGCAGCGCAGCAGAAGGTGTAGGAGCGGAGGTACGCAGCGCAGCAGAAGGCGCAGGTGTGGGGGTCCGCAGCGCAGTAGAAGGCGCAGGTGCGGAGCTGCGCAGTCCAGACACAGAAGAACTATGGATATTCGCAGGTTTCTATTGGTGAAGTTGCAGACTTTTCTTAAAATATTTGTTGGCTGCCTTTTATCTATTGTTGCAGAGTTCTGGGTTTAGATTACTGGTATTGCTTTTCTGGTTACTGCATTCTGAGAAGTTATTGGTTGATTCATTGGGTGATTGTAAAAGGAGATTGGTTGATTCACATGTACTTGATGATTATTTGATGTTCATGGATCCAGTTTGAAAATTTATGAAAAGTGGTCCTTGGAAGAAAAGAAGTAGGTCAACACCTACGTACTAGTAGTTCAGCTAGTACAAGAGCTAAGGGGGTTGTAGCTCCCTTCCAGGAGAGACTGGAAAATGAGAGAGGGTCGTAGCTCTCAGCAGGTTGCAGCCTGCGTACTGGTAAAGGACTGCACCAGTACAAAACCATTGTAAAAGAAGTTTCTAATTGAAAGAAGATAGAGACATATTGCAGCAGGTGGTTTTCGCCCACATTGGGTTTCCACCTTATATATGGTGTTCTTTGGTGTGACTATCTGTTTTCCTTGTTTTTTCTCATTATTATATGGCACTGACATACAAATTAATGATCAATATCTGAAGAATAAATTAAAGTATAAATCCGGAAGATATATTGAAAAGAATTTGATAATACTGATTCACCCCCCCTCTCAGTATTATTTCCAACAAAGACTTGGCTTAGTCCCCTTCGGCTATGTTGAATCTTGAGGTGTTGCAAAATTTCCCCACCCAAAAGAAGGCCTTATTGTCAGCTATCAGACGTGTGGATCCATCAGATTCCAACCTAGTGGTTTTCTCTTAGGAAAACTATAGCCCTCAACTTCCGACTCAGTTAGCTTTCATGATCTAGGTCATTATCCATGGTAAGAACTTTCATCATTCTATCGTGGACCATGGAGCCTCAACCTGCATAATGTCCTTCTCTTGCTGGAAGGCGATTGGTTCACCCTAGCTGAGTCAATCGACCACCACATTAAAAGTTTTTGATGAAAGGAAATATAAACCTTGTGGGATTTTGAATTCCCTCCAAGTGGAATTAGGGGGAAAAGTCGTCTCCATTGAAGTAGAAGTTATTGATGGAAATTTGGATTATAAACTTCTATTGGGATGTACATGGGTTTATGATATGGCTATCGGCGTTTCAACTTAATTCCAAATTATCACATTTCCTCATAAAGGTGGGATAGTGGCCATAGATCAACTCACCTTTTTCACCTCTGATTCCATTGTTACTGGAAGTTTCCCTCTTGTAGGGGAATCCCTACATTCCTATCAGCATGTTGGAGTTGGTTTATTGAAGGATTCATCACTTATGGGAACTTTTTTCTCTCCCTCCCCCTCCCCTTCCCAACACCTCCACTTCGGTTGTTTATATCAACATGATATCATCATCTACAATCCTGGCTGATCCATGGATTTTCCCTGATGAAATTGACATCAAGAGTTTTGGCGACCGAATGCCGCTTAGCCCCGTTGAGCAAGATTACGAAGCCATCTTCTCGTCTTGTGCGACCCATGCTTTTTATTTGATTAATTGGATAGATTGATCACTGGATTATGCCACACCCTCTAATCCTTTCTCGTATACATTCTCTACTAATGAAATCATCATGGAGATCATGATGTCAGACACTTGTTGGAAATATTGAGGGGGGGGGTGAATCAGTATTCCTTTTCAATTGTTACTTTTACCAATTAAATCATTTATATTTAGAACACAAAATGAACAATAGGAATAAATGCTTTTATTAATATAATCTTTATAATAAATCAAGTACAATGTATATATGGCTCCAACTTGTTGCCAAGCACCAACTTGGACTTTTTGTGAGGCTCCAAACTCTAGGGCACCAACCCTGTCTTGTCAAGGCACCAACCTTGGATTTAGGAGCACCAACTCCAAGGACACCAATCCTTCCAATTTTGAGGCACCAACCCCAAGGGCTCTGACCCTATCTTGTCAAGGCACCAACGTTGGATTTAGGAGCACCAACTCCAAGGACACCAATCCTTCCAATTCTGAGGCACCAACCCCAAGGGCTCCAACCCTCTACTATATATTGTCTAGATATGTTTGGTAGTAATTCTTTGCTCCCAAAATCTTCTTCACTGAGTTCTGTCAATCTACAGCTTCACTGTAGTCTCCATGCTACATCATTAATGACAACCTTGTCTCATAGAAGGTATCACCATTGCTCTTCATTATACCCAAGCAAAATCTCCAAGTCACATTATGATGACTAATACATCATGGTCTTCAATAGTCTCCACACAAATTCAATGTGTCTACAATGAATTGAACTAAGCTCTGCACAAAGACAACTCTTTGTTTCAACCCTCTGTCCTAACTTTCACAGTAACTACTTCGGGAGTGAGGCTTCAGGAGTAACTACTTCAAGAATGACTTCTTTGGAGGAGTCACTGTTGCAGTTTCACATTGTGCATTCAATTAAAAAAACCCTGTTCATACTCAGATAATCTTCTTAGATCCGCAAAGTGTCCTTTTGAATTTTTATCTGAATAACTGTCAAACACAGGTCCGAGCTTTTCAATAAATAACCCAGTCAACAGAATGTTTGACCTTCGGCTTCCTTCTTCTTCCGCTAGACCTTTCGGCTTCCTTCTTCGCTCACTCGACCTTCGGCTTCCACTTCTATTCGCTCGACCTTTGGCTTCCTTTTTCGCTTGCTCAATCTTCAGCTTCCCGACCTTTGGCTTCCTCTGTCTCTTCAAGTTCACGAGTTGTGAACTTCTTTATGCTTTATTTTTATGCCTGAGATAGATGCTTAGAACTGAAGTGTTTTAACTCATTTTTATACGATGTTCACCAATACTCAAAAGACACGTTCATTTGGAAGGAGAGGCCGACTTATGGATATTCATCCAATTACTCATAAACTTGTTTTATTTACGGAGGATTTCATAAGAGATACCGTACCTAATGAGGTCCCACATCCACATCATCAATCGCAATCACAACTTTCGGAGGTCTATAATCACAACTATTGACATCACTGATATTCACACTGCCAATGAAACGAACGTGATATAATATTAAACAGTCGTCAATAGATCAGTCGGGTCCGTAGCTCCATCGCAATCGACAGTCTATCGGGTCCACAAGTCTTATCACAATCAAAATTTTAGTGTGACACTCCTTTAAGACTTGCAATGCGAAGGTTTTGATACAGTGGATGTGATATTACAATAGGGCATGTTATAATGGAGCAATTGGGTCCGCAACTCAAATCGTAATCGGAGATTTCAATGTGACAAGGCTTTAAAAACTTGCGGTATGGTGGATGCGATATTTCTTTAGGGCGTGTTGTAATAGGACCATCACAAACATTTCCATATTGACATCAATGGCAATCTAGATTAACAATCTCCCCCTTTGTCATTGATGGCAATATTCTTCTTCTCTCCCCCTTTGACGTCAATGGCAAAGGAGTGCACAAGGACTCCCCTGTCGAATTGCTCCCCCTGTCAAACTACCTCTATTCTTTATGAATATAATATTTTTATGGGCATGTTACTCCCCCTATTGTGTTGCTCTTCTTTTTACTCAAGATAGAAGGATTGCTGCCTTATCATCAACTAGCACATTATCCCCTCTTCATGTCTCAGAACTTCTTCATAATGCTTTCAACAATGCTTAAATATGCTCCACTTTAATGCTTCAAAACAAACTCCAAATAGTCATACACCAAATGTTCAAGCCCAAGCTTTTATGCTTCTGCAATCCGAATTTTGTTGTCTTCACAATTAGAATCGAGTCTTTATAGTCTGAATTAGGAGAAGATGCCACTGAAATTGCTATATTTCTTCATATCCAAGTTCCTTTGTATCTCTATGCTTCTTCTTAAGTTACTGAGCTATATTCGACTGCACAACATTCTCCTTTCTATAGTCCTTTTGATGAGCCATATTTTCCTTGTGTTCTTGTAAAATTCTCTGCAAGTTATCTCCACTAGCAGATTTTGATATCCAATCTGTGACTATCTTTTAAATTCTTTTTACTAATTGGCATCTTTTTGCAATGCTTCAGTTTTGTTAGATGCTGCCAACTGCTCTTGCTTCAAGCTCCATTCCCAAATGTATCTGTTTGTTTGAAGGTTTCCTCTATTTGTGTCCATAATTTACTTGTTCTCACATCAAATCCCTGAGTCGAGACATTTAACATCTGTAATAACAACAATATAGTTATTTGCCCTATTTCTCTAGCATTGGATGGCCTTCTCTGCTGCTCCAATTTATGTTCAGTGATCAAGTGGAAAACATCTTCAATAACAGTCCAAAGAATGGTTACAAGATCATGTTCTTCAACGTAGTGCTCTTGAGAAATGATCTTTATCAAAGAATGATTGTTAATATAGCTCATCAAGGATTTCATAAGGACCCTTTCATGAATAGCTTCTGCAATAATGATCAAGAATCACAGGCTCCCCCTAACTGTATGCATCATCTCTTTTGGCAGAGTCTTCCCATCAAATGCTTAGATTGTCAAAGATCAGATCAACAACATGTGTTGTTGGCTGGAGAGTTCAAGGGACTTTCATATTGTATTTTCTTCCTTCTCCATACTTGTGTAACTTTCTTATTTGGCATAGTTCTAGCTTGAGAAGGTGCCCAAATCAAGTTACAATTATGTGCCATATGACCAATGTTATGACACTTGAAGCATTCTATGTTGTTCATAAATAAGAATTCATGACTTCTTCTTGTGAAATTGCTTCTCGGAGATTGACGGGGATCATTATAAGCCCTACAATCTTTTGCCATGTGTCCAAAGTTTGTACAAGAATAACAATAACCAAGAAATAAACTTTGGTACCTGGGAGAAGAAGGTTTCCTTGATGTATTTCTGAAGTCTTTCTACCTTGAGATCCTTTGATTATAACCATAGCTTCTTGCGTCCTTGACATCATCTACATTTCTTCTTGGAATAGGATTTCATTCATTGTTGCCTTGAATCTTATCCTTGCCTTTGCTGGAACTGGGAGCATCAACATTTCTTTTTGGCTTCCTCACATCCTTTTTGTTTGAAGCATTATCATTCTTGCTTGAGGATTCTCCTTCATAGCCAAGACCTGATTTATCAAATGGTGATCTTTGATGGCTGAGCATGTCATCCAAGGCTTGAAAGTTTTTCAAGAATTTGTCCATCCCTTCAACCTTTTTTCTGAGGGAGACAATCTCTTCTTCCAATCTTTCACAATCATTATTCTTCTTAGCAAGTTGTTTCTCAAACTCTTCCTTGATACGTATTGCTTCATTTGATTCTATTTTAAGGGAGATGATTTCTGATTTCATTCTGAAGATTTCTTCATTTTCCTTAGCTAGACTGCTCTCCATTTCTTCCATGATCCTTGTAGCTTTACATGTTTCGGCCTTGAGAAGTTTGAGGTCAGATTTTAGTTTGAATATTTCTTCATCCTTTGCTTTTAGTTGGCATATGATGGCATTTTTCTCATTTTCTACTTCATCAACCTGTCCTTCTATGCTTACCAGTGCTTCCATTGTCTTCTCAGTTCCTTGTGTTTGTTTCCTTGCTTCTTCTAGTTGTGATCTAAGGGAGGAGACCTCTTCCTTGTATGGACCAATCTCTGCTTCAAGTTTGTTCAAGCTCTAGTGCCTTTTTTCAAGGTGGCTTGACAAGTTATCTTCACATTTCTTTGCTTTATCCAATTGATTTGTCATGGATATGACTTCTTCATGATGCTTTCTTTTGCATTGATGAAATTCCTTCTTAAGCTTGGCAAGCTCTTTATCCCTTTCTTGTACGTGAAGCTTGACAAGGTCAACTTTCTTCCTTGTTTGGTCTTGGTCACTAGCTAGTGCTTTCTTAATAAGTTCCTCGTTTTCCTTTTTCAAATTGATAATCTCTTCCATGGCAACCATAAGTTTAGTGAGGAGATCTTCTTCAAAATCTTTTTCATTCTCTTCATCTTATAGGTCTTATTTAGGCTTGATGTCATCATTCTCATTTTCAGCTTCTATGATGGGTTTTGGATTTCCTTCTTGGTTTCCATCATCTTCTTGACTAGTGGTCATGGTCAATGTTCCTTTTGAGTGAAGGTCATGAAGTTTGTCCCATATACCCTTCGCCGATGAACATTTTCCTAAATTGTTCTTTATAGAATTTGGTAGCCCATTCAATATTGCCTTCATTGCTTTTGCATTCTACTCCTTGGATTCTCCATCCATCATGCTATCAACAATCACTAATTTCCAAATTTCAATGCCTTGAGTCTTTAAGAAATTCCTCATTCTTGCCTCCCATATATCAAAGTTTCCATTGAAAAATGGAGCCTTCACAAATTGATTGATTTCAATTTTGATGGTTGAGGGAGACACATCTTTAGGAGGATTGGAGACTTTCTTCCTTGGCTTCGCCATTTGTGTTCTAATGATCAACCTTCAAGATGTTAGGCTTTGAGTGAAGGTATTGGCTCTGATACCAATTGTTGGAAATACTGAGAGTGGGGGTGAATAAATATTCCTTTTCAGTTTTTATTTTTACCAGTTAAATAATTTATATTTAGAACACAAAATGAACAATAGGAATAAATGATTTTATTAATATAATCTTTACAATAAATCAAGTAGAATGTATATATGGCTCCAACTTGTTTCCAAGCACCAACTTGGACTTTTTGTGAGGCTCCAACATCTAGGGCACCAACCCTGTCTTGTTAAGGCACCAACCTTGAATTTAGGAGCACCAACTCCAAGTACACCAATCCTTCCAATTCTGAGGCACCAACCCCAAGGACTCCGACCCTATCTTGTCAAGTCACCAACCTTGGATTTAGGAGCACCAACTCCAAGGACACCAATCCTTCCAATTCTGAGGCACCAACCCCAAGGGCTCCAACCCTCTGTTATATATTGTTTAGATATGTTTGGTAGTAATTCTCTGCTCCCAAAATCTTCTTCACTGAGTTCTTTCAATCTACAGCTTCACTGTAGTCTCCATGCTACATCATTAATGACAACCTTGTCTCATAGAAGGTATCACCATTGCTCTTCATTATACCTAAGAAAAATCTCCAAGTCGCATTATGATGACTAATACATCATGGTCTTCAATAGTCTCCACACAAATTCAATGTGTCTACAATGAACTACACTAAGCTCTACACAAAGACAACTCTTTGTTTCAACCCTCTGTCCTAACTATCACAGTAACTGCTTCGGGAGTGAGGCTTCAGGAGTAACTGCTTCAAGAATGACTTCTTCAGAGGAGTGACTGTTGCAATTTCACATTGTGCGTTCAATTAAAAACAACCCTGTTCATACTTAGATAATATTCTTAGTTCCGCAGAGCATCCATTTGAATTGTTATCTGAATCGCTGCCAAACACAGGTCCAAGCATTTCAATAAATAACCCAGTCAATAGAGTGTTCGACCTTTGGCTTCCTTCTCCTTCTGCTGGACCTTTCAGCTTCCTTCTTTGCTCTCTCGACCTTCAACTTCCACTTTCGTTCGCTCGACCTTTGGCTTCCTTTTTTGCTCGCTCGACTTTTGGCTTCCCGATCTTTGGCTTCCTCTGTCTCTTCAAGTTCACGAGTTGTGAACTTCTTTATGCTTTATTTTTATGCCCAAGATAGATGCTTAGAACTGAAGCGTTTTAACTCGTTTTTATACGATGTTCACAAATACTCAAAAGACACGTTCATTTGGAAGGAGAGGCCGACTTTTGGATATTCATCCAATTACTCATAAACTTGTTTTATTTACAAAGGATTTCATAAGAGAGACCGTACCCAATGAGGTCCCACATCCACGTAATCAATCACAATTGCAACTTTTGTAGGTCTGTAATCACAACTCTTAACATCACTGATATTCACACTGCCGATGAAATGAATGTGATATAATATCAAACAGTCATCAATAGATCCTTCGGGTCCATAGCTCCATTGCAATCGACGGTCTGTCGGGTCCACAAGTCTTATCGTAATCGTAGTTTTAGTGTGACATTCCTGTAAGACTTGCAATGCGAAGGTTCTGATACAGCGGATGCGATATTACAATAGGGCGTGTTATAATGGAGCAATCAGGTCCGCAACTCAAATCATAATTGGAGATTTCAACGTGACAAGGCTTTAAAAACTTGCGGTATGGCGGATGCGATATTTCTTTAGGGCGTGTTGTAATAAGACCATCGGGTCCGTAACTTATATTACAATCGGGGATTTTAGTGTAACAAGGCTTCAATACTTGTGATGCAACGGTTGTGATATTGTATTGAGGTGTGTTGTATTTGAGTGATTAGGTTCGCAATGCATATCGCAATCGAGGGTTTTGAGCAATGTTACATAACTTAATATAATGGAACCGCCGATAAAGTTCCTCTGATATAAATTCTTTGATGCGGTGTTATTAAATGGTTTTATTCTTGGGTTCTTGCTCCTGTGACTTCTCTTCACTCTTCCATTCTTTCGATAGCTATTGCTCATGTGGCTTATCTTCCTGTGACCTCTGATAAATCTGTTTATGCTCCTCTGCTATTTTCTTCCTATTGGTTCTTCTTGGGCATATATTACATGCGATACTTCCAATATGGCTCCTCCGATGTTTTCTTCTTTACTCCTTTGATATCGTTGTTGCTCTTTGTTCTTATGATAACACTCACCCTTGGGCATATGCGATAACCTGCTTCCTTTATGGCTTCTGATGAAATCTTCCTCTTATTCTTTGGCTTCATGGCTTCTCCTCTTTACTCTTTCTCTTTCTCTTTTGATGGCTTCCAATATCTTTCCTCCTTGGTTCCACTGTTTCTATTATGTTTGTATTCAATCCTTGGATCCTCCATGAGCAGTATTATGATGAACGGGCATCAATGGGAAATCACACATGTCACAAGAATTTTCCATCAAAAACACTGCCATATTGACATAAATGACAACCTAGATTAACAACACTGTGCCGTGGGATGAACATAATCATCGTTCCTCCTTCCCAGATACCATTGAAGATAATATCAGTGGTGTATACCTATCTAATCTTATCAAACCCTTTACAAATTCCATTTCCATTCATGAGATGAACTCTAAAAAGAACCTTTCGAATATCGAAGAAACCATTCCTCTAGATATTTCGATTAAACTAGGAACAATCGAAAATTTATACATCAAAGCATCTTGTACTTCATCTGAAATCGAGATTTATCAAGACCTTTTTCGTGAGTTTAGAGATTTCTTTGCCTAGACATATGAAGAAATTCTAGGTATCGACCCAAATATCATAGTGCACAAAATCAATACATATTCTCGGGCTATAATCAAATCAACATTCTCTTGGCGAACCAACCTAAAACCACATTTATTTGTCCCTGGTGTACTTTTGCTTATAGAAAGCTTCCTTTCGATTCAAAGAACATAGGCGCCACATTTCAACGTGCGATGGACTACACTTTCCATGATATCAAGCACATCATGCAACCCTATTTGGATGATCTTCTTGCTCACTCCAAGCGTTAGGCTGATCACCCCATGCATTTACGGGCCATTTCCTTTGTTGGAGACATTATAACATTCGACTCAACCCACACAAATGTGTGTTCTATGTTGGTTCTGGTCGGCTCCTTGGTTTAGTCATTTCGAAACAGGGAATTTGTATTGATATTTTAAAAGTTTAGGAAATCATTGACTTGCCTGCACATTCCACTCTTGTTCAGTTACAAAGACTCCAAGGGAAAGCCAACTTCTTGAGGAGGTTCATCCCTAACTACGCTGAACTGACCAAAGGATTTAATCACTTATTGAAAAAAGGAATTTCCTTCCACTGGGATGATGCTGCACAAAAAGAATTTGATGCCTTGAAAAATGCATTGGTTCGGGCATCTCTTTTATATCCTCTAGACTATCAGCATGATTATTTCTTATACTTTACTATTTCCATCTCTACTATAGCTATGGTATTGGTCCAAGAAGACGATATGGGGACTGAACATCCCATTTATTATCTGAGGCAGAACCTCAATAATACTGAGATCTGGTATACTCATGTGGAAAAGTTAGCTTTGGTGGTTGTTCAAGTCGTCTAGATATTTCACCATTACATCTTGCTTCAAAAAACTACAGTCATTTGGGATTGCAACCCTATGACATACATATTGTCACATAAATTTTTGGGAGGAAAATACTCTAAGTGGATCGTTATTCTCCAAGAGTTCGACCTGGAATTCATCAAATCCAAGTCGAAGAAATCCTTAGTTTTTTTTGATCTTATGTACGATCTCCCTTCCCTTGATGTTGAATCTACATCTGAAGATTCCATCCCAGATGAGTCATTGTTCCTGATCTCATCATCTAACCCATGGTATGGATATTTTCTCATCTATCTCTAGACCTAGACTTTCCATCCTAATACCTCTCGCTCAGAGCAACGACATATCTGGTACTAATCCCAAAACTATGTGATTATTGGCGACACCCTTTATCGTCGTGGTATGAATACAATTCTACGGAGGTGCATCATTCTTGAGGAAGCCGAGAAAGCCTTGAATGAATGCCACTTGGGGGCATGCGATGTACATTTATCTGGTTACACTACTATGCAAAAAATCTTATGTTTCGGTTACTTTTGTCCCACATTTTTCCATGACTGTATCCTCTCAAGCCATAAATGTTATGCATTCCAGATCTATGATTGAAAATTCCCGCCCGCTTCGATGCAGATCCCGTTGTCGCTGTTGGTCCCTTTTCAAAATAAGGAATCAATTTTATGACATGTAACCCTCACTCGACTGGGGGGCATGGATATATCATTTTCGTTGTTGACTACTTTGCTAAGTGGGCCGGAGTGATGCCTACATTCAATAATATCGACGAAATGACTACATAATTTTTCTTCAACCATGTGATTTCTAGGTATGGTGTTCTGCAAGCGATAGTAACAGACCACAGGAAGCACTTTCATAATCATATGAT
This sequence comes from Pinus tabuliformis, assembly GCA_031772625.1. Lineage (NCBI taxonomy): Eukaryota > Viridiplantae > Streptophyta > Pinopsida > Pinales > Pinaceae > Pinus > Pinus tabuliformis. The sequence goes on along the minus strand of CM062816.1, from coordinate 1,012,378,428 downwards.
AACCGAATTAGCTTCCAAATTGGGACTTTCACATGAATATTCCACTCCATATTATCCTCAAGCTAACAGAAAAGTTGAGGTGATTAACAAAGTTCTTAAGACTATGCTTCAACGTATGATAGGGGTCCACAAATTAGACTGGAACTTTCTTATCTTTGCTGCCTTGTGGGCATATCGAACCTCAGTTAGGACTGCTATTGGATTCACACCCTTCCAGTTGGTGTATGGTCTGGAAGAGATCCTCCTTATCAAATGCGAAATTCCATCGTTAAAAGTAGATATCGAACTTATTCCTGCTACTACCATAGAGGAGGAGTGTCTTTTACATCTAACTTGTTTGGATGAAACCCAATGCGATGCCGCATTAGCAAATGAATCCCATAAAAGATGCATCAAAGCGCAATATGACAAAAGTGTCAAGCCTAGAATCTTCGCGTAAGGAGATCTGGTTCTCTTATATGACCAGAAGGCTGACAAGTTAGGTCGAGGAAAGTTCTAGTCTATGTGGCTAGGCCCATACATTGTTAAGTGAGTCCTTGAAAAAAGGGCTTATGAGTTAGTATATCTTGATGGAGTTCCACTGGTGCAACCTAGAAATGGACTGTACCTCAAAAAATACTATGCTTGATCCCATGCATGGTACATTGTGTACATACTATCTATAAGTGTGTTGAGTGTGTTTTTTACAGTTTCCCATGGTTTCTGTTGATTCTTTATACTTTTGGATTGCAGATGTCAACCTCTCTCGAACCGTATATTGGTTATTCCGATGGTGCTAACCGTAGTACTTGGAACCTATCCTCCATAACATGGGCTATCTTTGCTCTGAATGACGAGTTAGTGAGTATGCAAGGGATTTGCATTGGTCGCTCGACTAACAACATCGCTAAGTATAGTGCAGTGGTTGAGCTACTTTCTGATTCTATTTCACATGGTATCTGCCATATAGTCATCAGGCTTGACTCACAGCTCGTAGTACTACAACTCGCGAATCTCTATTCGATGAGAAATCCCGCCATCCTTCTCATGGTTTTGAGAGTGCGTCTTCTAGAAAGAAATTTCAATTTCATACGATATGAACATATTTCTAGAAATCTGAACACATTACCAGATTCCCTAGCTAATTTCATTTTATATTGACATTTTCAAAGAATGTAAATAAATTTCAATTCACATCACATCATATTGAAAGAAAAATAGGAACTAGGAAACACTGAATATATATATATATATATATAAGTATATTTTATAAATGTAGTGGCTTCGTTATAAAAACTACATGCAAAATATGTAGACCCAAGACACATATTTCATAAATCGTTAATAGATATAAATTTCATAATAACAAAAAAACTCAAATATAAGTAATAAAAAACCAATTATAGTTCTCATGATGAAATGACACTGCACGAGCTATATTGTGCAGTAATCGACCAATATGACTGGGCACTCCAATCATGTGTCATCAAAGTCGCAATGGAAGCTGATCGACCACGATCTCATCAATCTCATGTGTCAGCGCTTCCATGCAGCATTCCACCTCTGATAGGATCTCTGCTAGATCTAGATCTCGTAGTGCATCCCGTCCTACCACAGTGACCTGTAATGGTCCCGATACCTCCTCCTATGGCTGTCTCTCTGTGCTACGGAGATATGTAGCTCCTACTGGCCGAATAGGTCCAATGTCTACATGAAAACATCAAATATTTTAGTCTTGGGAACATAAAAAAACACAAAAAAATCGTAAAAATTTCAAAAACTCTTAATGGTCGAAGTATCTTACTGAAAGCATCCCATTTCTCACTCTCAGGAAACTCGAGCTTAGGATCATCACAAAAATCCATCCGTGAATAAGGAAAATCATTAATGATGATGAACTACTTGCGTAGTGATCCAAAATGGATTTTGGATAGATTCATAAGTCAAGGTGTTCCTCACAGAGGAAAAATGAAAGTCCAAGGAAGTTCCTGGAAATAGCCCCATTGCAGAGATCTTCTCCTCCTGAATCTACTGCAACTTGAATGGGAAAAAATGGACTTAGGATGCAGAAGTTATCGCTTAAGGAATATGCCCTTTGTTCCTTAGAAAAAGAGGCAAAATCCTTTAAAGAAGGCAAAAAAAACTCTTCAAAAGGGGAAATCACATCGGACCAGGGAAAAAGAGCTGATTAAGTGAAAAAGGGAAGCCACCCCCGATCGCCAGTCCTCGACATATCGGGTCGGAGGAAGGAACATGTGATATAACAAAGGGATCGGGCTGAGTGATATGCTGATTGCCGATATCAGCGGATCGCAATTGCCGATGCCACGAGGCAAAGGCGGGACCCCGCGACGCGTGATATGATGACCGCCGTTATCGGTGGATCGCAATCGGCGTTGGCATCGGTCATACCATATGGGAAACCCTGTGCCCATGCAGTACGCGATTGCGATATCGCAACATTGTGTCAGAGGAATGCGACGGGGTGGGTCGTGTATATATATGCGCCAATGCAACATGACCAGACCCGAAAGGGTTGAAAATGCCTTGGAATAATTATTTGAATTCCGCCATAAGGTTCTCCGTCGGAATTTCAGTGTTTTTAACGTATTTTCTAAATACAAAGGGAAGCCACGGAATGGGCATTGTGACTTGCGATAAGCGATTATGGGCGGACCCAATAGGAGTTTAGGGCATAATTCATAGTAATTGAAGTCCGATGAATAGTGTTTTCTGCAGATTTTTCCCATGTTTTACAACGCTTCTTTGTGTAAACATGGAACGACTGTTTCTAAGGATTTCAAGCGCCAATGGTTCCATTCTGTTACAGCACAGGTGGCCACTATCCCGAAGGAATTTAGCAATGATTGCAATGCTCAGAGAGGGGATTTGAGCAGACAAAGGCTGGAAGACAGAAAGCCCGAAAGGGAAAACAAACAGATAGCATCGATTGGCTTTAAAAGCCATGAATGTCAGAGATAAAAGTTTTTTGGTTGTTTGCTGAGGTTGTTGTTGGAGTTGTTGCTGAAACCGAGGAAAAAGTAGAGAGGGAAGCCAAAGCAAGAGGCTAAGGCAAAAGAGAGCAGTGCAAAAAAGGCAGTAGAAAAAAGAGAGTGCAGAAAGCAAAAGCAGAAGTGCATGCAACCAAGGGAGTCACTTGGGGTTCAAGTGAAAAGCCAAGAAGGCTGTAAACTGATAGAGAGCCGAAGAGCAAGAGCCAGAGCCAGAGCTGAAGAGCCACAGTTAGAGCCAAAAGCCAGAACCAAGAGCCAAGAGCCAGAGCCAAGAACCAGAGCTTCAAGAGCTAGGGGATAAAATGGTGTCTGAACCCACTTTTTCTATGTAAAACAACAAGAGTTAAGCCAAGAGCTTGTAAAAAGGACTTCTACCATAATCCAAGAGAGCCTAGTTGAGTTGACTAGAGCTCATGGAGATGTAGCCCAAGTGTTGTGGGTGAACTCCTAATTAAATTGTTGTTTCTGTGTGATTGTTTATTGCTGCATTATTTATTGTTATATATATATATATATATATATATATATATATATATATATATATATATATATATCAGTTTAAGCACATCAACTTATAGCAAAACAACATAAATTAAAGCATATAATCATTTAAAAACAAATACCAGCATACACCTATTATTAAGTATTTCTTAATTTGCATTGTTTAATCAATAAGACTTGGGAATATTTAAGCTTTGAAAGTGGGAGAGGTTCTTGTAAGTTGGACAAGAAGCCTAAGTGCCCCATTTTCAGATCAGGTGGTATCGGAGCCTAAGTTTGGTTAACCACACCTTTAAGAAGGTTATATCAGAATGCTTGATTGACAAAGCAAAGGCTGCTTGTCTGAAAGGTGTTGGAACAACAAGAGGCTGATTGTATGCTTGTTTTGCAGACTGAATATTTTTTTGAGTTTGCAAAGGTAAAGGGAAAGCTGTTGCTAGCTCAGTCCAAGAAGGACAAATAGGAAGAAGGGCTGAAGGCATTATTCTATCCCAAGGGCCTCAAGGCAATCCTTAAAGCACAAGAGGTTTGTTGCAAAAGGTTGCTGAAATAAGCTCTTTATTAACCTTGTTTGAAGTTCTTTATTCATTGGCATAATGACAACTTCCTCAAGTGTATCCTCGAATTCTTCCTTCTTCGTCACAAGACTCTTTGGTGGAGACTTGAAGCAGGACTTGTTTATCATGATGGAAAAGGTGAGAGAAATGTATGAGGATGGAAAAAAGAGTAGCATACTTAGAGAGCAGTTGAACTTCATGAAGGAAGAAAAGCAGATGCTTTCTGAAAAATTGCACGAAATGGAGAAAAGTTGATCTTTGTGGGCCTACACGTCAGCTCATATGGTCTATCCACCTCCTCATCCGTGGGGTCCTCAGATCGATGTGCTCAAGTACAATCTGCTAAGGCTGTAGTAGTGGTACCCGCTCTAGAGCAAAAGAGACTAAGATCATTCCATAGTTGAAGTTCTTCAACTTCCCCTCCTTTGATTTAGTAAGTTATTACTTCAAATTGACCAAGACACCTTGTTGGCTTAGGGGGTCCTGACCCAGGTTCAGAATTAGCTATGCCAACCAACAAAAACCTATAATAGTGGCCCTTTCGGCAACAACCCACGTAGAATAGGCTGCAGTCTCACCCGAAGCAGTATGGGGGGATGCAAGAACCAAGTTTCTGCATCCAGAGACTAGTGTGATGTCTTCTAGCGCCTCAGATTTGCCTTTGAATAGATCGATAATTTCTTAGGGCATGTTGCTGCAACTCTCTTAAAACAACCTTCAGACCTTCGCAAAGGTCTACGATCAGTCGTTGCGTACCTATAATAGTTGATTTTCCTACTTACATGCATCAGAGAGCAGTCCTAAATTAGTGTTCGCGCGGATTTACTTAGTCATTATTAAACATAAGAGAAATTACCAGAGTCTTTGCGAAAGTAGTTGAACATGCAATGCGTACATTACTAAGACTTATTCAAGAGAATCACTTAACATTCAATCAATATCTCATAAAACAATAATTTATTAGCAACATATAATATTAACAGAGATAAACAAAAATACTCATGAATTGTTCGGAAAACTGTCTTTATTGATCTTCAATTCAAGGTTACAGACTCAAACTTCCCTGCGCACACAGTTGTAGGGCTCCATGCACTCAGCTGTGGACTCTAACTAGGCCTCCACACACTCAACTATGGAATATATCTAGGCCTCAGCGCACTCAACTGCAGAGTCTTACTTTCCATATCTAAGCACAGGAAGTAGAGCCTTCCTACCCTAGCTCCTGTCTTAGAATCTTCAATCAATATAATTCTCTATCATTTCTCCGTCTTCCTCTCTACTACTGTCTTAGACTTTCTAAGACACACCTATTTATAGACTTTTCATACAATGCCATGGTCCGCGGACCATGGGTGAATCTCAAAACTGACTCATGACTTATCCAAAACAAGGGGCTGAGCCCCTTTGACTCTTATTCACCTACACGCTCCACATCCACAAATCATGGATACTTTACATTATTTACAAAATTGTACCAAAATTTGGGTTATCTTAACCCAAAACTAACCTAGGGGACCCCATCCCAATAGGCCCCCAACACAAAGATCATGACTCGCCCTTGAGTCACTCTATTGGCATCGTGATCTTACTGCAAAGATCCCCCAGCTCCACTTGGATTACTACGACTTCAACAACACTCTGTGCCACTTCCTGTTGAACCTCCTCGATCAATTTCTCAGTGGCTGGTCCTTCTATTGCCAACCTCATCATTTGCTATGTCTATTGTAGTCCCTTAAGCTTATCCTAAATGGAAGTCATGACCTAATAAGCCTCCTCCAACTAAGGCTATAACCTGGCCTTTAGTAAGGCCTCCTTCTTCTGCTCTTCCTCTACATGTGCAAGTAGATGTTTTCCCCTATAACTTGGCAAGGCATTGTGCTAGTGCTAAGGTGCGTGCAGTCACCCTGACCTCATCATATTGGCGATGCAGCTCCCTTACCTTTGTGTTTAGTGTCTACAGGTTCGGATCCTCATGCAGATTGGTCACTAGCTCCATAGCCTGCTCGAATAGTGCCGCACAATCAGTGACTGTGGCATCCAAGGTAGCCATGCCTTCCTTTATTGTGATTCCACGTTGCTCCCGGACCTCAAGTAGAGTCGTGGGCTGCAACTTCAACTGTAGCTCTGCAATCTTCATGTTGAACTCAAAAGTTACTTGTCAAACTTCTGCTCTGGCCTCACACACACCAGCAGCTAACTTTCTAATTTTGGCTTCTGGTTGTGCATCCTCTGAGATGTGAAGCTCAGGCACTGTCTTGCATGCCTCTACTACTGTTGACTCCAAACGTGAACTATACACCTGAAGTGCCTCCTTTTCCTTTAGAGCCTGTGTCTTTTCAACGAACATTTGTTCATTGTTGACTTTGTACTCACTTATGAGGTTGAGGGAACGCTGCTTCCTGGTTCTCAATTCATTTTCCACCCCCTTATGAAATGCATGGAGGGTTTCATTGGAGAGCACTGCTATATTCAGTCCTATGTCCTTGATTGTACTAAGTATAATACGATCGTAGGCGGACTCTGTGCAAATGGACCCGTCGGGGAACTGTATAGTTCTGAGACCCAGGGTCCTTACTATCTTTGCTTCTTGGCTTGTCTTGGCTACCAGGCTCGCTTGCTCCACGCTTGCTTGTCCAATGCCCACCTGTATTCTGCTTCTTTGGATGTGCAGCTTGTGCAGATCCTTTTGGACGCTCCCCAGAATGTGCATGTATTGCTGCTCAAACTGTTGCAACACTTTCGTCATTGTATCCCTGACTTTATCACTGATCTCATCAAGATTGCTTTCTATCAACACCATGGGATACACCTATGTTTTATTAGATTTCTTTTTTTTTCGTGCTCCACCCTTCTGCTCCTTGCCATGTCTTTTCAAAATAAATGAGGTGCTCTGCCCCTCATTATCGCCTTTTCCTTGGCCTGAAAGTTCTTCTTCCTCTGTCTCTGGCGAAGGTGACTTTTCATTTTTCTATGACTTGCATTATTCTTGTTCTTCCTACTCCTTAGTAGTGCGTTCTTTCTCTATGTGAGCCTTTTCTGCAGCTTCCTTCTTTCGCTGTTCTGCGAGGTTACACGCAGCTTGCTTAGTTTCCTCCTTTCTTTTCTACGCAACAAGACTTCCCGTGCCTGTGCTTGTCCCAACGTCTACTTCTAATGGGGCACACCAGTCTTCAGGCCATGATGCTACAACCTCCTGCACGTCCATTTCTGACACCAAATATGGCAACTAGTGCCATTTCTACTCAGGATCCTTCCGTGCATGGATATAGACTCTGTGGAAGTCAGCCTTGAATGTCGTGTAGGTTGAAAACTATGTGAACAAGGTTGGGGACAACCTCAGATGCTATTTGATGGCCATACAGGGATCCATTCCCATAAGAATCCAAAATATCTTTGTCTTTGCAATCCTCGCGGCATCCTTTGTGGACCATAAGGAAGTGAATTGCACTGCCTCTGGCAATCCTTCCTTGAGCGGAAGAAATTTTCTATCCTTCAGAAATCTCCATGCAATACGCACAATTGACAACAAAAACTAAGCGTAGTGGAACGGCTTGGTTTATTCCCAGGCAATGTACCTTGCCCAATTAAATTTCACGCCTTTCGCGCACTGCATGGCAAGGGAAACCACTTTAGATTTCAAAAAACAAAGCTGTAGTAAATGTCTTGGATGACCAACCTGAATTAATTTTTGGTCCTAAGGTAAACGGTAAATCAGTAGATGGAGGGGTCCCTCCTTTCTATGTAAGTCTGAACATTCATGATAAAGTACTTCATAATGCCATGTTTGATTCTGCTGCTTCTCATAACTTAATGCGTAAATCTATAATGGAAAAGTTGGACCTAGATATTACCAAGCCATACAAAGACTTATTCTCTTTTGACTCAAACCAGGTCAGATGTCTAGGATTGATCAAAGACTTATGTGTATCATTAGTTCAATACCCTGCTAAGACAATTTTAATGGATGTAGTGGTAGCTGACATACCACCAAAATATGGCATGTTGCTGTCTAGATCTTGGGGTGCAAAGCTCCAGGGATCTTTACAGTTGGACATGTCCTATGCTACCATTTCAGTATTTGGTCAGCCAAAGAGATTGTATCGAGAAACTCTAATGAAATATGTGGTAAGTAGTCAGGAGAAACCCCAGAATTTTCCCATCTACTCCATGCATTCTGACATGGACTCCTTCATCCTATACAATGCTGAAATTTATCCCCCAACTGATGTCAAGGCTTTAGCATTAGAACAAGAAAAAATCATAAATGAAAAATCTAGTGTTCAAACTCAAGAAATTTCTGAAATAATTGATATAACAGACACTCAAGAGAAACCAGATGAAACTAAAAATCCAGATTTCCCTAGTAAGCAAATTTCTAAGTCTCCTGATACTAACTGTGAACATGAGATCCTATGGTATTTAGAATTTGATGGATCAGTCAATAAACTAGGAGCAGGAGCAGGAATTTGGGTACACAATCTAGAAAATGATCATGCTGAAGGACATGCTTACAGGTTGAACTTTAAATGCACCAATAATATGGCTGAATATGAAGCCCTCTTGTTAGGACTTAAATTAATCAAGATTTTAGGGGCAGCCAGGGTATCGGTTTTGGGAGACTCTGATTTAGTCATTCAACAGATGAAAGGGAACTTCCTCATAAATGATCCCAGATTAAGATCTTATAGAGGATTAGCAATTGAAATACTCAATACATCTATGGAAACACAGCTTGCCAAAATTCCAAGAAAACATAACTTGCATGCTCACAGTTTGGCAACATTTGCCAGCACTTGTAAACTGCCATTTGAACCCAACCATCAGTTTACAACTGAGATTAGGCATAGGCCAACCATACCAGATAATGTAAAAAACTGGAAAGTGTTTGACAATGATACTCAAATTAACAATTTCTTGACCCTAAAAGAAGAATTTTCCAGCACTAATATAGACACGGACATTGTTTGTGAAGTTGACCAAATAGACAAAATCGAAATAGACATTGCAGCAGAAACTACAACATGAATACCACCCAACAAAATTTACCAAGGAAAATGTGCAAGATCTTGAAGAAATAGACATTGATGAGGCTATTGGAGGATAATGTGAAGTTATTGATTTAAAAGACAACTATTTGCCCATGGGATTAACTCCTTTGGAAGATTTCTTTGATTCTAATGATATTCCAAAGAAACCCAAAATGCAGCCTCTAAATGCAGACATTGAGGATTGTAACATAGGAACTGAAGAAAATCCTAAGATGATAAAACTATCCAAAACTCTGGCTCTTGACCAAAAGCTTAAATATGTTGAATTGTTCAAGGAATTCCAGGATGTTTTTGCATGGAGCTATGAAGATCTCAAATCTTATGACACCTCTGTGATTCAACATACAATACCCCTTAAACAAAATCAAAAACCATTCAAGCAAAAGCTCAGAAGGGTTAACCCTGTGCTACTCCCTTTAATTGAAAAAGAAGTCAAAAGAATGTATGAAGCAGGGATAATTGCACCTATCATGTTTTCAGAATGGGTGTCTAATTTAGTGCCCACTAGGAAGAAAACAGGAGAAATCAGATTGTGTGTTGATTTAAGGAATGTAAATAAGGTTTCTTTGAAAGACCACTACCCCTTACCTAAGATGGACCACATTTTACAAAGGATAGTAGGTGCCTCCAGGATCTCACTTTTGGATGGGTTCTCGGGCTTCAACCAGATTTTAGTTCATCCTGATGACCAGGAAAAGACTGCTTTTACGACACCATGGGGAACTTTAAAATGTGTCAAAATGCCATTTGGACTCAATAATGTAGGGGAAACCTTCCAACGTGCAATGGACATATCTTTTGCGAAAGAAATTCATGAATTTCTAGTCATATACTTAGATGATCTCACTGTATTTTCCAAATCAGATCATCTGAGACAAGTATTTTAACATGCAGAAAGTATGGTATTTCCTTGAATCCCAGGAAATCCTTGTTTAGTCTAGAGGAGGGAAAACTGTTAGGTCACATAATCTCCAAAGACGACATCAAAATTGATCCTGACAGAATAGAAGCCATTTTGCAAATACCCCATCCCAGAAATGTCAAAGAACTTCAAGTTTTCCTAGGAAAGATTAACTTTTTAAGAAGATTCATTCCTAATTTGGCTGAACTAATTAGATTGCTGAATAATATGCTGAAAAAGGATTCCAAGGTTAAATGGACAGTAGAAGCTAAACAAGCATTTGAAGAAATCAAAATGGCCTTGACCAAAACACCAGTCCTTACAAGCCCAAAATTCGACAGAGACTTCATAATATTTTCATTTGCATCTGAACATACTATTGCTGTTGTTTTACTACAGAAAGATGATCAAGGATGTGAAAAACCCATAGCCTTCTTTAGTAAAGCTCTCAGATGCACCGTTAAAATACCCAATCATGGAAAAACAGGCTTATGCACTTGTGAAAGCTGTCAAAGATTTCAGAGTCTACATATTATACTCTCATATAATAGCTTATGTGCCAAGAACTGTTGTCAAAGATATCCTGACCCAAGAGGGGATTGAAGGTAAGAGAGGTAAATGGATTGCTACTATATTAGAGTATGATATTGAAATAAAACCTACAAAACTTATAAAAGGACAGGGATTGGCTAAACTCATGACTGAAACCAATTACCAAGCCCTGGATATCAATGAACTGGATAATGAACAGGAGATGGCGACTCCAAAAATCAGTCAGGCCTTCTTAGAATCACCTTGGTATGCTGATATATGTTATGTATTATTAAACATGCAGGCTCCTCCAAGGTTATCCAAAACAAAGAAAAGGTTCTTAAAAATGAAAGCTTCCAAGTTTTGTATTTTAGATGGTGCTCCTTTTTGGAAAAATCATGAAGGTGTTCTATTAAATTGTCTAACAAAAGATGAAGCTGACAAGGTACTCAAAGAATTTCATGCAGGGGACTGTGGTGGACATATTTACTGGAAATCAACTGCTGACATAATTCTAAGGGCTGGATTTTACTGGCCAACCTTTTTTTCTGATGTCAAAAAGTTTTTCACTACTTGCCATAAATGTCAAATTTTTGAATGCAAGAGGAAACTTTTACCTCTACCCCTTAGACCAATTTCCACTGAGAGACCATTTCAACAATGGGGTTTAGATTTCATTGGAGAAATCCATCCTCCCTCTTCTAGCCAACATAAATGGATCCTGACTGCCACAGATTATTTTACCAAATGGATAGAAGCCATCCCTTGTAGACAAGCCAATGATTCAATGATCATACTCTTAGAAACCAACATCTTGTCTAGATTTGGTTGTCCTGAAAAAGTTATAACTGATAATGCTGCTGCTTTCAAATCCAAGAGAATGATCAGTTTCTGTCATAAGTACCACATCACCTTAGGCCATTCCACAACATATTACCCTCAAGGTAATGGTCTAGTTGAGTCCTCCAATAAAAGCCTGATCAATATTATTAAGAAAGTATAGGAAGAAAACAAGAAAAATTGGCATAAGAAACATATCAATGCACTATGGACGGACATATTAACTACCAAGAGATCCATTGGGACTAGCCCTTATGAGTTAGTCTATGGTATGGAGGCTATATTTCCTTCATCCTTGGGGGTCCTTGTAATGAAATTATTACAAGAAGCTCAGATGGAACCAAATGACATTCAGAGAAGAATAAATCAGACTATCCACTTACAGCAGACTAGAGAAGAGGTATATCAAAGATCCCAAGTGTTACAAGAAAAACTCAAGAAGATATTTGATAAGAGGACAAAGACAGAAGATTTTTTCATAGGAGACAAAGTTTTGAAATGGGATTCCAGAAGAGAGGATAAAGGAAAAGATGGGAAGTTTGACTTCCTGTGGAAGGGCCCTTTTATTATCCAGGCTTCACATGGTAACAATACTTACTTTCTGAAAAGCCTGGATGGTACAAAAGCAGAAGATGGACCAGTTAATTGTCGGATGCTGAAACATTATTTTGATCCATTGTTGATATATCCTGACTCTAACTTGTACATAGAAAAGTTCAGTTTCTGCATCTTTTTACAGCAATAAGAATAGGAAGGAATGGGCAGAAAGTTTTGACAAACAGTGAAGGAATTTTAGTATTTTTGTTTTCAGCTCAAGAGAAATGTATATATTTTACATAATCCTTTTGTATAGTTTTTCTACTTACAGCAAAGGAAGATTTCAGAGTCCTGCAAGAATTGTACATAAGGCCATCTGACCTGCTGTTCTTGACTTTTCACCAGGAAAAGCCATCCCCAAGTGGAGCCAGTGTTATGCTCCTATACCAATAGGTGTCATATTTCATGATTGACTTGATCAACTCTGTAATATGTTCATCCTTTCCCTGCTGTATAGGTTTCCATATTGTGAAAGATAAAAAAAAAAATAATAATAATTTAAAAAAATGTAAAGAGGGTATGCCCTAAAAGAAAAATCAAAGGGCAAAAAGAATAAGATGGTAAAAAAAATGAAAAAATGAACCCCAAACAAAAGACCAGGAAAGTGTGCAAGTTCAAAATGCCACTACTATTCTATCTTTGCAATAATCTGATTGTGTGTAGTTTGTTAACTCTTGCCACAGTTGATGAATGGCCAAACAGCTCAATCTTGGCTAGTTCATGTTTCAATTTCCTATTTTAGAGATAGAGAATAAAATCTGTCCAAACTATTCAATCTTGGCAGATAAATAGTTAGGTAGAGAAGCAAAGGAGCTCAACAGTTTAATCTGAGCCCTTGGAAGAAATAAGGGAAAACCTAGATAGGATTCCCATGAAAAGAAAAGAAAATTTGTGAGGGTTTGCCAGTCCAAGTGCACCCAAAGAAAAAGAAGAAAAAATGTTAGGTACAGTAGGCTGGGTAGGCAGTTTTGGTGTTGCAGAAAGAAACTTGTGACAGGTTTTGTCTCTCAGAATGTTAAAACTTACTTCTATCACAAGTATCATGGTAGGTGTCTGGATCCAGGTCAAGCAAAGCATAACTAACTCCCCTCAGACTTTTCCCAATCATTTACTTACTTCCCCAAGGATATTGTGATCTACTTAATATCCCTCTTAAATTACTCCATCTCATTTCATAAAAGGCCTAAATAAAACCACATTTTTACTTAGGCACAAAGCCACATTTCTTGTGTAAAACCCTTTTCATTCCCTTAGCCTAAGTTTCTTAACATTAGACTTAGCGCTTGCTTTCAATCATATTCATATTAACCAATAACTTTATTATAAAAATCCCTTGTATAAATTGCCCTTTCCCGTATATTATTAATATACTTAAAACCCCTATATTCTAATATCCCGCCCCGGTTTAGTTATAAACCATATCATTATGTAATTCAGGATTTAAGGGTTTATTTGAAACCTTTAAATAACCTAACCCGTTACGCAAAACCCAAGAGTTAATTAACATTTGGTTAATTAACAACTTAAACCAACCCCGACAACCAATAATATTACGCCCGATGTGATTAAAAAACATGGTTAGTGGATGGGCCCCCGTGCATTAAACCTCCGCCTTATTCATAACCTGTCCATCGCCAGATCTCAGCCCTCGCATCTGACGGTTGAGATCTATATTGCGACCCCCTCTGCCGCCAAAGTTTACCGCCCGGGGAAAGGGTGGTATTGCGCCCGTACCCAGGATGCGTGTCCACCTCCCGCCTTGTTCGCTGCCCCTCCGCCCAAAACCGCCTTAGCCCATAAGTGGTGCGGGGGGCAACCGCTTACCACCCTCCGCTTCGTGACAGGACGTCCCATCACTATGACGTCAGCCATGCAATAAATGCCAAAAAACTCAGCCAAACCAAAATTTCACTAAAAGCACAAGAAAAGGTCATTTTCGTCATTTTTCTCTGCGAGCAGTCTTCCATGCAAATCACGTCCGGTTGATTGCGCGAGCATACAGTCCACCACCCTACCAGAGAAACCACAACGATGCACTCTGCCATCGGTCATTTCAACCTACAATTGCACAATTCGTCTTCTTAAGCTAGGTATTTACCCATTCGACCAGTTACCTTGTAATTTCATTTTCCTCTGGGAATTTTACCAAAAAGAGCCAAGTTCAAGCTGAAAACAGTCAACAGTTGCCATACGAGAACACCAGAACTGCCGTTTAAGACCATTGTTTCCATAGAAGCCCGACCTCCAGTTTGAAAACACAAGAACCAAACATGGAAGCTCCCGTAGCCCTGAACATCGCGCCCCTCAATGCGCCTCATAAAGACCTGGATTGGTTACCCTTGGCTGACAGATATTTTCAAATAAAAGAGTTATCTGGTGATATGAACCATCTCTAGGAATTTTTCCGAATTAGGAATAGTCATCTGAGCAACTCTGATATATATGGAATATGGGAATCTAATCTTCCCAGGTATTACCTTCCCTCAGTCAATGTGTTCCCAGATATTATTCACCATTGCTGTGCCAACTATGACCCTGTCAGTAAAGCAGTTATGACCCCCTCCCAAACTGTTCTCTTTTATATAACTGTTGAATCTATCAATGAGATGTTACACTTCCATCCCACTCAGCCCCTTGCTCCTCTGTCCATGGGATTTTTGGTTGAGCAAGGATCTCAATTGCCCAATTCAGAAATAACCCAGATTGCTCAATTATTCATGAACCAGATTGCCGGCCCCAAGGCCCACCTCCCTATGTGCATTCCTGGTTTATTGAAATAGGTAGGCTTGTTCTTGACATGATATCCTTTATCTTGGGATGCAAAACTAGTGAATTTGTTGATGAGACCATCTTAGTTATGTTGTCAATGTTTACTCCAGGACAGCCCCCTGCTGTCAAGTATCATTATGCCTCTTTCATTGCCAATAAAATCAATGAGCAATTCATAAATCTGGACAGAGAAGGAGTCTTCAAGTACACCTCATTCATATACCACCTTCTGCTATATTATCAGCCAGACATCGTTTCATTTCCCATCAGGAAATTGGATTCCAAAGGAGAGCGGAGGTCTGTGATCTTTTGGACCTCGGTCTTTCACAATGTTTGTGAATCCCCTTATACCTACTATGAATTCATTGACTTGTTTTTACATCCAACCTCCACTCTATTGATAGGAGCTCCTCCTCCTAGGCTCTCTAGTGATATAAAGAAGATTTTACAGCTTTCAAGACAATACAAGATAGGTGACTGGTACCTCTACCAAAATCATATGGAAATCAAAATATATGGCTGTGAACTGTGCCCTTTCAAGTTGCTCAAATATGTGCCCATGAGACTATTTGCACTGGAGTATTTCAGGCAGCTTATCAATGCAGATTTAACCCACTTTTGCAATACAAAGAAAAAGGCTCAGCTGAGAATAAAAAACCAGTTAGGCCCTTTTATCATCCATAAGAGGGAGGCATGGGAAGATGCTGATAAGATATTAGGGGAAGACCTTAAATTGAAGAAAAGTTTCTGGTGGGTGCCATATGACCCAAATAGCTTTATAAATGACAGAAAAGTAAGAAACAAGCTATCAGCTTATACACATCATAGGATCCCTGAAATTGAACAATTTGCTAATCATGATGAATGGGTAGAGGGTACATTAATAGAAGAAATTACTGAACAAGAAAAGATGGACCAAGATATGAAATATCTTGAAAAGACCCTTGACCTGGACTCTTTTGGATAGGTATCTTTCAATCTGCCTCAGCAAACAGGAGTTGGTACATCCTCCGCTGGAACTTCTCAGCAACCTGTACAAGAAACCAGCACACTAGTTATAGGGACTTCAAAGGGCAAAGAAGTGGTAGATACAGAACATCCTATAATGGCAGACCAGCCAGCAATGTCCAAAGAACAGGAGCAAGTATAAATTCCTCCTACCCAATCTAAAGCACCAGAGATACCAGCATTTCAAACTCCTCTAAATGAGGAAAAAGGCAAGAAAAGAGACAAAGAAGAGGCCACACCTATCAGTGGACCTGCAGAACAGCCAGGTGCAAAGAGGCAAAGATTGAATCCTCTATCCGAGGATGAAATTATTGAGGAAACCACTGACAGTCTAAGAGGTGAGAGGGTAACCAGCCAGCAGACTTCCCCAATGATAGAGACATCAACTAGCTCACACAGGCAGGAGCTAGAAAGGTAGCAAAGTGTGGAAGTTTCATCCACTAGGCCACAAAGCAAACAGGCCTCAGACATCAAAAGGGCATTTACTGAGATAAAGGCCAGGAACGATCCACTAAGGCTTCAAATTTACAACTAGTATCTTAAGATGGCCCCCACAAAGCAGCAAAGATTAATGTCAACATATGACATAAAAGAAGGAAAGATGATAATGAGTTACTTTAAGCCCAAGGTGCAGCAACCACAATTAGCAACTGGTTACTTCAGGACAAATCTGGAGGTCTTGGCCAGGGATATTCATCCAATAGACCAGATTGAGCTTCATAAACATACTGGAGAGATGGTATAATCCACACTGACTGATAAATCTATGTTAGCTCATAAATTACAAAACTCCTTGAATAATACCTCTGCTCAGTTAGATTTGGGGAAAGCTTCTTCTCTAGCAAAGGACAACAAGATCAAATCCTTGGAAGAAATTATCATTGAATTGGGACATAATCCCAAAGATGCCAAAGGCATAAAGGCACCAATGAAGAAGAAAGAACAGGACATTTCCACCCTCAGAAAACAGCTGAAACTGCCTCCTTCTATGCATCCACAGACTGCAGAAGTTGTACAACAGAAATCTGAAGAGGACATGATGGACCTGATCATGAGACTGAATGAGAGATTGAGTGAGACAGAGTAGGCATTGGAGAAAACTCTACAAGAAAAGCAGGGGGAGTCTACCTCCCAGCCACCTAAAGTAGTTCCAACAGTCACTACTGCCCCCTCCACACTTATAACAACATTGCCTCCCACTGCCCTAGCATCAACAATAGAGATCATCACAGGTACCTTAGCAACAGCAAAAACACCAGGCATCAGTACTACTATGACGACAGAACAGCTGATAAAAGCCATGGAAGAATTAAAGCTGCAAGTATCAGAATTGAAACTGATCAAAGAGCAATTGGCAAAGGTGGAAAAGAATTATGATAAATCCAAAATGAATGTGGAAGAAAAAACAAGGGAGGTCAAAACATTAGAGAACAAGGTGAGAGCATTAGAAAAGGATCTCTCTCTGGATAAACCTCTGGCAGAAATCAGAGGAATTTTGTGGACCAACATCAATCAATCCCTTTGTAATGTATGGAGATCTATCTAAGTCATTTATGAGCAGATTGACCTAGTAATAGCGGCCCAAGTGGAGATTCAAAAGGCAAGGGCTTTATTGGGACAAATGCTTGAACAAGCTAACCGACTAATACATTTTTTAAACACCAAGACCAGTGAAGAACTGGAGGCACTGGAAATCAGAGACAGAACATGCACCATTCTAGAAATCAAGAGAGTTCTAACCATGAGAACTTTGATGCAAAATTTGGAAAGGAGATGCCAGGACATGCAGGTGGAGATTGATTCTTTCATAGAAAAGTTTACAATCCTGCATAAAAAAGGTTTGCCAAGTCCTTTGGGGAGTAATGATCGTCTGATGAGACATGTAGATTACACGCACAAGTTGAATAAATATGCTGCTGATCAAGTTAATACATCATCAAGTACTTCAGGAGAGAAGGCACTTCCATCTGGCCAAGCCCTATACGACAGCCTGGAAAATTTATTCTACATTGAGCACGAGGTAGAGCATCTGTTCACCATCCCACCTAATTTCTTCAGATACACAGAGACTGACGAAACTTTGAGGAAGCTTCAGAGACATAAATTACTAGGACCGTAGTGGTGGCAAAGTATGTTAGAGATTCTATAAACTTATCTTTGGTCAATTGAAAATTTTGGACCATCTACTATAATGCGGAGAACAGAAATGAATCAGAGTCATGCGGGTCAAAGCGCATCACATCAGGCTCAAAGAAAGTTCGGCCAAAGTGGAATAACCAACACAGAGTATCAGTGGAAGATGATCGTAAATTGACTCACAGCACCTACCTCCGGTACATCTCATAAAGATGGAACAGCCAACACAACATCAATTTATTACATCAATTTATTGTTCCCCTGTTTTCGAGACTGTCTGTCTCTATCTTTGTAAAATGCATTAATCATCACCAGATATTATTTCTATCAGATATTTTGTAAGATATTTGATATTTTTGTATAAATACCCCCCAGATGAAGTATTTGGGGTTGGTTGGTGCGTGTTCATAGTCTTTGACTGTAATACTGAAGTTTTCTGGAATAAAAGGCTGTTGGAACCATTTGTTGTCTGGCTTACTGGATAAGGAATTGATGCTAAGGACCATGTTACAGAATTCTTGAATCATCTTATGGATCAATAAGTTCTTTCTAACTTGTGTTTTACAGTTTCTTTGTTTTCTATATCATCTATGTTTCATGATCTAAATAGTAGAGAGAAAGAATAATTCAGAATTTGCTTGATTGCACTCTGTCTTCAATCTTTATTATTTTCTGTGTTTTCTTCAGAATTAGAATAAACAGTGAATTCTTAATTGCTCATGTTTCCCCTGATTCTTTCATCTTGAATATTTGCTAAGGAATTCTTAATTGCTCCTTAACAGTAATCATCCATTTTCCCTCTGTCAAATATGATGAAGGATTCTTAACTACCCTTCACCCAATTGATTCCATTCCATCTGACTCCAGCGTATAAATTGTTCCATATTTGAGTACCTTGCTCTGTGATACCTCCTCTAATAAGAAACCTAATCCAGGAAGCTATCCTTCTTTGACTCCATCATGCCCAATGGACTGAAACTCTTCAGTTTTACCTCACTGTTCTATTGAATCTCCATCCCTCCAACCAAAACTCAAAACAAAACCCTTGTACTTCATAGCTAGCCTAATATATCTCAAAACAAAGCTAAATTATAAAGAGAGAGCCCTCTCTGGATGCAGATTGGCTAGAATCTGTATCTAAAAGGTTGCTCTGTGGTTACCTCAGCCGTATTCCCTTTCTTACAACTTTTGGGAACAACCTGAGTGATAACACCTTCCAAAAATCAATCTTCCTCGAACTCCATCAGCTGCGCGAACCGTTCCTTCAAGGCCTCACGATTTTCCATATTTGTCAGAGCTTCTGTTGGGACTCAGAAATGTCATATTTTCATCCACCTTTTTCTTCACTATTCCTTACATTTCATCATCCCATTAACCTTTTATCATATCATTTTCATAAATACATTTGGGTTTCACCTTCTTATTTTCCATTTTATTCATTTTCGTATTACAAGTGAATTTATGATTAGATATTAGAAAATATACATATTTTTATATATATCTCAAGAATATGTGAGTTTTGTGATGTGTAGGAAATATGTGAAGAATTAATATCTCCTCCACCATATTAAGGAGATAGTTATGCAAGCCTATTTCTAAGGAGAAAAGCATGGAGGATTTGGTTGGCATATCTTATCCAATTCCTAAGGAGAAAAGCATGGAGGATTTGGTTGGCATATCTTATCCAATTCCTAAGGAGAAGATCATGGAGGATTTGGTTGGCATATCTTATCCAAGATATGTGAGAGATTTATTGAGAGATTTGTGGGATCATATTTTGTAATAATGGGAAAGTAGTTAAAAATGCTTGAGAGATTTGTGGGATCATATTTTGTAATAATGGGAAATTAGATTAGGGGATGATCATTATGAGTTGTTACTCATGCCATTGTATAAATAGGAGTACAATCTCCTCCATTTGTAATCTGGAAGTTTTTGTAATCTTAGAATTTTGGAATAAAGGATCATACTTCAATTTTGCTTCTACATCTGAGTCTCCATTGAAGTGGTGTGCTTGTGGAGTTATGGAGGACCCCCATGGCCTCACTTGCATGCTTATTTGTTTATAATTTACTTTATGTTTTTGTTTGATTTCAACTTTCAAGTTTTCTTAAATGTTCTAATATTGGAAGGATCTTATTTGAAGGTGTTCTTGTAAGAGAACCGTAAGATCTTAGACAATTATTAGATCTAGGTTTATTTCATTTCAGCTTTTAATTTCTTATTAGATGTTCTAATGTTGGAAGAGATCTTAATGAATATGTTCCTGTAAGGGGACTTTAAGATCTTGGACAAATTAGGAATCTTTCTAGATCTATATATTTTAGATAAGTACTTCTAAGTTTACCTTCTCGGGTTGACATTAAATTAAACTCTAATTTGCATCCTCATTTTAGACCACACAGCTTCTATGTGTAGACTAGGCACAATTTACTCCATCAACATTACATCTTCGAGCCCATATACTAATCTGAACGACATTTGCCATGTCAGCTTATTACAAGTAGTCTTGTAAGCCCATATTACTGTAGGTAAGCGCATATCCCAGTGATTCCGCTGTGCGTTACAAATCTTTGTCAGTGCATTCTCCAAAATCTTATTAAAGGCTTCCACTATTCCATTTGCCTGCAGGTGGTATGACGTACTCTTCTGATGGTAGACCTAGAATTGTTCAGTCAACACGCTGACCGTTTCGTTCAGAAAGTGCATACCCCTGTCACTCATTAATACTTTCGGGCAACCAAATCTGGTTAAGACATACTCAAACAATAATTTTTCTTCCGTAGCCCCTGTACAATATTTAACTGATTGTGCCTCCACCCATCTAGTGAGATATTTCGTCACGATGATAATATAGCGCACACCCGTTTTCTTTCCAGGGGGTTGAATTGGCCCAACAAAATAAATCACCCACTTCTCAAAGGGCTGCAAAGATACTTGAGGATGTAGTGGTAAATCATCTTTTCGCGATGGTCTGCCAGTTCTTTGACATGTATCACATGCCTTACAATATGCCTTAAAATCCTTGTGCAATTTGGCCACCATAGACCTGCGCGCAAAATCTTCTGCGCAGTTGCCTTTCCTGCATAATGGTCTCCCGCAGCTCCCCCATGAGCTTCAGCAAGAATTCTATCCCGCTCAAAGTCCGGCACATATCTTCGCAATATTTCATCTGCACCCATCTTATATAAATGTCCCGCAATGACTAAAAAATCGGCTGCGCGCACTACTAATTCCTTCTTCTGCTGGCTTGTATATCCTTCTGGTGCCATCCATGTAGTCAATAAGTGAATAATCTTCTGTTGGCTTGTATATCCTTCTGGTGCCATCCAGGTAGTCAATAAGTGAATAATGTCTGCAAGATGATCATTTGATACACACACCGCAAAGAGTTGCGCATCCGGAAACCCTTCCTCCAGATTATTAGGCTCCTCTCCTGTTTCGATCCGCGACAGGTGGTCAAGTCCCGCATTTAACCTCCCTGGCTTCACAATGATTCTAAAGTCATACTGATCAGGTGCTCATGTCCTAAGTGTCGTAAAATGCTCAAAATTTAAAGTGCTTAGAACTAGTTCAAAGTTGAATGACTAGAAAGTTCTCATCTTCCCGATTCCGGCATCGCAAACGGTTCGAAAAACGGTCGCCGTATGAGGAAGTTATGGCAAAAAGAAGAATTTGTCCATAACATTAGAAATTTTAATTTTTCAAAAAAAAATTAATTAAAAAAGGAATATTCCGCCTGGCACGAAATCCGAGGCAACCACCAAACATTAAATGTAACTGCAGTTAATTTGGCGGAATTTTGGCAAGAGCGCCAAATTTGGCGGACCCGCCATAATTGGCGGAGCTATCTGGAGTTAACTAAAGTTAGCTGGAGTTTTTCTAGGGAAAAACTAGAGAAACTTTAAATGGCCATAACTTTGGTTAGGAAAGTCGGTTTTGGACGAATTTTTTTTTGATTTTGGGTATTTTCAACCTTCTGAAGCCATTGGTGTAGGTATTACAGCCATTTGAGGTCATTTTCAGGTGTTTTAGCTTCGTGGAAGTTCCAGGAGCCACAAGGGCCAAATCAGTTTGGGAGCTGCATTGGGAATTGTGCAGCCAGTGAATGTGGAACGAAGGTCATTCCTGAAGTTTTCCAGCCTTCTGAATCCATTTCTGCAGCTCGTTTTTCCTTTTGAGGCATTCTTCTCACTGTTTAGCTTCAGGGAAGCTTTCAGGGCCACCAGGGCCATTTCAGTGCAGGAGTTGTTTGGGGGCTCTGTTCATCTGTTTTTGGTGATTCAAAAGCCTATGTCTACTATTTTCAACCTTCTGAGTCTAATGGAAGAGGTTTTAGAACCAATTGAGGTCATCTTCACCTCGAAATTCTCCATTCAAGTTTAAAGGGCCACTAGGGCCAATTGGGGAAAGTACTGTATAAGGTACAAAATTCACTGTTTAGTTTTTGGGAAAGAGCATGTTTGGCTAATTCCTATCTTCTGATTCTGTATTTATAGTCAGATCTGTCCTTTGAGACACCCATATTCTTGTATTATCCTTTGTAGCAATTTTAATACAAGAGGACAAGCCTAGTTGGAGAGGTTTGGTCCAACAGATGTAGCCCAGAGGGGGGGGTGAATTGCTTTATCATTTTGATGTCTTTATTTGTTGAAGATGATATGCTAAACAAAACTGATATAAAGTATTAAACAACAAATAAATATAACTTGCATACACACATAATCACTTATTCAGCTACATAAAGTTACTTGTCTTATTCCACAAGACCTTAACCTTCAAGTATGTGTATGTCAAAGACTTCTAAGTGTTTACTTTGTTATTTCTTTAGGCAGAGCCTGTAGAGGACCAGGTAGCCTCTGGAACTCATCCTCTTTTTAGAGGTAACATGTCCGATGAATGCCCCTACAGTCTATCTCTGTATAACAAATAAGAAGTTTATACATTTTTAGAGGTCATTTGGAGTGTCTAGCTCACAGTTGAAATTATTGGAAATGGATACCTTGCACCCTTAAACAAGTACATTCCATTTTCAGATCACATACTCCTGAAATAATAGCAACCATATGCAGATATTCCCCCCAACACAGGCTTGTTGACTAAGTATTTCAAGGTAGAATGATCTGTGCACATCTTGAAATGCCCTCCTAACAGATAATTCCTAAATTTTTGCAGCGCGTACACCATGGCCAATGCTTCGCGCTCCATCGTTGAATAATTTTTCTCAGCCATCGATAAATTCCTACTTGCGAAGGTTATAAGATGGTCCATTTCTCCTTCACGAGCCTGTGTTAGCACTGCACCCAAAGCAATGCAAGAGGCATCCATATGTACATGAAACTCCTTTTTCCAATCAAGGAATATCAAGATCAGTGTAGTGACGATCTTTTCTTTCAACACATCTAAGATGCGCTGGCATTCTTCGTTCCAACAGAATGTTGCTTCCTTCTTTAGTAGTTTCTCCATGGGCGCAGTAATTTGAGCATAAGCTTTGATAATTTTTCTATAGTATCCCATATGTCCCAACGTCGTGTGCAACTGCTTGATGTTCCTAGGGGCCTCCAAATTCACAATTACCGCAATCTTTGTGGGGTCCATCATGAATCCTTGGTTGCACACAACATGACCCAGAAAGATCCCAAAAGGAACACAGAATATGCATTTTTTCAAATTTAGCACAATATGGTATCTGTGACATGTATCCAACATCAGGCGCAGACTTGCTATGTGGTGCTTCACTAATCCAAACACTATCCAGTCATCAAAGTATACTTCCAGAAACTTATGAATGAACTCTTTGAACACTGCTATGACTACGTGGGAAAATATCACAGGTGCATTCTGTTGTGGCCACCAACAACCTCCCTCCTTCTTTAGTATTAGCAATAACACTAAACAAGTGGGGACCCTTAGTAAAAAATTCAAAAAATTTTATAATTTTTTTTTGTATTATACTCCTTAAAAATACATCGCACGGAGAAGAGTAAAACATTTCTTTATGAGCACAATAAAAAACTGCGAAAAAGCGATGCGAAATTCATCACATCGCATACATTAAGAAGCACCCATAAATGAAGATCTTAAGAAATCTCCGATGGCCGATATGCGACATCGCATATCGCAACATCGCATAAACAACACATAATAACTTAACAAATTGCAACGATCTGCGATCTGCGATCTTGCGATAAACGCGATGCTGCGATCTTGTGACAACGCGATAATGCGATTCTAGGATAAACTGATCAGGAAACTCTGCGATGACACATCTTGATAATGCGATCCGCGATGCTGTGATGCGAGTCACAGAAATCACCCATCGCAAATTTTCCTCGGCTCAGCATTCAAGAAAAGTTGTCCCTAATCCAAAAATTGGGCGCGCGCCTTAAAGCAAATTAATGAATGTACGCCAAAGTATTCATGAAGGACAGTTTTGTGTTTTTTGAAGAATTAGTTCACTATGGGTGTCATTATTTTATACATTCGTAGAGCTTAGAGATTTCGTGTCAAAATTTATTATCATTACTCTTTTCCTTTGCGTGAACTGCAAGAATGAAAAACAGGAAACAACATGAAGCAATGTGCAGGAAACATCTAAGGAAAAAGGGAAAGCGTCAATGCTCGGAGAACAGAGAAGAGATGTCCTCATAAACGGATATCGCATGCAACAGAAATGCAGATTTCAGAGTATTACTGAACAGATGCTGATATCAATAGGCGATTCGACACTCAAGGTCCAAAGCTCACAAAAGCAGCATGTTTACAAAATTTTGAAGCTTATTCCCGGTAAAGGAAAAAGCGCTAAAGGCGGAAAACGCACCAGAAAGGCCCGGATCAAAGAATGGAGGCAGTTTTCGATGCGCGATTCGCTAAGAAAATTGTTCAGAAAGCAAAGTCCCTAACTTGCTTAGTCATCCACGAGTCCGGAAACCGAGATAGCAAAAGCAGAAGCAATTTGAGAGAAATTTGGGTTGTTACCAAGTATATACGCAGTAAATTCACCCAGCCAGAGGATGATTCCCAAAAATATCTTCTAGTTTACTAAAAAAGTGGCGCCAGCTCTTGCCATTTCTATTTGCGTAGCTCAAGAAAAAGCAGAAAACAACCAGCCGACTCTTCCCAGGCAAATGTTGAATGCTCACAACATTAAGGAGCAAATGCAGAAATAATTAGGAATTAGATTCAATTTTTAGAAATAAGTTTGTTTAGATAAAGGGCGGTCATTTAAACCGTATCCTAAATTTATGTAATTAAGTTATTTAGTTAGCAATATTTAAACCCTTCTCATGCATTTAGAGAAGGGTCCAGAAATTTGTCAAAAACTTGTCCTCAGAACATGCACTTTTGCACCCTTAGAGGAGGTTTTGGTGAATGAATGGATCAAGGTTTATTGATGTTTGCATTTGATATCTGCTACTGATGTTGCACTTCTGTACTCTTGGTAGATATTAGAACAAGGAGAGATAAATCATTGTTGCTTGAAGCTTATGAGTAGGACCAGTCATAAATGGTACTTTTATCTCTTGACCATTTCTGCTTATATTCTTTAAAGTGATATACAGTTTTTAGTTGTTTATATGTTATTGCATGAATGTTTGAGTTACCATTTGGCACTTTTGTACGGTGGAGCCATTTATTTATGTTTGATATATGAATAACTTATTATGCGATATGCTATTCACAACTGTTTTGCCTAACTTTTTATGCAAAGTGGTTCATCTTAATTGATTTCCATTCTTATGATAGCTGAATGATCTTTATTACCAGTTATTATTTGAAATCTCTTTAGATCTCATAATAGAAGAAATACATCCCGGGTTAGCATAGATTAGATGTGTTGTTTTCATTAGATTACAATAGCATAGAATTAGATTAAAGTAGCTTAGATTAGAACTCTTAGATCAACATCATCCAACTCTGCACACACACACACCCTTAGATTGGGAAACTGGTCCCATTATCCCCAGTCGGACCCACTATACCAAACAGATAAGGAGCTGCCAACCAAGGTCCGGACCAGGCGGGTATCCCCCTTGTTGTCGACCCGATTTTCGGGGCCTCAACATATTTGGCGCTAGAAGGAGGGCCTGAACTATGAATGGCACCTAAATCAAAATCTAAATACCATTCTGAGAGTAAATCGCCCTCATCATCTCCCCCGACTTCTCCAGTATATTTAAATCCAGATTCAGAAGTCGCTCGAGTATCAATTGCTGCTACACACCCTGATATTTCAGACCAATCTACCATTAAACCTCCTGGAGTTGAATCTCTGTTTCACAAACTTCAGGGATTTTCCATTTCTCCTCAGAGGTCTGATAAATCTCAAAGTAGTGTGACTTCGCAGTACAATCCTGCTCATCCCCTAACCAGGTTAAAGAGTGAAAAATTTGGCATCCAGCCAACTGAGTTGCCTCTTCCCACCAGGAAAAGAGCGAGGAAATCACCACAAGAGTCTGACAGTGAGACTCTTTCGTCTACATCGCCCGTTTCAACTACCTCACTGCGAAGTCAACCACCCACACCTCCATTCCAAACCATCATCCATCCATCTACCGGAACTCCCACAATCCCTCTTCAATCATCTACAATCATAGTATCCTCATCTTCCTAGCCACAGAGATCATCTGCTGCACTTTTCTCTACTAGCAGCTCAACAATGGCCCAGTCTCCATGGAACAACCCTGGGGCAGTTTTAATGCCTGCGCCCTTGAGTCAAATACCGGCCCATCCTGAGAAATGGCTGCCCAAATTCAATCCAGAAGCAGGCATGCTAGCAGAAGAACACATAAACAATTTCATGCTTTCTATCAATCTCAACGGAGTTACTAATGAAGATGCTGTTGTTCGGATTTTTCCCTATACACTGCAAGGGACAGCCGGGTCATGGTATTTTTCATTACCCTCCGGGTCTATCACAAGTTGGGATATCTTCCAGAATCAATTCCTTATCAATTTTGGTGATGACAAATCAACGACAACATTAATCAATGACCTATCCAATCTTAAGGCCCAAGCTAAAGAACCTATCAAAGATTTCGATTTACGGTTCAATAAAATTCTCAACAAAATTCCCACTGCTTCCCAACCCAGCGAAGAAGTACGATGTGAATGGTATATTACTGCTTTACCATCAAACATAGCAATCTTCGTGGATAGAGCAAATAAAACAACCTTAGTTGAAAACATGACAGAGGCGATAGCAGTAGAGAAACGCGTAATAACCCTGGAAAAGAGATTCGCGATAGAAGAACGCAAGTCTAAAAAAGTCACCTTCAAGGAAGACTCCAAGAAGAAACAAACAAAAGACCCTTTCGATTTGGAAGGATTGCAAAAAGTATTAAAGACCATGTCTAATGAGATGGTGGACATAAAAAAACAAGTAGCAGAAACTTCTTTAAAAAAGCCCTACAGAGCTTTTAAAAGAGGTCCTTCAACGGATGCAAAACCACCCAATGCCATCTCCAATGCTGAAACTGAGGAAGAGGAAGAAGAAGAAAGTGCCACTAAAGGACAGACCGATGACGAAGAAGTTGTGGAATTACAAGGAATGTGGGATTTCATCCTCCCACAAGAAGAATATCAAGAAGTATTTCCGGTTAGCACACGAAGCAAAAATCAGCTTGATCCTCCCCAAACTACCCCTAAGCAAAAGAGCGCAAGCCCTACAACAAAAGATAAAGTCGCAACAAAGAAAACAACCACTAAAGCGACTCAATCTAGCCCAGTCCAAGCAGATCAAACAACTCCATCAAAAACACTGATAGTGTCAGATGAAATGGAGTACAATATTATTGATGACATGAAAAAGACTAGGGCTAATATTACCCTTTATGAATTGAGCAAATTGAAGCATCAACAGAAGATAATGATGAAAGAATTACATGCCGTGCCTATTGTACTTTTGCCTACCGCTGTACTCTCTCAAGCTTCCCACAACATGGGAAGACCTCCAACTAACGCGATCAATAAGATTGATCCAAATGATATCGCCTTGATTGGAGGAAGATCAAGATCTCACACTCCCCCGTTTCTTCTCACTTATGAAATTTTCAATAAAAATGTGCACAATTGTTTGGTATATTCCGGTGCTTCATCGAATATTTTACCCAGATCAATATGTGCTAAGTTAAATGTTCAACCACAAAAATCTGCAGTGCGCATAGTTCAGCTTGATCGATCTCAAGTCGAAGTGATTGGTGAAATTAATCAAGTAACCATAAGATTGTCATCTAACCCAAAGGTATGTCAGGTTATTGACATTCTAGTGGCTGATATCCCATAATTCTATGGCTTAATTCTTAGCAGGGATTGGTCCGAGAAACTCCATGGATACTTTGCAACCAACTGGTTGCACATGTGGTTACCCTACAACGGTAAACTGAATCAAATAAAGGTTGAACGAGAGTTACACCAGAAGTACATAGTAACAGAATTAGAGGGAGAAAATGAAGCAGTATCATATAACAACAATATCATAGGCAATTACTCAGTGGATTCTTTTCTCGGTAATTTCAATGCTCACACATCACCTTACTTAGAAAATTCAGTTTTGTCCCAAGTCGAAATTTTTTCCCAAACTGATAGTTCAAAGTGTGTTAATTTTGTAGATAAACCTGTAAATACATCTTTGTTTTGGAAATTATATTTCGATGGCTCTAAATCTAACGAAGGAGTAGGAGCAGGATGTGTTCTGATTAGTCCAGAAGGAAATAAGACCATGCTTACGTGCAGACTCGAATTCAATTGCACAAACATTACAACAGAATATGAGGCCTTGGTGCAAGGCCTATACAAAGCAATCGGGTTAAACGTCAAGTATCTTCAAGTATTCGGAGACTCTGAGATTATCGTCAAACAGGTACGTAACACTGTACATTGCCTATCAGGTCATTTAAAACACTATCAATCTTTAGTACAAGATCTGACTGAGCATTTCATAGGATTTAATATTTCTTCAATCCCGAGACTCCAAAACGCAAGCACAGAACTTTTGGCTAACGTAGCCTCTAGGCTTATTCCCTCCGAAGATTTTAGTCCAGATAGATTCTCAATAGAATTAATCTTTAGACCGTCCATCCCTGACAACATTACAAATTGGAGAGTATTCAATGACGATCCTGATATTGTAAATTTCCTCACTTCTGAAGGATCCTACTCCAATCAGATAATTGACGAAGACCATCACGATCGACAAATACAACAAAATAGCACTGATAATGCTATACCTAAATTGGTGGTTAAGTTAGAAGACTTATACGATTTGAAAAATCGGTTTAAAAGGTCTACCAATTCAAAGCTCTACAGTCCAACTCTGAACTACGAATTAGTAAACCTAGGAACTGATGATAAACCACAAAACGTTAATCTAGGCATCGGCCTAGTCTCTGAAGAAAAACTAGAGTATATTCGTCTTTTGAGACAATATAAATTTTTATTTGCCTGGAATTACGATGAGCTGAAGACGTACGACACTTCTATCATTCAGCATACTATTCCTATGATTGACAACGAAAAACCTGTCCAACAGAAACTGAGAAAGATCCACCCCAATTTAGAAAATCAGATAAAAACTGAGCTAAATAAGTTATTAAAAGCCAGAATAATTTTCCCCGTTAGACATTCCAAATGGGTCTCCAATATGGTACCCGTTAGAAAGAAAAACAAAGATATTAGAATCTGTATCGATTTTCGGAATCTTAACAAAGCCTGTCAAAAAGACAATTTTCCTCTTCCACCTATGGAACATATATTACAAGCAGTAGCAGGCTCAGAACTGATGTCTTTTTTGGACGGATTTTCAGGATATAATCAAGTGCTGGTGCATCCCGATGATCAGTTGAAAACCACATTCAGAACTAAATGGGGCACATATGCATATCGGAAGATGCCATTTGGTTTGATTAATGCCAGCGCTACATTTCAAAGAGCCATGGACATCGCATTTAAGGGTTTAGTCAATAAATCTGTAGTAATTTATTTGGATGATATAACAGTGTACTCCAAGAAGCGAAGCGACCATCTCAAAGATTTAAAATAAATCTTTCAATGATGTTTAAGGTATGGGATTTCACTTAACCCAAAGAAATCTTTTTTCGCATTAAGTGAAGGAAAACTTCTAGGATTCATAGTGTCAAATTCCGGTATTCACATTGATCCTGACAGAATCAAAGAAATCTCTGAAATATCTCTACCTCATAATAAAAAAGCCATGCAATCTTTCCTTGGTCAAATCAATTTTGTAAAGAGATTTGTCCCAGATTTTTCACGAATTGTGTCTCCTTTGCAAACCATGATTAAAAAGAATTCAAATTTTAAATGGGGTCAAGATGAACATGAAGCATTCAACCTGATCAAACAAGCTATTATTAATGCTCCATCTTTAGCAACCCCGAATTTTTCAGAATCTTTTGTTTTATACACATTTGCCTCAGAGAAATCATATGCTGCGATTCTAACTCAAGCAAATCAAGAAAAATCGGAAGCTCCAATTGTGTTTTTTAGCTCAAATTTACAAGGTGTTGAACTCAATTATTCAGACGTGGAAAAACAAGTCTATGCTGTTTTCAAAGCGGTCAAATATTTTAGACCTTTCTTACTTAAAACCCATACTAAGATCATAGTACCGTTTCCGGTGGTAAGAAATCTTCTAGTACAGAAGGATATGGGCGAGAAAAGAGCAAATTGGATCACTGCTTTACAGGAATACGACCTTGAGATCAAACCAGCAAACATTGTAAGAGGTCAAGGCTTCTGCAAAATGTTGGCTGGAGCATCGCAAATCTCTGAAATTTCATCTGAAGAGATACAAATGTTGGTATACGACCAAAGTCCCACATTGACTAGAAGTGGGGAGGATCATGGGTATATAAGGATGGACAAATATCTCCATTGGTATGAGGCCTTTTGGGGTAAGTCCAAAAGCAAATCCATGAGGGCTTAGGCCCAAAGTGGACAATATCATACCATTGTGGAGATATGTGGTGTCCAGAGTCCTTACAAGTGGTATCAGAGCCATGCCCCGAAGTTAGCCAAGTGGATGAATCCTCGGAATACCGAACGAAGGTGGTGGGCCCCGGTAATATCACGATGGGATCCGTGGATGAGCTCGGTTAGACAGGCGGTGTGCTCCGGATTCTTCATGGACATGTCCTGGTCCTAACACGATGAAGAGGAGTTGACCTGGGATAGAGCAAGCTCTCGAGGCAGGTGGTGCTCCATGTAAGGCGTGTGCTTCCAACGCATTGGAGCGGAGAATCCTGGTTGGTAGAGAGTGGACGGATGGATAATCGTTTGAGGGGAGGCTCGATGGTCCTTTGTTCGAGGGGAGGATTGTTGGTATACGACCAAAGTCCCACATTGACTAGAAGTGGGGAGGATCATGGGTATATAAGGATGGACAAATATCTCCATTGGTATGAGGCCTTTTGGGGTAAGTCCAAAAGCAAATCCATGAGTGCTTAGGCCCAAAGTGGACAATATCATACCATTGTGGAGATATGTGGTGTCCAGAGTCCTTACAACAAATGTATGAGGTAAGCCTAAACGATGCATAATCATTGTATGCTGATATCATTTATTATCTTAAGAACGAGTATGCTCCATCACACCTGGATCACACTAAGAAAAGAGCTCTGAGATTGAAAGCTAAACAATATCAACTCATAAATGATATTCTTTTTAGAAAGAATTATGATTATGTTTTTCTTAGATGTCTTGAAAAAACTGAAGCTGAAAAAGTTTTGTAGGAACTCCACGATGGACCAACAGGCGGACACTATGCTGGAGATGTTACTGCACATAAAATTTTACGTGCAGGATATTACTGACCTACGCTGTTCAAAGATTCACACAGTTACGTGAGGAATGTCAAGTCTGCCAAACTACTATTGGAAGACAAAAGAAGCCGTCCCTGCCACTACAACCGATAAACATCGAGCAACCATTCAGTTAGTGGGGCTTGGACATAATAGGTGAGATCGTTCCTCACTCTTCTAAGCAGCATAGATACATCCTCACGGCAACAAATTATTTTACTAAATGGGTAGAAGCAGTTCCTCTCAAGACAGCTAATTCTGAAAATATTATCGAATTCATAGATCAATTTATAATCACTAGGTTTGGATTTCCAACGGCTTTAATGTTTGATAATGCATCATACTTTTTTGGAAATGCAATGACTGAGTTTGCACTTAAAAGAGGGTTCAAACTAAAATATTCGACCAATTACTATCCACAAGGTAATGGGTTAGCTGAGTCAACAAATAAAAACCTAATTAGGATTATTAAAAGAACAGTTGACCAGAACCAAAAGAATTGACATAAAGCTTTGGTAAATGCTTTATGGGCAGACAGAATAACCAAAAAAAGCTCCGATCGACACTTCCCCCTTTAATTTAGTTTATGGGAAAGAAGTGGTTCTTCCAACTCACTTAGTCATTCCCTCTTTGTCTTTAATACAATACATTGATGAAGTACCTACTTCCTCCATACAACTAAGACAAATGGAAATAATTAAATTAGAAGAGCAACGAGAACAAGCTAAGAAAACCCATGCTCATCATCAAGCACTAATAAAATCCTCTTTTGATTCAAACATAATGACCAGAAAAAATTTTCAGATGGGAGATTTAGTTTTAAAATGGGATAAGGCTCATGAAGAAAAGGGCAAACATACAAAATTTCAAAAGATGTGGCTTGGTCCTTTTCAGATTGTTGAAGTCATAGGTCCATCAACATTTGTCTTACAGGATTTAGCAGGTAGAAGGGATTCTTTGCCTGTTAATGGACAAATCCTTAAAATATATTTTCCATAGAAGATTATTCTTCTATTTTGTAGAATAGTTTTATTTTTCTTTTCTTTTTCATAATAAAATCAATTGTAAATGGTTACTACCGGTATTCACGAAAAGACACCAATTCTCTTTCAGATTTTGAGCTTTTCGCTTGTATAAATAGAAATTTTTTGAAAATCTGATCTTTATTATTGACAGATACAGTTAAAAACTTTAGCCTAGATATGATACTAGTTTCAACTTCAAAAAATTTGATGAAAGCAACCTTTAGCGAAGAAATTGTTTTATATCAGCACAATGAAAGGTATCAATAACAAAATAAAGATTCTCTGTAAAATTGTTGTTTTCAAACTCTATTATTGTCGTCCAGAGCTTTCTTAAGGAAAACAATGATTTCCTCCCTGTTAAAGAAAATCGCAGCATTCAGAGGGACAATCCAAGAAACACTATATCTCAAAGAATAAGAGGTCTCATCACGAGCCGGCTTATCATGATCACATATATTATAACTTTGCTGACTTTGCCAAACACTGTCCATCAAAATAGGGCAATGACTCAAGATTGTTGAAATCAAAAGACAAGGGGTCTCATCACGAGCCAACTTGTTTAGAAAAAGTGTAAATCAAGTGAATGACTGTGTCATAATTTGGCTACCAAACCAAGACATTGTTCTTTAAGAATAAAAAAGGAAAAAGTGTCAATGTGGATTTTTCTTTGAAGGTTGTAGATAACCTTAAGCAAGATAAAGGATCATTGTTGGGTAACGGGTAACCCTGTCGAGGCTATGGACGCCTGCTGGCAGCAGAGACTCTACCTACGACAAACGAGCATATTTTAAAGCTAGCGCAGAGAGAAGACTTTATTTTATCTTTACAAGACCAAGTAATGGCTGATATAAATACAAGGACAAGCCTGAGGAAGCAAACAATTAGAATAGAAAGAGGTTGAAACAAAATATCATTGATAGAATAAGGCATAATGTACTCTATCTGTCCATAACAAAGTTTAGATTTATGAAATTTTTTCCGTTTTGGAAGTTTAAAAAATTCAATAGAAAAGCAGAGATAACTGGTTCTTCTAAGTGAATCGCGATTGTTGTGGCCACCAACAACCCCCCTCCTTCTTTAGTATTAGCAATAACACTAAACAAGTGGGACCCTTAGTAAAAAATTCAAAAAATTTTATAATTTTTTTTTTTGTATTATACTCCTTAAAAATACATCGCATGGAGAAGAGTAAAACATTTCTTTATGAGCACAATAAAAAACTGCGAAAAAGCGACGCGAAATTCATCACATCGCATACATTAAGAAGCGCCCATAAATGAATATCTTAAGAAATCTCCGATGGCCGATATGCGACATCGCATATCGCAACATCACATAAACAACACACAATAACTTAACAAATTGCAACGATCTGCGATCTGCGATCTTGCGATAAACGCGATGCTGCGATCTTGCGAAAACGCGATAATGCGATTCTGGGATAAACCGATCAAGAAACTCTGCGATGACAGATCTTGATAATGCGATCCGCGATGCTGCGATGCAAGTCGCAGAAATCACCCATCGCAAATTTTCCTCGGCTCAGCATTCAAGAAAAGTTGTCCCTAAACCAAAAATTGGGCGCGCGCCTTAAAGGAAATTAATGAATGTACGCCAAAGTATTCATGAAGGACAGTTTTGTGTTTTTCGAAGAATCAGTTCACTATGGGTGTCATGATTTTATACATTCGTAGAGCTTAGAGCTTTCGTGTCAAAATTTATTATCATTACTCTTTTCCTTTGCGTGAACTGCAGAAATGAAAAACAAGAAACAACATGAAGCAATGTGCAGGAAACATCTAAGGAAAAAGGGAAAGCGTCAATGCTCGGAGAACAGAGAAGAGATGTCCTCATAAACGAATATCGCATGCAACAGAAACGCAGATTTCAGAGTATTACTGAATAGATGCTGATATCAATAGGCGATTCAACGCTCAAGTTCCAAAGCTCACAAAAGCAGCATGTTTACAAAATTCTGAAGCTTATGCCCGGTAAAGGAAAAAGCGCTAAAGGCAGAAAACGCACCAGAAAGGCCTGGATCAAAGAACGGAGGCAGTTTTTGATGCGCGATTAGCGCCTAGCGCTAATTGCGCATCGCTAAGAAATTTTTTCAGAAAGCAAAGTCC
Source organism: Pinus tabuliformis (assembly GCA_031772625.1). NCBI lineage: Eukaryota > Viridiplantae > Streptophyta > Pinopsida > Pinales > Pinaceae > Pinus > Pinus tabuliformis. The sequence goes on along the minus strand of CM062816.1, from coordinate 1,012,343,579 downwards.
CTAACTTGCTTAGTCATCCACGAGTCCGGAAACCGAGATAGCAAAAGCAGAAGCAATTTGAGAGAAATTTGGGTTGTTACCAAGTATATACGCAGTAAATTCACCCAGCCAGAGGATGATTCCCAAAAATATCTTCTAGTCTACTAAAAAAGTGGTGCCAGCGCTTGCCATTTCTATTTGCGTAGCTCAAGCAAAAGCAGAAAACAACCAGCCAACTCTTCCCAGGCAAATGTTGAATGCTCGCAACATTAAGGAGCAAATGCATAAATAATTAGGAATTAGATTCAATTTTTAGAAATAAGTTTGTTTAGATAAAGGGCGGTCAGTTAAACCGTATCCTAAATTTATGTAATTAAGTTATTTAGTTAGCAGTATTTAAACCCTTCTCATGCATTTAGAGAAGGGTCCAGAAATTTGTCAAAAACTTGTCCTCAAAACATGCACTTTTGCACCCTCAGAGGAGGTTTTGGTGAATGAATGGATCAAGGTTTATTGATGTTTGCATTTGATATCTGCTACTGATGTTGCACTTCTGTACTCTTGGTAGATATTAGAACAAGGAGAGATAAATCATTGTTGCTTGAAGCTTATGAGTAGGACCAGTCATAAATGGTACTTTTATCTCTTGACCATTTCTGCTTATATTCTTTAAAGTGATATACAGTTTTTAGTTGTTTAGATGTTATTGCATGAATGTTTGAGTTACCATTTGGCACTTTTGTACAGTGGAGCCATTTATTTATGTTTGATATATGAATAACTTATTATGCGATATGCTGTTCACAACTGTTTTTCCTAACTTTTTATGCAAAGTGGTTCATCTTAATTGATTTCCATTCTTATGATAGCTGAATGATCTTTATTACCAGTTATTATTTGAAATCTCTTTAGATCGCATAATAGAAGAAATACATCCCGGGTTAGCATAGATTAGATGTGTTGTTTTCATTAGATTACAATAGCATAGAATTAGATTAAAGTAGCTTAGATTAGAACTCTTAGATTAACATCATCCAACTCTGCACACACACACACCCTTAGATTGGGAAACTGGTCCCATTATCCCCAATCGGACCCGCTATACCAAATGGATAAGGAGCTGCCAACCAAGGTCCGGACCGGGCGGGTATCCCCCTTGTTGTTGACCCGATTTTCGGGGCCTCAACACATTCTTAAGTCCAAATGGCATCACAATGTACTGAAAACAACCCCACTCTGTCGTGAAGGTCGTTTTGCTTCTATCCTCAGGTGTGATCGTAATTTGATGATACCCAGAAAACCCATCAGTGAAGGAATATGCCTCCTTCCCTCTAACATTGTCTAACACTTCGTCTGTAAATGACGTTGGAAATGAGTTGTGAACACACACATCATTAAGCTTCCACAGATTTACGTAAATCCTTATTTCACCTTTTTATTTCTTCTCCTGAACCACCATCGGGCTCACCTAATCATATTCTTCAACAAGTTCTATGATGCCTGCCTCCAACATCTTATCCAGCTCTTGGCGAACCTTTTCCTTGTATTTAGGATTAAGGAAATATGGCCTCTGTTTAATAGGCTTTGCATTCGACTTCAGATTGATCTTCATAACACCCAAATCGTGAACTATGCCCTTCAAATCCGAAAACTTAGTGGGGAAGAGATCCTAGTATTTGCGGAGTAACTCAATAACTTTATCCACTGTAGCGTCGTCCTAATAATCTCCAACTTTCGCGAACTTCAATTCTTCTACAGTGCCAATGTTTACTTGCTTTGTCTTCGAAGGTGCAGATGTGTGAGTTTTCTATTTGTGGGCCTTCGACTTCACAATGCCCTTCTGCTTCTGGTATATTAATATTTCTCAGATCTTCATCTTCCTCTTTAGCGGTTACATTGTAGCATTCCAATGCATGGCGTAGCTGGGTGCTCTACTCTGGTTGGATCCATTCCATAGGTTCCTTCGGCGTTTTGAAGATAACTTCCTTAATCTCTTGTAGCACTTCATAGATGATTGCGAATCCGTCTTCAAAGTTGAAGGTCAATAAGAACCCTTCCTTCAATACATTCCATTCCATGTTGCCATGGCGGAGCTTTGTTTCCAGATACCAGTTCATGGGAATTGTATCCAAAGTATGGAAAAATATGTGTACCCACTCTCGCTGCGGTTATGTTCCCCATGATTTAGTCCATTTCTCTAGGTGATCATGCGGATCGTCCCTTCCATTATATTTCTCATTCATTCTTGTGTTAGCACGCCCAAACTGCAACCTCATCATTTTTCGGTAATCTCACCATCCATCAAAACTATCCTTATGTTGGCATTATGATGTATGTGTTGTACTTGATGGCAACCTACTTGTAGCAAAACAACTCACTTGTATATGGTAACTAGATGAATCTACAGAAAAGATATCAGATGTGATAGAATGCATGACAGTAGTGTTTACAGATGTGATGAAATGCAGGGCAGGTTCAAGGAATCAGTTTAGAAGGCAACTTACTCAGATGAAAGTATAGTAGGTAAACAGAAAAGAATTACAGATTAGTGTTCATAGAATGAAGAAAAAGATCTATACGCAGGTTCACCATTGACCAAGCTGCGTATACACGCAGGTTCACTGTATACAAGCCACGTATACGTACACACGCACTTTCACAGAAGGAAAAGCGCGTATACCTTGGAAAACTAAATTTTTGGTTCAAAGTATTTGTTCCATGGTATTTTGATCCATGGTATTGGTCCAAGGTATCTGGTCCAAGATATTGACCCCAGGTATTTGGTCCTAAGTGGTTTTGGTCCATGGTATTGAGAAAGGCCTAATATTATAAAAGGAGGAGAAGATCATCAGGCCAAGGTGTGCAAGTATCGAATATATGATGAAGTGTGAGATCTAATATGTAGGTTATTAGCTTATGGTGTTGTGCTTGATCTGAACCACGGATGAACCTTAACATTTGATGAAGGATAAGATCTAATGATGTATCAGGATTTCAAGGCTTGAAGTGAATTATCTTTATGTGGTTTGATCATTTATCTGAATAACTGGCGCATGTTGTAGTCTATAAATATGATGATCTGGATCTGTATGCTGGTTCACCTTGAGGAAAGCGCATATGCACGCAGGTTCGACACATGCAAGTAGCGTATACCTTATAAAATATGTTGTAGTTGCTTCTGTTTGCTGTTGCAGTGTTGTGGGTTCTGGTTACTGTATTTTGGTGACAACATTCTGAATGATCAGGTTGATGGAGTGATTGATTGATTCGGTTGTGGTTGGTTCAAAAAGGAGATTGGTTGATGCAGATATATTTGAAGATTGATGGATCCAGTCTGAAATTTTATGAAACGTGGTCCCTGGAAGAAAAGAGAAGGTTTTAGCCTTCTGTAGGCTAGCACCTACGTACTAGTAAACATATCAACTAGTACAAGAGCTAGGGGGTTGTAGCTCCCTTCCAGTAGAAGCTGGAGAACGAGAGAAGGTTGTAGCCTTCTGTAGGTATAAGCCTACATACTGGTATAAGACTGCACCAATACAAAAATTGTAAACGGAATTCTCTTATTATTAAAATAAGACAGAGACGATTGCAGTAGGTGGTTTTCACCCACATTGGCTTTCCACTTTATATCTTGGTGTTCATGTGTGTTTCATATGTGTGATGGTCTGTTCTATTTTTACTGCACCTGGTTACTGTTTATATGGGTAATGAATTTCTGATGCACTGATTAAAGATCAACATATGATGAATTAACTGAATTATAAGTTTACTGGATATACGCTAGTTGCCTTAAACACAGTTGCGTGTACACACGAGTTCCATTAACTAAAGTAGCGTATATAAATCTGATTATGGAAATGAAAATTTATTGACTTGCTAACACTGATTCAACCCCCCCCTTTCAGTATTATTTCCAACACCTTATGCGTACCCCACCATCATGCAGGCGTAGCGCGCAGTGCCAACTCTAATGCTTGGAAGCGGTGATCCTTAGGGACTTCGCACTCAAATTCGTCCAAAAACAGATCTACGTCAGTTAAAATGTCACAATAGGGTAATTTACTTACCTCTGATGAAACATAGTGCAGTGACTTCATCATCATATTACATCACAATGTGGATACTTCGTGCAACTGATTCTGCCAATTCTCTAACTCTTCGTCTGAATCAGAGGTGCAAGAACTCTCCTGGTCCTAGGAAATCCATCCATCTGTCATTGGGTTGACCCAATCCTGATCCTGCGTTGTTATCTTTTAAATATGATCTAGTTCATCATCACTTTTGTCATAATCACAGACTAGTTTAGTATAGCGTACCCCTTCTACAGGATCCAGTGGCACTATATCCCGCAACGACTTTATTTCAAATGACATTGTCCTTTTCTTCAAATGAATGACCCCATTCATGTCAATAGCCCCGCAAATTCTCAAGAGTGTGGGGTAGGGGTTACTGTCGTCAACGATTTCTATAACTTCAAAGTCAGCCATCACGCTCGCACCTTCTATATCAACTATTACTCCATATAACCATCCCATGGGGATGATTTTCTGCTGGTTCACCATCCTAAGCTGAATCAGAGACCATTCTAGCACATGTCTCCCCATCCTTTCCCATTTTTTTCGGTAATACATTCGCATCGGATCCTAGATCCAGAATGACCTGGTCCATCTCATAATCACCTATTTGCGCGGTGAGCCTCATCTCATGCCCTATTTGTGCCTTATGTTTGCCAATTTTTCTGACCACCCGGTGTCCATCAGGGACTTTCTCTTTGCTGGTGCATTTATTTATTAATTCCTACAGGCCTTCCACAAATTTTCTATCGCACAATAGTTTTATGTAGGTCTCCAAAAACGTAGTGAGTACAGAGGGATCAACCTCTGCAGGTGCGCTGATTTCTTGCATCTTTTCCTGGCTCCCTAAGGTGGAGGCCTCAGTGAAGCTCTTCTTGGCTTCCATAAACATTTCCTTAGTGCGATCCAGATCAAATCCGACTTCTTTCTCTGGCGCTTTGTGGACCCATCCTTCTTCTTCAGGTTGTTTACCCTTATCAGCGCCAGTCGTCATTCCACTTCTTAGCACAATGTTAACGCTTTGATCTTCTTTGCGTGGCTCAACCCTCATCATCTATAGATTCTGTGTAGGTTGCTAAGGTTGTGTTTTCTTCTCTTGCATTTTAGCTATTAGCACTAGGCATTCTTCTATAGTATGGTCAAACTGTCTGAATTATTGACAGGACAGGTGAGTAGGATTCTGGATCTCTCGCGCGTAGTGCCCTGGCTGTCTGCAGTTGTAGCAGATAATCTGACCGTGGCCTCTACCAGGTCCTCCTCCTCCTCGACCTCTTCCTTGACCCTGATAACCTCTGCAGGCTCCTACAGTGCCCTAATCTGGAGGCCGAGTTTCTGCTTTCATCCGGTATGTAGGTCTCCTCTCCATTATCAGCTCATAGCTTCGAAAGTGGCACTCATCATGACCCACAAATTTGCAGAAGTTATAGAACAACTACTGGGGTGTCTGGACGAACTTTTGAAGTAAATGGAAATTATCTGTCGCATGTTGTCCAGCAACTTGACAAATAGCACACCATAGCGCAACCCCCATGCTTGACCTTGCTGGGGCTTCTGGCTTCAGGGGAATTGGCCCCCCTCTTGTAATACAATTCACGTACATTGATGTTGGTCTTTATCATGCCCATGGCCCTTGCACTTCAAGCACCAGACTTTTGTGCGCACTTATGGTTTAGTTTCCTTGTCTTTCTTCAATCTCTGTAACTCTAGGTGTAAGCTAGCTAATTGTGAGTGGATCTGTTGTACTCCCAAGTTCGTATCCTGAATAGGTGACACATGCAGCCTCATTTCGATTTCCAAGGCTTCTGCCTATGTTTCTATCTTCTGTTGTGACAGAAAAATTCTCAAGTAGGGTAAGAGCGACACTTTAAACCATTCACGATGCTGGCTATCTGTGATTTACATGTTAGCTTCTATGATCTGACAGTTCAACCTTTGATCAAATTCCCAGCTGTTACAGATACATTTGGGTGCATCACTCCAAAAATTCATATCAGTACTATTAGCACTCATCAAACCCTAATACAGTTGCTACATGCCCTAGACAAGTCATCACTTTGAGTACCTCCTTCCCTAAAAGTTTCTTGGCCTGAAGCCCTCCAGAAATGCTTCCTTGAGGGACCAACGCAACCTTGGTCAGGGGTAAATGCACTTTTGTGCATGAAGGCCCATGCAAGGGTGAATTTCAGTGCACTTAAGCCCACTTTGACTTACGTTGGGCGAGATTGAGCAAATTCTTCATAAGGTTCAGGGAATATTCTTATCTTCTGGAGCATTCTAAAAGATTCCCACACTTATCATCTCCTATGAGCTCGAAATTGTATAGGGAATGAGTTAAGTAACCTCCTATCCTCTCATCCCTTCCTCCATGGAAACTAACTCTAAGTTTGGAAGACCATTCAATACCCTCATTTGTGACCAAACCACCTCCATTTTCCTATAAATTGAGCACTCATATAAGTGATCAAGGGCCCGACTTTGAGAACTTGTAAGGAGATACTATTGGTGTGAGGTTTGAGATTGTAAGCAAGTATTGTTTTGCTGTTGGAGTGTTGTGCTTTTGATGTGATGTTGGATGGAACTCAAGATGGAGGAGTGACATTGAATCGGACTTCATGGTTGTAACTATTCCTTCTACTTAATAAAGCTGTTTACACCTTTTCCCATATTCTTGTCTTTATGTATGATGATTATATGTGTAAATTATTTCGATTCCATTTGCTTATAGTAGATAGATCTCTTGCTTTGATTGGTTTTTGTCCTCTGTTTATGATTGCGGGTACTTGTCGATTGGATTAAGTTCAAGAAGGAGCGGCGAGAGCCATACAAAGGAGACAAAGGGAAAGCAAAAGATAACAAGTAGGTCCCTTGTCTTATTTATCTTCTATAGAAAAAGGCTAAACGCTTTAATTCTGTTGTTCTAGGTGTAGCTACCCACCTAGGGAAATTGTGTTTATCTGTAGATGCACCTAGAATCAAGTCATCATGCTGGGGGCATATAAACCAATCTCAAGCATAGTTTTTCATGGTTCAAGCTTGTGTAAAAATGAAACTGAATCCAAGCATAGTTGTTCGTTTCAAGCTTGTGTAAACATGAAACTCAATCCAAGCATAGTTCCATATGGTTCAAGCTTGTGTAAAAATGAACCCATTTCCATTTTAACACTCATGATTTCCATTCTATCAACCTCTTCCGACAGATGAGCCTTGGTTTTTCTCCTTCCATCGTCACTATCTGCTTGGCCAATCATACTCTTTCACTTGGTTGTTTTACCCTTTTTGAGGAACAACTGCAATGAGTGGTCTTATTAGCCAACCTCTTCACATAAATCAACATGTTTTGAGAAGTTTCAAAATCACCAGAACCAGTTCCTCAAAGTGGACTCCTCTTTAAGCTCTTTTCAGACTCTTGAAATATGAAAATATTGCCGAGCACTTGTCCTTTTCAACTCGTTAATGGATTGGAAATGACATCTACTCATTATTAGTTTAACCCTTTTTCAGACTGAGATAGATTATTTATGAAAAAGGAATACATTGATCGAACATGGTCAATAGGTTCTCTCTCGTATTATTTTACGTTTTTTTGGACTTGAGAGACAAATATACGAAAACGAATTGGTGGAGTTTTCTTTTTGTCCCTTTTCAAACTCTGTAAATATGAAAAGGACCGAGTTATCATTGTCGTTAAATTCGTTAAAACATCAAATAGCGACAAACTTGTCCATCATGACAAGACTGAGTTTCACCTTCGCTGGACTCATTAAAACACCACATAGCGATGGATTCACCCGAAGGGTGGAATTATACAACAAGCATATGTTATCCTCCTCAAGCTTGATAAAAAAGAAAGAGGTACTGGTTAGCAATGACTAGGGAAAATGGTTAAACCACTTTATGGCAACAAGTCGCTCTTGAACACGACACTTTCACTTCATCACTGTGACTATTTGGGTTGGGTTATCTTCTTGATGGTTATCATACCTATGGTCTATCATACCATCCATTACTTTGATTTTGGATCAATGCTGCCAATTCATTTAGTGTCACCGACATGTTCAAGAGAAGTCACTCAGTTAAATTCAACCTTTGCAATACTCATAAGCCTTTATTTTCATGACTGCCATTCTTGAACCTTGTGTCATAAGTCACATTCCACATCCAAAAATCATTACACTCGTTTCATGTCGTTGATGTGGGATACATCAAGGCCCTCTTACGATGATTTTCTTCTTGTCGACATCAGCGCATTATCGAAGAAGTTGACTTAGAAACACCCTTTCAGTACCTTGGGGCTTGCATACATCAATGGAAAGTTTCTCACTTCCAACAATAGGTTGACATCACTGGCCTTCGACTGAAAGAATTTGTATGGTGTTCAACATCAAAACATCCCTTCAAACCATGCAGAATGTACTGCAGTACCTTGAGGATCATTATCATTATCGGTGATTTCTCTCGTGTCCGTTAATAGCTTACATCATTGGCTGGTAATCAGACGATGTCTTCCCATGTTAGACTTTAGATCACATATTCACATGGTTAGACTCGTACTTGAGCAAACGATTGAACGAGATGGAAGACCCCGGATCTAGTTTCATCCATCCGAGTTGCAATTTCAGGAAAGTACTAAATCATATTTACAACGGCTTTACATAGATGGTCATCATATCATGGGTCTATATCTGTAGACGACTATCTATGTACATGTAATGAAAAGGTTATATGCTGAGCATGGGAATGCCTTCCCTCAGCAATTCATGAAAAAGCCAAAATATCATGATATTATGTATTGTAATTGATGCAGGTCACCATCCGCTTCAAAACCTCCTCATCACATCGTAAAGCATATCACTTGACATTATCATTTTTGACTTCATGCTTTAGGGGGTAGCTGTTACAGATCCATTTGGGCACATCACTCCCAACATTCAGATCAATACTATTAGGGCTCATCAAACCCTAATCTAGTTGCTACGTGCCCTAGACACGTCATCACTTCAAATTCCTCCTTCCCTGAAAGTTTCATGGCCTGAAGCCCTCCATAAATGCCTCCTTGAGGGACCAGCGTAGCCTTGGTCAGGGGTAAATGCGCTTTAGTGCAGGTAGGCCCATGTAAGGGTGCATTTCAGTGCACTTAGGCCCACTTTGACTTGCGTTGGGCGAGATTGAGCAAATTCTTCATAGGGTTCGGGGAATATTCTTATCTTCTGGAGAATTCTAGAAGATTCCCACATTTATCATCTCTTATGAGATCGAAATTGGATAAGGAATGAGTTAAGTAACCTCCTATCCTCTCATCCCTTCCTCCATGGAAACTAACTCTAAGTTTGGAAGGCCATTCAATACCCTCATTTATGACCAAACCGCCTCCATTTTCCTATAAATTGAGCACTCATCTAAGTGATCAAGGGATAGACTTTGAGAATTTGTAAGGAGTGTAGGTTTTAAACACGTACAGAAATTACCTACATACGAATTCTAAAACATAGAAAATAAACAATGCGAGAGCATAACACTTAAAACACATATAAACAGAGATTTTCCTCTCGATCCCAAAACCGGGACTACCAGATTGATTTTCCATTATGTTCCTTTCAATGTTACAATACATATTTATACATGCCAAAGAATCCAATACCATGGATCAAAAACCATCGCGTCCAAAACCATGGACTGGAAACCATCGCGTCCAAAACCATGTGTGAAAACCATAGGTAGGTTCGCCCAACCTAATATAGGGTCCAATTTTATTTTTTTCTTGGGATGCTACCCCGAGCCCGTAGAGGGGGGCTACCCACCCCCCCATGACCCCCCTGCTGTGCAATCGGATCGTCATGGAAAGAATATAACACAACCCAACATTATCCCACTTGTTGTTTTCTTTCCACAGGGGGACACAAGAGAGCTTAGTCATTTATCCAACCTTGCAATGCCCATTGTTTCTCTACACTAAGAGAACTTCTCAGAGCTCACAGATTTTGTCAATGCAACTGAAGTATTCTTCAAAGTGTCCACTGTTACTTGCAACACCTTTTTGTCTTCTATCATATCCCTCACAGAGTAATACTGAACATCAATGTGCTTTGTTTTTGAATGATAAGCAAGGTTCTTTACCAAGAAAATTGCACTTTGGCTATCACAGTTGTTAGGTTCCTATACCAATAGGTTTCATTTTTCATGATTGACAGTGGAAGTGCCAAATATGTTCATCTTTGATGCTGCAAAGGTTCCATATTTTCTATGCAGATAGACAGAATTAAAAAATGTGAAGAGGGTATGCCCTAAAAGAATTATCAAAGGGAAAAAAGAGTAAATTGGTCATAAAGAAAAATAAAAATGAACCCCAAAGAATGACCAGGAAAGTGGCCACTCAAAATGCCACTACTATCTTATTTGCAAGTCCACAATGTGCAAGTATTGTTGTTTGTCACTGGATGGGTGGCCCAACAGTTCAATCTGGACCATGCCATGTTTAAATTGCTGTTGTAGAATAGAGAAACAATGTCTGTCCAAACAGCTTAAGCTTGGCAGATGAGTAGCCAGATAGAGAAAGTAAAGGAGCCCAACTGCTTAATCTGGGCCCTTGGAAGAGATAAGGGTAGATTTAGATAGGAGGGCAGTCAAAAGAAAAGAGGATAATCAGGGTTTGCAAGTCTAAGTGCACCCATTCAAAAGGAAGAAAAAATGTTAGGTGTATTAGGCTGGGTAGGTAGTTTGAGGTTGCAGAAGCAGGGTTTTGATCTCTTTTTGTATGGTTAAACAAAACTTGTCTCATCAATAACAGAAGTGTCAAAGTAGTTGTTTGGTGGCAGAACTTTGCAAGCATGTCTAATTTCCCTTCACTCCCCCTAAAAAAGTCTCTTACTAACACCCCTTGAGGACCTTGGGATCTGCCCAACAAGTCCTGCTTTCAGTTCATTTTTGTAAAATATCAAGTCAAGTTTTGACTTTCTTCAATGAAAAGAAGCCACATTTCTTGTGTAAAATCACTCCTCCACATTCCATTTACTTCTTATGTCTAAGTTTCAGTTCATAAACTTAGCCTCTCCCCTACTCTTTCACCTCACAAACTCATATTAACTTCTAATTCTATTATATAGCTCCCTAACTACTTTCCCATCCCTATTGCTACAAAAACTATATAAAATTCCAAAAAATATTACATATCCTACCCTATAGCATTATAGCTATGTAAATATAGTTTCGGGAAATAATAGTCCATCTGGGACTATTATGAACCCTTCTGCGTCCTAAACCCGGAGTTACTTTAACCTCTGGTTAAAGTAATAACCATGGTCCTCCTCCTTTGTGTATAAACCTAACCCTTCTCCTTTTCACGCTCTTTGTTAATGTTTGGAGTTTAAATACTTTGATTAAACATTAAACTGTTATTCCCGCCTGCGCATAAACCCATGACCTGCGTTAACCTAAAGTTTTGGACTCCCCCTGGCGCGTTATTATTTTAATATATTGGGCGGGTCCCGTGCCTAACTCGTTATCATCTCACCTGTGCCATCCTCCATCCGATCTGCCATGCAATAGATCAACGGTGGGCGGTCATTCTCAGTCCCCGATCCGCCGAAGGTTAACGTCTGGGGGATGGGCGATTTCCCTGCCGTACCCCCACCACGTGTCGTCCTCCCTGTGTGTTCGGAGGCCCCTCCCCCGATACCGCTTATGACGAAAGGTGGTGCGGGAGGAAATCGGAAACCGCCTTTCGCTAAGCGACGTCAGCACCATGTCGCCGCTCACGTCACCTTCGCGTCGACCCGCTGCTGCCCCGTGTCGTTGCCACCTCATCCGCATGCGTCCCCACCTTGCCACCGTGTCCTGTGCCACATCATCGCCCAGTCAGCTGCCATGTCACCCTGCCGTACCCGGGACCTGCTGATGACGTCATGCTGATGTCATCGTAGAAAAGCGCAAAAAGCGCTAAAATTCCAAATTTTTATAAAAAAACGCGTTTCGACCGTTTTTAGTCATTTTCATTGGTCGTGTTGGAGAGCTGCATGTGTTTTTTCGCGTCCGTTTGCTTCCAGAATTTGAATTCAACCAAGTGCGCCCCTTCCGTCTCCAAATTCACCGCCATTGTTCTCCATTGCACCAGCTCAGTTGCCCTCGACGCCATTATAACCAGGTATTTGCCCAATTTCGCCTGTTTGCCCCTGTTCTTGCCATTCTCTCCATTTTACATACTTAAAAAACCTGCAAATTCCTAAATTGAAATCACTCACATGCCTAAATACTGCCTAAATTCACTCATTACTCTCCCCTGTTAGAAGAAAACCCTGCCAACCCCCGTCCATTCACAATTTCACCGTGGAAAACCATTTTTAAGCTCGGGTTCCCGACAAAATTCCACAACAGCTCGACATTGTCCTTTTCTGCCACAGTCCACTCAAAAACTACAGTGAATTGAGTTGTGGTAATCCTCATTTCGTTTACAAGTTTCCCTTACAGTCTGTTAATCCAGAGAGTTTATCAAAAAGAGAAAAGCCCTTCCAAACTCTGCAAGTTGTCCTCTTTGTGATAGCCACAAACATTGGAGGTTATTGTCTCATTTGAACTCATTGTGCAACCCCTTTGAAAAATCCTTAGAAAGCGGTTGGTCTCAGTCTGTTACTGCTCTACACTTCACTTCAAATATAAGCTCATAAAATTTCAGAATGGCCACTCCAACAGCTCTAAACATCACTCGTATGAATCCACCCAACAAAGAGCTTGAAACAATGCCTCTAGCTGATACGGATTACCTCATTCAGGATTTGGTTGGGGACAAGAATCACTTGCAAACCTTCTGCCAGTTGAGAAACAGTTTTTTGAGCAACTGTGACATGTATGGCATATGGGAGTCTAATTTACCTTTTTACTTCCTTCCTTCTGTTAATATTTTTCTTGAGATTATCCGTCTGTGTGCTGAGAACTATGAGCCAACTCAGAGAGCTGTCAAGTCTCCATCTGGGAGCATACTTTTTCATATTACTCCTGACTCTATCAACCCGATGTTAAACTTCAAATAGACTAAGCTATTGTTTCCTTTCTCTATGAACTATTTGCTTGATGAAGGCTCCAAGCTCTCCAGCTCTGAGATTGCAAGAATTTCCAAGACATTCATGAGGGCAGACTGCCAACCTTCTGAGCCACCTCCATTCCTATATGTCAACTTCAATGAGGTGGGCAAGCTGCTTGTAGATATGATTTCCTCTGTGCTAGGTTTTAGAACAAGTGAGCACATTGATGAAACAGTGTTGGTTCTGCTGTCTGCATACAGCCCATGACAACCCCCTGCTGTCAAGTATAACTATGCCAAGTTCATAGCCAATAAAATGCATGACCAACTAGTGAAGCTGGATAGGGAGGGAATCTTTAAATATTCATCATATATATATCATTTATTCATGTATTACTAGTCTGAATGTTTCCAATGCCCCATCAAGAAGTTGGATTCTAAGGGTGAAAGAAGGTCTGTCATCTTTTGGTCATCAGTTTTTCACGAGGTTCAAAACTCTCCATTTTCCTACTGTGAGTTCATTGACCAATTTGTATACCCAGTCTCTTGTCTCCTAATGAGAACTCCTCCTCCTAGATTATCATATGACATGCAGAAGATCTTGCAGCTGTCCAAGAATTACAAAATAGGTGATTGGTATCTCTACCAAAATCACATTGTCATTAGAATCTATGGCTGTGATCTCCGTCCTTACAGGCTCCCAAGATATGTACCAATGAGACTTTTTGCCTTAGAATATTACAGGAAACTCATCAATTCAGACCTCACTCATTTTGATAGTGCCAAGAAGAAAGCTCGCTTGAAATTTAGAGACCATCTAGGCTCCTTTATTATGAACAAGAAAGAGGGTTGGCAAGATGCTGAACAAATATTGGGGCAGAAGCTCAAGTTGAAAAGGAGTTTCTGGTGGGTTCCTTATGACCCGGATGGATTTATCAGTGCCAGAAGAGTTAAATATAGGCTGACAGCATATGAGCATTGTAGAGTCCCACAAATTTAACAATATGCCAACCAAGATGAGTGGCTAGCAGGGACACTAGCTGAGGAGTTTACCCAAGAAGAAATTATGGAGCAAAATGTCAAAGATCTAGAAAAACTCTTGACTTGGATTCTTTTGACCAGGTAACTTTCAAACTGCCACAGCAAGTCGGAGAAGGTCCATCTACAGCTGCAGCTTCACAAGCTTCCCAACAACGGTCTACACCAGCAATAGGTACAACAAAAGGTAAGGAGCCAATGGATGCAAAGCAAGAAATGGTTACAGAACAACCTACCACCTCAAAGGAGCAAACTCAAGAACAAGCTCCTCCATAGAAAACAGAGGCACTACAAGTGCCAGCATTGCAAACTCCTGCTAATGAAGAAAGAGGTAAGAAGTGAGACTGAGAAGACTCCACACCTGCTAGTGGGTCTACACAGCAACCTGAAGCCAAGAGGCAAAGAGTTGATCCTCCAGTTGAGGAGGAAATTAGTGAAGACATCCTAGAAAGTCCAAGGAGAGAAAGGGAAGCAAGCCAACACACACCTACTAGCTCTTTCCAGCAAGAGCAAGAGAGGCAGCATGGCATGGAGGTATCCTCCTCAACACAACAGAGCAAGCGACCACCTAGTATCAAAACTGCTTTCATGGAAATCAAGGCTCAAAATGAGCTGTTAAGAGTACAGTTATATGATCAGTTTCTTAAGGCAACACCTGCCAAACAACAGAGGTTGATGGTAGCATATGACTTCAAAGAGGAAAAAATGATTCTCAGCCACTTCAAGCCCAAGATACAACAGCCACAGTCAGCTGCAGATTATGTCAAGACAAATTTAGAGGTCCTTGCTAAGGACATTCACCCGATGGATCAAATAGAGCTGCACAAGCAAACGGGTGAGATGGTCTATGCCACCCTAGCAGATAAGGCCATGCTGGCCCATGAATTGAAGGAATCTTTGAAGAATACAAATACTCAGCTAGATTTGGAAAGAATGTCCTCCTCAGCCAAAGACAACATAATTAAAACATTGGAGGACATTATTGTGGACCTAGGACATGATCCCAAGGACCCTAAGGGTGTCAGAGCCCTTATGAAGAAAAAAGAAGATGATATTGCTGCCCTTAGAAAACAATTGGGGTTGTCTTCTACTATGCACCTGCAAACTGCAGAGCTGGTGCAAGAAAAAGATGCTGAGGATACAATGGATCTACTAATGAGAATGAACAAAAGAATAATTCATATGGAGAAAGAATTGGAAAGAGCAGTTCAAGGCAAGCAGGGAGAGTCGACCTCCCAGCCACCTCAAACAGTTCCAACTGATGTCCCTGTTCCTCTTACACAAGCAACAATGATCCCTCCTATCATCCCAGCATCTACAACAACTTCATCCACCACAGATGCTACAGTAGCAGCAACAAAAACATCACCTGAATCTAGCATGAGCATGGATGAAATGATGAAAGCTGTCAAGGAGCTAGAACTTCAGGCAACAGAGATAAAAGAGGCCAAGGAAAGCTGGCCAAACTAGAAGTGAGCTACAATAAGTCCAAGGTGACAGTAGCTGAAAAAACAAGGGAAATTAAGGCCTTGAACGACAAAATAAAGGCCTTGGAGAAGGAGCTGAATTTGGAAAAAACTCTAGCTGAAATAAAAAAGATTTTGTGGGCCAAAATTGGCCAATCAATCACTGGACAATGGAAATCAATCCAGACCATGCATGAACAGATAGAATTAATAGGCCTAGCTCAATTTGAGAATCAAAGGGCTAGAGCAGCACTGGGAAACATGCTTGAGCAGGCTACTAAAATGATTCATTTCCTGAACACTCATACCAAAGAAGAGTTGGCAACATTAGATATCAGTAATAGGACAGATACTGTTCTGAAAGCAAAAAAGGTGCTGACTTTAAGAAATTTTGTCCAAAGTCTAGAAAGAAAATGTCAGGAAATGCAAGCAGAAGTAGATGACTTCAAGCTAAAGCTTGCAACATTACAAAACATAGGATTACCGAGCTTGTTAACCAGCGCCGGAAGACTGCTAACCCGGGAACAGTATGCCACCAGGATGAATAATTTTATTACAAATCAGATTACAACGTCTTCAAGTTCCTCAGAAGAAGCAGGCCCTCCCTGTGGACAATCTCTTTATGGTAAATTGGAAAACCTGTTTTACATTGAGCATGAAATCAATCATCTTTTTGAGGTCACGCCCACTTTTTACAAATATACCGAGGTAGATGAGACATTAATAAAGATACAAAGACATCAGCTACCTAGAGAAGATTGGTGGCAGGCAATGCTTGAAATTTTTCCTCTGTTCATCTTCAAATTTTTGTCAGCTACAGGTCAACTACAGGTCAGCAAAACTGAGTACGCAGACACCGGACAAAGCATGAAGACAACAGGTGGAGCAGGTCAAACCAATGACTCATCAAAGTGCTGGGACAGCAAGCCCGAAAAACGCAAATTTGAAAGCGCAGCCCCAACCGACTCAGTTGGTCCCAAAAGTCAAAATTCTCTGACAGAATGGACAACTAATACACTAATATTTACTGCAGCATTTACTTTCTGCATTTACTTCCTTGGACGAGTTGGTGATGTAATTTATTTCATGAAGACTCATCATCTAGATATTTTGTATCTTATTTTTGTATATATACCTCCCCATAGAATGTATTTGGGGTTGGTTGGTGATTCTCTCTCTAAGAGCTGCGCTGTAAATTTTCAGACTTTATAATACAAATGGCTGGTGAAGTTCATGGTCTCTGCACTATCTGGATGTGAAAGTAATGAACAACGTTCTGCTATAGAATTCCTGTGTTGTTTAATGGAACAATAAGTTTTTCTAAACCATGTTTTGTCTTTTCTGTGTTTGCAAAATTCACATATATGTTTCATGATCTTAGCAATAGAGAAAAAGAATAGCTCAGGACTTGTTTGAATGCACCCTTTGCTCAATCTCTGTTTCTAAATGTGTTTTCTTCAGAATTGGTCATAAATATGAATTCTTAATTGCTCATGTTTGCACTGATTCTTTCATTATGAATGCTGTTTAGGAATTCTTAATTGCTCATAGATAATATTCTTACACTTTCCCTCTATCAGCATAGTGAAAGGTCCTTGACTGCCTTTCATTCCCTGATTTCATGCCATCGATTCCCAGATTTGAAGATTTGTTTCATGGATACCTGTCTGGCTCTGTAGCACTACCACTTCCCCAACAAGCACTTTCAACAGTACACAATCACTGACTCCATTGCCCAATGGTCTAAGCTGTTCTAAAAACTGCATCCCAGTTCTGTTTGGAATCATCATCCAACCAAATTTAAAACAAAACCCTGTACATCATAACTAGCCTAAAATTACTCCAAAACAAAGCTAAAACATAAAGAGAGAGCCCTCTTTGGTTGCAGGTAGGCTAGAACCTGTAGCTAAAAGATTGGTTAGTGGTTACCTCGGCCGTATTCCCTTAGGAGCCAGGGAACAACCTAAGCGATAACAACAATCTATCCTTATAGATCCCTGTACTAACCCCATACTTGAACACAATCTCTACAACCAGACTGCTTCCTTGTTTGCATGAGTGGCTGCCATGTATTCTTCCTCTGTAGTTGATAATGCCACTATAGATTGTTTCTTACTCATCCAACTGACTGCACCTCCAAATAGGCTAAACACATACCCACTTGTAGATATTCTCTGATCCAGATCGCCAGCCTTGCCTGCATCAACAAAGCCACAAATATCCAACACTTTGTCCAATCCTGGTCTTCCTTGGTAGCACGAACCATAATCACTAGTGCCACACAAATACCTGAAAACCCGCTTCACTGCTGTCCAGTGCTCCTTCCCTGGTTTTGACATAAACCTGCTTAATACTCCCACTGCATGTGCAATGTCTGGTCTAGTACAGACCATTGCATACATCAGGCTACCAACTGCACTTGCATATGGAACACGGGACATGTCCTCCAGGGAAAATTTTAAGAACCACCCTAAATTTATATGTATAATAAATGGGCGAATCCCCATGATACATAGGAAAAATGGGAGGCGATTTTATCAATAATATAATATGTATATATAATTTTTTTGGCGAATCTCTCACCGGATTATATTATCTTGTAAAGTCATGGCGAATCTATCACTGAATTATAAAATCTTGTAAGATCTTGGCAAATATTTCACTGAATAATAAAAAGTGAAGTCTTGGCGAATGTTTTGTTAAAGTATGAAACCATATATGATAATAGGAAAACATATTCATTAAATTGTAATATACTAACATACATGTTTGGAAAAAAGAAACATAATTTTCTCTTCCTACAAACAATGTTGCAAGTTTCAGTGGCCATGTTTGTCAAGGTTCTCACTGTACACTCTTTCATATCCTTCTATTAGTTTTGATAATATTCCACAACAAAGTTCTTGTAGGTGTTGATCTTGACCACCAGTTCTGTCAAGGTAGGAGAGATTAATCTTTTCTCTACCACTTTTGTCAAGCTATCAAATTTCTTTCTTATTCCATAGAGTCCAACTACGAGATTAAAAAAAAAACATATTTTGTACCACTTTTGTCAAGCTATCAAATTTCTTTCTTATTCCATAGACTTTAACTACGAGATAAAAAAAAAACACACATTTTGTTTATCCCTACACGCCAACAAGTAGCAAGCCCCAACTATTTAATATAAGAAAGTAGTAGGTATCCCAAAGACCTGAAGGGGACCTAATGGAAAGAAGTGACCGTTGTCAGAAGCCTTCCAATCAATATATTAATATATACATATAGACTTATTATTATTTTAATTGGAAATCTTCAATTAAATAATAAAATTTAATTACGTCTCTCCCAATCTAAATTGCTTATTAGCATACTTCACTACCTTCATACGTCTTGCATTTTTTAACAACGTTGTAACATGTGGATTAATTTGCTTTTTGGTGCACAATCTCTGCCTTTTAGGACAATATGGTGCATTGGCCCAACCCCTATAGATCATTACGACAAATTAAGAAAAACAGAGAATATGAAAGGTTGTACAAACCAACATATTTTTCAAGCACTGGCCCAACCCCTACAGATCATTACGACAAATTAAGAATAACAGAGAAGATGAAAGGTTGTACAAACCAACATATTTTTCAAGCATTGGCCCAACCCCTACAGATCATTACGACAAATTAAGAATAACAGAGAAGATGAAAGGTTGTACAAACCAACATATTTTTCAAACAACTAACCCAACATCAATACCTTAACCTTTTCATGAAGATATCATATTGAGAACGTTTGAAAAATGGTGGGAAATTTGGGTCATTACGACAAATTAAGAATAACAGAGAAGATGAAAGGTTGTACAAACCAACATATTTTTCAAACAACTAACCCAACATCAATACCTTAACTTTTTCATGAAGATATCATATTGAGAACTTTTGAAAAATGGTGGGAAATTTGGGCACTGACTATCTCTCTTCTGCGAGGGTGATGCGGAAAGAGTGATAAGATTTGACTGTTTTGAATTTTTTTGGGTTAAATCAGAAAAACCAATATTAATGGAGATATTTGTATTTTTTACTAAATTTTGTGAAGTGACTAAATGTAGCTTTAACCATTCACCTTAGGATGTTTTTAACAATATAATTTCCTAAGTCTATTTAATATTTTCATTATCATAAAAACATCTTAACTCCACTTCTACCACTCTTGGGGGGATGAAATCTATTGAATTGAGACTTCTGTGATCCATATCAAATTTTTGAAAAATTCTTCGGCAAAAATCACATGGAAAATTTTTTGTCGACGCGTTTCGAACCAACCAGTGTGGTTCATCGTCAGGACAAGTTGAATGAGCAGATCTGGCTATGCACTTTAAATAGATAGGGCAGAATATCCACTGACTCAGATTACTCGATAAGGTAACAGCTAAAAAGACAACAGCTAGATTTGACCTCATAACGGCTAGTTTGACCATGATAAGGGGTATTAATTTATATTATTTATTTATTTTATTTATATAAAAGAAATTTCAGTTATTAATATAGAATAAATTAATATAATAAGTAAATCATAAAATAAATTAATTACAAATCAATTAATTTTAAATATATTAATAAACCTAAATTAATTTAAAAATTGTTAGAAACGTATACTAGAATAGGTAAAATTAGTAAATCATTAAATAATAATAAATAAATAATTTCAAATATATTAATTAACAAGGATAAGAATCAAATTAATTTAGAACTGTTAAATAAAAATATTAGTTAGTTATAACGGCTAGATTGACAATGATAATGGGTATTTATTTAATATATATATATATATATTCGGTTATTAATATAATATAATAAGTAAAACATAAAATAAATTAATTCCAAATATATTAATATATTAATAAAGTAAAATTAATAATAATAATAATAATAAATACATAAATAATTTCAAAAATATTAATAAAATTAATTTTAAATTGTTGGATAAAAATATTAGTTAGTCAAAAAATTTTAGAGAACTCAAGGGTTGAAAATATAAAAAATTAATTCAAGGTCTAAAAAAAATAAAAATAAAAATAAAAATAAAAATAAAAAATAAAAATAAAAATAAAAATAAAAATAAAAAATAGTATATTACAATAGATTAATTTTAAAATTTACCTCATGTAAATTAAGTATAAATTGATTAATAATAATAATAATAATAATAATAACAACTTCACCATATTAAAATTAATTAATAGTTTAAATTAATTAATTAAAATAGATATAAATTAATTTTTGAAGATAAATTAAGTTTAAATTAATAGTCAAAAAATAAAAATAAATAAATAAAATAAATAAATAATAATAATAAATAAATAAATTACCATATAAAAAATTAATATATCGATGAAATAAGGGTGGAAAAGAAAGAAAACGACTAGGAGGAGAGGGCTGGGATCCAACAACTACTGATCTTCCAGCCATCCTCTCTATTGAGATTGTTCGGTCTTTTCTCAATCTCCAGGGCTTCCCTAAATTTCCGGTGATGGAATTGCGACACTCTAGCAATCACACTAGCCTCCTCGATGCAGACATGATGATTGGTTTTCTCCACATGCTCTGCTAAAGCGGAAGACTTAGTTCTCATATGCTTGAGGTCAGCTGCCTGCTCACATGAATACCATGATATTACCATGGGTCAATACCATGGGTTATCATAAACCTGGAGCTTAAAAACTACTGTTAGTAATTTATAGAAAATAATAAAATTAATAATTGTTTTTTATTTTTATTTTTATTTTTATTTTTATTCTTTATTTTTTATTTTAACCAAATTAAAATGTTTAAGTGATATTAAATTACAAGATCCATTTTTACCCTTGATCTACCAAGCTCGAGGATCAAATATTTTTCACTCTATGCTAGTTTGCATATCACGATATTTGATCCCTCTTAGGGCTTAGTAGATCCAGAGTAAAGATGGATCTATGCTGGTTTAATTCCCCCCTTTAAATAGCCTACATTCCACGTGAATACCATGGGTCAATAGCACGTGCCATCTTTTTTTTATTAATACTAATATTAGGGTTAATAATGTTTTTTTTGCATGGTATTAATAATAATTTGGCCCATAGGCTTCATCTAAATATAACACATTTTTTGAATGTTCTTAAATATAATGTGACTTCTGGAGTAAATATAAAAAAATATTTTATTTATTTACCATACCTCTCGTTTATTTATATTTTTATTAATTTACCATACCTCTTTTATAAATATGGTATTTGGCCCATAGGATTCACTTAAATAAAACCTCTTTTTTGAGCCTTCTTAAATAGAAAGAGGGTTATGGACTAAATATAAAAAGAGGTTTTATTTATTTACCATACCTTTGGAGTAAGTATAAAATGAGTTTTTATTTATTTACACGTAAATATAAAGTGACTTATGGTGTAAATATAAAAAAAGTTTTCCATTATTCTTTATATGATTATGACTAAACATATGCAAACTTGGAATATGGCAAGAGAGTTATTCAATCTTTAAATAAACATGAAAATAAGAGACTTGAATTTTTAAATAAAATGAATTATTCTTTTGTGACCATTTGTTCCAAAAAATAAGGTCATTTTCTCGAAATTAACCCCAATACCATGAAATAGGGGAAAATGAAAGAAAAAAACCTTTTTTACACCGAATGTGGAGGGTGAAATAACTATCATAAATACCTATTCTTGAAAATTAGGGCGAATGTAAGGTTGTAACTCCTAATTTCAAGGGCTAAATTTACTTTTTTTACTTTTTCCCTCAAAATAAGGTGGACTAATCTCCATACCTAATTTTTTTATAAAATAAATTTGAGGCGATTTGTAACAAGGTACTGTGATACAAAATATTCGCCCAATAAAAATATAAAACCCCTTAATTTCGCCCAAGGGTGAAAATTCGCCCCTAAAATTTTCCATGATGTCCTCTTCCTATTCTTGTGTCTTGGGACACTGTTCAACATATAACTTCACACCTACAGGAATAGGAACCTTCACCGGTTTATTATCCCGCATATTAAACCTCTGCAGTATTGTCTCGACATACTTCCTCTGGTTTAACCAGAGCTTCCTCTTTGCCCGATCTCTTTTAATTTCCATGCCAAAAATATAGTTTGCAACACCAAGATCTCTCATGTCGAATTTGGAGGACAATTGGGTCTTCAAATCCTGGATAATTTCTTTGTCATTTCCAACCAAAAACATATCATCCACATACAAGACTAGATAAATAACATGGTCACCAATTAATTTAATATACACACAATGATATGCTTTGTTTCTGGTGAAGCCAAGTCCCCGTATAAATGTATCAAATTTATGATACCACATCCTTGGTGACTGTTTTAACCCATACAAAGACTTCTTTAACTTGCATACCAATTCTTTCTTACCCTTCACCGCAAAGCCTTCAGGTTGCTTCATGTAGATCTCCTTTTCTAGATCCCCATGGAGAAATGCTGTCTTCACATCCATTTATTCTACCTCAAAATCAAAAGCAGCAACAACAGATAAAATTAATCTAATAGAAGCTTCCTTGGCAACAGGAGAAAAATTATCACCAAAATCAATTCCCGGCACCTGGGAATAACCTTATACTACCAACCGAGCTTTGTATTTATCCACCTTTCTTTCTGAATTTGTCTTCTTCTTGAACACCCATTTGCTGCCAATGGGTTTCCTTCCAGCTGGCAACTCCACCAGATCCCAAGCCTCATTTTTCTGCAAAGATGCCATTTCATCAACCATGGCCTCTTTCCAGAGTTTTCCATCCTTTGAATCTACTGCTTCCTTCACAGTTCTGGGATCATCATCAGTAACAGATAAAGAAAAATTTGAACAGAAAGCAAATGGACTATACCTTTCTGGCTACCTTCTTTCTCGAACTGATCTTCTCACACCCGAAGTTTGTGGCTCTTCATCTTCTGATTCCTCCTCTGATATAGAGTCTAATTCTTCCTCCTTAAGATCAAACTCTATATTCTTAGGTTCCTTTGGTTGGACTTCATCTTTAATAACATCTTTCACCTCTTTGAACACCACATCTCGGCTGTACACAACCTTCCTTGTTACTGGGTTCCAAAGCTTATAACCCATTCAACCATCCTTATACCCAATAAAGATGCACTTTTTAGATTTACTATCCAACTTGGTTCTTTTCTCCTTTGGAACATATACATATGCATCACATCCAAATACCCTCAGATGTGAAAGAGAGGGTTTCTTACTAGTCCATACCTCTTGTGGAGTCTTATCCTCCAATGCTGATGAAGGTGATCTGTTGATTAGGTAACACACTGTCTCCACCGCCTCTGCCCAGAATTCCTATCCTAACCTGGCACCACTGAGCATGTTTCTTGTCCTTTCCATCAATGTCTTGTTCATTCTTTTTGCAACTCCATTTTGGTTAGGTGTGTATGGAGTAGTCTTCTTCTATGCTATACCACACTTCTTACAGAATTCTTCAAATTCCTTGCTGCAAAACTCTCCACCGTTATCTGACCTCAACATCTTTATCTTCTTCTCTGTCTGTTTTTCCACTAGAGCCTTAAATTCTTTAAACCTGTCAAAGACTTCAGATTTCTTTTTAAGGAAATATATCCATGTATTCCTTAAGAAGTCATCTATAAATGATACATAGTAGATAGACTTACCCAGTGATGGAACCTTCATAGGTCCAAACACATCACTGTGCACAAGCTTTAATATTTGTTTCGCCCTCTTACCACCAGAGGGGAAACTCACCCGATTTTGCTTCCCATATACACAATTTTCACAGAAATAAAAATCCAGAGAGCTATTACTCAAACCTTCGACCATACCTTTACCATGAAGTATTCGAAGGCCCTTCTCTCCAATATGTCCAAGCCTTTGATGCCACAACCTGGTCTTCTCTCCAAAGACCACTAGATTTTCTGCTCCACTTTTAGGAACCACAGAACTGTTGCACCCATCAACAACAGTGCTACCTTGCAGCTTGTACAGAGTTCCAATCCAAACTCCCCGCATCAATACTAGTTCTCCCTGAACCATCTTGCAGGTATCCTTCTTGAACACTATTTTTACACTTGCATAATCTAGCTTGCTTACAGAAATTATATTTTTGGCTAATGCAGGAATATGCAGAACACCCGGAAGTGTTCTAACACTTCCACCTTGCAACTTCAACTTTACTTTTCCCCAAACAACGATTCTAGCCTTCCTATCATCCCCTAAGAAGACATCACCACCGTATTTCTCATACTCGCAAAACCACTCTCTATGGGGAGTGAAGTGAAAGGATGCACCTGAGTCAATCAACCATGCCTCATGATCTACATGTGTACTTGAAGAATCCAAGTACACATCCCCACCTTCATCTGAGGTGGTTTTCGCCTCTAGAGAAGGAGCATCATCAGATCCCTTTCCTTTGTCAGGAGCTTTAGATTTACAATCCCTTTTATAGTTCCCTTCCTTTCCACATTTCCAGCACACCACCTTTACAGGTTTTCCTGGAGATTTGGATCTCCCTCTAGATTTAGATCTCCCACTTGATGACTTATTTTTGTTTCTGTTTTGGGACCGTCCTCATACGGACAAGGCATCACCATTCTAGCTCTCCATATTTTTCCATCTCATCTCCTCCATCAGCAAGGATGAGACTATTTCATCAAACTACAAGGAAGTTGCATTTCTACTTATTGCAATAACCAGACTATGCCACAAATCTAGTAGAGAACACAACAAACTGATGTACTTATCTTCATCTGAAATTTTAATATCAACAGATAATAACTGACTTACCACAATATTAAATGCGTTTAGATGTTCTGTCACCGAGTCTCCATCTTTCAACCTCAGGTTATACAACTTTTTTCGTAGGAACAATTTATTCACCAGAGAATTAGATTGGTACAAAGTCCCTAACTTGTCCCACAAAGCCTTCATCGTAGCTTCCCCTGATAAATTCAACAATACTGAATCTGAGACACACAATTGTATTGTGCTCTTAGCCTTCCGATCCAACTTGTTCCATTATTCATCAGACACTCTTGTTGGTTTAGTACCCGAATCTACCGCGATCCATTGATATTTATCCACCAACATATCCTCCATATTGAGTTTCCATAACTCAAAATTTTGACCATTAAATTTCTCAATCTCTATCTTTCCATCGCTCACCATCTTGTTTCACCACTAGAATCGATCCCACAAATCTCCCACTGAACAGGGTCTACCACAGGCCCGAGTGAAACCCCTTAGCAAAAAAGGCGTCCCCTTGAAGCCAAAACAACTCTAATACCAAATGTAGGTTTTACCCCGTACATAAATTACCTGCATACGAATTCTAAAACACAGAAAATAAACAATGCAATAGCATAACACATAAAACACATATACACAAAGATTTTCACCTGGATCCCAAAACTGGGACTACCAGATTGATTGTCCATTATGTTCCTTTCAATGTTACAATACATATTTATACATGCCGAAGCATCCAATACCATGGACTAAAAACCATCACGTCCAAAACCATGGACTGAAAACCATCGCATCCAAAACCATGCACAAAACCATAGGTAGGTTCGCCCAACCTAAAATAGGGTCCAAAATTTTGTTTTTCTTGG
This sequence comes from Pinus tabuliformis, assembly GCA_031772625.1. Classification (NCBI taxonomy): domain Eukaryota; kingdom Viridiplantae; phylum Streptophyta; class Pinopsida; order Pinales; family Pinaceae; genus Pinus; species Pinus tabuliformis. The sequence goes on along the minus strand of CM062816.1, from coordinate 1,012,317,399 downwards.
GGCACTGCCCCGGACCCGTAGAGGGGGGCTACCCACCCCCTCAAACCCCCTGGACAAGGGGGGTTGCCTCCCCCCTGTGATCCCCCCACTGCACAATCAATGCAACAAAGGGGGGGCTCCGCTCCCTTCTAACCCCTCGGTTAACTACATGGGTTAGTCGTGGAGAGAATATAACACAACCCAACAAGGAGATACTGTTGGTGTGAGGTTTGAGATTGTAAGCAAGTATTGTTATGCTGCCAGAGTGTTGTGCTTTTGATGTGATGTTGGATGGAACTCAAGCTGGACGAGTGACATTGGATCAGACTTCATGGTTGTAACTCTTCCTTCTACTTAATAAAGCTATTTACACCTTTTCCCATATTCTTGTATTTATATATGATGATTATATGTGTAAATGCTTTCGATTCCATTTGCTTATAGTAGATAGATCTCTTGCTTTGATTGGTTTTTGTCCTCTGTTTATGATTGCAAGTACTTGTCGAGCAGATTAAGTTCGAGAAGGAGCGACGAGAGCAATACAAAGGAGACAAAGGGAAAGCGAAAGACAACAAGTAGGTCCCTTGTCTCATTTATCTTCTATAGAAAAACGTTAAACACTTTAATTCTATTGTTCTAGGTGTAGCTACCCACCTAGGGAAATTGTGTTTATCCGTAGATGCAAAATTCCACTAACACTAGGGCATCTCATCAACCCTCATCATGATTTATTTAAATCCAATTACTAACTATGAGTCAGACTTAGGCTTACTAAACTATTTGTTTAAAGCCGCCTTAGTCTCTGCTAGCGTTGCCAGAGGATTATTAGAACAATACCTAATGTACCAGGTTAGCAGGATTATTAGAACAATACCTAATGTACCAGGTTAGCGCGTGATCTTGAAAAGCGGTAACCAACTGTGCCTTCTTTATATTGTCATTAGTAATTTGTTGCGCTGTCCATACAACATTTGCAACAAACCAGAACTACTATGCATATTCACTTCCTATACCTTTGAAGATCAACATATTCATTACGTTCACCACGTTGAATGGTGGTGGTGGAGGTGGAGTGGAAGGATGATTTGCTCAAGGAATCCCCTAAGTGATTAGCTGAACAGAGCTTCGCGACATAGTCTACCCCGCCCCTTCGTCATCACTTGGAGGAGGGCCAATCAATGGACTATACTCTGGTCCTGATCCTTCGTGATTTTTAAAGAACCGTCTACTTCGCTAGCTCCGAACATCAAGGTAATTTCATCACCCGTTTTTCACATAACAACATTTTAATCCAAGTATTCAATGATATTAAATACTTACCTCACATTCCTTTGAAAAATCACTGCTTCGCTGCGCTATAGCTGATTGAGGTATCAAACTACAAATTCTGTAAAAAGTCCTCCTAGAATTCAATTGAGCCAATGATCGACAACCCGCGCGATATTGTTTTCTGAAGTTTCTAGTCGTTGCACTAATTCTAGAGTCCACAATATAGGACTATCGAGCTTCCACCTTCCTTGACTGTCTGTCAATTTAGCTAACCACTCATACAGTTTAATGGGGAAAGTGCAGAAGAAGATCTCGTGTATCTCCGTATACAGATACCTGTTCAATCACTCTTCCTTTGATAGGTGCGGATTCATGTTTTCTTGCGCCGCGAACTCATAAATCTTCCGATCCAACCACTTTTCAATTTCTTTCTTGGTCAGATTCCAATGATGCGACATCACACATCTATTTCAAGCAGATCCCGGTCCCGACAATGAAACCATTTGTTGGCTTAGGGGGTCTTGACCCAAGTTCAGAGTTAGTTGCGCCAACCAACAAAACCCTACACTACTGGCCCTTTCGGAAACAACCCGTGTAGCGCAAGCTACAGTCTCACCTGAAGTAGTATGGGGGGATGCAAGAACCAAGTTTCTGCATCTAGAGACTAGTGTGATGTCTTCTAGCACCTCAGATCTACCTTCACGCAGAACGACAATTTCTTAGGGCATGTTGCTACAACTCGGTTCAAACAACCTTCAAATCTTCATGAAGGTCTACGATCAGTGCTTGTGACCTCTAACAGTGGATTTTCCTACTTATGTGCATCAGAGAGCAGTCCTAAATTAGCGTTCGCGCAGATTTATTTAAGTCATTAGAAAACATAAGAAAAATTAGCGGAGTCTTCGCGAAAGTAGTTAAACATGCATTGCATACATTATTAAGACTTATTCAAGAGAATCATGTAACATTCAATCAATATCTCATAAAACAATCATTTATCAACAACATATAATATTAACAGAGATAAATAGAAATACTCAGGAATTCTTCGGAAAACTGTCTTCATTGATCTTCAATTCAAGTTTACAGACTCAAATTTCCCTACGCACACAACTACAGGTGTCCGCGCACTCAGCTATGGACTCTACCTAGGCCTCTGCTCACTCAGCTATGGAGCCTTTCTTTCCTTATCTAAGCGCAGAAAGCAGAGCCTTCCTGCCCTAGCTCCTGTCTTAGACTCTTCAATCAAACCAATTCTCTATCTTTTCTCTGTCTTCCTCTCTACTACTGCCTTAGACTTTCTAAGACACACCTATTTATAGATTTTTCATACAATTCCATGGTTTGCAGACCATGGGTGAATCTCAAAACCGACTCAAGACTTATCTAAAACAAGGGTAAGCCCCTTTGACTCCTATTCACCTACGCGCTCCGCATCCACAAATCGTAGAGACTCTACATTATTTACAAAATTGTACCAAAATTTGGGTTATCTTAAACCCAAACTAACCCAAGGGACCCCATCCCAACACACCCTCACTCCAGTTGAGTACTGTCGGCTCTAGACATTCCATCCCATACTGCATGTATGATTTGCGTGCTACATGTAGTGTTGAGCTGCCTTCCAATCTTGTGATAATGAACAATATTGTTCTCAGAGGTAATTTTGTTACATCCTTTATGCTGATCTTTTCATCCCTCGTAGGAAGGGCTTGAGGTCTGCAATATGTAGCGATATAGTCTTTCACTGTCTCGCCGTCACTTCTTCCACCTAGAAGAGAGACGGGGGCACCTCGCTTTGACAATCTTGTTAGAAAGTAAATATCGTCTACCTGTATCTCAAGAAGATTCTCTCCAAACTTGAATGCCTGTTCCTGAATATCCGATGAATGGACAAGGTACTTCAAAAACTCCATATGTTGCCTCATACTAGGAAGCCAAAATAATTTCAATAACCCACAATTTTTGAGCACCTGGATGGTAGTAGGGTCATTTTTTACATCAAATCTTGTTCCTCACATTCTCTTTCTCACCATATGAATGCCATTTTGTGCTAATGGGTACCTGAAACATCAACGAGGGATCCATTAGGCTATTTCCCATGAAAAAAACTTGACAAAATTTGAGGCAAAATTGAAAAACAACTTGGACTAATGTGCCCAAAGCACCCTAGTAGTGTTCACTAGGGAATTGCACCTTTGCCTACAGTGTTCCTATGCCTAGGTGCAACATAATTTTCGACACTGGGGGGTGCATTGATCCCAAGGCATTTTTTATGAACTCTAGGGGCCTCAAAATCTTAAAAATTTTGCATGAAAACACAAAAATGGACCGTAGAAAGAAAGATAAAGGTTTCAGTTCCTACCTGGAAGCGACGCCACTTGAAATGGTTCCCTAGATTGACCGCAATTAGCTGAAGGAAATCGAGGGAAAAAGGGATCCAAATACTTACTGTTGAAAGTAAAATGTGAAATGATAAAAATGACAAGTCATTATGAATATTTATGGTCATTTTCTCATTATTTTATTCATTTTTAGTATTTTTACCTAGATATGATTTTTTTTTTCTATGGAACATGTATTTTTAATCCTTATTGTGTTGTTTTGAGCAGGTTGACAGCTATTAACAGGTTTTCATTAGGTTTTGAACAGGTTATTTTGACCACATAGTACACTTGGATCTCTTTTTTTGGGCTCTTTAAACCTATGAAAAAGGAACCCCCTGGAGTCCTCTTTCATCTCTTTTCAGACTCCAAAAATATGAAAAGATTGCCAAGCACTTGTCTTTTCAAACTCGTAAAAGTAAATGAAAAGACGTCTACTCAATATAAGTTTAACCCTTTTCCGAACTGAGATAGACTAGCTACGAAAAAGGAATACCTTATTCGAACATGGCTAAGAGGTTCTCTTGGGTATTTTTTTCTACCTTTTTGGACCTAAGAGACTACCTACAAAAAGGGACATCTGGAGTTTTCTTTTTCACCTCTTTTTCAAACTCTCTAAACATGAAAAAGATGTCGTTTTTTTACCTTTGTTGGACTCGTTAAAACATAAAACAACGATGGACTTGTCTAACATGATGAGGTTGAACCACTCCTTCTTAGGGTTCGTTAAATATACTCAGAGGGATTCATCCAAAGGATGAACTTATAAATCAAGCATATGTTATCCTCCTCAAGATTGTTAAAAAATAAAGAGGTACTGACCAGTATGGTTGGGGAAATTGGGAAAACAAGGGATTCCATTTTGCTAATGGCAGCGAGTCACTCTTGAACACGACACTCTTCCACTTCATCTCCGTGGCTGTTGGGTTGGGTAATCTTCTTGTCTTTTTATTATCATACTATTTTTCAGAGCCTCCATTTCGGTTTTGGGTCAATGCTGCGTACTCCATTCAATGTCGCCAACGTGTTCAAGAGAAGTCATTCAATTGATCTCTACTACAATACTCTTAAGCCTTCATTTCATGTCTGCCTTTCCTGATCTAGTTCCATGTCAGCATCATTCTAATCATTATGTCTCAATCATGATACCCATTTCGTGTTGTTGATGGGGGATACATTAAGGCCCTCCTACGACAGGTCACTTCTTGTCAACATCAAAAAATCATCCAGGAAGTTGACTTAGAAACACCCCTTGGTACCTTGGTGCTTGCATACATCAATGGCAAGTTTCCTCACTCTCGACAACAAGTTTACATCAATGGCCTTCGATCGAAATATTCTGTGTGGTGTTCGACATCAACTCATTCATTCACACCATACAGATTGTACTATAGTACCTTGAGAGCCATTAACATCATTGGTGGTTTCTCTTGCGTATGTTAATGACTTATATCATTGGCTGGTAATCAGATGGTGTCTACCATGTTTGACTCCAGGTCATTGATTCACATGGTTAGACTTGTAAATTAGTTGGTCATGTGAATGAGATATAAGACCCCAGATCTAGTTTTTGCCATCCGGGCTGCGATTTCAGGATTATACAAAGATCAGTGTATGATGGCTGTGATCATATAAACAATCATCTAATCATGGGTCCACCAGTTGAGTCTATGGACGTGTATTTTGATCATTATACATGTTATGTTAGCTTATGAGCTGAGTATGGGTATGCCTTCCTTAGCAAACAAAGATGTCATGTTGTAAATGTATTGTAACAAACGAAGCTCGCTGGTTGTCCTTGATCCCTACTTGTCACAAGGTAAAGCACTTTAGTCATTAGTCATCATCTCTGAATTTGTGCTTTAGGGGGTGCTAGGGTCCTATAAATTTTATAGGATGAGTTATTGTTTTACCTGATTATTTGGGTTTGAGAGATGTAAATAATATTTCATCCTACAAGTTATTTCCAAGAAGAAACAGAAAAAGTAAATAAATGGGCTTGCAAGACAAAATGTGCCCTTAGGATAAAGTAATTATGTTTTAGCATAAATTAATTTTGTTTTAATAAAGTTAATCGTGTAATTTAAACACGATTAATTAATATGTAATAAAACCCGCAAGCAACAAAAGGTGATTGTCGTATCTGTTAAGTTCTATGCTCCATCTGACGGTTCGATGGACTCCTCGTGAGATCAATGGCCGACAAGGTTTTTCGGCCCCCCTACCCATCCTACCTTTATCTGCACCTGGGGGGGGGGGGCTTCGAAAAGTGGTTTCCTCCCCGTCGGTCCCACCCTTACGTGTCACCTCCATGTTATTTCACACCCCCCTCACAAACCACTTACCATTTTGAGCCCCCTCTGAAATCCACCAACCTTCTCCCCCTTTCCCGCTAGCTCTTCCCGCTCGCTCCCCTCGACTCCTATCCCGACACCTGGCCATGTCTATTACATAATTAACATTTGGCCTCGCTGTCACTCCCACACCACTCACAGACTGCTACTTGGACTGATTTCCCTACTCACCTCCACATCATGTCTCCACATCATCCCCCACCTCCATGTAACCTCACGTCTCCACGTCATATGTTCGTTTCATGGTTAGTTAAATTTATGTTTTTTCATATACAACACAATGATTTAAAACATTGTTTACAAACAAATAAGAACAATTTTTTAAAAACTTAAAGAGGTTTTTTCTAATAACATCCTCATGTATAAAAAACTCTTTCAGTTTTCTAACCGTTATTATGGTTTTGGATTTTCGGATGAATAGTTTCAAGTATATTTTCCTGAATTTTCCTATTTTTAATCAGTGTTTTCAAATGCTATTTCTGAGCCGGTGGAAATGAATTTTAAAAACTAGAAAGAGGCTTTTGTTTCCAACATTATCATTTACAGAAACCTCTCTCAGTTTTCTAACAGCTATTACGGTTTTTGATATACAAAGGTATTACAGGACCCCATTTTTCAGAATTTGGGGAGGAAAAATGTTGGGAATAATACTAAGAGGGGGGGTGAATTAGTATTTACAAATCAATAAATTTTTGTTTCCATAATCAGATTTATATATGCTACCAGTGAAGGGAACTCATGTGTGCACACAACTGTTCTTAAGGCAACCAATGTATATCTAGTGAAATTATGATTCAGTTAATTCATCATATGTTGATCTTTAATCAGTGCATCAATACTTTATTAAACATTAAATAGTAACCTTGAGTAGTAATAATAGAATAAACCATCACACATAAGCAACACACATGAACACCAAGATTTAAGGTGGAAACCCAATGCGAGAGAAAAACCACTTGTTGCTGTTGACTTTGTCTTCTTTTAATATAAATAATAATCTGTTTACAATCTTGTATTGGTGTAGATTCATACCAGTACATAGGAACCCAACTGTAGAAGACTATAACCTTCTCTCGTTCTCCAGCTTCTACTGGAGCGGAGCTACAATGCCCTAGCTCTTGTACTAGCCTATATTTTTTCTAGTACATAGGCGCTGGTCTACAGAAGGCTACAACCTTCACTCGTTCTCCAGCTTCTACTGGAAGGGAGCTCTAACCCCCTGATCAAATCACCAGCTACTACTGGCAGGATGCTTCGACTTCCTTACTGAAGGCTCCAATCCTCTGTATCCTCCAGGTATCACATTTCATAAATTTTCATACTGGATACTCCTGGTACATAACAACACAATATGTAGGCCACGTTTCATCAAATTTTCACATTGGAACCATCAGTAACAGTGAAGCTAAAAATCAATCACCACTTCAATACATCCATCAAATACATCTACATCAACCAATCAATGAAACTCAATCATCAATCTGTGATACTCAATCTCTGAATCAACCATAATTAAATCAATTAATTACTGAAACCTCTCACATACTGAATCAAACAATCATTTAACCTCTGACACAAATGAATCAACCATTCATTCAAACTTTATCAAATTCAACCAAACAACTGGAACAGACAGATCACTATAACTATTACACAGATTTGAACTCAGAACACTACATAAAAAACCAAAACAAACTGTAGCCTCAAAAGCCATGTGTTAGAATGTACACACTTCTTCAATGAAGCCAACTTGCGTGTATACGCTACTTCCTTGATCCCAAACTACGTCTACCTCTAAAGATACTGAATCATAAAACCTCTGAACCACAAATTTAACCAATCAGTGACATTCTGAAGATCTACTGTCAATTTACTGAGTTCTAGATAGATAATAGCAAGGATCACCCTTCGTACTCAATCAATCAATCAACCAGGCTCAATCTCCTTATACAATCAATTTTACTTTTAGATCTAATGAAGACATCAGTGACAAACAACAGTAAAACAACAACATTGATCAAATAGATTAGTCATCTCCGAACAACAAACTTTTCTTTTGCATACGCTACTTGGAAATGCCGAACCAGCGTGTATACGCGCCTTCACCAAGGTGAACCAACGTATATATCTGTAGTTACTTACTTATAACTTCATAGCCATTCCAGACTTCAAACATACCCAGATCATGACATATAAAAGATAAAACATTCGTTAGCATTTTGATCTAGCCCATTATCAGATCACATAATGATAAGTCATTATGATCCTGATCCATTACTAGATCTCATCCATCATCAAACACTCAGGTGCATACTTAGTCCAGATCAAGAAAAGCATCAGAAACCCATAACATGCATAATTTCTTTTGATCTAACACTTCATAATATATTCATTACATGTGCGCTTACCCCTTTGATCTTCTCCTCCTTATATAGTTTTAGCCTTTCTCATTACCTCAGACCAAAACAACACTTAGAACTTGTGGTATTTGTTGACGGGATCAAGTAACTGTTATTCTGCTCAAGATTGCTGGCTAATACCATGGTATGTACCCTTGGTATTCTTTAATCTTGAATTTCATTGATTTTCCAACCCATACACGCTTTTCCTCTTGTGAAAGTGTGTGCATACGTATACTCTCTTTTTGTACAGTGAACCCGCGTGTATATGCTCTTTTTGTATAGTTAACCCACGTATACAACTTAACATACTTGAAAATTCCCTTTTTCTTCAACTTCTTGACTCTGATATGTAGTTCTTTGTTTCATCATCCTATTCTTTTGTACCATTACTTTGTTACCTCTGAATTGACTTGTTATAATGTGATTTTCCATCATACATCACTTCTGAACTGATTTCTCTAAACTTCCCTGCATTTTGTCACATCTGTAAACACAACTTCCATGCATTCTGTCACATCTTGTTTATACTTTTATCAATTAGTTCATTCATCAAATATCAAGGACAACACACACTAACAATCTTCCTATATCAAACCTTTGACCATTATTCTCTTCCATCATTCTATCACCTCTGACCTGTAGATTCATCTTTGTTCCATCATTCTGTCACCTCTGACCTCTCGTGTATATTCATGTAGTTGCCATATACTTGTTCTGCTACAAGTGAGTTGCCATCAAGGACAACACCTGTATCGTAATGCCAACAAACTCCCTCTTTGGACTTGATGGCAACCATATTGGTGTTGATTACTTCAAGCTGTAGAACCTATTAGAGATATCAAGCAACACCAAAATACTCTCACCCTTTGACATCAAGGGCAAAGGGAGAACCAAGATATTCTCCCCCTTTGAGATACATTATTCTGTCCATGCTCCCACCAGCCACATGCTGAATTCTCTGATTAAACTCCCCCTTTGTACATTCTGAGATGCACTAAAAAGTCCATGCTTCCCCTGAGCACATGCAGAGTCTGAAAAAATATTTTCCAAAAGAATAACATGACTCTATAGCTCAACTATTAGAGTATGACCTTCCTATCACTAATGAATCATACATACATCAATCTCCCAACCAAGTGGGGATATACCAAATGACTCAACCACTCAACCAAGTGGGATTACATATTTGACACGATCTAAAAAGTCCATACATGACTGATTATGAAAATTATTACATCATAGGTCTTTACATGACATTTATAACAAAGACCAAAGATCTAAACAAGACCATGATAGTTATCAACAACTATCATACACCATATATGATCTGCACCATAAACATCTGTCAGCAACATCCAGACCAACAACCTGTATATGTCTATCATCAGTTACCAATATATGACAATGTAGATATCATCAACCTGTGACAAAGTATGCCGCATATAGATATCAACTCATCCTATTGATCTCATCAAGATCAACTTGCTCCGTTTCCTTAGTAGAAAGAGCCTTTTCATAACTTTCCATGAATCAACTAAACATATGTCATATCTCCAATTAGTAACACAAAATCATTCACATCATATCATATGTATGTGAAAACACCATAGTCATCATCTATGATCATAACATCATCATCAAGAACTGCATGATATTTCCATAAGAACCCTCAATATATCAACCATGTATCATCACTAGGGAACATCCCACATCTGATAAGCATCAACCATGATAATCAACATATGTGAGTATCAAACCTATCATCATAAAGTAAGAAGTCATCATCATTATGTGACTAAGTAAGCCATGTCTCCGAATATCCATGTCTTCAAATAGCTATGTCTTCATGAGACCTACAATAACACCATTCTCTTGGCCAACCAACAATATTTATCAATATGCAACTTAACTATGTATCGAGTGTAATGTGTATCCATCAAAGATATAGAAATATGTATCTAGCAAACCATGAGCTCATAGTCATTTGACAAGCTTTCTTGATACCATCAACAACAACAATCCTCAACCATGTGAGAGCCAAGAACTATATGAATCCTCATCCATAACTGCACCATATGAAGTTTATGCATCTTTGAAGTCATGATGACAACAACATAAAAGAAATGACACTTATCAAATAATGAAGTTGTGTACTCAAGATTTGTTCTTCTCCTTGTCCTTATGAAGATCACCATGTAAGCAACATACCATATGTACTGTATGCATCATCAAAAGAGTTATCCACAATCATCCATAAATATGATCTGAATAACAACTATGTGGCTCAAGAAATATAAGTATCATCCGAGTTTTCATCATAGGAAACTAATGACTACAGCATAGTATGATGTATCAACATAAACATCTTTACCATGATAAGAATCGTTATGTATCAAAGAATTCTAAACATAATGCCAACAATGCATTATTAGAAGCATAGCATATTCTCCCCCTGAACCTGTGCCAACTGTTCACTGTCAGATCTGATCATTGCATATATCAGTAACAATCATCAAGGCATCATCATCAACCAATAATATATCAAGTCATCAACCATTTATGAGGATCAAAATAACTTCCAAATAACATCCATAGACTCCAATCATCAATCATCAAGACAAAAAATACAATTGATAATTGACTGAACCATATCAGAACTCTTTTCTAAGTCTATCCCACAACTTCTTCATTAATCCAACATATAAGCGACTATGCAGCTTCTAACTCGCATATATACGCGACTTGTCTTCATGATAACTGCTTATTAGAACATTGCAATTTCATACTTTCAGTTCCTCCTGAGTCTGTTTTGTCTGTATACTGAGCTATGCCACATCTTTCTGACTGTGATTCCTTCTTCTTTAATACTTGGAGTGTGATGATGTTTGCTCCTTTTGGTATGTTGGCCGAAATTTTCTCTTGCATTCTTTTGCTATATGCCCAAACTTGTTACAAGCATAGCATCTTATATGATTCATATTCCTTCTAAATCAATCAATGGCTTTGTGACCAAACATATTGCGAGAAAAAAAATATCCCTTAAAGTACCTAGAAGTTGATGATCTTTCTGTGTGACAGTTATTATCTTGAACCATTCTACTTCTGCATGTTGCTGCAAAATTATGACATAAAAAACATTCAACATTATTCATCAGAGGAAAGAACTAATTATCACTTCCATAGTTAGAAGTAAATGATTTTCTTTGAAGTCTTTCTTTCCTTGGTTGTTGATGGGGTTGACCACTTATCTCCTTGTTGAGCATTTCAGATTTTGCATTAGAGTTCCTTGCCTCATCTTGTGAGCTAGATTCACCTTCAACAATTTCATGAAAATCAAGACTAGATTTGATGATAGGAGACCTTTGACTACTAAGAATACTATCCAAAATCTTGGTACTATCTTGAAATCGTAACCGTTTATCCTTTTCTTCTAATTTACCTTTTAAGATGTTTACTTCAACCTGATATTTCTCTTCCTTTTCGAGATATTGCTTCTTCATGATTTCTTCAGCGTTTCTACCTTTTTCCACTTGTTTCCTTAATTTGAGAATCTCATTTTGTTGTTCTTCATTTGCTTGCGATAGTTCTTCATTCTGCTTATTTGAATTTTCAAGATCTTCTTTTAGAGAGACTATCTCATCTTCAAGACTTTTACAGTAACTGGATCTTTCTATAAGTTTCTTGATTCTTGTATCCTTCTCATTTACTTCATTTTTCAATGATGTCACTATATCTTGCAACTTTTGACATTGTTTTTCCTTTTCCTTGTACTGCTTCCTTACTTTGTTTCCTTCCTCCAACCGAGCTTTTAACTTGGTAACTTCTTCTTTGTAGGCACATTCCCTTTTATCAATTAGATTATTTTGATCTCTAATTGTGTCTGTGAGCTTTTTAAATTCTGCCTCTATTTGATTACTTTCTCTTTCACCCATAAGAGAAAATTCTGTTGTTTCGCTATCACATTCATTACCTTCAAATGAACAGAGAAATGTATCACCAGAGGACAACAAATTCGTACCTGATAATTCTTTGGCTTGTTCATCTTCATTCTGAGGTGATTATAAATCTGAAGAGTTGCTTCCACATAATAGGCAATCGTTTCTCCCACTGCCACAGTTCCTTTGAGATGTCTTCTTCTTTTGAGGTGCTTTCTTCTTTTGCTTCTTTCCCATCAATATTACGGATCTCCTTCAAGCGATCAAGCTTCTGCCAAAGGACCTGATCTGATACCAATTGTTGGGAATAATTCTGAGGGGGGGGGGTGAATCAGTATTTACAAATCAATAACTTTTTGTTTCCAGAATCAGATTTATATATGTTAGTCCAGTGAAGGGAACTCACGTGTGCACGCAACTGTTCTTAAGGCAACCAACGTATATCCAATGAACTTATGCTTCAGTTAATTCATCATATGTTTATCTTTAATCAGTGTATCCATACTTTATTAAACATTAAACAATAACCATGTGCATTAATAACAAAATAAACCATCACACATAAGAAACACACATGAACACCAAGATTTGAGGTGGAAACCCAATGTGGGAGAAAAACCACATGCTGATGTTGTCTCTGTCTTCTTTTAATATAAAGAATAATCTGTTTACAATCTTATACTGGTGCAGACTCATACCAGTATGCAGGCACCCACCTGCAAAAGGCTACAACCTTCTCTCATTCTCCAGCTTCTATTGGAAGGGAGCTACAACCCCTATCTCTTGTACTAGCCTATATGTTTACTAGTACGTAGGCGTCGACTACAGAAGGCTACGATCTTCACTCGTTCTCTAGCTTCTACTGGAAGGGAGCTCCAACCCCCTGATCAAATCACCAACCACTACTAGCAGGAAGCTTTAACTTCCTTACTGAAGGCTCCAACCCTCTGTATCCTCTAGGGACCACGTTTCATAAATTTTCATACTGGATACTCCTGGTACACAACAACATAATATGTAGGCCACGTTTCATCAAATTTTCACACTGGAACCATCAGCAACATTGAAGCTCAAAATCAATCACCACTTCAATACATCCATCAAATACATCTGCATCAATCAATCACTGAAACTCAATCATCAATCTCTGATATAACTGAAACCCAATCCTCAATCTCTAATATAACTGAAACCCAATCCTCAATCTCTGAATCAACCATAATTGAATCAATTAATTACTGAAACCTATGACCTACTAAATAAAAATATCACTTAACCTTTGACACAACTGAATCAACCATTCATGCAAACTTAATCAAATTCAACCAAACAACTGGAACAAACAAATCACTGTAACCATTACACAGATCTGAACCCAGAACACTACATCAACAACCAGAACCAATTGTAACCTCAAAATTCATGTGTCAGAATGTATACGCTTCTTCAATGAAGCCAACTTGTGTGTATACACTACTTCCTTTAGCCCAAATTGCATATACCTCTAAAGATACTGAATCATAAAACCTCTGAACCACAAACTATACCAATCAATGACATTCTGAAGATCTATTGTCAATTTTTATAGAGTTATAAACAGATAGTAGCAAGGATCACCCTTCTTACTCAATCAATCAATCAACCAGACTCAATCTCCTTATATAATCAATTTTACTTTCATATCTAATGAAGACGTCATTTATAAACAACAGTAAAACAACAACACTGATAAGATAGATTAGTCATCTATGAACAACAGACTTTTCTTTTGCATACGCTACTTGGAAATGCCGAACTAGCATGTATATGCACCTTCACCAAGGCGAACCGACATATATATCTGCAATTACTTACTTATAACTTCGTAGCCATTCCAGACTTCAGACATACCTAGATCATGACATATAAAGGATAAAACATTCATTAGCATTCAGATCTAGCCTATCCATTATCAGATCACATAATGATAAGTCATTATGATCCTGATCCATTATTAGATCTCATCCATCATCAAACACTCAGGTGCATACTTAGTTCAGATCAAGCAAAGCATATAAGAGCCATAACATGCATAATTGCTTTTGATCTAACACTTCATAAGATATTCATTACATGTGCGCTTAGCCCTTTGATCTTCTCCTTTTCTCAATACCTCGGACCAAAACAACACTTAGAACCTGTGGTATTCGTGGACGGGATCAAGGAACCATTATTCCGCTCAATATTGTGGGCTAATACCATGGTATTCACCCTTGGTATTCTTTAATCTTGAATTTCCTTGATTTTCCAACCCATGTGCACTTTTCCTCTTGTGAAAGTGCGCGCATACGTATATGCTCTTTTTGTACAGTGAACTGCGTTTATACACTATTTTTGTATAGTTAACCCGCATATACAAATTAACATCCCTGAAAATGTCCTTTTTCTTCAACTTCTTGATTTTGATCTGTAGTCCTTTGTTCCATCATCCTATTCTTTTGTACCATTACTTTGTTACCTCTGAATTGACCTGTTATAATGTGATTTTCCATCATACATCACTTCTGAACTGAGTTCTCTGAACTGCCCTGCATTTTGTCACATCTGTAAACACAACTGCCATGCATTATGTCACATCCTGTTTATACTTTTATCAATTAGTTCATTCATCAAATATCAAGGAAAACACACACTAACAATATTCCTGTATCAACCTTTGACCATTATTCTCTTCCATCATTCTGTCACCATTGACTTGTAGATTCATCTCTGTTCCATCATTTTGTCACCTCTGATCTATCTTATAGATTCATCTAGTTGCCATATACTTGTTCTGATATAAGTGAGTTGCCATCAAGGACAACACCTGTATCATAATGGCAATAAAAAACACAAAGATAGTTAGTGACTTGGAGGCCACCTCATCAAATAAGAGTTGCTATCAAATTCGAATTTCTCTTCTTTATCATCAGAAATCCACAAAGATAGTGCCAAGTAGATTCATTAGTTTTGTATGTCCTATATTTCAGTTCTATTTGTGTAATACAATTTGAGATATTGGTTAACAAATCTTGATATTTTTTCAAGATATTTTAGTTTGTAATTTGTATAAATACTTCACAGTTTGAAGTATTACAGGTTGATTTTTGAATATAATTTTCCTCTGCAAAAAATTGTAATTTCTCAATTGCTGGACAAATCAATAATACAAGGACATTTTCAAAAGATTCACGTGGTGTATAGAATGGTGATTTTTTTCTTTAGTTTATGTGTTTGATTATTATTTCCTTTCTCTGTTATCGCTAAAAATCTTAATTACATAACATAAACTGTGATGAATAAGATATGTTACACAAAGCACCCTATTCTGGCTGTTAGTAATTTACATGTTTCTATTGAAGTAAAATTAAGGAATTCTTCATTTCTCCTTAGTTTCTACTGAGTCTTACATTTCTTCTATCTCATAATCCATTTAAAATTCAGAAAGATCCAACTAGTGCAACCTATCTTTCCCTGTGAAACTCCTTCAAAGTTTGATACAAATCCAGTTAATCTTTAGAATCCATAGCCCAATGGAATTATAACAATTTAATCAACCAAACAATCCAATAAAAAACCATAAGTACAGTCATAACTAGCCTAAAATTCACATCAAACATAGCTAAATTTTACAGAGAGATCCCTCTCTGAAGCTGGCAGGGCTAGATCCCATCTTCCAAACTGGTTTTGATGATGTCCTATGTGTTTACTCCCTCAACCTCAAAAATAGAAAACAACAACAGGGGGCATTCTGTTATAGGACATTTTGTCACATCCGATCAGTAAGCCTCCTAATGGGATCAATCAACACCCTATTCCCCCTTGTCGCCATCTTGCACAATTCCCTAAGCATGTATCTTTCATTTCCTAGAGTTTCAACCCTAAACTGCTTCATCTGAGCTAGCTTGAGGACCAACGGTCCCTGTAAGCCTACTGGGGTGCATTCACCATCATGTTGCTCCACTATGGCCTGCATTGGTCACCAGTAGGTTGCTCCCCTTTGCACTTGCATTGGTTCTAGAAACCCAGGAGAATGATAAGGATTCCAGAAACTTCCCCTTCTAGGAGTTTCTAGAAGTTGTTTCAACTACTTACCTTGGATAAAACATTTAGATCTTATCCATCCCTACATTGGAGTTTTCACCACTTATCCTTTGATTCTATCCCTCCATCAAAGGTGGATCTCTTACCCTAGATTGGTAATTGGATAAGAATGCCCAACTTACCTTACTTCTCTATATATTCCTGACCTTCTATGTGGTTGGGGGTTGGCGTTTGGAGAATGATTCAGCCCTTATGCTGTTGAAGTGAGTGGTCATGGTCTCATGCATTTAGGGTGATTGTAGGTGCATATTGTGACAAGGAAAGGACAATTCAACAACTTGGAGGAGCTCTTCTACAAGATCAACTACTACTTATGTTTGTAATCTCCTTCCATTTATATTAATGCAAATAATTCATTGTTTTCCTATATGTGATGTTGTTATTTCACTTATTTCAATACCATGTTGATCTATATAATGAAGTACTTAGATGATACTACATAAATATCGTATTTTATTGGCTTGTGTTATCTGACTATGCAGGTTCTAATTTTGGCAATCAGGGTTGGAATTGGAGCTTCCAAGCTTAAGAAGGAGCGAAGCATGTGAAGGATTCCACATAGGCCTCACTCCATCATCTATTTACTTTAAGGACAAGCGTTGTGTTCCTTGTCTCTGTTGTTCTAGGTTAGCCACCGACCTAGGGGAGATACTTTTGTTTGCAATCATAAATCCCTTATAATAGTGTAGGTTAGATGAAGAGATTGATTAATTCCAGAAAAGGGTGTATGCTCATAGTTGTGAGAGAAAAATATGTCGAGACATCTGAGGCTCTCCAAGGTTGTGATCCCACTCATAGAAAAGAATTGTATGAAATTGTTTCTAACTATGACATGCTTTTTCAGGAACCAAGTGGGTTACCTCCAAAGCGTGAGATCCAACATGAGATTCACTTGCATCAAGATGCTTCTTTACAAAAAATTAGTATGTATAGGTTGTCAACTATTGAGATGGAGGAGATAAAGAATAAAGTATAGGAATTACTAAACCAAGGGGTCATAAGATCGAGTTCTTCTCCACGCGGCTCACCGATTGCGTTGGTGCCGAAAAAGGATGGAAAATGGAGGATGTGCGTAGAATACAAGGCACTCAATAAACCTAACGGTGAAGAATCAGTACCCTCTCCCTCACATTGATGATTTATTAGATCAATTGAAAAATGCTATCTATTTCACAAAACTAGACTTGCGCAATGGTTATCATCAGGTCAGGATTGCAGAATAAGATGTATGGAAGGTTGCATTCAAGATGAAACATGGGTTGTTTGAATGGCTGGTGATGCCATTCGGACTGTGCAATGCTCTGACCACATTCATGAGGGTGATGAATGATATTTTCAGGCCTTTTCTTGATGATTTTTTACTTGTGTATCTTGATGACATTCTTGTTTATAGTAGGACATGGGATGATCATGTGTGTCATGTTAAAAAAGTGCTTGATGTTTTGCAAAAAGAAAAATTGTATGTCAAAATGTCTAAATGTGATTTTGGGAAGACCTCTTTGGTTTACTTAGGTCACATTGTGGGAGGTGGACAATTGAAAATAGATCCTTCTAAAATTGATGTGATTGTAAAGTGGCCTCGACCCACCAATGTTACAGAGGTTCGTATATTTTTCGGTGAAAAAGATACAGGAGAATGTTCATTTCCAACTTCTCTGTCATTGAATCCCCCTTACACGCATTAATGAGTGTGAAACAAACCTTTCAGTGGGGAGGAAAGCAACAAGAATCCTTTGATGCACTGAAAGAGAAGATCGACACCACACCAGTTTTGGCCTTACCAGACCTCCAATAGCCTTTCAATTTCGAGACCGATGCCATCGGATATGCCATGGGAGTAGTATTGATGCAACAAAGGAAACATGTATGTTACCATTCAAAGAAATTCTCCCAAGATGTTGTGAACTATCCCACATATGACAAGGAGTTGTATGCCTTGGTTCAAAGCATGAATAAGTGGAAGCACTATTTGATCGACAAGGAGACCATCATTGATGCAGATCACTATCCCTTGTAGTACCTTCAGTTGCAAACCAAACTTCAACATACACGTCATTTCATATGGATGGGATTCCTTCAACAATTTCACTTGGTGATAAAATACAAGAAGGGAACCAACAATAAATTGGTAGATATTCTTTATCACCCTCCTATTTATGCATCTATAGTTTTGCAAAATACATCTTTATCATTTGAAAGTTATGCTGAACAATATGTTGATGATGATAATTTTAAGGATATTTATGCAAAGCTGACTCATGGATCACATGTGGATAATTACTATTTGTAGGGGAGGTTGTTGTATCACCTTGGAAAATGTTGTATCCCCACCAATGAATGAATACATGTAATCAGAGAGGCACATACCTCTCTTGCGTAAAGCCATTTTGGTGTATGGAAAACTTTGTGTCATTTGCAGAGGTTGTGCTATTGGCCTCACATGAAAAATTTTGTGACTTGATATGTAAAGGGATGTGTGTTGCGTTCAGTTAGCAAGCCCACTAATAGATAATTGGGGCTCTACACACCACTCCCTGTTTCGATTTGTCCATGGGAAAGTGTGTCAATGGATTTTGTAGTTGGTTTTCCTTTGTATAGGAGAGGTCATGACTATTTGTATGTGTTTGTGTATTGATTTAGCAAAATGTGTGTCTTAATGCCTTGTAAAAAGTAGGTCACTACAGAGAAGACTTCTTATCCCTTATTCCAATTGTATGGGTCCACTTTGGGCTTCCCACATCCATTGTGTCTGATCAAGACTCTCTCTTTCTTGGAGATTTTTGGACGAGTTTGTGGAGAATGATGTACACCAAGTTGAAGAGGAGCACGACATTTCATCCGTAGACCGACAAACAAACAAAGGTTGTCAACTGCATAGTGATACAATTACTCCAAGGCTATTGTGGCAAGCATCCCAAGTTGTGGGAGGAAAAACTTCCTTATGTACAACATGCATACAACCAAGCAACTCATTCCTCCATGTAGAGTTCACTGTTCGAGACATGGTTTGGTTATTTACCAAAGAATCCCTTAGACATGGTCTTTGGGGGAGATGAAGATTCCAGTGGGCAATATGAAAAGAACAAAGCATGGAAGTTTATTCAACAAATTCAATTGATTCACTAGGTAGTGCAAGAGCAGTTGGGGAAGAGTCAAGCTCAATACAAAGGCTGACATGAAAAGTACCGAGTCGATCACCAGTTCCAAGTTGGAGACAAAGTGTGGCTCCATATAAGCAAAGAAAGAATGAAAGGGGAAGGAAAGAAGTTGCGACCAATCCGATATGGCCCATTCACCATATTGGAGATGACTGGAGACAATGTTTTTCGTCTCGATTTGCCAACATACTGTTGGGATGGGGTCCCCTAGGGTCAGTTTTGGGGCAAAAGCCCAGGTTTTGATGTAAAAAGATGAAAAGTCTCCACAAATTGTGGTTGCGGAGTGCGTAGCTAGTTAAGATTCAAAACGAGTTTTTACCCTCCTTTATGTAAAGTTGAGTCATCTTTTGAGATCTACCCATGGTCCACGGATCTTGGGATTGTATAAATAGGTGTGTCTTAGAGAGTATAAGGCAAGTAAGTAAGAAGAAGTCTATGGGTACGAGCGAAGAAATCTAGCATAGAGATAGAAATCTTAGAGGAGGGAAAGGCTCTGCAGTTGAGTGCGCAGAGGCCTAGAGTAATATCTGCACCTGAGTACGTGTAGCCCTACAACTGAGTGCACAGGGAAGCATTGAGTCTTTAAACCTATATTGAGGATCAATAAAGAATATTATTGCAAAAATTCCTGTGTTTTGGCGCTTTACTTCTGTTATGTATGATTGCAATATATGCTGTGATGGAATGATGTCTTTATAAACTAATGATGTATTGATGCATGAATTTACTTGATCCTTCTTATTATTTGAACGTAATTAATGTTAAGTGATTACATGAATATCATAACACTGTCTATTAAAGTTATCAAACACTTAGGCGGATCTGAGTAAATACTGGTCTAAAAGTAATCTATGGTGTGTGTAAGTAGCTAATTCACCTGTTCAGGGTCCGCAAAATCCAGTCGTAGACCTTCGCAGAGGTCTAGAGGCCGATTCGAGGAAGTTACTACCGTAAGCCATAAGCACTTAAAGATCTGCGTGAAGGCAGATCTAGGTCAGAAAAGGACATCACACTGATCTCTGGGTGTGGAAACTTGGTTCCAGTATCCCTGGGTCAGGACCCCTTAATCCAACAAATGGTTCCGTACTTGACAAAAGAATAGTGGTTGGACAAGTATTTGTACACAAAAATACATGAAATTTTCTTTTTCACCTTCCCGATTGAACCATATGAATGGATAGCCAAATTGGCAGACGGCTAATGGAGGTGGAAGCTTGACGGTCCAATAGTGTGGACTCCATAATTAGTGCGACGGTTGGAAGCTTATAAGGAGAAGATCACGCGCACTGTTCACCATTGGATCGATCAGGTTATAGGAGGATTTGTTACGGAGTTCGCGGTCGACACCTCAGTTAGTTACAGTGAAGCAGAGCGACGCTTCTTCAATGGACCACAAGGTAAGTATCTAAGATCTTTGAATAATTGGATTAAGATGCTGTTGTGTGAAAAATGGGTTATGCCACTGCCTTGATGTTTGAAGCTATGTGAAGTGGGAAGCTCTTCATGGATAAGGGGAGAATAGGCCCTGAATATAGTCCGTTGATTGAACCTCCTGTAGGTGATGATGAAGGAGCAGCACAGGCTACACCGCAGAACACTGTCCAGTTGATAAGGTAGGATTTCCGTGAATACCTCATCTGTCCACACCACCTCCACCTTCACCTCCACAACATACACCTTCGCCCACATTGCCACCACCACCGGTGCCGGTCAACATATTGAATACAATGAAGTTCCCTGTTTTCAAGGGCTTAGGAAGTGAGGATCCAGATTAGTTTTGGTTTGTTGCGAAGGATGTGTGGACAACACAACAAAGTACGAATGATAATATAAAGAAGACGCAATTGGTTACCGCTCTGTAGGATCGCGTGCTAACATGGTACGTTAAGTACTGCACTAATAATCTTTTGGCGTCATTAGCACATACTCAGACTGCTTTGAACAAGGAATTCGGTAAGCCTAAGACTGCCTCACAATCGATAATTGGATTTAAGGAAATCATGATGAAGCATTGTGTATTGCATTGGGAGTAGTGCTGACACAGGCTGGCGAAGGAGAGATGGATCACCCAATAGCGTTTGCAAGCAGAAAATTATCAAAGGCTGAGAAGAACTACTCAACGACAGAGTGCAAGGGATTGGCCATCATGTACGTGCTCCAAAAGTTCAAGCACTATCTATTGGGTGGACATTTCAAGATGTACATGTAATACTCCGCTTTGAAGTATCTAGTCAATAAGTCTGTGTTGCGGGGGAAGATATGCCGATGAACGCTGTTGTTTCAAGAATACGACTTTAAGGTAATTGTCAAACCAGGAAGGTTAAATGCAGGACCTGACCATTTGTCGCGAATTAAAACGGGGGAAGAGCCTACTAATTTGGAGGAAGGGATGCCTGATGCGTAGCTCTTTGTGGTGTGCGTAGTGGACAACCACTTTGCAGATATTATCCATTTTTTGACCTAGGGACGACTCCAGAAGGCTACACCAACAAGCAGAAGAAGGAATTGGTAGTAAGCGTGACTGATTTCTCAGTAATTGCTGGACATTTGTATAAGATGGAATCAGACGAGATACTTCGATGGTATGTGCTTGATTTCGAAAGAAATAGCATCCTCGCTAAAGCTCATGGAGGGGATGAATGAGGACATTATGTAGGAAAAAAAATAACGCAAAAGGTTTTGTGCTTTGGGTTATGGTGGCCTATGCTGCACAAGGATTCTAAAGCATATTGTAGGGCATGCGATGCATGTCAAAGAACGGGCAGGCCATCATAGAGGGATGAGATTCCTTTGAATCCTCAAGTGTCGTTACAACCATTTGAGAAATGGGTTATCGACTTTGTAGGACCAATCCTACCCCTAGGTAAGAAAACAGGTGCACGCTACATCATCCCTGCGACAGAGTATCTGACTAGATGGGTGGAGGCACAACCTGTAAAGGATTGTACAAGGGCTACAACAGTTAATTTTTTTTTTGAATACGTGCTAACTAGGTTCGAGTGCCAAAAATTATTGATGAGTGATCGCAGTATGCACTTCCTCAACGAAACGATCAGCGCGCTGACAAAAGGATTTCAGGTTTATCATCAGAAGAGTACACCATATCACCCCCAGGCTAATGGAATGGTGGAGGCCTTCAATAAGATATTAGAGAATGCGCTGAAAAAGATTTGCAACGCGTAGCAGAATGATTGGGAAGTGTGTGTACCAATAGTATTATGGGCGTACAGGACTACTTGCAAAAATATAACAGGTCAGACACCTTTCCGGTTGGTCTATGGCGTAGAAGCTGTGATGCTTATGGAATATATCGTGCCTAGTCTATGCGTAGCAACCTTCATAGGGATGGTGGGCTGCAGAGCCTTGGAATAACGACTTGTGCAATTGATGGAGATCGAAGAGGATAGATTCTTGGCTGGATTTCATCAGCAAGTACAAAAGGAACGAGAGAAGGCATGACACGATCGACACATCAAGCTGTGCACATTCAAGGTAAATGACTTAGTTTTGTTATATGATAGTAAGTTCGCTAAATTTACAGGAAAGTTTTAGATGCACTGGTTGGGGCCATATGCCATTAAAGAAATCACAGATGGGGGCACGATTTAGCTTGCAAAATTGAATGGAGAACCTTTCCTAGGAAAAGTGAATGGGAGCTAGTTGAAGCTGTATGCAGGAGACCCGCTCAATGACTACATGACAACAAGATAGTCTTAGTGCTCCAGGCAGTTGCGAGGGAGCGTGAGACTATAAACTACACTGCCTTCTTTTGGGAGCTACGTGACAGAGTGGTTGCATGGAAGAGGGTGATGTCACAGTGCCATAAGCGACACGAAGGGGGCTGTGCTATGGAAGGAGATACCTGCATCACGACCAAAAAAAGACTGTTAGGGTCACTGTTCATGATTTGACAACGAGGAGATGGTTAAAAGGAGCAGGGCAGGTGGCATTTAAGGCTGAAATCTTTGGAGATCTACCGCCAATTCAACATTAATGGATGGATTTTGGGGGGAATAGTCAAATTTGAATTCAAAATCCCCTATAAATTACATGTGGCCAACCAGCAGAGAACACTTTTCATCCTTAGAATTTTTACACTGTGCTGTCTGTCGCTTATGAATCACAAGTTTTTCGAGGATTTGGTCACAAGCTCTATGTTTAACAATCTACCCGAGGAAACCCAACACTTTATTCGCAGCACTATGTCAGGACCAGGAGAAATTGCAAGCACTGGTGGAACTGTTGCCTCCGAAGGAGCGGCCCTAGAAGTTGTGAGCATGGAAGCTCCAACTCCTGTGCCTACGACGCTGAGGTCGCCTAGGCCAAAGCCTACACCAGTGCGCCAGACCCACAAGTCAAAGAAAGATAAGCAGAAGAGGCCAATGCTAGTGTGCAAGTCACCTAGAAAGCACTATGCTACCCAGGGACAAAGGAAGGACAAGCAACCTGAGAAGGTTGTAGACTTGGAGGCCGATAAGGGTGCTGAAGTTATAGATGCTGAGGGTGTGGAGCCCATCTCCAAGTTGTCAGAGTATATCCCTCCATGCAAAGGAAAGGTGAAGGCCACCAAGGACCGAGACCCAAAGAAATTCAGCATTGACATGTCCCTGTTGCCAGAGAATATAACCTTTGAAGGTCTGCGCTTGGTGAGGGTTCCCCTTTTAAAGATGGAGGATTGGGACTTGGTTGACCATGAGAGATTCTCCCACCTCGCGATGGAGAACTACATGAAATGGGTGTATTACAAAGAATCCAGTGTCATTGCATTGGACTCAGTTGAGTGGATTCGTGGAGTAAATCAATTAGGGATGCTGAACTACTGTGGGTGCCCCACTTTCACCGCTCCAACATCAATATCACCTACATAAATAAACTACTGACTCTGGTGCATGATGGGTGTTTATGGCTTGACACGCCTATCCCCATAATAGACATGCTTATCCATTGGATCACTCTCTTGCCAACAAAAGGCTTGAATCCGGCCAAGGAGTTTGGTGGAAAGACAGGCGAGTGGGACTTGGCAGAGAAGATGAAGGCGAAGTTTGAGCTTATCAAGAAGCCGTGCGGGTACTACATAACATCCGTAAAAAAACCCGCGGTGAAAGTTGCGACATAGATACTAGCTGGTAAGGTCATGAGGAGATGTTGCACGGATGAGGTTTTGGCGCTCGTGATCTCGTTAGCTGCACAATTCACGGAGGGCGTGTAGTTCAACTAGTCACGTTATCTATGTAGCAAGTTCCTTGTGAATTTTCACGAGGCTCAAGATGAGAGCAAGATCTTCCACTATGCGTGGTTGCTATTCTCTATTGTGTTGGTTGCCTGGGAACTGTCGGAGGACAATTAGTTCCCCCATTAGAGGCAGGTTTTTCGGAGGCTACACAGTTTGCCTCCCTTTGGGCCACAAAGGACCCCGCACAGGTCACTGAGACAAATTTTTTTTGGGTTTTAATGGAGTAGAGCATTCGCATGGCCATCAACCAGTGGCCACGGTTTCCCCAATTGTGTATGAGTAGTTGTCGGAGTACATAGAGTTCAAGGCAAACTTCCACCACGTGTCTATCAGGGCACAAAAGGATCCAGAGAAGAAGTGGTTCGACCTGTCATATCTTGCCACGGATGATGTGATTCAGGAAGTCATCAAGTGGTGGCCAATAGATTGGCATACTCCATCTGACCTGGTCGCGGGTACCACCAAAGGTGCGAGGAGTTCCGTGGAGAAGAAGAAGGAGGAAACGAAACAGGCAGTCCAGAAGTTGGCTGCACAACGACGGAAGGAGGCCGAAGAGAAGGCCCAATTAGAAAAAGAGTGTGTTGCAAAGCAGCAGGCTAAACAAGAAAAAAGCGACTCCGAGTGAAGCGGTAAATCCCCTTCACTCCAGATCGAGGAAGAAGAGTAGTTAGCGCAGGGCGGTGGCGGTGATGAAGGACAGAGCACTCCATTCCAGGTCAAGAGGTACAGAGAACAACAGATGAAGGGGCCCCGAAAGAAGTCCAAGGCGACTAAGCCACCACTGGATCCCATTACGCTGATAGAGGGTGACCTTGACGAGATCAGGGATAAAGTGCATTACACCATCGCTGATCTATTGAAGAAATTTGGACAACAACACTTGCAGTCATTAGATACTATTCAGAAGGATCTATGCAAACTGCAAATCTAGACCAGTAGGATACAGGTGGGAGTTGGTCAGGTGGGCGCTGCGTAGACAAGCCTGGCACCAGGGACAAGTCAGGTTGTAGAACTTGTCAAGTCAGTGAACCTCATGACAGTCACGCTACCAGAAGGGTCCCTGAGTGAAAAATCGACCGATGACAAGGTCATCGTAAGCACTCTGAATAATATCAGCCTCAACGTTGCAGTGCTCCCCAACAAATATCTTCATGCGTTGCAGACTGGTGTGACATCAGAATTGAGAGAGTGGGAGCAACGTGCCCTCAATTTAATTAACGAGTACAGGGTGAACAATGAGAAAATGTTCACCGAAAAGACAGGGGCCCTGAAGGTAAAGGAAATGATCCAGGCACAAAGCGGACAACTAGTGGCCATGGTTGTAGAGGCATGTAGGACAGTGCCAAAGTTGCACATACCTGAGGAGGCACCGCTCGAGGCCAAGATCCAGAAACTTGTTGCGGGCATCCGTGATGCTAAGGCAGAGGTGGCTAGAGTTCAGTTCAAGCTTAATATGAAAATCATAGAATTGGAGCTTAAGTCACAACCTTTGACTCTACCAAAAGTTAGGGAACAATGCGAAGCTGTTGTCAAGGAAGGATTAGCTACTGTGGATGTCGCGGTTGCTGATTGTACAACTTTGTTTGAGCATGCCATGGAAGTGGTGATGAGCTTGTAGGAGGATCCCACTGTGCAGATATTGAATACCGAGATCCGCGAGCTCCAGTAGCAGTACGACGAAGTAAGGGCGACGACACGCACCATTGCTACAACACAACACCTTGCCAAGTTGCAGGAGGAAAAACAACTCCTTGCACAAGTGGAAGCTGCGTAGAAAAAGGAAGCAGTCCTTAAGGCCAAGTTAGGTCCTTGGTTGGATGAAGCCTACCTAATCTTGGCCAACATACAGGAAAAGTTGGCGAACTTGCAGCTTAGGCAGCAAAAAATCAAGCGAACTGGTGAAGGACCAGCCATAGAACAACTAGTGGAGCAAGTAAAGCAGGTGGCCACGCAGAGCGCGACTGAAGTAGCAGTTGTACTGGTTGAGCTGGGGGATATTCGCAACAAGATCACCGTGCCAGCTGAGTGACTTGAGGGTGAGTCACAACCTTTGTGTTGGGGGCCTGTTGGGATGGGGTCCCCTTGGGTCAATTTTGGGGCAAAAGCCCAAGTTTTGATGTAAAAAGATGAAAAGTCTCCGCAAATTGTGGTCGCGGAGCACATAGCTAGTTAAGAGTCAAAAAGGATTTTTACCCTCCTTTATGTAAAGTTAAGTCGGCTTTTGAGATCTGCCCATGGTCTGCAAACCTTGGGATTGTATAAATAGGTGTGTCTTAGAGAGTCTAGGGCAAGTAAGTAAGAGGAAGTCTATGGGTATGAGCGAAGAAGTCTAACACAAAGATAGAAGTCTTAGAGGAGGGAAAGGCTCTGCGGTTGAGTGTGCAGAGGCCTAGAGTAGTGTCCGCAGCTGAGTGCGCGGACCCCTGCAGCTGAGTGCGCAGGGAAGCATTGAGTCTGTAAACCTATATTGAGGATCAATAAAGAATATTATTGCAGAAATTCCTGTGTTTTGACTCTTTACTTCTGTTATGTATGATTGCGATATATGTTGTGATGAAATGATGTATTTATAAAATAATGATGTATTGATGTGCAAATTTACTTGATTTGTCTTATTATTTGAATGCAAGTTATGTTAAGTGATTACGTGAAGATCATAAAATTTCATTTTAAAGTTATCAAACACTTAGGTGGATCTGAGTAAACACTAGTCTAAAAGTAATCTATGGTGCGCGTAAGTAGCTAGTTCACCTGTTTAGGGTCCACAAAAGCCAATCATAGACCTTCCCAGAGGTCTAGAGGTCGATTCGAGGAAGTTACTGTCGTAAGCCATAAGCGCTTAAAGATCTGCGTGAAGGAAGATCTAGGTTGCAGAAGGACATCACATTGATCTTTGGGTGCGGAAAATTGGTTCCAACATCCCCCCATATGGCTTCAGGTGAGACTTCAGTCCATGCACCGCGGATTGATGTCGAAAGGGCCAGTAGTGTAGGGATTTTTTTGGTGCAACTAACTTTGAACTTGGGTTAGGACCCCCTAAGCCAACACATACAGACAAATGTACTCAGTGGTGAACATGGAAAATTTGAAGCTTTATGAACCTCCATTGATCATGGACACCAAGGAGGTTGGACAAGTTCCTATAGTGGATGATTTTTCTCCTGAATACTTGGAAAATATACTAGAGGACATCATTCTCGACAAGAAGACCAAGACTTCACGATGGGGAGACGTGGAGTACCTTCGTATTAGCTTCAAAGGAATGCATCAAAGTAAGGTTTGATGGATGGAAAAGGAGAAAGTGAGGGAGAAATTCCCTCACTTGCCAGTTGAATGATAAATATTTTGGCGTTCCAAAAGCTCATTAGTGGGGAGGAATGATCCAGGTGGATCCAAAAATAGAAGTGGCCTTGAAAATAACTTAAAAATCAAAGTCATTAGAAGGAAGTGAAACTAGGACTAGATCATAGTGTTCGTCACCCTTATTCCAATGGTGTGAATGACACTCAAATCTGAGTTTGTATGCTCAAGTTATAGCTAGTCAAAGTTCCAGTCAAACTTGGCCAAGTGGTAGTGTTAACAAGGCAACAAATTGGTTGAATCCCGATGCATGGAATCCGACCACTGGAAAGGGAAAATTTATCAAATCGTTAATTTGTCTAATATCCCTTATTTTCTAGCAGGAATGTTCGAGCCATTGTGTATTGGAAAAAAAAAATTATATTGGGGTGGCGGGTCACCCACCCCACCACCCCATAACAATGTTATATTATATATAATGGGTGGGCAGGCCACACTCGACGGACCCACCCAACCTTGGAGAAACCACAACATATAACCGTTTTCCAACCTTTGACGAAACCGTGTGTTGACAACACCAAATCATATGTAACCAAACGTTGCCACATTTAAAAAAATTGTCGGGCTTGTATGGGAGGCGGGGGGTTCGAAACCAGAACCTCTGCTGACCTAAACAACTCTGCCACCAACGAGCCACAACTTGTTCCTTGGTGTCTCCACCTGCCACATAATACTTAAACATTCATATGACATTCGAACGGGCTAGCGACGAAGGAGCGGTGGAGGATGGGCAGAACCCTGAGCAGCAGAGATGTGGAACTATGAATGAGGGTATCTTGGAGATGCTGAAAATATTCCCTTAGAGGGCCAGAGGTGCTAGTGTCAAAATTTGACAAGTTTATAATCTATTTTTCACAATTTTACGCAAGGAATCCATAAGTGTAGTCCGTTTCTCCAATCGAGTTGTCCATTTTAGGCCATCATCTAAATTTGAGGTATAAGGGTCATTTTTGTAAAGTTTCTTGTAACTGATTTATTTGATGCTACTTAATAAAAGAAGGCCTCCCCACTTTTGAGCAGGGCTTGGAGACATATCCCACATTGGGTGAAATCCATAATCAAATCTTTATGTCTTTGATCTCATGTTTTCTTATGGTTTCCGGTTCTTTTCATGTGTTTAAGTCACTTGGTTATGTATGCTCTTTTATATGCAATTCTGAATGCATCCTTGAAGTTAAAAGATCTGGATCATGCCATCCTAGAGTATTCTCTCAATCATGGCCAAGGAGATACACAAATTTATCTAGGAAGGAGGCCACTCAAATGCAAAAAAGGAATCATTTGTTAAAATGGGCAGTAACCAAGCATCCAAAATTCCATGGAGGCATTCAAATTCATGAGCCAACTATGATGAACAACGTAATCCTTGCCATGCTAGTTTGGAGGCTTATAACTCAAAATGAAGACTGGTGGAAATAAATTCTTAAAAAGAAATATTTAAGAACAAGTTGTGTTCTTAGCCTCAGTTTAATAAAATCCTCAAAAGGAGGGTCCATGATTTGGAAAATTCTTATTGTGGTAGCCCCTTTGATCAACTCGCATGTATATTGGAACCCAGACAATGGGAAAGATATAAATCTATGGAGAGATAAAATAATGGGAAATAAGCCCTTGGAAAACAATTATGATCTACTCCTTTAAGGGAGTAGTTTTGTGCTTAGGGAAAGAGTTAATAAGAAAACATATTTGACTAGAATGAGGATGGGTAGTGGATTTTCGGGGAACTCCTAGAAATTTATGACACCTAGTTGCTAAGCTTCATTATAGCTTGGTTGGCTATGTTCCATCGAGATTGGATGAGGTCATTAGGATGGGGTGGAAGCATTCCCAGTAATCCGTCGAGGGTTACACCTCACTTCTTTTCTCTCAAAATCCCCTTCCCAGGTCTAGCATCTAGTCAAATATATGGAAATCTAATGCAAACCCAAAGGTTAATTCCTTTTGTTGGTTACTTGTGCATAAGAAAATGTTAACCACTGAAAATATGAAGAAGTGAGGCATTCAAGGCCTCTGAATATACCCATTATGTAAGCCACATGAGGAATCCATACAACACATTTTTTGGAATGTGCATATACTCGACCAGTTTGGATGGAGGCAACAAGGCCGATCTCAGGAAGGCTAATATGGCCATAAAATATCTAGCAATATTTTTCTACTTGGACAAAAAAGTATGCAGGTCATTTTTCAAAAAAATATTTATTTAAAAATTTATGGGAATCTCTCCCCAAATTTCTATGTTCGAAGGTGTGGCTTGCATGTAATAATGCAATTTTCAACAATATAGAATTCCAACCTCAAACTATAACATTGAAAGCTACTAATTTATGTTCAGAATATGGTGCTTTAATATTTATCCAAAACTCTTCATAACAGGGGTTAGATGCTTTAGAACCACATTTTTTTTCCAGTCTAACAGTTGAGTGGACCTCCTTTATTTTGTAGGGAAACGACTAAAACTCCCACAAGTAGAATGGAAGATAAGAATGACAGAAGAATAATTAAGCCAATGGAAAAGGAAACATGAGGGCATGATCCTCCACTTTGATGGAGCTTCAAAAGGGAACCCAGGGGTCGTAGGAGGGGGGGGGGGGTGGTGTTGTATGGCCCTGCTCAATTCGAAGTAGCAGAGTATTCATGGGGCCTTAGTTGTATGACAAACAATCTTTCTAAACATTATGCTCTACTTCAAGTGATCCAAATAGAAAAAGAATATAAGGTCTCTTCCCTTAAGGTATGGAATTTGTACCATTCTTTCAACTGCTTCACAAATCTAGCAAGAAGATAAATGTGCCAAAAAACGGTGTAACTTAGAGCTGAGCGATCTGGTTTTCAAGAGGCAACCCAAATTCTGCCAATTTCCCTAAGTTTTAGTCGTGAAATATATTAAATTAGAGTATTTCCCATGGTCACCCACCATAGGAACGAAAATAAAAATCATATGGGGGGCTTGCACTACAAGGCCTCCCCACAAGGAATTAATAATGTAAATTACAACAATTATAACATACAATCCAAGCTAAGAACATCACATACTACATTAGACACAATGTCATTCATGGGAGTAATCCATCACACGATGCATATCCCAAAGGAGGCCTCGATCTGGTAGCTTTGCATTAAGCTGGACAATAGGATAATAATGAACATCAGTGGTATTTGTGCGTAACATGTGGAGGACGCCACTACATACTATATGGTCACAACAAATTAAGAATAAGAATGGCGCACTCTAAAGGAAATTATGGGGATAATTAGGAAATATACCAATGAGAATTTGAGCATAGAGGGAGGCTTTGTGTCGATGTCACCATAACAAGGGTGCCACCCTGCATGAAAAGTTGAAAAATAAAAATTATTCCATGCAGAGATACTGCAATTTGTTTGGAGGAGACATGACTCTGAGTAGGATTCAATGCACCACCCTACATCAAATTAACATTCAAGTCCCAACTGTGGAGGATTTCACTAAGGCAACCCTTAGGTTCAAGCTAAGAAATGAATAGTTTGGAAGATTTGATCCAGGTGGATATTGGTGGCCACCTGCCAAGTCCATCTGGACCCCCACCATTGTCTTTCTCAGCATTTTCAGTTTCCTTAATTGTAGCACAACTTACTATTTTTAGCAGTTTTTCGGGTCCTGAACTTCCGGAGCCGTTTTGAGGCCCTAAACGACGTTTTTTGGGGAATCCGGGGGCAACATGGGTCCATGGAATGGACCATGTTGCCTGTTCCAACAATGATAGTGCTTAGATAGATCTTTCTAATGAGCTATTGTACACGTCAAACGGAGATCATATGCCAAAGTTACGACCCCGGGAAGTTGATGTACCAATTTACCCCAAACGGGGCCCACAGTTTGGCGTTTCATCTCCTAGGGTTAGGTTTTGGAATGTCAAGGGTTTTTCCACTGTTTCTCAACAATAAATAGGCCTTCGAGCCTCATTGTAACACAGTTCAGAGGCATGTAGCCATCACATCTCTTCTCAGAGATAAGCTACCATCGCCCTAGCTGGTTTCTTTCCATTTCTGGTTGTAAGCATATTTCAGTATTTTCCATTAGTGAAATGAAGTATTATTTCCGCTGCATCTTTGTGTATATGGTTATCTCTGTAAGTTGTTGCGTTCCTGTTTAAATCCGGATCAGTGGTATCAGAGCGGTCTTCTTTTTCTCTGTTTTTCTTTGCATGTCCCCAACAAGGTCGGGATATAAGGAGTTAGGGCTTGAACTGGTTGAACCTTTGCAAGACCAACCTCGCAAATCCCGACGGCCTCCCATGGCGGACGAGAAGAAAGACGAGGGGGCAGGAGATCCCATCAAAATCTTGCTCGAAGAAGCCCTCGAGCGACAACGGAACGCGATGATGGACAGCTTTGCCCAGATCCTTCAGCGGCTACCCAGAAGCGGCGCATCGGCTTCCAGCAGCTCCTCTGGAAACGCCGCACCCTTTAAGGTACAAGTTAATTTTGAAATCCCCATATTCGAGGGTCAGATAGACGCCGATGCCGTAGATAAATGGTTAAATCTGCTAGAGGGTTATTTTTCTGTTCATGAATTTTCGAGTCGGGAAAAGATTGTTTTTGCTCTTCTCAAAGCAGCCCCCCACGTTAAGGACTGGTGGGAAACCTACTGCGAGCAGAAGGATGAAAGTACTGGCTCACTATTTTCAGTCGCACCCACCTGGGATTCGTTTTGGGATGCCATCAAGGAGCAGTACTACCCTGTCGGAAGCTATGAGGATGAATACATAAAGTGGACCACGCTGCGGCAGGGAAGGGACCAAGACGTGCCGGAGTTCACCAATCTTTTCCATACCCTTCGCACAAAGTTGGGTATCAAGGATTCGGAGCAACATTTGATACTCAAATACCGTGGCTGCCTGCACAAGTACATCAAGGAAGAAATACAATTCCTAAACATCCCCTCGTTCGGCGCAGCATACCGATATGCCGTCAAGGTCGAGCAGAAGTTTAAACAAAAGAAGCGAGACTTTGGATCTGCGAATCCAAAGCAGGGGAAAGGTGCCCCTAAACCACAGAACAAAGGACAGATCCAAGGCGGGACAACCCAAGACAACCAGCCGAAGCTGCAAGCAAAGAACAACGCCGCGAAGCCGAGAAAGGACACTGGAAAATGGTGCGAGTTCCATAAGAGCTCCACTCACAACACAAGTGAATGTCGGGCCAAGCAGTCACTGGTGGCTGAGCTAAAGGTTTCAGAATCAGATGCATGTTCCGACTCTGAGTCAGAACCCGATAAGGGGTATGAAAAAGTGAAGCAAATCATTGATGCGGATCCCAGCGCCACTGTTGCTACCGCAAAGATCCAGAAAAATGAACCCGAAGATCCAGAGGAGGAGGAGCGTCTCTTCCACTCCCAGATGTGGGTAAAGGGCTCCCCGATACAGTTCATTGTTGATAGCGGGAGTCAAAAGAACCTCATTTCGGCAGAGGTCGTGAAGTGGTTGGGCTTACCGACCACAGCACATCCACAACCATACACCATTGGGTGGCTTCACCAAGGGCGAGATCTTCGCGTGAGCCAACAGTGTCACCTTCCATACAACATCAAGCCCTTCACGGATGAGGTATTGTGTGACATTGCTCCCCTTGAAGTTTGTGATGTATTACTAGGAAAACCATACTTGTGGAAGCGACATGCTGTGTATGAATCAAGGCCCCGTGCTGTTATTATTACATTGGGAAATAAGTTGTTCAGGATACCAGAGGTAGCACCACCTGCCGCCATCTCTTTGATTACTGCAAAACAATGCAGTAAGATCATTTCCAAAACCAGGAAATTTGTTTTCCTGATGATACGCCCTCAAGGGAAGAAGAAGACAGTGGTTGCGGCCTCCAAACGGGGTCCCTCTGCACGACAGCTACATATGGACAAGATTGTGGAGGAGTACGAAGACATCTTCACCTCCCCGGCAGGGGTTCCTCTGCACTGTCAAGTCAAGCACTCCATCGATCTGACCCCAGGTGCGCCGCTACCCAATGGACCAATTTATCGGCGCTCCGTTCTGGAGAACAATGAAATCAAGAGGCAGATTCAGGAGCTCCTGCAGAAAGGTCACATCCGTCCGAGTTCATCGCCCTGTGGGAGACCGATCGTGTTGGTACAGAAGAAGGATGGGACGTGGAGACTCTGTATTGACTATCGGGCGCTAAACAAGATCACTGTCCGTAATAGGTACCCGATCCCGCGGATTGATGACCTCCTAGACCAACTAAAGGGGGCGAAATATTTCAGCAAGATCGATCTGAAGTCAGGATATCACCAGGTACCAATCGAACCCTCAGATGTGTGGAAGACTGCCTTCAAATCCAAGGAGGGCCTCTTCGAATGGTTGGTCATGCCTTTCGGATTGACGAATGCTCCTGCAACCTTTATGAGGCTAATGGATGACATCTTGCGGCCATTCACCAACTCCTTTGTAGTAGTATACTTGGATGACATTCTGATCTTCAGCCAGAGTTGGGAAGAGCACCTCCGCCACATCCGACAGGTTCTCCAAACACTGCGGCAACACAAGCTATGTGCCAATTTGGAGAAATGCACTTTTGGCATGACCGAGGTTCAGTATCTGGGATACATCATTGATGAGCAGGGGGTGCATGTCGATCCAGCCAAGGTCCAAGTCATTCGGGATTGGCCCTCTCCAACCACTCTAACAGAGCTCCGCAGCTTTCTAGGTCTTGCCAACTTCTACCGCAGGTTTGTGCTGGGGTTTTCTCATATTTCTTGGCCCTTGAGTCAAGTCACCAAGGGAGGGGCGAAAGCAAAATTCTTTTGGTCTGAATCTCAACAGAAGGCATTCAGGGAGTTGAAGGATCGCCTCTGCATGGCACCAGTGCTCGCGTTACCAGATTTACAACAACCATTTGAGGTCGAGACAGATGCCTCTGACTATGCTATTGGGGCAGTCCTTACTCAACATGGACATCCAATGGCATATCACAGTGAAACGCTTTCAGACACAGTCCGAAAGTACCCCACTTATGATAAAGAGATGTATTCCATTGTACATGCCTGCTGACAATGGAAGCATTACATTTTGGGGAAGGAAACGGTCATCCACACAGACCACCGACCCCTGCAATTCATACAGACCCAAGGGAAATTGCAGAATGATCGCCATTAGAAGTGGTCTACATACCTGCAACAGTTTCACTTGAATATCAAGTATAAAAAGGGCAACACCAATAATGTTGCAGATTGCCTTAGTCGACCACCGATCATGGCGCTAACCACCGTGCTCAACTCTTGTGGGCACGAGACTTCTGATTGGCCACTTCTCTACAAAAGTGACCCAGAATTCGGCCACACGTACCAGACACTCTTGGAGGGTCGGCATGTTGCAGATTTTCACCTTCAGGATGCCCTATTATGCCACCTCAGTCACCTTTGTGTTCCTTCAAGCGAGCGTGCCAAGATGATTTGGGAAGCACACTACAGTCGGGCTGCTGGGCATTTTGGGGTCGAGAAAACAGTGGCAGTACTGCAAAATTATTTCTATTGGCCGAATCTTCGACAGGATGTTGGGAAGTACATCCGATCATGTACTGCCTTGCCATTGCCAAACCGACCATTAAGAAGCAAGGCCTCTATACCTCGTTGCCTACCCCTAGTCGACCTTGGGAATCCATCTCCATGGATTACATGTCAGGCCTTCCTTCCACTAAGCATGGAAATGACTGTGTTTTTGTGGTCGTCGACAGGTTCTCGAAGATGGCCATTATGGTGGCCTGCAAGAAGAATATCACAGCAGAAGCCACTTGCTAAACTCTTCTTTGAACGAGTGTGGGTGCACTTTGGGATCCCACAGTCTATCATCTCAGATCGGGACAGTCGGTTTCTCAGCACATTTTGGTCCAGTCTCTGGTCAATGCTGGACACCAAACTCACGAAGTCCACAGCCTTCCATCCTCAAACTGATGGCCAGACAGAGGTTGTCAATAGGATGATTGTGCACATTCTGCGCATGTATAACTCAAAGCATCCACGCACATGGGACGAGAGCCTCCCCTATGTTCAGCACAGCTACAACCGAGCTCTTCACAGCTCCACTGGCCATAGCCCTTTTCAGGTGGGTTTGGGATTCCAGCCACTATGCCCCATTGATGTGGCCATGCCACTTGCAGCTACTCACATGAATTCAGCTCATGTCCAGTCCGAAACAGATAAGGCCACCAGCTTCATTGAGCGCATCCAACATATTCGCCAGCAGGTCCATGACATTCTTGAGAAATCAAATGCCAAGTACAAGCAGCGACATGATCAACATCGGGTGCCACATAAGTTTCAGGTGGGCGACAAAGTCTGGTTGCATTTGCAAAAGGAACGCCTTACTGGAGCCTATCGGAAATTGAGAACACTCGGATATGGTCCTTACACCATTACTAAGGCTATGGGAGACAATGCATTTGAGCTCAGCATTCCCCCATTCCTTGGCCTGCACCCAGTGTTCAATGTGGACCGCCTTCGGCCATACTTTCCACCATTGCTAGACACATCCGACATTGCAGAACAGCTCAAACCCACAGAATTAAATCCAGATTGCATGGAACAAGCTGCAACTGATCGAATCATGGACACACAGATCAAGAACACTCACCAACAGAATATCCAACTGTATCGAGTTGTCAAAGCAGGCCAATTCCTTCAGCAGGGCAAGTGGCTCACCAGGGAACAAGTTCAGCAGAAGTTTCCTCATCTCATGGAGGAGCTCAACGCAATGGGGACCATTGCTTCCTAAGGGGGGAGGAATGATCCAGGTGGATATTGGTGGCCACCTGCCAAGTCCACCTGGACCCCCACCATTGTCTTTCTCAGTATTTTCAGTTTCCTTAATTGTAGCACAACTTACTATTTTTAGCAGTTTTTCGGGTCCTGAACTTCCGGAGCCGTTTTGAGGCCCTAAACGACGTTTTTTGAGGCCCGTTCCAACAATGATAGTGCTCGGATAGATCTTTCTAATGAGCTATTGTACACGTCAAACGGAGATCATATGCCAAAGTTACGACCCCGGGAAGTTGATGTACCAATTTACCCCAAACGGGGCCCACAGTTTGGCGTTTCATCTCCTAGGGTTAGGTTTTGGAATGTCAAGGGTTTTTCCACTGTTTCTCAACAATAAATAGGCCTTCGAGCCTCATTGTAACACAGTTCAGAGGCATGTAGCCATCACATCTCTTCTCAGAGATAAGCTACCATCGCCCTAGCTAGTTTCTTTCCATTTCTGGTTGTAAGCATATTTCAGTATTTTCCATTAGTGAAATGAAGTATTATTTCCGCTGCATCTTTGTGTATATGGTTATCTCTGTAAGTTGTTGTGTTCCTGTTTAAATCCGGATCAAGATTGCGAGCTCGCATCAACCAATTGCAGTGCTCCTTTGCTAGCTAAGTCCTTTGATCTAAATGAGCCCACTTAGGATATGGGAAACCTCATTTTATTTCTAAATAAATGAACAATGGAATGTATATTTTGTTTTTTTGGGAGCCTATTTTGTAAGGTTTACACCTACAAAACACTTGTTTTCTAAGTTATCTATGAAGTCTCTATAGAAACCGTGATAGTTTGGATAGTTAAAAGGAATCTAATACTAAAAAAGAAAGCAAAGCATTATACTCTTGGATAAAACCATCACATTTTTGATATACATTTTATACAAATATATTTGGATTCTAGTAATAAAAAAGCATAGTATATGCTATATATTTATTTTACCTTTCACTAATTATACAATATTAATAACTAATACATATAAAATAGTATAGATATATTATGTTAAAATGGTGCCAATACCTAATTTAAAATTGATAACTACTCATATAAACCTGCTTTCCTGCTTTTAAAAATATTTAAATATCATTTTACTTTAGGATAGATATTTATCTTCCTTTACAAATTTTATAAATAAGTAATATTTTTTTTAGTTATTTTCTTACAGAAACATTATTTATTTATATATTTACTTATATTTTAAACTATCTATTATACCATTTTAAAATAACTCCCTAATTTTTCCTTCCTTAATTTTTTCCGAAGAAAAGATACCCATATATTCATTGTAAATTAAGAGTTTATACCGCCTTTTAAGAGTTTGGATTATTACATCGAAGTTGCTTTTAAGTGGAGAGTTCACCTCGCCCTTTCATCCTCTGTCATTATTTACGGTGGAGTGGGAGTGGTGAGTATCCCGCTTTGGTTACGCCTTGGAGTATAGTATAATGAGTATTCCACCCATCACATCAGTCACCTGGGTTACACGTACCTTCATTTAAATTTAACTACTGGTTTCAATAGGCTTTTATATTTTTGCCTTTCTTTTAACAATTTTTTTTTAAATTATATAATATATATTTATTTTTTCTTTTTATTTTTTAATAAATTATATATTAGCAATTGTACCACATGTTGCAAAAGAAATGTCGTAAGATGGTAGCATAGGAAAGAGTGACATAGAAGAAAGAATTGATTTTTTTATTGAATGTTGTTTTTTTATTGGCATTTGTCTGAGTAACCATCATTTGTCTCATCATCATCTCTTTTTCAAGTTCTTTCCACTACCTCTCCTCATCTAACTACTTTTTTGAGCGTCCAAATATGTGAAGATTCGCATACATTCATCTTCAAGATCATTGAGTTGCTTCAAAGATTCATCGATTATATCATTAAGAGAACGATCCTTGTTCTCAATCTCTTCCTATTTCACATGTACGCATGCTAATTCTTTTGGTGCAATATACAATTCCTTTCCTTTTTTGAACAAGTTGACAATGCGTGAACTATTACAACCATAAGTTGTTGATGTTTTGATTCTACCCTAGGCTTAGTAACCTCTATTGATTTCAAGGATATCATTATTTCATGGACCTTAAATGAAAAACAAAGACCTTAGAATGGAAAAATGAAGAAATATTCATGAAATATATATTTAACATGTTTACTTTCCTGAGAAGGCAGAGAAAAAAAATGTCATCCCATAAATAATCAATGTAGAAAAAGAAACGATATAACATTATTCTTGTTTTTTCTAAAATATGATGATGTACATGTTGCCCGAAAGGAGGAAGATCCACTTGATTTGTTTGAAGATAATACCCTTGCTTTCCCAAAAGAATAATTGCATGACAATTTTGATGAAAAGGAAAAAGAATATCCTCCCGCTCTCCTTTACGATGATGATACTCTAAATCAAGAAGAAATTTTAGGAGGTCAGGTGTTGTTATTGTCATAAACAAGGTTCTGCACATAGGAGTTGGAAAAGACAACATTGTTGCGTAGACATATGAAGGACACCATGAAGGTTATGATGACATCGCTAAGGAAAATCTTGGTGGAGACGAGGATTTCACTACTGTAAGAGTTGATGATTTTGTTTGCTGCCCCATTGGAAAGTGTGTTGCATAACCAAAAGAGCAATGTAGTAGTAGCCATGACATGCATTTTTACCTGGATTTATGTTTTAAAAAGAGTGAAGGTAGCTCTACTTTTGGATGATCACCTTGAGGACAGGGAACATGAGTTTGATCTTCTTATAGAACCTACTATGGCTGAGCAAGAGGTAATTCCTTATCTTCTACGACCATAAGTTGTTGCTTTTTTTATTCTATCGTAGCCTTGGTAAACTCATTTGCTTGTAAGGATACCATAATTTCATGGACTTTATATGGAAAAGAGAGCTCCAAAAATGGAAAAATGAAGAAATATTCATCAAATATATATTTAACATCTTTACTTTCCTAAGAAG
Source organism: Pinus tabuliformis (assembly GCA_031772625.1). Lineage (NCBI taxonomy): Eukaryota > Viridiplantae > Streptophyta > Pinopsida > Pinales > Pinaceae > Pinus > Pinus tabuliformis. The sequence continues at coordinate 1,012,277,443 of CM062816.1, read as the reverse complement.
GCATAGTAGAAAAAATGTCATTCCATACATAATCAACGCAGGAAAAGAAACCATATGGCATTGTTCTTGTTTTTGACAAATAAAATATAATGGCATTGTGGATGAAAGAGAAGGATTGTGGTTCCTTCCAAAATATGATGATGTACATGCGGCCCTGAAGGAAGAAGATCCACTTGATTTGTTTGAAGATAATACCCTTGCTTTCCCAAATGAATAAATGCATGACAACTTTGATGAAAAGGAAAAAGAAGATCCTCCCATTCTCCTTTAGGATGATGATACTCCAAATCAAGAACAAATTTTAGGGGGTGAGGTGTTGCTACTGTATAAATAGATATATAAAGATGAGATATTTGCATAATGTATAAATAGATTGGAGAAATTATTCAAGCATTTTTCACACACTTTGCATTGGGTAATTCAAAAAATATAAGTTTACTCTTGAAATTAAATAGAATATGATATATTGACACTGAATGCTAATCAATAACAATAACGTTAGCCAAAAATATACCTTCATTAATAGTAAACTAAGGGTCATAAGAATGACATGAAGTGAAGCAATGAATTTTTTTCGTAATTGAACAATTCCATAGATGCTGCATATCGTAATTAGCATCATAAACAAGTATATTACACCCAAGTATGTCACATCTAAACCTTTCAAACATCATCTGAAGTATAGAGGACATTCCATTCTTGCATTTGCTAGTGTTCACTTTGCAAGAAGGGAATGGATGCAATAGTGCCACTGATTTTGGAGACTGGAAAGTAGCTTTTGTGGTGCTTGTGAGAGATTATTGATGCAATCGTGCCAAAAGGATATCGTAAACTAACAAAGCCAACAACTTATGGAACTTGGTGAACAATGGAACAAGCAATAACCAACTTGCAAAAGAAATATGTCCCTCAAAAGATGTAGATAAATGACTATAATTACAATTATGAAATTATACTCTAATAAATGCCTATAATTAGTTTGCGAAAAAATGTGTTATACTGAAAAGGCAGAGTGTTTGAAAATGAACTTGTCTTGGTCATGGTAGTTTCAATACTTTTAGTCATAAATGCAAGGGGAACAATGACATATTGAACACCATTGAAGATTTATTTGTCGCTGAAGATGCATATTTCTAGATTGTCAGTCAGCTCAAATTGTTCGCATTTTGTCACGTTCATGTATGTGAATTATACGTTTGAGAACAGATTTGATTTTAAGTAATAATTGTAAAGTTGGTCAGAGGCGGTATAGTGGTATGTCTAGATTTGGCATAGGTAGAAACCTTTTTTGTATGTTGTGCAATGTAATTTATGTTACTTCTATTTCAGTGCAGTAACTATATAGTTGTGATATTTGTGAGTCCATAGGTCCTGCTCCAAAAGACAAAGAATGTCATAAGCAAGTAGTTAAAAAATATAATAACAATGTAAAATATGCAACCATGCATTAATAATGAGTAAATCTCAAAATTTCTAATAGATAAATAAGGTATGCTATAAAAATAGACATAGCTTATTTATTATGCGAAACCTTTCAGATATCTTAATGTATCCGTTGGAGTAGCTTGTCTTCTAGAGGCATTGAATGAAGGAGTTTTTCTATATGTTTTCTTTGAACAATATTTTTGTTGTCTTGCATTTTCATGTAATGATAGAAAGTAAATGTGGGGAAAATGCAAAGATGTTGTAGAGAAGGGACTCTTCATATTGCTGTGAATGTAAGACCTTGACATTCTGTCTTCCTGTTGGGTGTGGTGCCTGATTATCTTCCTGATTGTTCAGAGGTTTTTTGTTTCAGTTGCATTGGATCCCTCCTCCTAATGGGGTGACAACATTTCCTGTTTAATCGTCATTAGGGGTGTCCAGGAGGGGGGGGGGGATGAAAATTTGATGAGCCCCCCTAGCTGGGGTTCGGGGGCAACACCCCCGAAGATAAAAATAGATGAAAAATTGGCTTGTAAAGTATTATAATTTTGTAGTCAATATGGGTCGTTCATTAGGCTGATGATATGATGGTAGAAGTTTTGTTAATTTAGGGTTTCTCCTCCCTAGAAGGAAACCCTCTGTTTAGATGAGGGAATTGTATTGCGGTTGTGTATAATTATTCTGAGTGAGAGAGAGAGAGAGAGAGAGAGAGAGAGAGAGAGAGAGAGAGAGGATGTTGTGTGAGAGCGAAGTGGAAATTACAACGGATATGTTGTAGGTTGTATCTCTTCATTTTGCTGGATAATATAAAAGGAAGGACTGGCTGTTTCTTTGTGGACGTAGCCCAAATTGGGTGAACCACGTACATCTGTGTCTCTCTTGTTTTATGTGTTTTCTGTGTTTAAATTTCTACAATATTTTGTGTTCCATTGATTTGTAATATATAATTTTCTGACAATTCCCAATGTCTATTGTTGCTTTTGGCAATGACATACCCTGGGATTTATGTATAGTTAATGACCAAGCCATTTTGAGGGGAATTTTCATATGCCCATTTATTTTTATTGGTGGAACAAGAAAATAAGTAGGATTTCTTTCATCCCAAGGAGGCCTAATGTATTTAGGAAAAGTTACGACAACAAAGGTTGGAAACTGTGGAGGTGTAGTTGATTCTTTGTAGGCGATGGATATAATCTACCCAAGAGAACCATTGACAAGTCCGGATTAAACCCAAAGGTTTAAGGTCAACATTACGTTTTGGCTTGTGCAAAGCAAGACGATTCACTCTAATTGGTCTTTTTCTGATAAAAGTGTGAAATTTATGTTGTCGTCTTCTGCAATGGATCTTGCGACCAAAGTGTTTAAATATTTTAACATTTGCTTATTATTTATTAATATTTGAGCATTGATTGGGAATAGATGCATGAAATCATGGAAATATTGTATTTCATCTTATGACAAGAAGGAGTTTGTTCATGACATGAGAATTTTATAGTCCTCAAGTGTTGGCTTTGCATTTCTAATGTTTTGGAGGATATTTTTGAAAGTAACTTAGGTGATGTTGTCACCATGTTGACAGAATATTGTGTCTAATGTAATAACTTTTTTGAATGTGTGCCATAACATACTTCCATGGGAGATGCCCGCATATAGTGGTATGTCTTTAACGGTTGACAATTGGCCGAGGTCGCCAAATAATATAATGGAACAACCATCGAAATGATTGTTTCTTTGTCATGGAAATGCTTCTCAAATATGTTCATCAATGTGGCTGAGAAGCTTTGGCCCAATGAAGTTCATTTCATCGATTAATATGTATCATATATGCTTAAGTTCTTTTTGGAATGTTGCAAGAGCATTTCCTTCTAAGGGCATGAGATCCTTTATGGGAAGGTGGAGAGAAACACATATTGTTGATGCTTGTATATTCAAGGTTGTAACACCTATAGGGGCAAGGAGGATGATCGGTGAAGGGGTTGAGCCAACAAGGGTTGCAATTCTTTCTTTGATGCAATTTATAAGGTGGGATTTTTCTATTCCAATAATGCCTTGTATTATCATTCTTAAAGGAGGAAAAATATCATTTTTAGCAAAATGATTGGAAATAATATCGACAACTTTTGTTTGCATTGGGGATAATGATTCAAGGTATGTTAGGTTATGCTTATGTCTTTGAAGAATGTGTTGGGCAGAGTGATTTTTTTAAACGAATTGTATGCCTTTTTCTTGTAGATTGAATGGGATAGTGGTATGAGTCTAATTATAGTTGTCATTGTTAGCACTCTATGAATCCCTCTAGGCTGAGGAGGGGGCCACAAAGGTAATCACAAACCACTTCTAGCTAGAAACTGGTCTTTTATAGTTGGAGGGGGCTCCCTCTCTTTGTTAACTAAATATTTTGGGATTATAAGGCACACAAAGACCAGATCTGAAAGGATATTTTGAAAATTTTTTGTTGAAAGTAAATGAAGGTTACTAGAAAGTGAATATATGTGATCCAAAAACTATTGTGTTATGATGCTTATGCATATAACAACCAATTACACACACATCAGCTTGTCTAGCACATACTTTAGATAAAGGAAACAAATTGTAGTATAGTGGGAGATGAACATAAATAATACTCATTCACATATAACATAAATAGATGAAGCTCTAATGCTACAAATTTGAGACTAATTATTAAGAAGAAATAACATAAAATAAGGGTATAATATATTTCATTTGCAACTGAAACATTTGACACAACTTAATTAGAGCAATACGAGAATGAATTCTAACACATCTGAATCATTATACCCATAAACTGAAGGGATTTAAAAGAAATATAATAATACAACTATCACAATAAGGGAACAAATTTGAAGCACAATACCACAAGTATCTATGTGAATGTCCACTGGAACAACTCAGAAATAAGCACTTTTATTCATGTAAACAAGACCACAGTACACAAGTTTATGATAACCCAATTTGCAATACTATCCAACCGTTTCTTTCTTCAAAAATTTGGCATTAAATAGCCATAAAAAATTCAAAATACCATGTCTAGATGCAATGCATCTCTTGTCCATGAAGTGGATCGAATTAAACACAAAAGAGGAAACTTTAACATACTTTGCAGTATTTTTCTTTGATAGAAAAACAAAAAAAACTTGGTAAGATCTTATCACATTATCCTATCATAAAAACCATCCAAAGGCATAACAGTCATCCTAAACATTGAATCATATTTCTTTGATATAAAAAGAGGAAACAACGTTAAGTCTTTAGATATGATCTGCGTAGCAATTGGGTAGCATTCCATGTTGGCATGACTTTCCATGTAATAGAAGACACCTGACTGATGATTAGGCAATGAATAAGATTGTGACGTAGAAAAAATTCTACCAACCCTTCCTCGACCATGGCAGCCTCAAAATATCCATGAATTTCCACAACCTCAAACCAAGTTCCATTTTTTCTATTCTCCTAGCAAAAACTACGAAAATAGGCCTCGAAGAAACACCTATAGCTCCCAAATGATATAACATGTGTAAAAACTGAATGAGGTTATTGTATATGAACTTGTCATGGAGATAAATGTCTTTCATTTTATTTAAATTCTTCCCCAGCTCCTCAGAAAGTCCTCTGCCAAACAATCACTAAAACAAGAAATTTGCATAGTCTGAAAAATATTCTTTGAAGATGCATTCGAATCTCCCGATCCATGACACCTATGAAAAAACTGGAAGAGGTTATTATTATTTATCTTGTCATTGAGAAAAACCTCTTCCATTTTTCCAAAATTCACCTCCATGTGATCAGAAACTGATCTGCAAAATGATGACTAAAACAAATTATTTGTGCAGTACTGTGCAATGAAAACATGGGTTGCGCAACACTTTAAAAACAATGGTCTAATCATGACTCGATTAACCCTGATTTAAACTCGTTTACAAACATTAGGAATTGAGTGTTAAGACCCTACCTCCGGATTAGCAGAAAAGTGAGAATCAAGTCATGTCAAAGTTGTGTGGCTTTGGAAGGATGATGCGCAACAACTACGTAGCGTTGTGTGCAACAATGACTCTATGATGGCTATAAATTTATCTTGATCACTGGATTAGCTGAAAATCAATCCTCATTCTTCAACCATGCTAATTAACTAGCTTGGAAAGCAACAATGTAGGCAACTATGTGAAGGGTATGGCGACCTGTTCATTCCATTTGAATTTACTATTTTTTGTCCTGTAGTGTGATGTCACAAGGCGCCTCTTTGAAAAGTATGATGGTTTATGTATGGTAATCATTAGAAAGATTGATTTGGTGTAGGACTTGAGTAGTGGAAGAGATTATATGGGTAGTGTCATATATGATACACAATCATAGCCTTTAGGGGGAAATATTTAGGATGGAATGGGAATTATGAAAGTTATATGTTTATGAATAGGGAATGATTAAATGAATAGTGGGATAGGGTATGGGATTTAATAAATGAATAATGGGAGATGGGAAATTGTAGGTTATAATCTTAGCGAAAAAATGAATAAACTAGAAGGGGAAAAGAAAGGCGTTGTTCTTAATGGCCATCTTGCTTTGAGCAGTAGGATTTTTCATTGTCACTGACTCAAGTAAACCTCCCGACAAACCCATTATTGACACATACCCCATGACTCAATTACTTAATATTTTTGATAATGTTTCCCAATAACTCAAGACCACTTCATGCTTTTACCAAAACCTCTTATGACTAAACTCATGGTGATTTTTTGGACAGTGACATTCAGACTTATGACAACAATAGTGACTATAAGTTCAATCTATTCAAGATTAAAATTATGTAATTTGAAGACATTCGACAAATGTAAAACTACTGACCTAACATTGGTTCCAATGGGGATGGTAGCCTCCTAGCGAGGTGCCAAGAAAAAAAACACAGACTAGTAGCCTATTTCAGACCATTGGGCAATGGAGTCAAAAATTAAAAACTGAAACTTAATTGACAAAATGAAAATCAACTATTGACTGAACTTACTTATGGCAACAAACCATCGGGATCTTAGGGCCTTCACTCAGGCTTCATATCTTGATGATAATCGCCCACCTGCTAAAGATATATACACTAGGTAACCTCTTCTCTTGATGTAACCAGTCAATCAAATTGCTACTTGACTGAATGCTTCTCATAGTTCCCTTATGCAAGAAAAAAGAAAAAGAGATTAGCAACTCAAAATTCCACTAATGCTGAGAACCAAAATCTGAAAAAAGCATAGCCTCCCGTAATTCCTGCAGTAAACTATCCATGGGAAGACAAACCTCTTCCTTCAATGGCTGCAAGAGGCCAGTAAAATGATCTTAACATAGATGATTTTTTACCTTCATTTGATGATCAACAAGACGAATTTGTTCTTTGATTTTTCCCTCTTCAATTGAGGCAACCACAGTAATAACACGCACATCAGCAGCATCTGAAACAACCTGCTCTTCTTCAGCATACTCTTCATTTTCTGAATCTGGAGGCATATATCCCTTAATGAAATCTTCTTTTGCAAGAGGCTGTTGAATCACCTCTTCTTTTTTACTGCTTTCCTCTTCTTGATCAGGCTTAAGAGGGTAATTCTGCTGCATTTCTTCATTAACCTCTAGCTGACCAGTTTCATCTTCAGCTGCTGGAATTGTTGTCTGGTGGTCAATTTCATTTTCAGCTATTTCTTGATGTACTTCTCTTGTTTCATCCTGAGGAAAAGATAGCTCAGACAAGGCTTCTCCAATTTCATCAGTCATCACATCCTACTTATAGATGTATATACCCATGAGCTGAAACATATCATTAAATCTTCCACAAAATCTTTCTATCAGCACTATAGAAGGATGCGTTTGCTTAAAATTTATATAAAATGCTAAATAGAAATCCATCAAAGAACATGAAATAACAGCTAACAACCCTTCATACCATGATCTTGTGCTTCCCTCTAAAGTTTCCATAAACATTTTCATCAATGAATCCTCATGAAATACAACTTCTAGTCTACATACATGCCTGTGGAATTTAATTAAATGTAGAGCAACATCTTCTCCCTTTCCATCTTTGAATATTGGGAGATAGGTTGACCAATCAACAAGAGGCATGGGATTCAGAAAACTAGGAATATGAGATCTGTCCATAGGAGCATACCTGGGATTCGTTCTTGCACCCATCTTGAAATCAGTCAACAATAATTCTTGAAATTACTGACCTTTGACCAGTGGAGTCACCGTGAAATTTCAATCTACTGGATCCTTTGAACTCAAAGTCACCAGGTGAATGATTCAGCCTATCTGTGTCTGTTTTTTGTTCACCGTCCACAACCAGATCCTGAACTTTGACAATATTTCTCGGAGAATATTAAAAATTTTGTTCATTCCCTGACAACAACGCCACTATGTTAACACTCTATGAATCCCTCTAGGCTGAGGAAGGGGCCACAAAGGTAACCACAAACTGCTTCTAGATAGAAACTGGTCTTTTCTAGCTGGAGGGGGCTCCCTCTCTTTGTTAACTGAAGATTTTGGGATTATAAGGCACACAGAGACCAGATCTGAAAGGATTTTTTGAAAAATGTTTGTTGAAAGTAAATGAAGGTTACTAGAAAGTGAATATTTGTGATCCAAAAACTACTGGCTTATGATGCTTATGCATATAACAACCAATTACACACACATAGGCTTGTCTGGCACATACTTCAGATAAAGGAAACAAATTGTAGTATAGTGGGAGATGAACATAAATAATACTCATTCACATATAACAGAAACATATGAGGCTCTGACGCTGCATATTTGAGACTACGTATTAAGAAAAAAAAACAGAAAATAAGGGTATAATATATTTCATTTGCAACTGAAACATTTGACACAACTTAATTAGAGAAATACAAGAATGAATTCTAACACAACTAAATCATTATATCCATAAACTGAAGGAATGTAAAAGAAATATAATAATATAGCTATCACAAGAAGGGAACAAATGTGAAGCACAATACCACAAGTATCTCTACAAATGTCCACTGGAACAACTGAGCAATAAGCACCTTTATTCATGAAAACAAGATCAAAATACACAAGTTTCTAATAAACCAATTCAAAATACTATCCAACCCTTTCTTTCTTCAAAACTTTGGCATTAAATAGCCATATACCATTCAAAATACCATGTCTAGATGCAATGCATCTCTTATCCATGAAGTGGATCGAATTAAACACAAAAGAGGAAACTTTAACATACTTTGTAGTGTTTTTATTTGATATAAAAACAAAAAAACTTGGTAAGATCTTATCACATTATCCTATCATAAAAACTATCCAAATTCATAATAGTCATCCTACACATCGAACCCTACTTTTTTAATATAAAAAGAGGAACAACATTATGTCTTCATATCTATGCTGCATAGCCGCTGGGTGGCATGCCCTGTTGGCATGACTTTCCACGTAATAGAAGACATCTGGCTGATGATTAGGTGATGAATAAGCTTGTGGTGCAAAAAAACATTCTACCACCCCTCCCTTAACACATGCCAACCTCAAAATATCCATGAATTTCCACAACCTCAAACCGAATTCCAATTTTTTTTACAATTCTGCCAACAAAATGTTGGGTTGTATTATATTCTTTCCACGACTAGCCCACGTAGTTAACCAGGGGGTTTGAGGGGTACCCGTAACCCCACTGTTAGGTTGGGCGGACCCACCTATGGGTTTGTGCATGATTTTCGCACCTGGTTTTGGATGCGATGGTTTTTGGTCTATGGTATTGAATGCTTCAACATGTATAAATATGTATTGTAACATTGAAAGGAATATAATGAAAAATCAAGCTGGTAGTCCCTGTTTTGGGATCCAGGGGAAAATCTCTATGTATATGTGTTTTATGTGTTATTCTCTCGTATTGTTTATTTTCCGTGTTTTAGAATTCGTATGCAGGTAATTTCTGTACGGGGTTAAAACCTACATTTGGTATCGGAGCAGTTTTGGCTTCAAGGGGACGCCTTTGTTGCTGAGGGGTTTCGCTCGTGCCTGTGGTAGACCCTATTCAGTGGGAGATCTGCGAGATCGATTCTGGTGGTAAAAGAAGATGTCGAGCAGTGGAAAGATAGAGATCGAGAAATTTAATGGTCAGAGTTTTGAGTTGTGGAAACTCAAGATGGAGGATTTGTTGGTGGATAAAGATCAGCGGATTGCGATAGATTCGGGTACTAAACCAACGGGAGTGTCTGATGAAGAATGGAAGAAGTTGGATCGGAAGGCAAAGAGCACAATACGATTGTGTGTCTCATATTCAGTATTGATGTATGTATTAGGGGAAGCTACTGCGAAGGCTTTGAGGAACAAGTTAGGGACTTTGTACCAATCTAAGTCTTTGGTGAATAAACCATTCCTACAGAAAAAGTTGTATAACCTGAAGATGAAAGATGGAGACTTGGTGACAGAGCATCTGAATGCATTTAATACTATGGTAAGTCAGTTATCATCTATTGATATTAAAATTTTAGATGAAGATAAGTGCATCAGTTTGTTGTGTTCTCTACTAGATTCGTGGGATAGTCTAGTTATTGCAATAGGTAGCAATGCAACTGCCTTGCAGTTTGATGAAATAGTCTCATCCTTGTTGACAGAGGAGATGAGACGAAAAAATATGGAGAGCCATAATGGTGATACCTTATCTGTATGAGGACGGTCCCAGAACAGAAATAAAAATAAGTCATCGAGTGGGAGATCTAAATCTCCAGGAAAACCTGTAAAGGTGGTGTGCTGGAAATGCAGAAAGGAAGGGCACTACAAAAGGGACTATAAATATAAAGCTCCTGATAAAGGAAAGGGATCTAATGATGCTCCTTCTGTAGAGGTGAAAACCACCTCAGATAAAGGTGGGGATGTTTACTTAGCTTCTTCAAGCACACATGTAGATCATGAGGCATGGTTGATTGACTCAGGTGCATCCTTTCACTTCACTCCCCACAGAGAGTGGTTCTGCGAGTATGAGAAATACGATGGTGGTGATGTCTTCTTAGGGGATGATAGGAAGGCTAGAATCGTTGGTCGTGGAAAGGTAAAGTTGAATTTGCAAGGTGGAAGGGTTAGAACACTTCCGGGTGTTCTACATATTCCTGCATTAGCTAGAAATTTGATCTCTGTAAGCAATCTGGATGATGCAGGTGTAAAAACAGTGTTTGAGAAGGATACCTGCAAGATGGTTCGAGGAGCACTGGTATTGATTCGGGGAGTTTGGATTGGAACTCTATACAAGCTGCAAGGTAGCACTGTTTTTGATGGGTGTAATAGTTCTGTGGTTCCTGAAAGTGGAGCAGAAAATCTAGTGGTCTCTGGAGAGAAGACCATGTTGTGGCATCAAAGGCTTGGACATATTGGAGAGAAGGGCCTTCGAATACTTCATGGTAAAGGTATGGTAGAAGGTATGAGTAATAGCTCTCTGGATTTTGATTTCTGTGAAAATTGTGTATATGGGAAGTAGAATCGGGTGAGTTTCCCCTTTGGTAGTAAGAGGGCGAAACAGATATTAGAGCTTGTGCACAGTGATGTGTTTGGACCTGTGAAGGTTCCATCACTAGGTAAGTCTGTGTACTATGTATCATTTATAGATGACATCTTAAGGAATACATGGATATATTTCCTTAAGAATAAATTTGAAGTCTTTGACAGGTTTAAAGAATTTAAGGCTCGGGTGGAAAACCATACAGAGAAGAAGATAAAGGTGCTGAGGACAGATAACGGTGGAGAGTTTTGCAGTAAGGAATTTGAAGAATTCTGTAAGAAGTGTGGTATAGCACGGCAGAAGACTACTCCATATACACCTCAGCAAAATGGAGTTGCAGAAAGAATTAACAAGACGTTGATGGAAAGGGCAAGAAGCATGCGCAGTGGTGCCGGGTTAGGATAGGAATTCTGGGCAGAGGTGGTGGAGATAGCATGTTACCTGGTCAACAGATCACCTTCATCAACGTTGGAGGATAAGACCCCACAAGAGGTATGGACTGGTAAGAAACCCTCTCTTTCACATCTGAGGGTATTTGGGTGCGATGCATATGTACATGTTCCAAAGGAGAAACGAACCAAGTTGGATAGTAATTCTGAAAAGTGCATATTTATTGGGTACAAGGATGGTTTAAAGGGTTATATTCTTTGGAACCCAGTAACAAGGAAGGTTGTGTACAGCCAAGATGTGGTGTTCAGAGAGGTGAAAGAGGTTATTAAACATGAAGTCCAACTAAAGGAACCTAAGAAGATAGAGTATGAGCTAAAGGAGGAAGAATCAAACTCTATAATAGAGGAGGAATCAGAAGATGAAGAGCCACAAACTGCGGGTGTGAGAAGATCAGTTCAAGAAAGAAGGCAACTAGAAAGGTATAGTCCATCTGCTTTTTGTTCAAATTTTTCTTTATCTATTACAAATGATGATCCCAGAACTGTGAAGGAGACAGTAGATTCAGAGGATGGAAAACTCTAGAAAGAGGCCATGGCTGATGAAATGGCATCTTTGCACAAAAATGAGGCTTGGGATTTGGTGGAGTTGCCAGCTGGAAGGAAACCCATTGGCAGCAAATGGGTGTTCAAGAAGAAGACAAATGCAGAAGGAAAGGTGGAGAAATACAAAGCTCGGTTAGTAGCAAAGGGTTATTCCTAAGTGCTGAGAATTGATTTTGGTGATATTTTTTCTCCTGTTGCCAAGGTAACTTCTATTAGATTACTTTTATCTGTTGCTGCTGCTTTTGATTTTGAGGTAGAACAGATGGATGTGAAGACAACATTTCTTCACGGGGATCTGGAAGAGGAGATCTACATGAAGCAACCTGAAGGCTTTGTGGTGAAGGGTAAGAAAGAATTGGTATGCAAGTTAAAGAAGTCTTTGTATGGGTTAAAACAGTCACCAAGGATGCGGTATTAGAAATTTGATACATTTATATGGGGCCTTGGCTTCACCAAAAGCAAAGCAGATCATTGTGTGTATTTTAAATTAATTGGTGACTGTGTTATTTATCTGGTCTGGTCTTGTATGTGGATGATATGTTGCTGGTTGGAAATGACAAAGAAATTATCCAGGATTTGAAAACCCATTTGTCCTCCAAATTCGACATGAAAAATCTTGGTGCTGCAAACTATATTTGTCGAGACAATATTGCAAAGGTTTAATATGCATAATAGTAAACTGGTGAAGGTTCCTATTCCTATAAGTGTGAGGTTATCTGTTGAACAGTGTCCCAAGACAAAAGAAGAGGAAGAGGACATGTCCCGTGTTCCATATGCAAGTGCAGTCAGTAGCCTGATGTATGCAATGGTCTATACTAGACTAGACATTACACATGCAGTGGGAGTATTGAGTAGGTTTATGTCAAAACCAGGGAAGGAGCATTGGACAGTAGTGAAGCAAGTTTTTAGGTAATTGCGTGGCACCAGTGATTATGGTTTGTGCTACCAAGGAAGACCAGGATCATATAGAGTGTTGGATATTTGTGGCTTTGTTGATGCAGACTAGGATGGGGATCTGGATCAGAGAAGATCTACAAGTGGGTATGTGTTTAACCTATTTGGAGGTGCAGTCAGTTGGATGAGTAAGAAACAATATGTAGTGGCACTATCAACTACAGAGGCAGAATACATGGCAGCCACTCATGCAAGCAAGGAAGCAGTTTGGTTGCAAATATTGTGTTCAAGTATGGGGTTAGTATAGGGAGCTATAAGGATAGACTGTGATAGACAAAGTGCAATTTTCTTGGAAAAGAACCCCACATATCATTTGAAGAAAAAGCACACTGATGTTCAGTATCACTTTGTGAGGGATATGATAGAAGACAAAAAGGTGTTGCTGGTAAAGGTGGACACTTTTAAGAATACTGCAGATGCATTGACAAAATCTGTGAGCTTTGACAAGTTCTTTTCGTGTTGAGAGACAATGGGCATTTCAGGGCTGGAAAAATGACTAAGCTCTCTTGTGGCCCTATGTGGAAAGAAAACAACAAGTGGGAGAATCTTGGATTGTGTTATATTCTTTCCACGACTAGCCCACGTAGTTAACCAGGGGGTTAGAGGGGGGTCGGAGGCCCCCCCCCCTTTTGTTGCACTAATTGTGTAGCGAGGGGGGTCACAGGGGGTTTGAGGGGTTTGGTTTTGGACCCTGTGTTAGGTTGGGTGGACCCACCTATGGTTTTGTGCATGATTTTCACACATGGTTTTGGACACGATAGTTTTTGGTCGATGGTATTGAATGCTTTGGCATGTATAAATATGTATTGTAACATTGAAAGAAATATAATGAAAAATCAAGCTGGTAGTCCCTGTTTTGGGATCCAGGGGAATATCTCTGTGTATATGTGTTTTATATGTTATTCTCCCGCATTTTTTATTTTATGTGTTTTAGAATTTGTATGCAAGTAATTTTTGTACGGGGTTAAAACCTACACAAAAACGACGAAAATAGGCCTTGAAGAAACACCTGTAGCTCCCAAATGGTAAAACCTGTATTAAAACTGAAGTAATTTACTGTATATGAACTTGTATTGGAGATAAAACTCTCTCATTTTCTTCAAATTCTATCCCATCTCCTAAGAAAATCCTCTACAAAATAATGACTAAAAAAGGAAATTTTCACATTCCGAAAAATATGCTTTGAAGATGCATTCAAACCTCCTGATTGATGACGCCTGTGAAAAAAATAGAAGAGGTTATTGTTATTTGGTCCATCCTTGAGAAAAACCTCTTTTGGTTTTCCAAAATTTTCCTCCATGTGATCGGAAAATGTTTTGCAAAATGATGACTAAAACAGAGTGTTTGTGCAACACTAGGCAGTGAAAATAGGGGTTGCACAACACTTTAAAAACATTGGTCTAATCACAACTCTATTAACCCTGATTTCGACTCATTTACAAACATTAGGATATGTGTGTTAAGACCCTACCTACGGATTAGTAGAAAAGTGAGAATAAAGTTGTGTCAAATTTGTGTGGCTCTGGAAGGATGACGTGCAACGAACATGTAGCACTGTGTGCAGCGATGACTCTGTGATGGCTGTAACTTTATTCTCGATCACTGGCTTAGCTGCAAATCAATCCTCATTCTTCAACCATGATAATTAAATAACTTGGAAATAAAAAATGTAGGTAACTATGTGAAGGATATGGTGGTATGTTCATTCCATTTGAATTTGCTATTAATTTTCCCTGTAGTGTGATGTCACAAGGCACCTCTTTGAAAAGTATGATGGTTTATGTATGGTAATCATTAGAAAGCTTGATTTGGCATAAGACTTGCATAGTGGAAGGGATTATATGGGTAGTGTCGTATATGATACACAATCATAGCCTTTAGGGGGAAATATTTAGGATAGAATGGGAATTATGAAAGTTATATGTTTATGAATAGGGAATGATTAAATGGATATGGGGATAGGGTATGGGATTCAATAAATGAATAATCAGAGATGGGAAAATGTAGGTTACAATATTAGGGAAAAAAATGAATAGACTAGGAGGGGAAAAGAAAGGTGCTGCTCTTAATGGCCATCTTGCTTTGAGAAATAGGTTTTTTTACTGTCACTGACTCAAGTAAACCTCCTGACGAACCCATTATTGACACATACCCCATGACTCAATTAATCAAGATTTTTGACAATGTTTCCCAATAACTCAAGACCACTTCATGCTTTCGACCGAACGTCTTGATGAATAAACTCATGGTGATGTTTTGGATAGTGATATTTGAACTTATGACAACAATAGTAACTATAAGTTCGATCTATTCAAACTGAAAATTAAGTAATTTGAAGACATTTGACGAATGTAAAAACTATTGACACTAACAGTCATCAAAACCATGGAGGCCAAGCATGTTAAGGTCATTTAACAGGATTTCATTGGTAGGCTGTAATTGGGAGAGAAATTCCCATTCATGCAGGTCCATGGTGTTTGGAGGACGGGTCTCATGAGTAGTTGAGTTATCATTTACAATAGGTTCAATATCAGATAGTGTGTGGTGACGATGCAAAGGTTTATATAAAGGACAAAATCTTTGCTAGTTTGCAATGAATTCTTCAGCATAATTTCCTATATCCAAAGAAATATCGCAAAATGGTTTGTATAACATAATTTGGACTCGACAAAAGTTAGTGTAGGAGGGTTCAGTTGTGGAATGTATTGTGGAGTACCATGGTATGACACAAACAATCGCTCTTTCAGGTCTAGTTTCCATTTGTTTATCTTTTGACGAGTATCATACAACCAAGATATTGCTAACTCTATAAGTGATGTTGGCTATAGGGCAGATGGATGTTTGAAGGATGCATCTATGAAGTGTGGTGATGGAGAAAGGGTGGTGTTATTTTGTGGAAGGTGCATATAAATCTTTTGGTTTACATTTAAGGAAAAAAGGACCGGCTACGCATTTTCAATGGTAATTTTTATAGCATATGGCAGGTTTCTTGTGCTCTGATGTCACGATCAACAAGGGTTTTTGCAAGGAATTTTTGAATTTCAGGGTCAACATTAGCTGAAGCGAGCACAATTCTATGTAGCATGTGGTGGAAGTTTTCAGATATTTTTTTTTTGTTGGATGCATATTTGGCGATGTATTTCTGAATGACATGGAGTGAGAGTATTGTTTGTAAATCAACATTTTCATGTCAGATAGAGAGGATGGTAGGGCTATGGCTATTTAATCAATCATCATTGTGAGCAGGCGTGTATGTATTTTGGCCGTTGGAGTCAATGAATAGGGATGAGGTTGCATGTAATTCCCAAGGTGATTTATAACGACATTTAAACGTGGAGCCTTTTTTCAAAGGCATGTGCTTTCAGTGCATTTTTTGTGTCATTCAATGCAAATTATGATTTGTTCATAATCATTAAAAGGATTAGCTCTGAAAATGCATGACATGGATAATAGGCAAGTGTCTTCTAAATTGGGTTGAAGAACTGGATGATTTGAAAGGGTAGAAAGGTAGGGGTTCCAAGCTGATATGTATGTGTCGAAGAAATGTTTAGCATTATCAACTGCTTTTGTGTCATCCCAGTTAAGGATCTCCATATCGGGTGTGTTTTCTATCCAAAGGAAACCGTGGATGTGTGCAAACCCTCTATGCTTCCATTCATACCTGTGAAGGAGGATTTTTTGTTAGAGACTTTTTCAATTGATGAAGTTCGATATTTATAGAATCATTAAAGTATTGTGGCAAAGTGTGTACCTATACAAATAATATTTTGTCTGCAAGTGTTTTTCTAATATAACTTCGCGGAATATTGTGAATCTATGGTATATAGTGATGTTAAATGAGGGTTAGAGATAATGTTATCATTTCTCCACATTTTTTGTGTCATCCCAGTTAAGGATCTCCATATCGGGTGTGTTTTCTATCCAAAGGAAACCGTGGATGTGTGCAAACCCTCTATGCTTCCATTCATACCTGTGAAGGAGGATTTTTTGTTAGAGACTTTTTCAATTGACGAAGTTTGATATTTATAGAATCATTAAAGTATTGTGGCAAAGTGTGTACCTATACAAATAGTATTTTGTCTGCAAGTGTTTTTCTAATATAACTTCGTGGAATATTGTGAATCTATGGTGCATATATAGTGATGTTAAATGAGGGTTAGAGATAATGTTATCATTTCTCCACTTTTCTTGTCTTGCAACATCACGAGGTTGAGATCCTGGCATGACTACATGAAGATCAGGCCATTTTGTATTAGCATCACTCAATGTGAAGAATAATGTTGAGAAACCGAGCTGAGATATCATGTTTGTTAGCTCATTCTTAGCTCCATGTCAGAAAGATCTTGTGCCACACAGAGAGTAGTTGAATCACATTACTTGTTTTTCCAACTTCTCACCTATAAATTGCTCTAATTACATGTTCAGATCATGGATAGATGTTGGGAATTTATTTGCGATGTTTTTCTTCATGAACACTAATGTTGTTGCCTTACTGCGATGGCACATCATAATTTTGTATATGTAGTAGCGAAATCTTGGGTGCTTTCCGATCTTGGTGTCATGTGTTAGAGCCTAGATCGACCTCAGGCTGAAGGAAGGCAGGTCTAGGGTAACATCAAACCACACTTAACTTGGTAGCTAGCCCTACCAGCTCGGGAGAGAGCTCTCTCCTTGTCGATCTCAATTAGAATATTGGCAACTAGGGCTTGAGATGACTGAAATGAATGTTGATTTTAGGCTATATATATTAGATTAGGGTTTCTAGTTTGCTTTAGGTTTTGGTTGCTAGATCAATTGGAGAAGGCAGATTAGATCCGGGAAATCAACTCAGGGATACAGTCATGTTCTGTGGGGCGAGGTAGACAAGCATTTATGTACTAGAAATGGATTAAGATGGTAGTTTAGATAGCTGAGGAGTTGAGGAGGGCATAAAGAAACTATGAATCCTTTTCAAACAGTTGAAAACATTGAAAACTAAATGCATTCCCAAGACAAAGCATTGTAAATCTAGTGTATTTTGTCTATTCACCTTGATTCATTTAGTTTAGAAGAAAGAGAGAGATGTGGATACATATAAAACATTAGGAAAAACTCATTACAAAGAAAAAACAATACATAAACTCACTGTCACAAGAATCCCACAAAAATAGCTGTGAAACCTGGTTTTATTCCTTGCTAACTGCTGATACAAAATGTTCAATGAGTCCAACACTTCTGCCAAAGTCTAACCTTTACAAATGAATCAAAAAGTACATGATATAGGCAAGGAAACTACTCAACCTAGCTATCAGGGTTGAATCCATGAGAAAAGGGGTGTTTTCAACCATATCTAAACTAAGAATAGGAATATAGATGGTGGAACAACTTGCCTCTAAAACCAAGGAAACTAATTCATTCAGCTCAAAACCACCTTTGACTTTATGTATCTACCCTATTAAGTGTTTTACATCCATAATTACATCAAGCTACATCATTTTCCATGCTAATTTCACCAAGAGATCAAGAAAAAGTCAACTGTAGAGAAAATTAGGCAAAATCTGGAAAATGAGGCAAAACTGGCAAAATTCATCCTATGCGCAATGCCACTGATCCTATGTGCAGTGCCTTTTCTAGGCCAATTTTGGAAGGCTTCCCGGAGTCCAAATCAGATGTAGAATAGATCGTTGGAAATCTTGATGAGTCTACTTTCTAGAAAAACTTGAATTTTTTTTTTAATTTGGAGTCCATTTTCCCCTCCAAAAATTGATTCTCCCAAGACTGCTTCTTGTGTGGCAAAAAAGTGGTAGAGAGGGCACTTTTTGGGTGTTTTTTGCCCTTTTGGAGACCTAGAACTTGTCCAAAATTCTCAGCCATTTCTGAGCTTCCATATTTTTCCATGCTAATTCCAAAAATATAAACTTTTTTGCAAGAAAGTGTCCCCAACAAAAGCGCAGCGCCACCTATTGAAAAAGCCTATTTTTTACATTAAAAATTTCAAAATTGACAAAAATTTCTCCAAATTTCTTGAAATTTGGCATGATTGACCCTTGTTAAGTGCTTTGATGAGCCAATGATGCTTCAGCCAAGATCTTGAGTTTATCTTGCTCTTTTTTTCTCCTCAAAGCTCTTTTTAGCTTGGCCTTTAGCCTCTTCACCCTTGTTTTGCAAATTTTGTTCCGGGTTAGGTAGTGATAGGCCATATGGCGCAACATTTTCTTCTCTTTGTTGGCTTTCTCAAGCATCTTCTCAAGGTGAATGTTCACCCTCTCCAACCATGATTCTCGGTCAACCTCAATTTCTTGCTCAAGGGAGGTCATCTCGATCTTTCTTTTCTTTGCCTCTTGCCTATTTTCTCTAATCATTTGCAGCTCCATAATAGCTTGCTTATCTTCCAGTTGCTTGTTTTCCTGCTCAAGATAGTTGATGATCCATTTGGCCCTCTGAAGGTTAAGTGATAAGGCTTGTATTTCAGCCTCCTTCTCTTTGATAATCATGTCCTTGAGTCTTGAGCTTTGAGAGCCCAAATCAATGACATCCTCCTCAATCAAAATAAAATCTCTGTCTTGCCCTTCAGGAAGAATCTCCTCATGCATCTTTTGTTTCCCTTTGTCTTTGCTCTTTGACCGTTGGAAAACCTGTATAGCTGGAGAAGAAGGCAAATCCCCTTTCACCCCTGGTGAAGATAACATTTTCCTATGGTTTGGTGAAGAAAACGAGACCCCTTCCACCCCTGGTGGAGATAATACTCGCCTGGTAGCAGCAGAAAGCCTCCTGGTGCCTCTCTCATAGGTGAAAAACACTGACACACCTGTAGTTTTAGTCTCATGAACATGAACACCTGGTTGTCCTGATGTACCTCCTTCCTCTTGAGGCACTAATGGAATCACCTGAGGACCTTTGAAAATCTCATGGGAAATAAAGGTATCCCATGGTATGTTCAGCAAGCTTAGCTGATGCAAGACAACAATTTTAGTCAGTGCAAAGTGGTAAATGTTGTTGAATTGTTGAGGAAAACGTTTCCTTTGCACATAGTGAGCCATCTTCTCAATATTCCTGCATATAAAGTATGGGAGGTTCATCATCCTTACTCTTGTGAAATGCATCAACAACCTGATATGATATGTATATAGGCGGGAAAACCTTCCTTCACAGGTGAAATACTTGATGATGAGTTTCATGAGAGGAGCATAAGTGTTTTGCAAGTATTTGAAAGGAAAAACCCTGCTGATTTGCCTGTGATATCCAGCCTTAATGTAAGGCTCATAATGTTCTCTGTCCACATGCTGCCCCTTTTTCCACTGTTCACCTACATTAGGGATGCCTGTTGCTGCTGAAATGGTGGCAGGTGTCAAGGTGAAAGAGACACCAACAAGGTTCACCTAGCCATTGTGGAGATGAATAACAAACAACCTAGCAAGCTCATGATGAAATTTCACCCTCTCTACCATTTCACAAAACTGATAACAAGACTGGTGTTTAAAGCTAGTTACAGCAAGAGGGCAAGCAAGTAATTCTGTAAGAGTGGTGGGCTCCTCCCGGATGATCTTTCCCCCTTTGTGTGGCTTTCTTGGTACATGAGCTTCTCTGGAAGAATCACTGAGAGTTTCCTCTTCCCTCTCATAATCTGAATCTGTCTCCATGCTTATGAATTTGAAGTGAAAGCAAATGAGTATGAAGAGATTTTGAAATATGAGGTAAGCAGTGTGTATAAGGAAGTGAATTCTAGGAGGAAGGGTTCTTTTGGGAAATGAGGGAAGTGAATGGTGTTATGAATGTGAGAAAAGGGGTTTGATAGTGAAGTTGATGTAGTGAAGGAGTAGGATGTGGGAATTAGGGTTAGGGAGTAGGGTATAGGGCTAAGGTTTGGTAAATGGGAGTGGGTTTTGGGGAGTGAATTTTGATGATTTATGGAGAGGGAATAGGATTTTACAAGCTCAATATGAATGGGGTGAGAAAGAAGAGAAAATGACTTTCAATAACTTGCAAGAGATGATTTAGCAACCAGCTAGGGTTTGTGTTAACCATTTAGCTAGGGTTTTCTCTCAAGAAAACCAAACACATCCAAGCCACCAAACATAACTTTCCTGAGCAAGGAGGAGTGATCTACTTAATTGGAACATGCATTAATTTTCTTTTTAGGAAGTTTGGAGGTGTTTTGAGGTAATTCTGCTTCTTGTAATAGGTGCACAGCGCCAGACCAAAATTCAACAGAAAATTTGCAACAGGTGCACAGCGCTGGTTAAATGCGCAGTGCCAAGGCACAGGTGTGCAGCGCTGGTTAAATGCGCAGTGCCAAGGCATAGGTGCGCAGCACCAGCAAGATGGCTGCATTTTTCCCCTGTTTTGCCTTCTTTCTTCAAAAACGTGATTTTCTCCCTTTGGCTCATTCAATTTCAACAATGAAGACTTAAAACACATGAATTGGCTTTTATATCCCTCTCATTTAATTTTTCACTAACCAAGACCCACTTTTCTAATGTTTTGCCAGCTTTTTCAAAAATGCTCTATTTCACTTACATTCTGACTTTTGCTTTTCTGCAGGTGGACTTATACATTGAATTTTTGTAATGGCAGGATTTGAATTTGTCACCAGGTCACCAGGAACAGCTATTGAATACTTATTACATATAGAAACATTTAAATTACATGAAATTTTTACAATAATCGAAAAAAATCTGTTTTCACCTCAAAACTCCAGGAACAACTATTGAATACTTATTACATATAGAAACATTTAAATTACATGAAATTTTTACAATAATGGAAAAAAACTCTGTTTTCACCTCAAAACAGAGTTTTGAGGTAAAAAAGATTTATTGAGCGTATCAGAAGTAAATTTATGATTTTATGAACTTATTTATCCTCCTCATGTGTCTACTAACCTTTTTATTCAATTAGGATGACCATGATGACAAACCCTAAGACCCAGTGAGACTAAACCCTAAAACTGGTTTTTTATAAATGAAATGAAATAGGATGATTGAGAATGAGTAAAAACAAACTGAGTGAATAGATCAGTAGGTGAATGTCATGAGGGAAATTGACATGAAACCACTACCATTAGTTGATCCATGACCTAATGGAATGCAGCTGATCGAATGAGACACCTAATATGCGTGCAAAAGAGCAATCTGATCACTGATGGAAGTGTGAAGACACTGAGACTAACATCATGGAAACGTATGAGATGAAATGTGTATTCATGCAATTGGACTGCTTTCATTCTTGGTTGACTGGGAATTACAAATTGTGTGGGGAAAAGGGTTGGGAAATCCATATAAAGGGGATCTTTTGTGTTGTATTCATTGATTAGAGATAGTCCGATGTGAGGCCATTCAATTGTAGTATTAGAATGGTGGTTGTATGCATGTAAATACCATCATATTTCTTGGACTTCTATATTTGTAATGGTAATAGTGGGTATCAATGATTATGTGTGGTATGGGTATGGGTTGGTGGAATCTACAGTGGATTTAAATGGTGTTTGAAAGTTGGATTTGTGGCATTGGAATTGTGAAGGGAAGCAGAGAAATCAATGGGGAATGTTGGTAAGGATGCTAATGCATTGTGGTCAATGCGGGAACTATTTTAGTAGGGGTCATTTGAAAAATTGTATTCCAATGCGGCTAGAACACTATGTCTACTTAAAATGCAATCATAAGCGCGGTGATCATTGCTATGACGGGTAACCACCGTAATGTCCAAGTCCTCAACACGTCATGGCAACATGCTGATTATTCTTGTAATGTCTTGTGGAAAGGAGACTGCGTGGCCAATGTATTTATACTGGCCACCACGTGCATGTGTTACTTATAGTATCGAGTTTACTCTAGCTATGATAATTTCTTCTATCTATGAAATACAAGCTAGGAAAGGTGGTTGAGGACTAGGGTCCATGTTGTTTGACAATGAGAAGTGATGGTCACACGTCTACTTCCTTTATTGATTCTAGAATTGTTCAGGGAGGTTAATTTTTCACATGCCACAATGCTTTCATTGGGTCATATACAATGGAGTGCAAACGATTGGTCGATGGGGGTTCGAGTATAAGGGGAAAGCCAAGGCCATTATGGGGTTATGGGCCCAATTGTTCATGTAAGTGAAGTTTCCCAGTCTGAGTTGTTAATGTAATGTAACACAAAAATCACAGCTAGGCTCGGGCTAGAAGCATTATTGTTAGATGATAAATATACATTTTAGACATAAGCTGATTCAACATCCATAAAAGCCCCTCTTTGTTTGCTTGTTGACTATTTTTAGGCCTTTCCTGATAAGTCTTTCTTTCTAGGCCCACCCAACCAGTTCTAGAACAATAATACATTTCGTTGGACATACGAATATGCATTATTGGATAGATTCAAGAAAAATGGAGCATGGACATTTTGGTGCGAGTTTATCAATCTTTGCATGAAATTAACGATGCAAATCAATAGTGTGGGCATTGTTAAAACCATGTGCAAGGGAGGTGGTGGCGTAATGAACTATGTGCGTGTTTGTTTGAGTGGTTCGTTCACGAGGAAGATGATTTGTTGATTGTAAAATAGGGTCGCCTTCAGAGTGGGAAGTGTTAATTACATTCGGATTTAATGGCAAATGTGAGGTTGCATCATATGCCTCAAAGGGTGACTGTTGGGTGCTTTTTTATTTTTTACTTTTTTGGGAGTCTATGAATCCTTTTCTAGCATGATAAAGTTCATGCCGACGTGAATTTATTCATTCTTTATTTGCAACATAATATCTCAGGGCACGTTCATCATTAGAATTAGTGTACATTTGCAAAAGTTTATAAAAACAAGGTAAGACCCCTACACGCGAGAAAGGGGAAAACAAGAATGTTATTTGGAAGACAAATAATGATTTCATTGTATAGCAACAAAAAAATGACAGCAAGTTAAGTCCATAATATTTTTATGGTAATTTGTCATCATAACAATATGAATGAGGGAACATTCGAATAATTTTCCACTATACATGAAAGAAATTTCATTTGTGTAACCCATCAAGTTCCATGTTTTGTTAAAAGAAGGAAAGTGAAACTTATGTCAATAAGTGTATGTACACAATGCAATATTACATACAATGGAAGAGGCATGCTAGAACTACATGTTGAGAAAAAAATGATGCAAAATGATGAGAACATGTAATTACATACAAATGCATGTTGTGTTGGAAAGCATATTAAAACACTGAATACTACAAATTACCGAAAAAGAAGAGAATAATATATGGTGTAACATTGTTTTTAAAGATTGGAATACTACAAATTTCCAAAAAGGAAAAGGTACATGTAACTAAATGTATTTATGATGTGGAAATGCTATCGATTTATCCCAAAATGTGGCTGCATTCCATTGAGAATTCAAAGCTTTCTTCTTTGTTGATGACACGTTTCAAGCATGGTATTCCTCTAAACGTTTCCAACTTCACTGACAGTGTGAAGAGGTGATATTTCCATAGTGCCTTTAGAGACAATCTCCTTGACTACATCTAGATCCTCAAAAGCAATTGATGAAAGAAATTCCCTAGTGTGATCTTGTATGTTGACCTTAAGTAAGTATTTGTAGTCACAGTCAGTTACCTTAGCGTTGCATTTTGGGCAATACCATGTGCTTGCATTTTTTGGAATGAGTTTCTTCATGCATTTTTTTCCAACAACGATAGATGGGAAAGAAAGATAGTAAAAACTATCTATCCAAATTTTCGTTATTATACCCTTGATTTGGAAGAACATGGGTTTTTTAGAGGAATCGATACTATAAATATCAACAAGTGTTACTTTTTTTGGTGGATGAAAAAAAGAAGGTGGATATCTTGTGCTTAAGGATGTAGAAGTTGTAGTCAAACCTTCTTTTTTGAACCATGACTTTAGAGTGTGGGCCTCTTCAATGTTAGGGTCTACAAGAACAATGGATTTTGTTGTAATGCCAACATTTTTTCCATTCAATTATCCAACACGAGCAAACTTGATTACAATGAGGGGGTTACTTCCTGCACTACATAAGAATGAAATTTCTCTTGACTCAGCATCAACCCCCCTAGAAAATAGCATCCATGCTATATCCAAACTTGTCTTGAAGGTGCACTGTTTGTTTAGTAACTTCAGAGCCGTATTTTATACGTAGTGCATGGTCTAGAGATGTCAGTAACAATACCAACAATATAAATAATGGAGTTGACGTTTGTTGTTATGATATCATTAATCAATTTTATATTGAAATGCACAGTTGGATTACGTGCGCTTCCGCCGGTGACATGTTCTATGGTAGATGTTGAAAGATCTCCTAGTTATTGTTTAAGTGGTTGTATTGCTTGTTATCCAATTTCACATTGCCTTTTGAGACAATGTACAGATTTCCAGGCTGGATTTTGTCAAAGAAAAAATCGAAAACATTGTCGAAACATGTGATATGTATTTCTCCACCTTCTACATCAAAGAGGTCAAAGCCAAACACTTTGCCAGATCCATGTTGATTTTGAAATTGACGAAGATGTATCTTTATTTGGGTGAAACATTTTATGGACCAGTTTTGAATGGTAAGGGTTTAGTGCTTTGATGGGAACATGGAGTGGAGTGATGGATGGGGTTGGAATAAAAGAAAGGGGGCAATGCATTTTTGGTGAAGGATCTTGGTTTGATGAGGAGGGACTGTCTTCTTGAGAAGTAATCAGGATAGTTAGATTTGTTGGATTGCCAATTAAAGGTGCATATGTAGCAATAATATCAAAGTCCAACTTCGTTATAGACCTACATGGTAAATGAAAATCATAGGAGGAATTGCTAGAATGGAAATTGGTTAGAGGAAACACATGAAAAGTTTACATTGAAAGCATGTAACTAACTTACATTGATGCACCAACATTGGGTGTAGTCGTCCAAATTTTAACATGTATAATAGAGCCCTTTTGAAGCAAACTTGTTGTGACAAGGCTATTGAAATCTATGTGTTTCATATGTGTGCCATCAGAGATGGTGGTGCGATAACATAGACTCAAACTTTGCATTGACCGAATAGGGTCGAGTTCAACAATTTGTAGCAATGGTTGAATGTCATTCGACGTGGAGATAATTGAGAAAATAAAATTCTCAGTAAGTTGTGTTGTCATTTTCTGAAAGCAGAGATGACAAAATAAGTAGTATATAGTACATAATTCATTGTTTAATAAAAGGTGGTTTCTGCTTTAGGATTTTTTATATGTGTTTTTTTTGGAATTAGATGTTTTGCATTAATAGGATCCATATTGTACTACATGAAAACTTGGAAAAAATCTAATAAACTATGGGGAAGCAAGCATGTACGTATTTATTCTAATTCAATGGTTATTTGGATTTCTAAACAACAAAATGGTTTTCCTATGCTAGTATGAAAATATTGCGCTAGCATTCACAACTCTATACTGAAACTTGGTCAATGTGTTAGTTGAATGGATCATCATTAAATCTTCTTACAAAAAATTGCCTATGCCCATCTAAACTGTTTGCCTTGATTTAAAAGTTTTCATTCTTGTTAATCACACAAGAGTTGACTGTAATTTTAAGGTGGTAATCCTATGAACTTTCTACTTATTCTTGAACAAAATGCATAGTAATATTGTTAATGAAAGACAATCATATTATTAATGTCGCACGAATAACCAATCTATGGAAATGTTCACACTAACAAGTGAGCATATTCCTCTTTGATATTTTATTCCTCACTGGAATTCTAGAAAGGAAAGCAGAGGTTAACAGATCATTGGCTTTGGAAGAGGCATACCTTTAGCAAGGCCAACACACAAAAGAAAAATGAAGTTCTTCCTTCGAAACTTCTGAAGGAGAAGAAGATTTCTGTGAAAACAAACCTTGCAAATTACAACTACATATTAAATTCTCAAAAGAGGTGGTAGGATGATAAAAAGGAGAATGAAGGTCTAACATAATTTTAGAATGGAAATGAAACAAAGAATTAAAGGAATCAAAATCAAAACATTGTAGTCTCTGAAAGTAGCTCATGATCTAGTTTCCAAGTTATGTAATCTAGTTAACCACCAAACCAAACAATTTCAATTAGAGTCTTTTGATCAAGTTAGTAAGTTCAGATGAGATTCCTATTAAAAAATCATCCATTTCCACATTGTTCTGTAATTTCCATTTGCTAAGATTAAAGGGAAGACAAGTATGTTCGACTAAATACTACAAGTTATAAAGGATGCAACCTTGATCAAATGTAAGGAATTGGAAGAATTTGTTTAGGGAAATAAAAGGATAGGAAGGTTTCCATACATAATGTTCCTAACCATTTATGCACTATTTTGAAAACCCATGAAATTTTTTGATGAGGCTCTTGAGAAGCCATATAATTGCTTCCCTAATAAAAAGGGTACAAAGTAGGCACGAAACAAATCTCTTTCAATTCCTAGGCTTGTTGAATGTTCCAAATCCCAAGACTTTACTTTTAGACCATAATTACCAGGTTCCTCATACCATTGCCAAATACTTTTCAATGGAATGTTAGGGATATGACAGTTATAGAATAAAAATTTATTCAATGAAGTACTATCAAAGTTGTTTTGTTATATCCAGTTCTCAAACGTTTGACTTCAATTCTTATTTGTAGGCCAAATCACTATAACCTTGTAGACCAACTATTGGAGCTACAATACTATACAACTGCATATTACCTATGGCTGTACATGTCTCTCATCGAAGAATTCATCAAGATGAGTATCGATGTTATCGAGCCCATATTTGATCAAACCAGAAAAGTGCTCCAATTGTTCAATTTTTTCAATGAGGTTGTCCCGATAGCCAACAATGTTGTTGTTTCCATGTTGGGAACTCCTGGACCTAAGGTCTAGTTGGGTCTATAGCACCCCCATCAAGGATTGTGTCTTGCCAAACTCATATAAAAAAATGCAGGTCTGCTACACATGGTAGTCTTGATAGAGGACTTTACCCGGTTTATCTTAATGAAGCACCCATTGAATCTTATTCTTGATTTCGTGGACAATACTGTTGATAGATGTTCCCTCAGGGTGGGAAATACAATTAAGATATTGGTAAAAACTTGTACAAATCAAAAGTATCTTATAATTATAGGTACAATCTTGAATCTATATGATTGTTTTTGCCATTCCTTCAGGAACACCCATACTGTAATTTTTATACTCCCTCATACATCAATGAATTGACATTGTTATATTTTTTTTTTAATAAGGATACTGTGATTGAGTGCAGTCCAGTGGTTAGTGATACAAGGATTCTAGAATCTACTGTTGAATGAAATGCAATCCATGTTGGAATACAATTAATATACTAGTCAAAACTTGTACAAATAAAACGTATCTTATAATGATATGTGCAATCCCTGTTAATCTATATGAATTTTTATGTCATTCCTTCAGCAACACCCATACTGGAACTTTTATACTCCCTCATACATCAATGAATCAATACTGTTATACAAACAATTTTAATAAGGATAATGTGATTGAGTGCAAAGTGGTGGCTGGTGATAAAAGGATTCTAGAATCTACTGTTGAATGAACTGCAATCCATGTTGAAGGAATCCAATGAAACAACACAGGGATTGGTTAAAGACAAAAAATTATGGAATTCTGAAAATGGAAATTTGAATAACCAAGTTGCAGAGCTACAAACAAAGCTTGTTTCTATTGCTAGTGAAAGGGGAATGCTGAGCACTAACAAAACCCTTGAAATACATTCATTAACTGAAGATATATGAAAAAATTTAAAATCGAATTGAAATTGTTATAAAAATAATTTTAATAAGGATATTGTGATTGTGTCGGCAAGAATGGGTGGATTAATTTCCCTTACGACTCTTTCATAGAAATCACAGGAACCATGCAATTATGTCCTACATTGGCCTACTCATAGGAATCTTTAGAACAAACATAACAAAATTTAGACCTAAAACCTTAGGTCGAGAGACTCGATAAGGAAAAAAGACTAAATAACAAAGTTTTGATAGAAGTTTGATTGAAAAATGGAAAAGGCAACAAAAATAGAGTTATGAGCACTAAAAAAACCCTTGAAAGACATTTACTTGGGTGTCTTCCCAAATTCAAAAGACATTTACCTAGGTGTCTGCCGAAATTCTAAGATGTTTACATTACGAAACACTTCTTTCAAACATGACTTTTGAAAAATGTACTATAAATCATATCAATATAAACATATAGGTAAATAACAACATTCCCATGGACGACACCTTGTTAATTTGTTGCATCCTGTATAATTAACAGGCAACGAAAGACCCATTTTACAAGTAGGTGAAGTTGATGAGAATTACCTTCAAAGAGGATATTTTTTTTGTGAATCGTCAGAGAAAAATGCAAGAAATTTGTTGGAAGGAGCACATGTATGTTGAAAAAAAAGAAATGGAGGTTAACCCTATGAGGTCTCATGGTCCTAACTAACAACCAACATGTTATCTTTCCACTACTAAGAACTATTCAACTTCGTCATCGCCCAACCATTCGCTGCATCCACTTCATCCCTCTACAACTCACCTTATTCAGATCTAAGGGCACTTGTGGCTAACATAGAAGGAAATATGTGTAGATATCCTTCCACAACTCTGCTTGGTCCCTACCCTAACTGCTACTCTTTTTTTTGTTGCTAACTACTAGTTTTTTTCTTAACTTTTAGCTTTGTTACTAATGCTTAATCCGACTAAACACCATTCTTCAATCGTCTAACACCTCAATCCAACGGTTCAGACCAATGTAGAGTGGCAGTTGGGGGAGTTATTCTCAAAGGGGAATGCCTTACGATGTAATAAATATATAGTTATTATTAATTCCCTTTCATGTTTTCCAAATTATTTTATAGTTTTTCCAATTATATATATATATATATATATATATATATCTATTATTTTTCGAGGAAAAATCAAACTTTTTATTAAGACAATAAAAATTTACATATGTAGATGCAATTAAGCATTATGTAAACTATGAATCTATTGGGTTGTGTTATATTCTTTCCATGACTACCCCATGTACGGGGGGGAGGGGGGGGGGGGAGCACGGAAGCCCCTGATGTACATTGCGTCAAGTGCTGCTGGGAGTAGACCCCCTCCACGGGGTTCGAGGCAGTGCCTTAGGAAATTTCTTTTGGACCCTATATTAGGTGGGCGGACCTACTTATGGTTTTCTAAATGGATTTCGCACATGGTTTTGGGCATGATGGTTTTCTATCCATGGTATTTTGTAGATCCAGTTAAGGGAACTATGGTTATGTTCTAATCCAAGGTTAATGGATTGGGGTTTATGGATGCTTCAGCATGTATATATATATATATATATATATATATATATATATATATATATATATATATATATATATATATATATATATATATATATATATCTATATATATATATATATATATATATATATATATATATATTGTAACATTGAAAGGAAAATAATGAAAAATCAATCTGGTAGTCCTAGTTTTCGGATCCAGGGGAAAATCTCTGTGTATATCTATTTTATGTTTTATGCTCTCGCCATTGTTTATTTTTTGTTTTTAGACTTCGTGTGCAGGTAATTTCCGTATAGGGTTAAAACCTACGTAATACACCATAAAGCAGAATAAAACCACAACAAAATTGAGCATAGCTCAACAATACTCAAGTCCCAACACAAAAAAGTATCTATGTCCATTTTCTGGGCCTCCCCATTAATGGAGAAAACGACCCTTACAATAGTCTGTTTTTTCAAAAAATACTTGTATCTAGAAAAAACCAAGTAAAATTCTGAGATACAATAAACTGTCCAAAAAACTAGATAAACTGATAAATTGTAAAACAATAATTGTCAGGCCAAAATGATCAAAATTTGTATGGCCATTGGTTTGAGACACAGATCCTTCCATCATCAATTTCTGTTATACGCTAGTCACCCAAAACTTGTTGCAAACCTTCCTTAGAAAGGTGATATGCCTCTGAATTCCACTCCCCACCGATTGGGGTGTTGGATCAATGGTTACCACCTAATCCCGAGCCTCCTAATGATGTTCTTGCTTCGGTAAGACTTGTATCCCCAACCACCCATTATGATCTTCTTGTATCTCCATCGACACTTGTTGGCCGGATAAATCGATCTTGCGGACAAGGCCAATCTCCCTAGTATCAAAAGATATCTAGCAACAAGCAGGACAAGCAAATCTACCTTTCTCTAAACATATTGTGATTCATTAATAAAAACTATAGAGGTGTTTAGACCCTACCTTAAGTCCAACGCTAGTTTGTAGCAACCATCCTTCAACCGTCCGAAAGAGTTTCCTTTTGAGAACCTGCAATCACAAACAAGCACACATCAAATAACACCTGCATAGCTAATATCATAAATCATGTTCATTATGGTGATCAAGGAATCCATAAAATAAACCATAAAACATAGCTTATTGAGAAAAATAAACTTATTTGTATTAACTTTGAAATAGAAGAACCTTACAACCTTTGGTGCCTTGATGTTGTACAAGCTCTTCCCAGGGTCTGAAACAGGAATCTCCTTTACTTTGACAAGCCTCACACTCTTCCAAATGAGATCAAAGAGGTATGTAATCTCTCCTCACAAAAGCTCAATTAGGAAGACTAAGTTCCAGCAGCATTTCACCTCAAAAATATTCAGCTTTCAACCTCTCCAGTAACCAGCACAATGCTTCATTTTATAGTGCAAAGGAAGGAGGTTACAGGTCCACCAATGAAGGGATAGAATCCTCCTTCAAAGGGATAAGTTCCTCACATCAAGGGGTTAGCTCCTTAAGGTATGGGATGCATGAACCTTAGAAGAGTGAAATTGCCACCTCAAGATTCCTTCCAGAAGCTTCTAGAAATGACTCAAAGTGAGTTTCTAAGAATATACTTGCGCCTTTTTTACTTTTACCGGGGTCCACACCCATAACACAGAGACAGAGCGGTCAGGTGCACAGGGGACATGACCTTTAGGTGCGGGACCGCAGGTAATGCTAAGAGAAAGTGCGGAACCAGAGTTTTATTGACTTTTGAGGGCTTTCTATTATAGGCATATTTGGGCACTGCAACCCCAATCACATATGTCCATAAATCGAGGGCTTCTAAGTCCCTAAAAGTGTTGTTCATATCCTAAAGGAGCAAGGTCAGCTGATTACATCATCTCCCAGAAGTTCTCCATGAAAAACCACTCAGAACTGGTCAAAGCAGGACCATACAGACTGCCCAGTGCTAAGGGTGCGATGCATCTCACCTGCCACATGCAAAAAGTGCGATGCATACTGGAAAGCCCTTCTATAGGGTGCGATGAGCGAGAGCAGACAAATGGCACAAGCAGTTTGCTAGGTGGAAACCCTGAGAATCTTCTAGAAGCTGCTCATTTGACACTTGCCTCCCTAAATTCGCCCAAGGATGAGTAAGAGATCATGAAATCTCCAAGTGGAACCAAGAACTATCAGAGAGATGACACTAATCAAAATCCCAGAAGCTGACTCACCCCCCTGCAAATATCTATATATGGATCCCTCATCCTAGAGATCTAGGGGTTGGAATTTGGTAATTTGCAAAGAAGTGTTGTTGGTTTCTCTTTGAAGACATTGTTGGGTGATCTTGCTTTGTATGAGGTGAAGAGGGCTTTCAAGCTGGGGGGATGGTGTTGGGTCAAACCAAGTGGTTGTAATCCTCTCTTCTACTACTTTTATCAATAAAGATATTTGAGTTTTCCTCCATATTCTTGTGTATCTCTGAATATTGTGTTGATATATGCATTTGTATGGTCAATATATATCTGATCCTATATTGTTTACAGTGATAGATCTCTATGCTTTGATGGTATTATGTTGTTGTGATTCTACAGGTGTTCTTTGATGTGGGACAAGTAAGGAAGCAATGGCGAGATTCTGTCAAAGGGGAAAGGAAACAAGCAAGGAGCCAAGCGAAGACTGAGGTTGGTACTCTCTGCTTCTTTCTCATTTATCTGTTGTAAAGGAAAATACAAGTAACTTTAGTTTGTTTGTTTCTAAGATAGCTACCCGTCTTAGTGGGACTAGCAGTTCTAAATAGACACTAGTTTTCCCAGTAACAAAATGGCGACTCTGCTGGGGAGCGATTAGTTTGATTGCTTGTCTCTATTTGTTTGATTCATAAACCACAGACGGAGCCTGGAGTTAAGCTAGCTAGCCTTCGAACTGCATTTGCTATGCAAGTGCAAAGTAGATCAACGCTGCTTCAGTCAATCTCTAGGTTTGTTTATGAACTGAACAATTGACTTGCAAACATCCTAAGTGCCCTAGAGGTAGCTCAAGTGACCTCATTAGATCAGCCCCTATACTTTATGTTTACTGACTATCATTAGCTCGGTCTAAATCCTTGAACGAAGCTGCAAACTGTGATAAAAAACCAAGTTAAAGTCTCGTCCCTGGACAATCGCACCTTCTCTTCTTGGCAATTTGGATGCATCGCACCTCCCGTGTGTAGTAGGTGAGATGCATCCCTGTTTCCCTGTGTTACAAGTGCGATGATCAGATAAGACTGTTTCTGCCTCCAGATTTTGGTTTTTTCTTCACTGTCTTCAGCTTTATTCAGGAGTTTTGCTGTCTGTGATCAGTAGACCACTATTGAAACCCCCTTCCTTTGCATCATCCAGTCTCCATTGTAAAAAGATTTGTGAATGTTTTTGTGTCTTTTTCACCATTCACAGTTCTCATTTACAAAATAGTAGCTTAATCAAATTGTCGTCTTTTGATTTGAAAGTGTCGCAAGTGTCGTTTTCAGTCAAGGAAAAGAATCCTTCTCTTTTTGATAGTCGATTACACTGTTACTCTTGTATTTGATATGAATTAATAGTATTTCAAGTGTCAAAAGAAGATATAATTTAGATTTGTACTTAGCATTCTTTTTGTCATTCACACATTAAGAAAGCAGAAAACAAATACATGCATGTGCATTTGCATTTAGACTACTTGTTGATTTTGATTTAGGACAATGCATATAGTGTGTGCTCTCTGCTCTATGTTGAAAGGATTTCGTTTCTCTTTCCTTAGTAGCTGGGATTTTCATTGCAAAAGAAGAGTGAACGATTGTTTATCATCTTATATTGCATATTTAGGAGTTGTATATCTACATCACGTGGTGAACCTTAAAGGAAAACTTCTTAAGAAAGATCAATTGTAAAATAAATTCAACGAACATAAAAATGCTTTGGAACCTAACGCACAACATCTAGAAGTCTAGGTCGTAAAACCTGGCAACTGTCACTTTCATCGTAGGTTTGGTGATTCTTCCTCTTTGAGACGACAAGTGCCAGTACGAACTTGTACTCCCACGTACCGTCGAGTATATATTGGGAGACCACAAAAGGCTATATCCTTTATCCTTAGGAAGCTGTGTCTACCGCCCTATCGATCGCAATGCACTGAACACAACATTCAGGAAGATTGACTGTCGTACCGTAAAAGGTATTCTGCAGTTTTGTGATTGGTTTGGTAATCCTTCTGTCTAGATTTCCAGAGTAGTCTCTTTCGTTCCTTTTCAGACTCCTTAAAAGAAAATGTCAATCTAAGCACTTGTCACTTTATGCTCATTAAAAATCAAAGGCGACTAGAGTCATCTTTAGCTTTTTCTCGACTCTTAAAATTTGAAAAAGCAAGTTGTGTCGAAGCATCTAAATTTCATTTAATTCGGAATAACATTTTCCCCTCTTAATTTGAGTTGATCAAATAATCCACAATCGTGGAAGAAAGTCAATCAAAACCTTGTCGTTCACAGAGACTGATGAGTCAGCGACCTTTGACTTCGGAAATGAAACCATTCTGGGCCAAGCGAACTCATTTAATTGGGTCAAAGTCTCTTGGTTTGTTTGAAACTTGTGTTTTAACATCCTTTGAGACTCCAGTTACTCCAACCATTTATGGTATCCCTGCCTCTATAGAAGAAGTTCTGCAGTTACAAGAGGACATTAGAACTAGTCCTAGTGTAACAGTAAACACTTCTATTCTTGAACCAACTCCATCTAGGGTTGATTCAGAAGGTGTTACCCTCTAGCATCTGTCACTACAGAATCTATACCTTCTTCGGCACCAGAAATATTTTACGGACCTGACGGTCTGCCTCTTCCACCTAGAGTGATTGCTATAGAAGAGATTACGGAGGATCTTCCATCCAGTAATCCATCACATTTTGGAACTGGGATCCACCTATATCCTTCTACTTCAGAAGTTAGAACTCCTTCATCGCAAGTTCCTGTAGAATCGCTGGGAAGTCTTTTGGATAGGCTCGATATGTCTAGACAACCATCGACATCTAGGACTGTGTCGTCCGATACAGCGGTAGCAGAACCTCCTACCACCACTCCGACAATGTTCGCTGGTATACCATCTATCCCAACTAGCTCTCAATTGCTAGAGGGTGTCCACCCAGGGACTGTTTCAACAGTATGGTCTATTCCCGTTTGTTCGTCCGGAATAGTATCTAGAATTTTTTATGTTGAATCTCAGCAAATTGATCCTTCACAACAGTGTCAATTTGGGTAGTCTGGCCTCCAAAGACCAATCATTCCTTTGAGCACTAGATTGCCGCCATATGGGGGGCACTATACCCTTTCATTGTTCCCTCTGGGAGAATGACCATATGAGAGTTCACAACCAAATTCGGGTCAAATTGGAATCACATCCAGCGGTTGGGTGCCAATACTGCCTCAACAACCAAGAGTTTTATACTCAAAGCAACCGAATCTACCTATGTCGAATATCCCCACTACACTAGCTATCGTGACAGTGTCGCAAGTACAAGTGTTGCCTGTTGTATTCCAGCCTCAAGTTTCTCAAGTCATAGTACAACAACCCCTTGTCTCCACGACGCAACCGTAATCGCCAATTAGTGGCTCCTTAACTGGAGCGACTCAAGATCAAACGGGTACTATTACCCCTCATCTTGGTCAAGCATCCAGTATTGGGCAACAACAAATGGTTTCAAAACCATGGCTGGTGCAACATCAACAACTGCAATTCCAACAAGTTTACCAAGGACCTAAGCAACAAAGATTTTCAGGTAATGGGTAGCCGTATATTCAAAACAGTTATCATCAATCATCCCAAATTGGTTATGCCCAACAACCTTATCAAAGTTATCAGCATCAAATGCATTATGCTGGTATGCAAAGACCCACTGCTCAGGCGATCCCATCTTATCCTGGGTACGCTTCGCCGAACCTGAATCAACAGTTGCCCTTCGTGGCGACTTTAGAGTTACCAGATCTAAATCAGCTAACGAATGATCCAATCGCTTATGCCCCTTGGTGGCCAACGATTCCTCATAAACTTCCGTCAGATATTCCTAAATTCAATGGAAATCCGGGTGAAGATCCGTCGAATCATGTGATGACCTTTCATCTGTGGTGTTCCTCCAACACTCTAAATGATGATTCGATTAGGCTTTGCCTTTTTCAGCGAACGTTAACTAGTCCAGCAGCAAAATGGGACATCGAATTGCCTAGAGCTTCATTTGATAACTTCGGCGCCCTTGCCACCACCTTCTTAACCCATTTTCAGTTACCAATAAGGTACGAAATAGGAATAGAGCTTCTTACCAATTTCAAACAGACGATGGCCACTCACATATCTGATCATATTAATGAATGGCGACGTCATCGTAGAATGGTAAAAACATATGTCCCTGGATGAATGGTTTATTAAGTCTTTGTTACCTTCTATTACAGAAGATGTGGCAAAGGGAGGAGTCGTCACTGAAGAGCAGGTCATTTCTCGTGTGCAATATATAGACTTGATATATACTCAATCTGGCACACTCTATGACAAAATCCCTGATGCTCCAAGGCTAGAATTTTCTGTTCCTCCTCCTCCTAAATCAAACAAGGACTCTCATGCCGGCCATGGCGTGATAGGTATGACAAGAACGAAATCGACAAAAGTTGCATCTAAGAAAGCTCGTAAGGTTTCTGGTCAAAATGCAGATGAAGAACTTCCCGCCTCAGAGGTTAATGCCATGTCAACCGACAAAGGCAAAGAACCGAAGCAACCAGGGGGCAAAAAGAAAGGGAAGAGCAAAAAGAAGAAACAGGACAATTCATCTCCTAAAAAATCTTCTGCAAACCCTTCTGGGCAAAGGAAACCTAGTCAGCCATGCCTCATATGCGATGAGGATCATTGGACGAGAGATTGTCCATATAAAGCTGAAGTTAAGAAAATCTTTAAGAATTCAAGAACTTCACCAGTATTGACTGACCCATTTCCAAACTCAGGAACCAATCTGGTTGCTAGCGACAATGCTCCCCCATCCCAAGTGCTTATGTTGTCCATTTCAAAACAGAAAAATGATGCTTTGATATTGACAAGGAATAAATATTACGGGAATCCACAGCTGTCGAACAATAAGGCTACTGATCAACCTAGTAGTTTGACAACAACTTCAACCGAAGTTGTGCCACCCATAATTCCTGAGCTAACGATAAAGCTTCCAAAGGGAGTAGTACACAAATCGACATTTAATCCTCGTGCCATAGCGTCATAGAATTATAATATAGTAGAGGACCTGGCCCAATCGCTGTCTGCTATGTCGACGCTTGAAGTACTGCGAAATTGACCCTCCCAAAAGCAGGCTCTATTATCAACAATAGGTGGGATTGACCCAGCAAATTCCAATCTTGTGGCCTTTAATCATAAAGGATATGAACCTCAGTTACCAGCTCAACTCGCTTTCCTCATTCAAGTGAAAGCCCTCAGCAAAACTGTTCATCGAACAATTATTGATGAGGGGGCATCCACATGTATTATGTCAATGAGTTGCTGGAAAACTTTAGGATCACCAACCTTGTCGCGATCATCAATGACGTTAAAAGCATTCAATGGACGAACATACACTCCATATGGGATTTTG
The DNA here is from genome assembly GCA_031772625.1 of Pinus tabuliformis. Lineage (NCBI taxonomy): Eukaryota > Viridiplantae > Streptophyta > Pinopsida > Pinales > Pinaceae > Pinus > Pinus tabuliformis. Next base: position 1,012,239,700 of record CM062816.1, on the reverse strand, counting down.
AGTAACTTACAAGTTGAACTGGGGGGCAAAATAGTAGAAATTGATGTTGAAGTTATTGATGGAAATCTCGATTATAACATCCTACTGGGAAGGCCTTGGATTTATGCTATGGCTGCTATTGTGTCAACGTACTTCAGAAAGATTGCATTTCATTTTTGAGGAATTACAATCGTTGACCAAAAAACCTTTCTCCCAAACAGTTCACAAGTTACGGGAAGCATCCCGATGATCCACGGAAGCTCTCAGTTGCTTCAAAATATTGGAGTAGACCTGCTAAAAGACCCTATATTGATGGGTACTTTTGCCCTACCACCTCCAAACAATTTGGTGGAAGTGGCCACGGTGGGAACCTACAATATGGTATCTTCCATTCAGAAGATGTCCGAACACGATATTAGCATGGATCATCACCAGGGATTGCCTCCAAGCCCAATAGAAGTATTGTAGCAATCAATGTTCTCGGCATGGGAGGCAAACCCAAATGAACTCTCATCAAGCGTTTGGGTAGATAGGTCTAAAGAGTATGGTACCTCTTCAGATCCTTGGTCACATATACATTCTACAGACGAAGGAATTGTTCAGTCAATGAACATAGGGGGCACCATGGGAAGATTACCACCATCGTTCCCATCTTCCGAATTACAACAAATATTACTCCGACAAACTTAATCATCCATCAGTCTTTTATTTTCTATCAAATACTGTAAATACGGTGGATTTCAAGCTAAATCTGTCCAATATTGAAGAAACTATCGCCATAAATATCTTGACCAAACCAATTGTTGTAGAAAATATTCATGTCGGCAAATCTTGTTCTTCTTCAGAACTGGAAGTATATTACGCTCTCTTTCGCAAGTTCAGTGAAGTATTTGCATGGTCATATGAAGAAATGCTAGGCATTGACTCGAGCATAGTTGAACACGAAATTAAGATTTATCCATATGTCAAACCAATAAGACAACGGCTTCGGCAGGTGCACCCAAAGAAAGCTGTTGCCATCAAGGCAAAAGTTGAAAAAATTCTCCATGTTGGTTTCATTTACCCGGTTCCTCTAACTGATTGGGTATCGAACATTGTTCCTGTGATGAAAAAGCAAGTAACAATTAGAGTGTGCATCGATTACAGGGATGTAAATCAAGCTTGTCCAAAGGACAACTACCCTACACCCTTCATCGACCAGATAATTGATGAATGTGCCGGATGCGAAATATTTTCATTTAGGGATGGATTTTCGGGGTATAATCAAATAAATATCCGCCCACAGGACTAGTCAAAGACTGCATTTATCTATCTGTGGGACACATTCACATACCGTAAGCTACCTTTTGGTTTAAATAACACAGGGGCAAGTTTTCAGATGGAAATGAATTATGCCTTCCATGACATCAAGAACATCGTTCAACCATACCTCGACGATCTTCCGGCTCACTCGCGAAAGCGGACCGATCATCCGCAACATTTGAGAGCAATATTTCTATGTTTCTGACACTACAAAATAAGACTCAATCCGCACAAGTGTGTGTTTTGCATTGGTTCTGGTCGTTTAATTGGCTTTGTAGTTTCAAAGAACGGGATTCGTCTCGACCTGTGCAAGGTTCATGCAATCATCGATTTGCCTCCACCTTCAAATTTGCTTCAAATTCAGAAACTCCAAGGGAAAGAAAACTTTATGAGGAGGTTCATTCCAAATTACGCCGAACTTGCTTAAGGTTATACGCGTCTCTTGAAAAAAGAAGTACCCTTCAAGTAGGATCAAGTTGCGTAAGCTTCCTTTGATGCTCTAAAGGAATCCCTAATAAAAGCATCATTAATGTACGCTCCTGATTATCAAAGAGACTTTAACCTATATCTGGCTACAACGGATATGACCATTGCAATGGTTTTATTTCAAGAAGACAATGGAATCGAACATCCTGTCTATTATTTAAGTCGAAACTTAAATGATACAGAAAGCGAGTACTCCTATGTTGAAAATATGGCTCTCGCAGCTGTTCAAGCAATACAGAGATTTCGACACTATGTTCTCTTTCAAAAAACTACCATTTTATCAGATTGCAACCCCATGACTTACATCTTGTTGTGACAGTTGCTTGGGGGCAAATATTTGAAGTGGATAGCAATTTTGCAAGAGTTTGATCTGGAATTCGTAAAATCCAAATCAAAGAAAGCTCTGGTTTTCATGGAGTTACTATGTGATTTCCCATCGTCGTCCAACGATTCAACATCTAAAGCAAAAATCGTGGATGAATTTTTGTTTCTGATATCTTCAAGTGATTCGTGGTATGGAGACATAATCATTTATCTCCAAACCCAAACGTATAGGTCTAATACCTCTCGCTCAGAACAATGACGTACTCGATACCAAGCAAAAGACTACATGATCGTCAGTGATACGCTTTACCGTTGTGGTGTCGATATAGTTCGGCGAAGGTGCGTCACCCATGAGGAGGCCGAAAAATTCCTGAATGATTATCATTCAGGTGCATGTGGGGGGCATCAATCTGGTTATGCTATGACACAAAATATTTTATGAGCGTGTTACTTCTGGCCAACAATGTTCAAAGATTGCATAACCGCAGTCAGAAGTTGCCATGCTTGTCAAATCTTCGACCACAAAACTAGAATACCACCCACACCTCTGCAGCCAGTAGTTGCTGTTGGGCCATTTTCCAAATTGGGCATAGATTTCATGCAATGTAACCCCACCTCGACTGGGGGGCATGGGTATATCATAGTCGCAATTGACTATTTTATGAAGTGGACCTAGGCGATGCCTACATTAAACAACAGTGACGAAACGACTGCTCTTTTCTTTTTCAATCATGTAGTCTACAGGTTCGGCGTTCCACAAGCTATAGTCACAGATCATGGATCACATTTCCAAATTCACATGATGGTTGAATTGGCCACCAAATTAGGATTGTCCCACGATAGCTCTACTCCGTATTATCTGCAAGCTAACGAGAAAGTTGAGGCGATCAACAAAGTCCTGAAACGCATGCTGCAAAGGATGATTGGAGTCCATAAACAGAATTGGCACCTAATCCTGTACTCAGCCTTGTGGGCATACCAGACATTGGTGATAAATGCGACCGGATTTACACCCTTTCAGCTGGTGTATGGCCTAGAAGCGATCTTACCAGTTCAGTGCAAAATTTTGTCTCTTAAGCTCGCAGTTGACCTCCTCCCCGGAACTTCAGAGGAAGAGACTCGTTTCTTAGAGTTAATCCAACTGGATGAAACCCGTCGTGACGCCGCCTTGGCTAACAAAGCACATAAGAAATGAGTCAAAGCACAATTTGACAAGAATGTCAAACCCCGCATTTTCTCAAAAGGTGACCCGGTCTTGCTTTACGATCAGAAATCTGATAAATTGGGAGCAGGTAAGTTCCAGTCTCTATGGATGGTTCCCTACATTGTTAAGCGTGCATTAGCAAAAGGAGCCTACGAGCTAGTAGATTATGACGGGATTCCACTGTCGCAACCCCGAAACGGGTTGTACCTTTAGCTTTACTATGCTTGACTCGGCATGGTAACCTCTTCATATGATTTTGCTACATTTTTATTTTCGTTAAGAGTGATAGTTTTGGTTAGGTAATCCAATTTTTGAATTTTGTTGTAGATGTCGAACCCATTGGAATCATTTGTTGGATACACCGACGGGGCGAGTCGTAGTACGCGGAACCTATCTTCTGCAGCTTGGGCCATCTTTGATCCAAGTGGAGAGTTAGTGAGTTTAAGAGGGGTGTGTATTGGTCAATCAATGAACAACATCATTGAATATAGCGCATTGATAGAACTCCTCTCTGATGCCATCGCACATGGCATATGCCGACTTGTCGTCAGGCTAGACTCACAACTCGTCATTCTACAGCTTATGGGCATCTATTCCGTTCGGAATCCAGCTATCTATCGCATGTTCCTAAGGGTCAAGATTTTGGAAAGGCAGTTCGATTCTATTCAATATCAACATATTTCTAGAAACTTAAACACTTTAATTGATTCATTAGCAAATTATGTGTTAGATAGACATTTGCAACATTTGTAAAAGAAAAGCATTTTATCAATAACTGCATTAGGATCATATAAATTAACCAAAATAAAGCTCCGAAAATCAAAAATATATATATAACTGTTTATAGTTTGTACATAGTGTTCTGTGACTAGGAAAAAATCATTCATATGACCCAAATACTCAAAATGTAAGGGGGCACCCTAATCTAATGGTGCTGGTGATAACTAGTCACCGCCTGTGCAATCATGCGCAAGAGCCTAGTCCATCGGCTCGACACGCCAGTGGTATGGTGCTGTAATCTCAGAGGCAGCTCATCGGTCCTCACGTTCGGAATACCAAGGGTGAGACCCTCGATCTGATCCTGCAACACTGCAAGGGTCTCGGATACATCCAGGTCGCGAAGAATGGCCCTCCCTACAACCTCTCCTACTGGAACGGCAGCTGCTACTCTCAGACGCACTGCTGGTCGCACTGGCCCAATATCTGCATAAGCACATGAGTTTTGATTAGTCTTGATGAACATTTTAAAAACACAAGAACATTATAAAAACAATAAACAGAGATATGGTCAGAGATTTTTACCTATGACACCCCATTGCTCACCAGCTAGCAACACCAAATCTGGGTCACCGCGGAAATCCATCCCAGCATATGGATACTCGGCATAAGCCATCTGCTGATGGTTGAACCACTCGAAGAAAGCATCAGAGAATGAAACCTGTGATTGACCAGCATGTCTAGCCATAAGGTCGACCCATCTCTGCATCTGTGGCTTAGTCGGTGGTGGTAGGCTAAGTGAGATGTATTGGGTTGCATCACTGGGATCCTCTCTAAGGCGAAAGCGGTCAGAATAGAACCATAGCCAAAGTTCTTAGATCTTCCGTTTTTCACCTTGGTAAGTTGTTCTTTGATCACTGGAAGTACTGCATCACACCAGTTGAATACCTTGGGTTCGAGGCATTCCAAGGCATACTGCATATAGGACTTGTTGGCCAAGTGAAGGGTCGCGCTACCAGCCAATCTAGCAAAGGTGAATAAAATAGTCCTCAAGGATCGGCCTGTGACATCTCAGATATTGATCTTGTTGTCCCTGCTCAGACAAGATCCTTCTCTACAGTATCGGCGAATATAATCCCTCACAGATTCACCCCCGTGGGCAGAACCTGGTAATGAGAGAGGGGCACCACGCCTCGATAAAATAGAAATAGATGTCCTCAACAGTCATGGGGATTGATTTTCCTCTTATCTGGAACACTTGGTTGGTAGGATCCCATGCATCGAGGAAATATTGCAACAAGTTGATTTGTTGCCTCATGCTAGACATGCGGAAGAACTTGAGCAAGCCACAGTTCCGCAATGCAGTTACCGTACCCGGATCATGTAGGGAAACCATGTCCTCTTCTTCATGCTCGAGTTCACACCATGTAATAACCATTTTTGCTTCGATGAATCTCTGAAAAGAAAACAAGAGAAGAATTAGGACCCTGATTTGGCAAAAAAGGCAAAATTTCCATGAAAAATCAGTGCAAAAGTTTTCCTCCTTGCGCCCATCGTACCATAGCTGTGTACTGGGTGAGATGAATCTTGACTGGCCAATGGCCAGCCTAGGATGCATCGCACCTTTCGATGTATACTAGGTGCGATGGGGTAGAACGAAATGTTCAAACCCTAGGGGCCTAGAAAAGCAAGAAAACATGCTTAGAATTCAAAAAGGAAAGAATGCAATTGAAGAGCTCAGTTTAGCTCCTACCTGGTCCAGACGGTGCCGAAAATTGTCCACAAAATCTCCCAGAATCAACTGATGAAAATCAAGGGGGAAAAACACCTCTAGAGCTCCAACAGTCACAACTCCAAATGAAATGGTAAAATGAGGGGTAAAAAACTATTTTTAAGTTACCTTTCACGTAATTTAAGTAGGGTATTATTTTTTTAACTCATTTTTCAAGCATATGTCCTCATTTCTAATCAGTTTGATGGAGAAATTTAATAGATAGTACGACCGTCAAAAGAACATAGTGTTAACGGTGAATCGAATATCAATGACCATTAGCATGAGTAGTTTTACACAAAGTTCAAGCTCGTTAAAAATTAACCTAGCAAGGAGCATATGTTCCACTAGAGTTTAAGCTCATTAAAAAATGAACCCACCTCCAGTAAATAACCATTGTGAACGCATTATCATTAGCTTTTGAGCCTTGGTCGTGTTCTTACTATCACCTCCAATCTGTTTTAGCCAATCATACGCCTCCATTTGAATGTTTAACCCTTTTGAGGAACAACTGCGACGACTGATTCTATTAGCCATCTTCTTAACACTGCCGTGATTGGAAAGTTCCAACCCTCACCTGGAACCAGCTGCTACCCGAAATATCACTCGTTCCTAAAAAACGAGTCTCCTTTAAGCTCTTTTCATCTGACTCGTAAAATATGAAAAGATTGCCGAGCATTGGCCTCTCCAGCTCGTTAAAGTGATTGGAAGTGCCATCCCTCCTCTAGATTTTAATCTTTTTGGACCTGAGGGATTATTGAACAAAAAGATCGAGTGTATGTCTTGTTCGGCTCATTAAAACTATCGAAAATTCATCCCTTTTGCATTGTTTTATACCTTTTCGGAATTAAGGGATTATAATACGAAAAAGGAATATTGGAGTTTCCTTTCCGTCTCTTTTCAAACTCTCTAAAATTGAAAAGGACCGAGTTATCCTTGTCATTAAACTCGTTAAAACAATAGCGACAAACTTGTCCATTCAGATAAGAGCGAGTTTCACTGCTGCTAGGCTCGTTAAAACATAGTGACGGGTTTGCCCGAAGGGAAAATTATAGAACAAGAAAATGTTATCCTCCTCAAGCTTGACAAAAATAAAGAGGTACTGGTCAGAAATGACTGGGGAAAATTGGGGAGAAAACTTGAAGAAACTTTATTGGTAGTAGGTCGCTCTTGAACATGACACTTTCACTCCATCACCATGATTAAGTCGGGTTGGGTTATTCCGTTCATCGATCACATCACCATTGGTCCACCATACCATCCACTTTTGGGGTTAATGCTACTAATCCATTTCAGTGTCGCCGATATGTTCAAGAGAAGTCACTCAGAGAATTCACCTACCCAGCTTGTGTCTCATCCGCTGCAATACCCTCACGCTTCATTCTTTCATGACCGCCACCCTGAACCTTGTATCATCCAATCATTTTCACCTCTACAAAATCATTTGCTCTGTTCCGTGTCATAGATGTGGGATCTATTAATGCCCTCCTACGACGGGTCACTTCTTGTCGACATCAGTTCATTATCCAAGAAGCCGACCTAGGAACAATCCTTTCAGTACTTTGAAGCTGGCATACATCAATGGCAAGTTTCTCACTTCTGGCGATAGGTTTACATCAATGGCCTTCAACCGAAAGATTTTACGTGGTGTTCGACATCGACTCATGTATTCACACCACGTGAATTGTACTGCAGTACCTTGAGGGTCATCATCATCATCGGTGATTCCTCTTGCGCATATTAACAGCTTACATCATTGGCTAGTAATGAGGCGATGTCCTTCCATGTTCGACATCAGAACATCTTTTCACATGGATCGACTTGTACTTTCGGGCAAAGATTGAACGAGTTTTGAAGACCCCAGATCTAGTTTTATCCATCCGGGCTTCGATATATTCAGGAAAATAAAGACATCAAATGTACATCATTGCTGCACAGATAATCATCCAAACTAAGGGATGATGGCTCTACTAGAATCATCAGTCTACACACAGACGGTTGTCTGTCCTATGTACATGAAACTGAATTTATCAAGCTGAGCATGGGAATGCCCGCCTCAGCTAGATCATGAAGATATTATGAAGATAATGTATTGTATTGTATCTTATTACAGGTCACCTTCTAGTTCGAAAAACCCCGGATCCTCATTATAAAGCATTTCACCCGACATCAAAAGATTTACGACCTCATGATTTAGGGGGAAAATGTTATAGGCATATATGGGCACTACAAACCCAATCACATATGTCCATAAACTGAGGGCTTCTAAGTCCCTAAAAGTGTTGTTTCATACACTAAAGGAGCAAGGTCAGTTGATTACATCATCTCCCAGAAGTTCTCCATGAAAAACCACTAAGAACTGGTCAAAGCAGGACCATACAGACTGCCCAGTGCTAAGGGTGTGATGCATCTCACTTGCCACATGCAAAAAGTGTGATGCATACTGGAAATCCCTTCTGTAGGGTGCGATGAGCGAGAGCAGACAAATGGCACAAGCAGTTTGCTAGGTGGAAACCCTGGGAATCTTCTAGAAGCTGCTCATTTGACACTTGCCTCCCTGAATTCACCCAAAGATGAGTAAGAGATCATGAAATCTCCAAGTGGAACCAAGAACTATCAGAGAGATGACACTAATAAAAATCCCAGAAGCTAACTCACCCCCCTGCAAATATCTATATATGGATCCCTCATCCCAGAGATCCAGGGGTTAGAATTTGGTAATTTGCAAAGAAGTGTTGTTGGTTTCTCTTTGAAGACATTGTTGGGTGAACTTGCTTTGTATGAGGTGAAGAGGGCTTTCAAGCTGGGGGGATGGCGCTGGGTCAGACCAAGTGGTTGTAATCCTCTCTTCTACTACTTTTATCAATAAAGTTATTTGAGTTTTCCTCCATATTCCTATGTATCTCTGAATATTGTGTTGATATATGCATTTGTATGGTCAATATATATCTGATCCTATATTTTTTACAGTGATAGATCTGTATGCTTTGATGGTATTATGTTGTTGTGATTCTACAAGTGTTCTTTGAAGCGGGACAAGTAAGGAAGCAGGGGCGAGATCCTGTCAAAGGGGAAAGGAAACAAGCAAGGAGCCAAGCGAAAGACTGAGGTTGGTACTCTCTACTTCTTTCTCATTTATCTCTTGTAAAGGAAAATACAAGTAACTTTAGTTTGTTTGTTTCTAAGATAGCTACCCGTCTTAGTGGGACTAGCAGTTCTAAATAGACACTAGTTTTCCCAGTAACACTTTCTCTTATTTTCAAGGCTTGATATGAAGAGCTGAGGCTTAAGACTTGGAAAGGAGGAAAGTATGAGTGGTAATGGACTCACACAGATTGCAGAATGTCAAGGTGACAATTTTTGTGCAACAGATTGCCCCCTAAAGTGCGAAGTTTGTAATAGATGAAGAAGAAGTCTTTCATGTATGAAGAGTGAAGTACTTTATCATTTCAAGGATCATCCTGTGGACACCCCAATCGGAACCTGTAAAAATATTCAATGCAAAATATATATATGTGAACATATCATCGCTGAGGTAGGCATTCCCATGCTCAGATTAAAACTGACTAGAAAACTAACTAAACTGCTCTGATACAGGAATGATTTTGTAATGCACCAGGAGTATAGACATATCTAGACACAGTATACGCACAACCATCTATTTATGAATAGTCCACTGTATAATGAATAAAAAAATTCTTCGCAACCTGGATGGTAGAAACTAGATCCAGGGTCTTGATTTCTGCTTCCTGAACTAGTACGATTCTATCCATGTGAATGAATGTGTCGAAGTCGAATATGGTAGAAACCATTTGATTACTAGTCAATTATGTGAACTGTTAACAAGTGTGAGAGAAACCACCAGTAATGTCAATGGCTCTCAAAGTACTCAGTACAATCCATGAAATGTGAATAAATGAGCTAATGTCGAACATGTCATAGAATCCTTTGATCGAAGGTCAATGATGCAACCTGTCGTCGAAGGCGAGAAACCTACCATTAGGGCATGCAGATTCCAAGGTACTGACGATTTCTATATCATATTTCTACATAATGAGCTGAAGTCTATAGAAAGCGATCTGTCGTAGGCAAGCCCACAACACGAAATCATAGATCAAGTTTTGAAGAAATATATTTTGGCAAGGACTAACTCAGGGATGGTCAAAATGTATGACAGATATTTTGCAAATGAATGGTTTATTTGAACTGACCTCTTGAACACATAACGACACTACAGATGGTTTGGTGACAATTGACCCAAAGCTAATACCAAGAAACTAGCTGAAGACTTTCAATATGGTTTGATTAACTGTTAGGAAAAGGATTTCCCAACCTAGGTAAACAAAAAGTGTCATGTTCAAGAGTGGTTGACTGCTTTTCTAAAACACAAAGTATAACAAACAGGTTCATTTTTCTCTCTTTTCCCCCACCATTTCTGGCAAGTACCTCTTTATTTTTGACAAGCTTGAGGAGGATAACATTTGCTTGTTTATAAGCTCATCCTTTGGATGAGTCCAACTTAGTTTAAAATTCGAACCCTAAGAAGGAGTGGTTCGTTCTTGTTTAAAATTGAAAAGGTCCTTTACTATTAAATTTTAACGAGTCCAGTATAGAAAAAACTCAGTGTTTTTCAATTTTAGGGAGTCAGAAGAAAAAATTAAGGAAACTCCATGGGTGTCCTTTTTCGTAAATTTGTGTCTCTCAAGCCCGAAAAAGTATAAAATAATACTTGAGAGAACTGCGACCATTACGATCAAGGAGTACTTTTCATAATTAGTGGCCCCGATCCGAAAAGGTAAAAAAGCGATCGAAGACACGTCGTTTTATAACCAATATCGAACTTGAAACGACAAAAGTCTGGAAATATTTTCATGTTTATACGGTCATAAAAGCGCTGTAAGTGGACCACCTTTTTAATTTGTTTAACGAGTCAAAAAGGGAAAAGCTCGGCAATCTTTTCATATTTTACGAGTCAGAAAAGAGCTTAAAGAGGACTTGTCCTAGAGGATCGAGTGGTATAAAGGGTAGCAACTGGTTCTAGAAATGGTGGAATTGCTCAAAACTTGTAATGGTTAAGAGGTTGGCTAATAAAACCACTCATAGTTGCGGTCCTTCAGGAAAGGAAAAACAACCAAGTGAAAGCATGTGATCAGCCAAAGAGATGGTGGCGAGATTCGGTTTCATGTTTACGAAGCTTGAAATGAAACACTATGCTTGTTATAAGTTCGCATGCCCCCAACATAATGACTCAAATCGAGGTACATGCAATCACAAACAAGAACACATCAAATAACACCTGCATAGCTAATATCATAAATCATGTTCATTATGGTGATCAAGGAATCCATAAAATAAACCATTAAACATAGATTATTGAGAAAAATAAACTTATTTGTATTTACTTTGAAATAGAAGAACCTTAAAACCTTTGGTGCCTTGATGTTGTACAAGCTCTTCCCAGGGTCTGAAACAGGAATCTCCTTTACTTTGAGAAGGCTCACACTCTTCCAAATCAGATCAAAGAGGTATGTAATCTCTCCTCACGAAAGCTCAATTAGGAAGACTAAGTTCCAGCAACGTTTCACCTCAAAAATATTCAACTTTCAACCTCTCTAGTAACTAGCCCAATGCTTCATTTTATAGTGCAAAGGAAGGAGGTTACAGGTCCACCTATGAAGGGATAGAGTCCTCCTTCAAAGGGATAATCTCCTCACACCAAGGGGTTAGCTCCTTAAGGTATGGGATTCAAGGTACACCCACAGTATGGGCGCAGCCATCTGTTTATGAATAGTCCACTATATAATGAATAACAAAATTCGTCACAGCTTAGATGGTAGAAACTAGATCCCGGGTCTTGATTTCTGCTTCCTGAACTAGTACGATTCTATCCATGTGAATGAATGTGTCGAAGTCAAATATGGTAGAAACCACTTGATTACTAGTCAATTATGTGAATTGTTAACAAGTGTGAGAGAAACCACCAGTAATGTCAATGGCTCTCAAAGTACTCAGTACAATCCATGAAATGTAAATAAATGAGCTGATGTCGAACGTGTCATAGAATCCTTTGATCGAAGGTCAATGATGCAACCTGTCGTCGAAGACTAGAAACCTACCATTAGGGCATGCAAATTCCAAGGTACTGATAATTTCTAGATCATCTTTCTAAATAATGAGCTGAAGTTGATAGAAAGTGATCTGTCGTAGGCAAACCCACAACACGAAATCATAGATCAAGTTTTGAAGAAATAAATTTGGCAAGGACTAACTCAGGGATGGTCAAAATGGATGACAGATATTTTGCAAATGAATGGTTTATTTGAATTGACCTCTTGAACACATAACGACACTACAGATGGTTTGGTGACAATTGACCCAAAGCTAATACCTAGAAACCGGCTGAAGACTTTCAATATGGTTTGATTAACTGTTAGGCAAAGGATTTCCCAACATAGGTAAACAAAAAATGTCGTGTTCAAGAGTGGTTGACTGCTTTTCTAAGACACAAAGTATAACAAACAGGTTCATTTTTCTTTCTTTCCCCCACCATTTCTTGCAAGTACCTCTTTATTTTTGACAAGCTTGAGGAGGATAACATTTGCTTGTTTATAAGCTCATCCTTCGAATGAGTCCAACTTAGTTTAAAATTAAAACCCTAAGAAGGAGTGGTTTGTTCCTGTTTAAAGTTGAACAGGTCCTTTACTATTAAATTTTAACGAGTCCAGTATAGGAAAAACTCAGTGTTTTTCAATTTTAGGGAGTCAGAAGAAAAACTTAAGGAAACTCCATGGGTGTCCTTTTTCGTAAATTTCTGTCCCTCAAGCCCGAACAAGTATAAAATAATACTTGAGAGAACCGCGACCATTATGATCAAGGAGTACTTTTCATAATTAGTGGCCCTGATCCGAAAAAGTAAAAAAGCGATCGGAGACACGTCGGTTTATAACTAATATTGAACTTGAAATGACAAAAGTCCAACAATATTTTCATGTTTATACGGTTAGAAAGGAGATGTAAGTGGACCGCATTTTTAATTTGTTTAACGAGTCAAAAAGGGAAAGGTCGACAATATTTTCATATTTTACAAGTCAGAAAAGAGCTTAAAGAGGACTCGTCCTAGCGGAACGAGTGGTATAAAGGGTAGCAACTAGTTCCGGGCAATGGTGGAACTGCTCAAAACATGTAATGGTTAAGAGGTTGGCTAATATGCTGCGGTCCCTCAGGAAAGGAAAAACAACCAAGCGAAAGCATGTGATCAGCCAAAGAGATGGTGGCGATGGAATGAAAACAACCAAGGCTCATCTAACAAAAACTATGCTTGGATTCGGTTTCATGTTTACCCAAGCTTGAAACGAAAAACTGTGTTTGTTATAAGTTCGCATGCCCCCAGCATAATGACTCAAATCGAGGTACATGCAATCACAAACAAGAACACATCAAATAACACTTGCATAGCTAATATCATAAATCATGTTCATTATGGTGATCAAGGATTCCATAAAATAAACCATAAAACATAGCTTATTGAGAAAAATAAACTTATTTGTATTAACTTTGAAATAGAAAAAAATTACAACCTTTGGTGCCTTGATGTTGTACAAGCTCTTCCCAGGGTCTGAAAAAGGAATCTCCTTTACTTTGACAAGCCTCACACTCTTCCAAATGAGATCAAAGAGATATGTAATCTCTCCTCACAAAAGCTCAATTAGGAAGACTAAGTTCCAGTAGCGTTTCACCTCAAAAATATTCAGCTTTCAACCTCTGCAGTAACCAACCCAATGCTTCATTTTATAGTGCAAAGGAAGGATGTTACAGGTCCATCTATGAAGGGATAGAGTCCTCCTTCAAAGGGATAAGCTCCTCACACCAAGGGGTTAGCTCCTTAAGGTATGGGACGGATGAACCTTAGAAGAGCGAACTAGCCACCTCAAGATTCCTTCTAGAAGCTTCTAGAAATGACTCAAAGTGAGTTTTTAAGAATATACTTGCGCCTTTTTGAATTTTACAGGGGTCCGCACCCATAACACAGAGACAGAGCGGTCAGGTACGTAGGGGACAGGTGCGGGACTGCAGGTAATGCTAAGAGAAAGTGCGGAACCAGAGTTTTATAGACTTTTGAGGGCTTTCCCTTATTTTCAAGGCTTGATATGAAGAACTGAGGCTTAAGACTTGCAAAGGAGGAAAGTATGAGTGGTAATGGACTCACAAAGATTGCAGAATGTCAAGGTGATAACTTTTGTGCAACAGATTGCCCCCTAAAGTGCGAAGTCTGTAATAGACGAAGATGAAGTCTTTCATGTATGAAGAGTGAAGTACTTTATCATTTCAAGGATCATCCTGTGGACACCCCAGTCGAAGCCTGTAAATATATTCAATGCAAAATATATATATGTGAACATATCATCGTTGAGGTAGGCATTCCCATACTTAGATCAAACTGACTAGAAAACTAACTAAATTGCTATGATATAGGAATGATTTTGTAATACATCAAGAGTGTAGACATATGTACACACAGTATGGGCGCAGCCATCTGTTTATGAATAGTCCACTATATAATGAATAACAAAATTCCTCACAGCCTAGATGGTAGAAACTAGATCCTGGGTCTTGATTTCTGCTTCCTGAACTAGTACGATTCTATACATGTGAATGAATGTGTCGAAGTCGAACATGGTAGAAACCACTTGATTACTAGTCAATGATGTTAACTGTTAACAAGTGTGAGAGAAACCACCAATAATTTCAATGGCTCTCAAAGTACTCAGTACAATCCATGAAATGTGAATAAATGAGCTGATGTCGAACATGTCATAGAATCCTTTGATTGAAGGTCAATGATGCAACCTGTCGTCGAAGGTGAGAAACCTGCCATTAGGGCATGTAGATTCCAAGGTACTGACGATTTCTAGATCATCTTTCTAGATAATGAGCTGAAGTCGATAGAAAGCGATCTGTAGTAGGCAAGCCCACAACACGAAATCATAGATCAAGTTTTGAAGAAATATATTTGGCAAGGACTAACTCAGGGATGGTCAAAATGGATGGCAGATATTTTGCAAATGAATGGTTTATTTGAACTGACCTCTTGAACACATAATGACACTACAGATGGTTTGGTGACAATTGACCCAAAGCTAATACCCAGAAATCGGCTGAAGACTTTCAATATGGTTTGATTAACTGTTAGGCAAAGGATTTCCCAACCCAGGTAAACAAAAAGTGTCGTGTTCAAGAGTGGTTCACTGCTTTTCTAAAACACAAAGTATAACAAACAGGTTCATTTTTCTCTCTTTTCCCCCACCATTTCTGGCATGTACCTCTTTATTTTTGACAAACTTGAGGAGGATAACATTTGCTTGTTTATAAGCTCATCCTTCGGATGAGTCCAACTTAGTTTAAAATTCGAACCCTAAGAAGAAGTGGTTCGTTCTTGTATAAAATTGAGTAGGTCCTTTACTGTTAAATTTTAACGAGTCCAGTATAGGAAAAACTTAGTGTTTTTCAATTTAGGGAGTCAGAAGAAAAACTTAAGGAAACTCCATGGGTGTCCTTTTTTGTAAATTTTTGTCCCTCAAGCCCGAAAAAGTATAAAATAACACTTGAGAGAACCACGACCATTACGATCAAGGAGTAATTTTCATAATTAGTGGCCCTGATCCGAAAAGGTAAAAAAGCGATCGAAGACACGTCCTTTCATAACCAATATCGAACTTGAAACGACAAAAGTCCGGCAGTATTTTCATGTTTATACGGTCAGAAAAGAGCTGTAATTGGATCGCCTTTTTAATTTGTTTAAAGAGTCAAAAAGGGAAAAGCTCGGCAATCTTTTCATATTTTACGAGTCAAAAAAGAGCTTAAAGAGGACTCGTCCTAGAGGAACGAGTGGTATAAAGGGTAACAACTGGTTCCAGCAATGGTGGAACTGCTCAAAACATGTAATGGTTAAGAGGCTGGCTAATAAAACCACTCATAGCTGCAGTCCCTTAGGAAAGGAAAAACAACCAAGTGAAAGCATGTGATCAGCCAAAGAGATGGTGGCGATGGAATGAAAACAATCAAGGCTCATCTAACAGAATTTAGCGGATAAAGACGACAATCACGAGATGTAAATCGAGCATGGGTTCATTTTTACACAAGCTTGAACCATAGAAAACTTTTCTTGGATTCGGTTTCATGTTTACGAAGCTTGAAATGAAACACTATGCTTGTTATAAGTTCGCATGCCCCCAACATAATGACTCAAATCAAGGTTCATGCAATCACAAACAAGAACACATCAAATAACACCTGCATAGCTAATATCATAAATCATGTTCATTATGGTGATCAAGGAATCCATAAAATAAACCATAAAACATAGCTTATTGAGAAAAATAAACTTATTTGTATTAACTTTGAAATAGAAGAACCTTACAAACTTTGGTGCCTTGATGTTGTACAAGCTCTTCCCAGAGTCCAAAACAGGAATCTCCTTTACTTTGACAAGCCTCACACTCTTCCAAATGAGATCAAAGAGTAATCTCTCCTCAAAAAAGCTCAATTAGGAAGACTAAGTTCCAGCAGCATTTCACCTCAAAAATATTTAGCTTTCAACTTCTCCAGTAACCAGCCCAATGCTTCATTTTATAGTGCAAAGGAAGGAGGTTACAGGTCCACCTATGAAGGGATAGAGTCCTCCTTCAAAGGGATAAGCTCCTCACACCAAGGGGTTAGCTCCTTAAGGTATGGCATACATGAACCTTAGAAGAGCGAACTTGCCACCTCAAGAATCCTTCCAGAAGCTTTTAGAAATGACTCAAATTGAGTTTTTAAGAATATACTTACGCCTTTTTGACTTTTACAGGGGTCCGCACCCATAACACAGAGACATAGCAGTCAGGTGCGCAGGGGACATGTGCGAGACCGCAGGTAATGCTAAGAGAAAGTGCGGAACTAGAGTTTTATAGACTTTTGAGGGCTTTCTCTTATTTTCAAGGCTTGATATGAAGAACTGAGGCTTAAGACTTGCAAAGGAGGAAAGTATGAGTGGTAATGGACTCACACAGATTGCAGAATGTCAATGTGACAATTTTTGTGCAACAGATTGCCCCCTAAAGTGCGAAGTCTCTAATAGATAAAGATGAAGTCTTTCATGTATGAAGAGTGAAGTACTTTATCATTTCAAGGATCATCCTGTGGACACCCCAGTTGGAACCTGTAAAAATATTCAATGCAAAATATAAATATGTGAACATATCATCGCTGAGGTAGGCATTCCCATGCTTAGATCGAAATTGACTAGAAAAATAACTAAACTGCTTAGATACAGGAATGATTTTGTAATACATCACGAGTATAGACATATGTAGACATAGTATGGGCGCAACCATCTGTTTATGAATAGTCCACTGTATAATGAATAACAAAATTCCTCGCAGCCTGGATGGTAGAAACTAGATCTAGGGTCTTGATTTCTGCTTCCTGAACCAGTACAATTCTATCCATGTGAATGAATGTGTCGAAGTCGAACATGGTAGAAACCACTTGATTACCAGTCAATGATGTGAACTATTAACAAGTGTGAGAGAAACCACCAGTAATGTTAATGGCTCTCAAAGTACTCAGTACAATCCATGAAATGTGAATAAATGAGCTGATGTTGAACATGTCATAGAATCCTTTGATCGAAGGTCAATGATGAAACATGTCGTCGAAGGCAAGAAACCTGCCATTTGGGCATGCAGATTCCAAGGCACTGACAATTTCTAGATCATATTTCTAGATAATGAGCTGAAGTTGATAGAAAGTGATCTATCATAGGCAAGCTCACAACATGAAATCATAGATCAAGTTTTGAAGAAATATATTTGGCAAGGACTAACTCAGGGATGGTCAAAATGGATGACAGATATTTAAAGCAAATGAATGGTTTATTTGAACTGACCTCTTAAACACATAACGACACTACAGATGGTTTGGTGACAATTGACCCAAAACTAATACCCAGAAACCAGCTGAAGACTTTCAATATGGTTTGATTAACTGTTAGGCAAAGGATTTCCCAACAGAAGTAAACAAAAAGTGTCGTGTTCAAGAGTGGTTGACTGCTTTTCTAAAACACAAAGTATAACAAACAGGTTCATTTTTCTCTCTTTTCCCCCACCATTTCTGGCAAGTACCTCTTTATTTTTGACAAGCTTGAGGAGGATAACATTTGCTTGTTTATAAGCTCATCCTTCGGATGAGTCCAACTTAGTTTAAAATTCAAACCCTAAGAAGGAGTGGTTCGTTCTTGTTTAAAATTGAACAGGTCCCTTACTGTTAAATTTTAACGAGTACAGTATAGGAAAAACTCAGTGTTTTTCAATTTTAGGGAGTCAGAGGAAAAACTTAAGGAAACTCCATGGCTGTCCTTTTTCGTAAATTTGTGTCCCTCACGACCGAAGAAGTGTAAAATAATACTTGAGAGAACTGCGACCATTACGATCAAGGAGTAATTTTCATAATTAGTGGCCCCGATCCGAAAAAGTAAAAAAGCGATCGAAGACACATCGTTTTATAACCAATATCGAACTTGAAACGACAAAAGTCCATAAATCTTTTCATGTTTATACAGTCAGAAAAGAGTTGTAAGTGGACCACCTTTTTAATTTGTTTAACGAGTCAAAAAGGGAAAAGCTCGGCAATCTTTTCATATTTTACGAGTCAGAAAAGAGCTTAAAGAGGACTCGTCCTAGAGGAATGAGTGGTATAAAGGGTAGCAACTGGTTCCAGAAATTCTGGAACTGCTCAAAACATGTAATAGTTAAGACGTTGGCTAATAAAACCACTCATAGTTGCGGTCCCTTAGGAAAGGAAAAACAACCAAGTGAAAGCATGTGATCAGCCAAAGATATGGTGGCGATGGAATGAAAACAACCAAGGCTCATCTAACAAAATTTAGTGAATAAAGATGACAATCACGAGATGTAAATCGGGTATGGGTTCATTTTTACACAAGCTTGAACCATAGAGAACTTTGCTTGGATTCGGTTTCATGTTTACGCAAGCTTGAAACAAAAAACTATGCTTGTTATAAGTTCGCATGCCCCCAGCATAATGACTCAAATCGAGGTACATGCAATCACAAACAATCACACATCAAATAACACTTGCATAGCTAATATCATAAATCATGTTCATTATGGTGATCAAGGAATCCATAAAATAAACCATAAAACATAGCTTATTGAGAAAAATAAACTTATTTGTATTAACTTTGAAATAGAAGAACCTTAAAACCTTTGGTGCCTTGATGTTGTACAAGCTCTTCCTAGGGTCTGAAACAGGAATCTCCTTTACTTTGACAAGCCTCACACTCTTCCAAATGAGATCAAAGAGGTATGTAATCTCTCCTCAAAAAAGCTCAATTAGGAAGACTAAGTTCCAGCAACATTTCACCTCAAAAATATTCAGCTTTCAACCTCTCTAGTAACCAGCCCAATGCTTCATTTTATAGTGCAAAGGAAGGAGGTTACAGGTCCACCTATGAAGGGATGGAGTCCTTCTTCAAAGGGATAAGCTCCTCACATCAAGGGGTTAGCTCCTTAAGGTATGGGATGCATGAACCTTAGAAGAGCGAACTTGCCACCTCAAGATTCCTTCCAGAAGCTTCTAGAAATGACTCAAAGTGAGTTTTTAAGAATATACTTGCGCCTTTTTTACTTTTACAGGGGTCCGCACCCATAAAATAGAGACAAAGCGGTCAGGTGCACAGGGGACAGGTGCGGGACCGTAGGTAATGTTAAGAGAAAGTGCGGAACCAGAGTTTTATAGAATTTTGAGGGCTTTCTCTTATTTTCAAGGCTTGATATGAAGAACTGAGGCTTAAGACTTGCAAAGGAGGAAAGTATGAGTGGTAATGGACTCACACAGATTGCAGAATGTCAAGGTGACAATTTTTGTGCAACAACACTTGCTCACCCTCCTGTTGATTCCCTATCTCCTCTGTCTGTACGTTGGCCTCCTCTTCTGCTTGTGTTCGACCATCTGTCCCCGGGTCGCCTCTTTGCCTTCTTCTCCTTTTGAACCCCAGAGGGAAATCAAACGATAGATGTCCATGTTTATGGCATATGTGGCATCTAAAGGGTAATTGCTCGTAGTCAATGACTTGAGAGTAAGAATAACCTTGAAGCTGAAGCTGGATTTTTTCTGCCAGACCCTCCCTTTGGTCCAATCTTACCAAAATGCGAGCCATACACCTATTTTTTGTCTCCACAAACGACATGTACGTTGTTGAAAATAGCAACAAGAAATGCTAAAAATAGAAATGCTAAAGATAACATAGCTATAAATAGCATTTCGGGATATACTCCAACTTTGTTGGAAATAGAAAAAAATAGAAATGTTAAAAATAACATTGCTATAGATAGCATTTCAGGTACCAGTGTGGAAAATAGCAACAAGAAATTATAAAATAGAAATGCTAAAAATAGCATTGCTATAAATAGAATTTTGGGATAGATTCCAATTTTAATTAGTCCCTTAATTAAAATTGAGAATTAAAATTTGAATTTAGTCTCAGCAGTTGTTTGAAAAATAATTAATTAATTCATCTTGAGTTAATTAGTTGGATAAAATCAAACATGAAGTCTTTGTGAAGACATGCAATAGTTATTCCTTTGATTGAGGAAGTTATCCATTAATTAAGGAGATAAGGATGAGTCTACTAATTTATAAAAATTAATAAAATTAATAATTGATTTTTATTTTATTTTTTATTTCAACCAAGTTAAAATGTTTAACATACATTAAATTACAACATCCATTTTTACTCTTGATCCACCAAGCTCCGAGAGGGATCAAATATTTTTTCACTCTATGCTAGTTTGCTATCACGATATTTGATCCTTCTTGGGGCTTAGTAGATCGAGAGTAAAGATGGATCTATGTTGGTTTAATTCCCCCCTTTAAATAGGCTACATTCCACGTGAATACCATGGGTCAATACCATGTGCCATTTTTATTTTTATTAATACTAATATTAGGGTTAATAATATTTTTTCGTGGTATTAATAATAATCTAGCCCATGGTATTTGGCCCATAATATTTTGCCCATAGGTTTCCCCTAAATATAACGCATTTTTTTAGTGCTCATAAATATAAGGTGACTTATGGAGTAAATAAAAAAAAATGTTTTATTTATTTACCATACCTCTCGTGTATTTATATTTTTATTAATTTACCATACCTCTTTTACAAATATGGTATTTGGCCCATAGGAGTCACTTAAATAAAACCTCTTTTTTGAGACTTCATAAATAGAAAGAGGGTTATGGACTAAATATAAAAAGAGGTTTTATTTATTTACCATACCTCTAGTTTATTTATATTTTTATTTATTTACCATACCTTTTGAGTAAGTATAAAAAGAGGTTTTATTTATTTACCATACCTCCACTTTATTTATATCTTTATTTGTTTACACCCTTGCATGTATATAAGGTGACTTATGGAGTAAATATAAAAAATGTTTTATTTATTTACCATACCTCTCATTTATTTATATTTTTATTAATTTACCATACCTCTTTTATAAATATGGTATTTGGCCCATAGGATTCACTTAAATAAAACCTATTCTTGAAAATTAGGGCGAATGGAAGGTTGTAACTCCTAATTTCAAGGGCTAAATTCTCTTTTTTACCCTCTCCCTTAAAATAAGGTGGGCTAACCTCCATACTTAATTTTTTTATAAAATAAATTTGAGGCGATTTGTAAAAAAGTACTATGATACAAAATATTCGCCCACTAAAAATTTAAAACCCTTTAATTTTTCCTAAGGGTGAAAATTCGCCCCTAAAATTTTCCATGCTGCCCCATCACCAAAAGAGATTAGTTGCACACTTGATTTTTCATGAAAAGCACAAAAAGTCAAAACAAATTTACTACAGTCCTTCACATGCATAACAATCATGTTTGATGTTTTAACTTACATTCTTAGGACAGTAGCATTTTGTTCATATTAATTTAGTATTATTGCAAAGCATAACTCTTAGCAGTGAATTAGGAAATGGTGTACCTTAGCATTGAATTTCAGTCTTTTTCATTATTGCAGTAGATCAACTCTCTCTTAGAGTAGATTTCTATTTCTTTCATCAAGGAACCAAGCTTCTTCTGAATCCATAGAAGTCTGGCTTGAAAACCCTAGTGGTCTCTTCCCAGCTGAACAAGTGACAAAAGGCAGAACCATCACTTTTACTTGTGTATACAACACTATCACCTCCAAGTTTGTACGAACCTAGGGTTGATAAAGTAAAGTTGGTAGCCCAAGAGTTGCAGCGTTCTTGCTACAATATTGGTGCTCATCACCTGGCTATCCAACAATCAAACTGATTCTTGTTATTTGAAAAAATGAAAGGATGCAACTATCATTGAGTTATTCAGAAAATATTCACCAAAACGAAACCCATGGTACAACTCTTTCTAACGAGTGGATTTGTTGAAGTCGAGCATGGAAAGAGATCATTGGATTATATGTTATTAATGTATGGTGATAATCAATGTGAGACAACTCACCATTAATGTCAATGAGCATCAAGGTATCTTACTACATCTTTGTAGGTATGAATAAAGGCGTTGAATTCAAGTCACCCACAAGATCTGACAATCACAGGACATTGATGTATTCTCGTTGTTGTTAGCAAGAGACCTTGCCATTGATGTATGCAAGCCTCAAGGTAATTAAAGAAGTCTCTATCCTTGAACCTAAATAATGTGCTAAGGTTGATAAGTCAAGACACATTAGTAGGAGGGTCTTAATGCATCCCACATTAGCTAAGATGCGCATATGTGTGTGTGTGTGTGTGTATGTGTGTGCGCGTGAAGAATTCATAGAGGATCAACAACATGATGCATAAATTATTGAGAACTTTTCCGGGTAGTAACCTAGTTTTCAAGAAAATCCCTTGTCTAACTGCACTAGTGTGTTGGTTTTCCCGTTTTATACTTATTATTTTATTTATTTATTTATTTATAAATACTTTGCTACTCTATGATCCAGGTGGATATTAATTGCCACCTGCCTATCCCACTTGGACCTCTGGTTGGTTTCTTTAGTTTCCTTTATTATAGCATGATTTACTATTTTTAGCAATTTTCAGGTCTTGAACTTCTAGAGCTTTTTTGACCCCTTAAACGACGTTTTTTTTAGGTCCACAATAAGCATGTTCTTGTCACAAATATTGTAGTACTTGGAGATATATTTCTAACAAGGTATCGTATGCACCAAACGAATATCATATGACCAAGTTACAACCCCGAGAAGTTGGTTGTCCAACTAACCCCAACTGGGCCCACAAACTCTTGGCATTCCGTATCCTAAGGTGAGGGTTTTGGTTGTTTATGGTTTCCCTTTGTTTCTAAATAATAAAAAAGCTTTTGAGTCTCATTGTAACATAGTTCAGAGGTGTGTAGCCACCACATCTCTTCTCAGAGATAAGCTACTATCACCTAAGCTAGTTTATTTTGATTTTGTATGTAATCAGCTTTCAGTTCTTTGCTATTAATGAAATGAAGATTTATTTTTGTTGCATCTATGTGTTTATGTTTATATCTATATTCTATTGCATTCCTTCTTAAGTCCAAATCACTCTACTTGAAAGAGGAAGCATATTTTCAAGTGTAGGAATATTTCAAATGAAGCCATGTGTGTAACAAAATATCAAATCAACTCATATTCAAATTTGGAAGATATGATTTGAATACCAAAATATGAGGATCCGACTGCTTCGGCTAATCGAGTACTGGGAGATGTACGATGATGGAGGAATGTTGTGTGTTGACAATCATTTGGAACCAAGTTTTAATATGATCTATGTATCCTTGGTTCTTTAGTTTACAATCAATTGTTGTCATGCCCTCATTTATCATGCCAAGAAGATATTTTGAGGCTTGTTGATTTCCCTATTGAATGCACAACAAATATTATGATAGGCATGAAAGGAATTTCTCGATCTCAATTTCTAGTATCTTCCCTCCACTAATGATTTCTTGTTACTCATTGATCTCTCCTTCAGATTGGCAAGGATGATTAAGGAAAATTCCTAGGTTTAATCCTTGATATTTCTCATGAACTTCTCAATTTTCCCCTTGATGTTTATTGTGAGTCACTTTCTCTTCTCCTCCTCCTTGAGATGCAAATTTATTTCTAATTTTGACCAAGTCATCCAAGTTTTTTATAATGGTGATTTTTCTATCTAAGAAATCACAGTTTTAGTAGTTTCGATAGTAACGACAACATCGACAGTTATAGGACTTTCAGGATGAGTTTCAATTATGTGTTGTTCCTTTAATGATCTCTAGATTGGAGCTTCTTCCTAAGGTGAATTTTCTTCGTCATGGTTTTTGGTGAAAAGGGAAGTTCCTGAATTCACTCCTCTACCTTATCTCAAATGTATGTCATTACATTTAATGGGGGAGATATAGTAAGTGAGAAAGACAAACACTTCGACTTGTTGTGCCACCTTATTTTTTATATTTGGGCTAGGTTGCACAGGTAGTTGGGGTCATATAGGAGGATCACTTGGTGGTGCATTGGACAGGAGTTACAGCTATTTTTATTGCACAAGAAGTTGAATTTTCATAGGGAACTACCTTGGAAAGGAGGTTCCATGCCATCCTAAAGAAACAAGAATATATAACATAGGGAAACAGACCATTGTGACCATCATGTGGAGTAATGAATCAAAGAAGGACTAGGAGGTTTCCACAGACCTGTAGGATTCTAAATTTGCAGAGGAACCTATTAAATATTATACATGTTAGTCCAAGTATTAAAAAATGATGATGGGTATTGAGTTATATCTAGTAGTCAATATTTCCATGGATTCTTAGATCCAATAAATATGCCAAATTTGTTTGATCCTCACCTAATTCCTTGAATATTGCTTTTAACCTGGCAACCATGGGCAATGCTTCATTGAGTGATCCTGATCACAAATTCCATATAATTTCCCACTATTAAGTGGACACCTCTAAGGGAGTGTTGAATCCCACAGTTCGGGAAAATATTGGCAAAGCTCTTTCAACTTCATCCCACTTCTTTTTTTCTTGCAAAACACCCAATTTTGAAGACGAAGAGCTAATCATATCAATTTTTAAATTTTGAAACAAATCAACGATTTATGCCCTCATAACTCGACCATTGATTGATTTCTATCTCTTAACACATTAAAATCTACCATGGAAGTTTGGAAAGCTAAAAAAGGAACATTTTTCATAGTCTTGAATATTGTTTTGTCGTGATTTGAGAGATTCCTTGAAGTACCATTTCTTCCCTACTCCAAATAAGCTTATTTTAGTAGGTGGTATATTTTGTTAGCTCATGGAATAATGCATGGGGAAATTAAAAAAAGTTCTACTTCGAATGAATTTTTTTGGAAAAAAACCTAATTTCAAGAATAAACTTCTCTATTCATACAACCTATGTGTCCTAAATCTTTATGAGGTCAATCCCACTTCAGTATGTCAAAGAGATGCATAGCTTTTGTTGTCATTGCTACAACACCCTCCAACCATTTCACTACATTCAAATTTTGGAGCCTACTTCACCATCTTATTTAGTGTCATCATGGTCATAAAGTTTCGTTTCATGTCATTCTTTATGTTTCAAGTGTTCTTAAGTGTTTTCAAGTTTCATCACATTGATTATAGCATATTTAGTGCATATCATGGTTGAAACACCTTTGGTTGTTCTAAAATGCCACTTCTGGGCAAGGAAAATTTTAAGGATGGGAGTTTAAGTTAAAGTTTAGAAACCTTGGCAAATCTTACTAGTCCCTAATATTCAAATTATAATATTTTTGGTGATATTTTTGTCTAAATATTTATATTTCCAATGATTTTATATCATTCAATATAATATTTTGGTGATTTTTAAGGTAAATTAATGGTGTGCTATAAAAATTGGGCTAATAATTTTAGAAAAAAATGGAAATTGGAGAATCTTTTTTTTGGAAAAAGCATGCAAAATTAGCCCACCTGCGAATATTAGCCCCTAGAAATTTCCTTGCTTTTAGGTTGCAGTCACACACACTTCATCTATTGTACTAGGGGAATGTATGAAAAGTGGTGTTTTTATGTATACTTATCCTTGTTCAAGCTTGTCTAAGTTTTCTCGATGAGTTGGTATGTGTCACACATGTTTTTATGTCTAAACTCATCAAGTTCGCCCCTTTCTCTATCTTCCAGACTTAAACAAATTTTGGTCGCAAAGTGAACCCATCAGGGCAAGGAACGCATGATCTCACTCTTAAGCCTTGATTGAGAACCCTTCGTTGTTCAGAAGTGCACCCTACGCCCTCTTAGAGTGCATATCACACTATTTAATCCCTTCCCCTTCCTTGTTCTGAACCATGCCCTTGAGAGACCAAGTCTTCCCTTGAGCACACTCCTTTGACCCGAAGGAATACAACCTCCTTGAGCACATGAGAACACCCTTAAGACTCGAAGCTCAACTCCTTCATACTTCAACAATGCGCCCTTCACCCTCCTTCGCCTTTTGAGTGCATGAATGCACTGCTTCATCCTTCGTCCTTTGACAATGCACCATGCACCCTCCTCTATCTCCTTGAGTGAATGGGCACGGCCCAAAGCCCTAAAGCCCCCCCCTTTAGCCTTCAACTTTGCGCCATGTTCCCTCCTTGTCTCCCTTGAGAGCACAACACACTTGGGAATGTTGAAGCCTTGTCCTTCTTCCTTCGAACTTGTGCCATGCACCCTTCCATTATTTCCTCTTTATCTTGAGCACATGAGTGCATCCTGAAGCCTTGAGGCTTCTTCCCTTTAGCCCTTCAGCCTTTGGAAGTGTTCCCTTGCACCTAGAAGCTCTCTTTGATCCTTTCAAGTGTACTGTTAAGGCTTGAAAAGAAAATATGCATGAAACATGGTAGAATAGGACATTTTCAAGCTAATGGTTGCTTGTTATGAGTGGTTGTTTCAAGTATCTTGGGAACAAAATGGAAAGCATGAATGAATAAGATCGAGCAAAGAAGGCGGAAAAAGGAAGGTTTGAAGAATGAGGAACACATTGAAGTCTTGATGATCGAAGCACCCGAAAGACTCCACAAATTAAAAGAACCTTTGGAGGGTGAAGACATCAACAATAGGAAGTTCCATTCAAAATGAATACATGAGTGGTAGCCATGTCACCACTAAAGAAATTCCATGTCATCAGTCACTATTAGTCCCAGTCATCAATGATGGTGACTTGTCATGTCTTCATCACATGATGATGTAGAAGTTATGACATAATATTGTGATCATTGTAAATACAAATAAGTGGAAGTCCAAGAGTCATGTATGGACAAGAGAGCCATGGAAGTCTAAAAGACATGTAATACCAAAAGTCATATTTAATTCCAAAAGTCATTTAGAATTCCAAGGGTTGTATAAGTCCAAAGGTCATTAGTAGTTGGAAAGTGAAGATTCTTGAGGACGTGAAAGGTCATGCCTCAAGCTATAAAGGATCCTCATTAATCATACAAAGGACTTTTAACCTTGGCTTCTCCCATAAGGCATTAGATAGATAGATTTATTACTTTTTGGGAGCAAGTAGTGGCTCTAATGCCCCACAATTGGAGCTAGTGATGTTCATTGTACTTATGTATCTTCGAAATTTTACTTAATACTTGAAGCCTTCCGATAGCACATTTTCACACATGGATTATGGATGTTTCTAAGAATACTCTTTGAATGTTTATGATTCATGTTTCTTTCACATGTACTGAAGTAACTGAACTATTTTGGTGACTTTGGAGGTTAACTTATTGGAAATGTGTTGGAATGATTGTAACGATCGTCACATCTATGTGAACTATTTAGCTTGATGTTAGACAAGCCTTTCTCATTCATGTGTGTCTCCATTAGGGTAGTACTATTATTTCTCTATTAGAGGCTCACTTTATTTCCCCTTTGTAGTGAAAGAACCTTGATACATCTGCAATCGAGCATTCACAAGGCACGCTTTCTTTCTCATTCACAAGCACATGTGTGCTTATCTCTCATGCCAATAGCTAAAGCCAAGGCATATCTTTAAGTAAACGAAAGTCGATCCATATTTCAGATGGGACTCACCAAACGATGTGAGGTATAATTGGGACCTCATATCAGGGACATCCCTTGTATGTTGGTAGTATCCAACACCATCAACATTTTGGTGCTAGAAGGAGGGTCGCCAGTTTTTTATGGTTGATAACTCCACACACCCTAACCATTCATCTTCTATACAAGGTAGCAATATACTGAGAACCATTATAACTCCTATTCTCGAAGTAGGAGGGTCTTCTCAGCCCGGTCCAGAGTTGTCTTATGAGATCATCTACAAATAACTCTAGGCGATTTGAACTATATCCCGTCAGTTTGCAAAAGCTATTGGTTTACTCCCTGTCACTCATAATCTCTTGCATCATCCTAAGAAGAAATAAAATACGTGTATCAGTGTGATAGTTGCATCAGTGGAAGATTTGGTTTTTTCCACTTATGAAGGGTTAACAAAATCCTTAGAAGATATAGTTCAGCAAGACCCACTTCCACCCATTAACAAAGGGTATGAGGAAGACATTTTTATTTTTGGAAAAGAATATCTAGGAACTAATTTTGAGTCCAACGACAGTTTAGACGGTGAAGTAGAAGGCTCATCAAATTCTTAAAAGGAGGAGGAACCAAGAGATGAGGGCATGGCTGACTAGGATCTAGATTGGATGGCCCAAGGGCCTTTGGTTCTTATAGGTAATCTTCATTAAATGCCCATACATCTGGAAAAGTTGTTATTAAAGCTTGATCCATACAAGAAGACAAAGGCAGAAGATCACATCAATGATTTCTACATGCATCTAAAAATGTTAGAGGTATGGTATGAAGATGTTTCTTGCATGATTTTTCCTTTTACATTAGAAGTTAAAGCAACAACATGGTACCATATTCTTCCTGTCAATTCTTGGTTGGAGGGAGTTTAAGAATTGTTTTTTAGAGAAGTTCACTGATGAAAATACTCCCACCATGTTATTGAAAGATATCGGGAATATCAAGATGGGGGAAAAGGTTAAAGTAAAGGATTTTAATGAAAAGTTAAATCACATATTGAATAAGTTTCCCCTGGGCACGCAACCTCATGATTCAATTACTATTAACTATTATACAGTTGTATTGCCCACCAACATTTACTCTTTCATCAAAAGAGTTGAAAAGGAGACACTAGCCCTAAACTTTGTAGAAGTCATTGTCGTGGAAAAATAATTGCATGTTATTGTAGTCATTACTGATGATGATGAATCTAAAGACTCAAAGGATACTGGCAAGAAGTCTCGGCCTGCTTCAAGTAATGCTAAGGAAAATGATTTGTCATATATTGAAATATTGACGAAGACATTAAAAGAACTTACCAATCAAGTCTTAGAATTGAAGAGAAGTTCAAGCGATACTTCTACCAGTAGCAAGACTCCCAAGTATTTTCTATTCTAAAGGAATAACAACAACAGTAATAATCAACCGGGTAAGTCTGCCCAAAGTTCAAATGTTGTGTTGAATATTGAAAGAATGGGTATGGATAACTATTTCTCTTTCCACCAAAAATATCATTCAGAGAAGACATGCCCACAATGGAACCACAACATGAATGCTTTGGTCACACACATTGTGGATTCCTTATTAGTAGATGAGGAGTCTGGAAAAATAGAAGAAACAGAAGAACTTGCAGCAGTTGAAGAAAGTATGGGTATTGGATACATGGTAAATAATTTTGATTGTATCGTCATTGTTAACAAGAAGAGTGGTTAACCACCACCTCAAAGTGAGGCCCCCCTGAAGAAAAATGGTCGATATAACTTTAGGATCCAAGGGCCCATTTCTAAATAGGAGGTGATGAGACATAAATTGAAGGAACAATTATTAAGAAGAATATCACCATCAGTAAATCCAACTCATAATTCACAAAGTAAATCTAGAAATGCTATTATTGCTAAGAACACTTCCTCCAACAGCAAAAGTAAGTTTATCACTCCGGAAGTGTCAAGAAAAGGTACTCCTCCAGACACTTCAAAACTATCTTCCAAGAATGAAACATTTTATTATAACATATTTGAACATTTGAAGAGAGCTTTCACTAATACTTCCATCTTTGAGCTCACGAACATAGTAGGCTAGTGTGAACTTCTTGTCCAAGCCTTTTCACAACCTTCACTAGGTGACAAATCTTCTTCCTCTCATAAGGTGTCTAGTAAGTCTTTAGGTTCCCTTGAATCTATAGTTAATGTTGTAACACTAGATGTCAAAACTCTATGCCCTCCATTTTTGTTAACGTTTGAAATTTTTAATTACAATGTCCATAATTGTTTAGTCGATTCTAGTGCATTTGTGAATGTAATTCCATTATCTATTGCTAATCAAATAAATGCTAAATGGGACAAAACTAATGCACAAATTATTCAACTAGACATATCTCTAGTCCAAACTATTGGTGAACTTAAAAATGTTATTATCTGATTATCATATAATCAATGCATTCATCAATGTATAAATATTGTGATTGTGGAAATCCCTGAAGCCTATGGAATACTCCTAAGTAGAGAATGGCATAGTGAATTGCAAGACTATTTTGCTACAAACTGGTCACATTAATGGCTTCCATATAAGGGAAAAAATAACCAAATTCAAGTGGAAAGTGATCCATACATGAAATACACTATGACACCACTTGAGGGCCATAATGAGCCTTTTTCCTTTGCTAATTTAATCTGTCAGACCAGGCAGTAACTCCTCAAATCAATTCGTTTTGTTCATTCAAGTTGGTCTTTATTATATACATGAGGGAGAGACTGTTCATTTCATCTCCCAGTGACTCTTCATATTTTCCATTATTTATTTACATCAGTTACACATATTCACCCAATCCTGATGATTAGGTTTCAACATCCCCCCCCCCTTAATCTGAAGGGATGTTGGTGAGTCCAAGCATTGTTCTGAATCGTTCAAGCTTTTCTCTTCCAAGCGCTTTGGTGAAGATGTCTGCAATTTGCTCATTAGTGGAACAATGGCGGAGATGGATTGTTTTGGCCTCAACATGATGTCGAATCATATGATATTTAGTATTGATGTGCTTCGTTCGATCATGGAACTTTGGGTTCTTGGCCAACTTTATTGCTGAGGTATTGTCAATCATGAGTGGAGTCGATTGTACTTGTTTTACCTGAAAATATTCAAGAATTTTCCTGAGCCACACAATTTCTTTTGTTGCCTCAGCTGCTGCCACATATTCTACTATTGTTGTGGAATCTGCTGGAACTTATTATTTGCGTGATATCCAGGAGACAGCTCCTGATCCAAGACTCATAACATAACTTGAAGTAGATACCATAGTTTCTTTGTCTCCATCGAAATCTAAATTAGAGTATCCAATCAAGTTGAAGTCGTCCACCTATGTATACTTGATTCCAAAGTCTTGAGTTCCCTTCAAGTACCTTAGAACTCTTTTTGCAGCAGACCAATGTCCCTCACAAGGCTTTTGCATAAACCTAGAGAGGATTCCAACCGAAAAAGAAATGTCTGGTCTAGTAGTAGTTTGGTAGTTGAGACTTCCTACAAGTTGTCTATACTTTGTTACATCCTCAGATTCTTTTCCTTCAATGGATGTGAGCTTTAAGTTTTGTTCCATTGGAGTAGTAAGAGGATTGCATTCTGTCATGCCAAACCTGTTCAATAGATCTCCAATGTACTTCTTTTGAGAAAGGAATATGGACCTCGGATGTTGAGTTACTTCAATACCAAGATAGTAATGAACATAGCCCAAATCAATCATTTCAAAACCTTTCCTCAATTCCTTCTTTATGGATGCAATGTAGCTTTTATTGTTCCCTGTCATCAAAAGATCATCTACATATACCACAAGATATACAACTGTTTTGCCAAATTTCTTGACAAATAAAGTTGCATCATCAAGATCATAATGTTTGAAATTGAGTTTCAGAAGATGCTCAGTTAGTTTTTCATACCAGGCTCGCAGTGCTTGTTTGAGGCCATACAAGGATTTCACAAGTTTGCATACTTTATGTTCATGTCCTTTCACAACAAATCCTTCAGGCTGGAACATAAAAAAATTCTCTTTTAGATCTCCATTCAAGAAAGCAGTTTTTACATCCATTTGATGGACTTTCCAACCGTTCTGAGCTGCTAGGGCAAAGAGTGTCTGGATGGTAGCCCATTTTTCTGTGGGGGAAAAAGTCTCCTCATAATCGACCCCTTCCTTCTGTTCGAAGCCTTTTTCCACAAGCTTAAATTTGTGCTTGTCAAGTGAGCCATATGCTTTATACTTGTTCTTGTAGACCCACTTGCAGCTAATTGGTTTAGTTCCTAAAGGAGGATCAACCAGCTTCCAAGTGCCATTCTTTATCAGGGCATCATACTCCTTTTGCATCGCTTCTTTCCATTCATCACGAGAAGCAGCTTCTTTGAAGGAAGTTGGTTCGAAATCTGTAGACAAATTCAATTCACAATCATAAGAAACATCCATATCAACAGGTGAATTAGAGTCATCTACATCACCTCCATTTTGTCGGTTTGAATTTCTAGTTCCTGTCTTTCCAACCTCATTAGGATGAACACTTTCAAGTGTCTTTGTCAGCCACTTTGGGGGACCTTTCTCAGATGGTCCGGGCTGCTCCATTGATTGAGTTGGGATTGAATCAAGATTGAGTCTCCCAATTCTATCAATCACATCACTTAAAGTATCATCCGTTGTTGGATTTTCATGCGGGGGAGAGAGTGCTTCAGAAGAAGATTACATAGGTTGATCTAGTATAGGAATCCCCCCTTCAAGATGTGGAATCTAATTATCAAATTCTTGAAATGACTTTGCATTTTTGAATCAATCCAAGCGTTCAAGTTGTCGCTCAACAACATTGTCAGCTTTGGATGTTTCAAGAAATATTACATCTCTAGATACAACAAACTTTTTATTGACTTCATCATAGAGACGGTATGCTTTGGAGGTGTTTGAATACCCCAGGAAGATACACTTACGACTTCTTGCACCAAGTTTGTTTCTATGTACCTTTGGTATCAAGGCATAATAGGTGGAACCAAAGACCCTGAGATGCTTTACTGAAGGAATGTGCCCATACCACATTTCATAGGGAGTCTTGTTTCTGATAGCATTAGATGGACATCTATTCTTTATATATACAACACATAGAACCGCATCAGCCTAAAACATCAATTTTACATTTTTGAAAAACATCATGGAGCGCACCATATTTAAGATTTTCCTATTCATTCTTTCAGCTACACCATTCTGTTGGGGATTATAAGGCATAGTTGTTTGATGTTTGATCCCATGTTGGCGAAGATAGTTTTCAAATTCATTTGAAGTATATTCTTTTCCATTATCAGTGTGAATAGAGCCAATATGAGATTGTGCATCATTTTCAATCCATGTATGAAAGTTCTTGAATGTTTGAAAAGCATCAGATTTGTTCTTCAATAAATAAACCCAACACATTCTGGTGTAGTCATCAATAAATGTCATCATATATTTATTTCCATTTGCAGAAGGAACAGGCATTGGACCACATAAATTTGAATGAATGATTTCAAGTTTTCCATGTGCTCTTGAATGTGAATCATGAAAACATTGTTTGCTATGCTTTCCTAGAATACAAGCATCACATTGCTTAAGTTTCCTAGGAATTGTAAGCAAACTGGCAACACCATTTTTCTTCAACAAGCAGAGGCTGTCATAGTTCAAATGTCCAAATCTAGCATGCCATAATAAACTTGATGGAAGTGTACCTTCTTCATAATGAGAGTTGTATGAGAAATGTTGTGCACAAGCAGAGGTACCCTACAGCTTGAGAATCCTTTCTTCTTCTATCCCCTTCATGACAAGTGAGTGGTCAAATGATTTTCTCACCTCAAGCTTGCCATCAAACATATGAATGGAGTGACCTTGCCGGTGGATGTGGACCAATGACAACAAGTTTCTCTTCAGCTGTGGGAGATATAGAACATGATGCAGAAGAAAGTCTGGAAGACCAGGCAATTTAAGCTTAATTGTGACAAGCCCTGATGGCTTGATTTTTTATTGGTCTGCAAAGTATACTGCCCATCAACATTTTCAGTAAATTTTTCAAAACAAAAATAAAATTATGAGTCATGTGGCAAGTTGCTCCTAAATCAAGCAACCAATCATTTTTCCAAGAAGCAATTGAAGCATTAAATAAGTCTTCATTTACTCCAATATTACATTGTGCCACAACATAATGAGTGAATTCAGGTGCTTTACCTTTGTCTGTGTCATTAGTTTTACCTTCATGTTGGTTTCTTTGTTGCTCAGTTTTGTCCCAAGGTAACTTGCATGTAGAGGCATCATATGATCCATTTCTTTTGCAGCGTACACAGTACAAATCTAACTTTTCTCCTTGAGAGTGTCTGCCCCCCCTGCCTCTGAAATATCTTCCTCTTCCTCTTCAACCACCTCTTCCTCTGGAAGAATCTTGGGCAAGATTATTTTCTTTATGAGCAAGGCACACAGCCTTTTTAGAAGATTCAGGGGTTGTCTTCTTTCCAAAATATTTCTCTCTTTCAACAAATTTTTTCACAAGAGAGTCAAAGGTAATATCTTTGAGATTTCCATTTGCTTGCAATGACTCAAGATAATTGGAGTAAGTAGGATAAAGTGCCTTGAGAAAAGCGATAAGAGGAATATCTAGTTCAACCTTAGTGGCTTTGATATCATGCATTATAGATTTTACTTCGGATGCAAAAGCAAGAGGATCATTATTTTGTAATTCAAGAGTGAATAGTTTAATCATGAGTTGAACAACTTCAAGTGCAGAATGTGAGTCATAGAGTTCTTTCAGCTTTTGTAAGGCTTCGAAAGCAGTTGAAAATGGCGAAATATGGCGACTCTCCTCTTCACTTACAGATGCTGCAATTAATGCATAGGCTTTTCTATTCTTATTTTCCCAAATGGCGAACTCTTTGTCTGACGTAGGCTGTTCTGGCTCTTTGTCTCTATCTCCAACACATAGTCCTTTCCACAATTCATTGAAAATGAGGGTGTGTTGTATCTTTCGGGACCACTCAGGATAGTTCTCCTTGCCAGTGAGAACTACTCCCACAATAGATATGATTGAATGCATTGTAAAATCTGAGTGCTGTAAAAATACTTCTGCTGGCAAGAAATGCACTTCTGGTGGTAATTTTGCAAAAAAAAATTACAATTCAAAGGGGCATTGGTATGACAGTACTATATTGAAACATAGTACTATAATGAAAAATGTAGAGTATTCAAACTAGGCCCAATGCACCAAGATTCATTCAGCTACAAGTCACAATCCAAGTCAATGACTAAGTGCCAAGCATTGAGCTCCAAACCACTATGGATAGAATAGGCAGCGCGGTATTACACAACAAAGGTAGCACGCATGTATTAAAACGATGTATTAAAAAAAATAGTGTATTAAAACCATCCAACACCGAAGTAGGCTTACAACAACAAAAGCCACAAACCACGAAATCTTGGGGAAGGCGTGAGTAGCCACAATAGGCACAATATTCAAAACAATGCGGATTCAAAACAATGTATACCACTCTTTTTGTGCCACTAATCGAACTCGCGACCTCTTGTGCAGAGCTGTTATTGCTAACCAAGAAACTAATGAGGATCATCCTGAGCATCATACACCATTCCATGGCACCATCACCAAAATGACCTTCAAATGACCATCACCAGAACGACCTTATTGTTCAAATCAACGTGTCCTTCGAACTTCGCGCAGTTCAATGCAGCATGGGTTGGTTTGCTATGCCTTCACGCACCAACCGTCAATAGTCATCAACGCAGATTTCAATATATTTTGACAGCAACCCGTTTGCATCAAACAAATTCTACAATTCCGATAGCACTTTCACTGAAAAAAAAAAAAATAATAATAATAATAATAATAATAATAAAATAATAATAATAATAATAATAATAAATAAATAAAATAAAATAAAAAATAAAATAAATTTGAAAATATTCAATGCATAGTTAAAGGCATATGCGCTTATGCAGCAAGTAATTGATGTAAAGAGAGCAGTGATACCATGTCAGAATAATGGACAGAGAGCAGCATTTTGTATGCAGATGGAGCAGCGACAGGAGCAGTGTAGCAGGGAATAATAGTGAATAGCAGGTGGAGCAGCATAGCAGGGAATAATAGAGAATAATGCATTCAGGCCAGTAGAAGTGTCAAAGCTGCCAAGCTATCCAGTCTGCATAGGATTCAGAATACCATAGGCAGAATAGGGAGTTACAAAGCAGAGGGAAGCCAAAAATGGCGTCGGCTCTGATACCATGTCAGACCAGGAAGTAACTCCTCAAATCAATTCATTCTATTCATTCAGGTTGGTCTTTATTATATACATGAGGGAGAGATTGTTCATTTCATCCCCCGGTGACTCTTCATATTTTCCATTATTTATTTACATCAATTACACTTATTCACCCAATTCTGATGATTAGGTGTCAACATAATCTTTGGAAAATGTTTCTTGGAAATTGATCATGAGTGTTATCAATCACAACCATCACCCATTCCACCAGATACATAGTTGGAGCTCCTTCCTTGATCTCCAACTGGTGCAAATGAATATTGTAATATAGATGTACATAGTAATACTAATAATAGTATATGAAGCAGTGTACTTGCTAACAATATTTTGACATTATCGTTTGATGGTTCAAAGATGCAGGATGGCTCTGGAGCTAGTTGTGTACTCATAGACCCATGTAACAAGAAGCATATCCTTTCATGTCGTTTGGAGTTTGAGTTTAAAAATAATGCAGTTGAATATGAAGGACTCATGCTTGGACTAAAGAAATCCATCGATCTGAAGGTAGAGATTCTCAAGGTAATTGGTGACTTAGAGGTGATCACTTATTAGGTACGAGATACTATCCATTGTGTTTCACCGAATCTTAAAAGCTACTAGCAGGAGGTGTTGGGTACAGGAATTGCACTTAAGCAAAGTCCTCAACACTTAATTGTCAACCTGGGGGTTTCGTAAACTTAGAGACGAAGCATAGGAAATGCCAAAAGTGGTATGAACTTTTCCTATTCTTAATCCAACTTCTTAAGGGAAATGTTTGCATAATCAAACAACAAACAATCTTTAAAGGCAATTGACACCAAAGCAACTCTAGTGCTGGAATATAAAGGAACAATTTGCAAGTAAATCAAGTAAAGGAGCTTTCACACAATTGAAGCAATCTTAAATGTTGGAATGGAATGCTATGTTTATCTTCAGATAGATGGCTAACAGTCTGACAAGTGGGCCCTTGCAGAGATCTGTTTTCCTCTTGATCTTCCTTCTACACAAACAACCTGTTCTTGTACTATTGCAATGTGCTTGCACTAGTGCAGGTACAATGTCTCTGTGTAAAATATATTTTACCTCCCTTACTAAAGATTTATGTCTTTATGGAGGTTCTCTAAGCCTCGGGGCTTAGAGCACTCTGTTTCTGTGACAAGAGACTAGCTCTTGCATCAAGGCATAGTTTCCTTCACCAAGTTTCTAATTTACTTTCAAAAAGATTGAAAGACATGCTGAAAAAGAATTGCAATTACAAATGAAATTCCAAGATAAATTATCTATAGAAAAGAAATGCTTTAATTAATTAAATCTTGCAAAGGAAGTAAACTTCATGAAATGAAAGCAACTT
This sequence comes from Pinus tabuliformis, assembly GCA_031772625.1. Classification (NCBI taxonomy): domain Eukaryota; kingdom Viridiplantae; phylum Streptophyta; class Pinopsida; order Pinales; family Pinaceae; genus Pinus; species Pinus tabuliformis. The sequence goes on along the minus strand of CM062816.1, from coordinate 1,012,202,196 downwards.
GAAGTCATCAAAGCAGTAGTCTAATTGAACTACATGTATCATCTAACATCGGCAATCCACTTAAAGTGTTTCTGTTCCTTGGTCGTAAAGCATAAAATGCAAGTATAACATATCTATGATAAATTCATGCAATTGTTCTCAGATACTTCAGAAATATACTTTTAATGCTGAAGAAAATTACTGAAATTGACAACCCATTTGCTTGCAAGAATAACTGAAATGATAATCAGGGAAAGAAATGCAATATTTGTTGTAAAATAAATGACTGAACCGGAGTGCAAGAAATCACATGCACTGGTACAGGAAAATGGTTTCCTGCATCGATCCAAGCAGAAGAAAATCGAGACAAGAACTGCAAGTAAAGAAATGCGAGAAAGAAATTACAAAAAGGAAATAACTCAATTAACTCCCAAGCCATGGATCCGTTTCACACTTAACTCCAAAATAGATTTAAATCAGAACTTCAGAAATAAATATAAAGCTATTCACACCACCCAACTGCAAAGGGAAATATCCACACAGTCTTTTCAAATAACAAAAACACAAGGGTAAACAAGCTAGGTTGGTTGGGCCCTAGCCAACCAGTTCATTTCCCTTTTAATAAATGAACAGATTCAGCATTCAAGTATGCATCAAAGATAAATTAAACACATTGCATGAATAACATGGTGGATTCCTTGTATTACTTGATCAAAAAATGTACATAGTAGTCCGAGTCCAGCCCCAGAGCTGAGGGCGATAACATATTACATAGAAAATGAAATTATAGTCTAAGGATCACTAACTAGTTCTACATACAATCTATATTTTATACATTCTTTTGGCCTTAGCCATATTCCACTAATTATAGTTATTTTCTTATTCAAGCCTTTCGGCCGAACATACTAACAACCAAACATTACAAAATCGGCTAACAATTATAATGGAACATGTACTTCGCTATCCATAGACCATCCTTGGAAATATCCTTGATTGTGCACCATCGATATCCATACTTAGTTAATCAGCAACTGAACTTGGAGTCATGGATCAAAACGTTCGCATGGAAAGATCAGCTCACGAAAATCTCGGACCAATCATCGCAGCGGTGTAAGAATCTGCCTGCACTAATCATACTATCTCATAATTAATACTAAGTTCCTCAATTACTTCTAGGAAATTATCATAAGTTACAAGATGTACTTAATAGGCATGAAACCTATGTAAAAATGATTAATAAAGAACTTTAATAAATATTAATGTAAAATACGAAGCATATGCATGAATAGGTAGTTATCTTGGACTAGTGCAGGAAAGATAGGTTTAAGTTGGGATAAAACAGAGGTTAATGTTTATGGAAATGGGGTAAAAATAGGGCAATTTGGGACACCAACAGGAGGTATGGTGTTTAATTAATTATTTTAAATATTTAAATATTATTTCTATTCGTAAGATTAGAAATGTTGTAGCAAATGCATTAGAAAATGCAGTCGCTAGGATGTCGCCATTAAAAAATGGTTCTTTTTATTGAGATTATATATAAACCATATGTGCCTAAAAATGTCACTAACTTTCGTGTTTTCAATGACGACCAATAGATACTGCATTTTATGGCTAATGCACACGTATTCAAAGGTGCTTCCACAGAAGAGGATGAGAATGATAAGTCTTTGTAGGAGGCATCTAATGCAATGAAAGGAAACACTATGCCTAAAGGTGTGGTGTCCCTGGAAAACTTATATGACCTGCAAAACCGGTTTAGAGGACCAACCAATACAAGACTTAGAGTTCAAAGTTATCATCTAAACAATTCAATCTAGAAACTTAAGAAGATTCGAAGTATGTAAACCTCGATACATGTTGTTCTTCACAAGAATGACAAGAATTTATCCACTTATTTAAATAGTACTGTGATGTGTTTTCATGGACATATGACGACTTAAAGACATATGATACTTGTATTATTCAGTATGTCATTCCCATCAAAGAAGGGGTGAAACCTTTTCAACAAAAACTAAGGAAAGTTCATCCAACATTGGAGCCCTTAATCCAAAAGGAATTTAGTAAGTTGTTAGATGCCCGAATCATTGTCATAGTCAGGAATTTAACTTTGGTTTCCAATTTGGTCTTGGTTAGAAAGAAGTCTAGTGATATAAGGTTATGTGTATATTTTCATAATCTCAACCAAGCATCTGATAAAGATAATTACCGAATGTTATTCATGGAACAAATCCTCCAAATAATATCTAGGTCTGAGATGTTCTCACTACTAGATGGTTTCTCTGGTTACAATCAAGTGTTATTAGTGGAACCAAATCATTTGAAAACTACCTTCGGGACCAAACAGGGAACATTTTCTTTCAAGAGAATTCCATTCAAACTAATCAACGTTGGTGCCACATTTCAAAGAGTGATGGACATCACTTTCCATAGCCTTATTGGTAAAAGTGTAGTTGTTTATTGAGATGATGTTACTATATTTTCCAAAAGAAGATCATATCATGTACGCCATATGAAGACAATATTTGAGCAGTTTGCAAATATGGGATTTCTCTCAATCCTAAAAAGAGCATCTTCGATGTTTCAAAAGGGACTCTCTTGGAGCACATCATTCCAAAAGTGGAATTAAATTTGACCTTGAGAGGGTCAAAGATATTACACAAATCTCGTTCCTTGTGAACAATAAGACTATGCATTCTTTCTTAGGGAAGACTAATTTCCTGCAACTTATACATGAGTTGATAAAGAAAGATGCAACTTATAAGTGAGACAAGTGGGAAAAGGATGCTTTATCTCAAATTAAATAGGTTATCGTTGATGCACCTGCACTATTCAGTCTTTATTATGGAAAATATTTCTTGCTTTATACCTTTGCTTCAAATTCGTCTATTGTGGCTGTATTGACTCAAAAGGATACCAAAGGAAATGAACGACCTATCTCTTTCATGAGCGTTGGCCAACGGGGGTTAGAAATAAATTATCCTGCCATCGAAAAACGAATGTATGTTATATATAAGTCAATCAAATACTTCAGGCCCTATCTTCTAAAAGCTCACACGATCATATTTGTGCCTCATCCAGCGGTAAGAACACTCTTTGTGCAACAGGAGCTGGGTGAGAAGAGGGAAAATTGGATGACCTGCTTACAAGAATATGATATGGAGTTTAAAACAGTTCATACCATTAAGGGTCATGACCTGTTTTAGCTAGCAGCTGAAGCAAGAGATTCTCTAGAGCAAGATCTTTCAGGTTGGCAGCATGAAATAGAGATGTACAATGTTGAACATGTTCCCTAGTCCGTGTCTACAGTGCTATGGTATTCTGATATATGATAATTTCTAGAGCATGGCACCTTCCCATGCATTTATCGAATAAACAAAAGAGGGAAATTTGTTTAAAGTATTTATAATACCAACTTGTTTATGGGTTGATTTTTAGAAAGCACCACAACGGTGTCTTTCAAAGATGCCTTGATCCATAAGATACAGAGAAGGTATTTAGAGACTTGCATGATGGACTGAAAAGTGGTCACTATGTGGGTGACACAAGTACGCATAAAGTAATGACAACTGGTTATTATTGGCCCAATCTATTCAAGCATGCTCATGCTTATGCCTACAAGTGCCCAACTTGTCAGAGATGTGGCAGTCAATATTAGAGGTCACCCACCCCACTGCTACTAGTAGTAGTTGAGGAACCATTCCAACAGTGGGGCCTAGGTGTCATCAGAGAAATATTTCGACATTCTCCAAAGAAACACCAATATATTTCAATGGAAATAGATTATGTTAATCGATGTTCAGAAGCAGTTCCCTTGAGACAAGTAAATGACCAGGGAGTCATCCACGTTTTGCAACATAATATTATAACCAGGTTTGGAGTTCCAACATTTTTATCTTTGATAATGTGACTTATTTTTCTTCTTTGAAACTTTATGATTTCACATTAGAAAATGGAATTTTATTAAATCATGCATCTAATTATTACCCATAGGGAAATGGTTTGGCTGAATCGAAAAACAAAAATCTTATTCACATCATGAAGAAAACCGTTTTCTCTGAGCAAAGGAATTGACACAACACTTTGGAAAATCCATTATGGGTTGATTGTGTAAATCCTAATCCTTCCCTTAAGATCTCGCCATACTTTGTAGTTTACAGTAAAGAAGTTATTTTTCCTCCAAACCTATATCTCCTAACCTTGTAACTCTCTCAATACTCCCAAGGTAGACCTTGCCTTCTGGTTCAGAGCAAGATAAACACTTTACTCAAACTTGAGGAAGAAAGGATCAAATCCAAAGAGAGGTTTGAAATTCATCAAAATCATGTCAAGCACTGGTATGACAAGAAATCATAGGATCTAAGAGTTTTAATGTGGGTAGCCTAGCACTGAAGTGGGATAAAACCCACAAAGAGAAAGACAAACACATGAAGTTCCAAGATTTGTGGATTGGCGCTTTTACCATTGAAGAGAAGCTCGGTCATAAAACCTTCAATATGAAATATTTAGATGGGAGGATTGACCCCCTTCCCATAAATGGTCGAGATTTGAAGCATTATTTTCAATAGAAGCTACAAGTTGTGCTTCTTGTACAGTTAGTCATTTTCTTTCTTTTCCTTTTATTTTCTTCGTCATTCTATGTCTTTTGTGTGTCATGTTAGTTAGGTCATGTATTTTTTGGTTTCTTACACTTTGTACATAAATACTACCTTTTGTAAAATTTGAATGGCTCAAAAGGAATTTTTGGTGGAATGAAAGAGAAATATGACAACCAAAACCCTTGGATTTTTGTTTGTTCTTATTCTTTGTTTGGGAAGATGTTATAGGTTAACCTAAGTTTGAATGAAAAATATGATACATCCAAGAGGAAAACCTTGAGGGAAACTATTAGACCTGTACCTATGCTGGTATCCAAACTACTCAACTTGGTGTAAGTCTACTTGTGTGTTAACGCTTGTCCAATCTAGTAGTGAAAGGATAAGGGAAAAATCTAAAGCGAGCAAACCAATATCAGAGGTTTTACAAATACATCTCTGAAGGAGAAAACTTCTTTATTCTCAATAAGTCAGGAGCCCTCTTCCACACATTTAAAATAATAAGTGTCAAATCACAGTACTATTAAATAAATAAATAAATAAAGGGTGAAAGAAGAGAAAGGCTTCCTGTGCAGGGAGGTGAAGCAAGCGACTTCGCTAGGGTATTGTACAGACCTGCTAGCAGCAAAGAAACATGTGTGCCCCTGAAGTGACTCCATTGGGGTATTGTCTAAGCCTGCTAACAATGAAGCAACACCAGACATGAAAAATCATACTATTAATATCATAAAATCGCCACCCACATGACCCTTTTCCTGGATTGAAACAATTGTGATATGGCATATATTTTGTGTGTTCAACCAAGTAGAATAAAGTGAGGTACCATATGTATAACCGAGTCAAAAGGGGGAAGTCAAGGAAATCTAAGTGGTGAATCAATACTTCTTGAAGGGTTGGCCCTCTAACTGAGAAGTTATTCCTAGACATAAAAGTTGAATCCTACCAAGTGTGCCGCCAAGTGTTGTTGTTGATACAACACACTCCAAAAATTTCAATACATTCAAATTTTGGAGCCTACTTCACCGTTGTATCTAGTGTCTTCGTGGTCGTCAAGTGTTGTTTCATGTAATTCTATATGTTTCAAGTGTTATTGAATGTTCTCAAGTGTCTTTTCAATGATTAGAACACCTTTAGTTCATATCATGATCGAAACACCTTTGGTTGTTGTAAAACAACACTTTTGGGTTGCAGTCACACACACTTCATACGTTGTACTTGGGGAATGTATGAAAGTGGTGTTTTGATGTATACTTATTATTTTTCAATCTTGTTTAAGTTTTATCGATGATTCGGCATGTGTTTCACATGGTTTTATGTCTGAACTCCTCATGTTCACCCCTTTCTCTATCTTCCAGACTTAAACAAATTTTGGTTGCAAAGTGAACACATCAAGGAAAGGAGCACATGAGCACACTCTTAGGCATTAATCGGGAACCCTTCGTTTCTCAAAAGTGTGCATTGTGCCCTCCAAGAGTGCATAATGCAATATTTGAGCCCTTTCCCCTTGTTTCGAATGTTTCCCTTGAGAGACCAGGTATTCCTTTGAGCACACTCCTTCAACCTAAAGGAATGTGCCCCCCTTGAGCACATGAGTGTGCCTCAAAGACCCTAAGCTCAAATCCTTCAACCTTTAGCAATGCACTCTACACCCTCCTTGGCCTTTTGAGCGCATGAGCACACTCTGAAGCCCTGAAGCTTCATCCTTCATCCTTTGACAATGAGCCATGTGCCCTCCTCTACCTTCCTGAGTGCATGGGAACACCACGAAGCCTTGAAGCCTCCCCCTTCAGCCTTTATCTCTGCACCATATTCCCTCCCTCTCTCCCTTGAGCACATAGTGCACTTGGGAATCTCGTGGCCTTCTCCTTCATCCTTTGGACTTGTGCCATGCACCCTTCCCTGATTTCCTCTTTCTATTGAGCACATGATCACATCTCAAAGCCTTGAAGCTTCTTCCCTTCAACCCTTCAACATTTCGAAGGGTGCCCTTATGCCTAGAATCTCTCCTTTCTCCTTTTGAGTGTAGTATTAAGGAATGAATAAAACATCTGCATGAAACATTGTAGAATAGGAGATTTTTAGGCTAATGGTTGCTTGTTATGAGTGGTTTATAGTTACATGTATCTTAGGAAAAACATGGTAAGCATGAAATAATAAGATCGGGAAAAGAAGGCAGATAAAGGAAGCTTTAAAGAAAAAGGAAAACATTGAAGTCTTGATGATCAAAGCACCAAACATACTCTACAAAATCAAAGACCCTTTGGAGGGTGAAGACATCAACAATCGGAAGCTACATTTGGAATGAAGAAATGAGTGGAAATCATGTCACCACTAAAGAAAGTCCATGTCATTAGTCACTATTAGTCCCAGTCATTGATGATAGTGACTTGTCACGTCTTTATCACATGATGATGTGGAAGTTATGACGTAATGATTCAATCATTGTAAAGAAAAATAAGTGGAAGTCTAAGAGTCATGTATGGACAAAAGAGCCATGGAAGTCCAAAATACATGTAATACCAAAAGTCATATGTAATGCCAAAATTCATTTGGAAGTCCAAAGGTTTTAGAAGTCCAAAGGTCATTAGTAGTTGGAAAGTTAAGTGTCATGAAGATGTGAAAGGTCATGCCTCAAGCTATAAAAGGATCCTCATTACTCATACAAAGTACTTTTAACCTTGGCTTCTCCCACAAGGCATTAGAGAGATAGAGTTAGTACTTTTAGGGAGAAAGTAGTGGCTCTAACACTCCACTATTGGAGTTAGTTATGTTCATTGTACTTATGTACCTTAAAACTTTTGCTTAATACTTGAAGCCTTCCAACCAACGCAGTTTATCACATGGATTGTGGATGTTTCTAAGACTACTCTTTGAATTTTTATGATTCATGTTTTCTTTCACATGCACTAAGGTATTTCATATTAGTAATATTACTTCTCTCTTAGAGGCTCACTTTATTTCCCCTTTGTAGTGAAAGAACCTTGATACATTTTCAATCAAACATTCATAAGGCACACTCTCTTTCTCATTCAAAAGCACATGTTTATTTCTCTCTCATGCTAACACCTAAATCCAAGGCATATTTTTAAGTAAACAGTAGTCGGGTCGTATTTTAGATGGGACTCCTACACAAAACAATGTGAGGTCTAATAGGGATCTCATATCGGGGAGATTCCCTGTATGTTGGCAGCATCGAGCACCGTCAATAGGTTCTTACATCTCGTCTTCCCAAACTATCACCTCAAATTCATGTTCACTTCTAATGCATTTTATTTTAACGGTGCATTTATAAAAGGAAACAACTCCAATTATGCTCTTAAAACTTTAATAACCCCCCCCCCCCCCCCAACAATGGTGCCAAGATGTTGAGAAAATTAGTTGTCTTAATAAAACAAATCAATTTCTCATACATAAATTATAAACTAGGGTAAGTATATTTATTTCAAGGTTACCATGCACGGTATCTACAGGGAGCAATCATTAACTAACATTGACTAATTCCTAATGATAAACTTTCTTCTACAAGAACTTGACACTCATTCAAATCAAATTAGCTATAACTCTTCACTCTTTGCAGGAATAGAAATCAATTCACAAAAACCACATTTTCAAATCCCTGCTTGCATAAATATAACTCACTACAAACAAGCGAATGGAAATGGAAACCATACCTAAAAACTAAAATAATACTCATTCATCAATATTAATCTCATAGTAAATAGAAACATTGCACAATGAAATCAATTTTTTTGTTGCACACCATCATTCAATCACAACCACACACAACTAGTCATTAAACCAAGATCAATCCCCTCAATAACTACATGACATACTATATTAATTGTAACAACAACTAATATCATTCCTTATCAATAGTGGATTGTAGATCTGTAACTATAGAAACAATTGAATAACAACAACAACACTTAGTTATTAATGATAGATCCAAAAGAAACTATGTTCATACATGTGTGATTATACAAAACATTTTGCAAATCAATCTAATCCAATAGTAAAGACAATTTACTTGCAAGAATTTGTAACAGTGATAGATTAAAACTATAACATGAATTAAACTATCAAAATTTGCAATGAATTTAAGTAAAGCGACTATGCTACATATACAATGCAATGATCCATGCTAAAGAGGAGGGCCCTTCCTCCTTAGTGGGGGGTTGGTGATTCACAACTCACAAACTAGTGCATAAGATAATAAACAAACCATGAACTCACATAAGGTTTCATTGATTCTAGAATAAAAATACAAGATGCACTATTACAAAAATTATGGTGCCAACACCCCTCCTAACCTACCCATAGTCCATAAACTTTATACAGAGAGACAAGGGGATGAATTGGGACCAATTCCCCCAAATCTGGACTATCAAAGTTGATGAGCCCCAGTGTTGCAACAATAATGTTGCAACTCCCAAGGATACCAACTTAAATTATTAATCCAGGGTTCATACAAACTTAAGAGGGGTCGACACTGTAGGTGCAACATACACCTTCCTCTTCCTAGTATAACTCCCTTTGATGAAATTGAAATAAGTCAATGAAACAACTTCAAATGAGCAAATATCTAGGTAAGTCGTCAATCCTAAGTTGCAAAAGGTAAATAACAATAAGCAAACCTATTCTACTTTTGCTGGAAAGTAAATGACAGAAAGGAAATCTATTCTATTTGCAAAAATGTAAAGTACAATGAAAACCAATAAAATCTAATATATCTTGCTAGAAAATAAATAGAATTAAAGGAAATCTATTCTATTTTGTATGAAAGAAAAGTCCTAGATTACTTTTGCAAGAAGGAAAGCACAATTTGCTTAAAATAAATTACAGAAAGGAAATCTAGACTAATTACAAAAATCAACATGCAAGAAGCAAGCAATGTAAGAGATAAAATGTGACCTAACCAAGCCTCAGCTCAATCAAAGTGGTCTCAAAGAATTCATAGGTTATAAATATACTTCTACCATGAATTTGGAGTGAATTTGGGGAAGGAAGATCTCGAAAACAAATTGCTACATGATTGTTATTTCTCGAGTTAACTTGTTGAATTCCCAAGAAAATCAAAATCAAATGATATGAGACAAAAAAAAATATTGAATAGGATATCATAGGACTCCAATACAAGTAGAATTACTCAAAAATACCCCTGTTAATATGTGCTAAAAAATAACAGAAAATTACTACTCTAAAAACTGGAAATTCAAGAATTTGTGAGCTAGTTAACCTATCAAATTCCTAATATGGTCAAGTGAAAATGCTATGGGTAATTTTTTTTATTAATAATACTTTTTTTAGGACTCAATACAAGTGTAATAAACTCAAAATATCTTCTTTAACATGTGCTAAAAAAAACTAAAAATTACTACTAGAAACTAGAAATTCCAAAGCGATGAACTAGTGAGCTGATCTAGGTGGCCAAATTCCTAGGCTAATCAAGTGAAAATATCATGGGGTAAATTTTGTTATTAATTTGTATTATTTTTAAGCTACAATACAAGTGGAATGAACTTGAAATAATCTCATTAAAATGTGTTAAAAATTAGCAAAAAATTACTACTATTTTTTACATGATATTTCCATAAACTCTAAAATTGTGAAATAGTAAACCAATCCAGTTAGATATATCATGGATATGACTTTTCAATATTGTTATACACATGAATCATTCTTGTGAATTCATAAATAACATACAAAACAACTCACTTCAATCATTTAACAAATATAACCTATAGCAAATGAAACACGAATACTAAATGTAGAAATAGGAAAAACAAGAATAGAAGATGCAGGGCTCTAAAGCTCCTGGGATGGTCAAGCCAAAGGATACTCAGAGTCCTATGAATAAAACCAATATTTAGAAGCTAAAAATGACACCAAACTTCATTATTTGAATCAATCCAACTACATTCCTACTAGAAATGAAAGTAGAGCTGCTAAATAATATTTTTTCTCCACAATAAGACTAAGAAATACATGCCCTAGAGGAAAATTTGAATTGATACTTATAAAAATAGATGGGGAAGAATAATCCTTGAAAGAAGGTAACTTTCCCCTCCAAAATCCCTCAAATGTTTTATCTGGTTCCCAACAGTATGAACCTTCATTTAATGACAAGGAACACATTCCTAGATTTTCTCAATCAGTGGAGCTAAAAAATATGTCAATGATTTCATGATATTTTATTCATTTATTGGTCCATCATGTCGCATCCTGTGGTAGAAAATAAGTCCGTAAATTCTCTCATTCATAATTTACTCAATATTCTCTCAATATTCTGCAAAAATAAATAATATTAGGCACATAATATGCAATTATCTCTAAAACTTCCTAATGAAAACATTATAGCTTAAAAAGATGTCATCGAATGCAAAAAGAGAGGTCAAATGTGCTAAAGGATGGTCAAATGAGCCTTAATTTGTGTCTAATTTGGAGGCCCATCAAAATTTATGGATAGATGTGAAAGCTATAATGTGTGTTTGTTTAAGGAAGTTCTTAGTTAGAAAATAATGCAAGATGTAATTACATTCGATTGATTTATCATGAAATGATCCGAGGATAGTCTAAAGTTGTTTCATTTGCTAACTAGTTGCTCTATTTGGGTTGTTGTTAATCAACCGTCACAATAAGAAAATTATGCTTGAAGAACCACACATATCTCCCAATCCACGAACTTCTTGGAGAAACTGCTCATGCATCACCTAATTAGAGATGTTTTGAAAAAAACCCATGCTTCAGATTTTCCATATTCATATTTGTTTCTCCATAAATCACACATGATGTTTGTTACTTGATTCTACTTGTTACGAGTTTTCCAAATTGTAGATCATGAGATGGAGCCTAATGGAGTTGACCTAGGTATGATTTAGGTAACATAAATCCATGTCAACATCCCTATGAACAAAACCTATGTTCCAAAATTTATCCTAGAGCTATGTAGATATCCCAAGCATGGAGATTGGTTACAAGCTTCCTTTTTAGGAAGACACACATACTCCCAAGCGACTTTTTCCCCTCTTGTACTCAGATCGCTGCCCTTCCAAAGGAAGGCTCTAAGTGTTTGCTCAATCTGCTTGATCACTGCCTTGGGAAGGATAAATATAGAAGACTTGTAAACCTGGATGGAAAATAGAATAATCTTCACCAGTTGCAATCTCCCAACATAAGAAAGGGCATGATATGAATAGATATCGATTTCGGGGTTCAATAACCAATTATCTTTTCATTCATGATTAGCATGAATGTAACCATACCGATAGATTGGTATTGATGATATTGGTTGGGTCGAGATGGATTTGAACCAGCGTAGGCATATTGCCAACGGAATTACAATCCGTCCTTATTAACCACTTGGGCATCGACCCAGGAACAAGACAGTAATTGAATAATTGAATAAGAGCCACAAGAACAACATTGGGCAAACAATCATCATTAAAACCAACAATAATCCTTTCTAATTCATTGAACATAAACGAAATTAATGATAAATAACTACTTTAAAATTCATAAGCTTAATGTGGCACATTCATGAAGAAACATGGCAAGGCAGGTAATGGACGGGCAAAGAAGTGTAGTTAAATGAAAAAAAATGGTTATTTAGAATTGTGAAAAAGGTGACAATTTGGCAACCCAACAAAGACCATTTCTTCTAAAGGGGAAATGACTAATTCAGATGGATATCAATTCCCACCCACCTATTCCACTAGCTCAAAGAACAATTCTCCATCTTGACAAATTTTATACGGTTTTTTGGGTTTGAAAATGCAACTAGAAAATCATAATTTAATTTTTTCCTTGAATTAAATTAGGAATAAAATTGTAATTCCACATCACAAGACAACTTGTATGAGTTAACTAAGTTAAATTTACTTAGTTGGCTCAGTTAATTTGAGTTGAGGGTCTAACTAGAGCCATGTAGAGTGCCTCCTACATTATAAGAGCCCTGGTTGAGTTTATTTTGAGTTGTAATTAATTAATTCATTTTAATTGGGTTAAAGTCAATTAAACTAGTTCCAACTAATGGAGGAACTAGTAAGAGGTCAGACAGTGGGTTGTTGCTTCGTGTGTTCAACCATTTAACTAATGATTCACTCATGAATAACTCATTCATGTCAATCTGAGAGTTACCCAGTATATATTGGAGTCCAGGGACAATGTACTATCAATTGTATAATCATCTAAATTGTACAGGAGGTGCATGCAGTCAGAGGAAGGACTGTGAGGATTGCACAATTCCAATTGAGGAATTTCCCTAATTGATATGGGTTAATTCACAAGGAAACAACGTAAGGAAATAGAGACTTGGGCAAGCAGAAATTTGGTTAAGTATTGGCCAAGGTTTGTCTAGGAAGTTGTGAGACAGATAGAGAGAGTGTAGAGGTTTCTCAGGCTTGAGAAAATCATTGTAGTCTTCTCATATTTTCTGGCTAATGCAATATGCATATAGTAAGGGTTTTTAGCTTTGGATTTCCCAAGGAAATCATTGTGTAATGTGTTGATTTAATTCTTTCTCTTGTATGCTTTGTGGTTTCACGATCATTTAATTGTTTCCGCTGATGAGTAGAGTAGATTCAAGTCCATTGTTTTAGTAAATTACAATTAGCAGTTTGAATCTACAAGGAATTTCTACATTGGGTCCAAAACTTCCAAGTCTATTTTGAGTCATGAAACAATGTTTTTTTGATGTAGAGGGATTTGTTGTACTATTCAACAACCCCCATTTTAATATATTATAAATTTCCTATGAAATTTATTATATATTAAAATAGGGACCCTTCAATTTTAGAAAATCCTTTGATTTTATTTCTTTAAAAAACCAAAAAATTAAAAAATAGAAAATCAACATAAAAAATTGTTAATAAAATCCTATAATCAAAGTTTAATACTTAGGATTTTTAATTAAAACCCAAGTATTAAACCTTGATTATCCAAAAAACCAAATTTTAATAGCCCCCGAGACCAAAACTATACTTAGGCTTCAAAAAACCTTAAGTATTAAACAATATGGGTTATTTAATTAAAAAACAAATAATCAGAGTTTTAATTCCCAAAGCTTAAATTCTTCATAAACTCTGACTCATCCCACTTCCCCACATTACAAAGTTTCATAAGGAAAAGACCCCTCCACCAACTCCATTGTGATTGCGATATAAATCGGACCCGCGGGGATTATTCAATACAATTCATAAAATCCCGCGTCGTGAATATCGTAAAAGTTCCAAAAAATTTAAGTTTTAACCTTAATTAACTGCGATTGCAATTAGGCCTAGACCCGATGGGAAAATAAACTATGATTCATAAAAAATCTCACGTCTATGGCTATCACAGTTTCCAAAATTCGTTTCCAAAATTCTTGCCTCCTACCTTAACCGATTGCAATATGCGATATAGCCAGACCTGCGAGGATTATTCAATGCAATTTAACAAAACCCCGCATCCGCGCAATCGCAAGAGTCTAAAGGTTCTACCCCTCTCCACACCACCTATTACAATTGAAATCAGTGATGTCATATCCATGTCACATGTGACATCATCCTCCACGTCATCCTGCACATCACAAATCGCAAGTCTTTCAGGACTTAAACCATATGTCATGTTTGTCTCTGCTCCAAACACCGATTGCGATAAAAAAAAAAAGCCAGACTTGTCTTATAAAATAAACGGCTCAAATCTAATCCACCCAGATCAACGACAGATAAGATTTCAAACCCCCCTGCACTCAATTTTAAGTTTCTCAAAGGGGGTCCGAAAAGTGGTTTTTCCATCCAAGCCCTATATCTATGTGTCACTCCTTCGTTCTTTCAGACTCCCCTCTTCACAAACCACTTACCACTTCGAACCCCCTCAGAAAAAAACCACTAAGCCATGCCACCTATTCCAAAGACTCCTGCTCATGTCGATTGCGATATGTGATAAGACCCTTTCCACCGCCACATCATACGCCATGTCATCTACCACATGGATCTGCCACATCATAGTGATGTCACCATCATGACATCATTTGCAACGACACTACCACGTCACCGCAAGACTTCGCAATCGCAAGTTTTAAAGGGACATGGTTTATAACAAGCCATCCACCTTTCTGATGTTCTGATTGCGATATGTTTTAAGAAAGCCCCCTTTGGATTTTGTTTAGAGTACTCTAGGTCTTAAAACGATTGTGATTATTCAAAGTTCTACCTCGGTCTAGTCTAAAAGTGATTGCAATTTTGCGATAAGACCGTAAAGTCCGACTTGTCTTGTCACAGACCTCACTCTGCATTCCTCTCCATGATGGTTGTGATCAAAATTTATTACACTCTACAATTTTCCCGATTTCCTGCAAAACGTGTTTTGATTCAAATAAAACTCACTTATCAATTTCATTTATTTTTAGCATATTGATTCCTATTTTAATTGTTCAGGTTAATGACAAAAGAGGATAGTTTTGTTGATAAGTGGCAGTTCAGTTCAAACAAACAAACAAACATCCAGATAATCCGATGGAACAAACAAAGTTGATGAAGACAACAAATCACATTCAGAAATATCTACCAAAAAATTGTTTACCTTTAAGCGTTATTGAAGGGATCTGTTTAAATGCCCTCAACGCTCTGCATAATAGATTCAATTGTTTTCTATTATTTAAGCTTACTTATTGTATGAAATAAAGGTCCTGAATTTTATGAAGAAAGGCTTACAAAATCTTTCACTATTGTACATCCATATGTTTCTCAATAGAACGACCGGAACATTGTTTTAGGAATTTTCATAAAGAATTTTGAGAAGTTGCATTTCTGTACTCCTAAAGTCATCTTTGTGAGAAGGACTAAACTTCTGCCATTTATTTTATGAGCTGAGCAATGTGCATCTGGTATTTCTATCACTATACCTTTGTTTTGTTCATAAGTAAATAGTGAATTTATCTTTTCAGATTACTTATTACATGGTATTTAAAGAACAATGTTACATGTATTCATTTCTGATCATGTTGCCATTGATATTTTTTTTACATGTTAAGCAATTTGCTTTGATATTCTGAATGTGATATGAGTTATACACATTATTTTGATTAACTATTTAATCAAAGTAATCATCTTGAAATATTTTCATTTCCATTGGTGTTTGAGCAATCTATATTGTCATTTACTAAGGAAAATCATTATAGATCGCATCCAGATAAATGTTAAACAATCCTGGGTTATAGAGTAGATTAATGCATATGTTTTCCATTTAATTAATTACTAAAAATCTATTTCACTTCACTATAATCATTACATATTCATTCAATAACCTTTCATTTCGAAACTGGTCCCATTATCCCCAGTCGGAGCCACTACCTAAATGGAAAATGAGTTGTCTTAAGGTCTGGACCGAGTGGTTTTCCCTCGTGTAGATGCAACAACTTTCAAAACCTCAACACTTTTTGGCACTAGAAGGAGGGCATGTAGACTATGAATGGGAATTAAGTCTAATCCAAAAACGAAAGGCCATTCCAAGAGTCATTCCCCTTCCAAATCTCCTACAACTTCGAGATCCCCTCTAGAATCTCCTACTTTTAGATCAGGAGTTGTACAATCTCCTCCCAAGTCTCCTAAAATACATCATGAGGTAATCCCTACGGATTATACTCCAGAATCACCAGAAATTACAGCTTTGATAAAGAAATTAGAAGACATCTCCATTTCAGCAGAAAAGCCTGAATCATCTGAAGTTTCTCAAGGAAGTATAACTTCTATTTTTCACGAAACTGGTGTTTTGACTTTGTCTCGAAGTACAAAACTTGGCATCTCGCCATTTGAATTTCCACTTGAATCCCACAAAACAAAAACAGCTACATCAGATTTCCAAACACCTACTAGTGAGATTACTTCATTCTCTCATTCACAAAAATCTGCATTTATTCCTTCTACATTTCCTTTTTCTGTATCGATCACTTCATCTATTTCAATTTCCTCTATACAAATCACTAGTGTTGCCTTAAGGAGTAATATCACATCTTCCAGCTCTTCTTTCATCACATCCACCTCCCTAACTATTACAATGGCAGCTAGACAGTGGTCCAATCTGGGAGATGTTCAAATGTCAACACAAATTCATCCTCTACCAAAACATCCTGAAAGATGGCTTCACAAATTCAATCTTGATGATGGGTTACTTGCTGATGAGCACCTTCATAATTATATGTTATCCATCAATCTTAATGAGGTAGTTGAAGAATATGTTGTTGTTAGACTATTCTTGCACACGCTTATAGGATCAGCAGGGTCTTGGTATTTTTCATTACCAGCCAATTCTGTTACTAGTCAGGATATTTTTGAAGAACTATTTTTGACTAAATTTGGTGATGATTTCTCAACTGCATCTCTTATCAATGACCTTTCCAATTTAAAAATGAATTCAGGGGAAAAGATAAAAGATTTCAATTCCAGATTTAACAAATTGTTAAATAAAATCCCAGCTACTTCTAGACCTGGTGTTGATGTACAAATTGAATGGTATATTTCATCTCTTCCTTCTAACATAGCAATTTTGTAGATAGAGCTAATAAAAATACCTTGGTAGAAAACATGAAAGAAGTTGTGTCTGTAGAGAAGGGGATAAATGCACTAGAAAAGAAAAAGGATTAGGAAGACAGAAAATTAAAAAGAGTTACATTTAAGGATGAAGCTAAAAAGAAAGCACCTAAAAATCCCTTTGATCTTGAAGGCTTGCAACAAGTCCTTGAAACTTTGTCTAACGAGATGGTAGAGATCAAAAAACAAGTAGTTGAATCTTCTTCCAAAAAACCTTTTAGAACATTCAGAAGAAATTAGCCACCTAATCCACAACCTCCAAACACAATCTCTAATGCAGAAAATGATGATGAAGATGAGGAGGAAGCAACATTTTCTGCTGATGAATCCCAAGATGAACAAATAGTTGAGTTAAATGGAATGTGGGATTTTATTCTTCCTATTTCTGATAGTGAAAATGAATATGAAGCATTACCTGTTAGCACAAGAAGTAAAGGTCTAGTTGATCCTATACAACCAATTAAAAAACATAAACCTTCAACTTCCACTGCTAAAGATAAAATTGATGTTAAAAAATCCACTTCCACTTGCCCCCAAGTAATTTCGTCTTCATCCAATTATCCATATTCACCCAGAAACTTAGTAGTTTCAGATACTATTGAGTACAATATAGTTAAGGATATGAAGAAAATAAAAGAAAACATTTCCCTTCATGAACTCACTAAACTCAAACAACCGCAAAAATTTTTACTGAAAGAATTGAGCACAGTACCTGCTTCTCATCTTCCTGTTGTTGTGGTATCCAAAGATTCTAAAGGAATGAGTAAACATCTTGGTCATTCATTGTTCGATTCCTCTAATTCTATTCTGATAGGTGACAAGTCTAATTTACATACCCCTCCTTTTCTTTTGACTTTTGAAATATTTAATAAAAATGTACATAACGGATTTGTAGATTCAGGGGCTTCTTTGAATATCATAACGTATTCAATTTGTCTAAAATTAAACATGTCAACCCATAAAACTACAGTTCACATTGTGCAACTCGATAAGACAAAATTCAAAGTCATAGGAGAAATGAATTTAGTTCTTATTAGATTATCTCTGAATCCTAAAGTTTGTCAAATAATTGATATACTAGTTGCTGATATCCCAGATTTCTACGGTTTAATTCTTAGTAGAGATTGGTTAGAAAAACTACATGGTTACTTCTCCACTAATTTCTCTCACTTATGGCTCCCATTTAATGGAAAGCCAAATCAAATTAGAATCAACTGAGAAAAACACATGAATCATTCAGTAACAGATTTCGAAGGTGGAAATGAGGCAGTAGAATTTAATAACAACATTCTTGGAAACTACTCTACTGAATCATTTTTTGAGAATTTTAAAGCATAATTGTCACCATTTCTAAGTAATTTTGTAACTTCTCAAATTAAAAAAAAAAAAACAAAAAAAAAAAAAAAAATTCACTGAGATACTTTTCGAGATGTGTAAATATGTTAGAAAAACCATTAGTTAATTCTTTATTCTGGACATTGTATTTTGATGGGTCAAAATCAAGTGATGGTGCAGGAGAAAGTTGCATATTGATTAATCCTGAAGGTGTGAAGACAATGCTGACTTGCAAATTGGAATTCGAATGCACAAATAATATTGCAGAATATGAGGCATTGGTCCAAGGTATGTACAAAGAAATTAGCCTTGACATTAAATACCTTCAAGTTTTTGGAGATTCAGAAATTGTAGTTAAACAAGTAAGAAACATGATGCATTGTATCTCTACACACTTGAAGCATTATCAATCTTTGGTTCAGTCTCTCACTTCACATTTTTTAGCGTTTAACATTTATGTTATTCCTAGGATTTAGAATGCCAGTGTTAACCTTCTTGCTAACGTTGCATCAAAAATGATCCCTTCCAAAGATTATAGTCCCAATAGATTTCTGTAGAGTTAATGTTTAGACCATCCATTCCTAATAATATCACCAATTGGAAGGTATTTAATGATGATGGAGAAATTTTAAGCTTCTTAACTTCTGAAAAATCATACGATGACCAAATATTTGATGAATATGAACACGATAATCAATTAAAATAGAAAATCAATGATAATCCCATACCCAATCTGTAGTAAAACTTGAGCATCTCTATGATTTAAAAGAGTTACTAATTCAAAACAATAGAGTTCAACTTTGAGATTTGAATTTATAAACCTTGGGACAGATCTTAAACCTCAGAACATCAATTTAGGACTTGGTCTCTCGTATGAAGAGAGATTATCCTTCATTCATTTGTTAAAAAATATAAGGATATCTTTGCTTGGAGTTACGAAGATCTCAAAACATTTGACACTTCCATCATTCAACATACAATTCCGATGACATCTAATGATAAACCTATCCAACAAAATTTAAGGAAAATTCATTTGAACTTAGAAAATCAAATCAAAACATAATTGAATAAACTCCTCAAAGCTAAAACCATTTTTCCTGTTAGACTTCAATATGGGTTTCCAACTTGGTACATGTTAGGAAGAAAAAATGTGATATACCCAGATGATAGGCTAAAGACTACTTTTAGAACCAAATGGGGAACTTACCAAAAAATGCCATTCGGTTTTTATAAACACAGGGGCCACTTTCCAACGAGCCATGGATATAGCTTTCAAATGTATGTTAAACAAAACAATTTTTATTTATCTGGATGACATTATTGTTTATTCAAAGAATAGAAATAATCATTTGCAGGACTTAAGACAAAAATTTGAACGTTGTAGAAGATATGGGATTTCATTAAATCTGAAAAAGCCTTTTTTCGCGCTTAGTGAAGGAAAAATTTTAGGATTCATTGTGTCAAAAAATGGAATTTAAATTTACCCGATAGAATAGAATAAATTTCATAAATTTCTCCACCATATAACAAAAAAAACATGCAATCATTTTTTGGACAGATCAATTTTGTCGAAAGGTTTGTCCCTGATTTCTCACAAATTATTTTGTTGTTACAACAAATGATTAAGAAAAAAACAATTTTTAAATGGGATCATCATGAAAAGCAAACATTCGATTTAACCAAATAGGCAATTATCAATGCTCCTTCTTTAAATACTCTGAATTTCTTTGATCATTTCATATTATATACCCTTGCTTCTTCAACGCCTTATGCTGTTGTTTTGACACAAATTAATAATCAGAAAATTGAAGCACCCATATCTTTTTTTAGTTCAAATTTTCAGGGTGTTGAATTGATTTATTCAAAAGTAGAAAAACATGCATCTTCCATATATAAATCTGTAAAGCATTTTAGAACTTTTCTTTTAAAAACACACATGAAAGTAATAGTCCCATTCCTAGCAGTGAGGCAATTACTAATGTAGAAATAATTAGGTGAAAAGAGAGCAAATTGGGTAACATCTCTGTAGGAGTACGATATTGAAATTAAACCAATCAAAATTATCAGAGGGCAAGGTTTCTGCAAGCTTTTTACAGGAGAATCCAACATGATAGCCAAAGGGGACATAGATAAAGATGAACACATTTCTAAGGTAAGTGTAATTGTTGTTGATTCCCAATACACTGATTTAATTTTTTATTTGAAAAATGGATATGCTCCTCTCAAACTCAATTATAAAATAAAAAGATCTTTACGCTTAAAAGCAAGTCACTATGATATTGTTGATAATGTCTTATTTAGGAGAAACTATGATTCCATATTGTTAAGATTCCTTGAAAAGTATGAAGCACAAACAAGTTTACAGGAACTTCACGATGGACCAGCAGGTGGACAATTTGGAGGAGATACTACTGCACATAAAATCTTACATGTTGGATACTACTGGCCCACTCTCTTCCAAGATACCCATGCATACGTAAGGAAATGCAAAATATGTGAAACTACTTCTGGAATACAACAGAAACGAACCTTTCCTCTGCAGCCAGCCAAAATCGAACAACCTTTCGAACAATGGGGACTAGATATCATAGGTGAGATCGTTCCTCATTCTTCTAAAAAACATATATATATAGATATATATGTTCTGACTACTACAGATTACTTCACTAAGTGGGTGGAAGCAATTCCGCTAAAGGAAGTCAATTCTTAATCTGTTATTGAATTTATTGATCAATTTATCATTACAAGATTTGGTTTGCCTTCTGCACTTATATTTGATAATGCATCTTATTTTTCAGGTACCAGTATGATTGAATTTTCAATTAGGAGAGGTTTTAAACTCAAATATTCTGCTAATTACTATCCCCAGGGAAACGATTTGGCAGAATCCACTAATAAAAATCTCCTTAGAATAATTAAAAGAACCGTTGATCAAAATCAAAGAAACTAACACAAAGCTTTAATATTTGCTCTATGGGTGGATAGGATAACTCAGAAGGCCTCTATAGGAACTTCTCAATTTAACCTATTCTATGGGAAGGAAACCATTATTCCATCACATTTAGCTCTTCCTTCATTAGCCCTAGTTAAATTTATTGAAGAAACACCTTCTTCTTCCTTGCAATTAAGAAATTCACAAATCCTAAAACTAGAAGAAGAAAGGGAAAAGGCCAAACTCACACACACCAAACATCAACAGATGGTGAAAGCTTCTTTTGATGCAAGTCACACAAAGATCCTTCCAAGTTGCAGATCTAGTTCTCAAGTGGGACAAAGCACACGAAGAAAAAGGGAAGCACACCAAATTTTAGAAATTATGGCTTGGTCCATTTCATATTGTTGAGAAAATAAGCCCATCTACATTCATACTGCAAGATTTATCAGGCAAGAGAGATTCTCTTCCTGTAAATGAGCTCATCTTAAAGAAATTATTTTCTTAATTTCTTATCAAAAAGAAAAAAAAAATTAAAATCAATTCCATTGTACATCCCGCTGCCATTTGTTTTCCTTTTACAAATTTTGTTAATAAAATGTTAAATAGTACTCTATTGACTTTTCGAACATCTCTTGAAGTTATTTTTATTTTTTCATTTTGACAGTAGGAATTTTTTAAGAAGTGGTTACCAAAATTGAAAATTAGATAAAAATTATAGAACTTTGAAAATCTTTTCCATTAAGTTGTAAAATATTTTTTAAAAACCTCAAAAATTGTATCTTTTTACTCTAGTTTCTGTCAAAAAAGGTTATCCTTAAAAAGTAAATATCGTCTTACGACTAAAACACTTTCAACTCGGATTTGTCATCCAAAACTCTTAAGGAGTCAGTGATCCTCCCCATCCATTAAAAAGAGAATTTTTAGAGTGTAATTCTAAAATATAATAAATCTAAAAATATAAGAGGTCTCATTCCCGAGCCTGTTGTTGGTCAGGTAAATCCCCTCTGCGGACAGAGGCGATCCCACTAGCCTATAACAGAACTAGCCACAATCAAACCACGCTGCTACGCAAGTTCCTAGTTATGCATCAAAGGTGAATCAAGAAAACCAACCTGGAGTCCAACGCTATGATTGAAGCAGAGTTGATATCCCCGCTCCCTCGCTCCAACAGATCACAAACGAACACCTGCACATGCAAAGGAAGAGACAGATACCAACATAAAAACTACCAAGGCACAACTATATTTCAGTCAGAAAGGAAATAAATCACATCACCATAATAGACAATGAGATTGGAACTATAATAGCAGTCGCTCATCAATTAATAAACAGGAAAAGTTACAACCATTGTTCTGACGTTGACCCTTCTCCTGGCTGGGCGAGTAACTATATGTGTCTTGCAATGCATCTCTTCTCCGGTAGCATAACCTCTCTAGCACTCACTAGCATTCCTCCAAGAACTCAAAAACTCAACATCTAACACTCCATGACCAATGATTATCACTACTATCACTCAATCACTAAATCACTAGCACTAGCTTGTCCAATGCATAATGACAAGCTTATATAGATGAAGAAGGGAGGAGGATACGATGAACCGGGACACCTTTTGTGGATTAGCATTATCCTCGAAAGCCATTAAAGATGGATATAGGATAAAGCTTGACAAAAGACTGATTTTTTATCTTCAGAAAAGCTCCATGTAATGAAGGAAACAACAGTCGGACGTGCGTTAAGGCAAAAAGCACGACTAAATTTGGTTGGCGCGACTGTTGCTCTAAGACAGAGCGCCAATGGTCGCGCCCTCTTTTGAGGATCTCCATCATTGGCGCGGGTAGGATACTGTGGACTTGCGCCAATGGAAAAAGAGCACTTTTCAGGGATGATCTGCAGAAGGTGTCTTCAGGGAACATGGAGTACATACTCAGGGGAACATAATGCAAGTGTTTTTAGACTTTGTCACTTCTTATAACTCCCGGGATGGGTCCTCCAAGGTACGACAAGAGGAGTAACAGGGATGGTGACAAATTACTGTGTAACAGATGCCCCCTAAAGCATGAATTCCGAGAGGTGGAGAGGGGTGAAATGCTTTACAAGAACACACATAAGAACACATAAGAGCACATATAGTTACTGCCGCCGAGGAGCTGTATTAAGAGACATGACTGATAGTTCAATTACATGATGTACATGGTATGGTCGCAGCCATCCATAAGAGAGTACATAAATAATCTGGATCCATAGTATGGACGCAGCCATCTGGTTAGGATCAATGAATTGACTCAGGTATGGTCGCAGCCATCCAGTGAATGAGTCAAGTATCAAGAATCACGCCTGGATTACAACAGACACAATCCAGGGTCTTGCGCTCCATCTCGACCCGAACAAGAGTACAAGTTCAAGCATGTGAATATATGGGCTGAAGTCGAACATGCATGAACATCGTCTGATTACCAGTCAATAGTGGAAACTGTTAACAGACGCGAGAGGTACCACCAATAATGATAATGGCCCTCAAGGTACTATAGGTACAATCTACGGCGTGTGAATCAATGATCTGAAGTCGAACACCCGTAGAATCATTCGATCGGAGGCCAATGATGAAAACCTCACGTCGAACATGAAGAACCTGCCATTGAGGCATGCAGGCTCCAAGGCACCGGAAAGGAGTCTCTAGATCAACTCCCTGGATAATGAGTTGAAGTCGACAGGGAGTGACCTTGATCGAAGGTGGGCCATAATGTTTCCCACATCATCAACACGAGACAGAGAGATGATGTTGTGAATCAAGATTGTGCGAACTATCAGAGGGAGGTTGCTTTGCAGAGGTCAACTTCTCTTGAACATATCGGTGGCACATTAACGGAATTGGCAGTATTTGACATCAATGTATCAAAGGTCATGATGACGAGGCAATGAGTGGATGAGAGGTCAAATAGGGTACCCAAGTCCATGGAAGCAAGTGAAAGATATGAGATGAAATATCCCCACCCCGGACACGAAAGCAAAAAGTGCCATGTTCAAGAGCGACATACTGCCGTTACGGTAATAATTATGGTTCAAAAATTTTCTTTTCCCCCCGCCATTTCTGGCGAGTACCACAGTTATTTTTAACAAGCTTGATGGGGATAGCATATGCTTGTGTTGTGACAAAATCCGATGTCATTAAGTTTTAACGAGTCTGACAAAGGAAGAACTCGGCGTCTTTTCATGTTTAGAGAGTTTGAAAAGACAGCAGAAAAGGAAACTCCAGGGATGTCCTTTTTCGTAAAGTTGTGTCTCTCGGGCCCGAAAAAGTATAAAATAATACCCGAAAGAACCGCCCGATCATTACGATCGAGGAGTACTTTTCATAATTAGTGATTTCGACCCGAAAAAGTAAAAAAGTGGTCAAAACCACGTCGTTTCGTAACCATTAACGAGTTCAAAACGACAAAAACCCGGTAATCTTTTTATGTTTTAACGGTCGACAAAAAGAACTTCAAACGACCGCCCCTTATTACCATTTAACGAGTCAAGAGGAGCGACTCGGCAATCTTTTCCTCTTTAAATGGTCAGAAAAGAGCTGAAAGCGGACCTTGAAGTAACCTTTTTCGTGTTTTACCGAGCTCGAAAAACCGAAAAAAGGAGCTCGTTATGTTGCTTGAGTGGCACTAATCCCTGTCAACATACAAAAACAGCGTAAAATCCTACTTTGACATAAAAATATTCACAAAAACATGATTTCAATGTGTTTTTTTAAGCCAAAAGAAGTTATAAATAGTGAAATAGTAAAAAATAAAATTACTTTTCACTTTTTACCTTGTAAGTTTATCGTTGGAGGGTTTTGGGTGCAAACTTCAACTGCTGATTGCGACCAATCCAGGAGACCATTCGAGCCGCCGTTTGAAACAGGTAAGAGGCCTCATCTTTAGCTCCATTTCTATTCAATTTATTTAGTTTTTCTTCCACAGAATGATCTTCTGCAAGGAGGATTGCAAAAATTAGGGTTGCGCCCATTGGCGCGAGTTTTCCTCACGGGACCGCGCCAATGGGCAATTTTCTCTAAAGGAGACGCGCCAATCGCGCGAACCAATTTTCACATGATTTTGACCATTGAACCTGCAATTTTCTTTAATTTTTGGTTTCACCATTGATCTTATGATGTCATTTTGGTGTTTTGGTTGCAGGAATTGGTCAGAATGGCTATAGAATGGAGAGAAAGGGAACATGAGGCCATAGATGCTTTGGCATTGGAAGATGACGCATGCATGGATGCTTTGTGAGATTGTGGCTTGAAAAAATTCTTCCTTACCTCATATCTACATGCACAGCCCGAGTTACTAAGTTTTATTGTGGACGCCTGGGATATTGAGGATCAGGTATTCCGCCTGAAAGACCAGACATTGGAGTTGGATGTTTCTGATGTCTATTTTATTACTGGACTATCTCGGCGGGGTGCACGGCCCATCTTGACCGGTAGTAGACCTTCTGGGGAAAAAATGGGGGAGGTAATGGCTAGAGTTTGTCCTGGGGCCCATTTTGGATCCAATAGTGCCAAGGTGGACATTGTCACTATCCCAGATTTGGTGCTACGAATGGTACTATTCACTATCACTCGGACGGCTGGGGTACAGGCACCCCACGAGGCCAGCAAGAATCACTTGCTGCTGGCAACTGAGTGCCTACACCCTACATTATTTGATTGGGCCACGGTAGTAACAACAAATATCAAGAGGCAGCTTACCAAATGTAAGCGTGATGGCAATAAACAGTTCGGATATGGATCCATCATAGTATCGTTTTTCCTGGAGCGACTACCGATATTCCGGATCCCAGGAGGTATAGTGGCAGATCCAGTGCCACGAGAGCCGAGGTTGGCTCGATGGGCACCACTTATGCCCAGAGGAGGTGGGGGCCAGCAAATGGCCTGGAGGCCCGAGTTCTTCATTTGGCTCCAACATCAGTTGATCGTCGTGGAGGACTGGCCCTATGCGGGCACTAATTTTACTGGAGATCCAGACCTCCCGTTGCCTGAGGGAGAGGACTGGGACGAGGAGTTAGGTAAGGACCCTTTATGTTTTTTAATATTTTAACATATTCAAGTTTTTATAATTCATGTCTATTTCTTACAGCACCTATATATATGTATGCAGATGTTGGTGCAGAGCGACCAGCCGACTTGCCTCACAACGTACGGAGAGTACAACCTGCAGCGGACCCTCAGGCAGAGGGTGACGATGATGACCTAGTGCAGAACCTCGAGGCACTTACTCGAGGGATCCCAGATTATGGCAGATTGGCGGACGTGCCTAGAGCGTACCAGAGGCATATGGTGGGAGTATCTACTCGCGTCCATCGTCTGTTGAGACGTTTGGTGCGGGCGGTGACATGCTATCATGAGCATCACCGCGATTAGATGCCTAGGTTTCATTTTTGCACGTTTTTGAGAGACATGTTGTCGACGGCTGTATGAATTTTGGACATGTATTATTTTTTGGATTATGTAATGCGCGGGGCGCAAACATTTTGACACACACGTATATATATACATATGTTCATGGTTCATTATTGTGTTTTCATGTGCTTGCTTACATAACGTTTTAATTACAAATTATGCAGATGTCTATCTAATACATGATTGGCCAATGCATCAGATAACGTGTTTAATTGTCTCGGAACATGTTGATATGTAATAAAATCAAAATGTCTTTCTAACAACCTTACACGTAAATACAACCTTAGTATATGATGGTTTCTGACGGAATATTGCCCGTTGAGCTGGTGGACAACAAGTTGAGAGTCCAGGTTCACTATCAATGCGCGAATACCGAAATTAATTGCTCTAGCAAGTAGCTCGATTACAGCACAGTATTCGGCGACATTGTTAGTAGTACGGCCTAAACACACACCTTGACAATCTATTAGCTCGCTATGAGGATCGTAGATCACCCATGCCGCAGAAGACAAACCGCGCGTACTGCGGTAGGCACCATCAGCGAAACCAACATAAGGTGCATCCGGCATCTGCACAAGAAGCGAAAAAACACAATAAGTGGTAGCTATGTCTCGAAAACCGACACACAATACACTAAATTACATGTATGTACACAATAAAATGTACCAGCATCACGCATAGTACTTTTTCAAGTAAAGCCCATTTCGGGGCTTCCCAAGAGGGTTTCCTTCATAATCAATCAGCTCGTAGGCCCCTTTCTGCAGGACTCTCTTGACAATATAAGGGCCTAGCCACATAGACTCGAGCTTTCCTGCGCCTAGCTTATCTTTCGCTTGATCATAGAGTAGGACCAAGTCTCCCTCAACGAAAGAACGCGGATGGACGGTCTGATCGAAGTGAGTCTTGACTCGCTTCTTTTGTGTTTCGATGGCCAAAGAGGCCAGGCGACGAGTCTCATCTAACCTTTCTAGGTAAAGAAGGCGTTCTTCTAACGGGGTAGTGTTGGGAAGCAGCTCGACGGCTAATTTCAATGAAGGGATCTCACATTCAATTGGAAGGGTAGCCTCTAGTCCATAAACTAGTTGAAATGGAGTGAAACCAGTGGCATCCTTCACGGAGGTTCGATAAGCCCATAAGGCAGGGAATAACATCAAATGCCAGTTAGATTTATGCACACCAACGATACGTTGAAGCATTGTAACCAAGATTTTATTGACAGCTTCAACTTGACCATTGGACTGAGGGTAGTATGGAGTTGAACTATCGTGTTGCAAGCCTAGCTGGGTTGTTAATTCCGTCATCATATGATTACGGAAATGCTTTCCGTGATCAGTGACAATGGCTTGAGGGACGCCGAATCGCGAAATAACATGATTGAATAAAAATTGCGCCGCAGTGTGACCGTCTTCAGTTAATGTAGGCATCGCCTCGGCCCATTTAGTAAAGTAACCGACGGAAACGATGACAAACCCATGCCCCCCGGCCGAGCGAGGGTTACAGGTCATATAATCAATGCCCCATTTCGCAAAAGGGCCGACGGAAACCACAGGGTGCAACGGAGCAGAAGGCGCTTGCATTTTCCGCTGGTATATCTGGCACTCATGACAAGAGCAGACGGCAAGGATGCAATCCTTGAAAATAGAGGGCCAAAAATAGCCAGCACGAAGGATTTTTTGGGCTGTAGCATATCCGGACATATGTCCGCCACAAGCACCAGAGTGGCAGTCATTTAGAACCCGTTCAGCTTCCTCTAGGGTAAGACAACGGCGGAGAACGGAGTCTGCACCAAGACGATATAATGTATCTCCAATGATACGGTAGGGTTGAGATTGATGACGAATCCTCCGCCGAGCGTCTTTAGACACATCTTGGCGGAAGGAGGACGTTTGCAGATATGTGATGATATCTCCGTACCATGGATCGAGGGTGCTGATGAGGAACAGGGTTTCATCTGGAATTTGGTCTTCTGCAGGCGAGGTCGAGGAAGAAGATGGCAAAGAGCAAATTAACTCAGCAAACACAAGGGATTTCTTAGACTTGGCAGTGGTAAATTCCAAGTCAAACTCTTGGAGGATAACAATCCACTTTGAGTATTTGCCCCCTAGTAACTGGCGTGACAATATATACGTCATGGGGTTGCAATCATAAATCACAGTGGTA
The DNA here is from genome assembly GCA_031772625.1 of Pinus tabuliformis. Taxonomy (NCBI): domain Eukaryota; kingdom Viridiplantae; phylum Streptophyta; class Pinopsida; order Pinales; family Pinaceae; genus Pinus; species Pinus tabuliformis. Next base: position 1,012,173,189 of record CM062816.1, on the reverse strand, counting down.
GTACGCAAAAGAATATAATGACGGAAGCGTTGTACAACACAAACTGCGGCTAGTGCCAACTTTTCGATATAAGCATATCGAGTTTCCGTGTCTAACAGGTTGCGGCTGAGATAGTAAATAACATGTTCAGTGTTATCATCATCAGTTTGGACAAGAACCATGCTGATAGTGGTATCGGCGGCAGCCAAATACAAGGTGTAGTCGCGATAATAATTCGGAGGACGAAGCAATGGAGCAGAAACAAGTAAACTCTTGAGACGTTCAAAAGATTCCTGAGCTGTGGCATCCCAATGGAAAGGGATATCACGCTTCAGTAATCGCGTAAAACTTTTAGCTACCTCGGCATAGTTGGGAACAAAACGGCGTAAAAAATTGGCTTTCCCCTGCAAACTTTGCAACTGATGCAAATAATTTGGGGGAGGGAGATTGATGATAGCTTCGACTTTAAGGGGATCCAAACGGATGCCTTCTCTAGAAACGATAAAACCGAGAAGTCTGCCAGATTCAACGCAGAAGACACATTTGTGGGGATTTAGCCGGATTCGGTAGTACCGACAGCGAAGAAAGATTTCGCGAAGATGTTTAGGGTGGTCCTGACGTTTAGCTGAATGAGCAGGAAGATCATCCAGATAAGGTTGCACAATATGCCGAATGTCATGAAATGCATAAGACATTGCGCGCTGGAAGGTAGCACCGGCATTTTTAAGACCGAAAGGGAGATTCTTATAGGCAAAAGTTCCCCATGGGCAAATAAAGGCCGTTTTGTGTTGATCAGCGGGAGCAATATTGATCTGGTTATAACCGGAGAAACCGTCCATAAAAGAATACATTTCACTACCGGCACACTCGTCAATGATCTGATCAATGAATGGCGTGGGAAAATTATCTTTAGGACAGGCTTTGTTTATATCACGGTAATCGACACAAACCCAGATTGTACCTTGTTTTTTAGTTACAGGGACAATGTTAGAAACCCAATCTGTAAGAGGAATAGGGTAGATAAGACCGGCGCTAAGAAGCTTTTCTACTTCGGCCTTAATCGCCGCAGCCTTCCGAGGGTGTACAGGGCGTAGACGTTGACGAACAGGCTTAGCATCTGGGTACGTGATTATTTCATGCATCACTATACTAGAATCAATGCCAGGCATTTCTTCATAGGACCATGCGAAAACATCACGAAATTCGCGAAAAAAGTTCGGAATAAAGTTGAATCTCCTCTGGAGTACAAGTGACTCCGATGTGAAGATGCTCGACTATCCCGGGTTTAACAGAGATGTCGAGGGGTTGGGTGCGTGTAATGTTTTCCATATTTCCTTCAGAAAAAACCTGATCAATTTGAATAGGCGTTTGAAGGATTTGTGATGGAATACAAGGGGCAAACCGCTCGAGGCATGTCAGAAAATGCTGCGAGGCAGGGAGAAATGAGGAACGATGGTGAGAACTATACCAGGGAGGTTCCTCCAGAGACATAGTCTCAATAATAGCTTCGTCGGAGAGGAATATTTCTCCTAGAGAATCCGAAGAAGCCTCATCTAGAAGTCCTGAGGATGGAGTAAGTGTAGAGGAGGGAGCCGAGGCAGCAATGATTTCAACATAATTAAACTCGGCAGGACTCAATGGCATCTGGTCGCCCCAGGAATCTACTTGGTCTGTGGGGGGTACGAGCCACGGATCAGAGCCAGTAGCGATCATATTGACAGAGGCGACATTTAGAGGAGGGAGTGGAAAAACACCCATAAGATCAGGATCTTTGAAAAGTCCAGCTCCCAAAGTCTTAGGTAATTTGGAGGTATGGTCCACGAACGGGATGGTGCCTTCGGAAGAAGAAGCAAAAAAGGAGAGCTGGTCAACGGTAACGATCTTCCCTTGATGAGGGAAATGGATGATTCGGAAGAAAGATGAAGCAACAGCTTGCATTGCGTATATCCAGCTATGTCCGAGAAGGAGGTTGTAGGTTAGAGTAGCATCAACGACTTCAACTTCCATCTCGACCGTTTTCCCTTCTAAAGAGATTGGTAAACGTTGGAGTATACCGTAAGGACGGGACGCTCTTCCATCAAAAGCTTCCAAGGTAGTGGGAGATTGGCTCAACGTCGGAGATCCAATAGCTTTCCAACAGGCAACAGACATGATGCAAGTTGAGGCACCTTCATCAATAACTGTACGATGAATCGTCTTGGAATCAATAATTACCTGTATGAGGAAGGCGATTTGGGGAGGCAGTCTTTGAGTGTGGCATTCTAAATCAAAAGTTATTAAATCCGAATCGGCCGGGTCTATGCCACCAATGGCAGATAGCATGGACTTCCTCTGAGAAGGGCAGCTCTGGAGAACCTCTAAAGCGGACATAGCCGACGGAGTCTATGCTAAGTCCTCAACGATGTTGTAGTGCTGTGCAGCACGAGCATTCGGATTATACGAGGATTTCCAGAGTACTCCTTTTGGAGGGGGTCGAAGAGGCGTTTCAGTGGTAGGTCTCTCGATGTGGAGCGGACCTGAACTGAACGGGGGAGCACTTGGGGGAACCTCAGGCTCCTTCCCGGCAGATGACGGATAATCTTTCGTTTGAGTACTGATATTAATGGGTATTATACCAGCCATAAACACTTGAGAACCAAAGGAAGAGGGAGGCTGAGTAGGGTCAGCCACCATTTGAGTTTTTTGAGTGTGTTGGGTGGGAAAGGGCTCTTTGAGCACCGCAGGAGTCCCAGAGGTGCCTTTTAACAAACGACTAACTTCGGACCGCCTCGGGCAATCCTTGGTAAAGTGATCTTCATCGCAAATAAGACAAGGATATTTGGGTTTGCGTTTAGTGCCGTCCTCGGATTGAGGTTTTGGGGTTTCCTGCTTAGGCTGTTCCGGCTTATTTTTCGCTTTCCCTTTTTTCTTCTCTTTCGAAGCCTTGTTTGCCGTATTAGATTGGACGGCATTAACCTCAGAAGTAACATTCGAACCAGGCGATGCCTGGGAAGGTTGTCCATTCGAAGCAGATGTTTTTTGCTTTGCAGGGTTCGTCGAATTTTTCTTTGAGGATGAATTAACCGAACCAATGATACCGTCAACAGTGGGTGTTGGCGGGGCTTTAGATGTTCCTTGTCTTGGGACATCAGGCAGATAATCATATAATGTACCTGACTGAGAATAAACCAAGTCAAGGTACTGAGCTCGAGCAATAGCTTGCTCTTCAGTGACACACGCCCCCATGGCGATATCCCGAGCTATCGGAGGCACGAACGAAGTCGTAAACCAATCGGTAAGAAGCTGGTCGGGAATCCAAAATTTGATCATACGTCTACGCCGTCTCCATTCATGGATATGATCAGAGATATGCGTAGCCGTCGTTTGTCTTAAAGAAGTGAGGAGGTGCGTACCCGTTTCGTATCGAATGGGTAACTGGAAGTGGGTAAGAAATTCCATAGCCAAAGAATTGAAATCTTGAAAGGACCCGCGATGAAGTTCGATATACCACTTAGCGGCAGAGCCAGTGAGAGTCCTTTGAAAAAGGCGAAGCCGAATTGAATCGTCAAGCCACGAGTTAGATGAACACCACAAATGATAGGTCATAACATGGGCTTGTGGGTCTTCATTGGCTTTACCATCGAATTTTGGACAGTCACCAGGTATTTTAGTTGGAACTGGAGGCCAATAAGGATTATGAAGAATAGGATCATTGGTTAATTTGGATACATCTGGTAATTCTAAAGTCGCTAAGAATGGTAATTGAGGATTGAAAGGCATCTGGGGCTGTTGGTAGGGTGGAGCACCAGGGTTCCAACCAGGTGGTGGTTGCCCCCATAGAGTTTGTCCGGAAGGATTTGGCCCCATAGTGGATTGGCCATAGGGATTTGTATAGTGCCCCCCAGCATAAGGATTACCAAATGATGCTGCAGGTGTGCCGTATTACTGTTTATAAGTTTGCGAGGGATTCGCTTGCGGTTGCTGGTAGTTCTGGTACGGGGCAAACGAAAATTGCCCTTGAGGTTGTTGGTAGCCATACAGTGGTGGGGCTCCGAATTGAGTTGAAGGACCAGGCTGGGTTGGATAAAAAGTTTGTGATTGAGACCCAGCCTGCATTTGAAGACCAGATGGGTATTGGGGTCCCATTTGGGGCCACGGACTGGATTGAGCAATGCCAATAGACTGTCCTACGGGTTGGGCCATTTGGCCGGAAGGAAAACCTTGTGGATAGTGAGGTTGGCCGATCTGTCCAGAAGGTTGTACCTGATGATACTGAGGTTGGCCTACCTGTTGGAACTGTTGTTGCGCAGTTGAAGGTTGTCCTAGCAAACTAGATGGTTGAGGAGTCTGGGCAGTTGGTTGGCTCAACTGTGTTTGAGGCTGACCAACCTGCCCAGAGGGTTGTGAATACTGGACAGTAGGTTGACCAAGTGGTTGAGTAACTTGTCCAGACATTGGACTATACTGGACATTGGATTGGTTTGGGTTAATAGTTTGTTGACCACTTTGTCCAACGGGATAGCCCTGCTGGATAACAGGTTGGACTTGTTGAAAAGACGACTGACCTGAGTTACCAAAGGAAAAAGGAGCAGCAGTAACGAAAGGGTTTCCATGAAAAGATTGCCCTGGTTGGTCTTGGGGGGGTTGTATTGGAGATTGCGCAGATAAAACTTGACCACCATGGAAAGAGGTGGAGGTCCAATCAATTGACAATGGGACCGATACTTCAACAACCGGTTGAGATGACAAATATGGATCATATGGCTCCTGTATTGGGACATTTGTCATGGGGTCAAAGACTCCAAACAAAGAAGCTGAGGGACGACTAGAAATAGGAGTCGAAGGGGCTGCACACACCGTTGGAGCGGTTGTGACGAAGGTAACAGATAGACTGCGACTTGGTGGAGTAAAAGGCTCCGTAGTAGGAAAAGTGTGTGATGACCAAATGGGACCTGTGAACGGAGTTCCAGAAGGCGTAGCATCTCTCAAAGCTTTATAGCCCAGTGGTAAATTTGTAGTAGCAGGTGTACTACTAACATGTATAGGGTCCGTTGAGATGGGAATTTCACCGCTCATTGCAACGGACTCATCGGTCGTTGTCGGGGACAAATCATCCATGTCAGATGAAAAAGGTGGGACTGACGCACGAGGAGAAGTATGGTCCCAAAAAGGGGCACCGTCCTCAAAAGATTCCCACGTAGGGTTCCAATGAAACTGGTAAGTCTCGTCACCTGGGGCACGAGAACTAAGTGGTTGTATACTCAGGACCACAGGGAGACTCACAACCAATGTTTTGGTAGAAGACGAAACTGGTGATTCCGCCAGGATGAAACTTACGAGATCTACCGAGACAATCCCTACTTCAGACTGACACAAACAAAAGCTAATTGGGTAGATGTTATCGTGGCCAATAAATTTTAAGACACTGAACTTAACCTTTTCATTTTTTAAGAGTCGAGAAAAGGATAAAAGATGACTCTAGTCTCCTTCGAATATTTAATGAGCACGAAGTGACAAGACGCTCACAGGCGCCTTTTCGTTTAGGGAGTCCGAAAAGGATCAAAAGTGACTGCTCTGGAATTCTAGGTAGAAGGTGTGCCAAACTTTTCGCAAAACCACAGCATACTTTTTAGGGTACGGGTGGTCAATCTTCGTGAATGATGTGTTCACTGCATTGCGAATCGTAGGGCGGCTGACACGGCTTCCTATGGATAAAGGCTTTATTCCTATAGGGGTCTCCCAATATATACTCGACGGTACGTGGGAGCACAGTCCGTATTGGCACCTATCGTTTCACCGTGGAGGAATCACCCAACCACTCGACGATAAACTACCAGGTTTAAAGACGCCGGAACACGTCTCTAACCTAGACCTCTAGAGTATTTGCGTTATGTTCCAATGCGTTGTTATGTTCATTGAGTTCAATTTAAAGTTTATCTTTGATTATGTTTCAGTTTTTTGGTCCTACCGTATGTGATATCTCAAAAACTTCTTACATGCAAACTATATGCCAAAATTAAATCATTTGATTCGATGAATTCTATCTACAGGAGGGTTGAGATCTTTTTCACAAACGAAATGATCACCTCAACAAACAACAAAGATCCTAATGCAGCTAATAACAAGAAACGAAATTTTTTCTTTTTCTTTTTAATAGCAACAAATAACAATAAATGCTAACTACTATGATGCAAGAGATTTTTTGTTTTTCTTTCCTTTAAGATGGCATGATGCATGTAAACAAATTCTAAGAGATATGCACAATCCAAGTTCAGTCAATGAAATAGAACCAATTCTGAAACACCAAAATGAACCATGCAAGCAAGGAAAAACACAAAGACTAGTGAACTCCAAAGAGGCTAGAAGTGAAGTATTCAGAGTATAGAAGATCAAGCTTTAACAAAGCACTGGATAGGTGTAGAACACAACCAACAAGCTGACTGGATAATCAAGAGATCGAAACTTCCCACAGAAGGCTAGACATGCAAAGTCACTAGATATCCTAGGGCTGAGACGAAAATCAATAGAAATGAGCAAACAGCTGAGGGATACAGGCTAAGACCAGTCAAGCAGAGGTTCAACACAGTTCCAGAGGCTGAAAGAGATATAAAAAGAGACTGAAAGAGCTTTCCACCCACACACAGGCAAAATTTACAGAGCTGGCGCGACTGTCAGCCTGCAACTTGCGCTACCACAGTATTGGCGCGAGTTGCTTTTGAGCAACATGCGCCAACTGGCGCGACTGTCAGGGAAATAACCGCGCCAATTAAGCTTGCCAACTAGAAAAATAAATGATACGACCTCAGGTCGGGTTGACAGTGCTCAGATGGGTCAAACAGTAAAGAATAAACTCAAAACTGACTCAGGAAGCTCATTCACTCAAGCAAGCAGAAGAAAATTAACATGCAAGACAAAAATCAACTAGCTTCTCCCCAGCGGAGTCGCCAATTTGTTGGTCAGGTAAATCCCCTCTGCGGACAGAGGCGATCCCACTAGCCTATAACAGAACTAGCCACAATCAAACCACGCTACTACGCAAGTTCCTAGTTATGCATCAAAGGTGAATCAAGAAGACCAACCTGGAGTCCAACGCTATGATTGAAGCAGAGTTGATATCCCCGCTCCCTCGCTCCAACAGATCACAAACGAACACCTGCACATGCAAAGGAAGAGACAGATACCAACATAAAAACTACCAAGGCACAACTATATTTCAGTCAAAAAGGAAATAAATCACATCACCATAATAGAAAATGAGATTGGAACTATAATAGCAGTCGCTCATCAATTAATAAACAGGAAAAGTTACAACCATTGTTCTGACGTTGACCCTTCTCCTGGCTGGGCGAGTAACTATATGTGTCTTGCAATGCATCTCTTCTCCGGCAGCATAACCTCTCTAGCACTCACTAGCATTCCTCCAAGAACTCAAAAACTCAACATCTAACACTCTATGACCAATGATTATCACTACTATCACTCAATCACTAAATAATTAGCACTAGCTTGTCCAATGCATAATGACAAGCTTATATAGATGAAGAAGGGAGGAGGATACGATGAACCGGGACACCTTTTGTGGATTAGCATTATCCTCGAAAGCCATTAAAGATGGATATAGGATAAAGCTCGACAAAAGACTGATTTTTATCTTCAGAAAAGCTCCATGTAATGAAGGAAACAACAGTCGGACGTGCGTTAAGGCAAAAAGCACGACTAAATTTGGTTGGCGCGACTGTTGCTCTAAGACAGAGCGCCAATGGTCGCGCCCTCTTTTGAGGATCTCCATAATTGGCGCGGGTAGGATACTGTGGACTTGCGCCAATGGAAAAAGAGCACTTTTCAGGGATGATCTGCAGAAGGTGTCTTCAGGGAACATGGAGTACATACTCAGGGAAACATAATGCAAGTGTTTTTAGACTTTGTCACTTCTTATAACTCTCGGGATGGGTCCTCCAAGGTACGACAAGAGGAGTAACAGGGATGGTGACAAATTACTGTGTAACACCTACTTACCATATTCATAGGGAACCAAATAAACTGACATTACCATACTGAACACCAAATCAGGGTAATGGTTTATGATTTTTTTTTGTAAGACAAGGGGTCTCATCACGAACCAGCTTGTTTAGTTTTAATTATTACTGGTGAATAGCATTGTCATTATCTAGCAACCAAACCAGGACAATGGATTTTTAGCATCAAAAAAAGAAAAGAAAAACAAACTTACCTCTAATTATTGCACTATTAAATGGATGGGATACTAGATTGTTGTTGGTTAAAAGGTAACCTTTTCGAGGCTATGAATTCCTGCTGGTAGCAGTGGCTCTGCCTATGACAAACGAGTACACTACAAACTATGTCGTAAAATCCTCCCCTACTTTATTTTTACAACTGATTAATGACTGATACAAGTAAATAAGAGTTTTTCATTCACAAGTCCCAAGGGTTAGCTCAACCGGTCAAATCAGTGCCTCGCCAATCGGGAGGCACAGGGTCAATTCCCGAAAGCCCTTGGGGTCAGGTCTAGATATAGGTCGAGGGGCTTGATCCCCTTCGGGGTCGATCTGCCCAGTTCTTACCGTGGACGTAATGGCTACTCAGTGACCACGGGTATCCGTGAACCACATTGAAAAAAAAAAAAAAAAAAATATATATATATATATATATTTCATTCACAAAAGGTTTTTTAAAGAAATTGCACCTTAAAGAGTTTTTATAGTTAGAGTAATTTTATTTATCTAAATATTTCGAAAAAAATTTATAATCAGAGATTGTTCCTCATTCTTCTAAACATCATAGATATATTCTGGCTGCTACATATTACTTCACGAAGTGAGTGGACGCAATTCCGCTAAAGGTAGTCAATTCTGAATCTGTTATTGAATTTATTGATCAATTTATCATTACAAGATTTGGTTTGCCTTTTGCACTTACATTTGATAATGCGCCTTATTTTTTGGGTACCAGTATGATTGAATTTGCAATTAGGACAGGTTTTAAACTCAAATATTCTGCTAATCACTATCCCTAGGGAAACAGTTTGGAAAAATCCACTAATAAAAATCTCCTTAGAATAATCAAAAGAATTGTTGATCAAAATCAAGGAAACTAGCACAAAGCTTTAATATTTTCTCTGTGGGCTGATAGGATAACTTAGAAGGCCTCTATAGGAAATTCTCCATTTAACCTATTCTATGGGAAGGAAGTCATTACTCCATCACATTTAGCTCTTCCTTCATTAGCCCTAATTCAATTTATTGAAGAAACACCTTATTCTTCCTTGCAATTAAGAAATTCACAAATCCTAAAACTAGAAGAAGAAAGAGAAAAGGCCAAACTCACACACACCAAACATCAATAGATGGTGAAAGCTTCTTTTGATGCAAGTTCAGTCACACAAAGATCCTTCCAAGTTGGATATCTAGTTCTCAAGTGGGACAAAGCACACGAAGAAAAAGGGAAACATACCAAATTTCAGAAATTATAGCTTGGTCCATTTCAGATTGTTGAGCAGATAAGCCCATCTACATTCATAATGAAATATTTATCAGGCAAGAGAGATTCTCTTCCTATAAATGGGCTCATCTTAAAGAAATTATTTTCTTAATTTCTTATTAGAAAAAAAAAGATCTGTAAAATCACTTCCATTATACATCCCGCTGCAATTTATTTTCCTTTAACAAATTTTTTTAATAAAATGTTAAATAGTACTCTATTGACTTTTCAAACATCTCTTGAAGTTATTTTTATTTTTTCATTTTGACGGTAGGAATTTTTTATGAAGTGGTTACAAAAATTGAAATTAGATAAAAATTATAGAACTTTGAAAATGTTTTCCATTAACTTGTAAAATCTTTTTAAAATACCTCAAAAATTATATCATTTTACTCTAGTTTCTATCAAAAAAGGTTATCTTAAAAAGTAAAGTTCGTCTTATAACTAAAACACTTTCAACTCGTATTTGTCATCCAAAAATCTTAAGGTGTCAGTGATCCTCCCCATCCATTCAAAAGAGATTTTTTTAGAGTGTAATTCTAAAATATAATAAATCTAAATAGATAAGAGGTCTCATCACAAGCCTGCTTACCATGTTCATAGGGAACCAATTAAACTGACATTACCATACTGAACACCAAATCAAAGTAATGCCTTATGATTTTTAATTCTACGACAAAGGTCTCATCACGAGCTAGCGTGTTTAGTTTTAATTATTACCAGTGAATGGAATTGTCGTTATCTGGCCACCAAACTAGGACAATGGCTTTTTAGCATCAAAAAAAGAAAAGAAAAATAAACTTGCCTCTAATTATTGCACTATTAAATGGATGGGATACTGGATTGTTGTTGGTTAAAAGGTAACTATGTCGAGGCTATGAACGCCTACTAGAAGCAGTGGCTCTACCTATGACAAACAAGTACACTACAAACTAAGTCGTAAAAGGCCCCCTACTTTATTTTTACAACTGATTAATGACTGATACAAGTAAATAAGAGTTTTTCATTCATGAAAAGTTTTTTAAATAAATTGCACCTTAAAGAGTTTTATAGTCAGAGTAATTTTATTTATCTAAATATTTCGAAAAGTAGTTTTCACTTCTTGAATTATTTTTACTAAATTTTTGAAAAATTTCATTATTATCAAAGATAAATCGTTCTTCTAGTGACTTTCCAATTGTTGTACTATTCAACAACCCCCATTTTAATATATTATAAATTTCCTATGAAATTTATTATATATTAAAATAGGGACCCTTCAAATTTAGAAAGGCCTTTGATTTTATTTTTTTTAAAACCAAAAATTTAAAAATAGAAAATCAACATAAAAAATTGTCAATAAAATCCTATAATCAAAGACCAAAACTATACTTAGGCTTCAAAAAACCTTAAGTATTAAACAATATGGGTTATTTAATTAAAAAACAAAATAATTAGAGTTTTAATTCCCAAAGCTAAATTCTTCATAAACTCTGACTCATCCCACTTCGCCGCATCACAAAGTTTCATAAGGAAAAGACCCCTCTTCCAATTCCATTGCGATTGCGATATAAGCCGGACCCGTGGGGATTATTCAATACAATTCATAAAATCCCGCATCTGTGACTATAGCAAAAGTTCCAAAAAACTTAAGTCTTAACCTTAACTAACTGCGATTGCGATTAGGCCCGGGCCCGATAGGAAAATCAACTTTCATCGCATCCGCAGTTCGCAGTTTTCAAAAGTCATGCCTCCTACCTCCTACCTTAACTGATAGCGATATGTGATATAGTCGGACCCGCGAGGATTATTCAATGCAATTTAACAAAACCCCATGTCCGCACAATCGCAAGAGTCTAAAGGTTCTACCCCGCTCCACACCACTGATTGCGATTATGATCAATGATGTCATATCCATGTCACATGTGACATCATCCTGCACATCACAAATCGCAAGTCTTTTAGGACTTAAACCATATGTCATGTTTGTCTCCACTCTGAACGCCGATTGCGATAAAAAAAAAAAGCTAGACTTGTTTTATAAAACAAACGGATCAAATCTAATCCACCCAGATCAACAACAGATAAGATTTCGGACCCCCTTGCACTCAATTTTAATTTTCTCAAAGGGGGGTCCGAAAAGTGGTTTTTCCATCCAAGCCCTATATCTATGTGTCACTCCTCTGTTCTTTAATACTCCCCTCTTCACAAATCACTTACCACCTCGAACCCTCTCTGAATAAAACCACTAAGCCATGTCACCTGTTCCAAAGACTCTTGCTCATGCCGATTGCGATATGTGATAAGACCCTTTCCACCGCCACATCATACGCCACATAATCTTCCACATGGATCCGCCACACCATAGTGATGTCACCATCATGACATCATTCGCAATGTCACTACCATGTCACCCCAAGACTTCACAAGTGCAAGTTTTAAAGGGACACGGTTTATAACAAGCCATCCACTTTTCTGATGTTCTGATTGCGATATGTTTTAAGAAAGCCCCCTTTGGATTTTGTTTAGAGTACTCCAGGTCTTAAAATGATTGTGATTATTCAAAGTTCTACTCCCGATTGTAATTTTGTGATAAGACTGTAAAGTCCAACCTGTCTTGTCATAGACCTCACTCTGCATTCCTCTCCACGTTGGTTGTGATCTGAATTTATTACACTCTACAATTTTCTTGATTTCCTGCAAAACGTGATTTGTTTCAAATAAAAATCGCATATCAGTCTTATTTATTTTTAGCTTATCGATTCCTATTTTCCTTGTTCAAGTTCATGACAGAAGAGGGAAGTTGTGCTAATAAGCAGCAGTTTAGCTCAAACGGATAGACAAACATCTAGATAATCTGATGGAACAAACAAAGCTGATGAAGACAACAAATCACATTCAGAAATTTCTACCAAAAAAATGTTTTCCATTAAGCGTTATTGAAGGGATCTGTTTAAATGCCCTCAACACTCTACACCATAGATTCAGTTGTTTTCTGTTATTTAAGCTTGCTTGTTGTATGAAATAAAGGCCCTCAATTTTATGAAGAAAGGCTTATGAAAGCACGCACTATTGTACTTTCATATGTTTCTCAATAGAACGACTGGAACATTGTTTTAGGAATTTTCATAAAGAATTTTGAAAAGTTGCATTTTTGTACTCCTGAAGTCATCTTTGTGGGAAGGACTAAACTGCTGCTATTTCTTTTATCAGATGAGCAATGTTTATCTGGTATTTCTATCATTGTACCACTATTTTGTTCATAAGTAAATAGTGAATTTATCTTTTTAGATTGCGTATTACATGGTATTTAAAGAACAATGTTACATGTATTCATTTCTGATCATGGTTCCATTGATATTTTTTTTACATGTTAAGTAATTTGCTTTGATATTCTAAATGTGATATGAGTTATACACATTATTTTAATTAACAATTTAATCAAAGTAATCATCTTGAAATATTTTCATTTCCTTTGGTGTTTGAGCAATCTATATTGTCATTTACTAATGAAAATCATGATAGATCACATCCAAATAAATGTTAAACAATCCAGAGTTAGAGAGTGATTAATTCATATGTTTTCCATTTAATTAATTACTACAAATCCATCTATTTCACTTCACTATAAGAATTACACATTCATTCAATAACCTTTCATTGGGAAATTGGTCCCATTATCCCCAACCGGAGCCACTAGCTAAATGGGAAAGGAGTTGCCTTAAGGTCTGGACCGGGTCGTTTTCCCCTGTGTTGATGTAGCGACTTTCGATGCATCAACACTTTTTGGCACTAGAAGGAGGGCATGCAGACTATGAATGGAAATTAATTCTAATCCAAAAACAAAGGCCATTCCAATATTCATTCTCCTTCCAAATCTCCTACAACTTCGAGATCCCCTCTAGAATCTCCTACTTTTAAATCAGGAGTTGTACAATCTCCTCCCAAGTCTCCTAGACTACTTCCTGAGGTAATCCCTACGAATTATACTCCAGAATTACCAGAAATTACAACTTTGATAAAGAAATTGGAAGACGTCTCCATTTCAGCAGAAAATCCTGAATCATCTGAAGTTTCTAAAGGAAGTATAACTTATATTTTTCACGAAATTGGTGTTTTGAATCAGTCCCAAAGGGAAAAAATTGGCATCTCTCAATTTGAATTTCCACTTCAATCTCGTCGAATGAAAACTCCTACATCAGATTCCCAAACACCTACTAGTGAGATTACCTCATTCTCTCATTCACAAAAATCTCCATTTATTCCTTTTACATTTCCTTTTTCTCTACTGATCAGTTCATCTATTTCTATTTCCTCTATACAAACAACTAGTGCTCCCTCAAGCAGTACTATCACAACTGCTAGTTATTCTTTCATCACATCCACCTCCCCAACTGTTACAATGGCAGCTAAACTGTGGTCCAATCTGGGAGTTGTTCAAATGCCAGCACTGTTAACGGGAAAAGTGTCTATTCAGAACGACCCTATCCCACTAAGGTGTGACAGTGACCTTATAAACAAACAGAGAAAACTACTTTTGTATTCTTCTTTATGAACTATAAACAAAGAGGAATAGGATGAACCAACCTGTGTCTTGCGCTAGTCCTTTGATCCAATCTCTCTCCTCTTTGATAGCTTCCAGCTACCTGCTCCCTTACTTGCCCAGCTTCACCAAGTACCTGCAAGATCACAGAAGAAGGAAACTATACAAAGACATGGGTTTATATTCATAAAAAGCTTAGGATCAGATTTAAGCTAAACATACAAATGTAACAAGCATCAATGATACACAAGCATGTAGGAGAAACTCAAATAGTTTTATTGATATAACAAGAAGATCCAGGAGGAGTTACAACCGATGATTCCTGATCCAGCATCAACCTCCCAGCAAAGAAGCCCCTCTTCACCTCCAACAAAGCATAAATCACCCAATACTCTGATATCTATCTCAAAACCAACAGCAATTCTTTGCAATGTACAAAATTCCAGCCTCTGGATCTCTAGGAAGAGGGATCCATATATAGATGTATGCAAGGAGGATGAGTCAGCTTATGATTTGACTAGTGTCTTCTCTCTGTCAGTTCTTGCTTCCACTTGGAGACTGAGAGCCTCTTACTCATCCTTGGTCGAATTCAGTGAGGCAAGTGTCATTGGAGAAGATTCTGGAAGCTTCCATTGTCTTTCCACTTCGCGGAATGGCACTGCCATTTGTCATTTCCTGCTCAACGCACCTTGGTAGTGCATTTAGGTGCGTTGCAACGCACCTAGCTAGTGTATTTGGGTGCTATGCAACGCATCCAGCCAGTGGAGCAGCTGAAATGATCTTGATTTGACTGATTCTGAGCATTTTCTGGTGGAGAACTTCTGGGAGAAGCTGTAATTTGTTGACCTTGTTCCTTTAGGGGTCGGAACAACACTTTTAGGGACTTAGGATCCCTTGGTTTATGGAAATTTCATGCTTATAGCTGTAAGGCACAAAAATGTCTATAACAGTTGCCCCCTAAAGTATGAGGCCGTTTATCGGGTGAAATGCTTTATTAGGAGGATCCGAAGTTCTTTCTATGCTGGGAGGAGACCTGTAATAAGATACAATACAATACATTATCTTCATACTGTTTTCATGATCTAGCTGAGGCGGGCATTCCCATGCTCAGCTTTATAAATTCATTTTCATGTACATAGGACAGACAATCATCTGATGGTAGACTGATGATTCTGATAGAGCCATCATCCTTTTGGTAGGATGATTATCTGTGCTGCAATGTTGTACATTTCAATGTCTTTATTTTCCTGAATATATATCACAGCCCGGATGGATGAAACTAGATCCGGGGTCTTCAATCTCGTCCGATCTTCACTCGAAGTACAAGTCGATCCATGTGAGAAATGTTTTGAAGTCGAACATGGAAAGACATCGCTTGATTACCAGTCAATGATGTAAACTGTTAACCAGCACGAGAGGAATCAACGATAATGATGATGACCCTCAAGGTACTGCAGTACAATTCACGTGGTGTGAATAAAGGACTTGGCGTCGAACACCACGCAAAATCTTTCGGTCGAAGGTCATTGATGTATACCTGTCGCCGGAAGTGAGAAACTTGCCATTGAGGCATGCAAGCTTCAAAGTACTGAATGGGGTGTTCCTAGATCAACTTCTTGGATAATGAGCTGATGTCGACAAGAAGCGATCCGTCAAAGGAGGGCCTTAATGAATCCCACATCAATGACACGGAACGGAGCAAATGATTTTGATGGAGGTGAAAACGATCTGATGATATATGGTTCAGGATGGCGGTCATGAAAGAATGAAGTATAATGTATGGTAGTGGATGGGACACAGGTGACTTCTCTGGATGACTTCTCTTGAACATGTCGGCGACACTTATGTGATGGATTGGTAGCATTTACCCCAAATGTGGATGGTATGGCGTGACCATGGTGATGTGACCGGTGAATGAAACAACCCAACCCGATTCGGACACGGAGTGGAAGTGTCATGTTCAAGAGCGACTTGCTACCAATAAAGATTCTTTGAGTTTTCTTCCCAATTTTTTCCCCAGTCATCGCTGACCAGTACCTCTTTATTTTTGTCAAGCTTGAGGAGGATAACATATGCTTGTTCTATAATTTGCCCTTCGGGCAAACCCATCGCTATGTTTTAACGAGCCTAGCGATAGTGAAGCTCGTTCTCGTCTAAAGACAAGTTTGTCGCTATTAATCTTTTTAACGAGTCTAACGACAAAGATAACTCGGTCCTTTTCATTTTTAGAGAGTCTGAAAAGGTACGTAAAGGTAACTCCAAAAATTTCTTTTTCGTCATCTAATCCCTTAAGTCCGAAAAAATATAAAACAATACAGAAGGGATGAATTTTCGATAGTTTTAACGAGCCGAACAAAACAAGCGCTCGATCTTTTTGTGCAATAATTCCTCAGGTCCAAAAAGATTAAAATCTAGAGGAGGGATAGCACTTCCCGTCGCTTTAACGAGCTGGAAGGCCAAAACTCGGCAATCTTTTCATATTTTATGAGTCAGTTGAAAAGAGCTTAAAGAAGACTCATCTTTTGAGGAACGAGTGATAAAATGGGTAGCAGCTGATTCCAGGTAAGGTTTGGAATTTTCCAATCACGGTAGTGTTACAAGGATGGCTAGTGAAATCACTCTTCATAGTTGTTCCTCAAAATGGGTAAACAATCAAATGGAGGTGAATGATCGGCCAATGAAAAAGTGGAGGTGATGGTGCAAACACGACCAAGGCTTTAATGGCTGAAGTGCTACATTCACAGTGGTTATTTACCAGGGAATAGTTCATTTTTTAATGAGCTTAAACGCGGGTGGAAACATTTGCTAATGTCTTATGTTTATTTTTTAACGAGCTTGAACTATGTGCTAAAACTGCTCGAATAATCCAGTCATATGATAAGAATGTCTCATATAAAAACGGCAACTTTTAGATTTTTGCCCCACATCCTTTCTTTATGCAAGTTAGGTGACGACTAATCCTACGAGTTTAAAGGGTTAGAGGTCCTAAAAATTTAAAAAATAAATAGTCGCCCCTCGCTTGCACTCCAAAAGGTTTGCATGCCCCCAAGTATAAAACAGAGTTTCGAGGTCTCCCTTTAATCGAGCTGACAAAACATTCGTTTAATCAGGAAGGGTCACTCTTTATTTGAGCTGAAAAAACATTCGTTTTATCAGGAAGGGTACTACCTCTTACAGGTTACCCAAAGATTGTTCTATTTATGGCGTAAACAAAACACTTCTTCGGCGATGTCTACCGAGATAAACAAAGGTGAACGGATGATATAGTGAGACGATCCCTGACATAACTTTGACAAGAGAATCCTGTACTAGAATAACCCCCTCTTCCACTCACGGACGGGGGTACAGACTAGGCATATTCTCCCGCGAAAACCTACTCTATACCCGAAGTTTTCCTGCCGAAGCAGACCAAGATGCATGCCCCCTGGGTTTCAGTCATATCCCTCCGAATTACTCGCGCTCATCGGGAGGATGAACTGGAGATTGAGACATTTCTTGCGTGAAAAGACCATTTAGGGATGGTATATGACTATTTTCTATGCGTGATCCGGGAAATGAAAGCTGGTCCACGAGCTTGACCACTCTTCCTTCGTGCGGAAAACACATTACTCTAAAGAGTGAGGAGACGATGGCTCCCATGCAATAAATATAGTCTCGTCCAAGGAGTAGGTTATAATCCAAGGGTCCTTGAACAACCATTACGTTCATGCGAACTGTCTTCCTTCTCAATGTTATGGGCACATCGCGAAGTATCCCTAAAGGTCGATTGGCTCCTTTATCAAATCCTGTCAGATTTCTCATCTCAGGCAAAAGCGATGGCGAACCAAGCGCTTTCCAAGTAGTCGAGGAAAGGATACTCACAGAAGCCCCCTCATCTATGATGGTACCAGCCATAACCATTCTATATATTTGAACGATAATTCGGAATGGTACACTTGCTGGTAAACGGGGTCTGCCTAGTTGATTCCAGTTGAAGGAAACAACTAGGTTGCTTGGAGGTGGGACCGAGTAGACAGCCGGGTATGGCTCTGACGAACTTCCTTCCTGCGGTAAAGGAATGGGTAGATTGCCCCCATGTTCGTCGGAGTCTGTGTTGATGAAGAGAATTTGGACGGTGTCATCCTTGTTCTCTTCAGTGACTGTATCATCCGAAGATAAAACCTCTGAAGGCAAGACCAGGTCAACTGCCGCCTCGACCTTTTGACTTTCGTCTGGTATGGATTCAGTTGGTTTATCTTCAATGATAGGCGCTTCAGCCGACCACCTGAGCGGGCCAGCTGGATTCTCAACTAGTGACGGACTCGGCAAGCGTTTTTTATATCCAGGAGGAAGTCGTAACGGTGAAACCGGACGAACATCCAAAACTCTTTTAGCTTCGTCTAAGAAGGGACAACGGTGGAGGGCATGATTGCCTTTGCACAGTTTACAAGGAAATCTAGCTTTCCCTTTTTGTCCTGGGGCTTCACTTTCACTAGTTGACGGTGTGCTTTCAACATGATCACCAGAGGTTGATGACATCGTAGAGGTTGATTTCGTTAATTGGTTTATGTGGGAGGTGTTTGGCCTAAATTTTTGGGTTTGGAGATAAATGATTATATCCCCATACCACTCATTTCTTGTAGATATCAAAAACAAACTTTCATCCACGATTGATTCTTCCGATGTTTCATCGTTGGACAACGATGGGAGATCGCATAATAATTCTGCGAAAACTAGAGCTTTCTTTGATTTGGATTTTACAAATTCCAGATCAAACTCTTGAAGGATTGCTATCCATTTTGAATATTTGCCCCCCAGCAACTGTCGCGACAATATATAAGTCATGGGGTTGCAATCTGACAGAATGGTAGTCTTCCGAAAGAGGACATAGTGTCGAAATCTTTGTATCGCTTGAACAGCTGCAAGCGCTAGTTTTTCAACATAAGAATATTTGCTTTCTGTATCATTTAAGTTCTTACTTAAATAATAAATAGGATGTTCGATTCCATCGACTTCCTGAACTAAAACCATTGCGATGGTCATATCTGCTGCAGCCAGATACAGGTTAAAATCTCTTTGATAATCAGGGGCGTACATTAATGACACTTTCATTAGGGAATCTTTTAAAGTATCAAAGGAAGCTTGCGCAACCTGATCCCAGACAAAGGGTACTTCCTTTTTCAAGAGACGGGTATAACCTTTTGCAAGTTCAGCGTAATTTGGAATGAACCTCCTCAGAAAGTTTGCTTTCCCTTGGAATTTCTGAATCTGAAGCAAATTTGAAGGTGGAGTCAAATTTATGATTGCCTGGACCTTACACGGGTCGAGACGAATCCCATCCTTGGAGACTACAAAGCCAAGTAAACGACCAGAACTGACGCAAAATACACATTTGTGTGGATTGAGTCGTATCTTGTAGTGTCGGCAACGTAGAAATATCGCTCTTAAATGTTGCGGATGATCAGTCCGCTTTCGCGAATGAGCCGGAAGGTCGTCGAGATATGGTTGAACGATGTTTTTGATGTCATGGAAGGCATAATTCATTGCCCTCTGAAACGTCACCCCTGCGTTCTTTAAACCAAAGGGTAATTTTCGATATGCGAATGTGCCCCACGGACAGATAAATGCAGTCTTTGACGGGTCCTGTGGGCGGATATTTATTTGATTATACCCGGAGAATCCATCCATGAATGAAAAGATTTCGCATCCGGCGCATTCATCAATTATCTGGTCGATGAAGGGTGTAGGGTAGTTGTCTTTTGGACAAGCTTGATTTACATCCCTATAATCGACGCACACTCTAATTGTCCCTTGTTTTTTCATAACAGGGACAATATTCGATACCCAATCAGTTAGCGGAACCGGGTAGATGAAACCAGCATGGAGAAGTTTTTTGAAAGACAATTTGATCTTATTCAATACCAACATATTTCCAGAAACATAAACACATTAACCAACTCCTTAGAAAACTATGTGTTAGATAGACATTTGCAACACATCATCAATGTTTTACATGTGGATCATATAGCTCAACCAAAATAAAACCCCGAAAATCAAAAATATATATAGTTGTTTATGGTTTACACATAATGTTCTGTAACCAAGACAAAATCGGTCACGCGACCCAAAAACTCAAAATGCTAGGGGGCACCCTAGTCTAATGATGCTCGTGATAGCAAGTCACAGCCTGTGCGATCATGCGTAAGAGACGAGTCCATCGTCTGGGCACACCAGTAGTATGCCACTGTAACTGCAAAGGTAACTCGTCGGTCCTCACATCTGGTATACCGAGAGTGAGGTCCTCAACCTGCTCCTGTAAAGCTGTGAGAGTCTCGGCCACATCGAGGTCGCGAAGAATAGCTCTTCCGGCAGCCTCTCCTGCTGGAGCAACAGCTGGTACTCTCAGGCGAACTACTGAACGAACAGGACCAACATCTTCATGTACACATGAGTTTGACTAAAGTCTTGATAGAATAAAGCACAAGGACATTATAAACAAAAACAATAAACAGCAATATGGTCAGAGATTTTACCAATAGCACCCCACTGCTCGCCATCCGGCAGTACTAAATCTGGATCACCCCGGAAGTCCATGCCAGCATATGGATACTCGGCATAAACCATCTCCTGACAATCAAACCACCTGAAGAAGGTATCAGAAAATGAAATCTGAGATTGGCCAGCATGCCTAGACATATGGTCAACCCATCTCTGCATACGTGGTTCAGTAGGAGAAGGTAAATCAAGTGCAATGTACTGCGGCTGCATCAGTGGTATCTTCTCCAAGGCAAAGGCGGTCAAAATAGAACCGTACCCAAAGTTCTTCAACCTCCTGTTCTTTATCTTGGTTAATTGTTCTTTCATCACAAGAAGTACTGCGTCGCACCAGTTGAACACCTTCGATTGGAGGCATTCCAAGGCATGTTGCATATAGGATCTGTTGGCTACATGAAGAGACGCACTACTGGCCATCCTACCAAAAGTAAACAGGATAGTCCTAAGGGACCTGTCAGTGACATCACAGATGATGATCTTGCCGTCTTTACTCGGCTGAGATCCTTCCCTGCAATACTGGAGGACATAATCTCTCACAGAATCGCCTCCTCGGGCCGAACTTGACAAAGAGATGGGGGCACCCTGCCTCGACAAGCCAGTCAAGAAATAGATGTCTACTACAGTCAAGGGGATAGATTTGCCCCTAATCTGGAAAACCTGATTGATAGGATCCCAAGCATCGAGCAAATACTGCAGTAAGTTGATCTGTTGTCTCATGCTAGAAATGCAGAAGAACTTCAGTAAGCCACAATTCCGCAGCGCGTTCACTGTAACTGGATCATGTAGGGAAATCATGTCCTCTTCTTCATGCTCACGTTCTCGCCATGTAAGTGTCATCTTGCTCCAAGATCTCTGAAAAACCAACAAGAGAGGAGTTAGATCCTGATTTTGGTGAGAAACAAGCAAAAATTCCATAAAAAATTGTGCAACAAATTCCCTTTCTGCGCCCAACGCACCTGCAGCAGTGTTCTACGTGCGTTGAATGTCAAACTGTCTTCATACAAGCCAGCATTCAACACAGGTTTCGATGCACTGGGGGTACGTTGATGGCAAAACGAATCCCTCAAACCCCAGGGACTCAGAAAAGCAGGGAATAAGGCTCAAAATGCAAAATGGAAACCATGAAATGAAATAGCTCAAGTTTAGCTCCTACCTGGTCTAGACGGCGCCGAGAATCGTCCACAGAATCTCCCGAAATCAACTGATGAAAATCGAGGAGGAAAGCACCTCCAAAGCTCCAACAAACCAAGTTCAAACGAAATGGTAAAATGAGAGGTAAAAAACACTTTTTAATTACTTTTACATAGTTCAAAGTAAAATATTAGCATTTTAATCTCGTTTTCAAGCAAATATTGTTCATTTCTAACTAGTTTGATGAAGCAGTTGAAAATACAGTACGATCTTTGGAAGGACAAAACTATTTTTGGTAAAAATCAAAACAAGACCATCTGATCGAGCAGTTTTAGCACATAGTTCAAGCTCGTTAAAAAATAAACATAAGACATGAGCAAATGTTTCCACCCGTGTTTAAGCTCTTTAAAAAATGAACTATTCCCCGGTAAATAACCACCGTGAATGTAGTACTTCAACCATTAAAGCCTTGGTCGTGTTTGCACCGTCACCTCCACTTTTCATTTGGCCGATCATTCACCTCCATTTGATTGTTTACCCATTTTGAGGAACAGCTGCGAAGAGTGATTTCACTAGCCATCCTTGTGACACTGTCGTGATTGAAAAATTCCAAACCTTACCTAGAATTAGCTGCTACCCATTTTATCACTCGTTCCTCAAAAGACGAGTCTTCTTTAAGCTCTTTTCAACTGACTAGTAAAATATGAAAAGATTGCCGAGTTTTGGCCTTCCAGCTCGTTAAAGCGACGGGAAGTGCTATCCCTCCTCTAGATTTTAATCTTTTTGGACCTGAGGGATTATTGCACAAAAAGATCGAGCGCTTGTTTTGTTTGGCTCGTTAAAACTATCGAAAATTCATCCCTTCTGTATTGTTTTATACTTTTTCGGACTTAAGGGATTAGATGAAGAAAAAGGAATTTTTGGAGTTACCTTTACGTACCTTTTCAGACTCTCTAAAAATGAAAAGGACCGAGTTATCTTTGTCGTTAGACTCGTTAAAAAGATTAATAGCGACAAACTTGTCTTTAGATGAGAACGAGTTTCACTATCGCTAGGCTCGTTAAAACATAGCGATGGGTTTGCCCGAAGGGCAAATTATAGAACAAGCATATGTTATCCTCCTCAAGCTTGACAAAAATAAAGAGGTATTGGTCAGCGATGACTGGGGAAAAAATTGGGAAGAAAACTCAAAGAATCTTTATTGGTAGCAAGTCGCTCTTGAACATGACACTTCCACTCCGTGTCCGAATCGGGTTGGGTTGTTTCATTCACCGGTCACATCACCATGGTCACGCCATACCATCCACATTTGGGGTAAATGCTACCAATCCATCACATAAGTGTTGCCGACATGTTCAAGAGAAGTCATCCAGAGAAGTCACCTGTGTCCCATCCACTACCATACATTATACTTCATTCTTTCATGACCGCCATCCTAAACCATATATCATCAGATCATTTTCACCTCCATCAAAATCATTTGCTCCGTTCCGTGTCATTGATGTGGGATTCATTAAGGCCCTCCTTTGACGGATCACTTCTTGTCGACATGAGCTCATTATCCAAGAAGTTGATCTAGGAACACCCCATTCAGTACTTTGAAGCTTGCATGCCTCAATGGCAAGTTTCTCACTTCCGGCGACAGGTATACATCAATGACCTTCGACCGAAAGATTTTGCGTGGTGTTCGATGCCAAGTCCTTTATTCACACCACGTGAATTGTACTGCAGTACCTTGAGGGTCATCATCATTATCGGTGATTCCTCTCGCGCTTGTTAACAGTTTACATCATTGACTGGTAATCAAGCGATGTATTTCCATGTTCGACTTCAAAACATTTCTCACATGGATCGACTTGTACTTCGAGTGAAGATCGGACAAGATTGAAGACCCCGGATCTAGTTTCATCCATCCGGGCTGCGATATATATTCAGGAAAATAAAGACATTGAAATGTACAACATTGCAGCACAGATAATCATCCTACCAAAAGGATGATGGCTCTATCAGAATCATCAGTCTACCATCAGACGATTGTCTG
Source organism: Pinus tabuliformis (assembly GCA_031772625.1). Classification (NCBI taxonomy): domain Eukaryota; kingdom Viridiplantae; phylum Streptophyta; class Pinopsida; order Pinales; family Pinaceae; genus Pinus; species Pinus tabuliformis. Next base: position 1,012,149,505 of record CM062816.1, on the reverse strand, counting down.
TCCTATGTACATGAAAATGAATTTATAAAGCTAAGCATGGGAATGCCCGCCTCAGCTAGATCATGAAAACAGTATGAAGATAATGTATTGTATTGTATCTTATTACAGGTCTCCTCCCAGCATAGAAAGAACTTCGGATCCTCCTAATAAAGCATTTCACCCAATAAACGGCCTCATACTTTAGGGGGAAACTGTTATAGACATTTTTGTGCCTTACAGCTATAAGCATGAAATGTCCATAAACCAAGGGATCCTAAGTCCCTAAAAGTGTTGTTCCGAACCCTAAAGGAACAAGGTCAACAAATTACAGCTTCTCCCAGAAGTTCTCCACCAGAAAATGCTCAGAATCAGTCAAATCAGGATCATTTCAGCTGCTCCACTGGTTGGCTGTGTTGCATAGCACCCAAATACACTAGCTAGGTGCGTTGCAACGCACCTAAATGCACTACCAAGGTGCGTTGAGCGGGAAATGACAAATGGCAGTGCCATTCCGCGAGGTGGAAAGACAATGGAAGCTTCCAGAATCTTCTCCAATGACACTTGCCTCACTGAATTCGACCAAGGATGAGTAAGAGGCTCTCAGTCTCCAAGTGGAAGCAAGAACTGACAGAGAGAAGACACTAGTCAAATCATAAGCTGACTCATCCTCCTTGCATACATCTATATATGGATCCCTCATCCCAGAGATCCAGAGGCTGGAATTTTGTACATTGCAAAGAATTGTTGTTGGTTTTGAGATAGATATCAGAGTATTGGGTGATTTATGCTTTGTTGGAGGTGAAGAGGGGCTTCTTTGCTAGGAGGTTGATGCTGGATCAGGAATCATCGGTTGTAACTCCTCCTGGATCTTCTTATTATATCAATAAAACTATTTGAGTTTCTCCTACATGCTTGTGTATCATTGATGCTTGTTACATTTGTATGTTTAGCTTAAATCTGATCCTAAGCTTTTTATGAATATAAACCCATGTCTTTGTATAGTTTCCTTCTTCTGTGATTTTGCAGGTACTTGGTGAAGCTGGGCAAGTAAGGGAGCAGGTAGCTGGAAGCTGTCAAAGAGGAGAGAGATTGGATCAAAGGACTAGCGCAAGACACAGGTTAGTTCATCCTATTTCTCTTTGTTTATAGTTCATAAAGAAGAATACAAAAGTAGTTTTCTCTGTTTGTTTCTAAGGTCACTGTCACACCTTAGTGGGATAGGGTCGTTCTGAATAGACACTTTTCCAAGCAGTCGAGGAAAGGATACTCATAGAAGCCCCCTCATCTATGATGGTACCAGCCATAACCATTCTATATATTTGAACGATAATTCAGAATGGTACACTTGCTGGTAAACGGGGTCTGCCTAGTTGATTCCAGTCGAAGGAAACAACTAGGTTGCTTGGAGGTGGGACCGAGTAGACGGCCGGGTATGTCTCTGACGAACTTCCTTCCTGCGGTAAAGGAATGGGTAGATTACCCCCATGTTCGTCGGAGTCTGTGTTGATGAAGAGAATTTGGACGGTGTCATCCTTGTTCTCTTCAGTGATTGTATCATCCGAAGATAAAACCTCCGAAGGCAAGACCGGGTCAAATGCCGCCTCGACCTTTTGACACTCTTCTGGTATGGATTCAGTTGGTTTATCTTCAATGATAGGCGCTTCAGCCGACCACCTGAGCGGGCCAGCTGGATTCTCAACTAGTGACGGACTCGGCAAGCATTTTTTATATCCAGGAGGAAGTCGTAACGGTGAAACCGGACGATCATCCAAAACTCTTTTAGCTTCGTCTAAGAAGGGACAATGGTGGAGGGCATGATTTCCTTCGCACAGTTTACAAGGAAATCTGGCTTTCCATTTTTGTCCTAGGGCTTCACTTTCACTAGTTGACGGTGTGCTTTCAACATGATCACCAGAGGTTGATGACACCGGATTGTGCAAATGAGGAGACCAGTCCCTTAGTATCCGAGGGATGCAAGGACAATCTCTATGAAAGTGGTCTCCTTTGCAAATGACACATGGCGATTTAGGCCTGGTTGGTGCAGTGTGTGGATTTTCGTTAGACGACACTCATTTTCCCCCATTCGCCTTTGGCTCCTTCTTCTTCTTCTCTTTCTTCTTCTTTTCCTTCTTCTCCTTAGGAACATGGCTTTTGGCTTTGCCAGCCCCATCAAGCGAAGAGGAAGGAGGAGAGGAAGAATTAGAGGAAGTAGAAGGTTGGTGGGCAACTCTGGACTCGTCTAATTGTTGATTCGATTGTTCAGGAATAGTGGTGTTCTGAACGACATTGGTTGAGAAGAGCCATACTGGCAAGCCTATTGTCAGTCCTGGAAGTGACAATGTGGCCATATGGGGTGCACCAACATCTCCCCAAGAGGAGAAGGGACTAGGATTTCAGAACGACCCTATCCCACTAAGGTGTGACAGTGACCTTAGAAACAAACAGAGAAAACTACTTTTGTATTCTTCTTTATGAACTATAAACAAAGAGAAATAGGATGAACTAACCTGTGTCTTGCGCTAGTCCTTTGATCCAATCTCTCTCCTCTTTGACAGCTTCCAGCTACCTGCTCCCTTACTTGCCCAGCTTCACCAAGTACCTGCAAGATCACAGAAGAAGGAAACTATACAAAGACATGGGTTTATATTCATAAAAAGCTTAGGATCAGATTTAAGCTAAACATACAAATGTAACAAGCATCAATGATACACAAGCATGTAGGAGAAACTCAAATAGTTTTATTGATATAATAAGAAAATCCAGGAGGAGTTACAACCGATGATTCCTGATCCAGCATCAACCTCCCAGCAAAGAAGCCCCTCTTCACCTCCAACAAAGCATAAATCACCCAATACTCTGATATCTATCTCAAAACCAACAGCAATTCTTTGCAATGTACAAAATTCCAGCCTCTGGATCTCTGGGATGAGGGATCCATATATAGATGTATGCAAGGAGGATGAGTCAACTTATGAGTTGACTAGTGTCTTCTCTCTGTCAGTTCTTGCTTCCACTTGGAGACTGAGAGCCTCTTACTCATCCTTGGTCGAATTCAGTGAGGCAAGTGTCATTGGAGAAGATTCTGGAAGCTTCCGTTGTCTTTCCACCTCGCGGAATGGCACTGCCATTTGTCATTTCCCGCTCAACGCACCCTGGTAGTGCATTTAGGTGCGTTGCAATGCACCTAGCTAGTGTATTTGGGTGCTATGCAATGCATCTAGCCAGTGGAGCAACTGAAATGATCCTGATTTGACTGATTCTGAGCATTTTCTGGTGGAGAACTTCTGGGAGAAGCTGTATTTTGTTGACCTTGTTCCTTTAGGGGTCGGAACAACACTTTTAGGGACTTAGGATCCCTTAGTTTATGGACATTTCATGCTTATACTGTAAGGCACAAAAATGTCTATAACAAGCACCACTTCATCCTCTACCAAAATATCATGAAATATGGCTTCCCAAATTCAATCCTGATGATGGTTTACCTGCTGAAGAGAACCTTCATAATTATATGTTAGCTATCAATCTTAATGAGGTAGTTGAAGAAGACATTGTTGTTATATTATTCCCGTACACTCTTACAGGATCAGCAGGGTCTTGGTACTTTTCATTACCAGCCAATTCTATTACTAGTTGGGATATTTTTGAAGAACTAATTTTTACTAAATTTGGTGATGATCGCTCAACCACATCTCTTATCAATGACCTTTCCAATTTAAAAATGAATTCAGGGGAAAAGATAAAAGATTTCAATTCTAGATTTAAAAAATTGTTAAATAAAATCCCAGCCACTTCTAGACTTAGTGTCGATGTACAAATTGAATGGTATATTTCATCTCTTCCTTCTAACATGGCAATTTTGGTAGATAGAGCTAATAAAAATACCTTGGTAGAAAACATGAAAGAAGTTGTGTCTATAGAGAAGCGGATAAATGCACTAGAAAATAAAAAGGATTAGGAAGACAAAAAATTTAAAAGAGTTACATGTAAGGATGAAGCTAAAAAAAAGCACCTAAAGATCCCTTTGATCTTGAGGGCTTGCAACAAGTCCTTAAAACTTTGTCTAACAAGATGGTAGAAATCAAAAAACAAGTAGTTGAATCTTCTTCCAAAAAACATTTTAGAACATTCAGAAGAAATCAACCACCTAATCCACAACCTCCAAACACAATCTTTAATGAAGAAATTAATGATGAATATGAGGAAGCAACATTTTCTGCTAATGAATTCCAAGATGAAAAAATAGCTGAGTTAAATGGAATGTGGGATTTTATTCTTCCTATTTCTAATAGTGAAAATGAATATCAAGCATTACCTGTTAGCACAAGAAGTAAAGGTCCAATTGATCCTATACAACCAATTCAAAAACATAAACCGTCAACTTCCAGTGCTAAAGATAAAGTTGTTGCTAAAAAATCCACTTCCACTTGCCCCCAAGTAATTCCGTCTTCATCCAATTCTCCATATTCACCCAGAACCTTAGTAGTTTCAGATACTATTGAGTACAATATAGTTGAGGATATGAAGAAAATAAAAGCAAACATTTCCATTCATGAACTCACTAAACTCAAACAACAATAGAATTTTGTACTGAAAGAATTAAACACGGTACCTGCTTCTCCTCTTCCTGCTAATGTGGTATCCAAAGATTCTAACGGAATGGGTAAACCTCTTGGTCATTCATTATTTGATTCCTCTGATGCTATTCTGATAGGTGACAAGTCTAATTCACATGCCCCACCTTTTCTTTTTACTTTTGAAATATTTAATAAAAATGTACATAATTGTTGAAATATGGCAACAAGAATATTCCAATTTAATGTGTCCTTGAATTAAATTGTGAATTAAAATCGTATTTAGTCTTAACAACTGCTTGGAAATAATTAATTAATTTATTTTAAATTAATTAGTTGGAGAAATTCAAGTTAGAAGTCTTTCTGAAGTCATGCAATAGTTATCCCTTAAATTAAGGAGATAAGATTGAGTTATATTTGAGTTGTAATTAGTTAACTCAGTTTACTGAGTTAAGTCCAGTTAAATTAGTTCCAAACTGTTTGAGGAACTAATAGTGAGTTAACAGTCAGTTGATGCATTAATGCACTCAACTAGTGCTACTCCAGTTAACTGAAGATTCCCTCATCAGAAACTCATGCATGTCTATTCTGAGAAAGACCTAGTTGAGATTAATGTTCAAGGACAGTGTACTATTAGTTGCATGTGTTTTCTCATGGAGAAAACTCATGCATGCAATCAAGGATTCATCCTTGAGGATTGCGCAATTTTGAAGGATTGGTTTTCCACTTGGTAATAGGCTAATCATCCACAAGGAACAGTGCAAGGAAATAGGAGCTTGGAGGGTAGAGAGGAAGGCTGGAGAGAAGCCAAGATTTCCTATGAGCATCTGTGAGGATTGTACTAAGAGCTGGCTAGCTATGAGAGCTAAGGCTTTGTATAATTCCCATGTATTTCCACATGTATGATAATACAATAGGGTGGGGTTTTTAGCTGAGGCTTTCCCCAAAGTATTTTCATGTGTATTGTTCCATTGATTCTTCTTCTTCTAGTTATATTGTTCAGCTTGATCTTTAAGCTTCCGCAAATTGATAGTAGAAGTAGGCTATAGTATTTTGCTTTGATTTATATTGCATTATCGGGTTAACCTATCACAGATTTTCTACATTGCGTCAGAGTTGTGAACAATATACTAAGAAGATAATTTGAAATTTGAAGTTCGGGGTTGCAGGTGCAAATCGAATTCATATCATACTTCAAGGTTGGCCAATGGCATTCTATGGCTTGAGACTCGAGTATGCCTTGGAAGGTAGCTTGAATTACATAGCATGGAAAGATAGAATGGAGGATGTATTAGAAGACAATGGCTTGAAGTAATTCATTGATTAAGAGATCCCAGAGCCAGCTTCAACTAATGCACAAGAGTTGGCTGAGTGGAAGAAGTGTGTGGCGAAGGCGAGACAGATCATCCTTGAGGGAGTTTGAGACCATATTGTCTCAAGTCTCCATGGGAAGGATACTCCATTTTTAATGTGGAAGACATTGAAGGACCTCTACCAGAACAGTAGCGACCAGAGGAAATTGGCGCTCAAGGATAAGCTTCGAAGAATCAAGATGGAGAAGGGAGATATTATTTCCACATATCTTAACAAGCTCACCACCTACAAAGATGAGCTTGGCAGTGTGGGAATAACTACTATCGATGATGATATGGTGAGCCTCACTCTCCTTGGCCTTCCAAAGAGTTGGAATAGTGACCAGGACTCTGTGAATGGAAGGGAGAAACTACCGGATTGGGAACGACTGTGGTCGGATCTTATGCAAGAGGAGATCAGGAGGAGCACACAAGATGGTTCTTCATCCAGGAATGATGATGAAAAATATCCGGCCTTATCAAGTAAGGCAAGGAAAGGGAAGGGGAAGGCTTCCCATTCCAAATCGAATTCTTCTCATGGAGGGAAGAAGGGTGACATGTCTAAAGTGAGATGCTTTAATTGTCACGAGATGGGAAATTATGCAACTAAATGCCCATCGAAGAAGTCCAAGAAGGGATCCTCAGAAGGATTGGAAGTTGAGTCATTAGCCTCTCAGTTCGAAATGGACTTCACCCTCATCGCATGCATGGTGTCATCGATGATGGGTTGTGTCTGGTATATTGACAGTGGAGCCTCATTCCACATGACCGGTGATAAAAATTCATTCAGTGCCTTGGAGGAGAAAGACCTCAAGATGCGCATAGAGATGGGTGATGACAAAAGGTATAGTGTTTCAGGAGTAGGAGCGGTTGCTTTTCAGAGGGAGCATGGAGCTCATCTCACCTTGACAGATGTGATGTATGTGCCTGGACTAAAGAAGAAATTTCTATCGGTCACGATGTTGGAGGAAAAAGGCTACGATGTTGTCTTCAGTAAAGGAAAGGCATTCCTAAGACACATAGCCACGAGTCAGATCAAGAGGATAAGGATTCGGGTGAAGAACCTCTATAAACTAGAGGTAGATGATTGTGCAACATTGAGTACGAAAGCATAATGGTGCAAAGCCAAGACATTGGCGAGTTGTGGCATAGGCGGTTGGGCCATTTGCATCATGGGGCTTTGAAGATAATGCATCAGATATCTATAGGACTTCCCAAAGGTAAACTTGAGCAAGTTGACACATGCAAGGGTTGTGTTATCACTTAAGAATTCTAATGCCAAAATGTCTCACATTAGTTTGATGGTAAAGGTCAGTGCTAGTCTAAGTTTGATTTTTGTTTGCCTTAGAGTCTGAGTCTTAGGAACCTTAAGTCAACTATGCATTCTCACCGGTCATTCTCATTCATTACCAGTCTCATAACCATGTGTCAGTTTTTTCAAAGGTTACCATGTGCCACAAAACTCTTTAGGTGATTTCGTAGCGCATGTAATCATTTTGAAGTGTTTTCGCAGCGCATAAATCCTTTTTAGCAATTTCGCAGTGCAACATGTTTTAGGTGATTTCGCAGCGCGACATGTTTTAGGTGATTTCATAGCGCATAATTCAAAATTTACACTGACTGCACTACGAAATCGGAGATTCGTGCATTCCGCAGCGAATCTTTCCTAACTGTCAAATCTGTCAAGTTAAGTTATGGTTGCGTCATTCATTGTCAGTTTATGCACTCCACATATCATGTCCAACCGCTTATCTCCATTATTATAGCCACTAGGTACATTGGTACACACAGATTGCAAGTTCCAAGAAAAGCCAAGTATTCATAGTCTTAATGATGATTGTATTCGTTGCATGAGGAACAAATATGCAAGTTTTCAATTTGAATACATTGTTATCAAGCGAGGAAGCGATTCAAGCAAGGCAGAGACTGAAGTTTGAGCAGCGACAGTGTTTCAAACCTTCATGGAGGGATCGGCAGAAAGAAAAGACCACAGATCAGGCAAATGTTTAAGAAACGAACCTGAAGGTTTAGACATAACCTTGAAGAACAGAGAAGTCAAGCATGCATTTAAACAAGCTGGATGTTGGAATTTTTGCAAGAAACTCCAGGAGGTCATGCACAGGTCACCAAGGAATTTGCCCTAAATTTCATAGGACTAAACTCAAATGTTGGTATGCTGGAATTGCAGGTCTCACCAGACATAATATCCATAGTTACGGAGATTCCAAGGGGGCAAGAAAGTTTGTTTAAGAATTTCAAATTTGATATGACCCCATGCAAAGAATTTCTGAAACAGGAGTTCATTAACTCAGATTTAAACAAGTCTGTTCCTAGAAGTTATGTCAAAGAGTCATATGCCAATTTGCTTACCTGTATACAGAAGTACCTTACCTATGAAGGGAGATATAATAAGGTGTATTCATATCATTTTAAACTTTTGTTGCATTTCACAGGAAAGACATCTATTGATCTACCTTTTTACTTATTCCGCAGCTTAAGAAAAATGTGTGACAAGGTGCAGCTAAGGAAGGAAGCTTGTGAGACTTCATTGTTCCACCATGGCTTGGTTAATTTGATTGTTTTGCATGAACTCCAGAGGGTAGGTAGGGACTGGCACACATTCATATTCATGTCTGGTTTCAAGAACAAGACTGGTCTCAGCCCTCAAGCTACAAAAGATCTTCCAACAACAACTGGTCATCAGGCAGAAACAAGATCCAGGAGGTTTTCAAAGTTAAAGGCAAGGAAGCAAGTAAGAGAATCCACCAGGCCACTGACTATCCAGGATACACCCCAGCAGTCCCTTAAAGAGAAAGCTCAGGTCAAAGAAGCTGCACATGAATCAAGCACAGGTGAAGGAGTTCAAAGAAGAAGGACTAGGAGCCAGGTAGCTAAAGAAAAAGGCAAATCAAGGATTATTGAAGAAAGCCCTGTTTCAAAGGGAGATTTAAATGACTTATTGCAAGCCATTGACATTGAAGAATCTCCACTAGTTCAAGCAGATTTGATAGAGTCAGGAAAAGACAAGGCTAAGAGAGTCAAAGCCTCGAAAAAACTCAAGTTTGATGATCAGGTTGATCAATTTGTCTTTAAGCCCAGGAGACCCATAACGAGGAAGTTTAAACAAATATAGGAGGTACTGCTAAGAGTGGATGAAACAGGGGAGGTGACACAGCCTCATGAAAGAAAGGATAAAGGCAAAGCAGTTACCATTCAAGAAGAAGATAGTGTGGAAGACTTGAAAAGGAGATTAGAATTGACCAAGTTTGAAATCGCTAGACTGAAGAAAGCTGCCAGGAAATTTGCAGTTAAGGAGGCTTATTTTCACCAAATGCAAGCTCGGTGGGAGGACCAAACATTTCAAATACCCGAGGTGGTTGATTTTAATGTTCAATTTCGTAGATGGACTTTTCCTGCAATAAAGGAAGCTCAATTTATCAGAAAGGTCAATACAAACCTCAGATCTGGGATCAAAGTCATGAAGAAACAAATTGAAGACTTAAAGATACAGTTAAGCCAGCAGAAAGAATTTCCTTAAAGAAATCCCATTTCAAGTAAGGTTATGTTTCAAATTTTGATGGTTTTGCTTGGTATAATCTTTCTTGAAGAATCATACTTTCCATTCAGTTTTGAAAGGCCTTGGAGCATGTTATCACAAAATCGTGTACTAAGGGCTGCTACTTAGCAAGATCTCATGAAACTACTTCAAACCAGGCTTTAGACTAAGGCTTAGCCTCCTTAGTCAGAGAGGGCTCTCTCACAGATTTTTGATAGGAATCAATAACTAGAAAAGATGGCTAACTCTTCAAACAGTACATGAAAATAAGCTGGTTGGAACAACAAAATAACACTTCTTCCATTGGGCTCATGGAGTCAAACACTTCTGCAGTAAACTAATAACTACTCAATCATGGAAGCCAAGGCATATAATGTTTAAACACTCAGAACATTTCTCAAAAAGAACCTCAACTCATAAATATACACAGGAAGTCTGAGCACTAGGTGAATTCAGAGTGATTGCATATTTAGTGAGCTGTAAAACATAAAGGATAATGACAAAATCACATATATTCTGAGCATTGAACACAAGATGAATCTTGGGAAGAAAAAGTAATCTTTCTATTACTGTCAAAAGTCTTTTACATAAGCTGATATAAGAACTCTGTTTTTTTCATAAATCTCCAACCCCACTTACATCAGAGTTTTCACTATATATAGGAAAACCAAAACTAAAACTACCTTGAGTCTCCTCCTCAAGCATGAGGGGAGAGCTCGATGGTCTATCATTAACTAACCTTATCTATTTTTAAACAAACTTATTAAATACATAAGGTATTGTGCTGTAAATGCATAGAGTCCTAATTACATTGAAAGTCCAACTCTATCTCCTCGTATGCATGATTCTTCTTGGATCCTTGACAGCTGTACATTTTCTGTTGTGGCTGAGATATGTTGGAGGAACATTCACTGAACGAGCTGGTCTCGGGTGCTAGCTGTGCAGATGGCTCATTAATTAGTAAAGATGAGTACCCTATCTTCACGGTCCCTGTCTTCCATTCTTCTTCACTTATTTAAAGACCACGCTCCAAGCTCTTTAATCCTTCAATAACAACGCATAACACCATATGCCTCATGATCTAGATGCCTTGTGGACTGAACAGGTGTACAAACCAAAAATCTCGGTAACCCTACCAGAACCCTAGTAATTCGGTCATAAAGTGCCTTTAAGAAAACTTTAGCAAAAAGCAAAATATTTCACTTTTTCTTCAAAACTTACACCTGTCACTGTTTGAATTGCTATGATAGCCTTGTATGATCTCCCTCCTGTCCTCGAGGCATTCCTTTCAAAATTCGCTGACCTCATCATCAAATTCATTGTTTTCTTATAAAACAGCATCTACAAAACTACTGTTTTTGTCAAAACAAAACATATTTATCTTGAAGCGCTTTCTGCTTAAACTCATGATTTCTTCAGACATTTTATACAGGTGTTGGGGACCTAAATAATTTCAAAATGATGGAAGTTGAACCAAAATTTATCAAAACTTGAAAAGCACCTTTCCTCTTAAGTCAGTGAGCTAGTTTACCTAGCTTCTTCTTCAAACTGCTAACCTCTTTCTTCAAAGCCTTATTTTCTGATCTCAGGCTCATGTTCAGCTTTCTTATGAGTTTTGCTTGCTTAAGTGCTGGTACCATCCATGAAAATACATCAGACCTTGAGTCAGCTTTCCCCAGTAGACTTGTGCTGCCTTTTAATACAGCCCTTCTATAACTAGCATATCTCACTGCACGTTCTCTAGAAAAACTCTTTATCTGAGCCACTTTTTCCTGGGTTGTTCCTGCCTGGTTCTTGATAGCTATGACATTTCCCCCTTGGCTAATAATAACATTTTTACTCTTATCTTTACTCTTGGCTGCATGCACTGTTTTAGTCAAAACTTCAAGAAACTCTGTACTAGGCATTTTTACAGCTGCCTCCTCTTTATGCACTTTCTCGGCCTCTTTCATTTGTCTTCTTGTAATTGGCCTCCGTGGCTTGAACACATATTCTTCACTAGGCTCCTCAAACCGTAACCTTTTCGAAGCCTTTGATTTCTTCATGCTCTCTGGTGAGGATTGGGTTAAGTCAATGTGCATTGGTTGCACTGGCTGGTCCTGCTCAAACTCCATTGGCTCAATCTGCACTGATTGATCTTGTTCAAGTTCAATTGCTTCAAGTAAATCAGTTAAACTAGCTTTTGACATAGGACTTTCTTCAACAGCAATTGACTTACCCTTCTCCTTGCTTAACTGACCTCTGGTTTTTACTCTTGATACCTTTTCAACTTCACTTGATGCAGGTGCATCCTTCTTCTGTTTGACCTTCTCTTTTGATGATGATTGAGGTGTCTCCTTGATCACCAAAGGCTTCACTGGTTTCTTCAACTTGGTTTTGGACTTCTTCTGATCTTTCACCTCCTTTCTGAGCTCAGCAAGAGTAGGTTCTTCAATTGCTTTTTCTCTTTCCCTAACAAGCAATGGAGTAAGGCCTGTCTTGCTCTGAAAGCCAGCCATAAAAATAAAGGAGTCCCAATCTTTACCAATCTTCTGCAAACCATCTAACACTAACAACTTCACCAAACCATGATGAAACAGTGATGTTTCACAGTCATCTTTTTTCAGCTGAATTTTATCACACATTTTACTTAGGCTTCTGAACAAGTAGAAAGGGATATCTATTGATGCTTTCCCTGTGAAATGTAACAAAAGTTTAAAATGATATGAATAAACTTTGTTATACCTCCCTTCGCATGTTAAATATTTTTGAATGCATGTGAGGAGCAGGGCAAAATGTTCCTTCACGTAACTCCTTGGCACAGCTTTTGTGAGATCCTCATTTACATAAGGCTCCTTCAAAAATTCCTTACAGGGGCTCATGTCGAATTTAAAATTTTTGAACCATTCATGTCCACCTCTAGGAATCTCAGTCACATTAGAAATGGCTTCTGGGGATACAGGGAATTCTAGCAATGACACCTTAGAGTTTAAACCAGTAAAATTCAATGCAAAAGCTTTTGTTACCTCTGCGTGCCCTCCTTGCAACTTCTCGCAAAACCTCCAGCAACCAGCACTTTTAAAAGCTCTTGCTACACCTTCATCCTTTAACGTAATATCAAGCCCCTCCGGTTCTGTTCTTTGGCACCTACCGGATCGATGTTCCCTTTTCTCCATTTTACTTTGAAAACTTTCGGACAGAGAACTAACAGCAGCTTCAACTCAGAATGCAACTTCAAACTTTGGAATGTAGGCTCGCTTGCAATCAGGTCCTTTTAAATGAAAACTCGGGCTCCCTTTGCGCTTCAACAGTCTTGTCATACAAGCAAGTCAGTTTACGCACTAATAACAAATATCATGACACTACCATACATCATAAAATCACTTTGAATGATGTTTATGTGCGTGGTTCTGAACCTCATGGCGGAATGATGACCCATAATGACCTGGAGAGGACATCAACTGAAAATATATGGACGGACCTAATGACTCATCCCCCCAGACTTGACATTTCAAGAAAACGCGCTGCAAAATCCCCGAATCCCCGATTTAGTAGCGCAGACAGTTAAAAATTAACGAAATGTGCTACGAAATGGCTGATTATTGACACGCTACGAAAAGGCGGAAACATTATTGCGCTGCCAAATTGGCCAATCAGACTGCGCTGCGAAACTGCGCAAAGGACCAATGACGCAAACAAGACAAGACATGCCTTAAACAATTATGATGGAGGATGATAAACGGTTTTTGAAAATGACTCACATCAATACCTTTTTAAAACATGATCCCTAAGTAACACACATAGGAACATAACCACTAGACAACTCTTTTTTGACTATGAAATTTTTTGGACAACATTACATACATTGACTGCAATTTACATTGACTGCAATTCTAAGTGATAACAGAGCAGTTGAAAGGGATGTTTAAATATCAAGAGGCTTAAAATAGCAAAATTTTGGTTAAAACTGTGTTTTTTGGAATAACACAGCAGTTTCGTAGCACGCTACAAAACTGCTGAAGATGATGACTAATGCACAGCAGTTTCGTAGCGCGTTATGAAATTGCTGAAGCTGCACAATCTAATCTCAGTCAACTGATTTTGAAATACAAGTGGAAATTTTTTGAAAAGGGAATATCTTCAAGGGATCATATACAGGCATCAACTTTCAACAAGGTCAAGACAGGTGGAGGAAACATGTATTCGAATCCAACTCTAAACTTTTTGTCATAAAGTGATCTTATTTACTACAGTCCAAGATATGTCAGACAGCTTGGAGGAGCTTTTGTCTTCACACAAGGAAAAGGTTGACAGCACATCAAGGACGTGGCATTCTTATATGTTTTGTATAATCAAAGATGAAGGGCATAGTTCATTGGATTCGAACATCTTTGAGGAAAACCAAAGGCCGATAAACAGGGACAGTTTTCTATTTTTCAGGGGCAATGGAGAAAGTGTAACATTAAAGACCAGTATGGAGCTTTGAACATCCACCACAGCCAAACTAAAAAAGGACCACATGTCAAAGAACGAGAATGATTGTAATTAAGGCTATTATTAGCATAATATGGAGTTAGACTCCTATTTGATTTAGATCTCTAGAAAGTCTAGTAGCAGTTTGTTATATTTAATAGGCAGTTAAAAGTTGAATAGGTGTCATTAGAAGTAGATTTCGAGTTCCCCTCATGCTTGAGGAGGAATCTCAGTCAGGTAGAAGAGCTCTATATATAGGGGAAAGGGAAATGTAATAAGGGTTGGAAATTTATAGAAAAAAGCTCTGATATTTGGCCTATGTAAAGACTCTATTTTTCTGGTAATACAGTACTGGCTTATGCTTCTCAAGAATCATATAGAGTTCAATATATGAGTTTCTTTGTTGTCTTTTCATGTTATCTACAGTGTTATGAGTATTTGATAACTTATAAATCACTTGCAGTGTTCTAATTTCCTTCATATACTCGTTGACTATCTTCTTTGTGTTTGGTGTGCTCTACCTATATTGAAATCTGAATGCCTTGACTTTTATGCAAAGCCAATCCTACTGTTAATACTAGATCACATATGACTCCATAAGCCCAATGGATACTTGTTAATTTTGTTTCCACCATTTTCATTTTTATTTGTTTCACAAAGAGTTAGCCATCTTGATCATAATCAAAAACCTTTAATCCTTTGAGAGAGCCCTCTCAAGCTAAGGAGGCTAAGCCTTAGCCAAAAGATTGGTTTGAAACAGTTACTTGAAGTCTTCCTGGTTTGCAGCCTTCCAGGGCCTGATTTTGAGATAACAGGTTGTACCTTGGGAAAGTACACCAAGTCTTCCTTTCATGATCGAGACGGTCGAGCAGAGGCCATCTTAGAGCGAGTTCGTACTGATTTGTGTGGACCATTCTCGACAGCATCCACAGTGAAGCAAAGGTATTATGTGATTTTCATTGATGACTATTCTCGTAAATGTTGGATTTATTTCATGTAGAAGAAGAACCAAACTTTCACAAAGTTTTGTGAGTTCAAATCTTTGGTCGAGAAAGAGTCAGGGAAGAAGATCAAGGCCTTGAGAAGCAACAACGATGGAGAATATGTCTCTCAAGAGTTTAAGGACTTCTATGCAGCGCAAGGAATTAAACAAGAGTTGACAACACCTCATAACCCATAGCAGAATGTGGTGGCTGAGAGGAAGAATAGAACTATTGTAGGGGTAGCACGGGCAATGCTTCACAACCAAGGCCTACCACTTCACTTGTGGGTTGAGGCATGCAACACAACGGTCTATTTGCAGAATAGAAGCCCGCATCGCATATTTGGGATGAAGACACCAAAGGAAGCTTGCTCCAGTAAGAGACCAGATGTGGGTCACTTCAGGATCTTTGGCTCATCAGTATATTTCCATGTGACAAAGGATGCACAGAAGAAGCTTGAGCCGACAGCAGAGTTGGGGATATTTGTGGGGTACACTGATACACCTCACAACTATCAGGTGTACTTGCCTACCAGTCGGAGGACAGTGGTTCGTAGAGATCTCAAGTTTGATTTGCAGAAGGCCATGCAAGTTTCCCTTGAGAGGGAGTTCCAACTACAGGCTGTGGAGGAACTATTGGTTCCTAAGGAGGAGGAGCCTCAGACTGGTGTAGAGCAGCTGCATGCAGAGGTTCCAGGAGTGGAGACATCTACTCAAACAGAGTCTCCCAGAGATGGATGGAAGCACACAAGAGAAGCTGACAAATTGTTGGAGGATGCGAGAGAGAATGTGGGAGCACCATCTTCTCAACGCAGACAGAGGAGGTCACCTGAGAGGTACACTGGATACATGGCCCTTGCTGGGGAATGTGTTGAGACTGAGCCATCTTCCTTTGAGGAAGCAATGCAGCAGCTGATTTGGGTTGATGCTATGGTGGAGGAGTATGACTCCATAGCTCGTAATAGTGTTTGGGACGTGGTTCCAAGATTGGAGAACAAGTCAGTTGTGAGTTCCCATTGGATTTACAAGGTAAAGCAAGCTGATGATGGTAGTGTGGAGAAGCATAAGGCAAGATTTGTTGCCCGTGGCTTTTCACAGGTTGAGAGGATCATGTTGCTGCAGTATATTTCAACAAAGGAGCAAGATGCTGACATTTTAACAAAGGCATTGTCAAAGTGTAAATTTGAGTTCCATAGAGACAGGATCAGGGTGGCAGATAATCCCTTTCTTGTTGAGAGGGAGTGTTGAAATATGGCAACAAGAATACTCCAATTTAATTTGTCCTTGAATTAAATGGTGAATTAAAATCAAATTTAGTCTTAACAGCTACCTGGAAATAATTAATTATTTTATTTTAAATTAATTAGTTGGGGAAATTCAAGTTAGAAGTCTTTCTGAAGTCATGCAAGAGTTATCCCTTAAATTAAGGAGATAAGATTGAGTTATATTTGAGTTGTAATTAGTTAACTCAGTTTACTGAGTTAAGTCCAGTTAAATTAGTTCCAAACTGTCTGAGGAACTAATAGTGAGTTAACAGTCAGTTGATGCATTAATACACTCAACTAGTGCTACTCCAGTTAACTGAAGATTCCCTCATCAGAAAGTCATGCATGTCTATTCTGAGAAAGACCCAGTTGAGATTAATGTTCAAGGATAGTGTACTATCAGTTGCATGTGTTTTCTCATGGAGAAAAATCATGCATGCAATCAAGGATTCATCCTTGAGGATTGCACAGTTTTGAAGGATTGGTTTTCCACTTGGTAATAGGCTAATCATCCACAAGGAACAGCGCAAGGAAATAGGAGCTTGGAGGGCAAAGAGGAAGGCTGGAGAGAAGCCAAGATTACTTGTGAGCATCTGTGAGGATTGTACTGAAAGCTAGCTAGCTGTGAGAGCTAAGGCTTTGTATAATTCCTATGTATTTCCACCATGTATGATAATATAATAGTGTGGGGTTTTTAGCTGAGGCTTTCCCAGAGTATTTTCATGTGTATTGTGCCATTGATTCTTCTTCTTCTGGTTATATTATTCAGCTCGATATTTAAGCTTCCGCAAATTGATAGTAGAAGGAGGTTATAGTATTTCTCTTTGATTTATATTGCATTATCGGGTTAACCTATCACAAATTTTCTACAATAACTGCCTAGTAGATTCAAGGGCTTCTTCGAATATCATCCCGTATTCAGTTTGTTTGAAATTAAACATGTCACCCCAGAAACCTATAGTTCACATTATGCAACTCGATAGGACAAAAGCCAAAGTCATAGGAGAAATGAATTCAGTTCTTATTAGATTATCTTCGAATCCTGAAGTTTGTCAAGTAATTGATATACTGGTTGCTAATATCCCAGATTTCTACGGTTTAATTCTTAGTAGAGATTGATTAGAAAAGCTACATGGTTATTTCTCCACTGATTGGTCTCACTTATGGCTCCCATTTAATGGAAAGCCAAATCAAATTAGAATCAACCGAGAAAAACACATGAAACATTCAGTAACAGATTTTGAAGGTGAAAATGAGGCAGTAGAATTTAATAACAACATTCTTGGAAACTACTCTACTGAACCATTTTTTGAGAATTTTAAAGCACAAACAACACCATTTCTGAGTAATTCTATAACTTTTAAAATTGAAAATTTTTTATAGACAAACTTTTCCACATGTGTAAATATGTTAGAAAATCCATTAGTTAATTCTTTATTTTGGACATTGTATTTTGATGGGTCAAAATAAAGTGATGGTGCAGGAGCAAGTTGCATATTGATTAATCCTGAAGGTGTAAAGACAATACTGACTTGCAGATTGGAATTCAAATGCACAAATAATATTGTAGAATATGAGGCATTGGTCCAAGGTATGTACAAAGCAATTAGCCTTGACGTTAAATACCTTCAAGTTTTTTGGAGATTCATAAATTATAGTTAAACAAGTAAGAAACATGATCTAATGATCAAAATATCCATCAAAAACTAAGGAAAATTCATTCGAACTTAGAAAATAAAATCAAAACGGAATTGAATAAACTCCTTAAGGCTAAAATCATTTTTCCTGTTAGGCATTCAAGATCGGTTTCCAAATTGGTACATGTTAGGAAGAAAAACTGTGATATCTGCATTTGTATAGATTTTAGAAATCACAATAAGGCCAATCAAAAGGATAATTTCCTGCTACCCACTATGGAACAGATTTTACGATCAGTTGTTGGTTTCGAACTTATTTCTTTCCTTGATGGTTTCTCAAGATATAATCAAATCATGGTCCACCCACATGATAGGCTAAAGACTACTTTCAGAACAAAATGGGGAACTTATACCTACCAAAAAATTCCATTCGATTTTTATAAATGCAGGGGCCACTTTCCAACGAGCCATGGATATAGATTTCAAAGGTATGTTAAACAAAATGATTTTTGTTTATCTGGATGACATTACTGTTTATTCAAAGAACATAAATAATTATTTTCAAGACTTAAGACAAATTTTTGAATGCTATAGAAAATATGGGATTTCATTAAATCCAAAAAAGTCATTTTTCTCTCTTAGTGAAGGAAAACTTTTAGGATTCATTATGTCAAAAAATGGAATTTACATTGACCCTGATAGAATAAAAGAAATTTCAGAAAATTTTCTACCATATAACAAAAAAAGCATGCAATCATTTTTTGGACAGATCAATTTTGTCAAAAGGTTTGTCCCTGATTTCTCACAAATTATTTTTTCGTTACAACAAATGATTAAGAAAGACACAGTTTTTAAATGGGGTCATCATGAAAAGCAAGCATTCGATTTAATCAAATAGGAAATTATCAATGCTCCTTCTTTAAATACTCCGAATTTCTTTGTTCATTTCATGTTATATACCTTTGCCTCTTCAATGTCTTATGTCGCTATTTTGACACAAATTAATAATAAAAAAATTGAAGAACCCATATCTTTTTTCAATTCAAATTTTCAGGGTGCTGAATTGAATTATTCAGAGGTAGAAAAACATGCATTTGTTGTATATAAATCTGTAAACCATTTTAGACCATTTCTCTTAAAAACACACACGAAAGTAATAGTCTCATTCCCAGCAATGAGGCAATTACTAATGCAGAATGAATTAGGAGAAAAGAGAGCAACTTGGATAACATCTCTGCAGGAGTACGATATTGAAATTAAACCAGCCAAAATTATCACACAGGGGCTTCACTAGGGGAGAAATACCATAGCACGTGGGTTCATATTGGGGGATATTTATTGAGGAAAAAATGACATAATATATTGGGGGATATATAGGGGGTAAAGGGTTTTTATATTGGTAGGTATAAAAAATGGAGCTCAAAGTTAATGAAAAATTATAAAGGGGTATAAAAAATGTTAATGAAAAAATGGATACCTACAATATGTAGTGAAAGTAGGGGTTGTTTAAATTGGGAAGGTGTATTGGGTTTGTATTGGTAGGGAGTTAAATAATGTGATTTTTAGAGGTATTTTCCAATATGTAGTCAAATTAGGGGTATTGTTTAGTATGCCACGAATGCACATGATATGCCATAGGTTCATTGAGTGAGGCCCCCGTGAATTATCAGAGGGCAAAGTTTCTGCAAGCTTCTTACAGGAGAATCCTACATGATAGCCGAAGGGGAATGTTAGCTTTGCTATTCAAATGGATTAAAAATAGATTCAAAAAAGCTCTCAAAGGCTGCAAATATGCTTATAATCATGCCCAAAATCCATGTTTGCTGTTGAAATCCTCAAATGGTGCATAAAGGCCTTCCACCAATGGAAAAAATTGCAAGAGGGAAACCCTTTGGAGGGCAGAATTACACTATCGGGAGGAGAAAATACCCAAAGAACCATATAAAATTCAAAAGCGCAGGCTTATGAATCCGCATCAATCTCAGCTGTCGGATCTGGCCGATCAACGGTCCAGATCACGTCGGCATATAGCAGATCGGGGGATGGCAGTGGCAGCGGCAGCGATGTGGTATCGCCGATGGGCGATCGCCGATATCGCATCGGCGTGTCGCTATCGGCGTTTCAATGGAGCATGGCCTTTGCATATATGAGTGATCGCCGATGGGCCGGACCCGACGGCAGTATTAACCCCTTTTGATAAATACGCGGGTCCGCAAAAATATCGCTATTAGCAATGGAAGGGGGCGGGGCTTTAATCATATGCATGCCTCCGACCCGATGGGCCGGACCCGATATGTTTCCATAGCAGAATGGCATAATATTTGAGGTCCGCCAAAGCTATTTTTATTGATTTTGGGGCATTTTTACATGTATTTTCAAATACAATGAAACAGAGGATTGGCTGGTTAAGATATGCATTGCGACCCGAAAGGGCGGACCCGATAGAAAAGATATATGTGTGTGGGCCTTTGATATTTAAAAATGGCAAGGAGGGCGGTATTTCTCAGTGGCGCGAAGATGATTAAAGCAAGCATGCAGCAGTACAGCGCAGTAGGCAGCTGCCTTCAATTAACAGTATGGCCGAGGAGGAAGCAGGACACCACAGATCCAATCAAAGCATTCAATGGTTATGGGTTTCACCCATATTTTACTCCACTTGCCCAAGGAGGACCGTAGAGAGCCAGAGAGGGTCAAATCTATTTAAAACTCAAACAGATTTGCATCAGCAACCCATTTCTGAATGTAAATGTGGTTGGTGGCCATTTACGGGCTCCTCCACGCATTGTTTGGCAGAGATATTTTGTATTGTAACACTATATATACTCAGAACTCAAATGTAATCGGATTGGATGAGTGTTAGATGAAGAGAACCCTATTGTAAGGTTCAACTTCTGGAGACTGTAACTACTTTGTAACCTGCAGCGTCTGGTCTTCATTTCCAGCTAATACAAGCTTCTTTTGTTGTTTATTGCTCACTTTCCACTTCTCTTTCTTGTTCTAGGCTGTGCCTGTTTGCATTTGTTCTATTTCTGTGAATGTTTAGCATCAGAGGGGCTGTCATCCCACCTTTGTGTTAGGATTTAGCATGTATCATAGAACATGTGTGCAGGTTTCTGTTGTTTAATGCATAGAGAGCTGTCATTCTGTCTGTGCATTAGAAACTAGATTTACAGACCTCTTAACTGGTTGCAGTCGGCCATCACAGGGTCCTGTGCATCTACTGGTGTGGTCAGTCTTCTCCATTATCACCTTATCCTCAAACTGTGAGTAATAGGTGGTTAAAAACCTTGTAGTCTGGGGGTGTTCACCCATGTCTGGGGTCAATCATAGTAGAAGTGGTTATCTGGCTTGAATATGCAGCATTTGTTCCATTCATCCACCATTTATCCAACTATATTTGGTTGAATTTGTAATGTTCCCGAGCATCACCAATATGCAACCTAGGTGAGTTTCTTGGGGTGATAACATTAAATGGCGCCGTTGCCGGGGAGAGGAGATTGAAGCTCAGCTTCCCTGGGAGACGACATAGTTTCAAGCTTTGATGACAGACAAGGTTTGAACACAGTATTGGTTGTAATCTTCTGTCTGGCGACTCCATTGGTGGAAGACCATCCTTTGGTGACTCCACTTTGAAGTTCTGGCTCAGTTTGTGAGGCATACTAGAAGAAATCCGCAGAAGTCTCCAGCTGTTCCAGTGCCTGACCCTGAGAAGATTGTTAACCTGAAGAAAACATCGCAGAAAGGAGCATCAGGATCAGGTAAGCCCAAGAAATCTTATTTGTCTCTGCATGAGAAGTTTTTAGTTGAGGATACACAGTTTGAAGATTTAAAGCCTAGTATTGCTAATGAAGAAATACCTGCAGAGATTCATAAAGCTCTTTGCCCATTTAGTTCCCCTTTGAATCTCAGTCCAAAGAAAGCTTCCCATACAGTCCAAAACATCCCAATATCTCTACCATCCATTACATTATTTCCTACTGCTCCATCTGCTAGTGTTCTTCCACATATTCCAAACATGGCAAGACAGCAAGCACCTACTAGGATTGAGAGGATTGTTGCTGCTAGATATGGACATTTGGTATTGCCTGTACCTCTAAATCCTATGCCTGTGGGGGAATATCAAAAATATATGCCTAAGTTTACTGGAACAGAGGGAGTGACAGCAGAAGAACATCTTGAAGCCTTTTACAGTTATGCTGATAATTTAGATATTAGTGAGAATGATGTATGGATGAGAGTTTTTGTCCAAAGCCTTGATGGTGAGGCTAGGAAGTGGTTCAGAGAATTACCCCAAAGATCCATAATAGATATTGAAGCATTAGATGATGCATTTTTGAAGAAATGGGGAGATAAGAAGGACCTACTGTATTATCATACAGAGTTTGGAAACTTGAAAAGAGAAAAGGGTGAGTCTTTGCCTGACTTCAATAAAAGATTTAATAGAATGTATAGTAAAATACCAGCTGAGGTAAAGCCTACCCCCACTGCTGCTAAACTCACATATGCCAATGATTTTGACTCTGATTTCTGCTTATTGTTGAGAGAAAGACGATGTGCTACTCTGGGCGATATGCAAGAGGCAGCCTTGGAGGTCGAATCCAATATTTTGGCAGCACAGAAGTTAAAGAGTCAAGTTGATAGAAGAAAGCCAAGAGGTGAGGCTTCCTCTTCCCCTGCATCAACTTCAGAGCCTAAATTAGACAAAATGACTAAGATGATTGAGTCATTGGCTGCTGAAATTTCTAAGCTAAAAGTGGAGCAGACTTCAGGCAAAACAAGGCAGCAAAACACATTTGCTCCAAGAAATCCAAACCCATTTAGAAAAGCAAATGAGTAGCTACAAATTATGCAAAGGGGTGAAGAATCAAAAGAAGATCATAAAGTAAAAGCTCCCTTTCAGAATGCAGTCATGGAGGGGAAACAATTTGAAGAAGATGAGGATGAAATTCACTGCTTGGAGGATAAAGGCAGCGCTGCATTTCTAACATTGACCGAATATGAAGAGTCATTGCTGCAAGAGCAAAACAGTCAGAGGTGGGACAGTGGTGATGTTCTGCAATCTGGTGAGCAGTAGCAAAGATATAATCTAAGATCTAATGCAAAGAATGTCAAAGAAAATGTTCCACAAGAAGCAGTTGTTCAAACAATGCCACAGAATAGCAGGCAAAGAAGACCAGCAGCTGATCCTGTCACCCTCAAAGCTCCAGTTCAAGAGGTAAAAATTGCTGATAAAGTATTCTCTTCTTTTAGTTTTGAGTCAGAAATTCAGAAATTGAAAATATCCATACCTCTGGCTGAGTTGGTGAAGAGTGAATTATTTAGAAAACCCATCCTTGAGGCCCTTGAACTAGAGCCTAAACAAACCTCCATTGACTCTGTCAATTTGCAAGATGACAAGCCTGCTATTGTGTTTAGTCCCATGATTGAACCTGCTGATAATAGTTCTCCATATTTCTATGTTTCATTAACTATCCATGATAAAATCCTCCACAATTGCCTGCTAGACACAGGGGCCAGCCACAATCTAATGCCTAAAACTGTCATGGAAGAGTTAGGCCTTGATATCACTAGACCTTATCATGATTTGTTCTCTTTTGATTCAAGGAAGGTAAAATGCCTTGGATTAATTAAGGATCTGGCCATTACCTTAACCCAGCTGCCCATGAAAAGTATGATGATGGATATAGTGGTGGCTGATGTTCCTCCTAAGTTTGGTATGTTGTTGTCTAGAGGGTGGATTAAGAGGCTAGGAGGGACATTGCAGAATGATTTATCTTATGCAATTGTTCTAGTGTTTGGAGGAGAAAGCAGGAGGTTGTATAGAGAAGCACAGCTGGCATATATCATTAGTGATGAGAAGAATCCTACAAACCATCCCATATATGCAGTGGACACTGACTTTGGAGCTTGCATTCTCCAAATAGAAGAATCTCAGAAGGCTGCGTTGCAGATCAGGAAACCAACAGCTCAGGCTAAGCATGATACAGATGGTCAAATTTGGGAGATGTTCTTTGATGGAGCATGTACTAAGGAGACTGCAGGAGCAGGGGTGGTGCTAGTGTCTCCATAGCAAGAAACAGTTCAATTGTCTCTAAAGCTGATTTTTTAGGTGACAAACAACATAGCAGAATATGAAGCACTGTTGTTGGGCCTTCATGAAGCCAAAGATAAGGGAATAAAAAATCTGAAGGTGTTTGGAGATGCTGATCTGATAATTCAGCAAGTAAATAAAACATTCCAAGCAAAGCATCCAAGGCTGAGAGCTTATAGAGATGAGGTATGGAGAGTCAAAGAGTTCTTTGATTTTTTCTGCATTTCATACATTCCTAGAGCCCAAAATCAGCTTGTTGATTCCCTTGCTGTCTCTGCTAGTTTGTTCATCCCTCCATCGCCTCCCAAACTAGTTTATGAAGTACAGATGAAGTATAGACCCTCTGTGCCTGATAATGTCCACCATTGGAAGGTTTTTCATGATGATGATGAGTTAAATAGGTTCCTTCAAGTCATTGATGAGTTCTCTGAAATGCAAATTGACCAAAATAATGATGCTTTGTTAGAAGATCCCAAGTCCCAGCTTAAAAATAAGATTGGCAAGAATAGCATAGTCCAGCTTTCTAGTAACCATATCCCTAAGGGTCTAATTCCTCTTGAGAGATTGTTTGACCACAATGATGTGCCTTACAAAGCTGCCCAAAAAGAAGATCAGTCTGAAGTTTGCAAGCATGATATAGGAGGTCCAGGTCAGCCCAAATTCATAAATCTGTCCACTAATCTATCTGCTGATCAGAGTGCTGAATATTGCAAACTAATGAGGCAATTTGCTGATGTGTTCGCTTGGGAGTACAGCGATCTGAAAACATTTGACAAAAATGTAATTCAGCACAAAATTCCTCTTGAGAAAGACACTATTCCTTTCAAACAGAAGCTGAGACCAATGAATCCTATGCTCCTTCCTCTGGTTGAGAAAGAAATTAAAAAGTTGTTGGCTGCTAAGATTATAGTGCCTCTCAGATATTCTAAATGGGTGGCCAATCTAGTTGTTGTGAGGAAGAATAATGGAGAAATCAGACTGTGCGTTGATTTCAGGAATCTAAATAAATGCTCTAAAAAGGATAATTATCCCGTGCCAAAAATGGAGCATTTGTTGTAGCAAGTCTCAGGTGCCAAAGTAATGTCTTTTATAGATGGATTTTCAGGCTTTAATCAAATCGTTGTGCATCCAGATGATCAAGAAAAGACAGCATTTACCACTCCTTGGGGCACGTTCATGTATGCCAAAATGCCATTTGGGCTGATGAATGCTGGAGCCACCTTTCAGCGCGCTATGGATATTGCTTTTGTGGGAGAAAAGAATAAATTCGTGATGATATATCTTGATGACATAACTGTCTATTATGGCAGCCATCATGATCATCTACAGCATTTAAAAAGGGTGTTTTTAAAATGCAGGAAATTTGGAATTTCACTCAATCCCAAAAAGTCCCAATTTGCTTTGGAAGAAGGGAAACTGTTGGGGCATGTAGTGTCTACTGCAGGTGTTCAGATTGACCCAGAAAGAGTCAAAGCGATTCAGGCCTTGACTCTTCCAAGATCAAAGAAAGATATACAGTCTTTTCTTGGCAAAATTAACTTTGTAAGGAGGTTCATTCCTAATTTTGCTGAGCTGGTCAAGCACATAACCTCCATGTTAAAAAAGGGAGCAGAGGTAAAATGGACTAATGCGGCCAGAAAATCTTTTGAGTCCATTAAGATGGCTATTGTGGAAGCTCCTACTTTAATAAGCCCTGATTATAGCAAGGAGTTTCATCTATTCTCATTTGCCTCTAAGGATACCATTGCAGTTGTCCTGTTGTAGCAAGACGAAGCAGATAAAGAGCATCCAATGGCCTTTTTCAGCAAGAATTTGAGGGATGTTGAACTAGGGTATGATATTATTGAAAAGCAGGCTTATGCTCTTATCAAATCTTTGAAAGCTTTCAGAGTATACATCTTGCATTCCAAAATAGTTGCATATGTGCCCTCTGCTGCAATAAAGGATGTCTTAACGCAGCTTGATGCTGATGGAAAAAGAGCGAAATGGATTGCAAAAATGATAGAATTCAACATAGAGCTGAAGCCCACCAAGCTGGTAAGAGGTTAGGGGCTTGCTAAACTGTTGGCTGAAGAAAATTGCAGGTCTTTGGACATTGATTTCTTGTTCAATGTAGCAGAAAATGGTCAGATAGAAGAGCATGAAACAGCTAAAACGTAGAGAGGACAGTCAGTGTCCGAGAACCTAGCTTCATGTAGCTGGTATGCTGCAATAATTAATTTCCTGCTAAAGCTAGCAGTTCCTTCAGAATTTTCTCAAAGTCAAGCAAGAACGTTAAAGCTCAAGGCAACGAAATATTGCATCAATGGTAGCTTGCTTTATTGGAGGGATCCATCTGGAGTGCTTTTAAGATGCCTAGATAAACATCAGTCAATAGAATTTATGCAGCAGTTCCATGACAGCATGTGTGGGGGACATCATTATTGGAGAACTACAACCCAAAAGATTCTCAGAGTCGGGTACTATTGGCCTTCTTTATTTTCTGATGTATTTGCTTTTGTTAAATCTTGTGACAGGTGCCAGAGATTTGAAGGTAAGCAGCAGTTGAAATCCCTGCCCCTAAAGCCAATAATTGCAAAAGGACCTTTTCAGCAGTGGGGCTTGGATTTCATTAGTGAAATAAACCCACATTCCAGTGGCCAGCACAGGTGGATATTAGTTGCCACTGATTATTTTACAAAATGGATTGAAGCAATCCCAACAAGGAAGGCTAATCATAATGTGGTAATGAAATTTTTATCAGAAAACATTTTCAGCAGATTGGGTTGCCCACATAAGCTTATAACAGATAATGCAGCAGCCTTCAAGGCAAAGGATTTGGTGGAAATGTGTGATTCAATGGGCATTAAACTTGTTCATTCCACCTCATGTTACCCCCAAGGGAATGGTCTAGCAGAATCCTCTAATAAAAGTCTGATCAGGATTATTAAAAAGCTGTTAGAGGATAATAAGAAGAATTGGGATGCCAAGCTGAAGTACGCACTTTGGACGGACAGAGTGACCATTAAGAGATCTACAGGTTGCGCTCCATTCAAGCTGGTATATGGTACTGATGCTATTTTTCCCATTCAGCCTGTGGCAAAGCTGCTCCAGATAGCGAAGAATGAAGAAGATGATATGGCAAATAGAATCACTGATCTAACAGAATTATGATTGAAAAAGCTACAGCACATCAACAAAAGGTCAAGGAAGCCTTTGACAAGAAGACAAAAAGAAACAATTTCCAGGTTGGGGATTTGGTCATGAAATGGGATGCTTTTAAAGAAAAGAAAGGCAATCATGGGAAATTCGATGCTCTCTGGACAGGCCCTTTCATCATTTCACAGATTCAAGGAAACAACACCTTCATACTGAAAAGTATGGGAGGGGAACCAGTCTTTGATGGCCCACTTAATGGGCGGTTTTTGAAAAACTATGTGATTTAAGGTCTTTTGGCCTTAAAAGCTGTAAATAGTGTGCTTTTATCAGTTTTTAATATAGCTATAGTAGACTCCATGCCCAATGGAACACTAGGAATTTTGGCTAATCTGTTTGCTACTGGAAAGGCATTGATCTGCAGGTTCTTGAGACCTCACAAGGAGGATCTCATCCCCAGAAGGAGCCAGTGTTAGCTTTGCTATGAAAATGGATTAAAAATAGATTCAAAAAAGCTCTCAAAGGCTGCAAATATGCTTATAATCATGCCCAAAATCCATGTTTGCTGTTGAAATCCTCAAATGGTGGATAAAGGCCTTCCACCGATGGAAAAAATTGCAAGAGGGAAACCCTTTGGAGGGCAGAATTACACTATCGGGAGGAGAAAATACCCAAAGAACCATATAACATTCAAAAGCGTAGGCTTATGAATCCACATCAATCTCAGCCATCGGATCTGGTCGATCAACGGTCCAGATTGCGTCGGCATATAGCAGATCGAGGGATGGCAGTGGCAGCAGCAGCGATGTGGTATCGCCGATGGGCGATCGTCGATATCGCATCGGCTTGTCGCTATCGGTGTTTCAATGGAGCATGGCCTTTGCATGTATGAGTGATCGCCGATGGGCCGGACCCGACGGCAGTATTAACCCCCTTTGATAAATACGCGGATCCGCAACAATATCGCTATCGGCGATGGAAGGGGGCGGGGCTTTAATCATATGCATGCCTCCGACCCGATGGGCCAGACCCAATATGTTTCCATAGCAGAATGGCATAATATTTGAGGTCCGCCAAAGCTATTTTTATTGATTTTGGGGCATTTTTACATGTATTTTCAAATACAATGAAACAGAGGATTGGCTGGTTAAGATATGCATTGCGATGCAAAAGGGCGGACCCGATAGAAAAGATATATGTGTGTGGGCCTTTGATATTTAAAAATGGCAAGGAGGGCGGTATTTCTCAGTGGCGCGAAGATGATTAAAGCAAGCATACAGCAGTACAGCGCAGTAGGCAGCTGCCTTCAATTTACAGTATGGCCGAGGAGGAAGCAGGACACCACAGATCCAATCAAAGCATTCAATGGTTATGGGTTTCACCCATATTTTACTCCACTTGCCCAAGGAGGACCACAGAGAGCCAAAGAGGGTCAAATCTATTTAAAACTCAAACAGATTTGCATCAGCAACCCATTTCTGAATGTAAATGTGGTTGGTGGCCATTTACGGGCTCCTCCACGCATTGTTTGACAGAGATATTTTGTATTGTAACACTATATATACTCAGAACTCAAATGTAATCGGATTGGATGAGTGTTAGATGAAGAGAACCCTTTTGTAAGGTTCAACTTCTGGAGACTGTAACTACTTTGTAACCTGCAGCGTCTGGTCTTCATTTCCAGCTAATACAAGCTTCTTTTGCTGTTTATTGCTCACTTTCCACTTCTCTTTCTTGTTCCAGGCTGTGCCTGTTTGCATTTGTTCTATTGTTGTGAATGTTTAGCATCAGAGGGGCTGTCATCCCACCTCTGTTTTAGGATTTATAATGTATCATAGAACATGTGTGCAGGTTTCTGTTGTTTAATGCATAGAGAGTTGTCATTACGTTTGTGCATTAGAAACTAGATTTACAGACCTCTTAACTGGTTGCAGCCGGCCATCACAGGGTCCTGTGCATCTGCTGGTGTGGTTAGTCTTCTCCATTATCACCTTATCCTCAAACTGTGAGTAATAGGTGGTTAAAAGCCTTGTAGTCTGGGGGTGTTCACCCATGTCTGGGGTCAATCATAGTAGAAGTGGTTATCTGGCTTGAATATGCAACATTTGTTCCATTCATCCACCATTTATCCAACTATATTTGGTTGAATTTGTAATGTTCTCGAGCATCACCGATATGCAACCTAGGTGAGTTTCTTGGGGTGATAACAGCCTCCACTGCACAATCCAAAGTGAAAATCACGTGAGCACAAGCTACAATTACCTTGGTATTGGCCCACACTGCACAGTCCTCATTGGCATAACTCAATCCCATTGATTGTGCAAGATCTCATGCACAACTATAGTCACAACTCACCCTTTCACTTACCTCTAACACCCGTCTCTATTGAATTGTCCATGCACTGAGTTAACTGATGTATTCTTTAGTAGTTTTATGAGTTAATAATTAGTGAATTAATTAACAATCAATTCACACAGCTCATCACTAGTGTATTCTTTAGTTAGACTAAATACAACTAGTTCAACTAAGTCAAACTGAACACAAATCCATCAACTCCACATCCAACTCCACAGAACTCACATGCATGAGTTCTAACTAAAGTCATCCATGCAATAGCTCAACTAACACATAAGAAACCACATGATTCCTTCTGTCAGCTGCATGTGCCACATCCGTAGCTCGAACTGAAGTGCTCCAAGAGAATAAGATAATGTTTAGAGTCCAAATATTACTAAGGGCTAATAATATTTGACTATTTCTATTTTTAGCCTGGTAGTCTAAAAATAGACTCTGATCACTCCGTTGTGAACCAAAAATAGAAATCCATCTATTTTTTCCCAACATGACCAATCATCCATAAATAGCATCCTACAACTCATAGACCATTATCCATATGTCTAAAAATAGACATAGTCTAAAAATAGACTTTGCACCAAAAATAGCCTGCGGGCCCACTTAGTGAAGTAGACTCCTTTCCACTAAGCTCCATCATCTTGTTGCATTTTCAACACTTTTTCTACCTGCATTCTTTTGTTCCACTCCTCACCTACATTCGGTATTCCTGTTGCTTGAGAAATAGCCTCTAGTGTCAAGGTGAAATTTACACCAGCAAGAGTTACCTGACCATCATGCAAATGCAAAACAAATAACCGAGCCAACTCCTGATGATGCTAAATCTAAGCAATCATTTCGCAATACTGAAATCATGACTGTTGTTGGAAACATGCCATGGCAAGTGGGCAGGCTTGCAGTTCAGTCAAAGAGGTGGGCTCTTCTCTAACATGTATGCCACCCTTATGAGGCCTCCTCGATGCATGAAGCTCTGTGGTAGAATCATTGTCTCGTTCATATGATGACTCAGTGTCTGTCATGGTGTTGCAGGTTTATGCCACTATGTATGTTGATTTGTATGAGGTGAAAACAAAAATTTGGTGTATTTGCCTCCAATTGCTAAATGTGTGCTAAGTAGGAAGGGAGTGTGGGAAAAGAAAAGGGACAGTGGATAAAGTGGACTGCCAAGTGAAATTAAAATACTATAACAGTTACTTGACTGTGTGTTAGGAATGTGGGGTTTGGGGATTTTTTGCAAATGACGTGGGAAAGTGATAGGGATGGGATATTGTAGGGTTTAGGAATAAATGGGGGAATAGGGGATTAGGGAGTCAAATGGAAACAAAGGGACAAGGGAATAAACTTGGTGGCAAAACAATCATCAAAACCCTAGGCAGCAATTTTGTTTGACAGTTTTGAAGAGATAGCGTTTGTTCTCCTTTACACATTCATTATGTAATAAACACCATCGTACAATCATCACATTTGAATGCACAACAGTATTGGAGACTCTACCTACTTGAAACGAGGCAAATTTGTGTGTTGTTGAGCGATTTGAGCGAATTTTGACCGTTTTCGGACCTCTGGCTGTATGCGCCGCGCAGTATACCCAGTGCGCCGCACACATTCAAAACGACACTGTGAACGGCAGCTCTATGCGCCGCGACTTCCCAGTGTGCCGCGACTACCTCCCAATGCGCCGTGCAGTAGAATTTCAACACACAGTCTCGGTTTCAACACATGCTTTCGCTCCTCCAAACTTGACTCGGCTTCACTGATATTTCTTGCGGGAAAATGAATTGTTTGGACACCAAAATATCTTATATGACCAATGGATTTGAATTTTTGATTTCAAATAACCCACTTTGTAAAGTTGTAGAATTTTGGCACTTTGACATTTTAATACAAACTCTGTTTTGGTTCCCATTTTGACTTGAATGATGAAACTTTTGGCAATTTTTTGCAGGGATGGTTGGCATTGGATTTCGGCAAAGGATGACCAGGGCTACACTAAAGAACTGTAGAACTTGAAAAACCTTAAAAATTACATATTTATTACAAAAGATAAATTTAACGATTTCTTCTTCAAAACAGAGTTTTGAAGAAGAATCATTCTCAAGCATTATTGGTAATGAAAATTTTGGAATGAAACCTTATTAGGGACATCCTCATGTGCCTGCTGGCATTTTTGGACACTTTAAAGACAAAATTTGTGAAACCTTAGACCTAATGACTGAAATTACTCTTGGCTGACCAAAAGACCATCCATGATGACTGTAAAATTGATTTGATGAACTTTGATGATCAGACACAAACCAACAGGTACATGACATGAGGGAAGTATGGAGACAAGACCGTTCCATCAAAAGATCGATGCTCCTAATGGAATGCAGATGATCGAGCTGAATGAGACACCTAAAATGAAATGCAACAAAAGAGGTTTTGATCTCTGACGGAGGGCTGAACAGACCGACTCTAACACACTGCAAGATGTCCATCTCCCACAATGAACACAGGCTAGGAGGACTACCCACCATCTATTGTAGAAGTCCTTCTCCACACACAAGTATAAGGTTTCTCAACTCCTCCTCTGGTTCGCCAACCCTTGAGCTCAATAACTATCACTCTAGAAACTACTTTTGTCCATCAAATATTTGCACATCAGGCTCCAACTTGGGCACTATCACGCTATCCTCTAGCATACCATAAATGCCTAAAAACTATCCACACTTGGTCCACTCTCATGTTGCCCTCCAACAGTCTACGAGTGACCAAGTCTATTGTAGAATCTTCTCATAGTTAGGGTATCCAACACCTAGGAAACCCTTCCACATGGCTACTAGTAGACTTCTCCAATTAGTCCTCTCCTAGGACACCCATCCACCTAGCATCCAACCATCAACCAAGGTGACATATGCAACTTCCTGTTGCTTCTACCTTGCCTTTGGGATCTGTGCAATCTAAAGTCTAGTTAGGGCACACCAGTCACCCTAAACCACTCTTCCAAACCTGTGTGTCCTCCTCCAACAAATTGGCTCTCTTTGTTGTCTAATCTAGGGTTCTTGTACACTATTTTGGGCCTTGGAAAAGCTTCACAAGACACCCTACAATATCCTACAGCAAGCCAGTTACTCCAACAACTTAAGTCTACCAAAAAAACAAGCAAGAAGGTTATGTTTAGGTTGTGGCCTCTTTAATATGACTGTAGCTTAATGAGAAGACCTTCTTAAGGGCTCATGTCCCTCAAAACATGCCACCTTACGTGTTGTTGTAGCATCCCTTTTCCTGCGGCCCAAACAGAGATAACCACACACCAAAACAAGCACAGAATTTCTCCCAAACTTACCTCTTCTCCTGCAACCTAATCTGGCAAGGGAGACAAATCCAAACACAAGAGAAAAGCATGCTCATTAGTCCACTAATACTCCATGCAGGCTGCTTCAATGTTGTGGCTTTCTCTCCCAAGGAAACACAACTTAAAACAGAGAATATGCTCTTCAAAAACTCATGTTGCTTGCCATAGCCTCGTTGCCTCAAATCCGTTGTTCAAATCAGAGCCCAATCTTTAGATTTGATGCACATAGGATATTCCAAATAACTCCAAACGCACCTCTTATTTATATCCAACAAGAGGTCTCCAACGAATCTATCAAGATGGTTAAACTAGCCCTTACCAACATGCTTTCCTTGATAAATTAGCCCACACATAACTTCAAAAAATTCATAACTCAACAACGACAATTCAGAATTGGACGATTCTTGATGCGTTGGATTCGTCTAGACATCTCAACTATCATCCTCATCCATCACATGTCGTAATCTCGTCATGTTTTTGGCCCAAACATCAATTGGTGCAAAACCCCAAGCTTGGGTTTCAAGCCCACGTGGACCTCCTTCCTCCAAACCCTCGATCCTCAAGGCTTGGAGTACCTCCCAAGCTACAAAAATCAACAGTCCAAAAAAATTTCTTGTATATGTCCTCTTCCTTGGTGCGTACCTAATGATATCTGGGTCTCAGATCAATCTTTGAGAACATTGTTGCTCCCTTCAATTGATTGAACAAGTCGTCAATCCTTGGCAACAGATAATTATTCTTGATGTTTGCCTTGTTCAACTACTTGTATTCAATACATATCCTAAGAGTACCATCCTTCTTCTTCTCAAACAATATCGATGCACCCCAAGGTCATACACTTGGCCTAATGTATCCCTTGTCAAGCATTTCCTTCAATTGCAACTTCAACTCTACTAACTCTAGAGTGCTCATCCTATATGGTGCCTTCAATGTTGGTGCTTCCCCTGGTACCAACTTAATAGAAAAGTGTACTTCCATTTGAGGTGGAAACTCTAAAATATCTATAGGAAGTACATCCGAAAACAGATTGGGTACTTGCTCAATACCTCTGCATCCTCATCTTCCTTACCTTTATCACTAGAAATATGGACTGCAAATAACACACACCCTTTTCTACGATTGCGCTTTTTCTACATAGTTGTCACCATCCTAACTGATGTTGCTTTCTTCTTACCCCACAAGATTCTTTGTTCTCTATTATCATCCAAACACTCAATAGATTTTTCATAACAATCCACCTTAGTCCTATGAAGATATAACCAGTCCATACCCAAAAGCTATTAGGTCCCTATACTACTAGTGTAACCCCTTATTGTTATTAGTACAACCCTCTTATTATATTGTTGTGCCCATGTAGTCCCCATATTGTTATTATTGTGCCCCATAGAATCCCACTATTTTTATTATTGTGCCCTTACATTATTATTGTTATGTTGGCTCTGATTATATTATGAACCCTTAGACTCCTATATATAGAAAGGAGGTCTTGTCATTTGTATCATCCAAGAAATGTTCATTTGTGTAATGTAAAGGAGGTTTTCCCCTTGAAGAGGTTTATTTTGAAGGCGTTTATCTATCTTTTTGTGAGCTGGTTTCATAACATTTGGTATCAGAGCTTTGGATTCTAGGGTTTCGTTGCTCCAAACAGGTCGTTGTGGAATTTTCGCTATAAATTTTTCTCCACGAAATTTTAGAAGCTAAAAAAAAACCCATTTGAGAAGAAATCATTCTGAACCTTGGGTCCGAATTTCAGATCTTGTCTCGCTATATTTTCGGAGATATGATCTGAGGAATTTAGTGTTATTGCAAGCTCCGGAATTCCATCTCAAATAGGTCATCGAGGAATTTTCGCTATAAATTTTTCTCTACAAAGTTTCAGAAGCTAAAAAAAAACCATTTGAGACTAAATAGTTATAAACCTCAAGTACGAATTTCAGATCTTGTCTCACTATATTGTCGAAGATATGATCTGATGAAATTAGGGTTTTTGCATTCTCCTGAATTACATTTCAAACAGGTGACCTTGGGAAAATTGTCATAACTTTCTCTGCAAGCATCAAATTGAAATTTCGTAAGAAGTTACAAAAAGAGAACGAACTATAGTTTTTTGTGTATTGGTTTCAGGTCCTAAGGTTGAAACAGTGACACGTGGCACTTCGTACAAGTTTGCTCTACTGAACCAGTCTATAATCAGGTCATCGTGGGAGATTTGACATAACTCTTCCTTGCAGAATCCAATCTTGATCAGACTTATGAGGTTAGAAAGAGGACTCAGAGGGCTACTACAGGACACAATTTTAGAACTTGGAGATCTGAAAGTACATAGTTATAGTCGTTTCAAGATCGAGCTCCTAAAATCAAGAAAAGGTGATATGAGGAAGTTTGATGGCAAGGATCCATTAAATTGGATACTACAAATGGAGCAATATTTTGATCTACATGAGGTGCAACTGTTACAAAAGGTACGTATTACATCTTCATATTTAGAACCGGATCAATTTTTATGGTATAAAGGGCTTTGTTCTCGTAAACCACTTGCTACGTGGTCAATTTTCACGAAGGAAATGATAGCACATTATGAGGATACAAAGAGAAACACCTTCTTTAGCCAATTGATAAATCTCAAAAAAAAAGTGTTCAATGGCAGAGCACATTGAGGACTTTCAAAATTTGAATATAAGGGAAAATGATATTCTAGAGAAGAAAAGGATTGATGTCTCCATAGGGAATTTAAAGGATAACGTTCAACATGAGGTTCGTCTTTGGGAACCTGATTCATTGGAGAGGGCATTCAGGTTGGCAAGAAAAGTGGAAAGAAAAATTATGTAAACAAGGAAGTCTACCCCTCACAACTACAAATATGGAAGTGTTGTTTCTCCTAGCCTTCCACAACCTACAAGGTTGACGCCACAACAATTGGAAGAAAAAATAGCAAAAGGGCTTTGTTACAATTGTGATAACAAATACATTAAAGGTCATAAGTGTGCTAATAAGAAATTATTTTACATTGATTGTGAAGAGGAGGAAGAAAAGGATCAAGAAACATCAAAAGAAGAGGATATGCACTAGGAACCAACCCTAGAGAAAGAAGAAATGAATCTGACCATATCTTGTAAAGCATTGGCAAGAATTACCACTCCTCAAACTCTTAAGATAGAAGGACATATCAAGAAGAAAAAGGTTCACGAAGTGAAAGATCACATCGAGAAAGAAGAAATGAATCCGACCATATCTTTTAATGCATTGGCCAGAATTACCACTCCTCAAACTATCAATATAGAAGGACATATCAAGAAGAAAAATGTTCAAGAAGTGAAAGATCACATCAATCGTCAAGAAATGAATCTGACCATATCTTGTAATGCATTGGAAGAAATTAGCACTCCTCAAACTCTCAAGATAGAAGGAC
Source organism: Pinus tabuliformis (assembly GCA_031772625.1). Taxonomy (NCBI): domain Eukaryota; kingdom Viridiplantae; phylum Streptophyta; class Pinopsida; order Pinales; family Pinaceae; genus Pinus; species Pinus tabuliformis. The sequence goes on along the minus strand of CM062816.1, from coordinate 1,012,113,390 downwards.
ATATCAAGAAGAAAAAGATTCAAGCAGTGAAAGATCACATCGAGCATCAACAACAAGTTCTCCAACTTTTAAAGGATAACGCCACTTTGGTGCAAAATCGAATGAAACAACAGGCATATCAACATCGCAGTGAAAGAAATTTTGATGTAGGCGATTAGGCATTTTTACTGCTACATCTCAAGCAAGCTATTTATGAGAAGGAAATGTTGGCAATACTACATGCACTTAAGAAATGGCAACCTTACCTAATGGGAAGACACTTCAAGGTAAAAATGGATCATGATAGTCTTAAATACTTTTTAGAACAAAGATTATATTTAGAAGAATAGAAAAAATGGGTCACAAATATGTTGGGTTATGACTTTGAAATCATCTACAAAAAAGGGAAGCAAAATGCTGTTGCAGATGCACTCTCAAGAAAGGATGAGGATGTGGAAGAATTGTTTTGTGCTATTTCTATTATCCAACCAGATTGGATAAGCAAAGCAATGGATGAATGAAATAAGGATGAAGAAGTGTGGCCACTCATTCAAAAGTTGCAGAAGATCCCAGTTCAAACAATATTTCCAGAACTTGACGAGGAAGGAAAAATCATTTTGGAGCCTGGAGCAGTCACAGAAACAAGAACCCGGCAGCTACAAAATCGATCAATTTCAGAATATCTCATCAAGTGGAAGAACTTACCCACTAAAGATTCCACATGGGAGGACAAGAATTTTATACAAAAGCATCAAGAACTACTCAAGCGTTGAGGACAACACTTTTTGAAGGAGAGGGGGATGTTAAGTCCCTATACTACTAGTGTAACCCCTTATTGTTATTAGTACAACCCCCTTATTATATTTTTGTGCCCATGTAGTCCCCATATTGTTATTATTGTGCCCCATAGAAGCCCACTATTGTTATTATTGTGCCCTTACATTATTATTGTTATGTCAACTCTGATTATATTATGACCCCTTAGACTCCTATATATAGAAAGGAGGTCTTGTCATTTGTATCATCCAAGAATTGTTCATTTGTGTAATGTAAAGGAGGTTGTCCCCTTGAAAAAGCTTATTTTGAAGGTGTTTATCTATCTTTTCTATCTTTTTGTGAGTTGGTTTCATAACAAAAGCATACTATATGATCCCAATGGAAATACATTAAATTGTGTTGATGTAGGCATACCATTCAACTCAAAAGCATAAGCTCTTACCCAATGATCAACTTGCTTCTTTGTACTTGTAGCCAACTGCACTAACTAATATTCTACATGCACTTCTTCATTCAAACCACACTTATCCACCAAGTCAGGGTTTACATAACTATAATTAAATCCAAGGTCAATCAAAATAGAGACAACTTGATCACAAAGCTTACCATCCATCTCAATGATATATTCCTGATGATTTTCTTGCCTGTTATCTAGTGCTGCATAGATACGAGAAATTCTCTGCCCAACATCCCCAACAGTTTGCGCCCCTTGTGCACTATAGATCTGCGGTATACCACCTTGATGCTATGGAAAATCCCTCCTAAGACTCTCCTTACCACATGTCCAACACTACAACCATCATGTACCATCACCTGTATTTTGTTTTTGTGGCCCATGTCCCTCTCGAGCTATGTTGGACTTCTTGTATGGTGCAACATTCTCTTTCCCTTCTGCATTTTTTGGTCTTGTTCTTTTTAGTTACCATTTACCTTTACCTTTATCTTTCCCTTTCCATCCTTGTTGAGATTTTGTCTTACGCTTTGACTGTTCATAGAAATGCTTCAATTTCCCAATAACTTCCTCAAGTGATCGAGGCTCATCATACCCAATTCGATCTCTAAATGTTAATGGAAATCCACTAACAAATCTCTGAACTTTAGCTTTCTCATATTTAAGATATGGTACATACCTAAAAAGATTGAAGAATTTGGTCGTATACTCCTCATTTGTCATTGATTCCATTTTGAGCTCATAGAATTCCTTGGATTTGTCGTCATAGTACGTTTCTGACAAGTATTTCTTCCTGAAGAGTCTCTTGAATTCATGCCAACTCAAGTCTTTTGTCCTAATGTCTCTAACCCGTCTTATATCTTCCCACTAGATTTCTTCTTTTCCTTTGAGACTGAAGATAACTACTCTGACCTTCATATTCTTTGTGTACTCATGTAGTTCAAATAACTTCTTCATCCTAAATAACCAAGCCTCTCTGTCCTCCAACTTCTTCAAATCTCCATCAAAATTAGGTGGCCTAGCTTTCTTAAACTCTTTCAGAAAATATCCCCTGTCACTCCTCCTATAAGGGTGATAACGATGACGATCATAGTGCCTGTCAAAACCAGAACTAGAATAGTACTTGTGTCCATCACCTCTCCTATGTAGAGTTTCCAAGAACCTACCATCTCTAACAGTGTCATCCCTATCCAACCTATGCCCACCATGAGATATACTTCCATATGCTCCATTTGTTTTGTCCTCCTGCCCATGGCTAATCCAAATCGATCCATGTATCTAGGATTCAGACAAACTCTGAAGGATTACTATATTGAATTCTACTTGTTTTTCCTGCGCTTGCATGATTTTGTCTTTATCTGCCTTGCAACTTCTTAGTTCTTCCTTCAAGCTTCTCAATGTGTCTGATAAGTCAGAAGAATTCCCAACACCATGCTGCTCATCTGATCCATAGGGAGAATCTCAGGAACTGTGGTCTACCATCTTGCTAGTCATCTTTCTTGTTTTCTTCCTACAAAGTATATCATGTCAGCTAAACTAAAACATAAACATAATCAACATACCTTAGTATAGTTCAGGGAGGATATATCATCTGCAAGATCAACCAAATTAGCACAATACATGTATAAACATGATCATAACAACATATAAATATCATCTTAACCATAGTCCAGTCATCAATGCATGACCCTATCAACGACACATCACAACCCCATGCATGACAACTACAACCATGCCAATGAATGCATAATCAACATATGTACGACATGCATGCATACATGATATATACAAACATTGACATGCATAAACAGTGCATAACCGACCTATACTCATGATGAACACATCCAACAACACATCATCCACTTTCACATGACGATGCCACTACAACCATGACCGACATCATGCATATGCAACAAACACATAAACCACAAGCATAGAGAACACATATGGTACTGATATGTATGCATGACCAACACACCACCCATCCAGTCCAAGGGGTGAACCATGGCTCTGATACCAATCTGTAACACCCTCCTCCCACATTTACCCAAGTTAATTGGTCCGCTGGGGTAAACATGTGATGAGAGGCTACTATGATCTAATTCAACTCCCCATGTACGGTTAAGGAAGTGGAATTGACAAAACACAACAAACCTAACCTTCTACCCATGCTATAGAACCTAAGGAGCTAGCCAACCTTCCCAGGTGACCAACCCCTGAGGCAACCGAACAACTTACTAAACTAGAGCCTCAGTCACTCCCATGGCATGGGAATGCATGCGGCTGGGACCCTCCAATCGCTCTCACAACAAGGGCATCCAAGCGACTAGGGTATTTTTTAGCTAGTTCAGAGCAAGCGACCCAGGATTTTGTGCCACTTTTCAGGGCCAGGTCTTAGGCCACTACCCATAACTTCGTGAAACTTTCAGAAATGAAAAGGAACATTGAAATAATTTTGCAAATGCAAATACTTGAACAAAGACTTGATTGGACCCCTACTAGACATGACAAATGTTTCATTAAAACATTACAAAAATATGCATTCTATAGGTCATAACAACATATCTGAGCATAGGGGTCTCATACTTATCTGAGAATCACTAAGAAGCATTGATGCCTTATAATATTAGTTGCATTATTATCTATTAAGTCATACATTCATTATTCATTCATTTACAAATCAAAACATGATGAGAGCCATACATCATCATTATCATAAAACATACTCATAACCTACATATAAACAACAAAAATAATAAGGATATAACAACCATATAATCCACATATAAACCAGTACATTTACACATGAAATACCAAGGAGAAGGAACTACTATTAATGAATGCAAAATCTAACCAGGTTTGGGACTTCCACAAACCAACTGACCATAGATTGGCTTAACCAAATCTTTCTTTCAACCAATCATCCCCTTGCCATATTCCAAGCATGAACCTAGGACTCATAATCGAAAAAAGAACCGAATGAGCATGGATGCCACTAGATTTCTCCACCTACACCATGAGGAATTTTACTGCCTCCTAGTCCCTAGGATTTACCGCAACCCATAGTCTGATTCAGGGATCACTAGGCCATGATCAAGACACCACCCTCCAGGATTTACCGTATATCCTACCATTCATCGACCAAGGATTCTTTGGCCTTATCAAGGGCACCTAGCTCTAGGATTTACCTTATATCCTGCCATTCATTGGTTGAGGATTCCTAGGCCCACAAAGGCAACACAAACTCTGACTTTATCGCAACCCACAATGTAGTTCAAGGATTACTAAGACGTGGTTTTATCACAATCCACACTCTGGTTCAAGGATCATTATGCCATGTGTTCTTCCTTTCAAAGATCCACCTCACTCAGCTTCGAATCCAGCCACACCAAAACATGAGAACCCATCACCTCAAGGCTATCTGGAAATGGAAAGGCTAGGTTGAAAAATACTGTCACACCTGGAAAAACCCATGCCAATGACAACAAGAGAACCAATAACACACATGCATAACCATGCATGCCAAAATTATCAAGGAAATCACACATGCAAATTAATACCTGCAAATATTCTCATTGTAGCTGCTTGATCCTGCTCTTCCTTGCTTGATCCTTGTTTTCCTTTGCTTTCTTTGCTTTTCATGATCCAATGTTGAAGTGCTCCAAGAAAACTCTAAGTGTCGAAGAGTGTGAGAGAGAGAGAATAGAGAGAGAGAGATCCAAAACTGAACTGACAAAAGGTACCAACTGATCCTCAGAAGCCTTTTTATTAATGAGGCCTCTATTTTCTTCAATTTTCCATTATTTTCCTTCATTTTCCTCCTCACTTGCAACTTGTGACTTTTCACCTTCCTTTTCTCCTAGTTTCCATTATTTTCATAAATAAAATGTCAATTAATGTCTCATGCCTTTCCAAAGCCCTTGCCATTTCCTTTACCAATTTCCTCAGCCATAATAAACCAAATGAACACCTAGACTAGGATGATTTTCCCAACATTCAGCTTGGAATAAGTGTCCCATAGTCGTGGTTATTATATTTCCTTTATTAACTTTTATTACATGGAATTTTCACTAGGGTTGTTACATAGTTTGTAGTGGCACTTTCAACTAAGAAGTTTAATACATATCAACCACTTATGCAAGAAATTAAGTAGTTTCGTTACAAATATTGTGTTTAGGTATGGGATTGGTACCAAAAGCTATAAGGATAGATTGTGACAACCAAAGTGAAATTTTCTTGGGAAGGAGCCCTGCATATCATTTAAACACAAAGCATATTGATGTTCAATATCACTTTGTGAGAGATAAGATCGAAGAAAATAAGGTGTTGATAGAAAAGCTAGACACTTTGAAGAATGTTGCAAATGTATTGACAAAATCAATAAGCACTGAAAAGTTCTCTTATTATAGGGAAACAATGGGAATTATTTCTCTGATCTATTGATTATGTACTCCTCTAGTCCCTTATGTGCAAACAAAATAACAAGTTTGAGAATGTTGGGTATGTGTATATTCTTTGCAAGACATATGCACAAAAAGAAAAGGAGGGTTTGATAGGGGGTTCTTCAACCCCCCCTGGTTGGGGTTTATATAGGGCAGCGAAAGCCCCTTTGCATGGGGTTCAGGGCAACACCCTGAAAGAAAAAGAAAAAAAAAGTTGTGATTTGTTGTGTCTGTTTTTTGGCATTTTCAACCTAGGTTTTGCTAAAAGTGGTTTTGGGGTGTGAAGAGTCCCATCAATAGGTATATTTTGAAGAACATTATGCCATCCTCCAGCCCTAAAACTATCATTATCTCACATTAATTCACATTTTTTTATATTGTGCTTAGTAAGAGGAGTAAAAGGTGTTTGTCATAGTATGTGGCCTAATGTCGTTTAATTGCAGGAAAATTAAGCATTTTTTAGGTTGTTACTATGTAGCGGCTTGATGGAGACAATTAGGAGACAATCTATGGGGTTTTTCCACCTCCTTAACTCCCTAACTCGGCTTGGGATCACAGTATCCTCTCTCATCAGTTCGAATTCAATGGGAATTGAGTGACTCCTAGTCCAAGTGAAGCTCAAGAGGGACAATATCCACCATTTTCGAGATTAAGGAGGGAATCACTCCTACTTTCGATGGAGTTGCTATCAGCTTCCCTTTTGTATAAATAAACAAGAATAAAAGCTCATTAGGATTCATATTTTTTGTGCAACTAGATGTAGCTATTGAGCTTGAAGCTTGACATTGTCACTTTGAACTTTTATGTGATGTATAAGACCTTTAATTTTGGATAATGAAAAGTTGTATTTTAAGATGCACCTAAGTTAGTTTTAGAGTGCCAAGACCCTTGGGTTTGGGCCCAAACCAGAGAATTTGGTCCCTTTTTTTACTTATGTTTCTTCTTGATTCCAAGTAGTTCATGATTTCTTTCATTTCAATAGAAATTAATCTATAAAAACCTGTGGTTGGAAGCCTCTACATTACCTCTCTTGTGGGAGAATGAGTGGAAGGATTCACAACCACAATCCAAAAAATATTGTGTTTATGATTTCCTGGAAATAGATTGGTGTTAGTTGTTATGTTTTACATTTGCTTTCTGTAGCTTAGAAGTTAGTTTAGTGATTAGATTAGTGTTATGGCATAAAATAGATGTTATTTAAATTCAACTCATCCTTTTTGTCACAATTTATCTCATTTTGTTAATGATAAATGGATGTATGCATGTGATTGATTGCAGGCTTGTGTTGATTTGCAGGGAAGGACACCTTCACCACTTCCATCTTGAACTATTTCATCTTCTCTTTCCACCTTCAATTATGTCCCAAAAATCTGTTTCCATAAGTCATTTTTCCTAAGTACACTGTGAGCATTCATCCCAGTGCAAGGCAGAACTATGAGGGGTCCTGAGCTTGGCTAGGGGCTCAAACCAACCTCCCTTCATTTGCTTCAACTTCCATCCACCTCTACATACCCTCAAGACATCATTCTCACCTTCAAAACCCACTTTGATTCAAAGGGCAAAAGGTGGGTCAGAGCTACTTTGATTCATTAATCAAAGAAGACCTCAAGGACCTCGGCCATATCAACAAGGCATGCAAGGTGCACACTACTCTTATTATAATCCAAATCAAAATGCACCTTTGCAACCTTGGTAATCTTCCACTCATCCATCATGGTCCACACTTCCTTCTTAGCCTTATGCTCCTCCATATCATCCTCAACCTGTCAACCATCCTTTTCAGCCATATCCACCCCAATCTTCTAAATGGGCAACCTACCACAAGGGTCGAGGCCTCAAGTCAACCAGCCTCCTGCTTTACTCCCTCCACCCCAACCTCAACCACATCTCACTCATCCTACACCACTTAAGAAAACTCAAATGCCTGCTCAACCCAATTTGAACCCAAACAACAAGCAAGCACAACAAGTCTACAGTGGAGAGACATCATATCTTGCTTATGTTATGGAAATCCAGGAGATTAACCTTTGGTCTGGGAGAGTGTTTCCAGATAACCACCCACCTTATCCACCTGAATAGATTGAAGAAGAGAAGGAAGATAGTGTTCCTCAAGTCAATCCACCTCATTTTCTTGAGAGGTTGATCCACCCTAGCCAACACACCGCAAAAGAGGTTAAACTTTTGGGAGAATTGAAAAATTTGTGTGTTAAGATACCCCTTCTCCAAGCCATTAAATATGTTCCCATATCTAATAAACTCATCAATGAGAAATGTCTCAAAAATTATGGGAGAGGAAAAAGAGACACCCCCACCATAAATGTTGTTGGGAAACTATCTGATTTGATGCTTGGGAAGGTGATATTCCCAAAATATCTAGACCCTAGAAGCCCAATAGTAGATGTGAACATTGATGGCCTTATAGTCCCTAATACCCTGATAGATATTGGGGATGCAATCAATGTGATGAGTAAGGAAACCATGCTAAACCTAAATCTCCAATGGGCTTTAAGGAAGACCACCACAGAGTTGCAGCTTGCAGACAGATCCACAGTATCTCCCGAGGGAGTTGTTGAAGATGTTATGGTCTCCATTGAATCTTGGGAGTATCCTACTGATTTCCTTTTTCTCCAACCCAAAACCAAGTTTAATGGCTATCCTCTCATATTGGGAAGACTGTGGTTAACCATTGTTGATGTCTACATTAGTTTTAGGGATAGGAACATGACCATTAAGAATGGACATTTATCAAAACAGTTAGTATTGTATCCTCCTGCTCAGCCTTCTATTTAGCATGACTTACCCTTGTGGCTAGAAGAGGAGAAAGAAGATGAACTATATCACACCACCCCCAACCCAATCTACACTCGAGATATTATTACAAAAGGGGGGGACCTAATGAAGATGACGTCATTGACCATATCCTTTAGAGCCAACCTCCCACTCCCATAACAATTGATGAGTTGATAAAAGAATCTAGGAGTAATCCTTGAAATAACTTATGCCTTATTGACTCAAGTCCATAACATGTCAATATTGTATAGTTTGGCCCATCCAGAACCTTAAATATCAACCCTTCTCTCTCGGCCAAATAGGAAGAATAGTTGTGCAAAGTTCTGAGGCAACACCTAGATGCTTTTGCTTGGTATTATAAAGAAATGAAAGGTGTGCATCCCTCAGTATGTACTCACCATATTTACATCAAGTATGGATGCAAGCCTATGCGCCAACCCTAGAGAAGGATGAACCCATCTCTGAAGGACATTGTGAAAGAAGAACTACAAAAGCTACTGGATGTAGGGTTCATATACCCCATTTTAGATAGTGAGCGGGTGTCACCTCTTATTTTAGTTCCTAAGAAGAATGGGAAGTGGAGAATCTATGTTTATTATCGGGAACTTAACAAGGCTACAAAGAAGGACCATTTTCCTTTACCCTTCATTGACCAAGTCCTAGACAGCCTTCCAAGGAATAAATTATTCTCATTCCTGGATGGATTTAGTGGATACAACCAAATCTAGATCAACCCTGAAGACCAAGATAAGACCACATTCACATGTCCTTGGGGTACCTTTGCTTATAGAGTTCTTACATTTGGTTTGTGTAATGCCCTTGCTGCCTTCCAGAGGGAAATTTTGAGTATTTTTGCTGAACTTGTTCATGACTCTGTTGAAACATGCATGGATGATTTCACTCCTGATGGATGTGACTTCCATGACGCTCTCTCCAATATGTGTAAGGTCTTGAAGAAATGCATTGAAATGAATCTCTCTCTGAGCCTTGAGAAATGTGAGTTCTTGATGAATGAGGGGATTGTCCTTGACCATTCCATATCCAAGGAAGGGATAGAGTTTGACCTAAATAAAATTTCCATTATCAAAAGGGTCCCTACCCTCAAAAGCAAAGAGATGTCAAGAGTTTCTTGGGACTAGCTAGTTATTATAGGAGATTCATCAAAGACTTTAGTAAAGTGGCTTCACCTTTGTTTTGGTTATTGGCCAAAGATTCATATTTTTGTTGGACCAACAATTTTCAAGAGGCCCTTGAAGTGTTGAAAGAAAAATTGACCACTGCACCCATCCTAGGGGATCCTAATTGGGCATTGCCTTTCCATATCCAAACTGATGCATAAAATAAAGTTGTGGGGCGAGCCTTGGGACAAGTAGAGTATAAGTTGCCTTATGCGATCAATTTAATTAGTAAGAATTTGTTTAAAACTTAGTTGAATTACGTTGTCACTGAAAAAGAACTCTTAGTTGTAGTACATTCTTTAAACAAATTCAGGCACTATATTACTAGGTATCAAAATTTTGTTCATACTGACCATGCAACCATTAAATATTCGATGAACAAGCCTAATGTCAATGCTAGGATAATTAGATGGTTGTAATTGTTACAACAGTTTGATTTGACTATTATTGACAAACCAGGGAAAGAAAAATTGATTGCATATTTTTTGTCCAGGTTAACCTTGCCCACAGGTAATGAGGAGATGGTGGATGATCAACTATCATATGAACATCTCTTTTCCATCTCAGTGCATTCCCCTTGGTTTTCTAACATAGCCAACTACTTGGTTGTTGGGAGGTTCCCTCCTAATCTATCATCTAGGGAGAAAAGCAAGATTGTAAGGAAAAGCTCTCCTTTCACTTGGATTAGGGGAAATCTTTTCATATTGGGACCAGATCAGATCTTGAGGAGATGTGTAAGAGAATAGGAGGTCTTTGACATCCTCTCAACATGTCATGATGGACCTTGTGGAGGTCATTTTGTTGCTAAAAGAATAACCTTCAAAGTTTATAGGTTGGTTACTATTGGCCCACTTCACATCAAGATGCAAGGAGATACACCACTAGATGTGATCAATGCCAAATGATGGGTAAGCCCACACCCAGGGATGAAAATCCCCTACAACCTCAAGTGGCCTTAGAGCCATTTAACAAGTGGGGCATGGATTTCATTGGGCCAATTGATCCACCATTAGGACAGAAGAAGTACATCATTGTGTGCACTGATTACTTGAAAAAGTGGGTTAAGACAAAGGTATTTAAAGCAGTAACTAAGAAGAAAGTGGTTGAGTTTTTAAGAGAAAGCATCTTCTACAAGATTGGGTATCCAAGAGAGGTAGTCACTGATCAAGGAGCACAATTCACATAAAATTTGATTGAATATCTCATGAGGCAACACCATATCAATCACAAGACATCCACTTCCTATCACCCTCAAGCAAATGGGCAAGTAGAGGTCACAAACAGAACATTGGAGAGCATCCCCACCAAGCTTATTAGCAGCAACAAGAAAGATTGGGCAGAGAGACTAGTAGAGGCCACTTGGGCCTACAAAACCACTTGGAAAACCACCACTAGATTCACTCCATATGACTTGGTTTATGGGAAGAAGGCTTTTCTTTCTATTGAGTTTGAATATAACACTTTCAAAATGGAAACTCAGTTGGAATTAGATTGCGATAAGGTGTTGAGGTCAAGCACGTGAGAAACTATCGAGTCTGAGACCAATGAGGACTTCCTCAGCTTGATCTGAGGTTATCCACCAATGATGATAATGGGACCAAGGTACTTGACTAATCCCTAGAATAACTTATTGGTGGCCCCTATCGTCTAATGGATAAGGACATCTCTCTTTCAAGGAGGCAATGGGGATTCTACTTCCCCTAGGGGTACCATGATCCATTCGTTAGGTATCATCTTTTATCTGTTTGGGTGTGGATGTTCATATTCGGGCATCTTGTTTGGGCTACTGGATTTATGTTCCTTATTTCTTGGTGCACTACAGCATAGAAAGAAAGGTTGCTCAAATTGAATGGCTTAGATGAGTTCAGAATGCAAGCTCTCCTACGTACTGAAGTCATACATCTGCAAAGGAAGGCATGGCATGGCACTCATATCAAGGAAAAGACTTTTCAAGAAGGGGATTGGGCCCTGTTATATAATTCTAGGTTCAAATATTTTAAAGGGAAGCTAATGATAAGATGGTTGGGTCCATACCTAGTGGAAAAGAGTCATGAAAATGGATTTGTACATATCAGAACCATTGATGAGGAAGGCATTCCCTTACTTGTAAATGGTTATAGGTTGAAGCTATATAGAATACCTTTTTCCAAGGAAGAATTTATCAGTTCAGTTAGCAAATAATTAAATGTGATTGGGAGTTTCATAGTTTCTAGCCCACAACATTCCTAGAAAATTGAGAAAAAAAGAGAGGTGTGGATGAAAACCTCTATGAGGCATTGGAGGCCGACTCTAAGGTTGAAAACCTCTCTGACACAACCCAGGAGAAAAAAAAAAAAAAAAAGAGGAAAAAAAGTAATAAAGATCCCTAGGTAAAAATCTCCTCTAAGGCACCTAGGGCAAGCATGCAGGTTGAAAACTTCCTCATAGATAGCTTGTTTGTCTCAAGAAAATAGAAAAAATAAAAAAAGGGTTGGGGTGGGGGGGGGGGGAAGAAGAACACAAGGAAGACACTTATACCATGTCTGCTGCTAACATTTCTCTTGTTTTGCAAGATTGCACACAGTCACAGTTTCATGGCTATAGGTCAAAACCTATAATCTATCATCCATCCCTCCATCCATACACCTCATATCCATCTTGTCCATTCATATGACCATCTCTCTCCATCATCCCAACAACAAGAAATTTGAATTTCACCTCCTCTTTGTGATGCTACAGGAAGGACCTGTATTGCTATAGGAGGTCTTGTAATGCTACAGGAGGATCCTGTGAAGCTACAGGAGGGAGATCTAATGAGGAGAATAGACCAAAAGACTAAAGTGTCCTTCATTGATTTTCTTGTCATCCATCCATCACCCATCCACTCCATTTCACCAAAAACTTTCTCAAAGTTTCCACTATGTCCTACCTCTAAAAAAAACACAGAAGCCATTGTTTTCTATTTATTTCATTGTTTGCACTACTCCCTAATAACTCTAACCCTATCCTCGTGACTTGTCATCATCTCCCTCATCACCATCATGCAAACTCAAGACTGCAAGGGGGGATCAAAAGGATACTATGGAAGAAAACTCCTCATGTAGCTGCATGTGTAGCCATAACAGTAATCATTGATATTATTTTTTTCCACCATTAGAAGGGATGATTGGGCCTTATCTGCAACTATGAAGAGACACATCATCCCCAGGGAGGCTCTCTAGCAGTAGCAACATCTTGAACATAAGAGAGGCACTTGCACACACACAACAAAAGCAACAATCAAGGTATCATCAAGAATGAAGACATGCACAGGAAACAAGTCAAAGAGTCAACTCCCTTGATCATAATGATATATGGCCCAGCTCCAGCATGAACCTCTCTGCAGCAGTTTGATCCACAAGTAGGCTCAAGTATGGCAACCCTCACCTCCTCCCTATGCATAAAATGACTAAAATGTGTTTTGAGCAAGAGAGGTGTTTTAATAGGCTGGAGGTGGCCAGTGAACTTGGCCACCCTCGGCTAGTAAACTTAAGTTTAAGTTAAGTCACCCATGCAACGTGGAAATGTCAACTCAAAACGAAGTGGTGTCCTCGAAGAGTGGGGTGATAATCACAAGGAGAGAGAAATGATTACAGTTAGTGGGGACAACGGTCCAAAAGAGGAAACTCGTGTTAATTCCAAGTCACTAGAGCACTCCAAGATTTTAACCAAAAGAGGATATTATGTGTTGGGCTCGACTTCATTTGCACCATCACTCATTCCAAAAATAGGTAGAGGAAGGATGAGCTAGTGCATCAAACAACCTAGGGTGCCATTGAGGAGTTTTGAACCCTGTCTACAAGTGCTACAGGAGAAAACTATATGCAGGTCTGCAAGTGCTACAGGAGAAAACTATATGTAGCTCTGCAAGTGCTACAAGAGGGATAAGAGGAGCTACAGGAGGAATTGGCAGGGGAAAAAGGAGTCATAGTGGATCGATATTGTGTCAAAAACTTCATGCACACGCAAAATTGTTTTGAAGAGAAGTGACACCCTCCTTCCTCATTTCTACATCCATTTGCATGAGAAGTATGCTTGAAATTAAGAGCCTGTAATAGCCAATTGATCAATAGGAGTTCTTTTTTAAGGTTGTTGTGGTTCAAAGAAGAGAAAAACAATTTGGTTGATGTCATTTTTAGCACCCATCTCCCCCACTACTACCAAGCAATTTAACATTGTTTCACCACTGATATTGTTTGAATTTTTTTGAATTCCACACCTACATAGCATCAAGGAGGAATAGTAGAAGAAATGGGGGGGGGATTTAACATAAGGGAACCCTCAGACACCAAGATAATTCACCAACACCCTCCTGTAGTGGACATCTTCAGAAGACACCAGTGGTTGGGTTTCTTTGAGTTGCTAAAGGGGTATGATGATGATCTTGCCCATGAATTTTCCATGGCATTACACTCTCAAGAGGAATACAGTGCCACTACTGTTATTAGAGGGTTGGCCATATCTCTTAGTCCTAAAACCATAAGCAGAGTGACCACCTTGCCTCTAGGAATTAGGTGGAGCAAAGAAGATAAACAATTGAGTTTCACAGCTAGGAAAAACTTCTTCCTTTCAAAAGAGAAGCCTGTAGAAGATAAGAATGGAGTGAGAAGAGAAATTTTACCTTACCCTTGGGATGAGGTAGCTTATCATATTCTCAATTACATATATTGTGAAGGAATATTAAGTGTGGCTTATGCCTACCACTTCAGGTTAATCCATGAGTGGCAATTCAAGGCAGAATTAACTCTCCCTGAAAGACTTAGTGTCCCCCGTTTCCTCCTACAGTCAATCATGGAGATGAGTCAGAAGGTGAGGGAAGGAAAGCACCAACATTTAACTCACTGTGGCCTCATCAAGTTAATAGTGGTGGATGCTTTGAACCACTTGAGGATTTGTAACAACCTTGGTGAAAATTCCATGTAATAAAAGTTATCAAGGAAAAATAATAACCACGGTTGATGGGACACTTATTCCAAGCTGAATGTTGGGCAAGACATCCCAGTGTGGGTGTTCATTTGGTTATTAATGGCTAAGGAAATTGGAAAAGGAAATGGCTAAGGCTTTGGAAAGGAAAAATGGCATTTTTGGCACATTTATTTATGAAAATAATGGAAATTTGGAGAAAAGGGAGGTGAAAGGTCACAGGTTGCATGTGAGGGGGTAAATGAAGGAAAATAATGGAAAATGAAGAAAATAGAGGCCTCATTCATAAAAAGGATTTTGAGGATCAGTTGGTAACCTTTTGTTAGTTCAGTTTTGGAGCTCTCTCATACTCTTGGATACTTAGAGTTTTCTTGGAGCACTATTGGATGGTGTGGCATACTTGGATTTTTGGAGTAAGAAGGCAAATGAAGAGTAGGAATGCGTAAGAGGACATTGGGATAAGCAGCTACAACAGATTTTTCTTGTAGGTATCGAGTTGCATGTTTATTTTCCTCACTAGTTTTGGCATGCATGGCATATGAATGTGGTTTGTTGGTTGTGATCTGTCATTGCCATGGAGGATGGTCGAAATTGACAGTGGATTGCCTAGTCTTTCCATTTCCTGGACATCCATGATGATTGTGGATTTATTTTCCTTACTTTTTTTTGGTTGGTTCTCATGTTTCCTTAGCTTGGGTTGAGGTATTATCCCTGGAAGCCCTCGTTGGACAAACAATCTGGAAGCCCTGTAACAACTTGGGTTGAGTTACTAGTCCTGGAAGCCTTGGTTGGACAAATGCTTTGGAAGCCCTTAGTGGGTAGAGTTACTAGTCTTGGAAGCCCTGGTTGGAAAAACGCTCTAGAATCCTGGTAAAAGTTGTCAGTTGAGTTACTAGTCCTGGAAGCCTTGGTCGAACAAACACTCTGTAAGCCCTGAAAGGTTTGGATAGAGACCAATCCGATGATGGTTTTTTAATGCCTGACCGTGAGGTGGAATCACTATTTGATGGGTTGAGGTGGATGGCCTCTAGAAGCCCTAGATGATTTTGGATTGATGTGTTATGTGAGATCCCACATTCATGCTTGGAATATGGCATGGGGGTGAATGGATGAAAAGAGATTTGGCTCAGCCATTCTACGGTCAAGTGGAACATGGAAGTCCCATCCCGAGTTTGGATTTTGCATCATCAATATGAGGTTATTTCTCCTTGTATTTATATGAGTATTATATTGGTTATATGTTGTTTATATGGATGTGATTTCATTGGTATTTCTGCTGCTATTAAGTTGGTTATATATATGTTTTATGACAGTAGCTATGTATGGATCTCATCATGCTTTTACTAGTAAATGAATGAACAATGTATCTATGACCTAATGGATGAAATGGTAATTGATGTGTTGAGGCATCAATCTTCCTTAGTGATTCTTAGCTAAGTATGAGACCCCTATGCTCATATATGTTATTTACACCTGTAGATTACATATTTGTGATATGTTTGACGAAATGCCTATCATGGCTAGTAGGGGTCCAGTCAAGGTCTTATTCAAGTGATTCCATTTGTACTATCATTCCTCTATTATTTTACTCTTCCAAAGATGTCATTCAATTCTGGGTAGTGTTCTCGGCTCTGGGCCCGAAAAAGTGGCTCAAATCCCGGGGATGCTAGCATAGCGTTGTGCAAAATAGTCCCTGGATGCTAGCTTGTAGGCCTGTGAGAGTGTCCAGAAGTCCCTAGACATTGGCATGCCCATAGCATGAGAGCGTCGAGAGGTTAAGTGGTCCAAAATCTCAGTGGAACCCAGAGGCTAGTTGACAGAAAGGTTGGATTGGTTCCTGAGGGTCCTAATGCTGATGTTCAATGTATGTATGGTGTGTTTCGTCGGTTCCACTTCCTTAATGTGACTTTGGAGGTTGAATCATATCACAGTGGCCTCTCGTTGCATGTTTACCCCGGTTGGCCGGTTGCTTGGGTAGATGTGGGAGGAGTGTGTTACAAAGTGGTATCAGAGCATGGTTCACCCCTCAAACTGGATGGACTGTGTGTTGGTCATACATGCATGTCGGTTGCATGTGTGTCTCTTACGCTTGCATTCCATGTGCTTGTTGAATTTGCATGATGTTTATCATGGTTGTAGTGATGTCATCATGTGAAAGTTGAGGTTGTTATTGTGGAGTGCATTGTCGTGAGTGTATGACTAGTTACATGTTGATATATGTCGCTTACATGTATCATTTTGTATGCTTGGTTACATTCTCGTATGTTTGGTTACATTCTTATATGCTTGGTTACATGTATCATTCTTGTAGGTTTGGTTACAACTATTGTTTTTTTATGCCTGATTACATGTGTTTATGCATGTGTGTGGTTGGTTACGCATTTCTTATGCATGTTAATATTTGCATGCAGTCAAGTGTACAGTGATGTAGTGGTTTTTGTCATGCATGAGGTCGTGGTATGCGTTGTTGATAAGGTCATGCATTGATGACTGGACCCTAGCTAGAATGATGGTTGCATGGTTATATGCTTATGTGTTATGTTTATATATGTTGTCATGATTATGTTATACATGTATCACACTGATTTGTTGATATTGCAGACAAGGTATCCTCCCCAAGCTATACTAAGGTATGTTGGTTTATTGTGATTTGGTTTAGCTGACATGATATACCTTGCAGGAAGAAATATCAAATGGATAGCAAGATGGTAGACTACAAAGACTCTCCCTATGAATCAGATGAGTAGCATGGTGTTGGGAATTCTTCCGATTTGGAAAACACAATGAGAAGATTAAAGGAAGAAATAAGGAGTTGTAAGGCAGATAATGACATAATCATACAGGCATAGGAGAAACTAATAGAGGTAAATGCAATGATACTTCAAAGTTTTTTATATTTGTAGCAAAAGGGACAACTTCGGATCAGCCATGAGCAGGAGGAAAAAACTAATGGGGCATATGGTAGTAGGTCACATGGTGGTCATAGGTTAGATAGCGATGACATGGTTAGAGATGGCAGATTATTGGATACTCCAGATAGGAGAAGGGATAGACACAGGTACCATTCTAGTTTTAATTCTGACGGGCATGATGATCGATATCGTTATCATCTGTACAGGAGGAGTGATAGGGGATACTTGCCAAATGAGTTTAAGAAATAAAATCCACCAACATTTGATGGAGAGATGAAGAAATCACAGGATGTAGAGGCATGGTTTCTTGGTATGAAGAAGTTCTTCAGGTTGCATGACTATTCAGAGAACATGAAAGCTAGAGTAGCTACATTCAGTCTCAAAGGTAAAGCAGACATTTGGTGGGAAGATGTGAAGAATTTCAGAGGTATATAGGAGGAGGACTTGACTTGGAATGAGTTTGAGCAGCTATTCAAAAGGAAGTACCTATCAGAGAGATACTTTGATGACAGGGCAAAGGAATTCTATGAACTAAAGATGGGATCTATGACAGATGATGAGTACACTAGCAAGTTCTTGGAGCTACTAAGGTATGTGCCTTACCTCAAGGAGGAGAAGGCCAAGATTCAAAGATTCACTAGTGGGTTACCAATGGAATTCAAATATAGGATTGAGTTCGATGAGCCTAGATCATTGGAGGAGGCCATCCAAAAGCTAAAGTATTGTTATGAACAATCGAAGTGTGGATCTGAGACTAAGCTAGACTGGAAAGGCAATGCAAAGAATAAAGGAAAATGGGACAAGAAGCGAGAAAGACCTTAAGATTTAGGTAATAAGGAGAATGTTGCGCCACCTAAGAGCTTTAATTCATCTGACAGAGGACATGGACATTGATCTAAGGAGCAAAACACAGATGCAAGCTGGAAGGCTATAGAGTGTTGGACTTGTGGCAAAGATCATTTCAAGAGAGATTGTCTACAGAATTAGGGTAGTAGGACTAAGAGATATAGTGATCAGGATGCACAAACTGTTGGGGATGTTGGTCATAACGTTCCTCGTATTTATACAGCATTGGATAACCAACAAGCAGACCATTAGGAATCTATCATTGAGATGTACGTTAACCTTTGTGATCAAGTTATTTCTATTTTGATTTGACCATGGATCTAATTATAGCTATGTTAGTCCTGACTTGGTGGATAAGTGTGGTTTGAGCAAGGAATTGCATGCATAATCTTGGTTAGTGCAGTTGGATACAGGTACAAAGAATTGAGTTCATCACTAGGTAAGAGTTTGAGCACTTGATTTGAATGGTATGTCTATCGCAACACATTTGAATGTATTACTGTTGGGATCATACAATATGTCATTGGACATGGATTGGTTGTACCTTCATAGAACCAAGGTGAATTGCTATGACAAGGCCATTGAGTGCTTTGATGACAATGGAGAACCAGAGTCTTACAAGGTAAGAAGAAAGCCACATCAGTTAGGATGGTAACAACTATGCAAGCAAAGCGCAGTCGCAGGAAAAGGTGTATGTTATTTGCGGTGCACATTTCCATTGACAAGGGTAAGGAATTTGAGGATGCAAATGTTTTGAGCAGGTACCCAGTTTTACAACAATTCAAGGATGTATTTCCTGAGGATATTTCAGAGTTACCACCTCACAGGGAAGTAGACTTTTCTATTGAATTGGTGCAGGTGGATGTGGCTGTAACGTTCCACTATTGGGGCTAGCAAGTTTACATGGATGTATTGTATGATTGTGACTTACACTTCTTTATATAATAAGAGCCAACACATTTTCATGCATATGTTGTTGTTGTCGTTGGACTGCTCCGGTTTCTTTAATGACATATGTTGTTTAACTTACGTACTTGTGTATGAACTGATTCACATGCAATTATATGAATATTGTTGTTAATGTGTTGCATATGTGGCTAATGTTGTCACCGTCCATGACGACTACCCTGTCGGACATCAGACAGACCTTTCACTTGAACCTTGCTATAACAACCGTCACACTCGTCTCGGACTGATCCATTAGTGTTGTACATGTTATCTTACCTTGTATGATGTGACTGTCACATCCAAGTGGACTGCTCCATCGGAAGATGTGCATGTCCTTTGTGTTGTGTGTTCCTAGCCGAGTTGGGACGGATCCCTTTCAACCTAGAACTCAACTTCACCTCCTTCCCCTTTCGAAGTGTTGGAACCTCTCATACCACTTCCTTGACTCACTGTATCAGTCACATCCTTGCTACTGACAGAGTTATCTTACTTGCCTTTGTGCGACATCGCGATCAAGGCATTACCTTACGACCCACTGTTGGGACTCCTACACTAAATGGTCTGAGGTATAATTGGAACTTCTTACTGGAGAGATCCAATTGAAATGTTGGCGGGTCTAGCACCATCAACATTTCTGGCGCTAGAAGGAGGGCCTAATGACAAGCAATTTCCTCTCATCTAGTTTTAAACCTTTGCATATCTTTCATGGAGCCTTTCACTCTGCTTCCCCCGAGGTGTTTTTTGAATCATGAAGATGTCTCCATCTCGGGGAAGCTTTTCGATCTCTTCTCCACTCACACATATGAAAGTGAAGGCAAAGTGGCCTGGCCTAAGCACTTACATAACTTTTTTTCCATGATTCATGAGGAAGATGAGTTTTCTAATGAACAGGTCGGTTTGTTGCTTACATACACACTTCGTGAATCTCCATTTTGTTGGGTGCTCAGCTTACCGGCTGACATCATGCACTCATTTGAGCACTTCTGTGATCTTATTGAAGACATGTTCTATCATTTTGATCCAGACCATCTTAACCAGAAAATGTTATAGCAACGGAGGGCTCCGCATGAATCCATTATTGATTTTTGGTAGCGCTTCTGTGACTTGCAGTTTCAAGCTCCAAGGAGCCAGATGAAGTTTACTTATCTTTGGAACCGGTTCGAGTATTGCCTTAATAAATCTGCCCATCCCGAGAGGAAGCTTGATATCAAGCCTCGCTCAAGATTCTTCATTAATGGAACTGCACAATCTCATGTGGGAGCGGGCACTGTCTCAACTGACTGTCCGCCTCCCTCTCATTCAACAACTCCACCACTACCCAATGATGTTGAGGATAATGCTCACACACCTGTTCATCCTTCACACTCTCCCAACATCACTCCACTCAATTTTCGCGCAGATGTGGTTGTGAGTCCTTTGAGTTCTCATATGCATTCTTTTATTCGACCTTCGTCTTCACACTCAGGTGTTCCTCCGGATGATGTTTTCTTTTGTTCGTCCATTCTAGACTCTTCACTTGTTGTGAATGAGGAACAACCCATTGACGGAGTTGGTATTTTACAGCCAACATGCATTGTCACTCATGAAGTGTATGAGTGGGAGCTTGAACATCAACACTCGGCGAAGGATGACTCCCTTTGGTCCGAGCCCCCTCCATTCTTTCCTAACCTCTTTGGTGAGCCTATCATCCATGATTTTGCATGTGTGACTTCATCCACGACTGCACCCATTGTTGATCACTCGCAGGACTCAACGGATGTTAGTCCATCATTCGACAATCGAGAGGATAAGTTATTCATTGAAGATCCACTTGATCCTTCATCTGTCTTTTCCAAAAGCACAGATGATGAGTTCGTTCGCTTTTCATCTATCCCTCTATTTGATTCATCTGATCATGAGGATGCCGAGGAATTCATTGATTTTTTTTATCGTGGTGGTCATGATCCATTTTCTTCCAAGTTTGATCACGATCATGAATCTATCGTAATTGATCTTTCAAAGCCATCAGTGTATGATGATCTACCTGATGATGAAGTTGAGACACCAAAGACTGTTGAGGCACTTCAACCCGAGCTAATGGTTATGTCAGGCCCTCGATCTCTTGGGGTTAGTCTCATTTCCAATCATGAAACTGTTCAATCATCCAAGGCTCCTCATCACTCATCTGTATGCATTGAAGATCCATCTCACTCACAGATCACACTTCCTCCACTCGAACTGGATGATCCCATTGCTCATCCATTAGAGGAGTCTTACATTGCAAGCACTCATTCGCGACACAAGTTATCTTTGTTTCTTTCATTTTCTTGCCTTTCACAGTCAAGAGTGTGCTTATGCTTCAAAGTTGCACGTAGTGTCACACATCACCACAATAAGTCCACGGACCGCCCATCATGCAAATGCACTCACTCATATCCTGTGGGAACTTTGAAACACGAAGTGTGGTTGTCTCCATTGTTATATCTTTCTTGCTTGCTGGTTCACACCACTGGGTTGCTCATAGACCAAGCCTTCACCAACATGGGTCTACCAATGTGTCGGTTGCTACATTGGAAGTATCACTTCACATGATCAGGCCCATACACCGTTATTGTAGGAGTAGGAGTAGTGTTTTCTTTCATTTTTTTGCTTGCATGCTTGTTTGTTCATATTCTTTTTTTGCTTGTTTGTTTGTTTGCTTGTATGGTTACTTGCTTTGCTTTCACTTTCGCTTTCGCTTTTGCTTTGATGTTTGTTAGTTCGTTTGTTTCGTTCGTAGGTTAGTCTTGTATGAAACCATGTATGACTCTTGAAGCGAGCAGGGTAAAGTACAAGAGGGCTCAGATAGTTATCACAACTTGGTTATGTATCATCTTGCCTTTGTATGATGATCTTGTTGCTCTTAGTCCATGATACGTCGAAGGAAAATACGTACTGTTTGAAGTGAACCTTGGTGAAAACACAACACTTGTGTGCTAACTCGTGTCACCTTCTCTAGTCGATTGTTTTTGGGTTAAACTATTGTCAGCTCAGTCAAGTAGAGTAAGGTGAGGGGGGAAACCTTAACAGGCACGTTAGAAATATAATAAACTACTTCTCTTCTGGAACAACCTCCTATGCTCTCAATAAGTTAGGATCCCTCTTCCACCTCTGAAATGAATAAGTGTTATGCACAATGAAAATGAAAATGAAAAAATGAAAAGTCAAAAAATCAAAATGAAAAATGAAGAAGGCGAAAGAAGAGAAAGGCTTCCTGCGTAGGGAGGTGATGCAAGCAACTTTGCCAGGGTACTGACCATGCTCGCTGGCAGCGGAGCCATGCTTGTGTTCCTATGTGACTCCACTGGGGTACTGTCCAGGCCTACTGGCAGTGGAGCAACACCAGAGATGAAACTAAGACTTTGAGGACTATACTGTTGTGCACCTATATATACCCCTCAACCCCAATCGAAACAATTGTGTTGCCTTAGCTTCGAATGTGTGTGAATCGAACAAGGGCTTGGCAGATGCTACATCTTACAATCAAGTTAGTGTGAAACCAAGATGAGCTAAGAACTGAACAATACTTCCGAAGGTGTTAGACTTGCTTTTCACGAACAAGGTCTATACAGAGAGCTGGAGTTCTACCAGTGTGTCACCAAGTGTTGTAGCGGCTACAACCAACCTCCAAAATTTTGCCTTAGCCTGTTTTGGAGCCTCCCTGCTAACCTTACACAACACTTTATCTTGCTTCGTCAAGTACTCAAGCTTCAGTGTTTTCCTCACACAAAGGCAATCTGTCGATCACAGTTGATCCATTCCCCTCACATGCTGCTTACCCAAACTTGGTCCAGTTGTAGGCTGAGCAGCTTCCCCTTGAAAATTGCGCATTTCTGGAGGGAAACCAGCGTTCCCTCCAAGAATTGCGCAATCCTCTTTGACAGTCTGCTAGGCTCCAAGATTGCGTAATCCTGCCAGCCAACCCTCCCAGCAGGATTTGCACAAATTTTCCCAGAAGTAAGCTATTCAGCCTAGGATTTGCACAAATCTGGTAGCAGTCAGCCCAACTCCTAGCCAGTAATGCACATTTTTCCCAAGTAGTTGAGCACTTTCATGCATGGACAATCCGATTGACAAGTTCCACCTGTGACCGAGGAAACTTGACTTGCATGCATGCATGACTTGATCTTCCCGGAATAGCAAGAGAAAACATGCAAAAGGCATCCCATGATTTAGGGAGCTATTTTTAGTAGCTGGGAGTTACATGCAAAGTTGTTTTAGAAGTTTCCCTCCAAGTGTCACTTTTTCATAGATTTGTGGCATGCGCATCATGAGACCAAACTTATTTATTCGACACATCAAAGCTCATTCATTCACATCAATCTTGGAGCTCTGACATCCCACAGCACATCCAAGACTCTTCGACACATCTGGCTCATGTATTCACGGGTAAGTGGCTTCAACTTGTCTTTTTCATCATTTTTGTCGCTTTTGTGTATTTGCTTGTGTGAGTGTTGTTTTATTTATTTTTTTGAATTCATGTTGTCATTTACATATATTCTAGCTTTTCCTAGCTATGTTTCATTTTTTGTTGCTATCACTGTTGTCGCATGTGTGAAACTGTTTTGCACGGACATTCGCCCAATCGGCGAACTGCCTCACCCACATGCATGTTGATATGTCTATTGATTCTTTCATTCATGTTTTGCATGCACTGTTAATCACTTCTAGTATCACTTAGTGTCGCCATGCATTTCATTGTCTTACTTGCTTTCATTTTCCTGTTGGCGAGTCAGGCCAACCTTGGCCCGGGCTCTGCCTTCACCAAGGATGCATTGCGCAATTTGGGGAAGGAAGGCTCACCTTCCTCTCCATATTTGCACATTCTTGACCAGCACTGCCC
The DNA here is from genome assembly GCA_031772625.1 of Pinus tabuliformis. Classification (NCBI taxonomy): domain Eukaryota; kingdom Viridiplantae; phylum Streptophyta; class Pinopsida; order Pinales; family Pinaceae; genus Pinus; species Pinus tabuliformis. The sequence goes on along the minus strand of CM062816.1, from coordinate 1,012,089,265 downwards.
TCCGGGACTATTTTGTGCATTTCTGGAGGACAGTGGCTGCTTGGCCCAAGAAATTGCGCAAATCTGACCTTAGGCCAACAGTCCTTCCCAATTGGAATTGCACATTGCGCAATCCCAATAGCCAGTTGCCTGATTGGATTGCGCATTTTACAAATCCGATAGCCAGTCCTGCCTTTTGCGCAGTTCTGGCAACCAGTCACTCAACCTCCCAGTAAATTTGTGCAATCTCACTCATCAGTTCCCGAGGTATGTGTTGTGTCCTTCCTCGAATTTTCTTTATTTTCACTGACATATTTCTTGCCATGCATGTTGCTTGTTTCCAGATCTTTCAGGTGTTCATCTGTCTCAATGGCCTCCAAGAGAACAGGATCTCAGGACATTGTTGGCTTAGGGGGGCCTGACCTAGGTTCGGAGTTATTTAGCCAAACAAATCCCTACACTACTGGCCCTTTCGGCATCAACCCGTGAAGCGCGGACTGAAGTCTCACCCGAAGCAGTATGGGGGGATGCTGGAACCAAGTTTCCGCACCCTTAAGATGTCTGTGATGTCGATTTAGTCCAGCCATGCATGTCTTTGCGCAAGTCACTTCATGCACTGTTCTAACCTTCAATACCTTCGTGATATGTTATAATCGTCTTTCATGCAACCCTAATCAGGCGTTGAGATGCTTTCGCGTTGCTATGGCAACGACCTACGCTATTTCCCCAAACTACATTGTGTATCTTACTTATCTTCTGAACATATCTTAGTTAACTTCTTGTAAATAGATATTCTATCTTGCATTCACTTAATCAATACAATTATACACTTTCGCGCATCATATAAGTATTAGAAGTAAATTTATATCCAATGTAACAAATGCATAAAACAGGAAATAAATACACAGAAATGGTAGAAAATTTCTCTTTATTAATACTTCCAACTGTTACAAACTCGACTCACCCTGTGCACTCAGCTGCAGGGGTCCGCGCACTCAGCTGCGGACTACTAGACCTCTACGCACTCAGCTACAGAGCCTTCTCCTACTCTACAACCCAAAACTAGACCTTACTCCCTAGACCTATCTCGCATACATCATGCGTTCATCTTCCTTTATCAATTGATTGATTTTTTAACTACTTAGAGCCTCGCTCTATTTATACAATCCCATGGTCCATGGACCATGGGTAGATCTCTACAGCTGACATTACATTAACAAAATTAAGGGTGGACAACCCTATGACTCTTTTACAAACTACGCGCTCTGCGCCCACAAAATGCGGAGTCTTTACATCAGAATTACAATCTTTGACCAAAATCTGGGCTCTAAGCCCCAAAACTTCCCTTGGGGGATCCCGCACCCAACAGGATCCCAACACAAACATCGTGACTCGCCCTCGAGTCACTCTATCAATGCAAATATCTTTGCGCGAAGACCTCCCAACTCTGACTGGATCGTTGCAAGTTCAGCAACGCACTGAGCAGCTGCCTGCTGTACTTCCTCTACGCGTTTTTCAGTGACCGTTGTGGCTGAACTGTTGCGCTGAATCCTTTCCTGTGTTGCTTGCAACTGCATTAGTTTTGATTCAATGGAGGTTGTAATGGTATACGCCTCATCAATCCATGGTTGTAAGCGTGGCTTCAAAACTTCTTCCTTATGCCGAACAGTATCCACCTGCTCCTTGAGCGCTTTAGCCTGCTACATCCTGGCGAGCTTTTGTGTGAGGGAAACCGTCTACACGGTCCCTTTTACTTCGTCGTATCTCTACTGTAGATCGTGCGCCTCTGTCTCTAGGCGTTGTATGTTTGGGTCCTCCTGTAGGGTGGTGAGGACCTCGAACGACTGCTCGAACAACTTTGTGCAATCTTTCACTACAGTGTTGACCGCCGCCATTGTTGTGGTAATCGTGGTGGCGCGTTGTTCCTTAACCTCCAGCAGAGTTGAAGGCTACGCCTTCAACTGCAGTTATTCTATCTGAAGGTTCAGCTCCAGCTGAACCTTGGCCATTTCTTCCTTTGCCTCGCGCACCCCTGCTGCTAACTTCCGAATGCGTGCCTCCACTGCTTCTTCTACTTGGATGGCCAACTCCGGGACCATCTAGCAGGCTTCCTCCACCACCTGCACTATTTGTCTGTTCTGTGCCACTACCTTGTCATGCTGCAGGCTCAACTGTTCCATGTTGATGCATTGCTCGCTCATTACCTAGAGCGTGCAACCCTGCCTGGTTCGTAGTTCTGCAGTGACTCCATCCTACAAAATATAGAGTGCCTCCCGAGGGAGCATAGCCACGTTTAATCCGATTCCCTTCAACCTGCTAACCATAGGCCTGTCGGCCTCATTTTCTGTAACGAGTGCGCCATCTGGCAGCACTATTGTGTTAGTCATCTGAGCGCGCAACATTTCCTCAGCTGTGGACGTACCTACTGTGAGGCTAGTTGACACAGTGCCAGCCTATGGAGTGCACACCTGCAACTCCTGTATCTGCGTCCGGAGAGCCCCCAACACCATCTGGTGTTTCTCCTCAAACTGTTAGAGGGCCTCCATGGTGACGTCCCTCACCGTCTCGCCAATATCATGGAGATCCCCCTCAGTGAGGGTGATCGGGTCGAATGAAGTCTTTGAAGCCTTCGACTTCTTTCGCGGCCCTACCTGCTCTCTTGGGTGTAGACGTTTTAGCTGGGTGGACGTTGTCTGCGGGTCTGTGCCACCTTGCTCTGTGTCCGCTCAGGCGAAGGCAACTTCTGTCCTTCGCGCTCTTCTTCTCATGTCTTTTGCTACTCTTCTGCAACCTTCGCAGTGTCACGCACCGCCTCGGCCTTAGTCGTTGCTTCTTCCTTCCTACGTTTCTCTGCCAACTGCACTATCTGCAATTTCGCCTCTTCCTTCTTCCGCTGGATGACGGACTTCTCCGCTTCCACCACAGAGCCAGCTGGAGCACACCACTCTGGTGGCCACGACTCAAGGACCGCGAAGATGACATCGTCGGTTGCCAAATAGGGTAGCTCATGCCACGTCTTCATGGGGTCCTTCCACGCCCTGATGTAGACATGGTGGAAATCTCCCTTGAACTCTGAAGCTTTGCAGACTATTTTAGACCGTGGGTGATAACTGCGGCTTGCAATTAATCCCCATTCTAATATTCATCTCCATCAACACCCAGAATATTTTTCTATCCCTTATCCTTTGTGCATCCTTGGTTGCCCATAACGAAGCGTACTTCGCTGCCTCCGGAAGGTCCTGTGTGATCGTCGGGAACTAGCTATCTTCGGGCAATTCCTAGGCCACCATTACTATTGACAACAGAAGTCATGCATAGTGAAAAGTTTTTCCATGCTCCTATGCCTCGCGGCAGTTCTCAAGGAACTCTCCACATAAATAGTTTTCCCTGTTGAACTGGACCCGTTCTGCACATTGCGCTGCTAGTGCAACCACCCGTGCGGGCACCTCATCTACGCGACACTTCCGCATAACCTTCCCTACCAATATTTGCGTCGCGACTTTAACCGTAGGGTTGTTGATGCTGGAAATGGCGTACCCTCTCTTCTTTTTCTCCAGTTTAAATTTCTTCTTCATGGCCTCCGCGATGGCTAAATCATCACTCTTTCCCTCTGAAATGTTTGTTGGGTCCTCCCCTTTGGAAGGGAGCCGGTAATTCTGTGAATCAAATGGTTTGTGACAGGGATGGGATCCTCCAGCCACAAGCACCCATCATGTACCAGGTAGAGCAGTTGCCTGATGACAAAAATGGTCACTGGGGTGCAATGGTAATGCGACACCCAGAGCAGGTTTAGCAACCCTGCTTTCTCAACTCCTCTCAGCCATTTACACGGCTCCAATTCTATGATTCCAGCCGGCGCGTCTTTCTTCTGGTGCATGAGCTGCACGGTCGTGAGATGTGGGAACTTCTTGTGGTCCACGAGATCCCAATCCTCAAACTTCAGCACAGGCACTCGTCCCAAGTGCACTCCTTCAAAAATAATGTCATTAGGGAGTAGCGGAGTCTGCAGAGAGCTCTTGCTCTCATCTATATCTTTGGGCACCTTTGCTTTACCCTTCCGCAGAGGAACATATGCGGGTAGCCTGGTAAGAGGGTCCACACCTTGGGTTTCAACCTCCATTTCTACATCCTCCTCCTCTACTAGGATTTATTCAAATTCTTCCTCCTCATCGGCCTCCAAATTGATAGTCTTCCCCTTTTCTTCCATGGTGAGCCTAGTCCTTAGTAGATCTCTAGGTGATACACACACCGGTACCATGGCCTGCTTATCTTTCTTGGGTCTCAGCTTGCGCGGCGATTTAGGGATTTCTGCGACTATCCCGACACTTTCTAGGGCTTCCACTTCCGTAATGGCCTGTGCGACTTCCTCAGCGGTCATTACTCCGGTATCCAAGGTTTCTTCAGGTGCTGCCATAGTGCGATTACACAATTCTCTCAACGTCTCGAGTAATTGCTCAAGCAACGAATTCGCCTTCAGAAAATCGAACAAGTCTGGGTTCATGAATGTCTAAGCACACAATAACTCAATTCTCAAATTGCCAAGTGTTGTTTGCTAAACAACCCTTTGTAATTTATAGCACCTTTTGAATTTCAATTCGACCATTCCCCCCACATTCGGTCCATTAATGCTCAATTGGCGGCAGATTTTCAAGAATCTAGCCCATAAAGTTTGCCTTAAATGCCTGCCGCCCACTCCATTTGGTCTCAAACCAAGCATCACATCATGAATAGTGATTGTAACAGTCACTTTCCAACCGACCCGCGCGACAGCGCAACTACCCTCGCGTTGTCATGGACCCTGTGACACTTCGCTATTGCACGTAGTCCTGACATCGCGCAGCTCCTGAGTAGAGTAGTTTATAGTCCCGCGCCTCCTTTCAGCTGCCTGGAGCATTAAGACTATGCTTATGTCAGCTAGTCAGATGGTCGAGACCCCTGTGTATGGCTTCAAACGACTTCCATTAACTTTTCCTGGGAAGAGTTCTCCATTTACCTTTACCAACTGCACCGCGCCACCATCTGTGATCTCCTTAATAACATATGGTCCCAGTCAATGCATTCTGATCTTCCCTGGGAATTTATCCAACTTACTATCATAAAACAACACCAAATCATTCACCTTGAAGGTGCGCAACTTAATATGTCGATTGTGCCAAGCATTTTCACACTGCTTTTGGACCTACTGGTGAAATCTAGCCAAAAATCGTTCTTCTTTTAGTTCTTCCAACTGCGCGAGCCACTCTTCCAAGGCTTCGCAATCCGTCATACTTGTGAGCGTTGCTATGCGAAGACTAGGCACAATGTATTCCATAGGCATTACGGCTTCCACTCCATAGACAAGCCTAAAAGGTGTCTGTCTCGTCAATTTCTTGCATGTCGTCCTATAAGCCCATAATACTGCGGGTACCCGCAAGTCCCAATCACTTCATTGTGCATTGCATACCTTGTTCAGCACGTTGCACACCTTGTTGAGTGCCTCTGTGCATAGAATCTTTTGTGTGATAGCTCCTCCTATATAATGTCTTCCCAATATTGAGAGCCATTTGCACCTTTGTCCCCCCAACAGACGCTTATTGACCAGGTCTTTCAGCGCAGAGTACATGTGCATCCGCGCGGCTGGGAATCTCTTCCATATGCCTGCATTCTCTTGGCCAGATGCGCACGCGTACCATCCTGTCCATTGTACTTATCTGTTAGTCACACCCTAGACTTCCCAAATCGTGTGCACATCATTCTCCTACATTCGCGCCAGTCGTCAAATCTCCCTTTGTGCATACCCCACTATCTCGCAGGCGTAGCGCGCAGTACCTAGTCCAAGGTCTAGAATCTTTTCTTTTCGGACACTTCTCTTTCAAATTTATCCAAGAAGGTATCTACCTCACTTAAACCATCATAAGTAGGCAGGTCTCTTACTTCTGTCGATATGCAGTGCAACGACCTTCTCATCATATTACAATTCAGTGTAGTTACCTCATGTAACCAATTCTGCCATTGCTCTGTTTCTTCATCAAAATCCAAAGTATAGGAATTCTCGCACTCCCATGAAATCCGCCCATCCACGGGGGGATTCACCCAGTTCTGGTCTCGCGCTGTTATCTTATAGATGCAGTCCAAATCATCATCACTTTCATAGTCGCGCACTGGCCCCGTATAGCGTGATCCTTTAGTAGGGTCCAGGGGTACAATTACGCGCAGTGACTTCTTTTCAAAAATCATTTTCACTTCTTCAAATTGATTACCCCATTCATGTCAATGGCCTAGTCAATTCCTAAGAGCGCAGGGTAGGGATTGCTATCATCAACGATCTCTATCACTTCAAAATCCACTAGCGCGCTCGCTCCCTAAATATCCACAGTTATTCCCTGCAATTGCCCCATGGATATTATTTTCTATTGGTTCACCATCCTTAGCTAAATTGGAGACCACTGCAGCGTAGTTCCCCCCATTCACTCCCATGTCTGCTTCGGCAGAACATTTGCATCTGATCCCAAATTCAGAATTACTTGGTCCATCTCATATTCTCCGATCTGCGCGATTAGTCTCATCTCTCTTCCCGTTCTTGTCTTATGCATTCTGATCTTTCGGACTACACGCGGTTCTCCTGGCACAGTCCCAGTGCATCTGTTGATGAGTTCCTATAACCCTTTCACTGCCTTACTATCGCACAGTAACTTCATACATGTTTCCAGGAACATTGTGAGCATAGATGGGTCCATCTCCGACTTTAGTTTATCTTTTCTTCCTGAAGTGGAGGCATCAGCGAAGATATTCTTAGCTTCCATGAAGGTTTCCTGAGTGCGCTCCAAATCAAACTCACTTCTTTCGTCGGAGCCTTGCGAACCCAAGTACTATCTTCTGGTCGTTTGTCTTTGTCATCTCCCATTGCAATTCCACTTCAGAGCACAATGTTCACATTTGGATCTTCCTCGCATTGCTCAAACCTTATCATCTTCAGGTTCTGAGTCGGGGGAGGTGGTAGCGCTCCTTTGTCGCGTATCCTAGCTATCAGCATAGGACAATCTTTTGTCTCATGATCAAACAAGGTGAAATACAAACATGACAGGTGCATTGGATTCGTGCAATCACGGGCATAATGTCCTGGCCCTCCACAATTGTAGCATATCAACTGTCTGCGACCTCTTCCAGGTCCTCCTCTGCCTCGGCCTCATCCGTGCCCCTGAAATCCTATTCACGCCATTCCTACATTTTGGTCAAGGGGCCATGTTTCAGCCTGAACTCTATAGGTGGGAGTTCTATCCATCATCAACTCATAGCTTCTACAAGTGCACTCATCATGTCCCACTGACCTACAAAAGTTGCAGAACAATTGTTGTGAATTTTGTGTATACTTCTATAACAAGTGACAATTGTCTGTGGCATGTTTTCCTGCTATTTGACAAATCGCGCACCACAAAGCAGGCGTCGCGCTAGGTCCTGCTTGCGCTTCCAGCCTTAAAGGCATCGGTCCTCCTCCTACGAGGTAATTTTTGAAAACCGAGCAGTGGTCCTTGTCATGACCCTGACCCTTGCATTTTACACACCATACCTCTTCGCGCACTTCTGGTCGAGCTATCCTGTCCTGTTTCAAACTCTGCATCTCAAGGCATAAATTCTTCAACTGCATGTGGATCTGCTGAACTCCTAAGTTAGGATCCTGCATCGGGGTCTCATGCAGCCTCATGGCAATCTCTAGGGCTTCTGCCTGAGTTGTTACCTTATGTTACGATAGCACACTCCTTAAATGTGGCATTAGCGAAGCTACAAACCACTCGTGATGTTGTCCATCCGTCAAATTCATATTAGCTTCACGAATCGTACATTTCAGCCTTTGATCCAGCTCCCAAGGAGTCTCACCTGGTAGCATCGTGATCTCTTTGAATCCAATGATCAACTGTGCTTTAGACTTCGGCCTGCTAAATTCTTTATTTAGCATTGTTTGGATATCTGCAATTCCTGCATTTGGATTATCATTGGAGTGCTTAATATACCAGGTCAGCGCGCGATCCTACAGGGCGCTAACCAATGTCACTTTCTTTATATTGTCATCTATAACTCCTTGCGCTTCCCATACAGCCCTTACCACGAACCATAATTGGTCTAGATCCTCATTTCCCAAACCTTTGAACACAAGCAACTTCACTGTGCTTGCCATATTGAATAGCGGTGGTGGTGGAGTGGGTACGGTTGAAGATGGAGGTGATGGTGGTGAAGCTAGTGGCAGTGTGGGTGGAGGTGGTATTCATGGAATTATTGTCTTATCAGGTGGATCGCACTTCGCGGTGAGACCTTCGCGATCTCTTCGTCATCCCACCGCAGAGGTGAAATCAAGGGGCTATTTTCTGGTCCCTTATTTCCTTCGTTCTTGTAAGCTTTTCCACTTCACGTAGCCCCAAACATCAAGGTAACTGCATAACCCTCTTTTCGCACAATAGCATTTTAATCCAAGTATTCAAAGACTTTACATACTTACCTCACAGTCCTTTGAGAAAGCGTCACTCTGCCTCATTGTAGCTAACTGAGGTGTCAACCGCGAACTTAGTAACGAATCCTCCTATAATACGATTGAGCCAATGATCAACAGCATGCGCGATCTTATCCTTCGATGCTTCCAACCTTCGCACTAACTCTGGGGTCCACACAATAGGACCGTCAAGCTTCCACCTTCCTTAGCTATCTGCTAGCTTCGCGACCCACTCGTATAGCTCAGTAGGGAAGGACGCGAAGAAGATTCCGTGGATCTTCATATACAGGTAGCAGTCTAACCACTCTTCTTTTGACAGTCACGGGTTCTTGTTCTCCTGCACCGCGAACTAGGGAAGTCTTTTAACCAACCAACCTTCAATTTCTTTCTTAATTGGATTCCAATGATATGACATCCGACATCTCTCGGCAGATTCCAGTCTCGGCAACGAAACCATTTGTTGGTTTATGGGAGCTTGACCCAGGTTCAGATTTATTTAGCCAAACAAATCCCTACACTACTGGCCCTTTCGGCATCAACCCGCGGAGCGCGGACTGAAGTCTCACATGAAGCAGTATGGGGGGATGTTGGAACCAAGTTTCCGCACCCTTGAGATGTTTGTGATGTCGATTTAGTCAAAATATGTCTATCTTCACGCAGCTCACTTCGCGCACTGTTCTAACCTTCAATACCTTCATGATTTGTTATAATCATCTTTCGCACAGCCCTAATTAGGGGTTGAGATGCTTTCGCGTTGCTATGGCAGCGACCTGCGCTATTTCCCCAAACTACATTATGTATCTTACTTATCTTCTTAACATATCTTAGTTAACTTCACGTAAATAGATATTATATCTTGCATTCACTTAATCAATACAATTATACACATTTGTGCATCATATAAGTATTAGAAGTAAATTCATATCCAATGTAACAGATACATAAAACAGGAAATAAATACACATAAATGGTAGGAAACTTCTCTTTATGAATACTTCCAACTGTTACAGACTCAACTCGCCCTGCGCACTCAGCTGCAGACTACTAGGCCTCTGTGCACTCAGCTGCAGAGCTCTACGACCCAAAACTAGACCTTACTCCCCAGATCTATCTCGCATACATCATGTGTTCATCTTCCTCTATCAATTGATTGATTTTTTAGCTACTTAGAGCCTCTCTCTATTTATACAATCCCATAGTCCGCAAACCATGGGTAGATCTCTACAACCGACATTACATTAACAAAATTAAGGGTGGACAACCCTATGACTCTTTTACAAACTATGCGCTCCGCGCCCACAAAATGTGCAGTATTTACATCAGAATTACAATCTTTGACCAAAATCTAGGCTCTAAGCCCCAAAAATTCCCTTGGGGGATCCCGCGCCCAACAGACACTGATGGTATTGCAGCTGGAGCGGTAGTTGAGCAGGTGTCCTCTAGTCTACAGATATATGAAGATACGAAGTTGTATCTAGACAAGGACATCATACTAAAGTGGCAAGAGGTTAATTAAGCATTAACAGGCACTTTTGGGGAAGACCTCAAAGACCATCAAGTGTATGTGAACATTCACAAGTTCGCCTTGTACCAGATTTCATGCAGATACCCCACGTTCCCATGTGCGGACGTGATTCACTGGATCGTCTCTCACACTGACCCTGAGACGATGACCTTGAATAGTGTTAGAGGGACGAAGCTTGTAACCTTCTAGGCATGAGATTACGACGAGATGTATCAAATGACTGAGCCCATGACTGTCATGGCTCCTCCATTCGACTTGCCCAACAGTAGAGCCCACTCCAGAGACATTCTGAAGGATTGGGTAAAGGAGCCAGCCTGTTTCAGGATGACACCCAACCAGATCTATAAGACAAAGATATTGAGGAAGGCATACCAATACTTGGTCATATTCGCATGTCGACTGAGTGGCCAAGCAAGCACTGAGACCTTCCCTCAAAGTTGGGTGATCGCGTTGGACCAACTAGTTAGAGAAGGAATACCATGCAACTGGTTTGGCATACTGGCTCAGCAGCTGAAGGAACAAGTCATGAAGGCTCAACAGTCACCTGATGGTATGCATGAAGATATTTATATGTCTGCTTACATTCTAGATGCAATCTATGCATGACATGAGTTCACGAACTTGGAGTGGGTGTTACACAGCAATTTGTCACCGTTTGTCACCGTCCCTGTTACCCCTCACCCGCACACTGGAGGACTCATTCCGGGACCTATGAGAAGTGACATGACCTGAAACCACTTGCATCATATTCCTCTAAGTATGAGCTCCATATGCCCTGAAGACATCTCCTGCAAAATACCCATGAAAACAGCTCTTTTTGCATTAGCGCGGGTCCACAATTCACTGCCCGCGCCAATGAAGGAAATCCTCTAAAAAGGGCACGCCATTGGCGCTCTGTCTCAAAGTCGCACTCGCGCCAACCGAATTGAGTAAAGTTTTTAACCAACAAGCTCCCGAAGGTTCTCTTCAACCCATTCACCAACTGAATCTATGTTGAGCTAGGATGGTTTGGCTTCGAATCTCCATAGAAGGGAAAGTGGTTTGCCACCTTTCATGGAAGTTTCCAAGTGATAAAGCCAATCCCATGAATAATGTGGTTGATCCTATCTCTCTCCTCTCTATCTATAAAAGCTTGTCTCTATGCCTTGAGCAAGCTAGTTACAGTAGTTCTAGTCCCAGCATAGTGATAGAGAGTTTGAAGCTGCAAGAGCCTTCTTTGCACCCATAAGGCCAAATCTAAGTAAGGAGATTCTTGTCACCCAAAGAGAGAGGGGCTTGTTCCTCATCCCAACAAGCTTTGCAAGACTTGTGTAGCTGACTACCCAGCCAAAGGTGGATTTGACGTCAGAACAATGGTTGTATTCTTCTTTGTTATTTATCAATAATAGATAACTATCATTATGGTTCCACTCTCATTGTCTTATGTTCGATGTTGAGTTATATCTTTTCTGATTGATATATAATTGCATCTACTATATTTTATGCTTGTATCTGTGTTGTTCTTTGAATGTGCAGGTTTCCAATCATGGAGATCGTGGGGATCGTGACCAGCCGAGGCAAAGGAACGAGGGTGACATCTCTTCTACGAATATTAGCATTGGAATCCAAGTAGGTTCTCACCATCCGCTCTTTATTTGCAATTAGGAACTTGCGTGATAGCATTGTATGATTGTTGCTAGACCCGGTCTGGGCTAGTAGGGATCGTCTCTGTCCGCAGAGAGGATTTACCTCCACAACAGTGGGCATGGTCACTGGTGAATACTATTGTGAACACGTAGTTCAAGCTGTTGTCCGAATGCAGCTATAGAGGAGTGATCATATGATTGTCCAACCATTTTTTCACCCCAGTGTACAGGTTGATATTCGAACAGGATCCACCCTGCATGTCAGAGGAAGTGATGAAGGCATTGCTAGGCATTGCAGATTGGTATGCCTCACCGTTCAGCACGTTCATCCAAGTGTTCAATGTGGAGAAGTATCCACATGTTCTACCAAATTTTTCCTTAGACGTACTTGTCATGCAGGAAGTAGCGTACTACATCTCGATAGGATTGACAGCTAGACTACAGCAGAAGAAGAAGGCACCTTGGCCCGCTCTCCCGTTCCAAATTAGGTTATATGAGATCTGAAGTATCAAGCAAGCGGATGTTGAAGCAAAATAGATGAGGAAGTATCCTTTCGACCTCCGAAGCTGCAACTCATATAACCCACATTGCATTGTGAATGATCACTACGTGATAGTTCAGTTCGACTGGATCCATGGGGCATGTCATTGGGCCGAGGAGGACTCATGTAGATACTATTACAATTCTTCCATACCCAATGAACTTTGTCATAGAGTGTTTAGCAAAGAAGCATCACGGAGAGCACCAACAATAGTAACAGTAGCAGCAGCAGCAGAGCCAAGCATACCTGTGCACGACAAAGGGAAGAGGAAGATTTTCGACTACATGGAGGAGGAGCAAAGCTGCAAGTTTCAAGAAGATCCACTTGTAGAATAAACATTTATCTCTATTCAGGTGAAGAGGCAACAACATGACAAGCAAATCGTGTGAAGGCAGAGGGATAAGCAGAGAATGGAAGAAGCAAAGAAGGAGTTGCATGAGCCAAGGGAGTAACTCCGAAAAGAACAAGAGTTGTGCCAACAAAATATGGAAGCACAACAGCAGCAGATTCAACAAGGGCGCATCACTTGTAGACAGACGAAGCAGCGCCCATACAAGTAGTTGATTCATTTGAACAACTGGCATCAGGCGAACAGGGTGAACCATCATAGGGGCAAGACTTTTCTCATGAGATAGAACATGCGCTTGAACAATTGGATGCAGACATGGAGCAGTAGGATTTGGAACAGGATACTGACCTCATGCCTCACCACAAAGAGGTCAACTCACCTGCTTCATTGCATCCTGATGATGAGCAAGTCTCGGATGACCAAGGAGGCACTAAGATCCTTGGTGGTATCCCAGAAGCAGAGATGCACAACATCTCCTTTGACGAATCTTATCAGAGAGTTGTGCAGTCTCAGAGAGTACCGACTCTAGAGGACCAAACATCCCCTGTGCAATTTGAAGAGAAAGTGATCGTGTCTGATGTGCACAAGCATCCAATTGCTTTGGCTGATGCAACTAGAGTGTATGTCGAAGCCACTAGCTCGAGTGTTCATTTTCTCATATCTGAGAATGAGCGAATGGCGAAGGAACTACAAGTGGCCAAGTAGGGAGGAGACTTAGTGACAATGTCTACCCAAGCTGAACTGAAGAAGGAAATACTTGATGAAGTATTGCCCTTAGACTGAGTTATGCGAGCATTGTACTCCAAGTTTGGTAACGTGCATCAACCAGTAATTCATATCCACAGATGGTAGCATCGATGTGCGAGAAGAGCACGCATCTTGAAGAACATACATACTATTGTTGATGACATGCAAGCATGGACTATGAAGTACAATGGAGCCCCACTTCACTTGCCAAAGATGATGAAGGCCAATGCGGCCGAGCTGCAAGCACATAACCAAAGTTAGATCCGGAACTACGAAGACCTACTGCAACTCATCACTAGCATAGAGGCTTCCCCTGCACGAGTATTCAGAAGCATGGATGTTATAGTGCACACTCATGTGATCCCATCACTTGGGATTCTCGCCCAGGCGAAGACAAACAAGCAGGTCCGACAGGAGCTTGACTCTTACTTTGATGAGTTGATGCGCACCGCCACCAACCCAGACTTGCCTATCAGTGCAAACATCATGCCCAAGGATGTTGCTGGTCTGGCCACACTGAAGACAATGATGCGCATGCTCACAGATGAGTTGGACAGAGGAGCCCGAGCTGTGTACCCTGATGCTATGGAGGCAAGGTTCAGGTTTCAGATGGATGTCATAGCAAAACACATGGACACTATCAAGTACTACCAATCTTGGCATCAATATGTCACTGTTGATCAGCATGAGGATGTCGAGCAGTTGGACTTCTATGGTTGTCTAAGTTCAAATGATGTCAAGCTTGGGTTGTCCAAGCCATTGTTCACATGGGTACATGTGCATTGTAATGGTGAGTCATGTTAAGTGTAAGTCGGGTGTCAAGAGTGGATGTAACAGTCATAGAGTAGGTGAAGAGTCATGAGGGTAGTTGAATGGTCACAAAGGGGAATGTCAAGGGTCACCCCACCCTTTGTTATAAATAGTCCCTCATAACTCATTATATGGGCTTTTGGTCAAGAAAGTTTCTACTAAGACTATCTTGAAGAAGGCTTGGACAATATTGTAATGCACCTTGGCTTCTCCACTGCACGAAGCTAGTACATCTCTTTGGATGAGCAAGCGGATGTGGCTGTAAAGTTCCACTGTTGGGGCTAGTAGGTTTACATGGATGTATTATATGATTGTGACTTACACTTCTTTATATAATAAGAGCCAACACATTTTCATGCATATGTTTTTATTGTAATTGGACTGCTATGGTTGCTTTAATGATATATGTTGTTTAACTTACGTACTTGTGTATGAACTGATTCACATGCAATTATATGAATCTTGTTGTTAATGTGTTGCATATGTGGCTAATGTTGTCACCGTCCGTGTCGACTGCTCTGCCAGACATCAGACAGACCTTTCACTTGAACCTTGCTGTAACAATCATCACACTCGTCTCGGACTGATCCGTGAGTGTTGTACGTGTTATCTTACCTTGAATGATGTGACTACCACATCCTAGTGGACTGCTCCACCCGAAGTTGTGCATGTCCTTTGTGTTGTGTGTTCCTAGCCGAGTTGAGACTGATCCCTTTCAACCTAGAACTCACCTTCACCTCCTTCACCTTTTGAAGTGTTGGAACCTCTCATACCCCTTCCTTGACTCACTGCATTAGTCACACCCTTTCTACTGACAGAGTTATTGTACTTGCCTCCGTGCGACATCGCGATCAAGGCATTACCTTATGACCCACTGCTGGGACTCCTACACCAAACGGTCTAAGGTCTAATTGAGACTTCTTACCGTGGACAATCCCTTGACATGCTGGCAAGTCCAGCACCGTCAACATTTTTGGCACTAGAAGGAGGGCCTGACGACAAGCAGTGTCCTCTCATGTAGTTTTGAACCTTTGCATATCTTTCATGGAGTCTTGCAATTTGCTTCCCCGGAAATGTTTTTCGAATCGTGAATATGTCTCCATCTCGGGGAAGCTTTTCGATCACTTGTCCACTCACATGTATGATGGTGAAGGCGAAGTGGCCTGGCCTAAGCACTTACATAACTTTCTTTCCATGATTAATGAGGAAGATGAGTTTTCTAACGAATAGGTCGGTTTGCTGCTTGCATGCACACAACTCTCCATTTTGTTGGGTGCTCAGCCTACCGGCTGACACCATGCACTCATTTGAGCACTTATGTGATCTTATTGAAGAAATGTTCTATCATTTTGATCCAAACCATCTTAACTGGAAACTGTTACAGAAATGGAGGGCTCTGCATGAATCCGTTATAAATTTTTGGTAGCGCTTCCGTGACTTGCAGTTTCAAGCTTCGAGGAGCCAGATCAAGTTTGCTTATATTTGGGACTGGTTCGAGTATTGCCTTAAGAAATCTGCTAGTACCGAGAGGAAGCTTGATATCAAGCCTCGCTCAACATTCTTCATTGATGGAACTGCGCAATCTCATGTGGGAGCGAGCACTGTCTCAACTAACTGTCCGCCTCCCTCTCATTCAACAACTCCACCACTACCCAGTGATGTTGAGGATCATGCTCACACACCTGTTCATCCTTCACAGTCTCCCAACATCGCTCCACTCAATTTTCGAGCAGATGTGGTTGTGAGTCCTTTGAGTTCTCATATGCATTATTTTCTTTGGCCTCCATCTTTGCACTCAGGTGTTCCTCCGGATGATGTTGTCTTATGTTCGTCCATTCCGGACTCTTCACTTGTTGTGAACGAGGAAAAACTCACTAACGGATTTGGTGTTGCACAACCAACATGTGTTGTCATTCATGAAGAGTATGATTGGGATCTTGAACATCAACACTCGGCCAAGGATGAATCCCTTCGATCTGAGCCCCCTCCGTTCTTTCCTAACCTCTTTTGTGAGTCTGCCATCCATGATTTTGCATGTGTGTCTTTGTCCACGAGTGCACCCATTGTTGATCACTCGTAGGACTCACCAGATGTTAGCCCTTTATTCGACAACAGATAGGATAAGTTATTCATTGAAGATCCACTTGATCCTTCATCTTTCTTTTCCGGAAACACAGAGGATGAGTTCGTTCGCTTTTCATCTACCCCTCTGTTTGATTCATCTGATCATGACGATGTCAAGGAATTCATTGATTTTTTTTATCATGGTGGTCGTGATCCATTTGCTTCCAATTTTGATCATGATCATGAATCTATCGTAGTTGATCTTTTTAAGCCATCAGTGTATGATGATCTACCTAATGATGAAGTTGAGACACCCATGACTGTCAAGGCACTTCAGTGCGAGCTGATGGTTATGTCAGGCCCTCGATCTCTTAGGGTTAGTCTCACTTCCAATCATGAAACTATTCAATCACCCAAGGCTCCTCATCACTCATCTGTATGCATTGAAGATCCATCTCACTCACAAATCACACTTCCTCCACTTGAACTGGATGATCCCAGTGCTCATGCATTAGAGGAGTCTTACATTGCAAGCACGCGTTCATGACACAAGTTATATTTGTTTCTTTCACTTGCTTGCCTTTCACAGTCAAGAGTGTGCTTATGCTTCAAAGTTGCATGTAGTGTCACACAACACCATGATAAATCCATGGACCGCCTGTCTTGCACATGCACTCACTCATGTCCCGTGGGCACTTTGAAACACGAAGTGTCGTTGTCTCCATTGTTATATCTTTCTTGCTTGCTGGTACACACCACTAGGTTGCTCGCAGACCAAGCCTTCACCAACATGGGTCTACCAATGTGCCGGTGGCTGCATCGGGAGTATCACTTCACGTGATCAGACCCATGCACCGTTAGTGTAGGAGTAGGAGTAGTGTTTACTTTTAGTTGTTTGCTTGCATGCTTATTTTCTCATATGATTTGTTTACTTGTTTGTTTGCTTGCTTGTTTGCTTATTTGCTTTGATTTCACTTTCACTTCCGCTTTTGCTTTGCTTTGATGTTTGTTGGTTCGTTTGTTTCGTTTGTAGGTTAGTCTTGCATGAAACCATGTATGACTCTTGAAGCGAGATGGGTAAAGTACAAGAGGGATTGTACAACTATCACTACTTGGTTATCTGTCATCTTGCCTCTGTATGATGAGCTTGTTACTCTTAGTCCATGATATGTCAAAGGAAAATATGTACTGTTCGAAGTGAACCTTGGTGGAAACACAATGCTTGTGCGCTAACTAGTGTCACCTTATCTAGTCGGTTGTTTTTGGGTTAACCCTTATCAGCTCAGCCAAGTAGAGTAAGGTGAGGGGGAAATCCTTAACAGGCACATCAGAGATATAATAAACTACTTCTCTGCTGGAACAACCTCCTCTTCTCTCAATAAGTCATATCCCTCTTCCACCTCTCAAATGAATAAGTGTCGTGCACAGTGAAAATGAAAATGAAAAAATGAAAAGTCAAAAAATTCAAAATGAAAAATGAATAAGGTGTAAGAAGAGAAAGGTTTCTTGCGTAGGGAGGTGATGCAAGCAACTCCGCCAGGGTACTGACCAGGCTCATTTGTAGCGGAGCCATGCTTGTGTTCCTATGTGACTCCACCAGGGTACTGTCCAGGCCTGCTGGCAGTGGAGCAACACCAGAGATGAAACTGACTACGAAAACTATACTGCTTGTGCACCTATATATACCCCTCAACCCCAATCGAAACAATTGTGTTGCCTTGGCTTGGAATGTGTGTAAATCGACCAAGGGCTTCGGCAGATGCTACATCTTACGATCAAGTTAGTGTGAAACCAAGATGAGCTAAGACTTGAAAAATACTTCCAGATGTGCTAGACTCGCTTTTCACAAACAAAGTCTATGCAAAGAGTTGGAGTTCTACCAGTGTGTCACCAAGTGTTGTAGTGGCTACAACCAACCTCTAAAATTTTTCCTTAGCCTATTTTTGAGCCTCCCTACCAACCTTACACGACACTTTGTCTTGCTTCGTCAGGTACTCAAGCTTCAATGTTTTCCTCACACAAAGGCAGCCCGTCGATCACAGTTGATCCATTCCCCTCACAAGCTGCTTACTCAGACTTGGTCTAGCTATAGGATGAGTAGCTTCCCCTTGAAAATTGTGCATTTCTGGAGGGCAACGAGACTTCCTTCCAGGAATTACGCAATCCTCTCTAATAGCCTGTTGGGCTCCAAGATTGCGCAATCCTGCCAGCCAACCCTCCCAGCAAGATTTGCACAAATTTTCCCAGCAGCAGGTTGTTCAGCCCAGGAGTTGCACAAATCTGGGCAGCAGTCAGCTACTCTGCCCATAAATTGCGCAAACCTCCTGGACAGTCAACCCACCTCCTAGCCAGGAATGCACATTTTTCCTAAGCAGTTGAGCACTTGCATGCATGGACAGTCTTGTTGACCAGTTCCACCCGGGACCGAGGAAAATTGACTTGCATGCATGCATGGCTTGATCTTTCCAGAATAGAAAGAGACAACATGCAAAAGGCATCCCATGATTCAGGGAGCTATTTTTAGTAGCTGAGGGTTACATGCAAAGTTGTTTTAGAAGTTTCCCTCCAAGTGTCGCTTTTTCCTAGATTTGTGGCATGCGCGTCATGAGACCAAAATTATTTATTCAACGCATCAGAGCTCATTTATTCGCATCGATCTTCGAGCTCTCACATACCACATCACATCCAAGACTATTCGACACATTTGGCTTAGCTATTCACGGGTAAGTGGCCTCAACTTGTCTTTTTCAGTATTTCTGTCGCTTTTTGTGTATTCGCTTGTGTGAGTGTTGTTTGCTTGATTTATTTGAATGTCTGTTGCCATTTACATATATTATAGCTTGTCCTAGCTTTGTTTTAGTTTTTGTTGCTATCTCACTGTTGTCACATGCATGAAACTATTTTGAACAGACGTTCGCCCAACCTGCGAACTGCCTCACCCACATGCATGTTGATTTGTCTGTTGATTCTTTAATTCATGTTTTGTATGCATTGTTAATCACTTCTGCTATCACCTAATGTCGTCGTGCATTTCATTGTCTTACTTGCTTTTAGTTGCCCGTCGGCGAGTCGGGCAAACCTTAGCCTGGGCTCTGCCTTCACCAAGGCTGCATTGCGTAATCTAGGGAAGGAAGGCTCACCTTCCTCTCCAAATTTGTGCATTCTTGACCAACACTACCCTCCAGGACTATTTTGTGCATTTCTGGAGGACAGTGTCTGCTTGGCCCAAGAAATTGCGCAAATATGACCCTGGGTCAGCAGTCCTTCCCAACAGGAATTGCGCATTGCACAATCCCAGTAGCCAGCTGCCTGACTGGATTGTGTATTTAGCTGATCCAACAGCTAGTCCTGCCTCCCAGATAGCCCATGCTACCTTTTGCACAGTTCTGGTAGCCAGTCACTCAGCCTCCCAGTAAAATTTGTACAATCCCGCTCATTAGTTCCCGAGGTATGTGTTGTGTCCTTCCCTGGATTTGCTTTGTTTTCACTGACATATTTCTTTCCACGCATGCTGCTTGTTTCCAAATATTTCAAGTGTTCATCTGTCTCAATGGCTTCCAAGAGAACAAGATCTCAGGACACTGATGGTATTACAGCTGGAGCAGCAGTTGAGCAGGTGTCCTCTAGTCTGTCGATATATGAAGATACGAAGTTGTATCTAGACAAGGACATCAAACTGAAGTGGCAAGAGGTTAATGAAGCATTCACAGGCACTTTTGGGGAAGACCTCGAAGACCGTCAGGTGTACGTGAACATTCACAAGTCTGGCTTGTACCAAATTGCATGCAGATACCCCGCGTTCCCATGCACGGACATGATTCACTGGATTGTCTCTCACACTGACCCCGAGACAATGACCTTGAATAGTGTCAGTGGGATGAATATTTCAACCTTCTGGGCACAAGATTATGACGAGATGTATCAGATGACCGAGCCCATGACTGTCATGACTCCTCCATTCAGCTTGCCTAACAGTAGAGCCCACTCCAGAGACATTATGAAGGATTGGGTAAAGGAGCCAACCCGTTTCAAGATGACACCCAACCAAATATATAAGGCAAAGATATTAAGGAAGGCATACCATTACTTGGTCATATTCGCATGCCAACTAAGTGGCCAAGCAAGCAGTGAGACCTTCCCTCAGAGTTAGGTGATCGCGATGGATCAACTAGCTAGAGAAGGAAGACCATGCAACTGGTCCGACATACTAGTTCACCAACTAAAGGAACAAGTCATGAAGGCTCGACAGTCACCCGATGGTATGCATGCAGAGATATATATGTCCACTTACATTCTAGATGTAGTCTATGCCTGACATGATTTCCCTAGCTTAGAGTGGACATGGTCACCGGTGGAGACTGTTGTGAACACGTATTTCAAGTTGTTGTCTGAATGCAGCTTCAGAGGAGTGATCATACGGCTATGTGACCATTTTGTCACCGAGTGTACAGGTTGATATTCAAACAGGATCCACTCCACCCTGCATGTCAAAGGAAGCAATCAAGGCATTGCTAGGCATTGAAAATTGGTATGCCTCACCATCTGGCACATTCATCTGAGTGTTCAGTGCAAAGAAGTCTCTGCATGTTCTGCCAAAGTTCATCTTGGACATATTTGTCATGCAGGAAGTAGCGTACCACATCTCGACAGGATTGACAGCTAGACTGCAGCAGAAGAAGAAGGCACCTTGGCCCGCTCTTCCGTTGTGGATTGGGTTATATGAGATCCGGAGTATCAAGCAAGTGGATGTCGAAGTAGAACAGATGAGGAAGTATCCTTTCGACCTCTGAAGCTTCAACCCGTATGACCCACATTGCATTGTGAAGGATCATTGCGCGAGAGTTCAGTTCAACTGGATCCATGGGGCATGTCATTAGGTCGAGGAGGACTCATGGAGATACTATTACAATTCCTCTAGACCCAATGAAATTTGTCGTAGAGTGGTTAGCAAAGCAACATCATGGAGAGCACCAACAATAGCAACAGTAGCAGCAATAGAAGAGCCAAGCATACCTGTGCGCAACAAAGGGAAGAGGAAGATTGTCGATCACATGGAGGAGGAGCAAAGCTACAAGTTTTGAGAAGATCCACTTGTAGAACAAGCAGTTATGGCTATTTAGGCGAAGAGGCAGCAGCGCGACAAGCGAATCGTGTGAAGGCAGAGGAATAAGAAGAGAATGGAAGAAGCAGAGAAGGAGTTACATGAGCTGAGGGAGCAACTCCGTAAAGAAAAATAGTTGCACCAACAGGAGAAGGAAGTGCACCAACAGCAGATTCAACAGGGGGTGCATCACATGCAGACAGAGGAAGCAGTGCCCATACAAGTAGTTGATTCATCTGAATAGCTGGCAATAGGCGAACAGGGTGAACCATCGCAGGGGCAAGACTTTTCTCATGAGATAGAACAGGTGCTTGAACAGTTGGATGCAGACATGGAGCAATAGGAGTAGGAACAGGATACCAACCTCATGCCTCACAACAAAGAGGTCAACTCACCCGCTTCATTGCATCCTGATGTTGAGCAAGTCTCGGATGACCAAGGAGGCACTAAGATCCTTGGTGGTGAACCGGAAGTAGAGATACATAACATCTCCTTTGACGAATCTCATCACAGAGTTGTGCAGTCTCAAAGAGTACCGACTTCAGAGGACCAAACATTCCCTGCGCAATTTGAAGAGCAAGTGATCGTGACTGATGTGCACAAGCATCCAACTACATTAGCCAATGCAACTAGAGTGTATGCCGAAGCCACTAGCTCGAGTGTTCATTTTCTCATAGCTGAGAATGAGCGAATGCCGAAGGAACTACAGGTGGCTAAGCAGGGAGGAGACTTAGTGACAATGTTCGCCCGACCTGAACTGAAGAAGGCAATACTTGATGAAGTATTGTCCTTGGACACAGTTATGTGAGCATTGTACTCCAAGTTTGGTAACGTGCATCAAGCAGTCATTCATCTCCATGGATGGCAGCAGTGATGTGCGGGAAGGCCACGCATATTGAAGAACATACATACTATTGTTGATAACATGCAAACCTGGACGATGAAGTACAAGGGAGCCCCGCTTCACTTACCAAAGATGATGAAGGCCAATGCAGTCGAGCTGCAAGCACGTATTCGGAGTCAGCTCTGGAACTATGAAGACCTACCGCAACTCATGACTAGCATACAGGCTTCCCATGCATGAGTATTCAAAAGCATGGATGTTATAGTGCACACTCATGCGATCCCATTACTTGGGACTCTCGCGCAGGCGAAGACAAAGAAGCAGGTTCGGCAGGAGCTTGACTCGTACTTCAACAAGTTGATGTGCACTGCCACCAGCCCAGACTTGCCTATCAGTGCAGACATCATGCGCAAGTACGTTGCTGGTTCGGCCACACTGAAGACAATGATGCGCATGCTCACAAATGAGTTGGACAGAAGAGCCCGAGCAATGTACCTAGATGATATGGAGGCAAGGTTCAAGTTTCAGATGGTTGTCACAACAGAGCACATAGACACTATCAAGGACTACCAATCTTGGCATCAATATGTCACTATTGATCAGCATGAGGATGTCAAGCAGTTGGACTTTTATGGTTGTCTAAGTTCAAATGATGTGTAGTTTGGCTTGTCCAAGAATTGTTCACATGGGTGCATGTGCATTGTAATGTTGAGTCATGTCAAGTGTAAGTCAGTTGTCAAGAGTGGATGTAGCAGTCATAGAGTAGGTGAAGAGTCATGAGGGTAGTTGAATGGTCACAAAGGGGAATGTTAAGGGTCACCCCACCCTTTGCTATAAATAGTCCCTCATAACTCATTGTATGGGTTTTTGGTCAGGAAAGCTTCTACTAAGACTATCTTGAAGAAGGCTTGGACAGTATTGTAATGTGCCTTGGCTTCTCCACTGCACGGAGCTAGTACATCTCTTTGGAGGAGTAGGCAGATGTGGCTGTAACGTTCCACTATTGGGGCTAGCAGGTTTACATGGATGTATTATATGATTGTGACTTACACTTCTTTATATAATAAGAGCCAACACATTTTCATGCATATGTTGTTATTGTAGTTGGACTGCTCTGGTTGCTTTAATGATATATGTTGTTTAACTTACGTACTTGTGTACGAACTGCTTCACATGCAATTATATGAATCTTATTGTTAATGTGTTGCATATGTGGCTAATGTTGTCACCATCTATGTCGACTGCTCTGCTAGACATCAAACAGACCTTTCACTTGATCCTTGCTATAACAACCATCACACTCGTCTCGGACTGATCCGTGAGTGTTGTACGCGTTATCTTACCTTGTATGATGTGACTGTCGCATTCGAGTGGACTGCTCCACCAAAAGTTGTGCATGTCCTTTGTGTTGTGTGTTCCTAGCCGAGTTGGGACTGATCCCTTTCAACCTAGAACTCACCTTCACCTCCTTCCCCTTTCGAAGTGTTGGAACCTCTCATACCCCTTCCTTGACTCACTGCATCAATCACACCCTTGCTACTGACAGAATTATCTTACTTGCCTCTATGCGACATCGTGGTCAAGGCATTACCTTACAACCCACTGTTGGGATTCCTACACCAAACAATCTGAGGTCTAACCGGGGAGATCCCCTTAACATGTTGGCAGGTCCAGCACCATCAAAAAGTTCCAATATGAACTCCCCGCATCAATACCAGTGCTCCTGGAACCATCTCGCAGTTATCTTTCTCGAACACTGTTTTTACACCTTCATCATCCGGCTTGCTTACAAAAATCAGATTTCTGGCTAATGCATGAATATGCAGAACACCCAAAAGTGTTATAATCCTCCCACCTTGCAACTTCAACTTGAAGTTTCCACGACCAATGATTCTAGCCTTCCTGTCATTCCCTAAGAAGACAGCACCACCATCATATTTCTCATACTTGCAAAACCACTTTTTATGGGGAGTGAAGTGAAAGGATGCACCTGAGTCAATCAACCATGCCTCATGATCTACATGTGTACGTGAAGAAGAAGCCAAGTACACATCCCCACCTTCATCTGAGGTGGTTTTCAACTCTGTAGAAGCAGCATCATCAGATCCCTTCGAGTCACTTTCTCAGGAGAGATTAGGAGAGTTAGATTTACAATCCCTTTTGTAGTGCCCTTCCTTTCCGCATTTATAGCACACCTTTACAGGTTTTCCTGGAGATTTAGATCTCCCTCTAGATTTAGATCTCCCACTCGAGGACTTATTTTTGTTTCTGTTCTGGGACTGTCCTCGTACAGACAAGGCATCACAATTCCGGCTCTCCATATTTTTCCGTCTCAACTCCTCCATCAGCAAGGATGAGACTATTTCATCAAACTACACGGCAGTTGCATTGCTACCTATTACAACAACCAGACTATCCCACAAATCTAGTAGAGAACACAACAAACTGATGCACTTATCTTCATTTGAAATTTTAATATCAACAGATAATAACTGACTTACCATAATATTAAATGCGTTCAGATGCTCTGTCACCGAGTCTCCATCTTTCATCCTCAGGTTATACAGCTTTTTCCGTAGGAACAGTTTATTCACTAGAGAATTAGATTGGTACAAAATCCCTAACTTGTCCCACAAAGCCTTCTTCGTAGCTTCCCCTGATACATTCAGCAATACTGAATCTGAGACACACAATCGTATTGCGCTTTTTGCCTTCCGATCCAACTTCTTACATTCTTCATCAGACACTCTAGTTGGTTTAGTACCCGGATCTACTGTGATCCACTGATCTTTATCCACCAGCAAATCCTCCATCTTGAGTTTCCACAAATCAAAACTCTGACCATTAAATTTCTCGATCTCTATATTTCCACTTCTTACCATCTTCTTTCACCACAAGAATCGATCCTGCAGATCTCCCATTGAACAGGGTCTACCACAGAACTGAAAAAAACCTCTTAGCAGCAGAGTTATCCCCTTGAATCCAAAACACCTCTGATACCAAATGTAGGTTTTAACCCCGTACAAAAATTACTTGCATACGAATTCTAAAAACAAAAGATAAACGATGGCGAGAACATAACACATAAAACAAATATACACAGAGATTTTCCCCTGGATCCCAAAATCGGGACTACCAGATTGATTTTTCATTATGTTCCTTTTAATGTCACAATACATATATATACATGTCGAATCATCCATAAACCCCAATCCATTAACCCTGGATTAGAACATAACCATAGTTCCCTTAACCGGATCTACAAAATACCATGGATCGAAAACCATCGCACCCAAAGCCATGTGCGAAATCCATGCACAAAACCATAGGTAGGTCCACCCACCTAATATAGTGTCCAAAAAATACCCCCGACAGGGGGGGTAGCCACCCCCCCTGTGACCCCCTGGCAGCACCCGGTGCAACGTACAGGGGAGGCTCCCGCCCCCCCTATACCCCCCCCACCCGCGTGGGCTAATCGTGGAAACAATATAATACAACCCAACACTATGGGACAGAGTTACATGATAGGATATTGCAAGTGGGTTAGATGGATGTCAGATACATGGAGATTATGCATAGGTTGAAATAGAGTATTGGTATAGGTATAGGTGGTAATATAGGTATAAATATAGGTACAGGTGCACAAGATGTGGACTATGGCCTTACAACAGATGGATTGGTTAGATTCAGAGACAGGATATATGTGCCAAACAGTCATGAGCTCAAGAAGGTGATCTTGAGGGAGTTTCATGTGAAACCATATTCGGGCCACCTGGGTTATCAGAAGACACTAACAACAGTGAAGAGATTTTATTATTGGCCGAAACTGAAGAGGGATTTAGCAGAGTTTGTGGCTAGGTGTTTTGATTGTCAGTGTATGAAGGCAGAGCGTAAACATCTAAGTGGATTGCTACAGCTGATTGCGATTCCATAGTGGAAATGGGAAGTCATTTCCATGCACTTCATCACAGGTTTTCCGAGGACAGTGAGACAACATGATTCCATCATGGTTATTATGGACAGGTTGACAAAAGGTTGCACATTTCATTCCAGTGAAGTCTACATTCTCAGCTAGCGATGTAGCACATGTATTCATCAGAGATGTGGTCAGATTGCATGGTGTTCCAAAGAATATTGTGTCAAACAGGGATGCGAAGTTCACTTCCAAGTTTTGGAAGGAGTTATTTGCAGGTTTGGGCACAAAGTTGGCCTTTAGTACAACTTATCATCCGCAAAAAGATGGACAGACAGAGAGGGTCAATAGGATATTGGAGGACATGTTGAGGATGTATGTGATGCATCAACAATGAAAGTGGGAAGAGTATCTTCCACTAGTAGAGTTCGCTTACAACAATGGGTATCAAGAATATTTGAAGATGAGTCTGTTTGAGGCATTTTATGGGCGGAGTTGCAATACTCCTATTAGTTGGAATGATCTAGTTAACGGGGCGTTGATTAGACCAGACATGTTGGCGAATATGGAACAGGAAATGCAGGTAATCAAGAAGAATTTTAAAGCAGCACAAGATAGGTAGAAGAGCTATGTAAATCGAAATAGGTTATTCAAGGAGTTCCAGGTCAGGGAATAGGTGTACTTTCGCATCAAACCAAAGAATAGTTCCTTATGGATTGGATCATGTGCCAAGCTAGCACAACAGTTTTGTGGACCCCTTAGTATTATTGAGAGGATTGGGCCAGTAGCCTATTGACTTGCACTACCCCCAACAGTGAAATTCCATGATGTTTTCCATGTGTCATTGCTTAAGAAGTATGTTAGAGATGTTGATCATGTGATTGACTGATCTGTATAGCAAGTGGAACTAGATGGAGAATTCCAGCCGGAGCCTCAGCATATATTGCAGAAAAATGTGCTTATACTTCAGAACCGAGCAATCGAGCAGGTTAAGGTGCAATGGAAGTACTTTGGGCCCGATGAAGCTACATGGGAGATGGTGGATAAGATGCGGGCTATGTATCCTTCCTTGTTTACTGGTTGAGGAAAAGTAGTTTTGGTATGGTGTTTTGGTATGTGTTTTGGTGATGTTGCTATATGTACATATGTATATGGATGTAATTACCGCTATGACCTATGTTATAAAGCTCAAATAAGTGGTATGGGTGTCATGTCATTATGATGTTACGTTTGTTATGTTTTCATGTTGCTTTACTTCTCAGCAGGTTGATCATTGTAAATATTGCATCGAGCCAATTTATAAAGCTCCATCGACAGTATGTCTTGCTTATAATAGCTTTGTGGTTATAGGTGTCGTTGAACACCGAGGATGATGTTCCCCCAAGGGGGAGGGTTATGTATCATCCCTGGTGAAAATTCCATGTAATAAAAGTTAATAAAGGCAAAATAATAACCATGGTTGATGGGACAATTATTCCAAGTTGAATGTTGGGTAAGACATCCTAGTGTGGGTGTTCATTTGGTTATTAATGGCTAAGGAAATTGGTAAAGGCAATGGCTAAGGCTTTAGAGAGGAAAAATGGAATTTTTGGCACATTTATTTATGAAACTAATAGAAATTAGGAGAAAAGGGAGGTGAAAGGTCACAGGTTGCATGTGAGGGTGAAAATGAAGGAAAATAATGGAAAATGAAGAAATAGAGGCCTCATTCATAAAAAGGCTTCTGAGGATTAGTTGGTAGCTTTTTGTCAGTTCAGTTTTGGAGCTCTCTCATTATTATCTCTCTCTGATACTCTTGGATACTTAGAGTTTTCTTGGATCACTCTTGGAGGGTGTGGTATACTTATATTTTTGGAGCAAGAAGGCAAAGGAAGAGCAGGAAAATGCAATAAGACATCGGGATCAACATCTACAGTGGATTTTGCTTGCAAGTACCGAGTTGCATGTATGTTTTGCTCACCAGTTTTGGCATGCATGGCATATGCATGTGGTTTGTTGGTTATGATTTTTCATTGGCATGGAGGATGGTCGGGATTGACAGTGGATTACCTAGCCTTGCCATTTCCTAGATAGCCATGGTGATTGTGGATTTTTTTCCTTGTTTTGTTTTGGTTGGTTCTCATTTTTCCTTAGCTTGGCTTGAGTTATTAGTCCTGGAAGCCCTAGTTAGACAAACACTTTGGAAGCCCTGTAACAACTTGGGTTGAGTTACTAGTCCTGGAAGCCTTGGTTGGACAAACGCTCTAGAAGCCCTTGGTGGGTTGAGTTACTAGTCCTGAAAGCCCTAGTTGAACAAACGCTCTAGAAGCCTGGTAAAAGTTGTGGGTTGAGTTACTAGTCCTGTAAGCCTTGGTTAGATAAAAACTCTAGAAGCCTTGGGTAGAGGCTTCGATATAAAATTAGCTGAATTTTATATGCACAATATAACTTTGAAAAAAATTGAATTTTTAAGATCCCAATTCAAGATTAGGAGGCATGCAGCTAATGGCTTTAGCATCCTAGTTGACTCATGAGGAGACAAGGGCTGAGGAGGTGAAAAGGGTAATGGAAAAAGATGAGAAGGAACCCTTGTATATCAGAGCAGAGCTAGTGAGCCCTAAGGCTGTCATTAGCAATCATAGCCTCATCTCCAATGATGTTGCTTTAGCACCCAAATACATTGCTACCCAGGAGCAATCCATTCTACACTTTGAAGACACATTTAGAATGTTGGGAACATAAAGTTTGCAAGCCTTCCAAAGAAGATGGCATGCCTTACCCCACAGTCTACAAATTAGAGAATATCACTCTCCTGAAAGGCTAAGGAATGCCTTGGAGAGAACACCATTGTACAAGAGAATCATGTAGAGGATGAAAATCAGGTGGATAGGACTCAAACTCAGTCCACCCTTGTTGTTAGGCTTACAATAAGGAGGAGATGAAGCAGGAGAGAAAAGCAAATGGACAGAGATGGAAAGGAATGTAGGCTTTTATCCACAAGAGGGCACACCATCTGAGGAGCCTTAGGATGTCAGAGAGGCCACTAGGGCCATGAAAGAGCTTCACATGGATGACTGAGTTGCTCAGAGTATGAGCAACGCCTTCAATAGGGGGGTGACAATGAGTCCCATAAATAAGTATATTTTGAAGATCATTATGCCATCCAACATCCTTAAAACTATCCTTCTCTCACATTAATTTGCATTTTTTGTTATATTATGCTAGTAAGAGGAGTAAAAGGTGTTTTTCATAGTATGTGGCCTAATGTGATTTAATTTCACGAAAAATAAACATTTTTTAGGCTATTACTATGCAGGGGCTTGCTGGAGACAACTAGGAGAGAATATAGGGGGTTTTTCCACCTCCTTAACTCCCTCACTCGACTTGGGACCATAGTATCCTCTCTCACCAGTTCGAATTCATTGGTAGTTGAGTGACTCCTAGTCCAAGTGAAGCTTAAGAGGGACAAGATCCACTATTTTTTAGATCAAGGAGGGAAACACTCCTACTTTCAAGGGAGATGCTATCAACTGTCCTTTTGTATAAATAAACAAGAAGAAAATCTCATTAGGATTCAAAGTTTTTTGTGTAGCTAGGTGTAGTTATTGAGCTTGAAGCTTGACATTGTCACTTTGAACTTTTATGTGATGTATAAGACCTTTACTTTTTGATAATGAGAAGTTGGATTTTAAGCTGCATCTGAGTTAGTTTTAGAGGGTTGAGACCCTTGGGCTTGGGCCCAAACCAGAGGCTTTGGTCTATGTTTTTGTACTTATGTTTCTTCTTGATTCCAAGTAGGTCATGTTTCTTTCATTTCAGTAGAGATTAATCTATAAAAACCTGTGGTTGCAAGCCTCTACATCACCTCTCTTGTGGGAGAATGAATGGAAGGATTCACGACCACAGTCCAAAAATACTATGTTTATGATTTCCTGGGAATAGATTAGTGTTAGTTATTCTATTTTACATTTTATTTTTGTAGCTTATAAGCCAATTTAGTGATTATATTAGTGTTATGGCATAAAATGGATGTTATTTAAATTCAACTCATCTTTTCCATCATAGGTTATCTCAGTTTGTTAATGATCAATGGATGCATGCATGTGATTGATTTTAGGGTTGTGTTGATATGCAAGGAAGGGCACCTTCACCACTTCCGTCTTGAACTCCTCCATCTTGTCTTTCCACCTTCAATTTTGTCCTAAAACTTTGTTTCCACAAGTCATTTTGCCTAAGTACACTGTGAGCATTCATCCTAGTGCAAGACAAACCTCTGATGGGTCTTGAGCTTGGCTAGGGGCTCAAACCAACCTCCCTTCATTTGCTTCAACTTCCATCCACCTCTCCATACCCTCAAGACATCATT
This sequence comes from Pinus tabuliformis, assembly GCA_031772625.1. Lineage (NCBI taxonomy): Eukaryota > Viridiplantae > Streptophyta > Pinopsida > Pinales > Pinaceae > Pinus > Pinus tabuliformis. Next base: position 1,012,058,961 of record CM062816.1, on the reverse strand, counting down.
CTCACCCTCAAAAGCCACTCAGAATCCCTCTTGTAGCATTACAGGCCCTCTTGTAGCAATACATGACCTCCTGTAGCAGCCACCTATAGCACCACTTTCCTTCATCAATTTTGATCCCCACTGCAACTTTGACTCATTCAAGATGAATAATGACCCCCAGCTGTGATTTGATGATCAGGGGAAGCTCCTAGGCCACTCCAACCATTCCTTTTCTTCACTGCAAAACATAGTAGAATTAGTTTTTTTATTATTATCACAAGTATGATGCAAGTAGGCTATTGATTTTCAAGCAAGTGTGAACTAGGTAGATGGTACATGCAATTATGATTGGTAGTTTGATGAATTATGCAAGATAAAATAACTTCCTTTCTACAAGTAGATTTGGTAGTTTGATGGATTTTGCAAGATAAAATAACTTTCTTTTTGCAAGTAGATTAGCCCTTGTCCTTTCATGAATTAATTAATTAAGCATCTACAAGTTGAGTAAATGGCATTTCCACTTTCATAGCTAGAAGTAGTTTTCAATTGTACCTTCATCAACAAGATTTCATTTTAATTTAGTAGGAGGAATGGTCTCTGAGCACTTTTGATCTAATGTCATGACTGAGGGTGGCATGAGTGGAATCCAATCTGTTGTGCATATAACACTGTCACCTCTAAGTTTGTACGAACCCTGGGTTGATAATTTGAGTTGAGGAGCCCTTGGGAGTTGCAACATTCTTGGTGCAATACCAGGGCTCACCACGGTGCATGGTGGTTTTGCCCATGGTTTTTTAGTTTTGGTTACATAGATATAGTTTGATTAGCAGTTCAGATGTCGCGAGATCTATATTGTATTATAATATATTGCACAAAAAATGCAGTGAAATAAATAAATAAATAAATAAATCTTGATAGTTTTCTCGATTTTGGGTTTCCAAGCTAAAATCCTTGTATAAATTTGTGTGTATGCCATTGTATCTCTCATGTTTTTATTAAGAATTTGTTTGAAGTGATTAATTGTATAGGGTTAAAACCTATAAAATCTCATCTCTCCATGGGAAGCTTCAAAATTAAGAATGTGTCCAATTTTTTTGAGATGTTGTTCCCCCTACTCTCTTGTTTGTCCAAGTTGGCCTCAACTTAGATGGTTTTATGTCATTAAGACCACTTTCATCCAATATTCAAACTAAATATTTAGTCAAAGGGTCTACCAAAGTAATAACAACCAATATCTCAATATTTTGTGATGAAAAAATAATTTTCCTTCCCATAATGAAATTTGTAGATATGATAAAATGCAACTTTAAAAAAATATATTTGAAGGGGAATCTATTTATACAAGGACCATGTAGGTTGAGAATCATTATCTCCTTCCCCAACTCCTGTGAGAAAAGTATAATACCTCAAACAAAGTCAAAACAACATAAGTTAGAGCAAGAAAGAAACCTAGATTTCCACCCATACATCAAGCCCCTATGTATTCCTTTTTGAATTAAAAAACATTAACACCCAACCGCTAAAAATATTCCCTAATATTCTCATGCTTCCACCCATTCAAACTTTATATCTTGAAGTAAAATAAATTTTGGATTAAGAGAGTAAAATAGTCTATTAAGGGCCTATTTTTCAGAGGTGTTGCTCAACCCTCTATAGTTTAAAGAGAGCCCAATCTTATTCATTGGCGAAACGGGTTTGAATTACTATGAGGAACACTTTTATATAAAATTATTTGCCAAATTAGACACTAATGTGTGCATTTTCTTGTGTTAGGGAAATGTATCAATTCCTAACTCTCCTTCACCTATTGAACCCATTATAAGTTAATCGTGACAAATTTCCTACCACTCCACCCATTACATCCCCAAAACTCTCCTCAAAGAGTATCTATATGAACCTTTATCTCAACCCACATCCTCAAATGTTAGTTTTGTCACAGACTAATCTAGTCCAAATGCAAGGATAGTCATAGGAGGATAAATGTCTTCATTAACCAACTCATAATCCATAATAACTCAAATAGGATAGATAGAGGTCTATAATCCACCAGTGACCTTAGGAAGCAAACCCCCACTAGAAGGACCTTTCACTAAACCATCAACATGATCAAAACCATAACCCGAAACCATGGAATTATAATAAATATTTCCTATTGGTGGTCGTACCTTTAATATAATGCACTCATAGTTGTGGATGATTGGAGGAATTATGGAGAGTGAGTAGTAATCTTAGACATTATGCCTAAATTCTCTATCCAATATTCTTAGCTCCTTGGGATATCTTGAATAATTTGATATGACATTTATCAACAAAATATAGGAAATGTTTATGCCATATGTTAGGCAATTTATATACCTAAATCTTGTGACATTTAATTATCAAGCTGAAGTTTGTAAACTTGTGAAATGAAAAAAAAATATGTGCAAAATTAGATCATTTTCAATATTTATCTACTTTGAAAAATCATAAATATAACTAAGTATAGGTAAATGAAAATACTAGACACACTTGTATAAAGCAAACACTCTTACATGAAATAAAAAACTAACTAAACCACTCTTGGTGATGATCATGTACTTGGGCACCAATCATGTTATTGGGACCTTATTGTCACCAAGTTATCTCTTTGCATATCTTGAAGTTTCCATCTTTCCATAAATCATCGTTCCATTGTTACTAAGTTAGGATAAAAACTAGGTAACAACAGAAAAAAAGATAAACACACCACACTTGCATCAATGAAAGACTAACTATGGAATCAAATTGCATGAATGAAAGACCACTATGTTCTCGTGGATTTAGCTTTGTCCCCTAAAAATTCATGGGAGTAAACTAAATTATAATGTCATAAACTTAAATCAAAACATGTTACTTATAAAACTACAAAATGACAATCTATATGAAAGGGAATATCAAGAAGCTTTATTCACTCCATTATAAGTTGGACATATACTCAAAGAGTCCTCTCCTTTGGAATGGAGAAGGCACTCTTAGTTATACAAAAATTAAGATAACCAATAGTAAATTCAAACCTACATATCTCTCTTATATCCACAATTTTCTCATGTGGTTACAACCACTTGCTAATAACTAACAAGTCAACAATATCTCCAAAACTCTCTAAGATATTTGATAACAAATCTTATCCAAAGCTTCGAGATTCTTTCCATATCCAAGATATTTCATTAATGATCCCAAATCCATGGAAAATTTCAATGATTGAAGAGAAAATTAGATATTGGAGCTTGGTGAAAAAAATGTGCATTGTTGGAATTTCTAAATATACCTTAATCATCACTAAACTCACCCAACATTCAAGGATTAGTGAAAATACGTTAATTTTCTTATATTTAATCATAAATTCGTTTAAAATACTAAAATAAATGCATTGGAAAATATGGAGCCTAATCCCACATACAAACATTAAAATGTTCTTAATATAACGTTACAGAAAATGGTTGAAATTCAAAGCAAAGGTTATGAAAATATGCAAAATAATGGTAATTTTCATAACTCAACATTCTCCCCAATTGAAGATGTTGCATGAACTCATGTAACATTGCTTTTTCTTATCTATGTGATAGGTTCTTCTATCTTTAAAAAGTATCTAAGTGGAAATTGAGTTTCTTGTGGTTGGTTCTTATGTGGCAACCACAAGTTTTGGAAGTGTCCATTCTTGTGTGGCGAAACCAACCTCTTAGACTTGCTCTCTTTCTTGCTGCAACAAAGAATCTTCCCCACTTACTCATAGAAAAAATATAAATCCAAAAATTCAATCACATGCATGAATTCAAAATGATGGCCTAATAGTTTGTACATCAGCCAAATCTCTTATTATTCGCTACTCATAATTTGACCCATCATATCAATCCTTGGACCAAATTTATAAAGTAACTTTCAAATTGCTTATTACAGGAATTCTAGTAATCACTAGCATGTGGTTAACTCTAAGTTTGACCATGAGCTAGCACCCTCTTCATCAAATTTAGAACTAGTTCAATAGGAACCGAACCATCTCATGAAATCTACAACAAAAAACCCATGTGGCAAATTTTGGTTTGAGGTTATGCTAGTTTGTGAATGAATAAATCATTAACAAATCTCTATAAGTTGGTTACAAGATTTTTTGTAATAGACTTTCATTATAGTGTTTCTTAAAGCAATGTTTATCTATTTTCTCTCAATTTACAAATGAGTTTTCCAATCAATTTTGTGGGTTTGTTGGTAATACATCTATGCTTTAACTAACCAATAGTCACAACCAACATATACATGAATCCGTAGAAAAATACAAAATGGTTGTAGGTGATGATGGTTGATTCCTCACAAATTATTATTAATTAGTTTAACTTGAAAATTGTTGTGTTTATTCATCTTACTTTGATGCATTTTTATTCCAAATTTCGCGACCATCTGATGCACAATATACAAGATATAAACAGATTAATTTATGCTTTGTATATAAAGAAAATGGTGTTGATTGTAGCCTTGAGAAAGAGCTCATAGTATCTGTAATGAATTTGGAATTAGATTGATAAGAGATAAAACATTTTGGCATTCTTAGGAACAAAACCCATGTCACTAATTTTAATTAGGATTAGCACTTCTATGCAAATCGATGAGTTGTTACTATATTTATACAACCAGTTTCTTGTGTTGTATTAACACAAAGTGCTACTATAGCAAGTAGATTTTTCCATCCCAATGGTTGTAATCCCTTGTGCTATCAATAATGCATATGTGCCAATGTGTCCAATATTCCTATGTGTATATATATATATATATATATATAGAGAGAGAGAGAGAGAGAGAGAGAGAGAGAGAGAGAGAGGAGTAATTTGTTCCTACAAGAACTCCCTCTGATTTTGATACAAGATTTTCAATAACATTTCATGGCCTTAATCTCTAACCATATTTCAAATTATACTTCTCCTTCTATGCAATCAAATATGAGGATCTTTTATCTTTTGCCTTTACTAATTTGTTTATAAATTTTCAACTGCGATGTAGAAAAACTGTACTCACATGCGTAAGTGGCCTAAGAAAAATGCATGCCAAAGCTTGTAGATGTTCACTGTTTTGCAAAGTGAGACATGTTGGCTGAAACTCATAACCCTATTGACAAACTCCATATCCAAAAAAAAATAGATCTTCTTCATTTACATGTATAAAATCCATCAAATTGGTCATTTTTGCCTTTTTGTTTTTATAATCTTGTGCACAAAAATTTACATCACAGGCTCATTTTAAACCCAAATTGAGTGATTCAAGTTATGCATGGTGCATTTTATCATTTTTCATCTTGTTGTAATTATATATTTTCATTTTGACGAAGAAAAGAAATTGTTGTGCAAAAATACTTAAATTCTATCTTTCTTGTACATAGCGGTAAAAAATATAAAACTACCTTAAAAACATGTCTATACAACCTTCCTTTTTTAATTTATGAGATTTTTTTTCACATGGTTATTTGAATAGTTATTTTTGGCATAGAACCCATGTCTCGATTTTTCTTGATTTGGCATTAGATGTACAAAAAGTGCCCTCGATGCAGATTTTTGATAGGTTTGAAATTGCTAAGTTTGACTTTTGATTTGACCGCATTACCTAGAGCAACTAGTTTAAATTTCTTGGGATCTAATAGGTGCCAAAGCATGTCCTAGTATTGGTAGCATGGTGTTCACATTGATTTCAACCATAGAGTCAACCAAGTAGTTGGGCATTGATGTCAACAAGTTGATGCGCTTGCACATGGTTTAATTGATGAGTGTTAATGTGTTCCTGGTGTTGCAGAGGTCCTAGAGATGTCTAAGGAAGTAGTGATGAAGTTGGCAACATATATAGCTTGAATATCCTTGAGTTTTCCAAATTTATATTGATTGTCACAATCTTGCCAGTGTCACAGAGTGACACTAACTCATTACCGTTATTTTCTCGTTATGTGCCCACAAAACTTGTTGTAGGCTTCTAATCCAGTGCTTGGGGCACTGACTGTAGGTGCGTAAATGAAATACCTTGACCTTAAACCATTGAAATTGTTGTCTAAGTCTGATCTGGTCTCAACATTAATCAATAGTTCATGTGGTCCTCCAAGTAATGATTGATTTGGTCGAGCATTGAATTGATCTAGTTATGGTCGATTTGGTCTACTGCATGGTATGGACGCAATGAGTGAAGACATAGTGTTTTGATTTTTGTCTAAGTTGGAGCATTGAGGGAACTAGTATAATTTGCTATGCGTTGGACAAAGGCAAGATTAGATGGTGTGCTAAGTGTGCATAGTTATTGTGCATTGAGAAAAAAATGATAGTGTGATTATTGGAGATACTAGTGTGCATGGTTGTCTAAGTATAGTGCACATAGATTAGAAAATACACTTGTAGCAGAGCACTTTGGATCTAGTGTGTATGACAGAGTTAGAGCTCATGTGTTTTGACCGAGTTATGGAAAAAATTTAGTGTTGGATGAGTGTGTAGAGGTACTTGCACATGAATTGATTAGCTATTGGTGTTTAGTGTGCACACATGGTGTGATAGAGATAGATTGACGGTAGATTAGATTGGAATACCTGTAGTTGTTGGATAATTGTGTGTTAATGCATTGTTAGAGTATTTGCGTGCTAATAGCGATGTTTGCAAACTTATAGGTTGAAGTTGTTAGTATATCTCCCTGTGGTTGATTCTATATGCTTGAGAAGTTTATATGTATGGTGTTGTTGATGTTGTTATACTGGGCATATTTGATTAGTGAGGGGAGAGTGATTATATTGTTGGCGTTGATGTATGAGTGAGATACCATGTAATGTATTATAGAGTGTCGAGTTAGAGTATGCTATTGATGATGTTGTTGAATGGGTTGATGAGTTAGGTTTGATGAGCAGAGTATGTATGACGAGGGTTTGAGTTGTTATGTATTGGTTGAGTGAGATTGTAGTTGTTTATTTTATGTGAGAGTATGAGTGCGTTTGAGTGTTGAGTCAGAGGTTGGTGTTGTGAGTTGATCTCTTTGATGAGAAGATTTGTTTGTGTGAGTTGATATATTGTTTGAGGTGCAGGGAGAGAATTTGTATTGCATAGTATTGAGTTAGTGATTATATGAACAAAGTGTTTAAGAAAAAATTGTTGTTTTATTGCAGAGATAGAGATTGATGTATTTTGTATTGTCGATGAGAATAAACTTTTACATTGGTCCAGTTTGAAAATAGGATGAAACGAGGCCTACAGTGGTTTGTTTGAGAGTAGTGGGCCATAGTTTGAAAATGGATGGAAGATGGTCCACGAGAGCTTTAAGGTTTGGGCCTTTACTGGGAAAGTGGTGGCTTGTTGGTGAGTGGTGGCTTGTTGATTCAGGGAGTGGTGGATTCCTTTCAGTTGTGGCCTAAGAACTTGGGAGTGTCGTCTTCCCTCCGATGGTGGTCGATGAAACTATTAGGTGTTGGGGCATCCAGTAGGTAGTGGTTTGCATAGTTGAGGGAGTGGTGAGTTCTAGCAGGTAGTGGCTTTCAAAGTTCAGAAAATGGTGACTTTCGTCTGGTAGTGGCCTAAAGCGAGTGGTTTCTTGTGTGCATTGCAAGTCAGGGCTTACACACTAGTGGTCGCTTGTGGATGGTGTAAAATATATTTAGAAGGGTCTCCACTTTATATCTTGTGTCCATATGGTCGATGATGTTTGTTGATGTTGTGTTGCTCATTGGTTACTTGTTATTATGTTGATTGTTTCTCATATGATTTCTAGTTCATGTATATGGATATGATGATTAATTAATGTGTTGTTGGTTAACTAATGTATGATTCAGTTAATTGTTTAAGAAAGGGAAAAAAGTTATAAAAATTTGATCCATATGTACAATACTGATTCACCCCCCCAAGTATTGTCAAGATACCAAGAATTGGTATCAGAGCTTCCAAAAATTAGTATCAAAGCAGGTGCTTTCAAGTGTAAATTAGTTGCTGGTGTAGAAATTTTGAATAATTTAACACATATTCAACAGAGATTATCTTGATCATGTACTATTGCGGAATACATACACAATACATAAGCTCCTCTACGTTGATCATCAATATAGCAGCATCAATAACAATAAAACATCAAGAGCATTCACACATTAACACAGTATGTAACCCAGGGAAAGCATCTCGCTAAAAACCCCACACTATCTGTATATTAATGATTGAGACCATGTAACATTACAAAGTACAATGCTTATCACAAGAAATCCAGTACCAGCTCCACCTGTTACACACAATACAGCTAAGATCTGATCTCCAAATCTATTCCACTGCTTGCCTGCCTCCACTGCTCAATACCTGCTCAAGAATGATGAGAATGATCTACCAAACTCGTATTTCACCTCCAAAGAATCACTCACAATGTGTAAGACGTGAGCACAAGCTACAAACTTGGCAAATACATGAGCAAACTCATTGGCATACTCAATCCCTTGATTGTGCAAGATCTGATGCACAACTATAGTCACAACTGATAGAAATCTGATTCTCTAACACCTGTCCCTGCTGAACTGAACATGCACTGACATGCAACTGAGTTAACTGATGTATTCTATAGTTGTATTATGAGTTAATAATTAGTTTAACAACTCATCATTAGTATATTTGCAGTTAGACTAACTACAACTAGTTTAACCAAGTCAAACTGAACACAACTCCATCAACTCCACAATCAACTCCACCAAACTCAATTGATTGAGTTCTAACTGAAGTCATGCATGCAACAACTCAACTGACTCATAAGAAAAGCGTACTTCCCTCTGACAGCTACATGGGCCACATCTGTAGCTCAAACTGAAGTGCTCCAAGAGAATAAGATCAAGTTTATAGTCCAAATATTATTATGAGACAATAATATTTGACTTTTCTATTTTTGACAGCCAGTCTAAAAATAGACTTTGATCACCCACACTGTGGTCACCCACACTTTGGTCACCCACATTGTGATCACTCACACTGTGATCACCCACACTGTGATCATCCACACTGTGATAAAAAATAGAACTTGCGCCATAATTTGCCTGCGGGCCCACTTAGTGAAGGCGACTCTTTTCACTAAGCTCCATCATCTTGTTGCAATCTCAACACTCCCTCTCGACAAGATATGGATTATCAGCAACCCCTATCCTGCCTCGGTGGTACTCGAATTTGCTCCTGGTGAGAGCCTTCGTCAGAATATCAGCATCCTGATCCTCCGTTGGAATGTATGAAAGCAACATGATCCTCCGCTGCACACAATCTCTGATATGATGGTACCTGATGTCAATATGCTTAGATCTATCATGAAATACAGGATTAGCCGAGAATTTAATGCAACTCTGGTTATCACAGTAAATCACAGTAGGATCCAAATGAGAACCAAACAAACCAACCAGGATCTTCCTCATCCATATAGCCTCGCATGCAGCCAAACTTGCTGCCATATACTCGGCCTCCGCTGAACTGAGTGCCACGGATCTCTGCTTCTTGCTATACCAAGAAACTGTTGTCGATCCAATACTGAAGATCCCTCCTGATGTGCTCTTTCTGTCCGTTGGGCTCCCTGCCCAATCTGCATCCGTGAAGCCACATAGCTTCACCTCATCCTCCTATCTGTACCACAAACCATATCCCGATGTGCCTCTCAAGTAGCGCAATACATGCTTGCTCGCCTTCTAGAAGAGCTTGGTAGGCTTAACCATAGCTTGTGAAAGTTGGTTAACTGCATAGCATATATCAGGTCGTGTATTGACCAAATACATTAGTGACCCCACCAACTGTCGATAAACAGTGGCATCCACTTCTTCTCTCGAAGTGGCATCCTCCTTCCTCAAACCTCCAGGAAGAGGAGTATCAACAGGCTTGTAGCCATGCATGTTGAACTTCTCCAGTATCTCCCAAGCATACTTGCCCTGAGAAACAAACAGTCCACCACTGCGCTGCCATATTTCCAATCCTAGGAAATAGTGAAGGAGGCCCAAGTCCTTCATCTCAAACTCTGTAGCAAGATCCTTCTTGCATGACAGTATCAACAGCTCATCACCCGTTAGAATCAAATCATCAACATACAGTGCAATGATAAGCAACTTACCCTCCACCACAATCTGGTATAGGTTAGGATCCGCCTCGCTCTTGGAGAATCCAAGTCCTGTGAAATAGCTGTCTATCTGTGTGTACCAAGCACGTGGTGCTTGCTTCAACCCATACAGCGCTCTCTTGAGCCTGCACACATGCGACTCGCTGCTAAAGACCTCAAAGCCTTCGGGCTGCTCAATGTACACCTCCTCCTCAATGACTCCATTGAGGAACGCAGTCTTCACATCCATCTGATGAATGTGCCATCCCATCTGTGCTGAGAGAGCAAGAATCGTCCGTATGGAAGAATACCTTGCGACAGGTGCAAAGGTCTCCTCATAATCGATCCCCTCTATCTGTGAAAAGCCTCAGGCAACAAATCTTGCCTTGTACTTCTCCACACTCCCGTCAGCTGCCTGCTTGACCTTGTAGATCCATCTCGAACCCACCACTGATTTCCCTTCCTGTCTAGGAACAATCTCCCATGCACTGTTTCTGACAATAGAATCATACTCTTCCACCATGGCGTCTACCCATGCGGGATCCTCCACAGCTTCCTCGAAAGAGGATGGCTCAGTCACAACACACTTGCTCATCAGAGCCATGTATCCAGTGTACTGATCAGGTGACTGTCTCTGCCTGCGTTGGGCTATAGGTGGTCCTACAACTTTCTCTACATCTTGAGCCAGTTGCTCAGCTTCTGTCAAGCGCTTTCGCCCTCTGATGGTTGGCGCTGCATGAGTGGTCTCTTCCACTCCATGAACCTCGTCTTGTGGCTGATCCATGTCCTAAAGCTCATCCTTAGGAACTAATAGCTCCTCATCTGCATGCAAGTGTAGCTCCCTCTCAAGCGAACACTTCATGGCTTTCTCCTCCTGAAATTTTATATCCCGTCGCACAACAGTTTTACCACTGTCTGGTAAATACACACGATAGTTGTGGGGCGTATCAGTGTACCCCACAAATATCCCAACCTCTGCGGTCAGCTCCAACTTCTTCCTGGCATCCTTCGTCACATGCATGTAAACGTTAGCACCAAAAATCCTCAAATGAGAAAGATCAGGCTTCTTACCAGAATAAGTCTCCTCAGGTGTACTCATGCCAAGTATCCTATGAGGACAACGGTTCTGCACATAAACTGTTGTATTGCATGCTTCCACCCACAAGTGAAGGGGTAGGCCCTGATCATGCAACATTGCCCATGCAGCACCCACAATCGTTATGTTCTTCCGCTCAGCTACCCCGCTCTGCTGTGGGTTATGGGGAGCTATGAGCTCTCTATGAATCCCTTCTGCCTTGTAGAAATCCTTGAACTCGTCCGAGATGTATTCACCACCATTATCGCTCCTAAGAGCCTTCACCTTCTTCCCCGACTCCTTCTCGACCAGTGCTTTGAATTCACAGAACTTTGAATATGTCTCACTCTTCTTCTGCATGAAGAAGATCCAGCCCTTACGAGAGAAATCATCAACAAAAATCACATAATACCTGTGTTTTGCTGTCGAAGCAACTGAGAAAGGTCCACACACGTCTGTGTGAATTCTCTCAAGGATCGTCGTGGCACGACTATCCTTCTCGTGAAAGGTGGCTTTCACAAACTTCCCCAAAGTACACCCCTTGCACTGATCTGACTGCGCAAGTGTGCCTTTAGGAAGCCCTGTAGTGATCTGCTGCAGTATCTTCAAGGCTCCATGGTGAAGGTGACCCAATCTCCTGTGCCACAACTCGCCATCATCCCGGCTCACCAATCCTTCTGCCTTGCCCGCCATTGTTGCGCATCCATCTACATGCAACTGATAAAGGTTCCTCACTCGAACCCCTATCTTCCGGGTCTCACCAGTTGTCTTACTGCACAGGAAAGCCTTTCCCTCGCTGAAAACAACATCATACCACTTGTCTTCTAACATCGCCAATGAGATGAGATTCTTCGTCAATCCTGGAACATGCATGACTTCCTTCAATATGAAGGGTTTACCAGACTCCCTCTCAAAGGAAATGGTACCGATACCGGTCGCACTGTATCTACCATCATCGCCCATCTCGATGTGCACTCCAAGATCTTTGTCCTCCAGATCAGAGAACAAATCTCTATCTCCCGTCATGTGAAAAGACGCACCACTGTCCAAGAACCACACTGATCCCATCACACTTGAAACCAAGCATGCGATCAATGAAAAATCAAGCTCAAACTGTGAGGCTAGAGCCTCTCCTGCTGAAGATCCAGCAGCCTGCTTGTTCTTCTTCTTCTGCGGACAATTAGTGGCATAGTGTCCATGCTGGTGACAATGAAAACACTTCACCTTGGACATATCTTGCTTCTTGCCTTTCGCACTAGACTAAGAAGCTTTCTTGCTCTTCCCTTTCTTTGCTTTGGCAGCCAAAGCACAATTCTCTTCATCAGCTCCCTTTGACGAAGATCCGTCCCTGGTACTCCGCCTGATCTCCTCCTGCACAAGATCTGACCATAGTCTTTCCCATCCTGGCAATTTCTCCCGACCATTGACAGAGTCCTGATAGGAATGCCAACTCTTCGGAAGACCAAGGAGAGCCAAGCTCACCAAGTCCTCAACATCGACAGTAACCCCCACACTTCCCAGCTCATCTCGACACTAAGTGAACTTCGTGAGATACTTGGGAATACTGTCACCCTTCTCGCATTTGATGTTTCTGACTTTATCTTTGAGCGCCAGCTTCCTTTGATCGCTCTTGCTTTGGAATAATTCTGTTAATGATTTCCACATCAAATATGGAGTAGCCTTTCCATGGAGGTTGGACACAATGTGATCTTTCACGCCCTCCAACAGAATCCTTCGACATTTTGCGGTCTTCTTTTGCCAAACTTCCGCCTCAGCAGCATCAGTAAGCTTTGGGATATCCGTATCTATGAACTCCTTCAGCCCGTTATCATCCAATATTGCCTCCATCCTGTCCTTCCATGCAATATAGTTTGAGCTGCCCTCAAGAGCATACTCCAATCGCAATCCGTTGAAAGACATTGCTACGTTGTCACCAAGAAAACACTGCTGCAAATTCGAATTCCACCAGCAACCAAATCAACCGCCTCGGATCTAAGATTCGTGAGAACACAATATTTCTCATACAGAGATTGACTGTATGGGCATTCACCAGATATCTCACCTTCCAAAGGAAGGATGAATCCAGAGGCTACCTGGCCCGATTACAGACTCTGCCTAAAGAAATAGAATGTAAACACTTCCTGAATAGTAGATCTGATGATCAACAGCTCCGATACCATGTAGAAATTTTGAATAATTTAACACATATTCAACAGAGATTATCCTGATCATGTACTATTGCGGAATACATACACAATACATAAGCTCCTCTACGTTGATCATCAATATAGCAGCATCAATAACAATAAAACATCAAGAGCATTCACACATTAACACAGTATGTAACCCGGGGAAAGCATCTCGCTAAAAACCCCACACTATCTGTATATTAATGATTGAGACCATGTAACATTACAAAGTACAATGCTTATCACAAGCAATCCAGTACCAGCTCCACCTGTTACACACAATACAGCTAAGATCTAATCTCCAAATCTATTCCACTGCTTGCATACCTCCACTGCTCAATACCTGCTCAAGAATGATGAGAATGGTCTACCAAACTCGTATTTCACCTCCAAAGAATCACTCACAATGTGTAAGACGTGAGAAAAAGCTACAAACTGGGCAAATACATGAGCAAACTCATTGGCATACTCTATCCCTTGATTGTGCAAGATCTGATGCACAACTATAGTCACAACTGATAGCAATCTGATTCTCTAACACCTGTCCCTGCTGAACTGAACATGCACTGACATGCAACTGAGTTAACTGATGTATTCTATAGTTGTATTATGAGTTAATAATTAGTTTAACAACTCATCATTAGTCTATTTGCAGTTAGACTAACTACAACTAGTTTAACCAAGTCAAACTGAACACAACTCCATCAACTCCACAATCAACTCCACCAAACTCAACTGATTGAGTTCTAACTGAATTCATGCATGCAACAACTCAACTGACTCATAAGAAAAGCGTACTTCCTTCTGACAGCTGCATGGGCCACATATGTAGCTCAAACTGAAGTGCTCCAAGAGAATAAGATCAAGTTTATGGTCCAAATATTATTATGAGACAATAATATTTGACTTTTCTATTTTTGACAGCCAGTCTAAAAATAGACTTTGATCACCCACACTGTGGTCACCCACACTTTGGTCACCCACACTGTGATCACTCACACTGTGATCACCCACACTGTGATCATCCACACTGTGATAAAAAATAGAACTTGCGCCATAATTTTCCTGCGGGCCCACTTAGTGAAGGTGACTCTTTTCACTAAGCTCCATCATCTTGTTGCAATTACTTATTCACCCCCCAAGTATTGCCAAGATACCAAGAATTGGTATCAGAGCTTCCAAAAATTAGTATCAAAGCAGTTGCTTTCAGGTGTAAATTGGTTGCTGGAACATAGATTCAAGTAAAATTTTGAAAAAAAAATTGATGGATCATCAAGGAGTGTCCCTGCTCAGTGTTGTGAATTACTAGGTATGGAGGGGAAAGGTGAAAATTAAGTTATTATCTTGTGGATCTATGTTGGGAAGTTGGTGTGTGAAGGTTTTAGCCGAGATCTTATCCCAACTGAAGTGATGCAGCTGAATGCTCCAGCCAAGTGCATGATTTATGAAAATATTCACAATGAAAATTTGGAGAAGATGGTGGATCTGACATCTGCAATGGACATATGGGATAGATTGCAAATCTTGTATGGAGGAGATAATATTAGTAGCAATGGAGAGATTGAGAAGAAGAGTAAAAAGACAAAAAAGAAGAATGGATCTCATAAAAAAGAGTCTTAGCCTAATGAGGTCCACCCCCTAGTGCGAGTTATGATAAGGAGAAATCAGAAAATGAAGGTGCCAAAGAACCAAATGTGTTATAGCAGGGTAGATCTGAAGGTAAAAATCTTGATGAGATATTTTTTTATTTATGCACTATGTTATATGGAAAATTCACTTCTACTAACAAAAATGAACTCGCTAAATCTAGTGGTTTGATCTAGAACAACGGAGAGCAAAAAGATCTATGTTTTCCTTATAGAGATTAGAATACAGAAAATAGACCTACCTGGATTTTGTAGTAAGTCCTCTTCTTCTTGCTTGTAACCTCTAAATCTAGCTCCATGCACTATAAATGGAACCTGCAACAATGACTAAAACAAGCAGAGGAACTACAATATCCACATAACATAATCCAATATCCATAATCAATGAGTCAAAATGGCATTAAAATACATAAGCATCAACATGACACAAGTATAAGAAAACATAGTGCTTTTTGCATTAATAAATAAAGGAGAGAGTTACAACCATATATAGAATTTGACTTTGTAGATGTCTCCCCAATTGTTTTGTCCTTCCTTGCCACAAAGAAAATATTCAAACTCAACCCCAATGCATAAATGGATGGATTCCTTAAGCTCAAGGTCGCAGCATGAGGGCACTAGTAATCTCCAAAAGTCAACCCAAACTCTATGGGAGGCAGTAAATTTATAGGGTGAAAGTGGTAGTTTAGGATTTACCAATCTATGCTTGAGATACACATATGAGGGAAGATAATCTCTAGGGATAAGAGATAAGACCATTACAGTAGGATCAGATAAGAATTTGAGATCTTTATCCATGTTAAATGGTTAAAACCACCTTAGAAGCTTCCGAAAGGAGAATATTCGAAAATATGTTTTAATTTTCCTGAAATTCTAGAATCAACACACCTGCAAAGTATAACAACCTATGTTGATCAATGCATATGCTTAGTTATGCAACTTGCAACCATTGCAGGTGGACATACATGCAAGGTGTGTTGGCGCTAAAAACGTGGTTTTTTAGCAGATAGACCTGGAAACTCAGACTTTTTGGAGAGATGATGTTTAGGGCTTTGCAAAGGGATTATGACAAAGTGTTTAAGGATGTTGATTGATCTAGTTTTCATGCCTATTAAAAAGATGCGATAAAATGTCCTGCAATAGATTTCCCCCTAAAGTACAAAGTCAGAAGTAGTGGTTGAGGACTAGAGTTATTTTTACCTTGTGACATGTCTAGATCAAGAGCAGATTGGTCGAGATCATCATCTGTTACAATAAATATTATCATCATGATATAATTGTTGAGGGAGGCATACCCGCGCTCAGCACATAAGCCAATATTACATGTATAATGACTAAGAAATCTCATCCATTGATGACAGAGCGTGGACTCATGTTTGGATGACTATCTGAATGATCATATCCATCATATTTTGTAATATTGTATGAATCCTGAAATCACAACTAGGATGGATGGAACTAGATCCAGGGTCTTCTACCTTGTCCCTCGATAGTACGAGTCTAACCATGTGAATAAATGAGTTGGAGTCGAACATGGTAGACACCATCAGATTACCATCCAATGATGTAAGACGTTAACAGATGCGAGAGGAACCATCGAATATTTTAATGGCTCTCAAGGTACTATAGTACAATCTATATGATGTGAATAGATGAGCTGAAGTTGAACACCACATAGAATCTTTTGGTCGAAGGCCAGTGATGAGGACATGTCGCTGAGAGTGAGGAAACTTGCCATTGATATACGAAAGCTTCAAGGTACCAAATGGAGTTTCTAAGTCAACTTCCTAGATAATTACTTGATGTCGATAAGAATCGACCTGTCGTAGGAGGGCCTTGATGTATCCCCCATCAATGACATGAAATGGGTATCAAGATTTGATACAGAATGATGTTGATGTAGATTTGGTTTATGAATGACAGACATGAATGAAGACTTAAGAGTATTGTAGCAGGTAGCAATTGAAGGACTTTTCTTGAACATATCGACAACACTTTATAGAGTTGGCAACATTGACTCAAAACCCATTATGAAGCCTTTTAATATGGTGTGATTAACCAAAGAGGCAAGCATATTTCCCAACCCAATAGTCACGGAGATGAAGTGAAAGAGTGTCATGTTAACGAGTGACTTGTTCCCATTAATAGTTTAAGTACCCTGTTTTCCCAATTTCCCTAACCATTTTTTGTTAGTACCTCTTTATTTTTTATGAGCTTGAGGAGGATAACGCATGCTTGATCTATAAGTTCATCCTTTAGATAAATCCTTCTAAGTATTTTTAACGAACCTTGAGAAGGAGTGGTTTAGTATTGTCATGTTTGATGATTCCAACATTGTTTGATGATTTTAAGAGTCTAGCAAAGGTGTAAATCAACTTCTTTTTCATGTTCAGAGAGTTTGAAAAAGAGGCAAAAAAATAAAACTCCAAAGGTTCCTTTTCGTAAATTTAGTCCCTTGTGTCCGAAAGGGCATAAAACGATACTTAGGGGAACCTTTTAATCATCTTCGACTAAAGTATTCCTTTTTTGTAAATAATATATCCCAGTCCAGAAAAGGATTAAACTTATATTGGGCAAATTCCTTTTCATTTACTTTAACAAGTTTGAAAAGACAAGTGCTCGACAATCTTTTCATGTTTAGGGAGTTTGAAAAGCGCTGAAAGAGGTCTCCAGGGGGTTCCTTTTTTGTAATTCTACAAAGCCTGAAAAAGTGATAAAAGAATGCTATATCATCAAGATGACTTGTACTGAACTTAAAATTCACATAAGATCCTTCAATTAGCTCTTAACATTCTCAGATCACCACAAAAAGATTAAAAATATATATCTTATATGGTAAAATTAGGTCAAAATATTAAAAATATAATAAAATAATAATGAAATTGACCATAAATAGGCAAAAAGTAAATTCATTTTTACCATTTTCATTTTACCTCTTATGAGTGAGCTCTGAGTGCTTTTTACCTTCAAACTTCAGTAGGTGATTGCAGCCAATCCATTGGACCATTTTGAGTGTCGTTGGTTCCAGGTAAGAGATTTGTCCTTGCTCTCTTTTTTCATGGTTTCCATTTTTCATTTCATGCAAATTTTGGAGATTTCTCAGCATTTTAGGGTCTAATTTTTCTCCCTAGGCCCATTGCACCCTCTTTGTATCGAATGGTGCATTGGGTCTGTCTTATTTGCACTAGGAAGAGCGGCCCAACGCACCTTCCAAGAAGGAAAAATGCTTTGGGGCACTCTATCCATTAATGGGCAAGTGCGATGGGCGTAATTGAAGAAAAATGTAAATGTTTTTGAGCTAAATTTCTCTCAAAATTTTTGCACAAGACTGATTCCAAGTGTTTTTCTTAGAACAAACATGGTTTTAAGTTAGAGAGAAAGAGAACATGAGTCCCAAGATTTGGATGCTGCCAATGACCCAACAACAATACAAGCCTTAAGGAATTGTGGACTCCTTAAGTTTTTATGGCTTCCAGGCATGAGAGCTCAGCTTGAGTTATTGGAATATCTATCTAGAGCATAGGATATTCAAGGACAATGCTTCAAGATTGGAGCACGTACTCTCAGGATAGAGGTAGAGGACATCTATTTTCTAACAGGCTTGTCTCAGAGAGGAGATTCTATCTAATTATATGGGATGAGAAGGGGCGGTGAAACAGTCAAGGATTACATAGTTGCTCACTGTAGACCCCATTCTCAGCCAACAAAGGACAAGAAGATGAACATTAATAATGTGATCCAACTGCCTCTCAGGTCGATCCTTTTCATCATTTCTCGGTTAGCTGGTAGTGTTGCTTTGCATTTGGCTACCAAGTCCCAAATGAAATATGCATTGGAATGCATAGAACCCACCATGTTTAACTCGAGTGAGGGGGTGTTGGAAAATCTGAAGGAACAACTCAATAGGGAAAAGGATGGGTGACTGAAGAACTTTGGATATGGTTCCATTCTGATATCATTTGCTCTAGAGAGGATACCACTACTCCAACCTCAGTGCATTGAGCTCGAGCTTCCAGGTCCTAGAGTTCCACAGATGAGGAAATGGGTAGATCTCATGTCTCGTCATGTGGGTGCATCTTCAATGAGTTTCACTCCCACTTTCTCTTGATGGTTGCGGGTGTATCTCATTATGATCTCATTCTACCTAAAGGAGAGAAATGGGGTGATATAGGTAAAACAATGTCATTTTGAGTAATTTTTTATTCTTTTTTGGATTTTACAATTTTTTTTAGGTTTTTAATGTATTAGAGACTAACTATTTATTTCACATGTAGATATTAGCCCAGTACGACCAGTAGGCTCTTCACATCTTTAGCGATGGGGAAAGCCACAACTGGTAGGAGTTGCAATTGTTGTATGGGTGAGGGAGGAGATGCAGGATCTCAACATAGTCGAGACTCTTGTCGAGTTCGAGCGCCATGTCGATGGTTTGACCCATAGTGTGCTAGAGACCAGGGTCAATGAGATCCCCATGCGCTTACAACAATACACTATTGGAGTACCAAAGTGCATCAATCCACTGTTGTGAAAGGTTGTCTACGTGATTACTTGTTATTGCGATCATCATCGAGAATAGTCTACTAGGATGCCTTGTAGCCATATTTTGTCTGCATGTATTTTGATAGTATAGGTCGTGTGGCCATATGTGTCTCAAAAACAATTTTTGTAAAACCAAACTCTATATATATAGTTATCTATCGATGTTTCCTATTTGCTCTATTTCTTGTTCAATGTATGATGTTGATTGAAATTTTTACATGTGTTGCAAATGTTTGTCTAAAACATAATTTGCTAATGCATCAGTTAATGTGTTTAGAATTCTAGAAATATGTTGATATTGAATGTAATCAAAATTTCGTTATAAAAGGCGAACCCTTAAAAACATACGAAGCATAGTTGGACTTTGTACTAAATAGACATTGTTCAGATGTAGTACTACGAGTTGTGAATTAATTATGATCATCAAATGGTGAATGCCATGTGAAATAGCGTCAGTAAACAAATTGATCATTGTGTTATACTCAACGATGTTATTGGTTGAGCAACCGATAAAAATCTCTTGTAAACTCACTAACTCGTCATTTGGAGCATAAATAACCCATGTTGTGGAAGAAAGGTTCTGAGTACTACGACTACCGCCATCAGCATAACCAACATATGGCTAAAGGAACGTCGACATCTGCAAATCAAATGTAATCCAAGATTAATAGAGACGGTAGGAAATTTCAAAGGAAACACACTAACACACCTATACAGTATGTACACAATGACTATGCAAAGGTAATCTATGCATAGTATTTTTTAAGGTACAACCCATTTATGGGTTGCACCAAAGGGATTCCATCAAAATCAATGAGCTCATAAGCCCCTTTCGCAAGTACATGTTTGACTATATATGGGCCTAGCCACATCGGCTCGAGCTTCCCAACCCCTAACTTATTGGCTTCCTAATCATACAAACATCTTACATCACCTTCCAAGAAGGAACAAGGTTTAACATTCTTGTCATATTGTGCTTTGATGCATTTCTTGTGGGCCTCATTGGCCATTGTGACATCGCATCGATTTTCATCTAAGCATGATAGATGCAAAAAAAGTTCTTCTTCTGCAGAAGTGGCGGGAAGAAGCTCGATGACAAGCTTCAAAGATGGAATCCTGTATTCAATGGGAAGGAGTGCTTCTAGACCATACACCAACTGAAAGGGTGTGAATCTAGTTGTAGTCCATACAAATGTTTTTTATGCCCAAAAAGCTGCAAAAAGGATGAGGTGTCAATTCGTTTTGTGAATACCTATCATGCGTTGTAGCATTGTTTTCAAAATTTTGTTAATAGCTTTTACTTTCCCATTAGCATGGGGGTAATAGAGAGTCGAGCTATCATGTTGAAGACCCAACTTGGCAGTAAGCTCAAACATCATGTGATTCTGAAAATGTTTCCCATGGCCTGTAACAATAGCTTGCGGCACGTCAAATCTAGCAATGACATGATTAAAAATAAATAATGTAGTTGTTTCACTTGTGTTGTTGTATGTAGGCATCGCTTTGGCCCATTTGGTAAAATAATATACATCCACAATGATGTATCCATGCCCCCTGACTGAATGAGGGTTACATGTCATGAAGTCAATGCTCCATTTTGCAAAGGGTCCAACAACGATAACAGGATGCAAAGGAACAAGTGGAGCATGGGATTTACGATCATAGATCTCGTAAGCGTGACACTTTTGGACTGCAATGGTGTAATCGCAAAACATGGTTGGCCAAAAGTAACAGGCTCACAAAATATTATGGGTGGTTGCATAGCCAGACATATGGCCGCCACATGCTCCAACATGGCATTCGTTCAAAGCTTTCTTAGCCTCCTCATGAGTAAGGCATCATCTAAAGATCATATAGACACCATGGCAATAAAGTGTGTCTCCAATTATGATATAATTTTGAGCCTGGTATTGTATACATCGTTGATCAGAGCGAGAGATATTAGGCTGAAAATTTTGGGTCTGGAGATAGATGATGATATATCCATACCAAGGATCACATGAATCAATAAAAAAAATGACTCATCAGGAATAGAATCGTCAGATGTTTACTCAATTTTGGATGAGGGAAGGTCGCATATCAGTTCAGTGAAGACTAAGGACTTCTTAGATTTGGATTTAGTGAATTCCAAATCAAACTCCTTGTAACAACTCAAAATTAAAATATACAACTAATCACATCAATTTATATGTTTTATAATCAACACACAAGTATTCAACTAATTAGCAAAGAATTTCGAAAAACATGAGCAAATACAACTTACCTGTAACAATGATATTCCTTACTTGTGATTTCAGAGTTGAACTTTGTTTGAATCCTACTAGCTGCAAAAAAAATTTGGAGACGACTCTCCAACCAACCGTAGGCTTAGCTACACATAATCTTTCTATAGTTGGCCACCTTCGAGCCCTCAATCAATGTAATATTATTAGGGAATCCTTTGTCTCACAATACTTTCCTTCCAAATGAATGAATGAATCTCTTCCTCCTCATCGTCCATCAAATAGACCGAACGGTTCCAAAGATGGAAATGGATCTACATGCACACATCCCATGTGTCAACATCCCAACTTTATTTCTTTATTTTAAGCTTTACTTAATACAATATTTCTCTTAATTTAACTCTTTCTTATTTTATTCATTTTTTTTTACCTTTTCTTAACTTTACTTATTTTTACTATTTTTATAGTTATTTTTATATTTATTTATTTAGAACTCTAGTTTATTATTTACTATTTTATTTATTTAGTATTATTATATTTTCCTCATTATTTATTATTTATTTACTATTATTATATTTTTTATTCTTATTTATTATTTGTTTATGTAATATTCCTAGGGAATTTTTATAGGAAATAATAAAGCATACATAGACAAAAAGCCACAAAAAGTAAACACATGAATTAGGCCATGAATATGCACCAAAAATTGCTTTGCTGAGCCATTTTATTATAACATGAAGATGGTAAAGAGTGCACATGGGCTTGCTCAAGGCAAGCTAGATAAACCCAAATGAACAATAAGAAGTCCCTCTCAAATATGTTATTTCTCTATCTCCTGGCTTTGTGTTAAACTGCCAAGAAATACCTTGTTGGGTGTGAAGATCTGCTGCTAGGGCCTCCTTCAGTGCTCAAAAAATTATGGGAAATTAACCTACCAAATACCCAAAATAACTCACGAAGGAATTGGGCTATGGTCAACCTTGGAATTCCAACCCTCTTTTCCCTCTATGGCTCTACTGCTGGGAAATTCGACCCACCTGTCAATCCTGCTACAAATGACCTAAAAAATAGTTGCAATCTCCCGACAATTGCTCTCTCGGGCTCCACCTCAAATCTCAAGCCCAAACTCCCTTCAATCCTCAACTCCCAAGTGTGCCTCCTCCAAGCACTGCACAGTCCTTGCGCTGCTGCTAATGACTCCTCCCCACAAACTCGCACTGCCACTGTTGGAACAATCTGAAAAGGATGGAACTCCCTCCCTGGGATGATACTTGAAGTCCACCGAAGCAAGGGTTGAGATTTCTGCTCGGAAACACTCGTGTGCTAAACAAGACTTGTAGACTTGGCTTCAGCTCAAGCGTGTTATGTCAAAGACAAGATTTCTGAATAGATGAATGAATGATCAAGTGAGTGCCTTTCCTTCCTTTTTGTCAAAATGCCTCCAACGTGCTCATGTGGGCCCATCTCGATTTCCTCCCACCAAATTTCCCTCCAAGGCATGTGTATTCTCCATGTGGGATGCAATTCTCCATGTGTGACCCCCACGCTCCACTAGGGGCTCAATATTCTCCTCCACCTCTAATGTTTGGGACTTACTTTTAAGCAAAAATCAAAGTGGGGCCGATAAACCCACATATCCTAAGTGCAAACATGGATTAAGACAAAATTGATATTTCACTTAGCAATAATGCTAAGTGGGGATATCACAATTTACTATTGTTATCTTTTCTTTATTATTTATTATTATGATATTTTCTTTATTGTTTATTATTTATTTACTTATATGTTTTTTTTTGTAAATAAGATAGGTTCTATTAATTCGTAGTACGATACTTACATTATGAAATGCATGGCGTGAGGTGAATGCTCAAGCACCAGAGCTAAGCTTTATTTTCACAGATTTTACAAAACAGGCCTCTCTTGCCTCTTGTAGAGTATCTTTTACATAGTTTTACACAAAAACTATTTCTCCTTAAGTGAGTGGATTTTATGATTTTTCTTTTACAATAGTATAGAAAAAGACCTCCTCCCCTAAGCTGAGAAGATAGATAGGATAGGTGGATGGTAGAAGGGAAGCTGTGGAGAATACCCAAAATGTCCCTCAAGCTAATGATGCGAGAACTGTGAGACTTGTGAAAAACCATAATGCCCAGAGTGGCTTTGTTGTCGGGTGTGCCGTTGAAAAAAGTAAACTTCCAGAGATCTAGAATATATAACAGACAAAATAACATTAAGCAGTGACCTCCATGGGTTCTTCGTCTAGACTGATGGGCTTCTCCTGCTTACTACCATCCTGAGCATTTGTTGCGGCTTGGTGGCTTGAGGAGGCGCCACTTGTTTCCTTTTTAATACTTGGAGAACCCCCTCCATTGCCATGCGTCTCTTAAGAAATGTGTAGTGAGGCAAGTCCCTATTAACAAAATGACGATGGTGGATAGATTCTACATACACCAGGAATTTGTCACTTAGCAGGTCAATCGTTTCCTCCATGACCTTGGAGTTCTTTGTATATTCCTAAAGAGTAAGCTTGAGAATTGTCTTAAGCTGCTAAGATAATTCAATTGCGCAATTGTATAGATTCTCCCTAACCCAGGAATACTCGGGTCAGGAATCCATTCGAATTTGACATCCACAAATTTTGAGGTCACTCTATGTCTGATGTTGCATGCTTGAATTTCCAGGTTATGGATTCTCTCTTGGGTCTCTGGATTAACCGAAACAACATATTTAAGAGCAACACGTCTCGCAGAGGCCTCTGCCTTGGTACTTGGCGGCCTACTCGGGTTATCCCACCTGGAAGAGTTACGACCGTGCTAGGGCACAAGGTCAGAACTACGCCAAGGGAGCCATGCTGGGTAAGAAACGGAAATTGGGGGGGTATCTGGACAGAGGCAATGAGAACTAAAGCGTTGGGGCAGAAAGAGTAGTTGGGAGATGTTGTCAGGATGGGGTATTCATAGGGGTGAGCGATCAAGGAGGAGTGGGATGGCGTGGGAGGGCCATTGAATGCAACCAAATGGAGGTACGTCATCGTGATGAGGGAGAGGGTATCATTACTGGTCGAAGGGTCTGAATGGCGGTGCCTCTCAAGGGATGCGGTAAACCGATTCGTACTAAATTCACGCGGAAAATTGGAGCGTTGCACTTTGAGGATCTCATAATGAATTGATGCGGGAGGTTAATCAGTCCTGATTAGGAGTGCGACAGTTGATCTCATTAATGAGAGGGTCTGATGTATTGTTATCCATACCATTTATTGTTTCACAATCCTGTCTAAGACGACCCTCCTCCAGGTCCCTCCATGCAAGGGAGCGAAATCTGAGGGTGCCAATTGTGCCTTCGTTAGCTAATTTATCCGCTAGGGTGTTTGCCATTCTTCTTACGGCTTGGAAGTGGAGCCCAGTTACCTCATTGATGTGTTGTTTGATTCTTTGTAGGATTTTGTTTAGCTGCCAGTTGTCTGAAACTTTGATGACCATCGTTCCTTGCTGAAGCTTTTGACAAACTTGGGTGGTGAGCATGGAGTCTCCTTCCACGATAAGCGGCCAAAATTTTTGAGCTTTTGCATTTTCCAGACCATGCTCCAGAGCTTGGATCTCGACTGCATTATTGGTGGAAGTATCCAAATTTCCAACGTATAGCCAAATTATCTTCCCTTGAGAGTTCCTTAATGCACCTTTGAAACCGACAACCCTTGGGTTGCCCTTGGCTGCTCCATCATAGTTCAACTTTAGGATATCTTTGTCCAGAGGAAACCATTGATAGGGAGCATCTTGTTTAGTTGTAGCAATTTATATGTTACTATTGGACGAGGGATTTAGATCGAGGAGGATGAGGATTCTCTGATCAGCATGGCTAATGGATATTGTTTCTCTGATCATCTGCTTAATGAAAGTAAGGATGTTCTCTTCTGGGCTTTTTTTCCCTTTGAAAATGCTGGCATTTATTTCTTTCCACAATGCCCAACAAATTTTGCTAGGGATTAGATTCCATGCTTTTTCAACCATTAGGGTGGAGGAGAAAGAAGTTCTCCAATTCTCTAAGGTTCTAAGGGTGGAGGATTTGTCCCTGTCAGAAATTATGAAAACCATTTCCGCCCATTCCCAAATATTGTTTGAGTAATCACATTCATTTAGAAGGTGGTTTGATGTTTCTTCACTTTTTTCACATAGTGCATCTTGAGGGTCCATTGAATCCTTTTTTGCTTAAATTATCCCAGGTTAAGATCTTCTTTTGCATTGTTAGCCACATAAAGAGAGTGATTTTGGGCCATTGTTTTCTTCCCCATAGAGCTTTTCATTTTTGCTCCGGTTGAATTTGCTCATGGTTTGCCATATAGCTGTAAGTTTCCTTGAGGTTGAAGTGGCCTGCTACATTTTCCCCCCATCTGATCTTGTCTTCCCCTTTATCATATTGTATTTGTCTTCTTGAATTGTTCTGGCGAATGATCTCCGGTTAGAATCATTGGGCAAAGGTTCTCATTCTCTGTCGTCCAACCATTCTCGCCATTTATCCTTTCCATTGTTAGGCTTCCAATAATGAGCTACTCCATCTTTTTCTTTTTCTTTCATTGTGTTGCGTAGTTGGGTGAACTATTCCCTGTTTGAATATGATATCCACTGCCGTGCATCCTCTTAGAAAAGAGCCTTTTCTCCTTTTCCTATTTCACAGAAGATGTGATTTTGGATGACATCCTTGTTTTCACACTCTTGATTTCATATTTTTGAGCCTTTGATTTCCCCATTGAGCCTTA
The DNA here is from genome assembly GCA_031772625.1 of Pinus tabuliformis. Taxonomy (NCBI): domain Eukaryota; kingdom Viridiplantae; phylum Streptophyta; class Pinopsida; order Pinales; family Pinaceae; genus Pinus; species Pinus tabuliformis. The sequence goes on along the minus strand of CM062816.1, from coordinate 1,012,032,496 downwards.
TGAGATTCTTAATTTGGTGATTTGGGACATATTTTGCTTTCCAGATATGGTCCTAAGGAGAGTATGGTTTTTCCAACTAGCGACACCAGGTTTTGGCCCCAAGGGTTTTTCCCAGGAGTTTTGGGTCCCTCAAGCCCAGACCTCTAACATGTTTTGGTCTGCATACTTTATCCTAGGCAACAAGCATCCATTTTTTTATATTCTCAGTACCCCTCCATAGAAAGTTTCTTTGGATGTTTCTGGTGGCGTTGGTGATCAATTTAGGAGCAACAAGAGCATAAAACATATATAGGGGCATAACTTGCAACACAAATTTTACTAGGACCAACTTGTCATCCAGGTTGAGGGAACAAAAAGTCCAATTAGGCATTCTTTTTTCCAGTTTGTTTATGAGGTATTCCCAGATGGATCGTTTGAAGGGTTTGTCAGTTAGAGGGAACCCCAAGTATCTGGAGGGGAGAATACATCTTTGAAATCCCATCGTTCTAGTTATATTCCTTTGAATGGTTATAGGGGTATTAAAAAATAACAATTTGGATTTCTCCAGGTTAATGGAGGTACCCAAAGCTTCCGAAAACTCTGTGAGGATTTCTTTGAAGGAGTTGGCTTCCTTAACAGTAGGAATGCCCATTAGCAGAGTGTCATCTATGAATTGTTGATGGGTGGAGGGAGGGGCATAGTCATGAAGCTTGAGGCCTTTCAGAGAGTTGTTTGAAGTTGCTGCCAAGATGGATCTGCTTAGACCTTCTGCCATAATAATGAAGAGGAAAGGTGATAGGGGATATCCATGCTTAATGCCTCTCGATGGGTTGAACGACTTTGATGCGGGGCCATTGAGAATAATAGAGAAGAAAGCTCCCAAGATCATTGCCATAAGCCACTCTATACAATCCTTATTGAAGCCAAAAGCTTCTAGTACTCCTTTCATACAGTCCCAGTTTATTTTGACAAAAGATTTTGACATATCTAGCCGCATCATCATACCCGATTTTTTTTAAACTTTTAGAGAGTGTATTAGTTCATGGGAGAGGATTATGTTGTCCAAGATTTGTCTACCTTCCACATAACCCGACTGGTTTGAGGAGATTAGGAGAGGCAGAACAATTTTGATCCTGTTGGCTAGGACCTTTGAGACAATTTTATAGATTACATTACAAAGGGAAATTGGTCTAAACCTTTCCAGGGATTCAACCCCTTCCTCCTTGGGAATGAGAGTAAGGAAAGTTGCATTTAGGGCTCTTAGAACCGATTTATGGACTCTGGATTCTTCCACCAGAGCATGAACCTCCTCTTTTATGAGGGGCCAACAGGCTTTGTAGAAGTCAGTTGTGAAGCCATCTGGTCCAGGGGATTTTCCATTTGGCATGGTCATTATTGCTTCTTCTACTTCTTGCATCGTTACTTTCCTCGGGAGAATTCTGTTGTGATTCTGATTGAGGATGACAGGTATGTTGTTTGTGATTTCTTTGATTTCTCTGGCTCTATCCATTCTAAGTTCTTCAAGAAGATTGTTGAAGTAAACATTTAATTCATTGGCAATGTCCTCATGGTTGTGGATCATACTCCCATCTGTGGTTTTTAGGCCAAGGATTATGTTATGTCTTCTGTGTTGTATCATTGAGCAGTGAAAGAAGGAAGAATTTATTTCTCCACATTTAAGCCAATTGATGCGAGACTTTTGTTGCCATAGTTTTTCCTCCTTAGAGACTCTTTCTTCCCATTGCTTTTGGAGGCTTAGTTCTTCTTGCTTCATTTGAGCATTGATTCCACTACTGATGAATTTTTGTTGGAGCATTTCCTTCTTTGTTCTAGATGTTTTTTGTCTGTAAAAGTGTTGCCGAAGATCTCTTTGTTCCATATTTTGATTTTGTTTTTTATGAGTTTCAATCTTTGTTGGAATTGATAGATTTTGTTTCCTTATTATGGCATTGGGATTCTCCACTATATTTCATGTTTTCCATAAATTATGGGTGCTCAAGCTAGAATAATTCAATATGAAAGGCCTGTTTTTCAGTCCTGTGGAGATTTGAACTTTCAGGGAGATTGGCCAATGGTCTGAACCTGTTTGGGGGAGGACACAAGCCTCCGTTTCCAAGAGGTCATTTAAATATATTCAAAGAGAAGGAGGCGATCGAGTCTAGATGCTATTTGTTTGTCTCCCCCTCTTCGATTGTTCCAGGTGAAGATACCATTATTTGTGGGGATATCTATCAGACTTAGCCCATGTATTGCTGATTGGAAGGCTTCTGAGTCTTTTTCCATTCTACGAATCCCTCCATTTTTTCCCCAAGGTTTAAAACCATGTTGAAGTCTCTTGCTATAATTTTGAAAGGATGAGGAATGGTTTCCAAGAGTTTGCTGATAGTTTGAAGCATTTGGATTCTTTCCACTGCCCTGTGAGGAGCGTAGATACTTTCATTGGTTCCAATGACTTTTAGAACAGTAGTAATGGAGTTCTTTGTTACTACAGAGGAAGATAACTCATACAGTGAGCTTTTCCAAAGAGTCATGAGTCCACCAACAAAACCTATTGTTGAGTTTGCTATGTAGCTGTAGTTTTTGAGGCAGTTCTTATGAAGGATGTTGAGGTTCTCCATATCGAGTTTAGTTTCTTAAATGAGTACCATGTTTGGTTTGTCGGTGATGAGTCTATTTTTTAAGACTCTTTTTTTCCCTAGACCATTGAGGCCTCTTATATTCCATGACATACAATTCATTGATAATGATGAGGGGTAAGGGTAAGAGCTTTTACCTTTCCTTCATTTAGGAGTCTTGCACCCAGTTCCTGAAGAAGATGTCCCATAGTTTTTCTTCCTCTTTTTATGCTAGGTCCTTTTGGGGTGTATCTCTCTACTGTCATATTCACCAGTATCCCTTTGTTTGCTTAATCGTCTGGTGGTTTTTTAAGTGTACTCTATTTTAGTTCTTCTTTTAGGAGATATGCGCCTTCTATTCTTTGTATTTTCTCTTATGGTCTTGCTGCTAAACCATTTTTTTGTCATTCTTCTACTATGGATATGAGGCCAACTCCTTCTAGGGATTCCTCTGTTGCATTATCTTCCGTGGTGGTTTCCATCGTTGTTGGTTCCATGTCAGTGTCTTCTGGTAAGTAGTCCTCCTTTATTTGAATATGCTTTGAGTGCTTCTCCCCTTGTTCCCGATTTTCTGATTTTTAAATACTTCCAATAGTTTCTTCTTCATTCTTGTTGTCTAAAAGAGGGTCTTCTTATACTTTCTGTAGTGCTTCATATTTGTTTATATTGATTACTTGGTATTTCTCTTGTTTTCCATGTGTCATCTTGTTATGCTTGTTTCTTGGTCCAAATTTTATGAAACCTTGCTCATCTTTTTTCCTTTGAGCTTGCTCGTTGCTTTGTGGAGCCTTGTTTTGGGGACAATCGCAGAATAAATGTCCGTGTTCGTGGCATTTTCTACATCTGAATGGTATATGCTTGTATTCGATGCTTTGAAGCAAAACCTCGTCTCTAAATACTAGCTTTATTGCCTCAGGTAAGGATCATGAGACATCTATGTATACACATATTATTGTGTAGGAAACATAGTGGCCATTTTTGGTGCCTTCTGACATTTTTATAGATTCTCCTAGTTCATCTCCTATGCCTTTAAGTACTCATGGTGCCCAGTAATCTATGGGAAAAGTGTATAACCTTACCCACACTGGTACTCTTGTGAAATCTTTTTTTTTTCTGGGGTAAAGTTTTCCTTCCAGAATCTCATGTAGAGCCCAGCTGAGTTGAAAAAATAAGGACCTCCTTCAAAAATTCTCTGTTTGTCTTCCAAGAGGTCGAAAATGACCGTGAAGAATCCCTTTGATGCCAGTTGCAGCTTGAGCTCTCCTTTTGGTTTCCATTTTGTTTGTATCCACCAGTTCAAGGCTTTTTTAGTGGTCCAAATGCCCATGAACTTACATATAACCGCATGCTTCTACATGTAGTCTTTATATGCTACTATATATGGGTCTTGAATTTCTAGAACTGGATTTTTTTTGCCTTCGGATTGTATTTGTTTTTGGTTTTTTCTTTTGCTCTTTGGGGCTGGTCTGAATGTGTATGTTCTGCCTCTGCTTCTTTATCTTCCCCTAAGGTCGAAGCCTTTTATTGGATGGTTTCCTTTGCAAACTTTCCTTCTGCTTCTTTTTTGTTACTTACCTTGCCTCTACTGCCGATTAAGTTGTTCTTGAAGAGTGAAATGCATTATAATTTGTGAGATTCATGAAAAAAGAGGTTTATGGCTCCTTGTTCTTACCAGCTACCATATCCCAAAAGGGGGGGGGCTTCAGAGCCCCCCCACCCCCCCGCCTATGCCATTTGTTGCAGCGTGCTGACAGATTGAAACCCTAGTAGTTGAACTCAGAAGGTGCCCCACCTGCTATAGGTTGCACGCTACCTGTTTGTAGCACCTGCACCACAAGAGAAAGGCCGATCTGGACTGAGATAATTTTCTTCCTCTTTATAAAACCTACTTATTTACTTATATGTTAATATCATATCATTTTATTTATTTTATTATTATTTATATATTTTAAATAATTTATGTGGCCAAGACAACTTAGGTGTAGTTCATCTTTAGGGTAAACTCCTACCCATCGATTAACTTCATTCAAAATTCCATAGAGTGACTTACTTTGATACTTCAAATAAAAACACTTTTAGTTATGCTTTACACATGGCAGACACTCTTTTAAATAACCTAAGAATGGGGATAATTAATTCCTTTTGGACATGGAAAAAATTGTTATTGACCATTATTATATCTAGTTTAATTTTTTTTAAATTGTAAGGGAAAGAAAGCTTGATGTTTAAGATGAAACCCTTAACCCTATACCTTGGTGGTGAAATCATATCTAAGCGGCCAACAATAAAATTGTGATGTTATTTTTTTAGTTTTTGTTTGTATCAATCTTTTTTTTTTTAATCTTGTCTTTAGTCGCTTCATGAAAATGACACTGAAATCCAACAATTTCTTGAAAAAGATCAAGTTGTCGGGGCATTGACAATCTCTCTCTCTCTCTCTCTCTCTCTCTATATATATATATATATGGGAGCTTGGATTCAAAACCCCGTGGCATTATGTTCCCTAATCCATAAGTTATGGAGCCTTGTCAAATAAATAAATAAATAATCTATTAAACTCAAAGCCTAGAGCTAAATCTGATACTTGGCCAATTGTTAATAAAATAAATAATTTATAACGAGCTATAGTATGGGGAGGAAACTCGATATGGTGAATTTGACTAATCAGCATGGTGTTTGAAAGTGATTTACAAACCTTTACCTTTTTCTTTTAAATTTATTTTGATCTTAAATACCTTCTTCTTTATTTTAATCTTAAATACCTTCTTCTTAATAAATTCCAAAGATTCCTTGGAAGCTTCCCTAATCTACTCTAAGCGAACACAAACCTATATAAAAGTTATATAAGCCCTTCTATTTATATAAAGGGTAATGTAATAATTTCAACAAACTGAAATTAGATTAATCAAAATTTTATGAAAATAAAATACTATAATAAATCCAATTAAAATATTCTCTGAAACTTTTATCTAGAGGTCATATAGAGTTGAAACCCGCTCTAATACCATATGTAACAAACCGAAATTTAAATATACAATTAATTACATCAATTTATGTGATTTATAATCAACACACAACTATTCAACTAATTAGCATACAATTTCGAAAAACATGAGTAGAGACAACTTACCAATGGCGATGATATTACTTGTGATTTCAGAGTTGAACGTTATTTGAATCTCGCTAACCGCAACAAAGTTTTGGGGGCGACTCTCTACCCAACCGTAGGCTTAGCTGCACATAATCTTTCTACAGTTGACCACCCCTGAGCCCTCAATCAATGTACTACTATTAGGGAATCATTTGTCTCACAACACTTTCCTTCTAAAGGAATGAATGCACCTCTTCCTCCTCATCATTCGTTAAATAGACCAAACGATTCCAAATATGGAAAGGGATTTGTACACATTCCATGTGTCAACATGCCAACTTTATTTATTTATTTTAAGTTTTATTTAATACAATATTTCTCGTAATTTAACTCTTTCTTTTTTTATTCTTTCTTGTTTTTTTTTTAACTTTTTGTTAACTTTACTTATTTTTACTATTTTTATATGTATTTAAATAGAACTTTAGTTTATTATTTACTATTTTATTTATTTAACATTATTATATTCTCTTCGTGATTTATTATTTATTTACTATTATTATCTTTTCTTTATTATTTATTTATTATTATTATATTTTCTTTATTGTTTATTATTTATATTAATATTATATTGTTTTATTTTTGTTTTTATTATTATTATTACGAGGTATTACACTCTTGTAGAATAATAATCCATTTAGACTATTTGCCCCCTAGCAATTGTCGTGACAAAATGTATGTCATCAAGTTGCAATCAAAAACTACCATAGTGCTATGAAGCATAATGTAGTGGTGAAATCTCTGGACAACTTGGATAACTCCCAAAGCTAACTTTTCGATGTGAGTATATTTGATTTCAATGTCATTTAAATTTTGACTCAAATAATAGATTGGATGTTCGTCCCCTAGGTCATCTTCTTGGACCAATACCATAGCAATGGTAGTAACAACTACAATGAGGTATAGGAAATAACCGTGTTGATAATCAAGGGGATACAACATCAATGCTCAAACCAAAACATCTTTCAAAGCATCAAAAGACTTTTGGGTGGTATCATCCCAATGGAAGGGAACCCCTTTCTTTAATAGGTGAGTAAATCCTTTCGTCAATTCTACATAGTTTGGGACAAATCTCCGTAGAAAGTTAGCCTTCCCTTGGAGACGTTGTAATTGTAACAGTGAGGAAGGTGCAGGAAAATCAAGGATCACATGTACTTTGAGTGGATCAATATGGATTCCTCTCTTCGACATAATGAAGCCGAGAAGTCTACCGTACTGGACACAAAACAAGCATTTGTGTGGATTTAACTTGGTATTGTAATGTCGACAACATAGGAAAATAGCCATGAGATGCATCAGATGATCCTTGTGTTGTTTGGAATGGGTAGGTAAATCATCCAAATATGATTGTACAATGTGCTTAATATTGTGAAAGGCATAATTCATAGCCATGTGGAAAGTTGCCCCAACGTTCTTCAAACCTAAAGGGAGCTTGCGATAGGCAAACATGCCCCATGGACAAATAAATGTAGTTTTATGTTGGTTTAATGGGAGTATGTTGATTTGATTGTAACCAGAAAAACCATCAATAAACAAAAAAACTTCACTTCCATCACAATCATCAACAATTTAGTTGATAAATGGGGTTGGGCAATGGTATTTAGGACAAGCACAGTTAATATCCTTATAGTCGACACATACTCGAATTGTGCCTTATTTCTTCACCATAGGAACTGAGTAAATAAAACCAACACGCATAAGTTTTTCAACTTTTGCTTTAATCGCAATAGCTTTCTTAGGGTGAATTGAACATAAGTGTTGCCAAACTATTTTAGCATCTAGATAAGACTTGATTTCATGTACTACAATATTTGGATCAATACCTAGCATCTCTTCATATGCATGGGAGAAAATGTTTGGAATTCTTGAAAAAGGGCTTTATAAATCTTGACCTCCCCAGCAGAACAAGATGCACCAATATGGTCATTATTTATAACTCTGGGTTTAATTGAAATATCAAGAGGAATGGTCTCTTCAATATTCGCTAAATTCTTCTCAGAATTGACACCATGAGTGGATATGGAATCCTTAGATATCTCAATAATATTGGGTGAATAAATATCTCCAAGATTATTCTCAAGGTTTTTGGGCAAGGAGGAACGACGATGGTTATCGCCCCACCCAACCCAATGTATCAAAGACTTAAAATCAGAATGTGTCAAACAAGCCAAATAGATGTCTTTGTATTCAAGCTCAATGGGATTGAGAGACATGTGGTCACCAAACGTATCAACATAAGAAATGTCTCAGATTAGAAGGAACAATACAAGAGGAGATCTTGTTTACAAAGGCAACTAGATTGGGAATGTCAAGTGGAGGGAGCGAAAAAAGTTCCCATCAAAGAGGAATCGTTCAATAATCCTCTTTGACATGTTGATAAGACTATGGGGATTCACCAACAAGAGGGATGCATCCAATAGTCTAAAAATTATAGGCAAAAAAGGTAAGTTGATCGATGAATACGATGCCCCCTGGCGAGGGAAAGCGATCATCCTAAAATAAGTCGAAATGACAAGTACCATGGCATAAATCCACGTGTGGCCTAGTAAAAGGTTATAATCCAACAGTCCATCTATAAGTTCAACCTCTACTGAAACAATTTTTCAAGCTAATTCTACTTGCAATGTATTTAAAATTTCGTAAGTTTGAAATCTCTCCATAAAAGCTTTAAGAGCGGTGGGTGACTGATTAAGTTGAGAAGAACCAATAACCTTCCAACATGAAAGTGACATGATACAAGTCGAAGCACCTTCGTCCACAATTGTCTGATGGATAGCCTTACCTTGAACAACAACCTAGATCATAAATGCCAGTTGCATTGGAAATTTGGGGGTATGATTCTCATTATTAAAGACCATAAGATTCAATATGATAGATCTATACCTCCAATTGTTGCAAGAAAATACCTCTTTTGGGAAGGACAATTCTACAATACCTCAAGAGTTAACATAGTAAAAGGGGCTTGGGCCAAGTCCTTAACTATATTATAGTTTTGTGTAGCTCTCACATGAGGATCGAATGAAAATTTGTGAATGACACCTTTATGAGGTTTAATGGTTGATTCAGTCGATATCACATTTGGAGAAGGATTTGAGGTAGAACTAGCAGGTTGATAATTAGCCTTATCAGTCGAGGGATTCAGGTTACCATAGTCTTTTTTTCTCATATCCACCATGATCTTGTCTTTATGTTTGGTGGAATATAACATCATAACCTAGGAAGAGGAAGCTAGATCCTGTGCAACCATATCCGTCTCCTGGTTTGGAAAGGGTTCTGTTAACATGGTAGGCGCATTAGATAATGACTTTAGGAATTGATTAACTTCCACCTAATGTGAACGGTCTTGAGTAAAATGTTCCTTATTACTTTTAAGGTAAGGATAATGAGGCTTTTGTTTGTCTTTAGGAGACTGGTTATTTGTTTTTTCTTGCAAAGAATTATCTTTCTTTTTCTTTCCTTTTCCTTTCTTCTTACTTTCGGGTTGCTGAGATTTGCCCTTCGTGGTTTGAACGATATTAATCTCGGAAGTAGTTGCAGGAGTAGCAGAAGATGGGTTTTGAGTAGCCACAGCAGGAGACGAAACAAATAGCTTACTCACTATATGTTGACTAGTAGAACCAATTACGCCATCAACGACATGTGATTCTTTAGTGGGAGGTGGTGGAACAATGTGTTGAGGTCTCAGAGCATTATGTATTTTGTCGCAGAGCGTGCTAGATTGAGTATAAATGAGATCGATATATTGGGCACGAGCAATAATTTTCTCTTCAATAGCAACTCTGCCTTTAGCAATGTCTTCGGTTATGGATGGTAACAAGGATTTGATAAAAACCATTCAACAAATAACTGATCTGGAATGAAATTTTTGACCAGTCGACGTCGCCACTCATCAGTGCGATTAGAAATATGAGTGGATTCAGACTCTTTCAATGGGGTCAAAAGCTCGGTTCCAGTTTCATATCGAATAGGAAATTTAAAATAGGTCAAGAACGTAGTTGCCAAAGCATTGAAATTGTTAAATAAAGCTCGTGGTAATTCAACATACCACTTAGATGCCATACCAATAAGAGTTATCTGGAAAAGCCGTAAATGAATTAAATCATCATTTAAGGAGTTGGATGAACAACATAAATGATAGGTAATAACATGAGTAGACGGGTCTTCTCCAGGATTTCGCTTGAATTTTGGAATATCACTCGGTGATTTGGTAGGAATGGTTGTTGAGTAAGGAGAATGACAAATATAATCATTCATCTGCCAGGTTGAATCTAGAAATTCAAGAGTTGCCACAAATGGCAATTTCCTATTAAATTCAGGGGAGGATATCTTGGGTATGACGAAATGGGTTGAGCAACAAGTATCTACATTCTGGCGTAAGGATGATTTTGGTAACCACGATAAACATAACCAGATTGTCCAGTTCTAAGAAAACCTTGAAAAGGCTGAAATAGTTGTGTTTAAATCTATTGGCCTTGATAAGGCATTTTCAGAATAGTATATTGACCAACATGGATCTATGGAATACTTTGGAAAGGTTTCCGAAAGGGATTTTGCATCATCACGGCGTTGGGTTGACTGGTTGATACCTGGCTCATACCATATACAAGTCGACTTACTTGCATTTGAGGAATAGACTGACTAAGTGGTGGAGTTTACAACGCACCCTGAAGAGGTTAGGTAAGTGGGATTTGAGAGATCCTAGATACTGGTGGAATAGGTCATGTTTAATGTGCATCCTGGACAGGTTGACTTACTTGAGATAAAACTTGGGTTGTTTGAGGCATAGATTGAATGGTTTGGCAAGTAGGAATCTAGGGTGTGACTAAGGCAGGTTAAAAAAGGGGAAGATGATTCAAAACCAAACCAGGTTGAATAGGCAATGTGGGATTCCAAGGATTAGAAACCATTCCCAGAAATGGAGGACTCGAATAGGAGAGAGCACTAACTTGTGACATTTAATTAGGAGATGGGGACACAACAAGAACATGTTTCCCCCTTGCCAGGGAATAGGGAGAATATGGGGGTAACTGCAGAGGGTACCCAGTATAGGATGGAGTAGATTGTTGTAGATGTCCCAATCCACGAAGAAATGAGCCATATTGTTGCTCCAAAGAAGTTTGGGGCGCAATAGGCTAAATGGATTATGAGGCTCTCATCAAAGAAGTACCTGATAACATTCCATATGAAGATGACAAGGGAGAATTCCATGGAATAGTCGACACACCAGAAAAGGTTCCAGATAATGAATGGTAGCCAGGTGCCACTAAGGGACCACCATATAAATGGATTTATATTGAAGTCGCAAACATGTAAGTAGATGCAACTTCAGTTGTCTCACTCATAATAGCATATACAGGTTGGGAAACTTTCATTGACTCAGTCATGGTTAAACTTCCCAAAGAAGTTTGCTTAGGGAATCTCAAAGGTGAGTTGAAATGAGGGGTGCTATGTAAAGGATCTTGTATTGGAGTACGAGGAGTGAGGAAAGGATGAGCTTGATAAAGAGGAGTCTCTCTTAAATGGACATGAGAGGAAGGTCGAGACTCTTTTGTAATTTCCTCAATACTCAAAAGATCAGGTGGAATTTGTTCTCCATCGGGACTGAAATATACGGGTTGTGGTTGATTAAAAGGTAGAGAAAGAGAGGAAGAAGGCCCTGAAGTAATAGGCTCAGTTAACTGAGGTTCCTCAGGCTGTATAAAATCAGGTTGCAATGTATCTGAATCAAGAAATTCAGGTTCGATGACCTCAGGTAGTGAAATTTCAAGGGCTTTAGTTTCGACTGCATCAGACTCACCAACTTGTAAAGATGTGATTTTGGGTTCACTACTTATGGGAAGTGACAATTCTGGTTGGTTGATTTCAAATGTAGTTATATAAGGGGAAGCTTCCAAAGTACCAATTTCAGTAGTTTGCATAATTTATTCTTTTGACTACCAGGTGTTGACTATGGAGGTAGAGGAGGCAATCTTTGCATTCTACGTGAATGATGGGGGTGTTGAGGGTGTTCTTCCACGATGGTTTAATAAATTTTAGAACTTAAAAAACACAAAATAAAACAAATGGGTAACTGGACAGAAAAGGATTACCAAATCACTATGAAATGTGGAATACCATTTCTAGTACGTGCAAGCAATTTCCCTGAATGTTGTGTTTGGTGTATCACAGTGGACAAGGTGGCTGATTCAGATACCTATGGTGGGATAACAACCTATAGGGTACTTCCAAAATATACCTAGAGGTGCGTCGAAGCACAATCCATAGTAGTTTTTTCTAATGTGTCATGTACAATAGGAAGTATTATGATATGGTTTTCATAAATGGAGTATAATTTGATATACCCACGGGTACATGGAGAACGATTTGATATACTTACGTACGTGTAATATCGACTAGCCCAAGAATGTAACATAGATAAGTAACGACAACTCCTGCATTTAAAGACGTCAAAACACGTCTCGGGCCTATACCTTTATGTGTGTCATTAATGTTCCAAATGCTCCTTAGATTGATTGAGTAAATTTTAAAAGTTCATCTTCAACTATGTTTCAGTTTCAAGGCTTATGGTATGATTTCACCTAAATTCCCTATAATGAAATCTAGCATGATAACAACAACTCTTTTAATTTCAATGAATATCTATCTACGAGAAGGAAGACACAAAGAATAATATAACAATCAAGCATGCATCAAACAAAACTTCCTAAGTAGATCTTTCAATGCAACCGCTCTAATTCAAATTCAAACCCCTATATGTGATGCAAATAATGAAATTTTTTCTTTTCTTTCCTCTTAATTTTCAAATGCAATGAAAACTAAGATGCAACTAGGTCATTGATAAAATAAATTACACAAAATATGACTATAATATAAATTTATTCAAACTAATCAACAATCAGGCCAAATGTTTACAAAAGACCTAATCGATAAGAAGAAATAAAAACCAAACAAATTCTCATCAAAGGCTAATAAAATCAAATGCAAACATTATGATGCCTTTTTAGAGACATAGACAAACTCAGAGACTCAAGATTTTTTTTTCAACCAAATTAGAATAAAGAGCAAGGAAAAGGAATGCAAATTTTTGCATCCTAGAGGATCAACGCAGGGGCAAAACATGAACCAGTGTGCATCATTACACTGCTAGAGAGGAACGGTTGCTTTGGGTTGCTCTGTCTTAGACTAGAGACTGTGATGGGGCTAATTTGGTCAAAACACGACACAAGAAACCCTACCAAGCTCAAAAATGTGTTTTCTTAAGGTCAATTACTGTCTGAATAAGTCAATTAAGTTCGCTTTGAAAGGTGAAAAAATTCTAAGGTTGAGGAAACCACTAAGGGAAATATCATTCCCCAATGGAGTCGCCAATTTGTTATACGGAAAATTCTCTCATGTAGACAAAAATGAACTCCTTAGATCTAGTGGTATGATCTAGAACAATAGAGGGAAAAAAGATATATGTTTTCCTTAGAGAGATTAGAATATGAAAAAGAGACCTACCTGGAGTCTGTAGTAAGTCCTCCGCTTCTCCTTGCTTATAACCTCCAACTCTAGCTCCATGCACTATAAATGGAACCTGCAACAATGACTAAAACAAGCAAAGGAACTACAATATCCACATAGCATAATCCAATATATCTAATCAATGAGTTAGAATGACATTGAAATACATAAGCATCAACATGACACAAGTGTAGGCAAATGAATTGCTTTTTGTAATAATAAACAAAGGAGAGAGTTACAACCATATATAGAACCTAACTTTGTAGATGTCTCCCCAGTTGTCTTGTCCTTCCTTGCCACAAAGCAAATCTTCACACTCAACCCCAATGCACAAATGTATCGATTCAAGCTAAAGGCAGCAACACGAGGGAATTAGTAATATCCAAAAGCTAACCCAGACTCTATGGGAGGCAATAAATTTATAGGTGAAAGTGGTAGTTTAGGATTTACCAATATAGGCTTGAGATCCACATACGAGGGAAGATAAGCTCTAGGGATAAGAGATAAGACCACTAGAGTAGGATCAAATAGAAATTAAAGGTATCTATCCGTGGTAAATTGTTAAAAATGGTTAAAACCACCTTAGAAGCTTATGGAAGGAGAAGATTCGAAAATATTTTTTAATTTTCCTGAAATTCTAGAATCAACACACCTGCAGAGTATAGCAAATTGCGTTGATTAGAGCAGATGCTCAGTTACAGAACTTGCAACCATTGCAGGTGGACATACATGTAGGGTGTGATGGGGCTAAAAACATGGTTTTTTAGCATATAGACTTAGAAACTCAAACTTTGTAAAGAGATGATGCTTAGGGATTTGCAAAGGGATTATGACAAAGTGTTCAAGGATGTTGATTGATCCAGTTTTCAGGCATATTGAACAGATGTGACAAAATGGTTTGTGACACATTAGATAGTTGTGAACAATATAACCTAGGTGGAGGGGAATTAAACCCACTAGTTACCACTCAAGCTATTGTCCTTTGACTCTTTCCTTCTACTATTATTCTAAAAAAACCCATGATAATAAATTAAATTACATTGAAAAGTGTTCTTAATTTAGAAACATGTTGAAGGGTGCAAAGTTGGATGATGGGAATATATGCAATAGTTGTAAGTCTTATTCTTATCATCATCATTTAATAATTTAATTATTCAACTATTAATTATAAGACTATTCTGTGGTCCGAGTGTTCTCTCTATCAAAAAAATGAGGAATATTCTCATCATGTTTTCGTGGAATGTCCCTTCTTTCAAAATGTTTGGAATCTTTTCAAATTTGCATTGGGCCATACAATATCTTTGTCTAGTTCAAACTTGGAGGAGGCTCGATGTTTGTGGTACACAAATCCTTTAAATAGGCCTTTCAAAGCCCCCCCTAATAATATGTTGGGGGGTTTTGCTTGCTCTGAACAAGGTCGTCTTTCAAAATTTGGTCGTAAATCCTTCACGCACTACTGGTTTTTCTTTAGTCACATTGAGTCATTTTCCACAAGAAAAAGAGTCTGCTGCCCCTAAAGTTATCACTCTAGAAATTATTGATCTGTCCAAACCTCAGGGTTACTTTAATGGTGCATCAATTGAAAATGGTTAGAAAAATAGGGTGTGGATTTTTTTTCTTTCTTTCCCCAAATCACTTTTTTAAAGTCAACACAAGCTTTGGTTATGGTTCTAATAGCAAAGCGAAACTCCTTGCGTGCAAAAACCTGCTACTGTTTGCAAAGGTAAAAGGGTGTTCACAAATTCACATATTTTGAAGATTCAAAGCTTACAATTAACTCGCTAAACGACATTATTTCCTACAGTAATATTTTTATGAGGCCTATTATTGAGGAGATTTCTCATATTATTTGTCCTCTTACGTCTTTTTTCATGTTCACATATATACAGGGAAAGGAATCAGAACACAAGCAATTTATCTAAGGCTAGCATCCATCTGGAGAAGGATTATTGGATCATAGTTGAAGAGAACAATGATCACTCTGAAGAGTCTCAATGATGCATGCTACATGTCCAGCTTTTGAGGACAATAGGTTTCAGTACATGACTTCAAAATCTTTTTGCGAGATTGAACTAGAAGACTATTCTATAGTCATCTTTACTCCTTTTGTGGCAGAGATTCTCTCAGATTTTTTGAGAGTTTTTTTGCTATCTTTATAAAACAAGGAAGTTATTCCTTTTCATATCTATGCACAATTTATATTACAAACTTGAATTTCTTATTTCCAGCCTTTGATGTTCAGATAATTTTGTTAATTTTT
Organism: Pinus tabuliformis; assembly: GCA_031772625.1. Classification (NCBI taxonomy): domain Eukaryota; kingdom Viridiplantae; phylum Streptophyta; class Pinopsida; order Pinales; family Pinaceae; genus Pinus; species Pinus tabuliformis. The sequence continues at coordinate 1,012,016,991 of CM062816.1, read as the reverse complement.
ATTCTCGTCAGCGGAATACCTTAATAGCCATATATTTACTGATTATTATTCTAAACTACCAAGATTATCTTTATCCTCTAATATGCTTTTATAATTTTTTGAATGCTATAAAATATTTAAAATTTTTTAAAATATACTACAAAATATATTTTTAACATATCACTATAGCGATATTGCATATTTTCTTTTTCGATTTTTTTTTTTAAATTTTTAATAAATTATACAACCCAACTCATAGTAATCCTCCCATATTCTCTCCATATATATTATATCCATATAAATTATAAAAACTAACCTTTAGAAACTCATCAAATTAATAAGTAAAACAAACATATAAACTACCATTAAAATATCACCAAAGTCACACTAAATGATCTCACAAAGCCATGAAACTTTTTTCAACCTCCACTAATTCATCTCAAGTGAAATCTTATAAAAGTAGAGTATGCAAGTATACGCTGTTTGGATTTGTTGGCAATATCATATTTTATCAAAATTTACTTACTTAAATTATTTTTAAAAATGCCTTGTCATTTTGGAAAATTTTTAAAGAAATTTTAGTTAATTTATAAGATATAAATAATACAAATAATTAATTTTTTTAATAATTTTTATTTTTAAATAAATATATTGCATTAAAATTTTCAATTTTATTTATTTATATATAAAAATAATAAAAATTAATTAAATTAAATTATTATTTTTAAAATATTATTTAATTTAATTATAATTTAACAAAACAAATTTTAATCAAAATGTTGTTTCACTTTCTACTATTTAAAATTTATTTTAATTAAATATTATAAAAAATCTTTAAAAACTTAAATTATAAAAAATTCAGAGGTGAAAACTTACTCCATACTCAATAAATTTAACCTAAACATATACCAATAAATACTCCAAAACATAAAACAACTAAAGTACAAGTATTTAAAGAAAATGTGTGGTATGAAAATAATATTATTTATTTAAAAATAAATATGTTATATAAAAATAATATTATTAAACAGCTAAAGTACATCTACTTAAAGAAAATGTGTAGTATGAAAATAATATTATTTATTTAAAAATAAATATGTTATATATAAATAATATATATATATTTTAAACCAAATATATTATATGAAAATAATATTTTTTAAATAAATGCCTTGTATGAAAATTCCCAAAGATTTTGGAAAATCGTGAATAATAATTAAACACATAGAGATATAAAAATAATAAAATAATAAAAATAATAAAATATGAGTAAAGAATACATATAGTTCCACTTCAAATAATAAATACTTAAATAAATAAATAAATAAATAAATTATTATTTCAACCATTAACTATCAAAATTAAGTTAAAAAATGTGAATCACTCATTAATTTAAAATAAAGACACATTCACCCATTATTACAAACTCGACAATCCTAACTCATAATCATAGTCGAAGAAATGAGCAGAGACCATAATACTATTCAAAATTGATAGGGTTATTCAACTTTAATGCCCAAGTTTGACCCGCTTTAATCGTAGATTTGCAGTGACCTAATTATCGGTCTCGCTATTTCTGTCTCTTCCCTTCAATTGTTTCGCACTGCATTGTATCGCCAGGTCGCGAGATCGATCCTCGGTGGAGCTGAACTGGCCGGCCAGTAACACTTGCAGCCAGACGCTCCATTGAATCTTTCCCCCCTATTGCGGTATCTTCTCATCATTTTTTCGTTGAATTTATACCTTTTTCCATTAAAAATAAAATTCATTTGGTCAGAGGACCTGGAATACAAAAGGCATTGCACATTCCCTGAAATCTTTTTATTTAATCGATACAAAAGATGATTCCCAGAGCATCTTACATCTATCTGTTCACGATCCTATTTTTGGGTTGAAAATTTGCAGATTTTAGCTTATTTTGGAATTTCAGAAAGCATTTATTTCGGTTTCTCAGATATGTTATTGGGTGTTCTTCTGGCTCATCTGGGTTTTTCAATCGTCTTCTTCGATACTGTTTTATTTTTTGAAGTATTCTTTAAAATATATAGTTTGTGTTTTGGGGGAATAATTAATTCGTGTCTTTATCTCTGCATTGTGCTGATGGATGACTAAAAATGGAAGATCTATCGGAGAGATGGGCAAGGGACCTGGATTGTTTTCCAACATCGGGAAGAAGGCCAGAGGTAAGCAGCGATTGTATTTATGTGTTAATTTTTCAATGACATTAAAAGAAATCCTTTATCCTTTAGCCCTATTTCTTTTATTTCGCTGTCTCTATGATGTATTGATAAATATGCGCTGAATAGGACAACCAGTCCATCCCTCCTTCACTTGCAAAGGAACGTCTATCAATTCAACTCTCCCATGCTTTTATATATTTAAAGACAAATTACTTTTAACTTTAAGAATCTAATAGCTACCCATTTCGAAGGGCAGAAGATCTCTTGCTACAAATTGCCACTTGTTGTCCTAGTTCTAACATATTATTAAATGAATTGATGGTGTTCCAAAGAAATCATCCTCCTGTCTCACATTTAGATCGTTTCACTCGTATATAAGTGGTTTCATTCTTAGTTGAGTCTGTTGAGTCAAACTCTCCTTGGCCTTGTTGACGAGCCTAGTTAACTAAGTCTTAAGTTTCCGCTCACCAGCAAACTCGTCAGCTGCAAGGCAGATTTGTCAGTACTTGCCAGTCAGATCCTTACTGGCGAGTAACTTGCGGGTAATTCGCTGCCGAGCGAATTGAAAAACCTGCCGGCATAAAAAATAAATGCCAAAAAGGAAATGAAAAATGCTAGTTTTGAATGGTTTCTGGTGCCAAGATTTTTTGAGTCCGAGTCGAACTGTTGCACTGCAGCCTCTCTGAATTGTTCGCGAAGTCAAGTTTCTCATCATGTCAGTTTCATTTAACAAACAGCTCTGTTCCGCTAGTTGATTATAACTTTGGATAAGTAAATCAGGAAAGCTTTTCTCCATCACTGGCACCAAGTGAATAAGGCACTGACAAATTGATGAGTAGCTATAAGTTAGAATGTAACGTGAATCAAATGACGAATGCTAATTAGGATTGGTTTCTCCTTATAACCAAAACTATTGAAGCCATGCTTGATTGTATTTTGTGTGTATTGGACAGTCATAAAAAGTATCTGTTTTCCCATGCCAAGGCCAAAACGTTGGATTTATCTTAGTACCTACACGCTTATTCTCTGATTAGGGTTTTGCTCTTTAAAGTATGGCTGCTGGATTAACAGCAGTTGCATACAGCTTAGTAGCCTTTTATGTTTGTAACTTAAGTCATTCTTTCTCCCGTATGGTTGATTGTGAGCACTGAGCATTCATTTCTTCTTGCATTCTATGTTGTTCAAGATATACAGTGTCCTCGATTTCTAAAATTGGCTATATAACTCATTTGAAATATGGAAATATCTCTTTGCAGCAAAACACTTAACGATCAGCAACCTTTAACCTTCTCAGCACTTGGTGAGAACACTGAGAATTTTAAGCAAAAATACTTGTTCACAAATGCCTGTTTGATGCTATGCTAAGGGCAAAATTGAAAAATATTTTTTGATTGCACATTCGTCTACTTAATAGCTCTGGTAAATAACATAATAACCTTAAACGTGCTTTGCGCAAACAATTTCTCGACGGTTGAATATTTTTAGGATTGATGTTTTTCCATCGAAAATGTTCCACATGGTTGCTGTCACAGTCAAACCATTTGGACTACAATTGTTATCAGTATTTCCAATTCGGACTGAGTTGACTCAGACTCAGTCAACTTGGCCAAGTTGACCACTGCCCATATTGACTCGGCCAATGAATCTGTTCGGAGGGCTGGTTTGGTACCGAACTGGCCCTACTCAGCTGAGTTTGTACGCTTATCTTTCCTGTTTATTTTTTTGCTTAAATTTTTAACATAACCATTAATTAAACTTTAGGATGTTTGGGAGTTGTTCCAACCTGATGCAGGAGCATGAGGCTTGAAGACAAAAGGCTTCGAATTTATTCCAAAAAATACAAAAAAAGTTTACAAGCAAAGGATGGGATCCTTTAGCTGTCAATTTACAAAGTTTTCTAGATAGGATTTGAGCTAGGATTTAGGGATTGAGTGATTTTATAATTAATTCAAGTTGTTTAGATTCAGTTGAGATTCTCAAGGAGAATATCAACCAGATTAGATATTGTCTAAGATTAGGCAGATTCGATCCATGGATTAAGAATCTGATTGTTAGAATGAAATGGTATTTATGTAAGTTTTGAATGATTGTAAAGGGATTTTGACTGATTTGGCTTGATTAGGCCGTGTAAGATTAAGTTACAAAAACTGTATCTCTGTGTATTTGTGTATAATTGGTCAATCCCGGAGGTGTTGTATTCCTTCGAAATATCTCTGAGTTCTGTTGATTTGCAGTTTGGCTTTTGAATTAGAGTGTGAAAAACCTGTATTATATCGCCAATCTTGTTTTTTTCCATGTTTTGAAATAATTTGGTTATGTTCTAAAAACATCGGAGAATAGGGTTTGAGACAAGTTAAATGTAGTGGGGGTGTCAAGTTTGGCAGAACAGAGAAAATAAAACCTGACAAAATCGTGTTAACCCAAAGGAGTCTAGAACCGTCCGATCTACAGATCTAATAGATCTAATGGTCATCGCGCATCAATAAGCTCGTGCGTTTAGTTAAGGGAGAAAGGCGGTTTTATCAGTGAAGTTCTTTATTGGGTAAAGAAAAAGTGGTAAGCGGTCTTTTGAAATTCCAAGCGATTCCATTTATCGACCTACACGTAGCACTCGGGTGGAGAGAGAACCACTTTATCGGGTGGATAAACATTGCGCAAGATCTCCGTCCGATATCGCTGTTAACTCTTGGATCAAATGAGCTTTGATCAACGGTGGAGGATCGCCGATTAGTTTTGTTGACTGGGTGAACCAACAACTGTCGAATTGAAAGGCAAGATCAACGACAGAGAGTTAGTGCGATAATGTTGTGGGAAAAAGCGGACGCGATAAGGAATTAACAAAAAGATTGAATTCCTTTTGATTCCGTAGTAACTGAAAGGTTGTCATATTGCGGCTAAATTAAGCAGTTCTGCTAATTTAGCAGAATAGCCAAGTTTGGAGGTAGATGACTGATACTCCAAAGGAAATCCAAGAAGAAGTTCCACTTGAACTTACAGAAATCGTTTCTGGATTTGAACGATTGTCCATTACACCTGCACCCAGGCCACCACAACCTCATCGGACTTCATATGGAGAAAGTTGATATCCCATTTTTGAAAGTTAGCAGACAGTTTTCAGGATTTCAGGAACACCAAGCCCTTTATGTACCTTGATGTTGATGGTATTGATTGTTGAACTCTTTTGCCATGGCCTTAGCATAAATGTACCCTTCATTTAAACCAAAATCACTGGTTAGGCATGCCAAGCTTTTTTAACCATATTATAAAACTTGGATTAGGGAATTTCTTCAAAATAGGGTGGTGTTGACTGATGTTTTTCAATGATTGAGGTAGAGGCAATGGCTAGACAAGAGGCAAAGGGTGATTCTGGATCCCGATATAAGCGATGGTGGAACATTGCTTGTCATTTAAATGTTCTTGCTCATTTATCCATAATGCTTTCTTTCAAAATTTCAATAATTTTTTGGAATCATGGTTTGGAATCTTTAAAATATTTTTTTGTAAATTGAATCATTGAAATCAGATTGGTCTGAGACAATCGAAGTCCGCGTCCGAGTCCAAGTTGACCCTCAATTGATACCGAGTCCGAGTCTGAGTTTTAAAACATTGATTATTGTACCTCTTCTTTACAAAGGATTCCTGATGCATAGCCACTGGGGTTTGCATGTGTAGGTGCAGCATTTTAAGAAATTGTGTTTGCCAATTCGTGCATGAGACACCATATCCATATGAAGAAATAAATCCATGGATAATATAAAGAAAAACACTTATTGCTTAAAAGTTAAAACATTGCAAAAGATATTTCATGATTCAAAGACTTTACAAATTTACAAGTTGATGTGATATGTCTGGCTACCTATGCCAATGTACAATATCAGAACTTAGAAGGCAACGCCCAAAACTGGAAACCTATAATCCTGAACATCACTTGCCAAGATTGAATATCATAAACCAAAACTGGAAATGGTATATCGGATATCTGCTGACCTGCAGTAGTCTTTAAGTCAAAAACCAAAACTGAAGCTGTATTAAATATATTTTATTTTCTCTGCCTCCTGCTGCTCACTATTTTGTGGCTAAGTGCTATGGATAAGTGTGAAGGACTGAAAACATAAATGATATAGCTTATTTAATATATTCCTGAACATCATTTGCCAAGATTCATGCCTTAAGCCAAAACTAGAAATACAAACGGTTTTGTCTTTGAAGACATGCTTGAGTATGTTATGGCTGGGTAGGTTTAGGGTAAAGTTTTTCTTGTTCTGTTGCACAGGAAAATAAGCTTGCCTAGTAAACCACCATGAACAGACCATATTACAAGAGATTATGTATCCCTCAACAGGGGAATCACAAATACTGATAGTAAATCATTTTTGTATTTGGAACAGTCTTACCTTTCTAACTAATTATCTATGCAGGTAACCTCTACAGGGTAGAACTGTAATTCCATACGCATTATAACAAAACCATAAACGGATATGCTAATTTCCTCTGCTTCCCTGGCCCTTTGAGCTCTGCCAGTCCTTTATCTGTAGTGGCCATGGCGGACCCCACAAGCTATGGCGAGAATGGGGTTGCCTCAGAAGCAGGGTATTTACATTTGAACCTTGAGGTTTGCCAGCTCAAAATCAAAATCCTGTGGCATGAAATAGGTGATCCGACCATCTTTCTTTCTTCTGTGGCATGGCTTGTTTAGATTGCTTCATCTTCGACTCTGGCTTGTAAAAGCTCTGTAAGGGTTTTTACGATAGCCATAACTCATGAATTTGTAGATATTTGTCTTGGTTCATGTTTGTGTTCATGCTTGACAATCATAAAGTCTGGAAAAAATTTGGTATTGTAAAATTATGTGATAAAATTTGGGATCAAGCATAAGGAAACATGTAATTCAAATTTAAACTAATTTATTTAACTTCAGTTCAAATCTTAGCTAATTCAATTTACTTGAATAAATTTGACTAACTTCAACAAATTTGTTCAGGACTGTATAAAATTCACCAAATTTTGAGATCTATCGATAAAATTTAGTGTATTTGGTGACTAGTTGTCAATTCGGGTATCTGGATTTTTGTCTTGAGGGCATGTGTTTTGAAGGGAAATATTGGGCCCTCCTTTGTCATATCTAAGTAATTATTCACGACTTCCTTTGGGGTCAGTTTGTTAATCATTCAAGAGTTCCTTTGTGGTCAGTGTATTAAACCATTTACTAGATGAAAAGGCTTGTAATTCCTCCTCCAATATCTTGCTTTAAGGGCTTTACTTTGCAGTCCTTGTCATGTCATATTTAAATGGAGGGCGGTAATTTTTTTTCAAATTATTTTATTTGATTTCGTTTTTTTTTTTTTGAGGTAACATATCTCGGGGGAAATCTTCCAAGCACTTTCCCTCATATTGAGGATGGTACCTAGGGTAAATCCTAGATTCTTCAGGGCACAAGGCTAGGTTAATAACTCATGACTAGATTAGATATTGTTCATCAACAATTGGCTCACTAAGAGCAACATGTCACAAAGTGGGATTTGAACGAGTGGGGAGGGTAACAACTTTTCCTCACTACTACTTAAGCTAAACCCAATTTATTAAATTTTCTAAACCCCAGTAACTGACAAATTATTTCCTAGCAAAATCCCTCGCTGATTTTAATTTTTTTTTTATAGCTTGCTGAACAAAATGTACTACTGGGATTTTAACTAATAAATTTAATTTTCAGTGGAAGCAAAATAGTGAGCCAATCTCATTGCACGAATACCCATAAAAAATTGTCCTTCAAAATTCAGCTTCTCATTCAAATAACTTCCAAGCTTACAATGGCTTTCCCAACTTGGGAAAATTTTCCCATTGAAAAATATACAAGCTACAAGAATATTCATAAATTCTTTGGAGAAATTCTGGGCACCTGTACGGGCTGTACGAGCCTCTGAAATTTTCTGGATTGACCCCTTGTCTTGCAAATTTGCTGCTGCACCTGTATGACCATGCATGTATGGCTGTATGGCCTGCACTTGTGACTCATGCGCTGCTGTTATGTGCCCTGCTCTCCCACATGTGACTCCCATGTGTGATTTGCGACGTGTGAGGTAGTGCTATTGTCCTGTGCCCTCCTGAACTTGCATGTGTGGTTTGGCCTGTGTAATTCTGCTGTACGGATCTGCTGTTGGTACCTGCTGGGAATGATCTCTTGCTGCAGAAAATTCCCTTGCTGTTTTCTGTGGTACTTGGATGAAAAGCCTTCTTGACCCCAATCATTGAGATTTTCTTCTCTCACAATGTGTCCTCTCCTAGCCCAACTTTCTTTTTATAAGTTTGAGTTATAACTAAACCAACAACCATAATTTCCAAAGGATTGACGGTTGAGATTAAATCTCATCATCATTTGAGATCAACGATTGTGATTTTCATTTATCTAATTCACTAATGCAAATAACCTTTGCATTTCATTAGATTAACTTACTTTTAAAAAAAAAGTGTAGAATTTCCTGCAAATTCTCTATAAATCTACCGCTGACATCTATGTAGAAAATCTGACTGTAGATTAACCCGATAATGCAATGTACCAAAGCAAAATACTATAACCTACTTTTACTATCAATTTGCTTTGCGGAAGTTTAAAGATTGAGCAAGATCAAGCTGAACACATATAACTAGAAGAAGAAGAATCAATGCACATGAAACTAGAAAATACTCAGGGGAAAGCCTCAGCTAAAAACCCCACTCTTTGTATTATCATACAAGGTGGAAATACATTAGAATTATACAAAGCCTTAGCTCTCACAGCTAGCCAGCTCTCAGTACAATCCTCTTGGATGCTCACAGGCAATCAAAGCTTCTCACAAGCCTTCTCCTTTGCCCTCCAAGCTCCTATTTCCTTGCGCAGTTACCTCTGGGATGATCTCCTTCACCCAATGTAACATTGCTCTCACACACTGCTCTAACACACTGTCAGAACTGCGCAATCCTGAAGGAACCTTACCTTGACTGCATGCATGAGTTTCCTTTATAGGAGAAAACATGCAACTGATAGTACACTGTCCTTGACATTTAGCTCAACTGGGTCCTTCATAGAATAGACATGCATGAGTTTCTGATGAGGGAATCTTTAGTTATCTGGAGTACACTAGTTGAGTGCATGCATGCATCAACTGACTGATAACTCACAATTAGTTCCTTAAACAGTTTGGAATTAATTTAACTGGACTTGACTCAGTAAACTGAGCTAACTAATTACAACTCAAATATGACTCAATCTTATCTCCTTAATTAAGGTATAATCTCCTTAATTTAAGGGATAACTCTTGCATGACTTCAGAAAGACTTCTAACTTGAATTTCTCCAACTGAATTAATTAATTATTTCCATAATGAATTAATTAATTATTTCCAAGCAGCTGGTGAGACTAAATTCGAATTTAATTAACAATTTTAATTCAAGGACAAATTAAAATTGGAATTTCTGGATTCTATTTTTATCATTTCTTGTTGCTATTTTCAACAAAAAGAAATTACTTTAATAAATAAAGTAATTTCTAAGGTTAAGAGTCAATTAGGTGACTTCCAGACTCCTTGACACATAGGCCTATGCATAAGTACTTGCTTGAGCTACAAACATCAACACAATTGACATGGGGGTGGGAGGGAGTAATTTTCTTAGTCATTTGATTATGCAGTTCTAGGAACAATTCTTATAATCGTCAATTGTGGGTGACATGAAGAGCACAAAATTGTACTTTTAAGAACCAACCTTGAGAGGAAGGCAAAGAGTGAATGATGTATTTCTTGCAAGATGCACCCTAATCTTTACACACTAGCTTATTTTATAGTCATCTTGTTTTTTTCCCTAAACTCTTCCTACAATCCATGTTGTTTTTGTTTTCAATTAGGATAAAGCTAACTTTAATTAGAAATCTTCTTTCATGTGTTTTTTTCGTTAAAATTTTCAAGGTTTGAAGTTCTCAATGGATTTTTCCTTAACAAGGATGATTAGGCCTTTTTCATTAAATCTGCACTCGGAATGCAGGAAGAAACCCGGGAAAAGTTTACATGTGGTGTAGAGATGTTATCTGTTCTGAGTACATCTTTAATGGATATTCAAAAATTTCTTCTACGTGCCTACCTTGATCATACATGAAACAAAAACTGCTGCAACTATAGATTCTACAAAATTGCCATAAACCAGGACACATTTGCATTGTGATGTCATGGATTAACTAGGTGGGTCGGTGCTGTGATCCTCGTCTGCATTTCTCTAGGCTTGAAAATTTGCATATTGGCAATGGAACTAATCCATTTCTTCTTTTAATCGTGTTAACAGTGCTTTCTGCTTCTGGAATTCTTCACGGAGGAAGAGGATGTGCTCTGATTGTTGGTTTACCTATTGCTTAATTTCATTGATTTCCGGATTCCCTTCAATTTGTGGGCGAGGGCAAAACAGGCATTGATATGCCCCCCCAAAGCATGAGGTGGTGTATCTCGATTTGCCATGTCTTCCCAATGAACTAAAGACCGGTCCCATGATGCAGTAATCTTTTGTGGGTGAATTAAAGCAGAGAGAATAAACGCAGAGGATGACTGATAGACTTGTTTCAAAGATGCAAGAGTGTCACGCCTGAAGAAGAAGATGGCTTGACCCAGGAAGTCCCTTAACACGTCGTTGACCGTCTGAGGAGAAAGCTAATATATCATATGCTGGTGAGAATGAAGAGCCCATCTTGTGCAGGCCTTTCTCTATCCCAAAGAGAGAAATTTATGGGCACTCCATGCTGGTTTTCTGGACTATTAACCTTTTCCATTGCAACCGATGAGGACGAGCCAACCACCAAATTGAGAGCCTAATCATTCCACACTTGGATGATGAAGAGGATAGGCACTGCACCTTCACACCCAGGGGGGTCAATGTCAGCGTGCCGAGCACAATTAGACCGATCAAAAGATTGGAAGGAAACAAGCCAAGGGAACCACTCACAAACACCATAGCAACTGTGGTGACTGTTCTCTGTTTCGATTGATTTATTTCGATTGCTCACATTTTCAAAATTTCGATCTGACTGAGACCTTCGCCACCCATCCATTTCGATCTTGAAGGCCTCATCTATGCAGGTCAAATCCCACGCTTCAGGATATTTGTGATTCCTCCTTGTTTTGATTACGATCAGTCTGGACACCTTCAAAATAGAGGCCAAGGCGTGGGAGGAGATCCATTTTCAGCATGTCTCTGTCCTTGCAGCTTGTATGACATCAGCTAGCAAAATGCCAGATTGATGACATTCATTCATTCTGCGATACATGATGTAGTTTCGACGCCATCATCTGAACTTGATATTGATTAGGGGAGAGATGCAGGAAATTGAAAGAGATAGAGGAGACAATTTATAGTTTATGTCTATTTGATCCTTGTTCTTGTTTCCAAATGTCCCTTTAGGAAGGGAGGCCCAAAGTGCATACTTATGCTCTTCATGGGACAACTCGCCAACTTGTTGAGCCATTCATCTCCCATTGCCCTGCTTCTAGCTGCCAAGTTGTGTTAGCTTGCAAGTCTGCTTCCTTATTTTTCCCTCTGAGGATATGAAAATAAGATTTAGAAGAGAAGTCCTTCAACAAGGCTTTAATTCTGTAAAGGAGGGAGATTTGATTGTTCGCCAGATTAGAGCCTTTGAGGAGGTGCTGGATGGTAATGAGAGTCACCAATAATTACTATTGAGGAAACATTCCAATTCTTGGTTATCTGGAGGCTGCAAAACAGCTCATACATCTTCGCAAGGTTGTTTGATCTATGGATAAGCCCCCAGGCATACTGAACTCCCAGTTTTCCTTCGAGATTGAGAAGAATCCCTCCCCCTCTTGCCACCCTTAGATTCTTTTTAGAAGCTCCATCAAAAAATAAGATTCACGTCTTTTGTTGGGAGATCCATTCTGCAAATTCCTCATCAGGGAGTCTGAGTGTCCAATTTCTGATAATTGTGCATTCTGTTTGAATCGACCGGGGAAGAGTGGGATTATCGAATTCTGAACAGAGCGAGAGAGCTAACATGGCATTGGATCTGGCAAAGATGTAGACATCTTCAAAAATTACACTAATTCTTGAAAGCCAAATTTGCCAACAGATAAATTTTGGAAGACGACTAGATCCATTTCAAAGCAGGTTTCCCATCAAAGGACCTAGAGTAATGCTTGTGCCAACCCTTAATGAAGGCTACAACGTCAGAGGACTTTACTAGGCAGGGAGATAGTGGACCCAAGGCCAAAATCCATACATTAGAAGAGAAAGGACAAAAGAGGAAGAGATGGGGAATGTAATCTTCGTGTTGTTTGCAGAGAGGGCATTGAGAGGGGCCATAAATCCCTCTTTTTCTAAGATTTTCTATGGTTAGAATTTTTTTATGAAGAAGGGTCCAACAAAATGTTTTTACCTTAGGAATAACATTGTTCACCTAGAGTTTTTTCCATGTGGAGGATCTTGGTAGAATCTGCGATGAGAAAAGTAGCTCTTCATATTTGGTCTTCACACTTTATGAGTGTGCTTTCCTTCCTAGCGTGTCATTCTCCATTCGGTTTGTTGGTGCACAACCTGTAACCTAATTTTAAGAAGATCCACCTGACTCTTGAGATTAGGAGGGACATTCTCAAGGAGCCAGTGTTCCCATGTTCCATTTCCCTTCCATTTAGAAATGCCAGTGAACGTCCTCTCTTGGATGTACTGATGAAGAGGCCTCAGGTCTTCAAAGTTGAGAAGAAGGGGACAGTTCAGGATAGAATTTGTCCAGAGGTGAATTGAGGATCCATTTCCGGGGGTCCAACTGAGATGGCTTGTAATTAGATCTTTCGAGGCTGCAATCAACTTCCAAGTTGGAGAGCAAAGGCGAGATGGAATACCGTGACCTTCTCTAATCGACTGCCCATATTTGCTCGAGACCACTAGGTTCCTTATTTGTTCTTATTTTCCAAGCCAGCTTTGCACCTATAGCCTGGTTCATTAGAGCTGGGTCTCTGATCCCCAAGCCTCCATGGTCTTTTGGGGTGCACATTGTGGCCCTGTTTATCAAATGGAACTTTTTGGTCCTTCCAAGAGAAATTTGCGAATAACCTTCCCTAGAGCTTGTAAGATGGATTGAGGAGCTAGTAAGGCAAAAATTTGGTATAGAGGGATAACCGACTGAACTAATTTGATAAGAACAATTAGACTTGCAAGAGTGAGCCATTTAGCCCCCCACGACTAAAATTTATTTTTAATTTTCGCAATTACAAGTTGCCAAGCTTGAGAGGAGATAGATTTGAGAAGGAAAGGAATTCCTAGGTATTTGAAGTTTTTCCATCCCTCTATGGCATTGAATCCAAAAATCGCTCGGATTTGGAGGCGCAAACCCGCTAAGATGTTCCAAGTAAATATTTGAGATCTAGCTAAATTGGTTAGCCCTCCCCGTGTCATCCAAGAATTTATCCAAAATTGCTCTAAATCGCCTTAGCTTATCCCCCGTGTCTATAAATTGGTTAGCCCTCCCTTGCTATAGTCATCGAGGCTCCACCCAACAAGATGGTATCGTTGGGGAAATGAGCATGATTTGCACTTTTGGATGAAGGAGTGTATCACAAACTAGGAAGATGCGAGATGCTGCATCCATATTTAAGTCTCCTACTTAGCGAGTCGACTATAAGAATGTACAGGAAAGGAGACAAGGGGCACCCTTGACGTAGGCCCCTAGAAGCCTGGAAGAATCTAGTGGCCTTGCCATTGATCAGGGGAGTGATCCATGGGGAGCTGATGCAAAGCAATATCCACTGGATGAAGTTTTGAAATATGTAACTAGGTTTGGTCTTCATAATGACATATGTAATCATGATTTTATGTATTTAATGAAAAGAGAAAAATAAATTTATTATTGTTATTCTTGAGGCATGGGTTTCATGCTCAAGGGAAATTTATTTTTAGGTCAAGCACCCATTGAGTGTTTCTAGGTTTGTCATAAAGTCAGTTGAGTCATTGTCATGTATTGAAGACCCATTTGGGCATGTTACATATTGTAAAGAAAATTTAATTGAGTCAAAATAGAGTCAAAAGACCCTCCAAGACCTTGTCATGGCACAAAGATCAAGTTGGCCTACATGAAGGGACAAGTCGGCCTAAAGATAGCAATTCGTACCCCTCACAAGCCTATAAATAAGAAGAAATTTGACCTCATTTGCACACTCACTCAAGCAAGTTCGATTTCTCAAGATTGACGCTCGAAAAGGACGAAGAAGATCGAAGTTTTGGGTCTCTCTCTCTCTCTCTTTTGTTAGGGTTTCTACAGTTGTAGAAGAATTCGCTGGGCTAGACGAAGTTGTAGAAGAATTTGCTGTGCTAGACAAAGTTGCAAAAGGATTTGCTGGGCTAAACGAAGTTGTGGAAGAATCTGCTAGGCTAGACGAAGTTGCAAAAGAATTTGCTGGGCTAGATGAAGTTGCAGAGGAAGTTGCTAGACAGGTCGAAGTTGCAGAAGCAATCTGCGGGTAGGTCGAAGTTGCGAAAGAAGCTGCTGGACAAGTCGAAGTTTTAAAAGAAGTTGTCGAAGGTCAAAAGCAAGGTGTGACTTAAAGGTTCTTGGTCAAGAGTCAAAGATCTTGGAATTTGTCAACTGAAGGTCTATAAGAAGAGAGAATTTTGGTGGGTTTTCCTCTCAGTTGGAGAGGTTTTGGCCCTGGCTGATCACCTACATCTTGTGTCCTATTGTCTCGTTGATTTTATTGTTTGGTAGTTGTTTGATGATAAATAACACTAATAATAATCAAGTGAAAGAAGCTAATCAAGTTAAGTAAAATTACATCACAAGCAATTATCAAAGTAAGAGAAATCACCTAATCTAGCTGCCCCTAGATTTCTCAACATGGTATTAGACCTAAGGTGACAAGTCAAGGAAGGGGAAGCTCAATAAAGGACACTCAAGGATTGAAGAAAAGCATCTAAGAAGCATTAAGAAGTTCAATCAAGAGAGAAAAAGCATCTAAGAAGCATTAAGAAGTTCGATCAAGAGAGAAAAAGCATCTAAGAGGCATTAAGAAGTTCGATCAAGAGAGAAAAAGAAGTCTAATACCTAACAAAGAAAGAAGAAGGAGAAGTGAAGCATCTTAGATTTGTATTTGGACTATATTCCTCCACACATGTGAAGATTAGGGCTTCACCTTACAGTGAAAAATTCTGAAGTATAAGTTACTCCAAGAAAGCGAAGTTTTGGGGCAAAAAGAAATCTCCCTTGCAAGCCAAATTAATAAGAAGAAGGTTCCATCTCAAGCGATGGGGAAAGGAGACAAATCCGTCCATCTTCTAGTCACACGTATGAACTAGGGTTTCTACAGAAGAAGTCGAAATTGCAAGTCCTACAACAAGAAGCCAAAATTCTGAAGAAGGGTCGAAATCTGAAGTTGTAAGTTTAACAAGCGTGAATTAAGAAGACCTCAAAACTCTAGCTAATCCATAGAAGAACTACACATTGAAGCATGTAAGAGTCTCTACATTCTAGAGAAGGAGGAAGAAGCGTAATCATCACCATTGAGGAATCAAGGTGATATCCCTCTCGTTGGAGGATCACTTTTGAAGGAAGACATATTCATCAAGAATACATCTTCTATCATCATCAAAATCAAGAAGGCATCAAGTTGAAGATATTAACATCAAGGAGCATCTTCACTTGACAAGTAAGTATCTTTACATCTATATTTGAATCTGTCAGAATGACTTCATTTTGCAAGGAAAGCAACAAATTGGTTGGGTCGTCAAACTTTCTTGCATGGAAGAAAAGGATAAATTTAATCGTCATAGAAAATGAAGTCATTGAGCATGTGAAGGGTTCAGTGACTAAACCTCCAGAGGAAGAAGCTCAAGCTCTAACAAAAAAATGCATGAAAGGGGAAATAAGGGCTCAAAGGATTCTTATAGAATTAAGGATCCCCTCATTCTATATGTAGCAAAGTTAGAGACATCAAGAGAAATCTACGAGAAGTTAGTAGAATTATTCTCCGTAAGCAACACTGAAGAAGTCATATAAAGATATCAAAGGAAGAAGGAATAGCCTCATACTTCATGAGGGTGTCAGAAATATGAGACCAACTGCAAGAGTTGGGTGAAATAATGTCCAACAAAGAAATGACCATTGTGATGCTCAATGAATCAAGCATCTATAGAAGATTGAAGGAACTAGGTTAAAAGCAAAAAGTGATGTGGGACCAGGTGAACAAGTTTAAGCATTTGCTACCATGACTAAGAGAAAAGGAAGGTTGGAAGGATATGTCGAAGATCCAATGCTATGACTATTAGGAATATAGGCATCACAAGAGAGGTTGTCCGAAATTCAAGAAGGACAACAAGAAGAAAGAAAGAAATGAAGCTCATATCACCGAAGAAGTGGAAGAACCCGATGAGAAGAAATCCAAAGGGATAGATCTTCACTATTAGGGTTCCTCCAATACATAGCAAGGAGAAATGGAAGGTGAAAAGACCTCCACCATGGTAGTCAAGATAAGGAGCATTATGACGAGATTTATCTTAATAGAGGATGGCATCATACTAGAAGCATAAGATTAAAGCAAGAGCTCATGACATCATAGCTAAAGTAGGACTCTATATGGTTGCAACAGTCATAATAGAAATAATGTAGCTCTTGGTAACCTCATTGAAAGCATAAGTAGTACTTATGGAAAAAGAAAAAGTCACCTAGCACAGAAAGAGCTCATCATGTATCATCATCATTAGGAAGGAGCATTTGCAGGATGAGGATAATCAAGATCGTCCGTTAGAATGTTCATTAAAAGGCTCACCTCTCTTGGAAGAAGTAAGTGTCTCGCTGAGTTCATCTTGTATGGGATTCATGGGATGATGGAATGATGATAAAGGAGTGCAGCAAGTCAAGTTGGTTGAAGTACTTTCAAGTTTCAATCAAGTAAGTTGCCGAAGGAAGTCTAGATTGACCAAAAAGAAGAAATGAGTTATGTATGCATGTATTTGATAAGATTGAGTCATGTCATCATATAGTTGCAGATAGTATGAATGAATGCTCTACCTCATGAGCATGGTCGAAGACAAGGGATCTCTTTCGTTGGAAATATGCATGAAGGCATGGTTCACATATTAACTAGATGAAATTAACATAATATGTCGTCATATGGAATATGAGGTGGTTGACAAAAATAAATGAACTATGATTGAGAGTTCCTGGGAAGTAATATGTGAATAAAGAGAAAATGAAGAGATCGTGAAAGATGCAACTAAGGAGAAAGCAATCAACATCCGATGAATCTGATAGGACATCTCCATAGGAAAGGTATGAAGACCTTGATAAAGTCTGAAAAAAAGAAGGCCCTTGACATTGAAAGTCTTGGAGATGTGTTTATGAATATGTAGGATGTTGATGTCTCTAGCAGCAGATGTCATGATGAAAGGCCATCATAAAAAGGTAATTTTGATTTTGATTTTTGGTTTTTGAATAACATCTGGATAGGTTAATGCAAGGCTACCAAAGAAGAATGGTGGATGTCACCTACAACTAGCACTCATGTGGTATGATGGAATATCCTGATGGATACATCATGTGGAAAAGGTAGTTGTATGAAGACTAGACATGGACAAGAAGATCACTTTTTGATGAGGAGGATGACATCACTGACATAAAGAAAGTGATGAATGGTTGATGCCCTACAAGATAAGGCTCCATAAAAATGAAATTCATGACATCGAAGGTCCCATGATCTCCACCTAGAGCAGAAAGTTGCTGGAAGCAAGTCCCTGGTTAAGAGGGAGCTTGGGTACATTGCTTTTATAGGAATGGGTACATTCCTTCATAGGAATGGGTATATCCTCCCTGGTTGAGAGGGAGAGATAGACACATCATTCTTGTCTTCACTTGGGAAGAAAATAATGGAGGATTGGGTAAGCATCTGACATTCGATACTCTTTGAGGATGTGGTAGGGTATCCAAGATAAGAGGAGTCTTGAAGGACCGATATTCCTTGAGGAATGTGAATCCATGAGAAAAATAGTCTTGGAAGGACATATCTTGTGAACACCTTGGTGGGGTATGTTCCTAGAGAGACAATGATGCAGGTGTCTATAAATCATTGGTCTCGCCAACATTGTGCTCTGATCTTGTGGAGAGATAGAGCTCTTAGTCAACATCTGACATTCGATACTCTTTGAGGATGTGGTAGCGCATCCAAGATAAGAGGAGTTTTGAAGGACCGATATTCCTTGAGGAATGTGAATCCATGATAAGAATAGTTCTGGAAGGACATATCTTGTGAACACCTGGGTGGGGTATGTTCCTTGAGAGACAATGATGCACGTGTCTATAAATCATTGGTCTCGCCAACATTGTGCTCTGATCCTGTGGAGTGATAGAGCTGTTAGTCAAGGTCTTGCTATGTGACAATGGTGGTTGATATGATGCTAAATAGATGGGTTACCAATTCGACTCTTCTTATGAGAATTCTTCAGATTGAAAATGTCCAAGTACCTTGTATGGATTATGAATACCTCCCTAGTTAAGAGGGAGTGTTGAAATATGTAACTAGGTTCGGTATTCATAATGACATATGTAATCATGATTCTATGTATTTAATGAAAAAAGAAAAATAAATTTATTATTGTTATTCTTGAGGCATGGGTTTCATGCTCAAGGGAAATTTACTTTTAGGTCAAACACCGTTTGAGTGCTTCTAGGTTTGTCATAAAGTCAATTGAGTCATTGCCATGTATTGAAGACCCATTTGGGCATGTTACATATTGTAAAGAAAATTTATTTGAGTCAAAATAGAGTAAAAAAGACCCTCCAAGGCCTCGTCATGGCACAAAGATCAAGTTGGCCTACATGAATGGACAAGTCAACCTAAACCTAGAAATTCGTACCCCTCACAAGCCTATAAATAAGAAGAAATTTGACCTCATTTACACACTCACTTAAGCAAGTTTTGGATCTCTCTCTCTCTTTTGTTAGGGTTTCTATAGTTGCAAAAGAATTTGTTGGGCTCTACAAAGTTGCAGAAGAATTTGCTGGGCTAGACGAAGTAGCAGACAAAGTTGCAAAAGAATTTGCTGGGCTGGACGAAGTTGTAGAAGCAAGTTGCTGGATAGGTTGAAGTTGTAGAAGCAAGCTGCTGGATAGGTCGAAGTTGCAGAAGAAGTTGCTGGATAGGTCGAAGTTGTAAAAGAAGTCGTTGAAGGTCAAAAGAAAGGCGTGACTTGGAGGTTCTTGGTCAAGGGTTAAAGGTCTTGGAATTTGTCAATTGAAGGTCTATAAGAAGAGAAATAATTTTGGTGAGTTTTCCTCTCAGTTGGAGAGGTTTTGTCTCTGGCTGATCGCCTACATCTTGTGACCTATTGTCTCATTGATTTTATTCTTTGGTAGTTTAATGATAAATAACACTAATAATAATCAAGTGAAAGAAGCGAATCAAGTTAAGTAAAAATACATCACAAGTAGTTATCAAAGTAAGAGAAATCACCTAATCTAGCTGACCCTAGATTTCACAACATGAAGGTACTGTTGAACCCTAGCCTACGCAATCTTTTGAAGAGGAACCCGTGCCTAACACGATCAAAAGTGTTCACCGTATCCAGCGTGATGGCCATCCCTTTATCACCTATTACTCTACTAGAAAAAATGGTCTCTTGCACCAAGATCATGTTGTCGAAAATTTGCTTGCCTGGGACAAAGCCTCCTCGATTCTCAGATATGCTCGCAGGGAGGAGCTGCTTTAGTCTATCAACCAGGATTTTGGAGATTACTTTGTAGGAGACGTTGCACAGGGAGATGGGCCTGAATCCGTGGAAGGAGGAGGGGTTGTTTTCTTTGGGATTAAGGCCATGAATGACGAAGTTATTCCTCCTCCCATGCACTGATTCTTAAGTGAGTAGCTAATCTTTTAGCAGAAGTCCCATAAATTTTGATAGAAATTTGTTGAAAACCCGTCTGGACCAGGGGCTTTGTTTGAGTGGAAGGAAAAGGCAATTCTTTGCATCTCTTCCTCAGATGGGAGGAGCGTGAGCCTTCTGTTCATTTCCTCGGAGATAGCTTGACGTGTGTGTTCCAACATATAGAGCTCAACTTCCTCTAAGGAGGGAGCCTATTGGGAGTAGATATTTTTGAAGAAATCTATCACTGCTTCCTTTATTTGCCGAAAATCATTTATCTTGGTGTCATTCACTTCAATCTCATGAATATTTATTTTCCTCTCTCGTTTTTTTGCTTGTTTGTGGAAATTTTTTAGTATTTTGATCTCCTCCTTGGAGCCACAAGCTACGAGATTTGAGTCTCCATTTTTCTTCCTCATTTTTCAAGAGAGAGTGATATTTGTCAAAAAGGACCTTGCCCTGAGACAAAATATCCTCAGAGGTTGGCTTTGCCTACATGGGGGAGTGGAAGAGTTCAATGGATTTTTCTACTTCTTGGATGGAGGTCTCGCTGGTGAGCTTAGAGGATTTCACCAAGGATTTAAGGTAGGTTTTGAACCTCTTAATCTTGGTTTCCCAGATCTGAATGCGATTGCCTTCAACTCTTGTGCATCGAGATTGAGCGACCACTTCACGGAAGTCAGGGTTTTGGTTCAAGATGGTGTTGTATCTGAAAGGGATGGGGCCATAATTAATGGGAGAGGAAAGATCAAGACGAATGGGGCGGTGATCAGAGCCATTCCAGGGAAGGATAGAGGATTTGGCTAGATTATTGCAACAAAGGAAGATGTTAGAGACAAGGAAATGGTCTAATCTGCTTCTCAATGGAAATTGTGACCAATGCTTCAAGGGTGCATTGTGAATGTGTTGTTTGTGCTCCTTAGGCATAAAAAATCACAACAACACTCATACTACCTCTTGCCTCCCCTTGTTTACAATGTCAAGTTTATGCATATGTGCATGATTGTTGAATGCAGTCTATTTTTTTCCTAGGAAAGACCCATTGCGGAAACCCCTGGGCCCTTCCTTGCATTTTGTGGATGGTGCCTAGTGTAAATTGGTTGGCATTGATAATGGTACTTGATCTTTTGGGAGCATTGAGTGAGGCATGGAACAAAAGTAGGTAGCCCTAGGGTTGACCTTGAGACCTTGTGTGTGAGGTTCAAATCAGTCAACCACTCTAGCTAGTCCATTGGGCTAAATTTGTTACAATCTATTATTGTTTGATGCTACACTCAAGCATATGGAAATGATAATCATTTTATATGTAAGTTTGTAATGCAAACTATCTTTCTAAGCATGGTAATTACTTTTGTTTTACATTAAGGGTGCCCCATTGGCCAATAGCATTGATCATTATGTAATATTGAAATCTTGGTGTGTTGTTGCTCTGATTTTCATAGAAAATAAGATGTTGTTGATTATTGTCCTTGTTATTGTTAGTTTTCTAATAACTAACAACTAATTTGAACAGTATTATGAGATGCAAGAACTAGAAATTGAATTGTGAAATTCATTGATCAAATATATTGAGTATTCTAACAAAATTGCAGTGGAAAATAAATTTATGAAGACACAAGCATACAATTAGCAAAACACCAAAAATACCCAGGAAACCCAAACTGGGGAGAACCTGCTAATTTGTGTTTTTATTGATCTGACTTGAAAAATCTCAGTAATTAATTACAAATCACTTGGGAAAAATTCCCTTCTTACTCTTTGTTCCTCAACAAAATATCCCACACACCCTAGACCAATTTGGCTTCTCTCTTGCGCAGCTATACCAACTGTACAGGTTGAATTGCCTCTTTGTGCAAGCTATCCCGGCCTACTTAAGTGATGTGCTCTACCTGACCTCACGTGCTGATCTAGAACTATTTTCCTGAGCTCAAAACACAAATTCTCGCTAGTGCATAATCATATGATTCACCAAGTTTGCGCTCTTCTCTTTATAGGATTGAACTGCTCTTCAACTCAAGCGAACTGGCACCTTAAACCCAAGTCGAACTGCCTCACTGAACTCAAGTCTAACTGACATCTTGAACTCAAGCGAATTGGTCTCTTGAACTCGAGTCAAACTACCTCACTGAACTGAAGTGGAACTGAGGTAAAATCTCCATGCATGCTCAGTTCGATTTAGTATTTTTGACTATAGGAAAATTATAGGAAAATTAGATAATTTTCCTAAGTCAACACTAAGAGATATTAAGACTGCGCCTTAGCTTCACATGCAGGTTCTTTTGCCAAATATAGTGCACTTCTAAATTTACCAGAACCCTTTCATCTCTAACTTCAATTAACACGCCCTCTTAGAATGCTTGTGAATCGTTTCATGAACTGCTTACATATAAAAATACATCAAAAGTACATACCAAAATGTCATCTGAACGCCCAAGATGTAGCCTCATTTGGCAAGTGAGAACTGAGATCCCATTTCTTTGTCTCATTGGATTTCCTGCCTCTTGTAAACGGTGGAGAGCTAAACTGCTTCCTTGTAGCTTTAACATATGATGGAGTGCGAAGTTCACCCTTGCTTCCTTTGGTCTTTGTTGCTTCCTGAATCAGAGGGGCATCCTTGCCAGTGGATTCCTGCTCTTGCATGCCCTCTTCACTCTTTAATTCTTTTGTTTCTTCATGCACATCCAAAACTGCATTGTATGTCCTTGTCTTCCAAGCTCTCATGCAAAATTGCTTCATTGTGCTTGGTATTGGTTGTAGCTTCTGATGACTTCCTGCCTCCTTTTCATTGCTCTCCATGATCTCCTCTCTCTAATCTATGTGGTCCTTTGAGATGTCCAGTCGGCCATTCAGGACTGCAACCATATCAAAAAAAAGTCTAAAACCTGGCCAGATTTACAACAGTTTAGTGGGTGATGAATTTTTGACACATTTTTTGGGTTCTTCCTATGTGTTTTTAATGGCCTGGTCGTTTATGTGGCCAGGCCTGCCAAACACACAGCTCTGGAACCAAAAGATTTAGTCATGAACTTGCTGAAGCTTAGCACTGAATATTCCTAGGGCAGATTCATTGTTGAAAATTCCAACATGGCAATTTTTATATTTTTGAGATATACTTGAAATATCGATCATTGAAACGAATGAAGTCAAATACATATATAGGAGCATTTACAAAAAAGGGCAGATAAGGGTATATGCCACAGAGTAGTTTATGACTCAATGCCAAAACTTGAAATTGACAATCATAGCTTGTAGTCAGCAAGACAAAGTACAGGGGGTCTTTCCCTAACAAAAACAGATGCATGGTCTCTAAAGCAAAAACTGATACACTAGACAGATCATCCCTTTACAAAACATAAGATGCCATCCAAGGGACCAACATGATCTTGACCAACAATACAATAGAGAACCATATGGCCTAAACCATAAAAGTTGACCCCATAATTAAGCTGCATAGGTGTGCTGGGGAGAGCACACTACCAAAGCCTTGAAATCCCAATGAACAAATCGTTGTTGGAAGGCGACCTTGAGAAGCAGTTGTGCATCCCAATGAAGTGAAGCAGAATCTCCAATCTGCGCAGTCACCTAATACCAGATAATGTGTGCATTCACTGGGTTGGGTTTTTGGAAAAAAACATGCATCACAGACCAGAAAACAGTGTAGCATGAGTTTTTTCTGAAATGAGACTATGTCTGCAATGAACCTCTTCACTTGTACAACATTGAGACAATGAATAGAGCCATATGCAAATTGATGCTGCTACAGCCTGTGAAGACATAGGCAAGTGACTGACACAATCCAAAACCTACAAGGCCTAGGTGAACCACTGCTGCCACAAACCATAACTTGCACAGACAACTATGCGATGCATCAATGGTACCTGGGCTGACACCTCAAATTCTAAACCAGTCTCCTTGGTCTTCTACATTGCCAATATAGTGTTCTCATGCCAGTCAAATCTATTAGGGTTGGGGTACGAGTTCTGTGGGTGAGGAAGCACAGCCCCTCCTTTTCCCTCCTTTCTGGCAATTTCTAAAAGTTGCATTTTTGGCATTGTACTTAATTCAAAATATTGTGTCTGCTAAAATTTAGGGAACTATTCAGACTATTAGTAGCATCATTAGTTGTTGAGTGATTAGTTGAACCCAACACTGTGATCACTATATGTAAAACTTCTGTATATTTACTTGTTTTGTTTAATTTGATTACATAGGCTGTATATGCAGGGACATATTAAGTGACCATAATTGCACTATACATTTTTTTTTGATTTATTATTGCAGTGATTTTTTTGAAATATATCTTTGCAGTATTTTATTTGTTACAGTTTTGTACTATTAGAATTTAGGACAATGTTTCTTGCAATTGAAGAAAGATGAACACTGTAGTTTGATGTAATTACCTTTTATGTTCTTGAAAAGCTTTATATTTGGTATATTTTGAAGTTTGTAATAAATAGATGTTTTGACAACATTCATCGAAATGGCTTGTAGATCTTCTCACGAAGGATTACAACTATGACCAGAAGTTTGCTGTGGCTACATATAGTGATGATGGGTTGGTAAGTTCTTATTTATTAATTTTTGATTCCTAAACATATGTTACATGAATGTTACAAAATTCCTTGTTATAACCATATTTGTTTGAATGTTATATTATACTTTTATTTTATTAAATCTTTGGTGCCCCCAGGACTTATCATGGAAACAAGTTCTTGACTTGCTTTCAATGACCCTATACGACGCCTCCTTGGTTCCTCCCTTGCGCCAATCAGGGTTACCAGGCCGTGACATCCTCTCTCTCTCTCTCTCTCTCAAGACCAGGATCTCCAGTCTCTGACCTCCCTATTATACTATTGCACTTAGACTTTTGTATCTTCAGGAAGACTGCTAAAGTATAGCAAAGCGAGATACTTGTGCTTCTCTCTTTTTCATCTTTGTGGCCTTCAGCATTGTCATAGGAGTTGCTTTCACAGTCCCATATTGTATTTGTATTCGTTGTATTGGTTGACTGACTTTTGTGGTTATTTGCTTGACGTTAATATAATTATCTTATGCAATAGTATTCCTCTGGTTAAATATGATTCAATCTATTAAAATCTTAATAAAACTTTGTCATACTATGAAATATATGAAATATTCAATGTTTGACAAAAAAAAGTGAGACAATTCCTTACATGATCAAATCTATCGTTCAGACATCAAGATAGTGATATGCATATGTAAATAATCAAATGTTTTTGTAAACACACATGATCTATTACAAGCCAGAGCCTTGACAGATAATAATCTAAAGGATTAAACTATAAGTATGGAGTTTGCAATTGTCAATCGGGTCTAGCTTGGGTGGTTGAGAGGAGAAATTGTTATCCTGCCCACTCGGGATCAAATTTTGCTTGTGACATATTTTCCCTTCATGGGCTGATTGGGGGTATTGTGTGCTTGTGTGATTATAAAACACAATGTACAAGCACACAATACAAATTGTTATCAATATGTTACATAAATAGAAAAAATAACTGGTATGTTGAAGAATATAACTAGTTTCAGTCTTCATAATTGTCATTTGACTCATGTCATGATGTAATTTTTATTTATCAATCAAAAGAAGAAAAAAAATGATGTAAAGAACATTTTTTTTTGTAAAGCATGGGGTTCATACTCAAGTTATTTGTCATTAGGTCAAGTATTCATTTAATGCTCCTAGGGTTTACATGATTCAAAGTCCTTGTCACATTGTAAAAGACCCATTCGGGCATTAGTATCAAGAAAAGAAAAATTATGGAACGAACAAAGTTTGTTTTTCAAGTTAAATACTGCAGAAGACTTGGAATATGACGATATCCATTGAGGATACAAATATTATATATTAAATGTGTGAATGAGAATGATGTACAAATGAGTATGAGGGCTTGCATATATACCCTAGACAGGTACCTCTTCATGGAAGGTCATGCCCCATTTAGACATGCCTTTTCGGTACTAATTACTAATAAACTAATCATTATTACAACTATCATCATTATTTATATTTATATTATTTTTATATATATTTTATTCATAACATTGCCTTCCTCCTCAAAAAGCTTTGTCGTCAAAGCTTGCTGATGAAAACGCTTGATCTCTTTTTCTGTTTTGAATGTTTTCTCGTCTCAAAACTGTCATTTTTGTTGATACAAGTTGATAAGATCCTTGAAGTGATATATAAAATTGTCACACAAAAAAAAGATCTGACCATCCTAAATTAATCTTTTGTGGAATCTTTCGATTACGGAAATTTGTGATGAATTGTTATCACTGGATTGGATTGAGCTTACTTCAATATTCTTTGGAACATCAGATTGTTGTTTCTATTTTGAATGGTACAAATACGTAGCTTGATTGAGTTGTCTACTTTCGTGATTTAGATGTCGATAGGGAATTCTTTTGGTTTGACTTTTCCTTATTAGGTGTGGCAATTTTTTTATTTTCTTCTGGTAGCGCGGTTGTTGAGTTAGGTACAAAATCTTCATTTGGAATTTTCATCATCTGAATTGCAAGATGTGAGTATTTTTCCTTCAACTGACTTATCCTCTTTATGAGTTGTGGTATGGATTGGTTCGATAATCGTTCCTTTATCTTCAACCGGAGTTGTTACGATTGGCGACTTCGATAATTCCTCTTGAATATAATGTTCTAACTTGTTTTTTAACGACTTCTTGTCCTTTTTGAGCTTCTTAATTTGCATTAGTGGTTTTTCACTATGGTCTTTATTTTGCAGTACTTTTTTACCTTCTTGAAAAATTACTTTTGAGATATCTAGTATGTCTTCTGGTATTACTACATTTGGCTTCACTTTAACATCATGTAGCGTTATTGTTTTCTTTTTGTAAGAAAATGTCAAAAACTTCTTCTTCGTATTCAGGATGAAGGAACTTAGGGTTGCCATCTAGGGTGAACCTAAAATAATGTCACCTTGATCGCTCCATAGGTTTTGAACTGAGAATTATGATATGAATGCATAATCTCCAATGTTTAATTGTAAATTGGTTATTTCATATTTTTTATTGTTATAACAGTCTAATTTTTCGATTATATTTGACTCGGGAATCACTAATTGGTTTGCGATTTTAGGTTTTATGTAATTTTTATCTTCGGCTGACGAGATAGTGATAGTAACATCTTTTCCCGCAATAGACCCTTTAATTCTAAATAGCACCAAGGCATAGTTATATGAAGTTTTTGGGAATTTTCCGGCCTTCCTTTCCGTATTACGCTCCATTTTGCTTCTTTGGGATGAACCTAGGGTTTTTAAAAATATTCCTCTTTTATACTTTCAAAAATAACCGTTATGATCTTAGAAATATAATAATTATTTCCTTTGATTTTATAAATAACTTAACAATGTCTTCCTTGGTAATCCTTAATACCTTTACATTTTTTTTACAAGACTTAAAGTACTTTTTGACCCTTTTTTTAAACTTTATATATTCTTTGTACGAGACATCTTCGAAATATAATAAGATGCCTTTTTATTTGAAGGACTTTTAACACTTTATGAATTACCTTCCCTATATGTTCCACTAATTATTGTGTACTTATATCTTTTAATTGTATAATCTCTGTTTTTAACTTTATAATTTATAATTTAATAAAAAGTAATATATATTACTTTATATTTCTTAAACCACTGATTGACATTGGATTATAATTATTTTGATTTCTTACTTCCAATATAGTTCTTAGTACCTTTCATGTCCCTTTTAATATTTGCCATACATGTTTTATTTGTGGGGTGATTAGATGCTATAATGTTTTAATTAACAAAGAGGCCCAACCTTGTACTTATATATATATATATATATATATATATAAACTTGTTCCTTCTCGCACAATTCACTCTCGAAATTAGCTAACTATGCTCAAAGACAGAAGGTACACAATTTTTTTTGTAGCTACTGTACAACCTACCTTCCAATCTGCAATGTAAATTTTGGTATATTTTAACCCTTTTATAAATATTGTATTTAAAGGATTGGATTAAAATTATTTGGTATTTGTTATGAGCTTCCCGCCTATAGTTAAACGGTTGCGACGTTTCAATATTTAGTAATGGTGGTTTAATCGAATGTATGGCAGCAATGATTAAGATTTTGATAGGGCGTGACGATGGTGTGATTGATGCATGGAGTAGTGAAAGGGGATTAGAAAGGGATGAGGTGAATGCTATAGGTTAGTGGCTGCGATGGTTTGTTGCATAGGAGCAGCGACGTAGGTACGACAAATGGGACAGAGGAAGATGCAAAGAAGGCCAACTGCGCGGTGGTGGAAGAGGTGGGCTGCGTGGCGGTGGAAGAGATGGGTTGCAGAAGCGATAATTCAGATGAATCGGTTGGTCAATTCCTGCGATGGTGGTGGCTAGTAGCAGCTTTGGCTGGGGCTTTGTTGTTGTTGGACGGTGATAGCACAAAACCTTTTTTTATAATACCTTTTTCTAATTTTGTTTTGTTTTTTTGTTTTTTGTTTTTATTTTTTATATTGTTGAGATTGCAACAAGATGATGGAGCTTAGTGAAAAGAGTCGCCTTCACTAAGTGGGCCCGCAGGCAAATTATGGCGCAAGTTCTATTTTTGATCACAGTGTGGGTGATCACAGTGTGAGTGATCACAATGTGGGTGACCAAAGTGTGGGTGACCAAAGTGTGGGTGATCAAAGTCTATTTTTAGACTAGCTGTCAAAAATAGAAAAGTCAAATATTATTGTCTCATAATAATATTTGGACTATAAACTTGATCTTATTCTCTTGGAGCACTTCAGTTTGAGCTACAGATGTGGCCCATGCAGCTGTCAGAAGGAAGTACGCTTTTCTTATGAGTCAGTTGAGTTGTTGCATGCATGACTTCAGTTAGAACTCAATCAGTTGAGTTGGTGGAGTTGATTGTGGAGTTGATGGAGTTGTGTTCAGTTTGACTTGGTTAAACTAGTTGTAGTTAGTCTAACTGCAGATAGACTAATGATGAGTTGTTAAACTAATTATTAACTCATAATACAACTATAGAATACATCAGTTAACTCAGTTGCATGTCAGTGCATGTTCAGTTCAGCAGGGACAGGTGTTAGAGAATCAGATTGCTATCAGTTGTGACTATAGTTGTGCATCAGATCTTGCACAATCAAGGGATTGAGTATGCCAATGAGTTTGCTCATGTATTTGCCCAGTTTGTAGTTTTTGCTCACGTCTTACACATTGTGAGTGATTCTTTGGAGGTGAAATACGAGTTTGGTAGACCACTCTCATTCATTCTTGAGCAGGTATTGAGCAGTGGAGGCAGGCAAGCAGTGGAATAGATTTGGAGATCAGATCTTAGCTGTATTGTGTGTAACAGGTGGAGCTGGTACTAGATTGCTTGTGATAAGCATTGTACTTTGTAATGTTACATGGTCTCAATCATTAATATACAGATAGTGTGGGGTTTTTAGCGAGATGCTTTCCCCGGGTTACATACTGTGATTGCTCTTTATGTTTTATTGTTATTGATGCTGCTATATTGATGATTAACGTAGAGGAGCTTATGTATTGTGTATGTATTCCGCAATAGTACATGATCAGGATAATCTCTGTTGAATATGTGTTAAATTATTCAAAATTTCTACATATATTTTTATTTTTAAATAATATTTATTTATTTTTATTTTTCTTTTTGTCTTGATTTTTTTTTTGTTATTTAATATTTTTTTAATGTATATATATATATATATATATATATTTTTTTTTGTGTATATATATATATATTTGTTAATATATATATATATATATATATATATAATTTTTTTTTAATTTTCTTTCTTTCTTTCTATATATATAATTTTATTTAATATATGTTTGAAATTCTAATTTTTTGATTTTAATTTTTTTTTAGTATTCTTTTCAACTCTTTTTTTTTCTTTCCTTTATGGCCAAAGGCCTGAATGATGATATGAAAAATGGAGAAACTCCACGCTGTGTAGCGAAACACTTCAACGGAAACAAGGTCGACGAATTTTGACGGCCAAAAACCGGATCAGATTAGCTTTGTGCAGTGGTTGCGGCCAGAGGATCGAACAACTCTGATACCAAATGGATCGAACAAAGTTCGTTCTTCAAGTTAAATACTCCAAAAGACTTGGAATATGAAGATATCCATTGAGGATACAAATATTATATATTAAATGTGTGAATGAGAATGATGTACAAATGAGAATGAGGGCCAACATATATGCCCTAGGAAGGTACCTCTTAATGGAAGGTCATGTCCATTTAGAAATGCCTCTTCAGTACTGATTACTAATAAACTAATTATTATTACAATTATCATCATTATTTATATCTATATTATGTTTATATATATTTTATTCATAACAAATTATTTTGTATTTAGAAGTGTTTAGAAGGCTCCCAAGCTTGAAGTCGACCTAGAGAGGCCTATTCGAGCCTCTTGGAGAGGCTATATAAAGGAAGAACTTCGACCTCATTTGATACACATCAAGCACACACTTCTCAAGTTCTATCTACGGTTGAAGAGTGGAGGTCTTAGAAGGCTAGAAGTCTAGAAAAAGGAGTGACAAGTCTTAGAGGAATTCAGATCTCTAAAATATCTCTACTACAGCTCACACGTACAAAGTATGCTAGGGTTCTCCATAGATCTGAAAATTGCAGAAGGTGTTACAACTACTTTGTGGATAGTCAAGAGGCTAGAAGAGCCTTGGTTTGCTTCATTGCTCTTGGAAGATCTTGTTCTTGTCTTGAAGAAGAAGTATTGGTGGTTGGCTTGGTTCTTGGTGAAGTCTTGGTCTTTTGTTTTGGGTCTTGGAAGTCTCATTTGAATTGATTCTATAAGAAGAGAAGTTCTTTTTGGGTTTTCCCCTTGGAGGGGTTTTGCCCTGGCTTGGAGCCTATATCTTGTGTTCGTCTGTTTGTGATTGTGATCTTCATTCTAATTATGATTGACATTTATTTGATGATAAGAACATAAACATAATCAAGAAGGAAAATATATTTATCACAAATAACTGTCAAGAAAAGAGAAATCAAATTAAAAGTTGCCCTAATGCTGCCCTAATGGATTTCTCAACATGGTATTAGAGCTAAGGTCTATGGAAAGGAGGCCTGAAGATCACCTTTTTTTTGGCATTTAGATTGAAGAATCTCTCTATCTTGGTGAACTGGGCAAGTTCTGAGCAATACGAATTCTAAAATAAATTCTAGGCAATTTATCTGTGAAACACATTCTTTGTTTAAATTAAACAGGGAGATTATATTCTATTTGGTGATACGGTTTGACATTTGTTCAAGTTATTCGCAATAGATCGATAGCATGGTCTTGACTTATGACCATGCTCTCTGTGACATAATTATGTTAGAATCGAGGTTTGCCACACTTTGTGCTCGTATTTATACAGAGATAGTGACTCACGATATATGTAACAATGACTACTTGTTTCAGTAAGTGATGGATCACATCGATGTTTTGGTTGGTTTCAAATTATACTTGATTATGTTTCATGGTGGCTCGCTCAATCTGAAGGGATCACGTTGATGGCTAAAGGTTCAATGCATATATTTCGTATGCTTTGTATAGGATATCAACTCTGTTCGCTCTATAAGATATTGCAGGATATCACATTAGTTTGGATCTTGAATATGAATCACGCATATGGATCTCACACATATACTATGATTCTATGTGATGACATTATTGGTCTCAATCTATGATATAAAACTCGATATGTTGTGACAAAGCATCATTTTTTACAATGACCGAAGTCACATTTATATGGCTCACTACACAGTGACCTTCATTTGACTCGCATTCATTACCTGTGGTCGTTTCTATTCACCCTATGACTCGTACTCTTAGAAAGACTCATATTATAGTGACTTGAAGGATCAAATCTACAACTCTGTAATTCAGTAAGTGCAGATCTTCTTATCTGTGTCATGGTATTCCACAGTGACTATAATTGTGGTCTCACTCTATGGCAAGGTCTCAATATTGATCACGCTATAGTCACTTTATACATGATCTCGAATACCCTGCACTCAGTGGATATCTCACACTATAACATCTTCAATGGTCTTACTATGGTCTCGCTGCACTCTACAATGGCAATAATACAGTGGCTTATGGGCATCTCGACATATGACATCTTGATATGTGTGTGAGTGAAGGCACAATTTATGTCATGGTTGTAACAAGGTCCGAGAGTGAAAGTTGCAAATATGGCAGTGACAAGCTTTATACAAGCCAGTATCAACAATCGAAGTGACAAGTAATATGTAAATACCTCCACAATGCTTAGGATTATAAAATCACGATCTGTGACCAGAAGGCCTTCATATGACAATGACAATATTTTTATGGTTGACAACAATGGTCAATGCACAGTAGGTTGGACTATCTCTAAGATGACTTAATTCAAGAAAGGGTGATATTAATGAAATCAACCTGATGGTATCTCTTTTGACGAAATTTTTTCAAGACCAGGTCTTTGCAATAGAGGACAGGAAAAAGAGGTTCGCGGTCTTTGTCTATAAGGTATGTATATGCATGTCTAGGGTCTATATAATTTCTAGAGAGAGTAATGACACAATAGATCTTGAGATGGAATGCATTAGGGTTTTGCAACATACTATACATGGTAAGAGTCTAGGGTTTGTAGACTTAACAATTTTGAAAGTTTTTGGTATTTAGGGTTCATAAGCCCTAAATGGGACTTGGATTAGAGAACCCTAGAAAAGTGAAAACCCTAACCGTTTGTTCTCTCTTTTGAAGCCCTAGCTTTTGATTTCTAGGGTTCATGGAAAGAATTTAGGGTATGTCGTAAAACCCTAACAAGGGTTGGGTCATGGAATCCAACCTAAACCCTAGAAGCACACTTTTGAAAATCATGAAAACCCTAGATTGACAAAATTGACATCATGCTCTTGTATTTGTAGATTTTTCTTGGTTGTACTTGCTGTTAAAGAATTGCAGGTAAAATGGTGGACGCAAGATAAGAAGGATGGAAGGACAAAGCAATATAAGATTCGTGCTTGATGCTGAATTCTTGATAATGATCAACATAATAAAAAAGGAAATGCTGTTGTTAGTAAAAAGATAAGTGCTCTATCTCTCTTCTTGTACTATTATTGATTTCTTTAGTAAATCTAGTCTCTTGCTTTATTTTCATTACTTGATTGTAATTTTCTTTTGTGATCTCTCCGAATAGGATTGTAGGTACATGCTGAAAATTGTCTGAGCTCGAAGAAGTTATAACGTCAAAACAAAAGTCTGTGACAAGTCTTGGATTCATAGGGAGCTTCAAAGGGAGCTTTGAATCTTGAAAGGGTTGTTGGCTTAGAGGGAGCAGTTCAACTCTCCAAGTCTTAAGGTATGCCTTTTCATTATAATCAAAGCTGTGATTAGCCTTCAAAAGCCTTTGTTCTAGATTAAGTACTTGTACCTTAGAAACAAACTTGGGATTGATAAAATAATCTTTCTAAATAGAAAGATAGATATCTTCTTTATGTTTGCCATGTTTGACTAGATTAAAGAATTGTGGGACAATTATTCTATCCTTGGAGATTAGTCCGGTAAGGGACAATCATTCTTTCCTTATCAAGGAAGAATGGTGCTTTAGGTCTCGTTACTTAAAAGAGTAGGTACCTTTCTGAAATTGACCTCGTCACTCTATAAGAGTGGGTACCTTTATTAGGCTAAGATACCTATTAAGTAACCCTTTTGGCCTCCAGTAAGGCCTGTAATGTTAGGGTTTGTTCATTGATAATAGTAACCTTGTGGTGTAAGGATCCTTTAGGTTTTTGACTTTGTGGTTTGAGAAGTTGTATGTTCCATAGGGTTTGGCCAACCTTGGGTAGCTGGAACATGAATGTTCCTGGAGATTTGACCTTGGTAATAACAAACCTGTACTGGTCTATATACCATGAGGATAAGGCGTGAAACAGATCATGGTGACTAGTTGTTGTGCCTTAGGCTAGCCCATATGATGTCACACAAGTTGTTGAGTTGGTACCTTGGCAAATAGCCTAGATGGTACCTAGATCTCTATTGAGTTGGTGCCTTGTCAGATGGACTAGATGGTACCAAGATCTCTTGGGTTGGTATCTTGGCAGGTAGCCTAGGTGATACCTAAATCCCTGGTAGGGTTGGTATCTTGGCAGGTAGCCTAGATGCTACCTAGATCCCTGTTAAGGTTGTTATCTTGGCAGGTAGCCTAAATGGTACCTAGATCCCTGTTGGGTTGATACCTTGGCAGTAGCTTAGATGGTACCTAGATCCCTTTTTGGTTGGTACCTTGGCAGTGGCCTAGATGGTACCTAGATCCCTTTTTGGTTGGTACCTTGGCAATAGCTAGATGGTACCTAAATCCCTGAAAGACCTTGGGTTGATACCTTGGCAGTAGCTTAGATGGTATCTAGATCCCTGTAATAATATATGCTAGTTATGATGTTGATTTGACTCTTCTTATGAGAACTTTTCAAAGTGAGTATTGTCCTTGTACTGGTTGGACAATTATGAATACCTCCCTAGTTAAGAGGGAGTGTTGAAGAATGTAACTAGTTTCGGTCTTCATAATTGTCATTTGACTCATGTCATGATGTAATTTTTATGTATCTATCAAAAGAAGAAAGAAAATGATGTAAGAAAGAAAATAAAATTACTTTTGTAAAGCATGGGTTTCATGCTCAAGTTATTTGTCATTAGGTCAAGCATTCATTTAATGCTCCTAGGGTTTACATGAGTGAAAGATTCATTGTCACATTGTAAAAGACCCATTTGGGCATTAATATCAAGAAAAGAAAAAATATTTTGTATTTAGAAGTGTCTAGAAGGCCCCGAGACCAAGTCAGTTGGCCTATTTGAAGTCAGCCTAGAGAGGCCTATTTGAGCCTCTTGTAGAGGCTACATAAAGGAAGAACTTTGACCTCATTTGATACACATCAAGCACACACTTCTTGAGTTCGATCTGCGGTTGAAGAGTGGAGGTCTTAGAAGGTTAGAAGAATTCTAGAAAAAGGAGTGTGACAAGCCCTAGAAGAATTCAGATCTCTAAAATATCTCTGCTAAAACTCACACGTACGAAGTATGCTAGGGTTATCCACATATACGAAAATTGCAGAAGGTGTTACAGCTCGTTTGTGGATAGTGGAGAGGCTAGAGGAGCCTTGGTTTGTTTCATTGCTCTTGGAAGATCTTGATTATGTGTGTGTATCATCAAACAACTACAAAAACAAGAAGAACAATAACACATAGTATAGGCTGCAAGTTAAGGCCAAAACCTCTCCACTTGAGAGGAAAACCTGCAAATCTCTTCTCTTCTTTATAGATTCTTCAATTGACGAATTACAAGACCTTAAGACTGAAACCGATACCCTCCAAGACAAAGACCAACCTTTCCGGATGATGTGCTAACCTTGATCTAGTCAAACCCAGTCAAATCTCTTCTAGTAGCACTTCTTCGACTTCTAGCGGCAGAATTTAGGCTTCCACTACAGATCTGAAATTTTTGGCCTCCCCAGCAGTTGCTGTTGCCACACGTGTGAGCCTCGATTTTCCTTCTAAGCCTTCCTTTGACATTTGCTTGCCTTTCTTTGACTTCTGGAGCTTGAGGATGACCCTTGGTGACCTTCACTTGAACTTCTTGCCTTCTTTTCTCCAAGATCGAACTTGTAGATAGAAACTGTAGATCTGCTACAGAAACCATAGTCCTCCTTAGAATGTGTGAGAGAGAAATAGCCCAAACAAAAGTCACCTTCGTCCTCTTTATTCTTCGCTGCCTTCTTGTTCCCCCTTCTTTGCTAGAATGAGTGATGGATGAATGTCTCTCAAGGTGGTTGAGTTTCCTCTTATATATAGGCTTTTCAAGGTGGACTTGTCTCTTTCTTTTACGCCGACTTGCCAGCTACCAGGCCGACTTGGTCTTGGAGGGTATTTTGACTCTTTTAAGGACAAAAATGATTTTCTTTACAAGTTACAATGTGCTTGAAGGGGTCTTCAACTTAGGACAATGATTCTTTTTACTTCATGACCTAGGACAAACCCTAGAAGCACTCAATGGGTGCTTGAACTATAAAATAAAAGACCTTGAGCATGAAACCCATGCTCCAAAAATAATAATAATAATTTTCTTTCATTTTAAAATTTACAAGAATCAAAAGTACATTTCATATTTATGAAGACCGAACCTAGTTACACATTTTTCAATACTCCCTCTTAACTAGGGAGGTATTCATAAATGTTACAGGGACATTCACAATCTGAAGAGATCTCATAAGAAGAGTCAAATTGGCAACCCATATGTTTAGCATCATACCAACCAGCATTGTCACATAGCAAGGCCTTGACTAACAACTCTATCTCTCCACAAGATCAAAGCACAATGCTGGCGAGACCAATGATTTATAGACACCATCATCATTGTCTCTCAAGGTACATACTCCACCGGTACATACTCAAGTTACCTTCCTTGGACTATTCTTATCTTGGATAGCCAGTCCTCAAAGAATATCGGTCCACGACTACTCTCATCTTGGATGCCCTACCTCATCCTCAGAGAGTTTCGGATGCCAAATGCTTAACCAATCCTCCATTTTGTTGTCCCAAGTGAAGATAAGAATGATGTGCCTATCTCTCCCTCTCAACCGGGGAGGA
This sequence comes from Pinus tabuliformis, assembly GCA_031772625.1. NCBI lineage: Eukaryota > Viridiplantae > Streptophyta > Pinopsida > Pinales > Pinaceae > Pinus > Pinus tabuliformis. The sequence continues at coordinate 1,011,980,297 of CM062816.1, read as the reverse complement.
TACATCAACCAGACCAAGCTTGTTTCTCAAATACACAAGCTTCTTATTGGGTAGAGATTTCGTTAATATGTCAGCTACCTGCTCATCGGTGGAGATATACTGTAGTTGCAACACACCATCTTGTACTAGCTTCCGAATGTAGTGATACTTGTTGTTGATATGCTTTGTCTTTCCATGAAACACTGGGTCTTCAGACAATCGTATACAACTAGTGTTATCACAATGTATCACTGTAGGGTCCATTGGTCCTTCAAATAGGTCAGAAAACAGCTTCCTCAACCAGAACGCTTCTCTTCTTATTTCACAGGCTGCAATATACTTTGCCTCATTACTACTTAAAGCAAATGTATCTTGCTTTCGACTCGTCCATGAGATCATGGAGGATCCCACACTGAAACATCCTCTTGTAGTGCTCCTTCCATCTTGCTCATTGCCTCCCTAGTCGGAATCTGTATATCCAATCAGATGGACATCATTCTTCCTATCGTACTTCAGGCAATAGTGGATGGTTCCTTGAAGATATCTCAGAATATGTTTTGCTACTATCTAATGATCATGTTTCGGCTCCACTTGGAATTGACTGAGAACATTTATTGCAATGCATATGTCTGGTCGAGTACTCACCAAGTACATCAATGAACCTATCAATTGTCTATACTTGGAAGGATCCATAGGGCTCGATTTAGAACTCCTTAGTCTTTTCAAGTTTGTGATCATTGGGTTTGTCAGTGGTTTGCAATCCATCATGTCAAACCTCTTCAAAATCTTGATCACATACTTTCCTTGACCTAGATAGATCTCATCAGGTCCTTGCCAGACTTCAGTCCCAAATAGTAATGCATTAACCCTAGATACTTCATGTCAAATTCCGCGGTTAGTTGCTTCTTGCATTCTTCAATTCGACCTTCTACACTTGTCAAGAGAAGTAGAATGATAACCTGTTCACCCTTCACAACCTTAATATAAAGGTTCAGATCATCATAACTCTTTGTGAAGCCTAACCTCTGAAGGTATGCATCCATTGTAGCATACCTTGGTGCTTGCTTGAGGCCATATAATGCCTTCTTCAATCTGCAAACATATGTCTTTCTGTTTTTAACTTCAAATCCCAAGGGTTGTTCTATATAGACTTCTTCATCAAGTGTGCGATTCAGAAATGTAGTGCCAGCCCATTGATGCTACCAAAGAGACCAATGAACATATAGTTGTATACCTTGTTGTCAGAGCAAATGTCTCTTCATAGTCGATGCCTTCTAGTTGAGAAAAACCCTAGCCACAAATCTTGCCTTATACTTGTCAATACTTTCATCTGCTGCATGTTTAATCTTATAGATCCATATGGAAGTTACTACAGATTTGTCTTCGGGCCTAGGCATGATCTCCCAAACCCCCATTTTCATTATAGATTGATATTCTTCATTCATGACATCCTTCCATTCATGATGATTGACAACTTATTCAAAAGTGGATGGCTTTGCTTCTATTAGTTTTGTCATGTCGGCTGCATAACCAGAATATCGTTTGGGCTTCTTGCTTTCCTTGAATATGCCTTGAGCTGCTCCATGACCCTCTGCATCAAGTAGTGTAGAATTCAACCAGTTAGGTCTCTTTCATGATTCGGGGATGACCGCAGGTTGAATAGGTTCATTGGGACCTTCATCTTCATGATTAGATTCTTCTTCTTCCTTGTTGACTTCTGTTGATTTCTGGTGGCATAGTATGTGCTCTAAGTCTCAAAATTTGTAGGGAGGCTTAGAGACATGCATTCTCCAATACCTAGAAATAGTTTTGGGAAATTCCACCCAGAGCCAATTTTATTAAAATAATTATTTATTTATAATGGGACCCTAAGTTAATTATTTTATTAAAATAATTAATTATTTTTAATGGGACCCTAAGTCTAAACTTAGGAAATTAAAATAATTAAAGGGTATTAATCTAACTGTGGGTGAAACTTCTAGTAGAAGACGACGATCAAGCCAAAATGATATAAGCCATTGATTAGAAGTTAATCTGGGCCGTTGGTTGTCCAACAAAAAGATATAAGAAGAGGCTTGAGGGGCACTTGGAGAACATATAGAGTGAAGATCAAAAGATCGATTTTCTGAAGCAGAGCAGCTGTCAGAAAGAATTTCCAAGTGATCTTTTGCAGTGAGGGGCATGGATAATTTTGGTTGGAGATTTCTCCCGATCCGGGAATACTCCGCAGAGGAGGCAGAGAGAGATCTGGAAGAGGTAGCGTAGAGCAAGAAGAGGCTGACGCACGACCACGCAAAGGCAATGTAGGCTGACACAGAGGCAGCGCAAAGCCTTGAGGAGATCCGAAATTTGCTGGAGGGGTCGATTTCTGTAGTTGGAAGCGAGGGTGTGAGACCGGGAGAGTAGAAGTCAAAATCTCAGAGGCGAATCGATTAGCCAGGAAGAGTGACGCAAACCCTAGACAGTGTGACGCTGGGTTGATGTAGTGACTACGTAGAGATGACGCAGAGGCAACCAGGGGCTAGTCATTCAGTGGCTGGATCAACCAGTGTCTCCTGTGATAGTGTGAGGTAATCTCACTTATCTCTCTGTCAGTGATATTCTTTGTACTGGATAGCTAGCAAGGCATCCAAAGATTGTATTCAGAAATTACTACTACATAATAATAGAACCCTCAGTTGCCGCACCGATTTTCCCACATTGGGTTTTTCCGGGGACATTGGTCCAATAACAACGGTGTCACTTGTGTGTGTTATTTCTTTCTTGCTTAGATTCTTGTTTTCACATTTTATTTAAATGGTGAAGGCAACAATGTATGAGTTTCGGTGTTTACTGTAGGAAACAGTAAATAATTTTGTTCAGTAATTAACAAATAGAAGAAACGTAATCAATTGTTGCAGTAGAAATTTGGGCATCCATTTTTTCACAACTTCTTCTTCAAATACTGGAGGTTCTTCATCATCAGAGTCCATAGGAAGTTCCTTAGATTTCTTGAATGCAGTGCTTTCGTCAAATATAACATCTCGACTTAGTTCTATATGGTGTCCTTCCTTTATGTAGATCCTATAAGCCTTATAGGAGTTACTACAGCTAACAAATGTTCCTCTCATGCCTGAAGTGTCCAACTTCTTTTTTTTGTCCTTCAGTATATGAATATATATAGGACAACCAAAGATTAAGAGATGACCCACAGTTGGTTTCTTCCCAGTGAATATTTCTACGGGAGTTTTGTTATTAAGTGACTTGTGGGGACTTCGATTTTGAATATATATAGTTGTCTTTGTGGCTTCTCCCCACAGAAATTTCGGTAGATCTTGATCTTGCAACATTGCTTTTACACTTTCTTCAATGGATGGGTTCTTTCGTTTTGCAACCCCATTTTGTTTCGGATTATATGGGACTATCGACTCCCTCTAAATCCCAGATTCCTTACAGAAGGCTATGATTTCTTTGGATGTATACTCTCCTCCATTATCGAACCTTAGTATCTTGATTCTCCTTTCTGTAAGGTTCTCTACTTCAGCTTTGAATTCTTGAAATTTGGTAAATACTTCATCCTTGGATTTCATTAAGTAAACCCAAGTTTTTCTTGAATGATCATCTATAAATGTGACATAATATAGATGACCTCCAAGTGATTTTGGAGTCATAGGACCACAAACATCGGAATGAATAAGATCTAAGATTTCTTTTGACCGTGAAGCACTGCTTCCAAATGGTCTCTTGGTATTCTTACCTAATGCACATCCTTTGCATACTCCTTCGTGATCTTCTTTCAATTTAGGGATTCCATCTACTATAGAACTTAGAGGTCGCTGGATTTTGAAATAGAGATGACCAAATCTTCTATGCCAGAGTTCACATGGGCTGATTTCAATGTGAACCAAAGCTTGTGCAAGAGGAGATATCAACCTGTAAAGTCTTCCTTCACGAATACCAATTACTCTAGCATTCTCTATGCTTGAGTTCTTACTCCATACTACAACTTTTCCATCAATGAAAGCTACTCTATCACCCTTATCTTATGCTTGAGTTCTTATTCCATACTACAACTTTTCCATCAATGAAAGCTACTCTATCACCCTTATCTTCTAGACTTGAAATGGAAAGTAAGTTCTTATGGAAACCTGGAACAAATAGGATGTTGTTGAGATGAATGTTGCTTCCATTTTCAGATCTATAGAGGTTGATCCAATTCCTCTTACAGGATAGCTCTTATTATCTCCAAGTTCCATTGAGTAAGAAGATTTTCCCTTTGATAATGTATTCAGTTGTTTGTGATGACCAGTCATGTGTCTAGATGCACCACTATCGATTACCCAAATGCTCTCGTCTTGGAATGTGCCAGTGAGTGCTGAGAAGAGACCTTCATCCTTTGTCTTGATTACTTCCTTCTTTGTAGTAAATAGAAGATTCCATGCTTCCTTGATGCCTTTCTTGAAATGAATTGCTACCTTTGAACACTTCTTGAGGAACTTCTTCAATGTAGTGGAGATCTTCATAATGCCCTTAGCTAACCTTAGCTCTAATACCATGTTGAGAAATCTATAGGGCAATGATTAGAGTGATTTCTCTTTACTTGATAACTGCTTGTGATGTCTTTTTACTTATTAGCTTTGTTACTTATTATTATGTGTGTGTATCATCAAACAACTACCAAAACAAGAAGAACAAGAACACAAAATATATGCTGGAAGTTAGGGCCAAAACCTTTCCACTTGAGAGGAAAACCCGCAAATCTTTTCTCTTCTTTATAGATTCTTCAATTGACAAATTCCAAGACCTTAACACTGAGACCACTACCCTCCAAGACCAAGACCAACCTTTCCGGATGAAGTGCTAACCTTGATCCAGTGAAACTCAGTCAAATCTCTTCCAGTAACACTTCTTCGACTTCCAAATGCAGAATTGCAGCCTCCACTGCAGATCTGAAATTTTCGGCCTCCCTAGCAGTTGCTGTTGCCACACGTGTGAGCCTCGATTTTCCTTTTGAGCCTTTGACCTTCGCTTGCCTTTCTTTGACTTCTGGAGCTTGAGGATGACCCTTGGTGACCTTCGCTTGACCTTCTTTCCTTCTTTTCTCCAAGATCAAACTTGTAGATAGAAACCCAGATCTGCTGCAGAAACCCTAGTCCTCCTTAGAACGTGTGAGAGAGAAATAGCCCAAACAAAAGTCTCCTTCCTCTTTCTTCTTCCTCCTTCGCTAGAATGAGTGATGGATGCATGTCTCTCAAGGAGGTCAAGTTTCCTCCTATACGTAGGCTCTTCAAGGTGGATGTGGCTCTTTTTTTAGGCCGACTTGCCAGCTTCCAGGCCGACTTGGTCTTGGAGGGTATTTTGACTCTTTTAATGACAAAAATATTTTTCTTTACAAGTTACAATGTGCTCGAAGGGGTCTTCAACTTATGACAATGACTCTTTTGACTTCTTGACCTAAGACAAACCCTAGAATCACTCAATGGTTGCTTGACCTATAAAATAAAAGACCTTGAGCATGAAACCCATGCTCCAATAATAATAATAATAATAATAATTTTCTTTCATTTTACAATTTACAAGAATCAAAAGTACATTTTATATTTATGAAGACCGAACCTAGTTACACATTTTTCAACACAATGTTGGATTATTTATTGTTGTTGACAATCACATTGATTGAGGAGCAAAGATCTCAGAGTTCAAAGAGCAAGCTAAGACTAGTTTTCAACAGGAAACATTTGTGTGCAGGTCGAGATCAAGAGGCAGGGTTGAGAGCATCTTCTCAAGGCTGAGCGCAGTGATCAAGGAGTAGGTCGAGAGCAATTGTGGAGCTGAGATTAATGAGAGCCTTCTCAGAGCCTATTTGCTAGTTGCAGTAGCAACATACGGAATTTGTAAAAGATCTATTTTCTCAAAGAAATCAATAAAAATGCCACAACAATGAATGTAGGTTTTCCCATTTGGGTTTCCTGGGTAAAACACTGGTGTCAAATTTGTGTGTGCATTTGTTTTTATCTCAACTATTTTCCGTTGCAGGTTGAACATTAAGAAACTTTGTATCTTGGTGAAAGTTAAACTTGGTTTCCGTTTTCAGTTTCCTTGATTTTTTAGTAAATTCATCTATAAGTAGTTGCACAGTTTCAAGAAAATTTAACATGGTATCAGAGGCACGCTTTGTGTAAAAACCAGCACCAAGATTGTTTAGTTAGTGAAGAGCATAGTTTAGTTAGTAGGCTTTTGCTAGAGTTTGAAGAGCATTATTTGGATAGTAGTATGTCATTTGAAGGACAAAGGGTAGTGCACTGTTTAGAGGGTGTCTCTAATTTCTACTCAAGGAGGAAGCGAATTTCAGTGGTGTTGGAAGATAATGGGGTGCTAGAATTTGCGAAGAATCTGCAAACTGCACCTACAGATGCCCAAAAATTGATCTAGCATAACAAGAATGACACCAAGGCCAGGAGGATCATTCTTGAGGGGGTCAAAGACCACATTTTCCCTCATCTCCATGGGAAGACGACAACAAACAATATGTGGAAAGCCATCTTAGCTTTGTATCAGGGATCTAGTGATGCGAAGAAAGTTGCCTTGAAGGACAAACTAAGAAATAACTGGATGAGTAAAGGTGAGCCCATCATTACATACCGTTCCAAGTTTACCTGGGCCTGGGATGAGCTAGATGGAGTGGATGAGACTGTAGCAGACAAAGACCTCGTGCGTCTTGCACTACTGGGACTTCATAAGTCTTGGGAGAATTTCCAAGATGCATTCATTGGTAGAGAGAATCTTCCCAATTGGGAAAGGATGTGGGGAGACTGCATCCAAGAAGAAATCTGGAGGGGGACAAGAGCTGGAGTTTCAGTGAAGACAGAGGATGAGGAGATCTTTGCGTTGGCAGGAAAGGGAAGTAAGGCCAAGGGCAAGAAGATCCAAGGTAAGGTCGAGTCCAGTCAGAAGGGCAAGAAGAAGAAGAAAGATATGAGCAAAGATCAAATGCTTCTCTTGCCACTAGCTTGGACACTACTAAGTGCGCTAACTAGAAGAAGGGGTCTAATAAGGATCATGTGGCAGCATTGGTCGAGGTAGATGATTTTACTTCTTAGTTCGAAAAGGATTTCTCATTGATAGCTTGCATGGAAACCTCATTGGGCAGCGATGCGTGGTACATTGATTCTGGAGCATCCTTTCACATGATAGCGAACAAGGTATATTTCAGTCGATTGAAGGAGAAGGACATGCAGTTTCACATTGACCTAGGAGATGATGGCAGGTACTTGACCAAGGGCATGGGTACTATCAGTATTGTGAGGGATTTTGGTAGCCCTCTCCATCTCAAGGATGTCCTCTATGTTCCAGGCCTTAAAAAGAACCTTGTTTTTGTTTCCACCCTAGAGGACAAGGGTTATGATGTCATTTTTAGCAGAGGAAAGGCCTACCTCAAACACTTAGAATCTGGAGCCATGAAGCATATTGGTGTGAGGGTGAAGAACCTTTACAAGTTGCAGGTTGAGACAGACGCAACCTTGAGTAGCAAGGCAGGGCGTGAGCATGGCAGAGACGTGGGGGAGCTTTGGCACAGACACATGGGGCATTTGCATCATGGGGTGCTGAAGATCCTTTAGCAGATAGCCATAGGGAAATCACAGTGCAGTATTGACCAACAAAATCTGTGGAAGGGTTGCACACTTGGCAAGTATGCCAAGTCATCTTTTCAGGGCCGAGATAACAGAGCCAAAGGGATTTTGGAGCTAGTATGTTCAAACATATGTGGAGCCTTCTCTTCTCCATCTCTCACGAGACACAGGTACTATGTCACCTTCATAGATGACTATTCTCAGAAAACATGGATCTTTTTTATGGAGGTGGTCGTCTCCAAGTTCATGGAGTTTAAGGCCTTGGTAGAAAATCAGACTGGGAAGAAGATCAAAGCATTGCGGAGTGACAATGGCGGGGAATATGTCTCCAATGCGTTCAAGTACGTGTGTGCCAAGGAGGGCGTTAGGAGAGAGATTACAACACCCCATAACCCTTAACAGAATGGGGTGGTTGAGAGGAAGAACCACAACATAGTTGGAGCGACCAAGGCCATGTTGCATGACCAAGGGTTGCCCATGTTCTTGTGGGCAGAGGCATGCAACACTATAGTATTTTTGTAGAATAGGAGTCCACACTGGGTGCTTGGATGAATTACATCAGAGGAGGCTTTCACAGGTAAGAAGCTTGATGTTTCTCACTTCTGCATATTTGGGACAAGAGTTTACTGCCATGTGCCCAAACAGAGCAGTAAGAAGATGGAGCCCACTGTTGAAAAAGGAATTTTCATGGGTCACTGTGGGACATGTTAGGCATACAAGTTGTACGTAGCATCACTCAGGGAGATAGTTATCAGACGGGATGTGAGGTTTGCAGAGGATAAAGCTCTGAGGTAGTCCTTGGAGCGAGAGTAGATCAAAGTGCTTGAGGAGGAGCTTCTCGCTCCCTAGTAGGAGCCACAACCAGTGCCACAGACTGAGTCTCAGCCAGGTGGCAAGCAGGCTGTAAGGACTCATTGCATGATGAGGAGAGACCAAGATGAGTGGAGGCAGCCACTTAGTCAGTGACTCCCAACACAGGGAGAAAGAGAGCCAAGTGGGTCGAGAGGTTGATTCAAGAGGCCCAAGAGCGAGTTGAGACTCCCAACTCTACATTCAGGCAAAACAAGTAGCCACAAAGGTACACCAGTTACATAGCATTGGTGACTAAGTTATTAGACTTAGAACCTTCTTGTTATGAGGAGACGGTCTCTCAGCAGGTTTGGCGGGATGCCACGGTGGAGGAATATTTCTCCATCATGAAGATGATGTCCGGGAGATTGTGCCACGCCTAGAGGGCAAATCAGTGGTAGGGGCATGCTAGGTGTACAAGGTGAAGCATGGGGCAGATGTGAGTGTGGAGAAGTACAAGGCCAAGTTTGTGGCCGAGGGCTCCTCGCAGGTTTACATTTGCTCCAATGGTTCATTATTCATCCATCAAGACGATTCTGATCACAAATTTTCCAAGGAGATGTATGATGCGCTCATTGGATTGTATACCATCAGCAACATCAATCAATCTATAAGTCTAAGGAGCTAGCTTCGTGATGTCAAGATGACAAAGAATGATACTGTGGCATCATACTTTGTAAGAATATCTCAAATAAGAGATCAACTCAAAGCTATTGATGAATAAGTATCTGACAAAGAATTAGTAGTTGTAGCAATCAATGGTTTGCCTATCTCTTGGGATTCTTTTGCGGCAAGCAGTGGTGGCAGAGAGAATGCACCTACCTTTGATAAGCTATGGGTTGCTTGCACTCAAGAAGAATCTATGTTGATGTCCAAAGGCAAGATTCCAAATCCAGGTGAGGATTCTGAACCTTTTGCAGTTTGTTGAGAAATCAAGGGCAGTTAGATTAGGTGATTTCTCTTACTTTGGTAACTGCTTGTGATGTTCTTTTACTTAACTTGATGTACTTAGTAGTTAGCTTCTTCTTTACTTGATTATTAGAGTTTTCTTATCATCAAATAACTACCAAACTATGAAGATCAATGAGACAAGAGGACACAAATTATAGGTTGCCATCCAGGGCCAAAACCTCTCCTCTTGAGTAGAAAACCCACAAGAATTCTTCTCTTCTTATAGAATCTTTAAATGATGAATTCCAAGACCTAAGACCCTTGTCAAAGACCCCTCCAAGACCAAGTCAAACTTCTTCTTGATGAACTTGCTTCTCACAGAGTCAACCCAAGTCAAACTTGCCTTATAGCTGCTGTCATTTCTCCTTTGACCAAGAATTTCGGAATTGCAATTTTGGCCTCCTTACCTTGCAATTTTCGGCCTCCTGCAATTACTGCAACTTCACGTGTGATAGATTTTAGGGCAATTTGATATTCTCTCTCCTTCGCCCAAAGTACCTCCTTCTCCTTAGGATTTTAGCTTGTAGACTTGATCCTTCTAAAGACAAAAATCAACTTCTTTAGGTGATTGCAATTCGGTTCCTAATGCAGCAGAATTGATGCCCTAATTTCGCACGTGTGAGGAGATGGAGACCCAAAATTGTCTTCAAAATTTGGCTTCTCTTCTGTCTTTTGTTCTCTCTCTTTGCTAGGATTTCAACTTGTTTTCTTTTCTTCTTGTGATTGAACTTGAGTGTGTGTTCTTCAAATGAGGTCGATGGCACTTTTATATATACCATTCGAACAACCCTTATGAGGCCGACTTATCCTTGCTTAGGCCGATTTGTCCTCTGCTAAGGTTGACTTGTCTTGGAGGGAATCTTTTGACATGATAAAATTGGCAACTAGGGCCAAACTCCATATGGGTCACCTCATTTATGGCAGCTGATATTTTTCTTGGATTCCTCTTGTCGAGAGGTGTAGGATTGATCTAAAGATCATCTGATTCCGACATATATTCATGGATATATGAATTTATTTGTATTCTTGACAATTTGTCAAGGTCGACCAACAAGCAAAACAATCATTTTCATGCCCATCTTATCCTCAACATTGAATATAAAAGGAGGAGACCTTGTAACATAATTTCACTCATCTCATCTCACATTCTTCTCTCTTTCCTAGTTTGATTGGGTATGCATTAGAGGAGCAGATCTCTCATACGTATGAAGAAGGAGGACGCAGATTTTGGTTAGGGCAACGTTGACTAGGGTTGATCGAGATGTAGGTGGGCAAAATTGATAGCGTTGACCAATGTTGACTGATTCTTGCATGCGGATTGGGTTAGGCTGCCTCTCCTTGGCAAGCCGCATTTCTGGACAACACCTTTGACCTGTTTTGACTATGCGTTAACCAACGTTAATTGTCATGAGGGTTAATCGTAGGTTTGACCAGCGTTGGCTGAAGTTTGATTGTGATTTTCGGATTATTTTGGGTTGCTTCTTGCCGTTGGAGGTCGAGTTGACTGAGCATTGACCGAGACTGTTTGGAGGTCAAATCTAACTTGTTTGACTTTGCTGGTTAGGGTTTTGCTGTTTCTGTCATAAAATTACAGAATTGTATATTTGTACTCTCTCTGTGTGCTAGATTATTGAAGAATATAAGAAGAATTGATCAAGGGTTTCCCCACATTGGGGTTTGTCCCTGGCTGGTGCCACATCTTGTGTCCTCTTGTCTTGGCTTGTCTTCTACTGTTTATAATTATGTTCTATCTGCATTTCACTATCATGCTGATCTGATTGCTATTCTGGAAATTGATATTGGGCTAATGAGAAAATTTGAAGTAAATTGCTCTAAGCATAGAACATACCAAAATTTAACATGGTATTGGAGCTAAGGTGAAGACAAAGCCCAAGCAAGAGTGAAAGAGCAATCACCAAAGACAGTTGGACAAGGTCAAAGCTCAATGGATTCCCATCCCACTACCCGGCTGAAGATAAGCTCCATGAAAAGTCTGACTATCACGGATGGAAGATGTCTCTGGATCTGACAGTGGAAGAGCAAGAAGTGCTGGATTTCGTGAAGGGTAAAATCCCTGAGCCTCCATCAAATGCATCGGCTGCTACAAAGAACAAGTACACCAAGGGTGAAGTCAAAGTGAAGAAGATCATCAGAGATTCCATTGGTAAGCGTCTGATGGCCTATCTAAGGTCACTTCAATGGAAAGTCCGGATCTAAGGGTGGAAGGAAAGGTAGATGCTTTTCTTGCAATAAATTTGGCCATTATGCGAGGAAATGTCCAAATAGAAGGGGCACATCTCATGATGATGATCTCAATCATTCCAAGAGCATCTTCAATGATTGAAGGAATGATGGGTACAATGGCAAAGGAAAAAGGAATGCAGGACATCAAGGAAATGGTCGGCCCTCCAAGAAAGCAAGGAACTCCAGGTATGAAGAATCAAATGTTGTTTCTGATAAGCAAAAGGAGTATTATTTTATATCGGCCCTCTCCTCTACCTCTTCTTCGGATACTTTGGGAAATTGGCTTATTGATAGTGGTGCTTCAAGGCACTTCACTGGATACAAGGAAGCACTCTCTAATCTGATAGAGAAGGAAACAAAGTTGGAGATTATTCTTGGAGACGATGCCACCTATCCTGTAAAAGGTGTAGGGAATGTTACCCTTCAATTGCATAAGGATAACACGATTCATTTACAAGTTCTTTATGTACGTGATCTCAAGAAGAACCTAGTGTCCATTTCGACAATGGAAGACAAAGGTTACAAGGTGGCATTCATTGATGGAAAGGTACGTGTTTGGAAAAGGAATTTTAAAGATGCTTTTACTCTTGGGTTCAAGGTTGGCAATTTGTATCAAGTTGTAGGAGGTACATTGGGGGCCATGTCTGATCTATGGCATCAGAGGTTTGCCCATCTTCACTGTAAAGCCCTACCCGATGTGAGACAGATCGTGACAGGGATGCCTGAATTCAAAGAAGAGCATGAAGGTACATGTCCGAGATGTACTGAAAGAAAACTTATAAGGGCACCTTTCCCCTCATTTAATAACAAGACCACAGATGTGGAACAACCCGAGGGGTTTGAGTTTCATGTTCGGGAATCTCATGTATGCATGTCGAAGAATGCTCTCTATGGCTTGAAGCATGCACCCCAGGCTTGGTATGAGAGGATTGATAACTATCTGATGAATCTGAGATTCACTAGGAGTGAAGCAGATCCAAACCTTTGCTTGAAGGTTGTGGATGATAGAACTCTCATACTGGTACCCTGTGAAGACGACCTCTTTTTGGCAGGTACAGTACTACAGACCCTCTCTTTTGCAAAAGTAAGAGGGAGTTGGATTCCAAATTTGGAATGGTGGACTGCAAGCCCGTGACTATCCCAATGGAGCTTAACTTCAAGAAGTTATGCGGTAGTGCTGCCGGACCTGATTTGGGAAAGGCCTTTGAGTTTCATCAACTCATAATAGCATTGATGTTCTTGGTGAACTCTCGTTCGGATATATGTTTTGCAGTTAGCATGTTGAGCTCATATATGATTGAGCCTCATTGGATTGGTGCCAAGAATCTATTGAGATATCTTCAGGGCACAACCTCTCATGGACTGAGATACACTGCCAGAAATGTGAGGTTGCATATTTACTTTGACGCTGATTGGGCAGGCGGTGTGGAGGATCGTAAGAGCACTTCCGGGTGCTGTTTCTCTTTGGGTTCTGCTTCAATATCCTAGATGAACAGGAAGCAGATGTCGGTTGCTTTGAGCACCGTTGAGGCCAAATACATAGTTGCGAGTATGCCCTCGTGTGAAGCTGTCTGGTTGTGGAAGCTTTTCAGTGAGATGTTTGGACACTTGCTGGATACCATCGTGATCTTCTGTGACAACCAAAGTGGGATTCGATTGTTGAGGAATCCCATGTTCTATGATCGCTCCAAGCATATAGACATCAGGTGCCACAATATTTGGGATATGGTACAACGGGGAGCAAGAAGGTTCCATCAATCTGGGACTAATGTGCAGGTTTCCGATATTCAGATGAAGCCCTTGCGAAAGGCCAAATTCTTGGCTTTTCGAGAACCACTAGGAGTCGTGGAGAGACCCTTTCCTGAGGGTCCTGTATGATATGGACATTGAACTCTGGGAGCTCCGGGGGCTTTGGGGTACTTCTTGGAGCGATGAGCAACCACAAGGTGAGTGGTTCATCGTTCCCCTAGTGGTTTGCTATGTAGGCATGATGAGTGGTTCATCCTTCTCTTGCTGAGACACAATCATAGGGTGAGTGGTTCAGCCTTCCCCTAGTGATTTGTTGTAGGGTGAGTGGTTCAACCTTCCCCCGGGATACCCCTGGCGACATGTAGGCAGGATGAGTGGTTCATCCTTCTCCTGCTGAGACATCCTACCCATGTAGTCTGGGACTCATGGGAAGTACCTCTCATTTGGCCAATGAGTAGGGAAATGAGGATATGGAACATAGTACTATTGATGGACGCATCATGTACTACCGTACTCCTATGCTAGGATGATATTGATCTGGGATCAATTGGAACCGACTTCGGGTCAGTAAGAGTGGTATGAGACACTCTCTTTATTTGGAATTGATTTTAGATCAGTAAGAGTGTTATGACACACTCTCTTCATTGGGACTGACTTCGGGTCAGTAAGAGTGGTACGAGACACTCTCTTTCATCTGAGACTGACTTCGGTTCAGTAGAGAATGGTATGATACATTCTCGATCACTTATTCTTCATGGTTCAGCAGAGTAGTGCATTGATGACAGAGATAGTACTAACATACAGATGGATTAGCAGATGGAGTTCTCCCTAGTTGAGAGGGAGTGTTAAAATTGGCAACTAGGGCCAAACTCCATATTGGTCACCTCATTTATGGCCACTGATATTTTTCTTGGATTCCTCTTGTTGAGAGGTGTAGGATTGATCTAAAGATCATCTGATTCTGACATTTATTCATGGAGATCTGAATTTATTTGTATTGTTGACAATTTGTCAAGGTCGGCTAGCAAGCAAAATAATCATTTTCACCCCTAGCTTATCCTCAACGTTGCATATAAAAGGAGGAGACCTTGTGGCATAATTTCACTCCTCTCATCTCACATTCTTCTCCCTCTCCTAGTTTGATTGGGTACACATTAGAGGAGCAGATCTCCCACACGTGTGAAGGAGGAGGATGCAGATTCTGGTTAGGGCAGCGTTGACTAGGGTTGACTGAGTTGCAAGGGGGCAGAATTGATAGCGTTGACCAGTGTTGACTGATTCTTGCATGCGGATTGGGTTAGGCTGCCTCTCCTTGGTAGGCCACATTTTTGGACTACACCTTTGACCTATTTTGACTATGCGTTGACCAACGTTGGCTGTCATGAGGGCTGATAGCAGGTTTGACCATTGTTGACTGTGATTTTCGGACTGTTTTGGGTTGCTTCTTCTTGCTGTTGGAGGCCGAGTTGATTGAGCATTGACTGAGATTGGTTGGAGGTCAAATCTGACCTGTTTGGCTGACTTTGACTTTGCTGGTTAGGGTTTTGCTGTTGCTGTCATAAAATTACAGAATTGTATATTTGTACTATCTCTAACTCTGCTGAATTATTGAAGAATATAAGAAGAATTGATCAAGGGTTTCCCCACATTGGGGTTTGTCCCTGGCTGGTGCCACATCTTGTGTCCTCTTGTCTTGGCTTGTCTTCTACTGTTTATAATTATGTTCTAGCTGCATTTTACTATCACGCTGATGTGATTGCTATTTTGGAAATTGATATTGGGCTAATAAGAAAATTTGTAGTAAATTGCTTCAAGCATAGAGCATACCAAAATTTAACATGACACATCTTAACTTACAACAATTTTCTTGACTTGTTACAAGATGCCTAATGGGGTCTTACATATATCACAATAACTCAATTGACTTCTTGACTCTATGAAAAACCCTAGAATGTTAAAATTGGCAACTAGGGCCAAATTCTACCTTGGGACATCTCATATGATGGAAATGATTATTTCATTGGATTCTTCTTTTCGAGAGGTCCAAGTTTGATATAAAGATCATCACATTCGGACAAGTAGAAGTATGATTTTGAATTTATTCTCACATGTACAAATTGTTAAGGTCGGCCTCAACTTAATGTAGGCTCAAGAAGCCCAATAGATGTGTCTCTTCACCCACATCAAAGTGTATAAATAGAAGAGACCTCTCTCCTCATTTGGACATCACTCACTTCATCATTCTTCTCTCTCCAAAAAAGATTGGTTCATACAGCTTGGGAATCTTCTCTCTCTTTCTCACACGTGCGGCTAGGAGGATTGTTTTTTCTTGGCTAAAACACGACGAAAATTTCAGACTGTTGACTTGCGTTGACTAGCTTGACCATTGCTATTTTGATCAAGTTTGACTCCGTTTTTTGGGGCAAAATTTCGCTCTCTTGAGGCCGCATTAATTGGCATAGCAATCGAAGTGTTTGGGATTGTTTGACCAATGTTGACTTCAAGGCAGACTGCTATTTGATTGAGTTTGACCAACATTTGTGGGATTGTTTTGGGTTGACTTTTACCTTTGATGGAGGCCGAATTAATTTTCCTTTGACCGGGCTTCAAAGGAGATGACTTGCTATTGATTTGACTAGCGTTGACATTTTGGTTAGCGTTGAAGTTTGACTGCAGTCGATTGCAGAATTTGACAGGGTTGATTTAACTTTGTATTGGGCTAATCTATTTGACTTTTGTACTCTCTCTCTCTCTCTCTGCTGAACTATTGAATAATAATAAGAAGATTTGATCAAAGGGTTTTCCCCACATTGGGGTTTTTCCCTGGCATCCGCCAAATCTGGTGTCCTCTTGTCTTGGCTTGTCTTTTGCATATGTTTTTATGTTCTATCTGCATTTACTGTCAATGTGATTAATGGTTAATATGATTGCTACTGGAAATTTTTGAAAATTGTTTTTTGGGCTGCTAAAGGAACATTGAAGTAAATTGTGCTAAGCATAGAACATACCATTGTTATCTAAAATTAACATAGGAGCACTCAATGGGTCCTTGACCTATAAATAAATTGACCTGGAGCATGAAACCCATGCTACAAATAATAATAATAATAATAATAATAATAATAATAATTTTTCTTTCTTTTTACAATATATAAGAATCAAGAGTTCATTTCATATTTATGAAGACCGAACCTAGTTACCTATTTCAACACAACCCACTCAAAGAATAGCAAAGCTAGAAGAATTTTTGGAAGATTGCAAAGAAGTTCGGGTAGGAGACCTCCTTCAAGATCTACTCCATGAAGAGGACTTGCTCCACAAAGAAGACCAACTCTTGCCTCTCAAGAAAGAAGAGACATTACAAATGTTCACTGCTATTGTTGCCAAGCATATGGTCACCATCAAAATAGGTGTGCTCAAAGGAATGATTCTCAAAGGGATGATGATCGAAAAAGGAAAGGGAAGCACCATGCTTCTATAGCTAACCTTAATGAACCCTCACATAAGAGGAGGCCTAGGAAGAAAGATTCTGATGATGAATATTCTTTTTATTCTGCTTTCACAGGTTCTATTGCAGGTCATGATGAAATTTGGTTGGTAGACAATGGTGCCTCTAGGCACATGACTAGAAGTCATGAGAATCTCTCTAAATTCGTTGAAAAGAAGATAGCTCAAAGGGTTGAGCTTGGAGACAATGGCAAGTACGAAACCAAAGCATTGGTTCTTCATCCTTCCAATTGGAATCAGGAGGTAATGTCTCTATTAATAATATTTTATATGTTCCTGGTTTGAAGAAGAATTTGTTGTCTATTTCATCTCTTGAAGACAGGGTATAAAATTGCATTTGTTGATGGACAAGTTCTAGTATGGAAGAAGGACGACTCCTTTGAATCTTCCAAGGTCATTGGTGTACAAATAGGAGGCCTATATCGTCTCCTTGGATGCTCAATTCAAGCCTTGATACACAACACTTTTGATCTTTGTGAACTATGGCATCGAAGGTATGCTCATGTTTGTTATAAAGCTTTGTCTAGAATGAAGGATTTTGTTAAAGGTGTACCTGAAATTAAGATTGAACATGATGGAGTTTGCAAAGGGTGTGCTCTTGGGAAAAATTTAAAGAATGATGTACTAGTAGTGATAGTAGATTCAAAGGAATCTTGGATCTTGTGCATTCTGATGTTTGTGGGCCTATGTCTAACAAATCCTTGGGTGGTCATTTGTACTGTCACTTTTATTGATGATTACTCTTGTAAAACATGGATTTATTTCCTGAAGTTCAAAAATGAAGTGTTTGAAAAGTTTCGAGAATTCATGGCACATGTTGAAAATGCTACAGGAAGAACGATCAAGACTTTAAGGTCTGATAATGGAGGAGAGTATGTATCCAAGGAGCTGATTGCTTTCTGCAGGGATGCTGGAATTAAGAGGGAGCTGATAGTTCCCTACTACCCTCAACAAAATGGAATTGTTGAAAGGAAGAACATAACTATTATGGAAGTTGCCAAAGCCATGCTTCATGATCAAGAGCTGCCAATGTTTCTATGGGGAGAAGCTTCAAAGACAACTATTTATGTTCAAAATAGATGTCCACACCGAATATTGGATTACAAGACTCTTGAAGAAGTCTTCATAGGTGAGAGACCCAATGTTGAACATTTGAGAATTTTTGGTTGTCCTGTTTATGTTCATGTGCTCAAGGAGAAAAGAATAAAATTGGAGTCGTCTAAGAAGAAGGGAACTTTTGTTGGCTATAGGGAAAATTCAAAAGCTTTCAGAGTCTACAAAGACAATGATCTATTGAAACTTGCAGGGATGTCCTTTTTTATGAGGATGCTGCTTTCTGGAAGTCCAAGGGATCACACTTGGACTCTAATGATGAGATGTAGGTGGTTTCTAAGAATGTGGAACCGAAATTTGAAGAACCTAAACCAATGGAACATGATCCTCAAGAAGAGTTTGATGATCCACATGAATTTGTTGATTCACCTAGAGTCACTGTACTTGAGACTAGAAAGAGACTTGCTTGGCTTGAAAGAACTTTGAAAGAAGTTGAAGGACACACAACACCTTGTCTCACCTTCAAAGAAAGCAAGAGGTCGAAGAAGTATTCAGGTTATGCAACAATGATGTGTAAGATCATTGAATTTGAGCCCTCCACTTATGAAAGGGCTACTGAACATCAAGTTTGGAAAGATGCTAACATTGAGTACCTGTCCATATTGAAGAATGATGTATGGGAAATTGTGCCAAGACTTGAACAAAAATCTTTTGTGTCTTCCAAATGGATCCACAAAATCAAGCATGCAAGTGATGGAAGCATTGCTGTGGATTTTTGGGAGAATCCATAGCAATGCTTCCATCAAGGTTGGTTTCAAAACGAGTGATGTTGACCCAAATTTGTACATCAAGGTTGTTGAATGTGAGTCCTTGACTTTGTTGAATGTGAGTCCTTGACTTTGTTGTTGTCTTCAGAGGATTTTTTTTTTTTTTTTGTTGGTAGGGGCAAAGAAACTTACTGTTTTGTGTATGTGGGAGTTGATTTATGATATTGAGATGAAGGATCTTGGTCTTATGCATTACTATTTGGTATTGGAAATATGGCAAAAGCCTAATAAAATCTTTGTTGGACAAGGAAAGTACACCATTAAGATCCTTCAGAAATTTGGCATGATGGACTGTAATTCCATGGATACTCCTATTGTGACAAATTTGAAGAAGTTGCAAGATTGTGATTGTGATTTGGTTGATCCCTCTATGTATCACAAATTGATTGGCTCATTGAATTTTCTGGTGAACACCAGACCTGATATCTGCTATGCTGTGAATGAGTTGAGCCAATTCTTGGTTGAGTCCCAACATGTGCATTGGGTGGCAACGAACATATATTGAGATATTTGTGTGGCACATTTGATTATGGTTTGAAATATGTTTCTAATGGAAAATGGCAGCTGCATGGTTTTATTGATGCTGATTGGGCTGGATGCATTGATGATAGAAAGAGCACTTCTAGTTTTTGTTTTTGGCTTGGGCTCTGTTATGATTTCATGGTCAAGTAAGAAGCAAACTTTTGTTGTTCTTAGTCCGGTTGAAGTTAAGTATATACTATATAGTTGCATGTTCAGCGTGTTGTGAAGTTGTGTGGCTTCATAAGTTGTTTGCTGGTTTGTTTGATCAGGTGTTGGAATCAACCATTATATATTGTGATAATCAAAGTTGTGTAAAGCTTTCTGAGAACCCAGTTTTTCATGACAGGTTGAAGCACATTGAGATCAAGTATCATTACATTCAAAATATTGTCTAGAGAGGAGCTGTGAGGCTTGAATATGTATCTACTGATGAGTAGGTTGCCGATGTTTTGACGAAACCTTTGTCCCAGATGAAGTTTGCTTATTTTAGAGAACAACTTGGAGTTGTTGAGAATCGCTCTGTGGGAGAGAGGTAGCATTGATTGTATAGCATCATGAGATTGACAATCTTCCTTGGGCTTAGCTAAGAGACCATAGTCTATGGTCAGGAAGATTGTCCTGGTCACTCCCTTGGGTCATTGAGATTTGATTGAAAAATAATTATGGTTGAGGAGTTTGGTTTTGAGGCTTGGAGTTGTTGAAGAATGTAACTAGTATCGGTCTTCATAATTGTACTTGAGTCATGATGTAATATATTTATCAAAAGAAAGAAAAAGAAGTTTTATTATTTAAATAAATTGACTTATTAAAGAATGGGTTTCATGCTTGGGTCAATTGTTTTTAGGTCAAAGCCTCCATTGAAGGCTTCTAGGGTTTATGTCAAGTGTCCTTGTACATGTCATATTGTAAAGAACCCTTCTTGGGATTTATTTGTCTAAGAAGAAAATTATTTTAATGTCAAATAGGTCAATTAGGCCTCCACCAAGTCGGCATCAAAAGAAGCCTTCGATCACCTAGAAGGGCTATATATAAGCAACAACTCGAATCATTTTGAAGAGATCACTCAACAAGTTTGAATTGCAGTAGCTGGAAGTAGTAAAAGGTACGAATTCCAAGGAAGAAGGAAAGGGCTCGCGAAGGAGAAGGAGGTCATTTTCTTGCTAAGGAGGTCAAAATTCTCTCTGTCTTGTCTCACATGTGCGAAGGAACTAAAGCTGCAGGAGGGTCGAAATTGCAGTGTTGAAGCTGGGCCGAAATTTTGATGCAGTAGGTCGAAATCTGTCTTTGATGCAGTAGTGTTGCGGTTGATCTTTGAAGGTTGGAAGAACAATTTGAGGGATGACTTGGTGGAGGAGGAAGGTCTGTCGGTCTAGGGTCTTGGTTTATCTCATCTTGAATTATTGAAGGAAGAGTTCTTGACTGGGTTTTCCCCTATATAGGGGTTTTGTCCTGGCTGTGCACCTACATCTGGTGTACTTGATCTTCATGTTTTGGTTTTGTTAATTGCTTGATGAACTAAGATGAAAGAACATAAGAAAGATAATAATAACTCAAGGAAATCACAAGTAATTCTCAATAACAGAAAATATTTCCGCCTTTGTAATTTTCTAACAGGAGTGATCCCTTAAGCCATTGTGTTTGACTAAGAGAACAGTAGGTTTGGTCAGGGATATTGATTTTGAGTTCTCTCCCTTGGGTCATTATATTTGATTGAGACTATATTGTCGAGGAGATTGATATCGAGATAGGGATTCCTCCCTTGGGTAATGGATTGAGAGACCTTGTTTATGGTCGGGGAGATAGACCCTGTGTACTCTCTTAGTCGTTTTTGTTTGATCGAGAGACTATTGTTATGGTCAGAGAGATTGATTTCCAGTACTCACTTGGGTCATTGTGCTTGACTGAGAAACCATTTCATGTGGTTGGAGGTTGGCCTCATTGATTGATCCCATTCGTCAGTTGGGGAACTGACCTTAATGCCATTGGGTTTTGGCTTATGGCATGAGTTTGATGCTATGTATCTTTCCTTTTGATGAGTCTTGTACATTTGATCTCTCCCTTGGGTTATTACTGAGAGACTAATGGATTGGTCGGGGAGACTGACCTTGAGAGAGAGAGAATGAAAAGTACCTCCCTAGCTAAGAGGGAGTGTTGAAAATTGGTAGCTTTGGTAGGTATCTTCATTGGTAGGTATGTATTTTATGTTGACCAAGTCGCCCCCACCCATTGAAGGGGTTTGACCCTCTGGTCAAAACCCAACTCCTAGCACACATATATATTGGAGTTTGATTGACCTTATTTGGCATCCATCAACAACTCATCCATTTGATATGAAACTAGAAGAACAATCCACACATGCGAAGGAGAAGAGGAAGATTATTTCTATGCTGACCAACTCTCTCGACTTTTGCTTGACTTGCATCAAATTTGGTTCATTTCTCTTTGTTTGATCAAGTTCTTGATTGATCTTAGAGGCCGAAAGCTTTAGTGATTCGTTCATTGTGTTTGATCGAAGTTCATCTCTGTTTCTGGGTTCTTGACCAAGGGTTGACCGCAGGTCAACTTCTATGATTCGATCGAGCTTTGATTATGGTATTGCAGGCTGAATTTCGGCCCTTTGACCAGTTGCCTTAGGCTGAAATTCAATCCCTCTGTTGCAGACTTTGACTTGGACCAATGTTGACTATTTCTCTCTCATTTGACTAGTTTGACTTGGCATTTATTGAGGTCAGAGATTGGAATTTTGATTGGAATATTCTGATGTACATTTTGATGAACTAAATTCTCTCTCATAAGGAAAGAAAGTTGAGTTTTCCCCTTGTGTATTTTTCTGTGGTCATTGACCAAAATTTTGGTGCCTCTTGTCTCATTGTTCATTGTGATCTCTATTGCTTTATTGAAGAAGTTAATGGTTGAAAATTGTCATGTATAACTACTCAATGATTGGAATTCTCTAAATTTTATCATTTGAAGTAGATATCAGTTTGAAAAATTGTACTAATCTTGATTGCACTAGAAAATCAACAAGATGACTTTAAACATCTTGTATGTTGTCTTCTTCCCATGGAGATGAGGGATAATATGGTCTTTGACCCCCTCAAGAATGATCCTCTTGGCCTTGGTGTCATTCTTGTTATGTTGGATCAAATTTTAGGGATCTGCGAGTGGAACTATATGATTCTACGCAAATTCTAGCACCCTATTATCTTCCAACACCAATGATATTTTCTCCCCCTCCATGAGCAGAAGTGATTTGCCCCTAGTCCTTGGAATGACATACTGCTTATCCAAAAAATGGTCTTCAAAACTCGAGCACAAGCCTTCAAACTGAATTGCACTCTTCACTGACTGATCAATTTTGGTGCTGGTCTTTATGCAGAACTTTGCTCTAATACCATGTTAAATTTTCTCTTGAAACTTTGCACACTATTTAGATAAATTACTGAAAACTGAAACCAAATTTACTTTCACCAAGATACAGAGTCTCTAAACTTTTAATAAGAAACAGAAAATAATCGAGATAAAAACACATGCTCACAAAATTGACATGCTTGTTTTACCTAGGAAACCCAAAAGGGAAAACTTGCTTTCTTTGTTGTATTTTATTAATTGTTCTTGAACAATTAGATCTATTACAATTCACGCTGCTATTGCAGCCAACAATTTTGTCTATGAGAAAGCTCTAGGCTTCTCCTCACTATTCTCAGCTCTTGATCTCTGCTAAAGATATTCTCGACCTACCTTGAGAATCCCTGATCATTGCTCCACAATACTTGCACACTTGAGCCCCTATTTCCTACTGCACTTGGCCTCTTATTGGCTAGTGCACTTGAGCTCCTATTTCCTTGCACACATGAGCCCTATTTCCTTGTGCACAATTGCTCCTCAATTATGCACACTCCACACACAAAGAATGATCTATGAATTATGTGCCTTCGTCCTTCTCTTTATAGATAGAATTCGAACCATGCAAGGAGGCCTAGTTCGATTAGCAATTCTCACTAGTAGCACGAGTTGTGATTGCGAGTTAATTGAGAACTCAACTCGTTCTCTCTCTAATCAACATTGGAGTCTTAACTTGTTCTCTTTCCAATCAACACTGAAGTCTTAACTCGTTCTAAATAAACTCTAATTGAACTTGTCATTGCCACCTCGTCCTGTAGTCTAATTGAAGAGGACTCCTCTTAATTGAAGCTCTAACACTATGCATTAAAACTTGATGACCATTCCAGTAAAATAGAAGTCAACTAATCGTAACTGAAGTCTATCTCATGAACTCGCATTCATGCTGGAGAAAGACTAAGTCGAGGTCTTCACTGGCTAAGGCACAAGCCAGAGGACCTTCCATCACTACATTTTCAACAATGGATGTCTTTCCAATGCCTTCTACTGCATAACTATGGTTGTCTTGAAGTTCCACCTTTTGTGCTTGCCTTCTTTCCATCAGAATTGTGAGATTATTTCAATCTCCCGTCATGTGCCTTGAGGTACTACTATCTACTAGCCATAAATCTTCACTATCTGCAACATGTTGAGAAATCTAGCGGTAGCTAAATTAAGTGATTTCTCTTAAATTGATAACTGCTTGTGATATATTCTTACTTATTTTGATTAGCTTCTTCTTCAATTAGATTATTATTGTGTTCTTATCATCAAACAACTACCAAGAGGACACAAGATATAGGTGATCAACTAGCGCCAAAACTTCTCCTCTTGAGAGGAAAACTCACAAGAACTCTTCTCTTCTTATAAAACTTCAGATGACAAATTCCAAGACCTATGACCCTTGTCAAACGACCCCTCCAAGACCAAGTCATAATTCTTCTTGAAGACCTTACTTCTTACAAAGTCAACCCGAGTCTCTTTTGGTTCAAATCTGCCTTCACATCATAAGCTTAGACCTACACCTTGACTATAATTTTCGACCTCTTTTGATTTGCAACTTTCAGTCTCTTTTGCAGAAACCCTAGGATAGCACAGGTGAGATGAAATGGAGAAATATGCCTTCTTTTACCTACTTGGTCTCCTTTTTCCTTGTGAACTTGGTCCTTAAAACAAGTCTTATTGGTACCAATGAATAACCTTTTGATGGTATTGCAACTCGGCTTCCCTGCAACAGATAGAAGCCCTAATATCATCACACGTGGGAGGTGTAGGTGTCCCAAAAGCAATCTCAAACTTTAGATCTTCCTTCTTCTCTTTGCTATCTAGGAGACTCTTTGTTTTTCCTTTTCCGCACTTCTTGCTTGCTCTTGGATGATTGATCGATACTCCTTTGAATGAGGCTGAATGCTCCTATATATAGGATACCTTGAGTGGCCTAATAGGCCGACTTGGTTGTAGCACTATGACAAGGTCTTGGAGGGTCTTTGACTCTATTTTGACTCAAATAAAATTTCCTTTACAATATGTAACATGCCCAAAGGGTTTTCCGTCCATGATAATGACTTAATTGACCTGTAGACCTAGTGACAAGCCCTAGAAGCACTCAATGTGTGCTTGACCTATAAATCAAATTATGTGAGCATGAAACCCATGCCTCAAGAATGACAATAATAATTTTATTTTTCTCTCTACATCAAATACATGAAGTCATGATTACAAATGTCATTGTGAAGTCCGAACCTCGTTACATATTTCAACACAACAAAACCAGTAAGAGCAGAGAAATAGAAGAATTCTTTATTACCTGGTTCTTCGTTCTTTGGTTTCTTTGTAAGTTCTTCAAAATTTGCTGTAGAGGCATGCTGTTTTCTCTTTCTCTTTCTATCATTTGATCTTTCAGGACAATTGTGTCTAAAGTGACCATACTTGTGACATTGGTAGCGTTGAACTTTTGACATGTCTCTCTTTCCTTGAGGAGCAAATCTTCTTTCTTCCGGTCTTCTATCTTCATTTCTTCTTTGAAAACCAAACTTCTTTCTTCCTCCACTTTTCTTGAAGCGTGTTTCAAATGCTTGAGAATTGCCTTCATTAGATCTTTGAACCCTTCCCCTTGATACGAGCCTTGATTCTTCCTGAGTACAATTTTCCCATAGTTCATGAAACTTTGGAGCATCCTTTCTAGCACATATTCCAGCTGCAAAAGCATCTCATGATTCGGGTAGACCATTGAGTGCTGTAGTTATCAATTCCTTATCATTACTAATTCTTTATCAAAGATGACTTCATCAATTGCTTGTAGTTGATCTCTTAGTTGAGATATTCTCATGAAGTGTGAGGCTATAGTATCATTCCTTGTCATTCTAATATCATGAATTTCATTCGTCAAACTCATGGTTGGACCAATATTGTTGATAGTAAACAAAATGGTTAGGGCATCATACATATGCTTTGAGAATTGAAGACTTGAAATATAGGGAATCAAGTGATCTTTGATAAAGTCCACAATGATGCTCATGGTTGTAAAATCGTCCTTCTCAAACTTTGCTTTCTCTTCGTCTTTCTCTGGTTCAGTGACCTTGCCTTTTGCAAGGAGAAGATCAATCCTAGTCTTCCAAGCCCTAAAGTTTGTAGCTCCTTCTAACTTGTTTCCTTCCTTCATGTGGGAACCCATAGTTATAGACCTTTTGCATGGAGAAGATCAATCCTAGTCTTCCAAGCCCTAAAGTTTGTAGCTCCTTCTAACTTGTTTCCTTCCTTCATGTGGGAACCCATAGTTGTAGATCTAGGGTTTCAAGAGTGATCTTTTACCAAAGAGTGAAAACTTCTTCAAGAGTGATCTCAACATCCTTTTCATTACCAAAGCTCTGAAACCATGTTGATTTTGAAGTGCAATAAATACAAGCACACTATTTCTGAACTATTGGTAATTACTTCAAATGATATAGATTTTCTTTTAATAATTCCAGTTTATCATTAAGCAATTACACTTCAGAAATTCAACCATAAACCATAAAGACAGTAGAGATCACAATGCAAGAAAGAGAACATAAGATTTACCCTGGGAAAACCCACTTGGGGGGAAAACCCAACAACCTTTTTCTTAGAGAAATTGTTGAGTTCAACAAGAAATACATCTTAATGCAGCTAGTCAAAACTATGTTTATGGTCAAACCTGGTCCACAACCCTCAAGTCAAGCCTCCAGCAACTCGCTCTGATCAGATCTGCCCTAGGTCTAAATTTGGCCTCCAGAATATGCCCAGACAACTCAGCCTTCCAGAATTTCGGCCTGTCCAAAAAAGGTCTCACGTGTGAGTTTTAGAGAGAGAGAGATGCGAGCTAAAGAGAGAGAGATCTTAGTTCTTCTTCTCCTTTGCCCTTCACTTTGATGCCCAGAAAATGTCTTGTTGTGATGAGATCGAATGGTGCTCTTGTGGAGGAGGTCAAATGCCTTTATATATAGATGTTCTGCCTTCACAAATGGGTGTGTCTCTTCACTAGGGCCAACTTGACTTGAGGGAGGGCCGACTTAACAATTTTGGAGCCAAAAATTCAATTTTCAAATTTCAAAATTTTCTCTTTTAAATCCAACATGAAGAACATGTCTTACAATAAATTTTTCAAGGACTAAATAATCAAAATGACATTAATAACATGTTTTACAAATTCTTTATACATTACAAATGCTAGAATGCAAATTATGAAGACCAACCATAGCTACAAAATTCAACAATAGGGTCAAGTATTTGTGCCAGTTTGCTAAGGAAAGAGGACAAATCTGCATAAAAAACACACTGGAAGTGTCTACTGGTCTGAATAAGCACTTTAAAACCAGGCAGCCAAATTTATTGGGCTCATCACCCTCCATATTTCTGCTTTATGCAGGTCAACATTCTCACATGCATCTTGCTGAGGATTTTGGCACTTCTGTTGTTATGATGCCAATAATTGACTTTAGGACCTCAAGCCTAGCCACCTTGCCACTAACCTATGTTGGTTAAACTCGACCAGGAAAGACAGAAAAAACTTGTATCAAGTATTGGCATTTAATCAAATTAGGTCATATGGTCAATAATTTGTACCAGTTCAATAAGGAATCAAAAGGGGTTGATTTCATACCTGCTGCAGGCTGCCTCCATTCTATTGATTGAACTTCCAACAGTATTACCAACATCATACCCCCAGTTCCAATTCTTACATTTCTAGGCTGCCCCACTGCTTCCAAATCTTACATTTCTAGGGCAGATGGTTAAAAAATGAAGTTGACTTACCAAGAATGTCTCCCATCATTCTTAAAATTCTTGAATTCCATTGTTTTAATGGCAACCTGAAGAACCTAACCATATATGCAAGTCTGTTAATTCAATTTTGGAAAATTAAAGAGAGGGTGGACTTTTGGCGCATCAATCCTGCATTTCTAAAGAACTAAGGCCTTATGAACAAGAGGAAAACCCTTAATGGGCTGGGATATTCAATTTTCCATTTCTATCTTCTTTTCAAATGCTCCTATGATCTAAATATCATTCTGAAGGAACTATTTTTTTGCCCAACTAAAAGTTCGTAGGGAAACTCCAGGGCACATCCTTCTTTCAGAGATGGTACCTAGTGCAAACCTGCTGCCGCTGATTACAGTGCCTGACTCAGCAGAGACATCAAGTGCATGCAACAGAGGTAGACAGCCTAGGGAATTGGCCCCAAGACCTACATGAAGCTCAAAGCACTTAACCACAAAGCACTTAACCAGTTGAGTTAGCCAACTGGGCTTTTCTCAAGGAACTATTAACAATCATAGAATTTTTTTATCATGATGTCTATATCAGACGGGACCAGATTTTCTTGATTTAAAATGGCAAAATCTGTGAAATTTAAGATGTCGACAGAGGTGGTAGTTGGTGGTGAAAGTCAAAGGTCCGAGGCAAAGCTTCCCAAACTGTGTGGTTTTGGTGTCAGGAGGGAGAAAAAGTTAAAACATTAAAAATGGTGGGATGCAATAGAATATCTAGAAGTCGGTTAATAGGCTTCTAAAACATATAATTCAGGAAATATTAATAATGATATTTTATGAGATTCAAAATAATGGTAAAATTTTATGAAGTTAAATGAGATTTTACACAAGTATTTTATGAGAGGAACAGGCAAAAGAATAACCAATTTTCATCTATTGTTGATTTCCATCTACTGGTGATACACTGCAGTTTTTTTTTCTTCCAATTTCACTTTTGTGAATGGAAACATATATTTCCCAAGTACATGTTCTCATTTGTTCTTATGCTGTTTGCAATCATCTGTATTTTGTTTTTCAAATTGATACTGATACTCATTTAAATGACTGGTCAGGGTATTACATCAACTGGCATGAACAAAGGAGGGCTTTTCTGCGGTGACATCGCTACACTCTACAAGTATCAGAAGTCAACCATCGACGTTAAAGTGGACACAAATTCCAATGTAAGTAGTGTGAACTGATTGAATAGAACTGAAACCGCTTGATGTTCTCTCTTATCTTTCTCTGCTTCTGAAAACAGTCTTCCTTGGCATTCTAAATGAGTTCCAAACTTTGCACATGGAATTCAGTTTTGCTTGCTCACTTATTCTTGTGACTTAGAATATCTGGGCTGTTTCTTTTAAATAACAGATTTCAACTACAATCACCATTGATGAAGTCATACCAGGTGCCAAGACTGTTTTTAGCTTCAAATTGCCAGACGATAAATCTGGCAAGGTAAGTGGTTCAGCTGTTTTTACACCAGAAGTGTTCGTTCTATTTCTTTAGTGATTATCATGTTCCCTTTTAACTTGTCAGGAAATATGAGAAAATGTTTATGTGGATAGTTTTACTTATAGTTGAAGTTCTACAACCTCTAAATGCATCTGGTGCCATTTTTTCCTCATCATATATTAGTGAATGAATGAATGAATGATATTTTAACGTTCACGAGACTAAAAATAGTATATGGGACTAACAGCCTCCCTGTTTTCTGCCTTTTGTAATTCAATCATTTTCTTACTCAAATTGATGATGAGCTGACCCAACCTTCTAACAGTGCCCTCACTGAAAAGACAATGCCAAGTAATTGGTGCTAACATACTGCCAGAACTGTTCCTGATGTCTCTGAAAGCATCATATGCCAAAATGAAATGCTTTTCCGATAACACTGCCCCAGAAGTGCAAAAAGTACACACCAATTCTTCCCAAGCTTCTTTAGGTCTCTTCCACCGTCCCGTTTCACACTGAAGTTGATGTGAGTTAGTTTTTAATTGAGCAATAAGAATCTTTGCTCTCCACGGAATGCTAGCTCCAATGTATTCTTTTGTTGGAGATCACAAGTGGGGTTAAATTCCTGAACAGATTACTTCTTTTTACCCAACTCTTTTCCCCATATACGCTTACGGAACTTCTCCATAACAAAATTCTTTAACTCCTTGCTATTTGTGGGACATGCATTGAGGTAAATATTCCATTTTTGCATCCATTTGTTGTTTTGTTTCATCCATTTCTTTCTTTCACTCATGCCTTCATACATAATTTATAGTAGTGGCATCATTTTTACGAAGTTTTCCAAAAATCTCAAAAGTGCACTTTTCTATAATTTTATTTATTGTGCTGTTTATTTTTGTTTTTTTTGTTTGGTTTAGTTGGAGGTTCAATACTTGCCTGAACACGTGGGCTTGAGCTCAAGCATTGGTTTGACTCCCAAGCCTGTAGTTGACTTTTCTACGGCAATAGGAAGCGACGTATTTACTGTTGGTGGTGAAGTAGGCTTTGACACTTCATCAGGATTGTTCACGAAGTACAATGCAGGCATTGGCATTACAAAGCCTGAATTCAGTGCCGCTGTTATATTGTATGCATCTCAATTAACCTAATCCAGCTTCTCTTATAATCTTGTGTGTTTGTTTATAAATATGAATATATGATGTTAATAACCTTTAACTTTGTATGACTGTTTTTGTTCATTAGCGCTGACAAGGGAGACACTTTGAAAGCTTCATATCTCCATGAACTGAGTCCCATTACAAAAACTTGTTTTGCTGCTGAGATTTCACGCAAGTTTTCAGCAAATCAAAACACTTTCACAGTGGGAAGTTCTTATGCCCTTGACCCCCTCACCACCATGAAAACACGGCTCAACAACCACGGGAAGCTTGGCACAGTTCTCCAGCACGAATGGAAGCCTAAATCCTTGATAACTCTTTCTTCAGAGTTTGACACAAAGGCACTTGATAAGTCCCCCAAGATTGGTTTGGCTTTAGCATATAAGCCGTGAGATTGTAACCATTCCAAAAGTTTAGTCTGTTATGGTTCTTGGCAGGAAGCACCTAATACCTATTTTTTTTCCTGTTTTTTCAAAATACTGTTCGACGGCAATATGTTTACGGCCTCTAAAGAATTTTGAACACCTTTGTTACTGTGCAAGTGCACAGGAATAATAAACATCGAGAATTCGCTCATTCGGGATATTCATTTCATAATAATACAAGAATCGTGGTTTGAATATAGCTATACAATTTGTTGGCCTCCAATGGAAGCAGTAGTGTTTCTTGTATCATAGTATTGAATGCGTCGTGATATTATTCCATTATACTGATTCGGCTATCCTGGAAATGGTTCTATTTGATCCATTCAGTGTGTTCTAACTGTGGCTGCGCACATGCTCTTCTTTTGCATATAATAATCTCCGTGTGCATAGTTTTGATTTCCAAGTAGATTGGTGAATGTATTCAAAATGTAATAGGTCCTGTGCAAGTTTATTATATAAAAGGATTGCGTTGTAAGGATTAATACCTGTTCTGTTTAAAGACCCCCATCTGTTTTATATTATTAACGGAAGTTAAATCTGTTCATTGGGTGTATTACCTAAGGGCTTCCGCAGTTTGGCTTGTACTGGCTACGTTTAGTGGCATTAAGTGGTGTATCGACTTTATTTGTGTACATGTTCACGTGGATATGAGTGTTATTTCCATGTGTGCTTGTTACGTCACGACCACTTGACCCAGTGAAATATAATTAAAGATTAAAAAATGGTTATATTTTTATTGCTAATGTCGAGCCTATTTGGGCATAATGTATAAATTGGAAAATGGTTATATTGTTATAGCAATGTCGAGCCTGTTTGGGCATAATATATTAATTGCAATATTATTTTCTATTTCTATATTATATATAGAGCGACAAGTATCCAATTTTTTTCCATAATTTTTAAGTGGTTAATAATAATATTATTATTATCATTATTATTATCAAATTTTAAGTCTACAGTTAAGTTAGACACTAAATTGGTATATGAGATTTTTTTTGTTTGTGGGATAAGGGACTGTCATTTGTATAGTGATTTGATTGCTAAAGTCTATGGAGGTTGGCTACTATGTCCTTAACTATTTTGTGATCTCCTGTTTGCATGTAATGTAATCATGTGATTTTTTTTGAATAAAACATGAATAATAATAATATCATCATTATCAGCATCAAATTTTAAGGTCACAGTTAAGTTAGACACTAAATTGGTATATGGGATCTTTTATGTTTGTGGGACAAGGGACTCTCATTTGCATAGTGATTTGATTGCTAAAGTCTATGGAGGTTTGCTACTATGTGTTTAACTATTTTGTGATCTCCTGTTTGCATGTAATGTAATCATGTGATTTTTTTTGAATAAAACATGAACGAGCTTCTAAATGGTTGCAAAAAAAAGTTCTAGGTCACTCAATGCATGATGAGATTTGTAAAATAGTTGATTGGATATGGTGGCTGAACATTGGTGCAATTAGTGGTAGAGTTATTCCAGTATCCAATAGAGGGTACTAGGTTGCAAATGACTTCAATCTGTATGTATATAAAAACTTTTATCCAAAAGATGTCAAATACATTTTGCACTTTTAATATTTTAATGATTTAGACTCATTGGACCAAGAGAATTATCTACAAAATGTAGGATCAATATTAAAAAAAGCAACACGCCACACTTATTTCATCTGACATATTAAACAAGATGTTTTATTGATGGTGGAAGCTTTATTGATAAATAGTGGAGTATGATAGGTTGATGTATTGCGTCAACCATCATTATTTGTGGGTTTGAGGTATTAGCTAGTTATTTATAAATGTAAGAGATGTAAAAGTCTAGGTAATTTTATATGTCCACTCTTTAGATATACTATATTGAAAATTTAGAAAATCTGTACTTTAAAATACTTCCAAATATAACTTTATTTATTTGAGGTTTCATGGATATATTTTATAGAACTTTTAGTGTTTTTATTCAATCTGAAATATTTATTATCACAACAATTACTTCAATTATGTTCAACCATTTACTAGGCAAGTTCAAGGGGATGGACACCAAAAATTTGTTTGAAGGAGAGATGAATATCACAACTCTTGGGGTACAATTTCCACTCACATCTAGTTTTTTTTTTCCGAAGAAAGAGAGCGCTTAATTTTCATTAATTCAGAATTGCAGAAAATTACATGTTGTAGATGCTGTACGCATATGCTGTAGTGTGGGTATACCACTTACAAAACCAATACTTCAGGGAAGTATGCAGATAAGGCCCTCAAACAGGGCATCCAGAAAGAGGGTATGTAAACCCCAACAGGGGAGAAACCCAACCCTTACAAGCTAATAAAAAACAGAAAATTAAAACAGTACAGGAGTAAACCTCCATCCGACCCAAGCTAAAAAACAGAAAAAAACAAAGGCTCCTGGGGAAAGCGCAGTAGATCGAAAAGCCGCCAAGACAGGGAGGAGAGGCACGAAATGGAAAGGAGCAACCCAGGTAGCCACCCCCCCACCCCCTCAACTCTCCAGCTGTGTACAAAGAAGCCTGAGGAAGGTACCGCCCAGATCCAAAGAAACCGAAGAAAACCCACCAGAAACAGCCATTGTAGAGGCGGCACGAATTGGTGCAGAGATAGACTCCACACCACAGATCCCTCAACGCAACCAATGACTGCCGAGGTAAGCCAGCAAAAAACCAAAAAAAGATAACCACAACTCAGCAAGGGAACCCATCCGGGCTCAACCAGAGCAGAGGCGATACGGGTCTGGGGGCAGAGGCGGCTAGGGTAGCCACCTCGCCCCCACGAGGCCTAACGAAGCCCCTGCCTCCTCACCACGGCTCAGCACAACCAGGAACGGACCACCAAAACAGAGAACCGGAGTTGTTGAAATCCGCCGGAAACCGGAAGATATTGTTCTCACTCCGCCGCCTCTCAAAACAGAGCACAAGCGGCGGAAACTATGTCTATGAACAAAGCAGGGCGGGCACACCGTAAGCTGGAACGGCAGACGAAGTTAATAAATCAGAGCCGCGCAGATGAAGGCACCACGCAAGTGAAGATGGCCGCCGGAAAGAAAGGAACCAGATGCCAAGGTCGTAACCGCACCACCGGCTACCGGATTCGATGAACTGCAGACCCCACTCAATGAAACAAACCCCGGCTCAGAACGCCGCACGACGGGAAGGAGCACCAAGCGAAGGTGGGAGGGCGGACCGAAAGCCTCACCAGAGGCAGGCCCTGCCGCCGGAGGCGCGAAAGCAGCAGACCAGGCCGAGAAAAACCCTAGCAGCCGCAGAGCGTTTTTCCCTTCGCTCCCATCATCTTTTCCCACTCACATCTAGTTGTTCCATCAAGTCCACTCAATTAAAATAACCATGAAGCTACTCGTAACAACGAGAAATCAAAGTCAAATTTTCTAGATTTGCAATTAGAACAACAATGGCACACTTCATATGTTACACAAATTAAGATAAAATACAATACCTCAACTCATCCCAAGTTGGTAAAACAAGTGCTTTTAACACATCCAAGCAAGGACTCTCCAGTTGCACCACAATGCCTAGCTATCACATCCATAATCAAAAACAAATCCAAACCAACAATATAAAGGCCTAGTAAGGCATCCCACCAAGCCATCTAGTTGCATTGAAGGCTCTACAACATGCTAGTATCAATACTAATAAGTCCACCTTGAATGTCGCACTTGTATCCCATAAGCTAGCAAGGGGATTAACCAATTATGCATCACACAAGCTCCACTTGCATGCAAGCAGTACAAATCTTTCTCTAGGGTTTCATCCCACAAACCTTGGGTCTAGTTCACACCGAGACTTCAAGACAAATTGTGGTAAGCTTTACTTCAGATAAACTCCAAGTCTTCCAGCTCTTTCATCGACTCCAAGACAAGTGCATCAAAGATTACGAGTACATAATTGAATACTTCGTTATACTAAAGGTTCCATCTTAGAGAGGTGGATGCTAATAATAGAGAAGTGGATTAGGTTCACAACTCAATTTAAGTCATTGTACTAGGTCCTCAAGTAGAGTGCTCTTTTGCCAAATAGAGTAAATGTCACTAGGTTGTTTGGCACCACCCTCAAGTAAGGCTCTCTCCAAGCTAAGCCTCCACATGTTAAGCATTCCCTATCAAAAGGTTGCATGCTTTCTAAGATAGTTTTCCAAGCTCAATGTTCCTCCTCCATGTGTAAATAAGTTCATAAGCAACCTCAAGTAGAGTGCCCTCCAAGTGAGAGTCCTTCAAGCCAAGTTCCCTACCACATGTGCCATGTTGCCCTAATGCTTCTAGGGCCAAGCGCCCTTTCTCCTTATTCTTAGCACTTCTCATAAGAGAGTTGAACCTCCTATGCCAAGCGTACATTCTTCTTAATATCTATCCATGTAGATGTCAACTGCCACATAAGATAATTACTTCCACAATAAGTGCACCTCCTTTAGTACATATCTCAAGGACAAGTATTCACTTACGATGAGCCCTCCAAGTGTTGATGTACCAATGCTATGCAAGATACAGTGAGGGGCTAGGGTTTAACCATTCACCCCACATTACATAAAGTAAACCCTTAGCATGGTGTAAACACTTTAGGAACAACCTAAGAGCTACCACACACAATATTGATAACCCTTCTTACATCTCCCCACTTGTAAGTTAGTTTGTATTATAGGATCCAATAAAATCCAAACAATGTTAAAACTACCTTGGTTGGTAAGTTTATCTAGTACATTCCACAATTTGGGCTTATTACTCTTTGTATATACTTGTCATTAACAATTTTGATTATATGTAGGATCAAATGGCTCATTAGTTGAAGCTTACAATCTACCACTACTTTCGATGATAGGAATTATGATGCATTATGGTTTGAAATTAAACTTTGTACCTCCATTGTAATAAGTTTTGATAGTGTATTAGTCAACTCTTCATTATTGTGTAAATTAGCATGTACTCATAATTTATTTGTAAAACTTGGTATGCTTTGCATAATCTTGCAAATATTGTAATTGCCTTAATACGATCTTGAGCACAATGTGCATTGTCACCACATTCACAACAATAATTGTAATCACCTTATCTTTGTTGGAAGAATTCTTGTTATTAATGTTAAAGGGACACTTACTCAAGAATTCAATCACATAAGAATATAGAGGACTCCAAGCCCTTTCCAACAAGTATTTACTTGCCTTCTAACTCCTACTTGTTAATGAGATATTGAATTTACAATTTGGAAACCAATATATTGTCAAGCTTACATGAGTCGGCCTACATGAGTACAAGTCAACCTTCCCAAGAGACATGTCTATTCAAAACATGGTCGAACAAGTATAAATAAGAAGCTAGATTCCTCCATTCATCCATCTAACTCGCCCAAGGCAAGGAAGACAAGAATAAGTTCGATATGAGGTGAAGAAAACAAGTTCATAGCTCATGAACTTGGTGTCTAGCAAAAGAAAAATTTGTTTTTAGATCTAGTTTTTTGAACTATTTTTGGTGAATCTCTATTTGGTTTTTGGAAACTTTTGTGCTAGATTCATTGCATCTTTTTGAACAAGGTTCAACTTTTTTGTGCAAACATTTAGGAGTAGACAATTCGACCTTCCTTGAATGCAAACCTTGACCCTTCTTGGAAGTAGAACTCAACCCTTTTTGGATTAGATTTTTGACCCTCATGGCTAGGAGCAGACCTCTTTGATTTCAACCTTGAGATAGTGAGTTCGAACCCGTGGAATTTTTGTAGTAGACCTCTATAATTCCGGCCCTGAGATAGTAAGTTCAGACCTGCGGAAAGTCTGTAGCAAACCTTTGTAGTTTCGAACATGTGGAGACCCGTGACAAGGAAATTTCGAGTTTGTGATAGGGCATAGACCTCAACCCCTTTATGGAATGCCTTAGTTTTATCTAGATCAATATTCAACCCTACCTTGAGAGTTGACCTTGACACTTCTTGGAGCAAATTTGGAATTGTTTGGAGCCTCTCTCTTGTGGACTTTTGAGCAACTTTTGAAGAATCTTGTAGCAGTGCTTAGGGAGGTTTCTTAGAAGATATTCTCACCCTTGCTAGAGCCTTGATTGGAGCAACATACTTGAAATCTTTGAAAACATTATTGGAGCATCTTGAAGCATTGTCGGATCCTTACAAAAGACATCCTTGAAGCCTCTTTGGAGTAGTATTGAAGCTATATGTTGTAGCGGCTATGAGCACCCTCCAAAATTTTTACTTAGCTTTGTTTTGGAGCATCCCTGCCAACCATCCTTAGCAACATGTCTTGCATCGTCAAGCACATAGGTTTCATCTCTTTCATAGAGTCTTGTCAGTCTATGCATGCACGTTTGTTCCACCTCCTTCACAGGCTTCTTTCTAGACTTAGTGTCAGTTGCTGGTTGAGCAGCTCCCTCTGGGAATTGCACAATTATGGAGGGGAACCAACCTTCCCTCCAGAAATTGTGCAATTATGGAGGAGAACCAGCATTCCCTTCAGAAATTGCGCAAACCCAGCTGGGCTCTAGAATTGCGCAATTCTACCTGACAGTCTTCCTCTAAAAAATTGTGCAATTCATCCTAGGACAGCTGCTCAGCCCTAAAATTGCGCAATTCTGGGCAGCAGTCACCTACTGCTCCCAGAAATTATGCAATCCCTTTGGGACAACCAGTCCAACAACTAGCAAAAATTGCGCAAATCAGTGAGGCAACTTGCTGGGCTCAAAAATTACGCAATGCAGTCAGAGAAGCTTCCTTGAGAAAATTGCGCAATCAAACCTAGGACAATTGCTCAGTGCAGAAATTGCACAATCCTGGGAGACAATCACTTGTTCCTCCTAGAAATTGTGCAATACCTCTGGGATAGCTAGCTCTACTCAGCCCATGAACAACGCAGATTTCCATCCCAGGCTCATAGACTAATGCATGTGCCTTTAGGTTGACCGGTTCCCTCCAGCACTGAGCAAAACTGTTTTGCATGCATGGACTGCTTTTCCCAAGGCAACATGCAAAGGCATCCCTAGATTTAGGGATCTATTTTTAGCAGCTAGAGGTTACATGCAAGGATCATTTCAGAAACCTCCCGCTAAGTGTCACTTTTCCTAGATTTGTGGCATGCACATCATAATCTCGATTTTATAAAAAATTATGAACCGAACGCTGCAGAGCTCATTCCTTGCATCGATCTTGGAGCTCTGACATCCCACATAGCATCTAGGAGTCGTCGGCACATTCGACTCAACTGTTTCGGGGTGAGCTTGCTTCACATGTCTTGAGCTGCGTTTCTGTCGCTTTTTGTGTTTCGGTTTGTGTGAATGCTGTCTGCTTGATTTCTGTGAACGTTTGCTATCGTTTGCATGCATGTTATCTTGTACAAGCACCATTTTAGTTTTTGTTTGCATCTCACTACTGTCGCATGCATGACACTGTTTTTGCACTGAAGGTCGCTGTCACAGCGACCCGCTTCACACATGCATGTGTCTCATTTTCTGAATCCTGCACTTACTGTTTGCATGCATAATCATTCACTCTTGTTTGCACTCATCTCATCATGCATTCAGACTTCTCATGTTTTCAGTCACCCGTTGGCTGGTCTGGGCTGCCTTGGCCCGGACTATGCCTTGCCTGGCTAGCATTGCACATTTCTGGAAGCGAAGGCTCTGTCTTCCTTGCAGAAATTGCGCAAGTCTGGCCCAACATTGACCTCCAGGCTTGCATTGCGCAATTATTGGAGGTAGTGTCCTGCTGGCCCCAGAAACTGCATAATGCAGTTTGCAGGTTGCATGTCACTGCTGACTAAAATTGCGCATTGCACAGTTTCAGTCCTCAGCAGGCCAGGATGGACTGTCCATTGCGCAGTTCTAGCAATCATTCAACCTCCTGGCAGCTCGAATTGTGTCCTCTGTAGTCTTGGCAGTGAGTCTCCCAGCCTCTCGGTGAAAATTGCACAATCTTCATGGACCGTCACACAGGTATTATGCATGTGAATCCTCTAGCGTGTTTTGGTTTTAAACTGACAAATTGCTTTCCATGAGTGTTGCTATGTCTCTAGGTATCACATGTGTCATCGTCCTCCCAACAACACAGGTACAATGGCTTCCAAGAGAGCAGAGTCAAAGACACTGTTAAGAGCACAACTGGGGATGCAGTTGATTAAGTGTCTATGAACTTCCCTGTCCACAAAGACATCAAGTTGTTCATGGACAAGGATATCAAGATGAATGGCAACAGAATCACGACGAGAAACACCATCAGTAGTAGCAGAAGGCAGCACACTTGCACGCGACAAATGAAAGAGGAAGGTTGTTGACAACATAGAGGCGAAGCAACACTGCAAGTTCAAAGTAAATCCACTCATGACGAAAGAAGCTTTGGAGATTGAGGCTATGAGGTGACAACACGACACGAAGATCACGCGAAGGCAGAGAGAGAAATAGAGAAGGAGTTGCATGTGTTGAAGTAGAAACTCAAGGAAGAACATGAGCTGCACATATGAGAGAATGAATCACAACAAGAAGAGGTACAACAGGGGGCACAACATGCACAGACGAACGAAATTGCGCCCATACAAGTTATAGATCCATCCTCGCAGCTGGCACGAAGCAGACAAGTTGAACAATGTTGTTGAGCGCATGCAAGGGAATTCAGCAACATGCATGTCATTGTGTGCATGCATGCGATCCCACCCTTTTGGCACACTCACTGAGGTGAAA
The DNA here is from genome assembly GCA_031772625.1 of Pinus tabuliformis. Lineage (NCBI taxonomy): Eukaryota > Viridiplantae > Streptophyta > Pinopsida > Pinales > Pinaceae > Pinus > Pinus tabuliformis. Next base: position 1,011,941,134 of record CM062816.1, on the reverse strand, counting down.
ACAAGAAGCAAGTCCGACTGGAGCTGAACATTTATTCCGACAAGTTGATGCACACGACCACCAGCGCATGCTTGGAGATCAGCACAAACACTATGCATCAGTATGTTGCTAGTCCGGCCGCACCCAGGACAACCATGCACATGCTACCAGACGAGTTGGACAAAGGAGCCATATCAGTATACCTAGATGCAATAGAGGTAAGAGTTCGCTTTCAACAAGATGTCACCATTGAGCGCTCAGACACCACCACGGACCACCAAGCTTGGCATTAGTCCGCCACGGTCGACCACTATGGACCACCAAGCTTGGCATCAGATCGCCATGGTCGACCACCATGAGGATGTCGAAGAGTTGGTCTTCCCAAACTGTCCGAGTCTTAGTGATGTCTTGCATGGCTTGCTCAAGCCTATTTTGTCTCACATGGGTACATGTGTAGATTGGATGTAACATCTTGTAAAGTGGAAGTCCAAGTGTCGATAGTTGGATGTAACAGTCATAGAGTAATTGAAGAGTCATGAGGGTAGATGAGAAGTCACAAAGGGGAATGTCAAGGTCACCCCACCCTTTGCTATTTATAGTACCTCATAATTGTGGTGCAGGTAAAATTCTACATGTGGACACAAAAAATTCCTCTAGCGTGACAGCGGGTCTAGCCACAGACAAGACATTCTATGGAAGATTTTCTTAGGTTAGAACCAATTAAGAGGGACTACCTCTTAGTACGCTATTAGTTTGATGACGATCTTGCTTCCTTGCTCCAGCTATCTTCTGTTCCTTCTTGCGAACACCTAAAACAAGTAGACAACAACAGACAACCACTGTGATAATATACAAATTGTATTCAACCTACTTAACAAGTCAAGAAACGTTAAGCCATAAACATGTGAAATGACATCTTATGTAGGAAATCAATCGATAGTTTCATCTTTATTAAATCAAGAAGAGGTTACAACTGGTGTCTTGACGTTGTTGTTCTCCTTTGACAAATCCGGGTTCCCACACATTTCTGCTAGCATTCCATGGATGGCCCAAACAATGATAGTCTCAAGGATCTTCCCTTTAGGCTTCACACCAAACCAACTCACAATTCTCCCTTAAACACAAACTAGAGAGCTACAAAGTATGGATAACTTACTGATTACTCCAAACAAAACTTAATTAGCACTAGCACACACACCCTAGTTTGTGCTTGGGAAAAGTGGAGGTTTATATAGCTTGAATGGATGGGAGATGGTTCCTATTCTCATGGGAGAAGGTCTTATCTCTTGAGGTAGTTCCATTCTAATAGGAGAAAGGAGCCCAATCTGACCTCCTTGGCTCTATCGGGCCTAACCATTTACCAGACTTCGTTATGAAGCTTCTAGAGTTGGAAGCTTTGGCTCCAAATTTAAAAAACTTTCCAAAAGAGGATCAATGCGACTAGGAAAAGGCTTAGTCGCTCCGGTCGGCGTGAGGGGCAGTTGTAATCCTTGTATATCGGGGCGGGGAGGACACGGGTCATTAGCGCTGGTCTTGTAAACTGGGAAAAATAGAAGATTTTGGGAAAATGATGCAAAAGGGAATTGTTATGCTCATGAAGAGGGACACAATGGGAGTTTCTTCATGATGGAAAAACATGAAGGGTTCACTGTAGAGGTCCTCTAGGATCAAGGAACGGGGAGTACAGGGACAGTGACAAAATGCTGTGTAACAGATGCCCCCTAAAGCGTGAAGGCCGAACTAGAGTGGGGTGAAATGCTTTATAACTCAGTGCGGGGAACCAGAGTCTGTCATCGGAAAACCTGCAAGCAAGTACATATACATATACATTACTGAAAACTCTATCAAATGATACATGAATCGTGGTATGGATGGTATGGATGCAGTCATCCAGAGAATGATCATGTAAATGGATCCGGGCATGGGTGCAAGCATCCGATAAAGAGGATCATATTGAAACCAAGGTATGGTTGCAGCCATCCAATAATGAGAAGGATCACATATGACAACTCATGGTATGGTTGCAGTCATCCATCTAAAAAATACATGTATATTAGCACAACCATGTCACATCGCCTTACAACCTAGACTTTTGTAATATGAACCTAGGGCCTTGCGTTCCAACACGACTCGATCAAAGTACAAATTCTAACATGTGAATAGATGTGTTGACGTCGAACATCCTAGAAAATCGCTTGATTCCTAGTCAATGATGTAAACTGTTAACAAGTGCGAGAGAAACCACCAATAATGACAATGGTTCTCAAGGTACTAGCAGCACAATTCACGGAATGTGAATGAAGAAATTGAAGTCGAACACCCATGAAATCACACGATCGAAAGCCAATGATGTGAACTTATCGTCGAGTGTGAAGAACTTGCCGTTTAAAGGGCATGCAAGCTCCAAGGTACCGAAGAGGAGTCTCTCGATCAACTTCTTGGATAATGAGTTAAAGTCGGTAGGAAGTGACTATGTCGAAGGAGGGCCATGATGTATCCCACATCATTGACATGAGACTAAGGGATGCAAATGATTTTGGATGATACAAAGAATTAGAGTTAAGGGTAACTGCAGAAGGACAAATCTTGAACATATTGGTGACACGACGCGAAGTTTGGGAGCCTTTGGATCCATAGGATCAATGGTCATGATGATGTGGCAGAGATCAAATGGATGGAAAAAATGAATGGCCCAACCCAGGAAGGTCAATGATGAAGTGAGGATATCCCAACCCGACACGAAGCAAAAGGTGTCATGTTCAAAAGTGAGCTGCCGACACGACTGATAAAATTTCCCATTTTCCCCCACCATTTATGGCAGGTACCCCAATTATTTTTTAATCGCAAGCTTGAAGGGGATAGCATATGCTTGCACTGTAAGTTCATCCTTCGGATGAATCTGACTTAGTAAGTTTAATGAGCTCTAGGAAGGAGAAACTCATGTTCGTCATGGTGAAAAATCTGATGTCGTTTAATATTTTAACGAGTCCGACAAGGTGTAACTTGGTATCTTTTTCATGTTTAGAGAGTTTGAAAAAGACACGGAAAAGAAAACTCCACATGGTGCCTTTTTGTACATTTGTGTCTCTTGAGCCCGAAAAGGCAAAAAACAATACTCGAGAGAACCGCTTGACCATTTCAGTCAAGGAGTACCTTTTTCGTAAGTAGTTCATCCCATCCCAAAAAAGGGGTAAACGTATACTGGGTAAATGAAGTTTCGCAGCCTTTAACGAGTTCAAAACGACAAGAGCTCGACAATCTTTTCGTGTTTAAAGGGTTGGAAAAGAGCTTGAAAGCGGACCCCCCATTTATTCTCTTTTACGAGTCAAAAGGGAAAAATACTCGGCAATATTTTCATTTGAGTTTTACGAGTCGAGAAAAGAGTTGAAACATGACTCAGTGCCATCATCGAAAATCCATGACCTGTCGCTGCACAAAAAGGTAAATGTATTATCCAATTCCTGAGGCAAAATAGGTCAAAAATACTTAAAAACCCTAATATTTGATGAAAAATGAATAAAAGGAGGGAAAAATAATTATTTTTTACCATTTACCATTTTACCTTTGTGTGAAGAGCTTTTAACCCACTTTTTCCCTAATTTATCTGGAGCAAATTGCGGGAGATCTGGGAGGTCATGCGCCGAGCCGTTAGTTGCAGGTAAGAGCCAAGACCTTAAGCTCCATTTTCATACTGTTCTTTCCTGTTTTTATCCATTTTTTGGATTTTTGAGGGAGGTTTTGGCAGAAATTGTTCACCCTCGGTCGGTGTGATTTCCGGGCACTAAATCATGCCGGCCAGGGGTTGCTAAAACTACCAAGCACGCCGTCGACGCAACTATTTCTAAAACAAGCGCGCCGACGTTGTGAACAAACAAAAATTGATGTTTTCTCTTTAATTCACCGTTTAAATCCAAATTTTAGTGGCGAAAGATGATTATTGACTTGATTACATGGTTTTTGTAGGAAATAATCGTCGAAAATGGTAGATTAGAAGGAACGTGAACATGAGAACATTGACACACAAGCAATGGCTGATCCAAATTGCTTGGATGCTTTGAGGAACTATGGGCTCCTCAAGTTCTTCCTTTCTCTAGGGATGCGGGCTCAACCTGAGCTGTTACAATATTTGATTAGTCTTTGGGATGTGAATCGAGAGATTTTCGTCATTGGTGACCAAGAGCTGGAGTTAGAAACTTCAGACATTTATTTCATCACAGGATTGTCCCGGAGGGGGGAACCAGTCAACCTATATGGGTCGAGGCCGATCGGGGCAAGTATATCCATGCTACTTGTCGAACATTGCCTAGAATCCCTCAAATCCAAAAGCGGCAAGATCGAGATTATGACTGTTCGAGATCTTACGCTGAGAGTGCTACTGTTGACCATCAACAGAGTGGCTGGGTCCCAAGCAGAGCATAAAACCAATAAGTCGAAGTTCATTTATGCTATCGACTGTACATCACCGACAATATTCAACTGGGTGGAAGACATGAAGATCAACATGAAACGCTAGCTGTCAAAAGCTAAGGCGGGGAACCTAAAGCAATTTTGCTTCGAATTTGTGCTAGTGACCTTCTTCTTGGAGCGGGTTCTATTGTTCCAATACTAGCTGGCTGAGGTGGATTCGCCAATTCCAGGTGACCCGCGGATGGTTCAGTGGAGCCAGTTGATGCCTAGGATCACTGGGGGCGAACAAATGTCCTATAAGCCCACCTTTTTCTCATGGCTACAACGACAACTGATCGTAGTGGAGGATTGGCCTTATAGCAGTACCGACTTCCGAGGAGATCGGATATGCCGCTCCTAGAGGGGGGGTATTTTGATGATGAAGGTAAAAACCCAACAATTTTTAATTTTTTAATTTTTAATTGTTTTTGAGATATATATGCTCATAACATTTCGTTTTATCAATGCAGATGTTGGACCAGAGCATCCTGCCGGGATGTCCCTGATTGCCAGGTGTGTGTGTTGTCAATTCGATGTCGCTCCTTATCAGGAGGGAGGCGACAACGAGGAGGATATCGCGAGGAACCTCGAGGGGTTGACTCATGGGATCCCAAAGTATGCCCGAGTGGGAGATATCCCATGCCAGTATCAGAGGCATAGGGTGGGGGTATCTGATTGGATATGCTGATCGCTGACTCGTGTGACACGAGAAGTTACATGCTACCATGATCACCATGCTGATTAGTTCCTAGGTCCAACATTTCACATTTTGAGGGCTGCGAGCCACGAATATATGAGGCCTGCGAGCTATGGATGTTATTTGAGCACACATTATTTTTGGGGTTTTGGATGTATCAAAAACTATGGACATATATATATATATATATATATATATGCTGTATTTTATTGCTTACTATGTTACAAATGATTTGTTCTTGCTTTTCACATGTTTCATAAATGTCTATCTAACACATACTTATCTAATGCATCTCTCAATGTATTCATATGTCTAGGAATATGATGATATGTAATATAATCAAAATTTCTCTCTAGTAGACGAATACGTAGATACATTCTCAATATCTAAGGATTTCTGACGAAATATTTCCTGTTGAGTTGAAGGACGACAAGCTGTGAATCTAGGTTGACAACCAATTCCCGAATGTCAAGAGCGATGGCTTTCGACAACAATTCGATAACTGCGCTGTACTCAACAATGTTATTGGTTGTTCGACCTAAACAAATACCTTGAAGATCAATCAACTCACCATGGGGGTCATAAATGGTCCATGCTGCAGAGGATAGATTCCGGGTACTATGGCAAGCACCATCAGCGAAACCAATGTGAGGAGTCACAGACATCTGCAAAGCAGGTAAAAACATAGTGAGCATGAAAACTGCTTGAAAACCAACACACCAAACCACACTGCGCAAAAATGAATGACACACTAATGTACATAAGTGACCATGCAAGATAGCCTAAGCATAGTACTTTTTAATATAGAGCCCATTTCGCGACTTATTTAAAGGATTGCCTTCATAATCAATTAGCTCATAGGCCCCTTTTTGTAACACATGTTTAACAATATAAGGCCCGTGCCACATAGGTTTGAACTTGCCTTCCCCCAGTTTATCATTAGCCTAATCGTATAGTAAAACCGAATTTCCTTCAGAAAACACGCGAGGGAGATCAACTGATCGAAATGGGACTTGACTCACTTCTTTTGTACTTCTATGACCAAAGCAACAAGACAACGAGTCTCATCCATCCGTTCTAAATACAAGAGGCGTTCTTCTTGAAGTGAGGTTTAAGGGAGAAGTTCAACAACTAGCTTGAGTGAAGGGATTTCACACTCAATCAATAACGTTGCTTCCAGACCGTAGACTAGCTGGAATGGTGTGAAACTAGTTACGTCTTTTGTCGAGGTTCAATAAGACCACAAAGCTGAAAAGAGAATGAGATGCCAATTTGACTTATGCATCTCAATAGTATGCTGAGCATTGTAACCAAAACCTTGTTCACAACTTCAAATTGGCCATTGACCTGAGGATAGTATGGGGTTGAGCCATCATGGCGCAAACCCAACGTAGAGTTCAGTTCAACCATCATGTAATCTCGGAAATGGGTGCTATGGTCGGTGACAATGGCTTGAGGGACGCCGAACCTGGAAATAACATGATTGAATAGAAATTGAGCCGTTGTTTTACCATCTGCAAAGTATGTATGTAAAAATTTCTACAAATCAAGCTCTGATACCATGTAGAAAATTTGATGGTAGGTTAACCTGATAATGCAATATAAATCAAAGCATAACACTATAACCTACTTCTACTATCAATTTGTGGAAGCTTAAAGATCGAGCTGAATAATATAACTAGAAGAGGAAGAATCAATGGCACAATACACATGAAAATACTTTGGGAAAAGCCCCAGTTAAAAACCCCACTATCTGTATTATCATACAAGGTGGAAATACATAGGAATTATACAAAGCCTTATCTCTCACAGCTAGCCAGCTCTCAGTACAATCCTCACAGATGCTCACAGGAAATCTTGGCTTCTCTCCAGCCTTCCTCTCTGCCCTCCAAGGTCCTATTTCCTTGTGGATGATTTGCCTTCTACCAAGTGGAAAGCCTCATTCAAAACTACACAATCCTCAAGGATTAAATCCTTGATTGCATGCATGAGTTTTCTCCATGAGAAAACACATGCAACTGATAGTACACTGTCCTTGACTTTAATCTCAACTAGGTCTTTCTATGAATATACATGCATGAGTTTCTGATGATGGAATCTTCAGTTAATTGGAGTAACATTAGTTGAGTGCATGCATGCATCAACTAATCGTTAACTCTCTATTAGTTCCTCAAACAGTTTGGAACTAATTTAATTGGACTTAACTCAGTAAACTAAGTTAACTAATTACAACTCAAATATAAAGTTTACAAAAATTTTTCGGCGAAGATCACATGAGACATCATTTGTCGACGCGTTTCAAACCAACCAGTGTGGATGATATTATTTGTGACATCGAGTTTGGGATCAGTAATTTACCTGATAGGGTCAAGGACACCATTAGGCAAGATTGTGCGGTTGTCTTGAGAAAGGCTAAGCCCCCTAAGAGAAACCTTAGCAAGGAAGAATCTTTCGCTCTCAGATCCTTAAACCAGAACAAGGATATCATTGTTTTAAAGGCAGACAAGGGTGGTGCTGCCGTTATTCTTAACAAGGCTGATTACCGTAGCAAGATGTTGGATCATCTTCATAATAGTGGTAGCTACAAAAAGCTTCCTAAGAATCCGTTAAAGAAGGTTGCTAAGAACGTGGCGGTTGCCATTAAATCCATTAGCTCATTGAGTTCCCTGCACCATAAACTCATTGAAAGCAACCCTATCGCGCCTAGAATATATGGTCTCCCCAAGATTCACAAGGATGGGGCTCCCTTGAGGCCCATTGTCAACACCATTGGTGGTCCTACCTACCTTCTTGCTAAGTTCCTTGCGTTAAAGCTTAAGCCCTTGATTGGTCGTACGGAGTCTTTCGTAAAGGACTCGACCTCCTACATTAAGGAGCTCAAGGATATTAAGCTTGACCCTGGGGACATTCTTGTTAGTTTTGATGTTGTTTCCCTCTTCACTTGAATCCCTATTAGTGAGGCCATGGAGGTGATCAACCGCCTAACAGATCCTGACACTGCTAAGTTAGTTGAGATCTGTCTCACTTCTACGTTTTTCTATTTTGAGGGAGAGTTCTTCGAGCAAACATGCGGGGTTGCCATGGGCTCACCCCTTTCCCCTGTTGTTGCTAATCTTTTCATGGAAGATTTTGAGTCCAAGGCTCTAAACTCTTCCAGGCTCCTGCCAAAGCTTTGGAGAAGATATGTGGATGACACCAATGTTATCTGGCCTCACGGCCAAGAGGAATTAGTTCTCTTCTTCAATCATCTCAATAATCAATCCTCTGCCATTAAGTTCACCATGGAGCAGGAGGTCGATGGTTGCCTTCCGTTCCTCGATATTCTTATTTCTAGGAATAGTGATGGTTCCCTCGGCCACCGAGTTTTTCGGAAGAAAACCCATACTGAGCAGTATCTTCATGCCAGTTCCCATCATTTCCCGGCTCAAAAGATGGGTGTTCTCAATACCCTGGCTACTCGGGCCTTAAGGATTTCGGATAAGGAGAGTTTTGAGAAAGAAAAATCCCATCTCCTTGATGTCTTTGCTGAGAACGGTTATAGTAGATTCCTAGGTCAGAGGGCTTTCGTTAAAGCTTCGAAGAATTCGGTATCTCATCGAGAACCAAAGGAGTGAGTTCCTGGTGTCCTTCTTCCTTATGTTCAGGGGACTACTGATAAGATTGGTAGGATTCTCAGGTCGCATGATGTTCCTGTGACCTTTAGGCCCCTGAACACCATTCGCATGTCCCTCAGATCAGCGAAGGATCCTATCGACCCTAAGGATATGAAAGGTGTGTACTTGATCCCCTGTTCCTGTGGGACCCCCTACATTGGGGAAACTGGTCGCTGCATTAATTAGAGGATTAATGAACATGCAGCTGATCTTAAGCATAGGCGTACTAAGTCTTCCGCTTTGGCTGAGCACGCCGAGAAAACCAATCATCATGTTTGTATTGAAGAAGCTAGTGTTATTGCTAAGGTTTCGCACCTCCATCATCGGAAATTTAGGGGGGCGCTTGAGATTGAAAAGAGGCCGAGTAATATCAATAGAGATGATGGCTGGAAAATCAGTCGGTGTTGGGTCCCAACACTCTCGACCTAGTCCTTTATTATTATTATTATTATTATTTTATTTATTTAATTATTTTTATTTATTTATTTATTCTTCTATATATTTTTATATATACATATATATTTTTATTTTACTCATTTTAATGGTCTGGTTTTTAATTCCTTCTTATTTTTATTAATTTATTTGTAAATAAATATTATCACGAAGTATTTTGAATTACTAATTTAACTTAAAAATTTTAATTTTTTGAATTAAATCATGTTATTTTAGGGGGTTGGTCCCCCTAGGGTAATATAATTTTAATTATTATAACATGATTTTAATATAATTTAATAATATAATTTTAATATAATTTGATTTTAAATATAATTTTAATTATATTTTAGTTTTAATATAATTTAGTTTTAATTATATTTTAATTTTAATATAATTTAATTCAATATAATTTTTGATTATTTATGTTTATTAACTATTATCATATAAGTTTTATTAATATAAAGTTTTCACATAATTAATTTATTTATTCTAAGGGATTGGTCCCTCTATGAGAAATATTTTTCCCCTAGATATAATTTTTAATTATTTATCTCTAATTAACTATTTTTATAAATTATTTTTACTAATTGAGTTGTTTATCTATTTTAAAAATAATTTTAATTATTATTTGGGGGACTTTCCCCTCTAGGGTAATTTTTCCCCTTAGATATGAATTTTAGTTATTTGTCCTTAACTAACTTTTAACATGAATTATTTTTAGGTAATAATTGAACATAACTATTATATATTTTTTAATTATTTTTAATATTAATTTATTTAAAGGACTGGTCCCCGGGTAGCATTTTTTAAGGTACCTAGTCAAAAGTAGCTGTTAGTCTTGTTAACCGTTGGGGGCTTTGCTCTGTCTATTTAAACTGCCAAGCTGGATCTGTTTCTTCAACTTGTCCTGATATTTATTTATTTATTTTATTTTATTTATTTATTTTTAATTAATTGATTAATTATTTAATTAATTAATTTAATTAATTTATTTATTATTATTATTTTCATCGGTCTTTTACCTAACTTTATCTAAGACTATTAATATATTTATATACACATATATATATATATATATAATTATTATTAATAAATAATTTAATAAATAAATAAATTATTTATCTATATACTTACCTAATTTAACTTTTTTCCATAAATAATAATAATAATAATAATAATAATAATATTTTCACTACTAATATTAATAATATATTATTATCAAGGCTATTTTACCAATATAATATTAAGTATAAATAATTACTTATATTATTAAATCAAATAATTTACCTTTTCTAACTAACCATTTAATAAAATTTTTAACCTCAACTTTATGATATATATATTTTATAATAATTGATGAATAATTTATTAATAATAATAATATTAAATTATGAATAGTATTTGACCTATGGACCGTAGGTCAAAATTAACAGTTGGTCGATTTAGCCGTTGGAGTCTCTGCTCAGACTATTTAACATGCTAAGCTGGATCTGTTTCTTCAACTTGTCCTGTCGATGAACCACACTGGTTGGTTCGAAACGCGTCGACAAATGATGTCTCATGTGATCTTTGCCGAATTTTTTTTGTAAACTTGATATGGATCACAGAAGCTTAAACTCTACAACTCAAATATAACTCAATCTTATCTCCTTAATTTAAGGGATAACTCTTGCATGACTTCAGAAAGACTTCTAACTTGAATTTCTCCAACTAATTAATTTAAAATAAATTAATTAATTATTTCCAAGTAGCTGTTAAGACTAAATTGAATTTTAATTCAGAATTTAATTTAGGGACAAATTAAATTGGAATATTCTTGTTGCCACATTTCAAGACTCCCTCTCAACAAGAAAGGGATTATCTGCCACCTCGAACTTGTCTCTATGGAACTCGAATTTACACTTTGATAATGCTTTTGTCAAAATGTCAGCATCTTGCTTCTCTGTCGAAATATACTGTAGCAACATGATCCTCTCAACCTGTGAAAAGCCACGGGCAACAAATCTTGCCTTATGCTTCTCCACACTACCATCAACAGCTTGCTTTACTTTGTAAAGCCAAGGGGAACTCACAACTGACTTGTTCTCTGGTCTCGGAATCACGTACCAAACACTGTTACGAACTATGGAGTCATACTCCTCCACCATAACATCAACCCAAATCGGCTGCTGCACTACTTCCTCAAAGGAAGATGGCTCGGTCTCAACACATTCCCTAGTAAGGGCCATGTATCCAGTGTACTTCTCAGGTGACCTCCTCTGTCTGTGCTGAGAAGATGGTCCTCCCACATTCTCTCTCGCATCCTCCAACAATCTGTCAGTTTCACTTGTGCACTTCCATCCATCTCTGGAAGACTCTGCTTGAGTGGATGTCTCCACTCCTGGAACCTCTGCATGCAGCTGCTCTACATCAGTCTGAGGCTCCTCCTCCTTAGGAACCAATAGTTCCTATACAACCTGTAGTTGGAGCTCCCTCTCAATGGAAACTCGCATGGCCTTTTGCTCATCAAACTTGAAATCTCTGCGAACCACTGTCCTCTGACTGGTAGGCAAGTACATTCGATAGTTGTGAGGTGTATCAGTGTACCCCACAAATATCCCAAACTTTGCTGTCAGCTCAAGCTTCTTCCGCGCATCCTTTGTCACATGGCAATATACGGATGAGCCAAAGATCCTGAAGTAACCCACATTTGGTCTCTTACTGGAGAAAGCTTTATCTGGTGTCTTCATCCCAAGTATGCGATGCGGGCTTTTATTCTGTAAATAGACCGCTGTGTTGCATGCCTTATCCCACAAGTGAAGTGGTAGGCCTTGGTCATGCATCATTTCCCGTGCTGCCCCTACAATAGTTTTGTTCTTCCTCTCGGCCACCCCATTCTGCTATGGGTTATGAGGTGCCGTCAATTCTCGTTTAATTTCTTCCGCTGCGCAGAAGTCTTTAAACTCTTCGTTGGGTCTTGAAAATGTCACTCACTTCCATTACACTTTCACTATTATGTCCATTATATCACCTCCATTTCACCTCCATTTCACTACTATGTCACTACAATCATCCCACTTTCATTATCATTGGGCCACATTTATGTTTTTCCAAACCTTATTAATTCTTAGCTTTTTAAAGTGAATTTGTGGTTAAAATTAGAAAATAATGTGCACATGCTTGTACCTAACAAGTGGGTTGAGATTGTTGACATATGTAGGTCAAAAGGAGGCTTCTAGAAGACCTTTATGTGGCACTCTAAGGCCAAATTCGTATTTGAGTGGAGAGAATCATGGGATCATGAGGATATGTGTCACATCTACTAATTGTATTGAAACTCTAAGAAGACATGTGTCATATCAGTTCCTATTTTGATTAGGACTCTAGAGGTAGAGGGAGAGATTCATGGACTCTCATTAATGAGATGACTTCTCATCTTTTTGTATAAATAGAAGATCTCTCTCCTTCATTTGTTAGCTTTTTATTTCTTAAGCTTGTAGCTTTTTGGTAGCTCTTTAGCTTGGAGCTTGTAGTTCTTCTTTGATGGCTTTGAAAAGTTTTGTTGTACTTTGTAATTTTGAAGAATTTGAATAAAGCTTTGATGTTCTCAACATGGAAGGAGATGTGAAGTAGATGTCATGGAGCACATTAGAATGTAAGGTAGAGTAGATTTTGTTTTGAAGTTTTGCTTTGATTTCATTCAAGTATGTCATTTTATTGCTTTCAAGTTTGATAGTTTAGATTTTCCATTCATGCAATTTTAATTCATGCAAGTGTGTTTAACTGGTTGATTGTAGATTTATCTAACTATGTAATCTATGCTTGACAAAATATTCCAAGAAAGTAGTCTTCCTATTTTCCAATTGGTGAATTGGAGCATTAGAGCACACAGTAGATAAATTTTTCTTTACATGTTCTTGCTTTTTGCTTAGTGGAATACTCATTACATAAGTTCATGTCTCATTGAGTCTTTTTAGTTCCTTAAGAACGAAATTGGCAATATGTGAAGTTATGAATGGGACTTGATTTGTTTTTATTTCTTTCTGCTTATTGTAGTCTTTCGTTCTCTCATGATTATATGATGATGTTTTTAAAGCCAACATTGGCGGAATGTTATGATTATGAATGAGACGACTTGCTTTCCATTAGTATAGCATTAGATAGTTTAGTGTCATTCTCTCATCCCATATAATGATGTTTTTAGAGCCAACATTGGCGGAATGTTGTGATTATGAATGAGATTATTGATTTGCCTTTCATTAGTTTAAGAGCAATTTCAAGTTTTACTTTTGCCTTTAGTTTAAATTGCAACAACTTTATTTTTCTTGCTTTTTTTTCTTGGATATTTTTCCGGCTTAGATTAATCTAACTGTTCAAAGTTTTGATTTGTTTTATTTTCTTTTTTTTTTAGAAAGTAGATTCTAACATAAGAAACAAAACCCCCAAAAACAACATAAAATATAAAACAACAAAGTAAGAAAAAATGTTAACTAAGCACATATGGTGCACCACACTTCATCAGTTTACGATACCTGGATTGATAATTTATGTAGAGCAATTTAGGACACTAAATTGACTAAACATTTTGGCGCCATTTCCTGGGAAGTGTAATTAGGAGGCATTATTTATTACATCTAAAAAAATTAATAATTTCTTGAGTATGCTCTCCTCTTGCACTTTGTGTGATCTGGAGGATCAGAAAAATAATTGTTATGCTAAAAAAAAAAGAAAGAGAAAAAGGGGACAAAATAAACTTCATCATTTCATTTGATTAAAAAAAAAAAAAAAATCCAACTGCTTTGATAGATTCAGTTGTCCAAGATTGACTAGTTATGGTTTGTAGTGGCCCTCAAAACACTGTGTCTTGTTTTAATAAGATTTTGCAAATTAGGTGTGGAATGTAGCCTGATTCCGCAGCTAACTGTGAATTCCACATCTAATTCCAAGGTTTAGCAGGTTACAAGCATCCAATGAAGAAACTGACCACATGGGCATCTCTGGAATTGTCCCGACATAGATCCTATCCTAGTCACCCAGCCCAGATTGATAAAAAAATAAGCTTAAGACCTCAGTCAAAGTCCTGTTTTAGCATATTTACCTTGAAGTCATTGCTACCTGAAATTGAAAATCATTAATCATTCTTATAAAATTTCACAATTTCAGAAAAAAAAAGAAACAATCGATGACTATCCCCAATTCTAGTTTCCACTGTGGCCTCAATAGAAAACCCGCATTCCTGTTTGAGCTTTGGCCCTGAAACAAACCTGTAAAATCATAAAAAAATGCACTGTATATGCGAAAAAACCAAGGGTTCAAATCTTAAACGATTAGGTAACAACGAGGAAGTGAATGCAAATTTGTAGATCCACGTTGACGCCATTAAGGGGCCTTGACATTGTCCCAACCTGAAAATGAATCAACGAGCTCAATACAATTATTGCTGCCACTTAGATTTCCGCCGCCTACAAAACCTGCAATGTAAACAATCTAAGCTGCAAGCTTCAACAAAATTATTAAATCGTTGTTTTAAATATTTAAGGTACCAATCTAATAAAAACAACCACAACAACAATTGTTTAGCAACTCGTTGGGTTGGGCATTATCGTTTGACATTTCTTCTCCGATTTCTTTGTTAATGAACTAGTAGAGAAGAGAGTTGTTCCCGTATCAGGTAATCCTAAATATTGAATAAACATGAGGATAATAGATCGACGATTCTCACCACGGATCGATGATTGGCTCATTGTTTTGTCTTTAGATAACAAACCTGTGACTAATTTCTTCTAGAGAGCCACGAGAGATGGTTAGTTACCCCAATTCTTTAGCCCTGTCATTGCGCCTGTGTAATACACCTGGCAGACAAAAAAATACGTAATAGCTGAAAAATGTCACACTTTGAATGCAAATTCCAGCCAAACGAAAACAGATTAGGAAAAAATAAAACATGGGCTTTTTTAGCAATAGGGTCAATTAGATAACCCAGAAATCGTTTTAAGTAATTTGAAGTGGTTTGGGCGATCTCCTTGGTTCTTTGAAGCCAATTTTTGCAGGCCGCGAGAGGAAATAACGGATTTTGAATTAATAAACTGGTAGTTTGATTTAATTCGGTTGTCTGGGGAAGGGAATTCCAATTTGGGAACCTAGTATATGTTGGCATTCAATCCATGTGGCATCTAAGAATCCAATTCAATTCATGCAATCTCCGTTTTGAACTCCATGACTCGTACTCAACCGGACTTCTGCACTTAACATCTGTTAAACGGTTAAATTCACGACGTAACCTATTTGCATACGACTCTCAAACCCTGATTATTTTTTCATTACACCGATTTTTTTCCCTTTTCATATTTCCGCAGCCTCTTTGCATACACAGTCACTCCGTTTTCATACTACCTGTGTATAACAGTCACCCTACTTTCACACAGTCTACGCATATAGTTACTTTGTTTTCACATATTCTGTACATATAGTCGCTTTAGTTACAGTCATCTGCTTCCATATACATTTTCATTCCATTTCCATATCCATAAACCTCTGATTTCTATCCATGCAGTCACTCCATTTCTCAGACAGTGAAGAGAATTCTGAAGAGTAGTCGAGAACAAAAATGATGGGGCTCATTGTGAGAGCTAAATCAGTTGAACAGATTTTGACTTGGACTTTATTTAGCTAGATCAAATGGGCGGTCTTGGATTTTCTTCCTGGTACTTGGTTGCATAAATCTCTTTTCCAATAACTTAAATCAGAAAACTGATGGTTGACTGTCTTTTAGCTGCGAAATGCAGCTCTGTTCCGTAGCTCACTGACAACTCTGCAACCATTTTCATACTTCTATAGGTTATAGGTGTCAAGAGACGAAACAAGCCACACGGGTAGCTGGGAAAATGTCAGTACATGGATGGTGTCCTATCCATTTGATCCAAGTCGATGAAAAAGACCCCGATCAAAGGGAAGTCAAGGTGTGTGTTATCACTAAGTCGCCACACTAAGTCACTGCATGTCAAGAAAAAAAAGCAATTTTGAATCAATGAGATGAACAAGTTATTTACTCACTTTTCTGAAGGTATTGGTTAATTTTGGACTGATGATGAAAACGAATGGCTAACTTTTTATTCAAGATTTTTAGCTACAGAAATTGCGCGCGTTCCGCAGCTGAAAAATCTCATTGTTCAAATCAACCTAACTTTCTCAAACAAAATCAGATTTTGATGATTCAAGTGTCATTGGAAAGATCTCAACAAGATCTACACAATGAGAAATCCATTATCAGAGTTTGAAATAGTAAATAATGAAATAAATTGCTGAAAAGAAGCAACATTCAACTTGAGGCACCAATTCCAAAGCAGGTATAAATTCTTTTGATTTTTCCTTTGAGAACTTGTTTCATTAATACAAATTCTTAGTTTTGTGTGTAAATATCATAACTAGAGAGATTGATCACCTCTCTCCTTTGATAATCTTACATTCCATTGCAGAAGAAGTATTAGTTTTTTTGCAGGTTCCAAGAGGAAGGACAAATGACTACAAGTGAATGGTGTCTCTCTAAGAGACCAATTTGTTTCATAAAAGGATGATCAATAACAAAGAGGAAATATTCTAATGCCAAATCAGATCCAAATACTTGAAAAAACTTTCAAATACTATTGTCTCCATCACATCCATACTTCATAATAAACCATTCACCTCATTTTCCTTCATATTTTCCATTTACATTCACATGCACTTTCCATTTCTTTTTGTTTATTCATAACCCACAAATAAAAGCAAGAGGTTCATTCACATGCTTATTGCCCATTGCCATTTCTACTCTCCATTGCCATTTTCCATTTTCATCTTCTCTTTCTTGTCATTTTCATTTCACAAATAAGCTCTGCTTCAATGCAAATTATTGAGTCCATAGTCCTTTGAGTCTAAGTTCCTTGTAAAGACACCTTGAGGCTTGCATGCCTTAATGGCAAGTTCTCACGCTGACAAACAATGGGAATACATTAATGTCTTTTGTTCATCAGATCTTCTAGGTGACTCGACATCGGCAAAACTATTCGTACCTAGCAAGATGTGTTTGGGAATCTTGACTCTCATTGTCTTCAAGGGTGAGAGTTCTCGTGTTGACTAGTGGCATCCATTAATGGCCACTCAGTCAACAATTCCCTGCTATGTTCGATATCAGAACATCTTTTCACATAGTAGGAATTGTATCAATGAGTTTTGAAGACATGAAAACTATTATTTTCAGCATTTTGGAGCAGATTCAACAAGTTTTAGTAGAAGCAATAAAAAGTCATCTTAAATCTTTATCCATGACTCTTCTTGTTTAGCCACTTGAAGAAGAATATGATCAAAATTTTGCAGCCACCACACATACAACTCATCCATTCCAAGGGTAAGTTAAGGTACGTCATTTTCTAACTTTTGACCATAGAATTCCATAAAAAGCTAGCATGATAATTATTGGAAAAACATCTCTTCTTCATTTCATAGAATTGCCAATACCATCAGTTGGGGGGGGGAATACATTCATATTCATATCTTGCCATATCCATATCATATTCAGGAGCCTACATACTTCCAAAATATATTAACTATTACATTGTTATTATGAGCATACAATGGCTTTTCAAAAAGCGCTTAAAGGATAAATTGGATATAAACACAATCATAGTTGTCACACAAGAACCAACCATCATGCAATCCAATAAAGATATACTTTGCAAGAATAATCAAAATATCATTATGCAAAATTCAAAGATCAAAATAAAATGCAACAACAAAATATGGTTGTTACACAAAAACCAACCATGTTGCAATTCAAGAAAAACACTTTGCGAAAGTATGAAGTTATCAAATGATATCATGCAAAGTTAAGCCAAAGCTCAAGGGTCAAAAGAATTAATGTAATATATATTGCATGAGGACATGCAATAGCTTCAGTTGGAGGGTATGTTGGGTCTTGAAAATGTCATTCATTTCCATTACACTTTCACTATTATGTCCATTATATCACCTCCATTTCACTACTATGTCACTACAATCATCCCACTTTCATTATCATTGGGCCACATTTATGTTTTTCCAAAATTTATTAATTCTTAGCCTTTTAAAGTGAATTTGTGGTTAAAATTAGAAAATAATGTGCACATTCTTATACCTAATAAGTGGGTTGAGATTGTTGACATGTGTAGGTAAAAAAGAGGTTTCTAGAAGTCCTTTATGTGGCACTCTAAGGCCAAATTCGAATTTGAGTGGAGAGAATCATGAGATCATGAAGATATGTGTCACATCTCCTAATTGTATTGAAACTCTAAGAAAACGTGTTTTATCAGTTCCTATTTTGATTAGGACTCTAGAGGTAGAGGGAGAGATTCATGGACTCTCATTAATGAGATGACTTCTCATTTTTTTGTATAAATAGGAGTTCTCTCTCTTTCATTTGTTAACTTTTTAGTTCTTAAGCTTGTAGCTTTTTGGTAGCTCTTTAGTTTGGAGCTTGTAGTTCTTCTTTGATGGCTTTGGAAAGCTTTGTTGTACTTTATAATTTTGAAGAATTTGAATAAAACTTTGATGTTCTCAACATGGAAGGAGATGTGAAGTAGATGTCATGGAGCACATTAGAATGTAAGGTAGAGTAGATTTTGTTTTGAAGTTTTGCTTTGATTTCATTCAAGTATGTCATTTTATTGCTTTCAAGTTTGATAGTTTAAATTTTCCATTCATGCAAGTGTGTTCAATCGGTTGATCGTAGATTTATCTAATTGTGTAATCTATGCTTGACAAAATATTCCAAGAAAATAGTCTTCTTATTTTCCAATTGGTGAATTGGAGCATTGGAGCACACAGTAGATTAGTTTTTCTTTACATGTTCTTGCTTTTTTTTTAGTAGGATACTCATTACATAAGTTCATGTCTCATTGAGTCTTTTTAGTTCCTTAAGAACGAAATTGGCGATATGTGAAGTTATGAATGGGACTTGATTTGTTTTTCTTTCTTTCTGCTTATTGTAGTCTTTCATTCTCTCATGATTATATGATGATGTTTTTAAAGCCAACATTGGTGGAATGTTATGATTATGAATGAGATGACTTGCTTTCCATTAGTATAGCATTAGATAATTTACTGTCATTCTCTCATCCCATATAATGATGTTTTTAGAGCCAACATTGGCGGGATGTTGTGATTATGAATGAGATTATTGACTTGCCTTTCATTAGTTTAAGAGCAGTTTCAAGTTTTACTTTTTCCTTTAGTTTAAATTGCAGCAACTTTATTTTTCTTGCTTTCTTTTCTTAGATATTTTTCCGGCCTAGATTAATCTAATTGTTCAAAGTTTTGATTTGTTTCATTTTCTCTTTTATTTATAAATTAGATTTTAACATAAGAAACAAAACCCCCAAAAACAACATAAACTATAAAACAATGAAGTAAGAAAAAAGGTTAACTAAGCACATATGGTGCACCACATTTCATCAGTTTACGATACCAAGATTGATAATTTATGTAGAGCAATTTAGGACACTAAATTGACTAAACACTCTTGAGAGACATATTCTCCACCGTTTTCGCTTCTCAAGGCCTTGATCTTCTTCCCTGACAAAACTTTGTGAAAGTTTGGTCCTTCTTCTGCATGAAATAAATCCAGCATTTACGAGAATAGTCATCAATGAAAATCACATAATACCTTTGCTTAACTGTGGATTCCATCGAGAATGGTTCACACAAATGAGTATGAACTCGCTCTAAGATAGCCTCTGCTCGACTGTCTCGATCATGAAAGGAAGACTTGGTGTACTTTCCCAGGGTACAACCTTTGCATGTGTCAACTTGCTCAAGTTTACCTTTGGGAAGTCCTGTAGATATTTGCTACATTATCTTCAAAGCCCCATGATGCAAATGGCCCAACCGCCTGTGCCACAAATCGCCAATGTCTTGGCTTTGCACCAATTATGCTTTCATACTCAATTCTTCACAATCATCTACCTCTAGTTTATAGAGATTCTTCACCCGAATCCCTATCCTCTTGGTCTGACCCGTGGCTATGTGTCTTAGGAACACCTTTCATTTACTGAAGACAACATCGTAGCCTTTGTTCTCCAACATCGCGACCGATACCAAGTTCTTCTTCAGTCCAGGCACATACATTACATCTGTCAAGGTGAGAGGAGCTCCATGCTCCCTCTGAAAAGCAACCATGCCCACTCCTGAAACACTATACCTTCTGTCGTCACCCATCTCTATTCGCATCTTGAAGTCTTTCTCCTCCAAGGCACTGAATAAATTTTTATCACCGGTCATGTGGAATGAGGCTCCACTGTCAAGATGCCAGACACAACCCATCATCGATGACACCATGCATGCGATGAGGGTAAAGTCCATTTCGAACTGAGAGACTAATGCCTCACCTTCCAATCCTTCCGAGGATCCCTTCTTGGATTTCTTCGATGGGCAATTAGTCACATAATGTCCAATGTTGTGACAATTAAAACATATTACTTTAGACATGTCACCCTTCTTCCCTCCATGAGAAGAATTCAATTTGAAATGGGAAGCCTTCCCCTTCCCTTTCCTTGCCTTACTTGCTAAGGCCAGATTTTCTTCATCATCATTCTTGGATGAAGAACCATCTTGTGTGCTCCTCCTGATCTCCTCCTACATAAGATTCGACCACAGTCGTTCCTAATTTGGTAGTTTCTCCCTTCCATTCACAGAGTCCTGGTAGCTATTCCAACTCTTTGGAAGGCTAAGGAGAGCGAGGCTCACCATATCATCATCGACAGTAGTTATTCCCACACTTCCAAGCTCATCTCTGTAGGTGGTGAGCTTGTTCAGATATGTGGAAATAGCATCGCCCTTCTCCATCTTGATTCTTCGAAGCCTATCCTTGAGCGCCAATTTCCTTGGTCGCTACTGTTTTGGTAGAGGTCCTTCAATGTCTTCCACATTGAAAATGGAGTATCCTTCCCATGGAGACTCGAGACAATATGGTATCAAACTCCCTCAAGGATGATCCATCTCGCCTTCGCCACACACTTCTTCCACTCAGCTAACTCTTGTGCATTAGTTGAAGTTGGCTTTGGGATTTCTTGATCAATGAATTCCTTTAAGCCATTGCCTTCTAATACAACCTCCATTCTATCTTTCCATGCTATGTAATTCGAGCTAGCTTCCAAGGAATACTCGAGTCTCAAGCCATAGAACGCCATTGGCCAACCTTGAAGTATGATATGAATTCGATTTGCACCTGCAACCCCGAACTTCAAACTTCGAATTCTCTTCTTAGTATACTGTTCACAACTTTGATACCATGTATAAATTTCTACAAATCAAGCTCTGATACCATGTAGAA
The DNA here is from genome assembly GCA_031772625.1 of Pinus tabuliformis. Lineage (NCBI taxonomy): Eukaryota > Viridiplantae > Streptophyta > Pinopsida > Pinales > Pinaceae > Pinus > Pinus tabuliformis. The sequence continues at coordinate 1,011,919,605 of CM062816.1, read as the reverse complement.
AATCTGATGGTAGGTTAACCCTATAATGCAATATAAATCAAAACAAAATACTATAACGTACTTCTACTATCAATTTGCGGAATCTTAAAGATCGAGTTGAACAAAATAACCGGAAGAAGAAGAATCAATGGCACAATACTCATGAAAATACTTTGGGGAAAGCCTCAACTAAAAACCCCACTATCTGTATTATCATACAAGGTGGAAATATATAGGAATTATACAAAGCCTTAGCTCTCATAGCTAGCCAGCTCTTAGTACAATCCTCATAGATGCTCACAGGAAATCTTGGCTTCTCTGCAACCTTCCTCTCTGCCCTCCAAGCTCCTATTTCCTTGCGCTGTTCCTTGTGGATGATTTTCCTTCTACCGAGTGGAAAACCTCATTCAAAACTACGCAATCCTCAAGGATTAAATCCTTGACTGCATGCATGAGTTTTCTCCATGAGAAAACACATGCAACTGATAGTACATTGTCCTTGACTTTAATCTCAACTGGGTCTTTCTCAGAATAGACATGCATGAGTTTCTGATGAGGGAATCTTTAGTTAACTGGAGTAGCATTAGTTGAGTGCATGCATGCATCAACTAACTGTTAACTCTCTATTAGTTCCTCAAACAGTTTGGAACTAATTTAACTGGACTTAACTCAGTAAACTGAGTTAACTAATTACAACTCAAATATAACTCAATCTTATCTCCTTAATTTAATGGATAACTCTTGCATGACTTCAGAAAGACTTCTAACTTGAATTTCTCCAACTAATTAATTTAAAATAAATAAATTAATTATTTCCAAATAGCTGTTAAGACTAAATTCGATTTTAATTCACAATTTAATTCAAGGACAAATTAAATTGGAATATTCTTGTTGCCATATTTCAACAATGTAGGCATCGATTTGGCCCATTTGGTGAAATAATCCACAACAATGATAATATAACCATGCCCCCTGTTTGAATGAGGGTTACATGTCATATAGTTAATGCCCCATTTGGAAAAAGGACCAATGGTAATAATGGGGTGTAGGTGAGCGGGTGGGGCGCACATCTTTAGCTGGTAAATTTGCCTTTCATGACACTTCCGAATGACAAGAATGCAATCCTTAAAGATGGATGGCCAAAAATAACCATCGCAAAGAATTTTTTGAGTAGTAGTATATCCAAACATATGACCGCCACATGCCCTAGAATGGTAGTCATTGAGAACTCTCTCAGCCTCCTCGAGAGTAAGACATCGGCGAAGAACTGAATCGACACCGACACGGTATAAAGTATCTCCAATAATATGGTAGGGTTGGGATTGATGCCGAATGCGTCGACGATCATCCTTAGTCAACATAGACCAGAACATGGATGTCTGGAGATACATGATGATATCACCATACCATGGGTCAAGGGTGATAATCAGGAAAAGGGTCTCGTTTGGGAGATGCTCATTGACACCAGCGGGGAGAGACGTAGAAGGAAGGGAGCAAATCAACTCGGAAAAAACTAGTGATTTATTAGATTTAGCAGTAGTAACCACCAAATTGAATTCTTGAAGGATGAAAATCCATTTAGAATACTTGGCCCCCAGCAACTGACGAGTCAGGGTGTAGGTCATGGGGTTGCATTTAGAAATCACAGTGGTAGTGCGTAAGAGGATGTAGTGCCGAAAGCACTGAACAATCTATACGACAACCAAAGCCAACTTCTCGACATGAGCATAACGCGTTTCAGTGTCGAGGAGATTGAAACTGAGGTAGTAAATAACATGTTCATTGCCTTCATCACCGTCTTGTACCAACACCATAACAATGGTATTAGAGGCTGCAACTAGATAAATGAAGTAATATCGATGATAATCAAGGGGATGCAACAAATGAGAATTTATGATGATAACCTTAAGGTCATCGAAAAACTTTTAGGTAATCTCATCCCAAACAAAGGGAGTTTCTTGCTTGAGCAACCGAGTAAACCCTGAAGCTAGCTCAGCAGAATTGGGTATGAAACGATGGAGGAAGTTTGCTTTTCCCTGTAGGCTCTGCAGTTGGTGCAACAAAGATGGAGGGGGTAAATTAACAATGGCCTCGACTTTAAGCGGATCAAGGCAAATGCCTTCCTTAGAGACAATAAAGCTGAGGAGTCATCCGGATTCGACGTAGAAAACACATTTATGCGGATTTAACCGAATGTTGTATTGCCTACAACGAAGAAAAATTTGCCGAAGATGATCAGGGTGATCATGGAACTTACGAGAATGAGCGGAAGGTCATCTAAGTAAGGCTGAACGATGTTTGGAATGTCGTGAAATGCATAGGACATAACCCTCTGAAATGTAGCCCCAACAATTTTTAGGCAAAAGGGAGATTTTTGTACGCGAAAGTACCCCATGGACAGATAAAATCTGTCTTTTCTTGATCTGCCAACGCAATGTTAATCTGGTTGTAACCAGAAAATCCGTGCATAAAGGAAAAAATTTCGCTCCCAGCACATTCATCAATGATCTGATCAATGAAGGAGTGGGATAATTATTCTTTGGACATGCACGATTGAGATCACGGTAATCGACGCAAATGTGGATCGTGCCTTGTTTCTTTGCCACTGGTACAATATTTGACACCCAATTTGTGAGAGGGATCAGATAAATAAATCCAGCTTTGAGAAATTTTTCAAATTCACCCTTGATAGCTGCCGCTTTCCTAGGGTGCACTGGGCAGAGTCATTGGTGAACGAGATTCGCATGAGGATAAGTCGGTATTTTGTGCATGACGATGCTAGGATCAATGCCAGGCATTTCCTCATATGACCACGCAAACACATCACAAAATTATTTGAACAGACAAGTATAGAACTTGATCTCATCTCGAGAACAAGTTACCTCGATATGGACATTTTCTATGACACCAGGCCTGACAGAAATATCAATTGGAATCATTTGGGTAGTGTTACCCAAATTTCCTTCCGACCATACTTCATGAGTCATGATCGGCGCTTGAAGTGGTAGGGAAGGGAACTGAGAAGAGAACTCTTCGAGACAAGTAGACATGACCGCCGGGTTAGGCAGGAACGAGGAATGATGATGAGTATTGTTCCAAGGTGGTTCCTCCAGAGACATTAATTCCATGATACTCTCGTCAGAAAGAAAAGTCTCAGCTAAGGGATTAGGAGATTCCGAGGCACAAATCTGCGGGGATTGAGAATACGTATTGAGAGATGTCCTCAAAACAGGAAAATCAGAGGATACTGAACCTGAGGCCGAAACAATTTCCACATAATTGATTTCGGCGGGAATAAGTGGCATAACCTCGCCCCAGGTATCAACAAGATCCGGTGAAGGGATGACCCAAGGATCAGATTTGAATGAGATCATGTTGACAGAGGCAACATGACGAGGTGGAAGCGGAAAAATTCCTATCAAAGGAGGATCTTTAAAAAGTCCTACCTCCACACTCTCATAAGGAGCACCGGTGTGCTTGACATACAGAACATTGCCATCTAAGGAGGAAGAGGCAAAGAAAGACAGTTGGTCGACAATGACTATCTTCCCTGGATGGGGAAAATGAATCACGCAGAACAAGGAGGAGGATACAACATGCATGGCATGGGTCCAACTCCATATGAGTAGAAGATTATAATTGAGATTAATGTCAACAATCTCTACCTCGACATGTACTGTCTTTCCATTCAAAGTAATGGCAAGGTTGAGTAAGACACTGAATGGTCGCGAATCGCACTCGTTGAAAGATTTCAAAGTGTTAGGGGATTGGTTCAGAGTAGGAGAACCAATTTCCTTCCAATAAGCGACTGACATGATGCAGGTAGAGGCACCTTCATCGATGACGGTCCTATGAATGGTTTTCTCGTTAGTGATTACCTGAATGAGGAAGGCGATATTATGAGGTAGTCATGGAACGTGGTTCTCTAGATCAAAACATATCAGATTAGAATCAGTAGGATCAATACCCCCAATAACTGACTGTAATGACATCCGCTGGATGGACAAATTTGAAGTATCTTGAGAGCAGACATAGCTGATGGCGCCTGAGCCAAATCCTCAACAATATTATAATGCTGAGCGGCTCGAGCACTGGAGTTATACGAGGAATTCCTTAGCACACCTCGAGAAGGTGGACAAATAGCAAAATCAGGGTTAGGTCGCTCTATATGGAGAGGACAAGAACTCGGCAGGGCAGAAGAAGAAGGGGTGGCCTCTTTCTCTTTCCTGGATGTTGGAGCAGGAGTTTGATAATATTTTGATCTAGTATCCAAATTAATTGGTGTACTCATCATGAACACTTGTGAACTTGAGGAAGTAGATGATTGAGGTTGGTCTATCATTTGAGTATGTTGAGACGAAACGACTCTTTCAGGACTGCTGGGGTCCCTTTGAGCAAGCGACTAACTTCATATCGTTAGGGACAATCCTTAGTATAGTGATCCTCCTCACAAATGAGGCACGAATACTTAGGATTCCATTATGAAGCATCATCAGCGGGCGACTTAGGAGGACCCTATTTTGGGGCATCAAATTTACCCTTGCCTTTGCCTTTCTTCTTACCTTTCGAGGATTTTTCCACTGTGGTAGACTGGACAACGTAGACCTCTGAGGTTTTACCAGGGCCAAATGAATTCTGGGAGGGACTATTGGAAGCATTGTTTGAGACCTACTTCTATTTGGAAGAAGATTTTGCAGGGACCTGAGACACTGAACCAATTACTCCATAGATAGGAGGTGTATCCTGTGACTTCGATGTTGTTGGATCAGATGATGGTCTCAGAGCATCAAGTAATAACTCATACAAAGTGCCATACTGGGAGTTTTGAACCTGCTGCCCCTGAACAAGAGGATTTTGGACCTGCTGCCATTGGACATAAGGATTCTACACTTGCTGCCCTTGGACATAGGGATTTTGGACTTGTTTCCCTTGGACAAAAGGATTATGAACCTGTTGCCCTTGGACATTAGGATTTTGGGCCTGCTGCTGTAGGATTTGACCCCGACCTTATCCTTGCAAGGTGTGGTGAAGTAAAATTGTAAGTGCGGACACAAACAAATTCCTCTAGCCCGATAATGGGTCTAGCCACAACAGTTACATTCTATGGAAGATTTCCTTAGGTTAGGATCAATCAAGAAGGCCTACCTCTTGGTCGCTTATCCTGCTTGATGATGTCCTCGCCTGCTCGCTCCAACAATCTCTCGCTTCTTTCTTCAAGCTCTAGAAACAAGTAAACAACAACAACACACAAACATAATAATATACAAATTGAAATCCAACCTACTTAATGAGTCAAGAAGCATCAAGAAATGAATATGTAATATTATAAAATATGTATAAAATCAATCGATAGTTGCATATATTAATATCAAAGAGAGATTACAACCATTCATCTTGACGTCGTAGTCTTCCTCTGACAAGACAAGGTTCCCACACACTTTTGCTAGCACTTCATAATGGCTTCAAACAACAATAGTTTAAAGACTCTTCCATTTAGGCTTCACTCCAAACCAAACACACTTCTTCCTCACACAACTAGATGGCTACACCTAGTAATAGCTTGCTTGTCAAATCAAATCACATACTCACACTCAGCCAACACTCTCACTATGTCACTATGACTATAACACTAGTTAGTGCTTGCGAAGAAGGGAGGTTTATATAGGAAAAATGGATGGGATGTGGATCCTCTTCTCATGGGAGAAGGACTTATCCCTTGAGGTAGTTCCATCATTATAGGGGAAAGGAGCACAAACTTTCATCCTCGACCCCATCTGGCCAAACCATTTACCAGACTTTCCTTACGGAGCTTCTAGAGATGGAAGCTTCAACTCTAACTTAAAAAACTTTCCATAACAAGACCAGCATGAATGCGACACAACTCACTCGCACCGATTGGCACGGGGAATAATGCTAATCTCTGTACATCGGTGCAGGGGAGACAAAGGCCATTAGCGCTGGTCTTGTAAATTGGGCAAAACAAAAGTTTCAGGGGAAATGGTGCAAAAGGGAGATGATCTGCTCATGAAGAGGGACATAATGGGAGTTTCTCCATGATGAAAAAGCATGCGGGGTTCACTATAGAGGTCCTCTAAGATCAAGGAATGGGGAGTACAAGGATAGTGACAAAATTCTGTGTAACAGATGCCCCCTAAAGTGTGAAGGTCAAACTGGAGCGAGGGATGCTTTATAAATCAGTGAGATGAACCGGTCTGTCATTGGAAAACCTGCAAACAAGTACAAATACATATACATAAACTGAGATCTTTGTCAATGATACATGAATCATAGCATGGATGCAACCATCAAGAGAATGATCATGTAATGGATCTAGGTATGGGCATAGCCATCCGTCAAAGAGGATATGGTTACAACCATCCAATAATGAGAAGGATCACATATGATAATTCATGGTCTAATCGCAGCGAGCCATCTGAAAGAGACATGCATATCATCATAACCATTCACTTCACAACTTGGACTTATTTGTAGTCTGAGTCCAGGGTCTTACGCCCCAAAACGACCCGATCAAAGTACAGATCCTAACATGTGAATAGATGTGTTGACGTCGAACATGCTAGAAAGTCGCTTGATTACCAGTCAATGATGTAAACTGTTAACAAGTGCGAGAGAAACCACCAATAATGACAATGGCCCTCAAGGTACTATCAACACAATTCACGGAATGTGAATACAAGAATTGAAGTCGAACACCCGTGAAATCACTCGATTGAAAGCTAATGATGTGAACTCGTCATCGAGTGGGAAGAAATTGCCATTAAGGCATGCAAGCTCTAAGGTACTGGAAGGGAGTCTCTCGGTCAACTTCTCGGATAATGAATTGAAGTCGACAGAAAGCGACCATGTCGAAGGAGGGCCATAATGAATCCCACATCATCGATGCGAGACGAGAGGATGCAAAATGATTTTAGATGATACAGAGAAACAAAGGTAAGTGTAACCATAGAAGGATAACTATTGAACATATCGGTGACACAACGGGAAGTTGGCAGCTTTTGGATCCATAGGATTGATGGTCATGGCGACATAACAGAGATCAGATGGAAGGCAAAAATTAACAGTCCAAACCTAGGAAGGTCAACGATGTAAAAGAGGATGTCCCAACCCGACACGAAGCAAAGAGTGTCATGTTCGAGAGTGAGTTGCCAACACGACTCGATAGATTCCCAAATTTTATTCCACCATTTCTGGTGAGTACCCCAATTATTTTTGATCACAAGCTTGAAGGGGATAACATATGCTTGCACTATAAGTTCATCCTTCAGACGAATCGAACCTAGTAAGTTTAATGAGCCCTAGGAAGGAGAAGCTCATGTTCGTCATGGCGATGAATTCGATGTCATTTAATAGTTTAACAAGTCCGACAAAGGTGTAACTCAGTATCTTTTTCATGTTTAGAGAGTTAGAAAAAGACATGTAAAAGAAAAATCCACATGGTCCCTTTTTGTACATTTGTCTCTCGAGCTCGAAAAGGTAGAAAACAATACTTGAGAGAACTGCTTGACCATTTCGGTCAAGGAGTACCTTTTTCGTAAATAGTGCCCCCCAGCCCGAAAAAGGGGTAAAATTATACTGGGCGCATGACGTTTCGCATTTGTTAACGAGTTCGAAACAACAAGGGCTCGGCCATCTTCTCGTTTTTAAAGGGTCAGAAAATAGCTGAAAGTAGACCCCCCGTTTTTATTCTCTTTAACGAGTCAAAAAGGGAAAAATACTTGGTGATCTTTTCATATGATTTTAATGAGTCGAGAAAAGAGCTGAAATATGACTCATCACCATCGTCAAACGTCCATCACTTGTTGCTGACAAGGCAAGGTGTATCATCGAGTCCTTGAGATGAAATAGGTGAAAAATATTTACAAGACCTAATATTTTCACGAAAAAAATGAATAAATAGGGGAAAAGTAAATATATTTTTACCATTTACTTTTTTACCTTTGAAGTGAAGACTTTTACCCTCTTTTTCCCTAGTTTTTTCGGAGTGAATTGCAGGAGTTCCGAGAGGCCAATCAACGAGCCATTAGTTCCAGGTAGCAGATGAAGCCTTGAGCTCCATTTTTATGCTTTTAACCATTTTTTTGGATTTTTAGGGAGGTTTTTAAGAAAACTTTTCACCCTCGGTCGGTGCGATTTCTGGGCACGGGATCGCATCGGCCGAGGGTTATTTGCATGGCCATCCGACCAGTGCAACTGTTTCTAAAATAGGTGCATCAGCACCGTGGGTAGGGCAAAAACAAATTTTCTTAAGAAATGACCGTTAAAATTTGTTTTTTATGTACCAAAATTGATGGTTGACTCAAATAAATGGCTTTTGCAGGAGAGAAATCACAAAAAATGGTGGATTGGAAGGAAAGAGAACAAGAAGATGTGGACACCCAAGCAATGAATGATCCATATTTCCTAAAGGCTTTGAGGGCTCCTCAAATTTTTCCTTACACCAGGGATGCGGGCCCAACCCAAATTGCTTCGGTATTTGATAAGCCTTTGGGACATCAATCGTGAGATTTTTGTCCTTGGGGACCAGGAGTTGGAGCTGACAACTTCAGACATTTACTTCATCACTGCGCTGTCTCGCAAAGGTGAGCCAGTGAATTTGTATTTATCACATCCAGTCGGGGCAAGCATATCTTCCCTGCTTTCCGCGCATTGTCCTGAGCCCTTGAAATCTAAAAGCGAGAAGATTGAGATTTCCAGTTGGTGAGCACAAATATTGCAGCGATAATGCTGCAATTCCGGGGGCTTCCTACTTTACTTTTATCAACTCGGTAGCTCGTAACAAACTTGGAAGCAACGGTTCTGTATGCACAAGTACTAGTTCTTATTGCAGGCTGTCACTTGGTCAGCTGGCGCAAGATCACTAGGGGCTCAAGCCAACCTCTATGAATTTCAAAAGAAGCTTTAACTGTGATGAAAGAAAGAAAATCTTACTCTACAGAGGATATTCTACTTGCAGAAAGAGAAAGAAGATTGAAATGTGGGGTAAACCTAGCCAACCCTAATTTACTGACTAACCCTACTTTGCAAGAAGAGAGGTGAAAATCTAGGAAAAGAGTTCCATTACCTACTGAGGAAGTAAACTACATCTATTCAAGCTGTTTCTAGAAGGAAATAAGAAAAAACATTTTTTTTGGATTTTTGTGTATTTTATGTGAAATGGTTATGCATGTAATTTATTTGTTTATGGATGTGGCAGTGATTAGGGGGTGATGGAGGGCGACTTTGGAATTTTCAGAGGTGTAGGAAGGTGTGGAGGGGTCTTAAGAGGCCTCTGGTAACCTTCTGGATGCTTTCCCTGCAATCAGACTTCAAAAAACCAAGTATAGGAAATTCTACAAGAGGCTGCAGGGGATCTACAAGAGCATCTATAGGAGGAGGCTGAGAGCTGTTTTAGAGGGTTTAAAGGTGGAAAAATGGTGGGAAAGGGTAGCTGAAGACTAGAGGGAGGTGTTAAGGTGTCTGAAGTTCATTCAAGGATGATTAGGAAAGAAAATGATGGTTGGATTTTTTCAAGAGACGAAAGGAAAGCTTATGATAAAAGTGCAGATATTAGGGCAGATTTGTGAAGGGCTGTGATTGACCTGTGAAAAATTTAGAAAAGGAGATGGTGATAGCTACTTTATTGACTTATCATGAGCAAAGATGTACTGTAAGAGAGCTGCAAATAAAAACACTGAAACTGAGCAAGAAAAGAGCTAGCTGTACAAAAAAACAGAGCTATATCTCATGTTAACCTAAATTCTAACATAGGAAAATGAAACGCTGAACAATGCTATATGGAAAGGAAAGCATGTAAAGAGATTTATTGCAGAAACATAAATGAGTATGGCAAAATGGATCTGAAGCAAAACATTAACCTCTGAATCAAACTGTAACACTAGAAATTGCATGGAGGAAGCAAAACTGTGTTTTTGTGGCAACAAGAGTGTCTTGACTTCAGCTCATGGTCCCAAAGGGAAGAAAGGAGGTCAAGGCTCTATTGATGGCCTTTTTTTGTCTTTCTCTTATCACTATTTAACCTACTTCAGCAAATGGAAATGGAAACAACTGTGTAACTCACCAAAAACAACCTATTCTAACCAAGAAAGAACTATCTACCAGCAACTAATTCATGAATTGAAACAAAAGCATATAAATACAAAACAAGAGGTGCTGGCCAGATTGGGTTGGGCCTAACCCAATAGCTTCAACCCTCTAAAAGAACTCAGTGTTGGCTCAGAAAATATTTCATCTCCATTATCAAAATAATAGGCACATTACATAAAACTATTCACAAAAGTAAGCTCGAAATGAGCTGAGAAAGAGCTGCAACAAAAGTGCGAAAATTTGACTAACATCCAACTAAACTACTAAGCACCTAAGCCCTCCTATTTATACAATTGGAGCCTCCAACAACTCTCCTAAAATCAAGGAGGCTCGGCTCCCAAGACTAGAGATAGACAACAATTCTTCTTCACTTGCTCGGATACCCCTTTGATGCATTGATGTGGCTGCTCGTGCTCCGAGCTTTCTGAAGGAGGATTCAAGGTAGGGGGTCATAAATGAGGGGGACACATTAGACTTCATAAAGCACACATTAGACTTCATGGCATAATGACTAACCCAATTCACTCTATTAGCATAAATATAATAAAAAACATGCAATAAACTAATGAGAATGGTGGATTATGCTGAGTTAGGAGGCCAAATGAGCCCATATAATTACCCATTTATGGGGCTCATAATCAACCCCTACTGAATGTGTTGCTCATCCTTTAAGCAACTAGTCCAACTCTTCATCCTTGATGGCCTTGATCGTCTCCCTGACATCCCATGCCTCTAATGTGAGATCCTCTTCCCTATCATGGAATCCAGACTTCCTATTCACCTCTTCCCATTGCTGTCTTTCTTCTTCTTTCTTTGTGCCCTCTGGCAGTCCTAGCAGCAGTGGGGGAATCAACTTGAGGCCAATCCAATTGGCCCTCAAACTCTGCATAGAGTGCTTGTACAACGGAACTCTCCTCAATGATTCTTTCATCCTGGCTGGGGAGTGATACTCCCTGATCTACAAGCTGTGTGGCAGTGTATTCCACCTCCTCATGCAGGCATGAACACAATGATCTCCAAGCAATCTTTCCATGTACTCAAAATGTGCAATAGCCTGGGCCTGATCATTGATGTACTTAGGGGCCCTTTGAGGATTAGCTGCAAGTTGCTAGTGTGTGCTAATGAGAGCCATAGGGTCTGATAGCTCTACTCTAATCATCATGGGCTCATTTTATTCTTTTGCCATCAAATTCTTGATTTCTGTGGCCCTTTTCTCCTCATGGCTCATCCAAGATGCCATGGCCATCAGCTGCAAGTCCCCTAACCTAGCATTGGGGTCCCATAGGTTCATATCAGTAAGGGCCATGTTATGCAAATAAAACTTTGCCAACTTTTCCTTGTCCTCTGCTGAACTGTGATCACATAGATCCATGAACTGTCTATAATCGTGAAAAGGCATGGTGCCTCTCTGTGCCAGGGTCTTGATTTGAAACTGCAGCCACTGGTCTTTGAGGTAGACTCCATATGATTTGGCTGGTTGTCTGCACTGTAGTTCCTCCATAGACCAGCTGGCCATGCATGTCAATTGTGTGTCCTTTTCTTGCAGCTGTTTTCTTAACATTTCATTCTCTGCTTCCAAGTGAGATCTTCTGATTGCTTCTGTATGTCTTACAGTGCTCAATTCCTTACCCATCTCTCTCAGCTTGTTTTCCATGTGGCCAATGTCTTCCACCCCTTTGGACTTGGCGATCTGCATCCATCTATGGCTTCTTACCCTTTCTTTTTCCAGTTCAAAGAAAAGTGGGACTGCAAATTTCTATGGAATAATTTTTCCTCCTTCAAGAAGGTTGTAATAAGAGCCTAAACTAGGCTGGGGGTCAGGGTCTGGTATCTATGCTATTTCATCCTTCCCCTTGGTTTTCTCTTCTGCCCTTTTTTCAAGTTTTTCAGGTTCCTGTAGTTTTGTTAGGGTCTCCTATAGAGAAGTCTGTGCCTCCTGTAGGACTGTTCTTGAGTCCTGTAGTTTTATTCTCTCCTTACATGTGGAGGATCTAGGGTTTCCTTTTTCATAAGTGAAGGGGGTTTTGGAAGGTGATTCTTCCCCTTTGATAGTAGGGGAATATTCAATGATGATAATCTCTTTTGAGGGTGGCTATGGCTTCCTTGTTTTTATTCTTGTACTTTTTTGAGCCTTGAAATACATTGATGGTTGCCTTTTTCTCTTTTTTTTTTTGGGTTTAAATAGGGTGCTGAGTGCAGCAAGAACAACTGTTGCTTCCCTTTATAGTGTTTCAGGAGACACTTCTGTCTTCTTTTCCCCTTTTTCTTCTTCTTTTGTCTTTTTCGCCTCTGCTAGTTTTGTCTCCTCTAGCTCTGTTTGGATTTCCTTCTCATCTTGTTTAGTTTTTGCCTTCTCTACTTTAGTCTTTTTCTTTTCTGTTTGTCTTTCTATCTTCTGTCTTGGTGTCCTCTTTCTCTGCTTTGGTCTTTTTCTTCTCTGCTTTAGTCTCTTGTTTTTCTGTTTCAAGTTTTTCCTTCTCTATTTTGGTTTTTTCTTTCCATCTTGTGGTTTTCTCCTCATCTTACCTTTTTGTTCTTCCTCCTCACTTTCAGAAGGACTGAGGTCATATGTGAGGGCTTATATATCATCCTCTCTTCTCATATTTCTAAAAATCTCCCAGGCTATGGGGATTGTGAAGGTGCAGAGGGCTTCTTCCACCAGTAGTTTAATTAGTCCATGGTGAGCCAATTGGTCTGGACCTCCTGCCTTCAATTTAATGCTGGAATCTATAAGGGAATGTAGGAGAAAATAGGGAATACTGAGTTTTTGGGGTGTGGGAATATCCATGCCATATCTCAGCTCATGCAAAAGTCTGAAATGGTAACCATAAACTATGCTGTACCTTCCTTCATAGGAAATGTACTTGATAATTTGGTAACTGACCTCATCCCAAGGGTAAGGTATGCTTGTTCTCCTAATGCCAATTTTGTCCTCTACAGGATGCTCATTTGGTTGGAAGAAGGTTTTCTTGGCAACTTGACCCATTGGTTTTTCTTTTTTTCTCCAGGGTAGTCCAAGTGGAAGACTGGTAACCCTACTGATACACTCTGGGGTGATTTCCATGGTGAGACCCCTGAAAGTAGCAGTGGCATGGGTCTTTGAGTGGGGTACCAAGGAAAGGGAAAACTCCTGAGTCACTTCTTCATCATACCCTCAAAGTTTCTTGAAAAATGGCATCCAATTGGCTATCGTAAAAATGGCTACCACCTCGGGATGTTCATGGAGCTTGACTTGTTGGGTTGTGTTATATTCTTTCCACGACTAGCCCATGTAGTTAACCGGGGGGGTTAGAAGGGGGGCGGAGCCCCCTCTTCGTTGTGCCAATTGTGTAGCGGGGTGGGGGGCTATAGGGGGTTTGAGACGTACCTGTAACCCCACTTTATGGGGTCTAGGGCAGCGCCCCAGAAAATTTTGGTTTTGGACACTATGTTAGGTTGGGCGGACCCACCTATGGTTTTGTGCATGATTTTTGCACATATTTTTTGGACGCAATGGTTTTCGGTACATGGTTTTGGACGCGATGGTTTTTCGGTCCATGGTATTGGATGCTTCGGCATGTATAGATATGTATTGTAACATTAAAAGGAATATAATGAAAAATCAAGCTGGTAGTCCCAGTTTTGGGATCCAGGGGAAAATATTTGTGTATATGTGTTTTATGTGTTATGCTCTCACATTGTTTATTTTATGTGTTTTAGAATTTGTATGCAGGTAATTTCTGTACGGGGTTAAAACTTACATTTGGTATCAGAGCTGTTTTGGATTCAAGGGGACGCCTTTATTGCTAAGGGGTTTTGCTCGGGCCTGTGGTAGACCCTGTTCAGTAGGAGCTCTGCGAGATTGATTCTGGTGGTGAAAGAATATGGCGAGCAGTGGAAAGATAGAGATAAAGAAATTTAATGGTCAGAGTTTTGAGTTGTGGAAACTCAAGATGGAGGATCTATTGGTGGATAAAGATCAGTGGATCACAGTAGATTTGGGTACTAAACCAACGGGAGTGTCTGATGAAGAATGGAAAAATTTGGATCAGAAGGCAAAGAGCACAATACAATTGTGTGTCTCAGATTCAGTATTGTTGAATGTATCAGGGGAAGCTACGACAAAGGCTTTGTGGGACAAGTTAGGGACTTTGTACCAATCTAAGTCTCTGGTGAATAAACTGTTCCTACGGAAAAAGCTGTATAACATGAGGATGAAAGATGGAGACTCAGTGACAGAGCATCTGAATGCATTTAATACTGTGGTAAGTTAGTTAGCATCTGTTGATATTTAAATTTCAGATGAAGATAAATGAATCAGTTTGTTGTGTTCTCTACCAGATTCATGGGATAGTCTGGTTATTGCAATAGGTAGCAATGCAACTGCCTTGCAGTTTGATGAAATAGTCTCATCCTTACTGACGGAGGAGATGAGATGGAAAATATGGAGAGCTAGAATGGTGATGCCTTGTCTGTACGAGGACGGTCCCAGAACAGAAACAAAAATAAGTCATCGAGTGGGAGATCTAAATCTAGAGGGAGATCTAAATCTCTAGGGAAACATGTAAAGGTGGTGTGCTGGAAATGCGGAAAGGAAGGGCACTACAAAAGGGACTGTAAATTTAAAGCTCCTGATAAAGGAAAGGGATTTGATGATGCTCTTTCTGTAGAGGCGAAAACCACCTCAGATGAAGGTGGAGATGTGTACTTGGCTTCTTCAAGTACACATGTAGATCATGAGGCATGGTTAATTGAATCAGGTGCATCCTTTCACTTCACTCCCCATAGAGAGTGGTTCTGTGAGTATGAGAAATATGGTGGTGGTGATGTCTTCTTGGGGGATGATAGGAAGGCTAGAATCATTGGTCGTGGAAAAGTAAAGTTGAAATTGCAAGGTGGAAGAGTTAGAATACTTCCAGGTGTTCTGCATATTCCTACATTGGCCAGAAATCTGATTTCTGTAAGCAAGTTGAATGATGCAGGTATAAACACAGTGTTCGAGAAGGATACCTGCAAGATGGTTCGGGGAGAAATGGTATTGATGCGGGCAGTTAGGATTGGAACTCTGTACAAGCTGCAAGGTAGCACTGTTATTGATGGGTGCAACAGTTCTGTGGTTCTTGAAAGTGGAGCAGAAAATCTAGTGGTCCCTAGAGAGAAGACAATGCTGTGGCATCAAAGGCTTGTATTGGAAAGAAGGGCCTTCAAATACTTCATGGTAAAGGTATGGTAGAAGGTATGAGTGATAGCTCTCTAGATTTTGATTTCTGTGAAAATTGTGTATATGGGAAGCAGAATCGGGTGAGTTTCCCCTTTGGTGGTAAGAGGGCGAAACATATATTAGAGTTTGTGCACAGTGATGTGTTTGGACCTGTGAAGGTTCCATCACTGGGTAAGTCTGTGTACTATGTATCATTTATAGATGACTTCTCAAGGAATACATGGATATATTTCCTTAAGAAGAAATCTGAAGTCTTTGACAGGTTTAAAGAATTTAAGGCTTTGGGAAAACCAGACAGAGAAGAAGATAAAGGTGCTGAGGACAGATAACGGTGGAGAGTTTTGCAGGAAGGAATTTGAAGAATTCTGTAGAAGTGTGGTATAGCACGGCATAAGAATAATCCATATACAACTCAGCAAAATGGAGTTGCAGAAATAATGAACAAGACGTTGATGGAGAGGGCAAGAAGCATGCTTAGTGGTGCTGGGTTAGGACAAGAATTCTGGGTAGAGGCGGTGGATACTGCATGTTACCTAGTCAATAGATCACTTTCATCAGCGTTGGAGGATAAGACTCCACAAGAGGTATGGACTGGTAAGAAACCCTCTCTTTCACATCTGAGGGTATTTGGATGTGATGCATATGTACATGTTCCAAAGGAGAAACGAACCAAGCTGGATAGTAAATCTGAAAAGTGCATCTTTATTGGGTATAAGGATGGTTTAAAGGGTTATAAGCTTTGGAACCCTGTAACAAGGAAGGTTGTGTACAACCGAGATGTGGTGTTCAAAGAGGTAAAAGATGTTATTAAACATGAAATCCAACTAAAGGAACATGAGAAGATAGAGCTTGAGATAAAGGAGGAAGAATCAGACTCTACAATAGAGGAGGAATCAGAAGATGAAGAGCCACAAACTCCGGGTGTGGGAAGATCAGTTTGAGAAAGAAGGTAGCTAGAAAGGTATAGTCCATCTACTTTCTGTTCAAATTTTGCTTTATATACTATTGATGATGATCCCAAAACTATGAAGGAAGCAGTAGATTCAGAGGATGGCAAACTCTGGAAAGAGGCCATGGTTGATGAAATGGTATCTTTGCACAAAAATGAGGCTAGGGATCTGGTGGAGTTGCCGGCTGGAAGGAAACCCATTGGCAGCAAATGGGTGTTCAAAAAGAAGACAATTGTAGAAGGAAAAGTGGAGAAATACAAAGTTCGGTTGGTAGCAAAAGGTTATTCCCAGGTGTCGGGAATTGATTTTGGTGATATTTTTTCTCCTGTTGCCATGGTAACTTCTATTAGATTACATTTATCTGTTATTTCTACTTTTGATTTTGAGGTAGAACAGATGGATGTGAAGACAACTTTTTTTCACGGGGATCTGGAAGAGGAGATCTACATGAAGCAACTTGAAGGCTTTGCGGTGAAGGGTAAGATAGAACTGGTATGCAAGTTAAATAAGTCTCTGTATGGGTTAAAACAATCACCTAGGATGTGGTATCAGAAATTTGATACATTTATACGGGGACTTGGCTTCACCAAAAGCAAAGCAGATCACTGTGTGTATTTTAAATTAATTGGTGACCGTGTTATTTATCTGGTCTTGTATGTGGATGATATGTTGTTGGTTGGAAATGACAAAGAAATTATCCAGGATTTGAAGACCCAATTGTCCTCCAAATTCGACATGAAAGATCTTGGTGTTGCAAACTATATTTTGGGCATGGAAATTAAAAGAGATCGTACAAAGAGGAAGCTCTGGTTAAATCAGAGGAAGTATGTCAAGACAATGCTGCAGAGGTTTAATATGTAGGATAGTAAACCGGTGAAGGTTCCTATTCCTGTAGGTGTGAGGTTATTTATTGAATAGTGTTCCAAGACATCAGAAGAGGAAGAGGACATGTCCCATGTTGCATATGCAAGTGTAGTTGGTAGCCTGATGTATGCAATGGTCTGTACTAGACTAGACATTGCACATGCAGTGGGAGTATTGAGCAGGTTTATGTCAAAAGCAGGGAAGGAGCACTGGACAACAGTGGAATGGGTTTTCAGGTATTTGCATGGCACTAGTGATTATGGTTTGTGCTACCAAGGAAGACCAGGATTGGATAGAGTGTTGGATATTCGTGGCTTTGTTGATGCAGACTGGGTTGGAGATCTGGATCAGAGAAGATCTACAAGTGGGTATGTGTTTAACCTATTTGGAGGTGCAGTCAGTTGGATGAGTAAGAAAAAATCTGTAGTGGCACTATCAACTATAGAGGCAGAATACATGGCAGCCACTCATGCAAGCAAGGAAGCAGTTTGGTTTCAGAGATTGTGTTCAAATTTGGGGTCAGTATAGGGAGCTATAAGGATAGAATGTGACAGCCAAAGTGCAATTTTTTTGGAAAAGAACCCTGCATATCATTCAAAGACAAAGCACATTGATGTTCAATATCACTTTGTGAGGGATATGATAGAAGACAAAAAGGTGTTTCTAGTAAAGGTGGACACTTAGAATAATACTGCAGATGCATTGACAAAATTTGTGAACTCTGAGAAGTTCTCTTGGTGTAAAGAGACAATGGGCATTTCAGGGCTGGAAAAATGACTAAGCTCTCTTGTGGCTCCCTGTGAAAAGAAAACAACAAGTGAGAGAATTTTGGGTTGAGTTATATTCTTTCCACAACTAGCCCACGTAGTTAACCAGAGGGGGTTAGAGGGGGGGCGAATCCCCCTCTTTGTTGTGCCAATTGTGTAGCCGTGTACGGGGGGGGGGGGGGGGATCACAGGGGGTTTGAGGCATACCCGTAACCCCACTTTATGGGGTCCAGGGCAGCGCCCCGGAAAATTTTTGTTTTGGACACTATGTTAGGTTGGGCGGACCCACATATGGTTTTGTGCATGATTTTTGCACATGTTTTTTGGACACGATGGTTTTCGGTCCATGGTTTTGGAAACGATGGTTTTTTGGTCCATGGTATTGGATGCTTCGACATGTATAAATATGTATTGTAACATTGAAAGAAATATAATGAAAAATCAAGCTGGTAGTTTCGGTTTTGGGATCCAGGGGAAAATCTCTATGTATATGTGTTTTATGTGTTATGCTCTTGCATCGTTTATTTTATGTGTTTTAGAATTCATATGCAGGTAATTTCTGTATGGGGTTAAAACCTACATGACTGAATTTAGGGGTTCCTTCCTCATGAATCCCACTGTCATTATGTTTATATTCTTTTGGAATACCTCAAGTGGAGAAGGAGAGAACAATTTTTGCAAAAACATGAAACAAAGAAAAAACTGTGTTTTTCTTTTAAGAAACAGGCATAATTTTTTAATGCAATTTCTCTTCTTTTCTGGCTTAATTATTTCCTTGTATATGTTAATAGCTAAGGTGGAGAAGGAGACAACACATCTTTTGCAGAAACAGGAATCATATAAAAACTATGTTTTTTCAAGAAACATGCAGACTTTTGAATGCAATTCCTGTCCTTTTCAGGCTTAATTCTTCCCTAAAATTGCATCATTCCTTGTATATATGAATATGGAAAGTGGGTTTGTACCGAGACTACCTCTTCAAGTCCGAATTTGAATTGAAACCTCGTGTTCTCTTCTGTAAAACTGCTTACTGGCCCTCCTGTAGAAATGGCTGGAGGTTCTCCTGTAGAACTGTTACTGCTCCTGTAGAACCCGATAAGAGGAGAAGGACTGAAAACGATAGAGAACGGTGGTTTCGAGGTTATGGAGGTGATATGGAGCTTCTCTGCAGCTGCAGGAATGATGATAAAATGGAAACAAAGGTGGTGAGTGAGTTTGAGGCAGAGTACTTATGTTCATTGGAGATATTTCTAGCGATGATGTGAGGTGGCGAAAAGGGTACGTTGCCATTATTTGGACCGTTGGTCCCCACTGCAGTGTCATCATGAGTCTTCATGCCTTCTGTTTGCAATCACCTCCCATCATTTGCGTTGGAGTTCAAACATCTGCCACTACTTGTCTTTTTGGATTTTTCGTGAGTTGACTAGACACACATGTGGTGTGATCTCCGGATGAGCGCAGTTGAACTGGATGAGGGTGGCCAGCTAACTGGCCACCTTTCTGGTTTAATCCCAACCATTCCATTCGTTCATGTAGTTTTTAAATTATACAGATGCAATAGAGGAGAGGGTTAGACACTTACCTGTAGGTCGAATGCTCGTGCTGCGGTGCTGCTAGGTTTTGTTGCTGCTGCATGCTCGGATTTCAGTGCTGCATGCCTGTATCCCTTGTGTTGTATGCTCTTTGCTTCTTGATATGTGGCTTAGTTTCTTTGTACAGGTGCCCTTTAGCTGAATCTTGCTTCAGACATCTTCTGCATTCCTGTGGCTGCACCTATTTTGCTGCTAGAGCTTGATTTTAAGGCGATCAACTACTACAGGAAATCCTTCCTGTAGCTGCTTCTCCCTCTAAAATTTTTAGCTGATTCTTGTGCTGGGAGCTGTGAGGATGCTATTGAAGATTCTGATGGCAATGGAGAGGTATTTGGTAAGATGTGGGTGAGTTGCGGAGGTGCTGTTATTTTTTGTTTCCTTATTTTTTAAAAGACTGGTTTTTGTGTTTTTCTTTTTGCAGGAAGGAAATAAATCAAATGGGAATTAGGTGATGCATGTGTGGGATGGAGGGTTAGGATGGTGGATAGTTGTAGGATGGCCTACATGCCTTCCAAGAAAATCCTCAGCTCCTCAAACTGTTTGTAAAAGCTGTTTTGGGCTTTCTGTGATTTCTACAGGAGCCTCCTATAGAACCCACAGGCTCTCCTGTAGGATGCACAGTCTTTAGAAAAAACACACAGAGGTGGAAAAAAAAGTTAGAAATGATGGAGAAGAGTATAGAGGATGTGTAATAGGATTTGTGGCATGTCCCCTTGCTTCCTGTTGTCCATCTGTAACATGTAATGCATTTGAAAAGTCATTTTTTGTTTTTTTTTGTTTTGAAAAGACAACTAGGGCGCCTCCAGGAGGTTTTCACCCTACTTGCCTGCCCTTGGCACCTCCATGGAGGTTTTCACTCAGTGATCTTACTCTCTCTCTTTTTGTTTTTGTTTTTGTCAGAATTGGGCCACCTCCAGAGAGGTTTTCAACCCAATGATGGTACTCAAGTGCCTCATAGAGGTTTTCACTTGAGTCCGTATTATTTTTCTTTTTTCTCAGTGAGTGGATGGAGTGGAGGCTGAGACCTGTTCCACTACCAACACTATCTTATTCAGATCTTCAATGAATTCTTGCTTGGAGAGGGGCTGCTTGTAAACGTTCAATATATGCCCATTGACAAGCATGGGGATGGCTTCCTCATCAATGGTTCTGATCATAACTGAACCATTGTCATTGCATTTTTCTACAGTGTAGGGTCATAACCATATTGTCCTCAACTTGCCTTTGAAATCTTTATACCTTGAGTCATAGAGCAGCGCCCAATTTCCTTCTTGAAATTGCTTCTCCTTGATATTTTTATCGTGCCATATTTTCCTCTGAAGCTGGATTACCTCTGTGTGAAGAAGGGCCTGCAATCTTTGTTCATCCAATCCATTGAGCTGGAGTAGCCTTTCCCTTTGTGCATGGCTGAGATCTAGGTCTAGCTGAGCTGCCATCCTTAGTGTATTGTATTCAAATTCTATTGACAACAAGGCCTTCTTCCTATAGACTAGTTCATAGGGTGTGAACCCAGTGGTGGTCTTCCATGTGGTGTTGTAGGTCCAGGTGGCCTCAACCAATCGGTCTACCCAATCTTTTCTGCTACCGCTCACTACCTTGGTCAAAATTCCTTCCAAAGATCTGTTAGTGACTTCCACTTGTCCATTTGCTTGTGCATGGTAAGGGGTGGAAGTCCTGTGCTTGATTTGATGATGTGTGAGCAGGTCTTCAACCAAATTGGAAGTGAACTGACTGCCTTGATCTGTAACCAGTTCTCTTGGATACCTGAACTTATAGAAGATGTTTTCTCTTGAAAAATCAGTTACTTTTTCTTCTGTTGCTGCTTTGATTGCCTTTGTCTCTGCCCATTTTGTTAGATAATCGATGCACACAATGATGTATTGTTTCTATTTTGAAGGAGGGTTGATAGGACCCACAAAGTCCATGCCCCACTTCTCAAATGGCTCAAAAGTCACTTGAGGCTGCATGGGCATCACATCCTTTGGAGTAGGTTTCCCCATCCTTTGGAACCGATCACAATGGATGATATATCTCTTCACATCTTGATGAAAAGTGGGCCAATAGTAACCTACTTGCAAAATTTTGAAGGCAGTCCTCTTTGCTGCAAAATGGCCTCCACAAGGCCCATCATGACAGGTCAGGAGAATGTCAAAAACTTCCTCCTCCCTGACACATCTTCTCAAAATCTGATCTGGGCCAAGTTTGAAGAGATTGCCCCCAATTCAGGTGAAAGGAGCATTTTTTCTCACGATCTTTCTCTTCTCTCTTGAGGACAGGTGTGGTGGGAATTGTGCTGAAACCAAGTAATTTGCTATATCAGCAAACCATGGGGAGAGTATTGAGATAGAAAATAGATGCTCATCTGGCATTTGATCATCCACCATTCCTTCCTCACCTGCAGGAAAATTTACTCTAGACAAAAAGTCAGCAACAACATTTTCCTTACCAGGTTTATCAACAATGGTTAAGTCAAACTGTTGCAATAAAAGCAACCACCTAATAATGCGAGCATTTACATCTAGTTTGTTTATTAGATACCTAATTGCAGCGTGATCGGTGTGTACAAAAGTTTGATAATCTGTGATGTAATGTCTGAATTTATTTAAAGAATGTACTACAACTAGGAGTTCTTTTTCGGTTACCGTGTAGTTTAACTCTGCCTCTGACAAATTTTTAGTTTTAAAGTATATGGCATAAGGTAAATTTTCATCAAATTTCCCTAAGGATGCTCCTATTGCTTTGTTCGAGGCATCTGTGTGAATGTGGAAAGGTAGGGCCCAGTTTGGGCCTCTCAAAATTGGGGTAGTCACAAGTTTACTTTTCAAGATATCTAGGGCTTCTTGACAGTTGTCAGTCCATATGAACTCGACAACTTTTCCCAAAAGAAAAACAATGGAGAGGCTAACTTACTGAAATCTTTAATGAATCTTCTGTAATATCCCGCTAAGCCTAGGAAACTTCGGACATCTCTCACCTTTTGAGAAGGTGGGATCCTTTGGATGATGGAAATTTTGTTGGGGTACACCTGTAATCCTTGTTGAGATATTGCATGACCTAGCACGGTCCCTTCAGTCTCACATTTTTCCGCACTGAGGGACAGGTTCATTTCAATACACTGGTCTAAAACTTTTCCTAGGTTAGATAAAGCTTCCTAAAAGTTAGAAACATAAGGAGTAAAATCATCCATATATATTTCCACTGCATCATGAACCAGTTCAGAAAATATATTCAATACTGCTCTCTAGAAAGTGGCGGGAGCATTGCACAACTCGAAAGGAAGGACCCAATATGCAAAGGTACCCCAAGGAGAAGTGAAAGTGGTCTTATCTTGGTCTTCCAGGCTGATTTGGATCTGATTGTACCAGCTGAACCCATCTAGGAAGGAGAAAAACTTTTTCCCCGCCAGACCACCTAACACTTGATCTATGAAAGGCAAAGGAAAATGGTCCTTTTTGGTGGCCTTGTTCAGTTCCTGATAATCGACATAGATCCTCCACTTACCATTTTTCTTTGGCACTAGCAAAAAAGGAGAGACCAATTCACTGTCGGAGATGGGGTAGATGAATTCTGCATCCAGTAACTTTTGCAATTCTTCCTTGACAATGTCTTTAAGGGCTGGATTCATCCTCCTTTGAGGTTGCCTGACTGGTTTACAATCTTCCTTAATGTAAATGTGATGAGTAAAACTGAAGGGTGCACTCCCTTCATCTCCTTATAGCTCCAAGGGAAGGCATCTAAATGTTTTCTCAATAGGCTACATAGTTCCTTCTCCTGGGAGGTGGATAGGGATGAGTTGATTTTCAAGGTTCTTCAGGGCCAAACTCTATGTTCTTAACATGGAGAGAGGTTGGGTTGGCCACACAGAAATTAGCTAAGGGATTGTATTGGGTTTCTTTAACTAGATCTTCTAATGGCAAACTACTGGGGGGTGGATTTTGAATTAAATTTTCAATGATATCATCCTTAGTTTGCGATTTCCCCCCCATGGCAGTTTCTACTGCACACAGTGGTGCAGCATAGACTTCATCCTCATCCTCCTCCTCCAACCAGAGAGGTAGAGCATGTTCTAACAAGGGTTGGGTAGGAGGGTATATGATTAGCTACTTGGACATATGCTCATTTTTGATTGCCATGTTACCAGCTCGACAGCTGATGTAGGCATCTGCAGTAGCCAACCAGGGTCTTCCCAGGATGAGAGGATACCCAGTGAGCTTTGCCTTCGGCTGGAGAACCAGGAAATCAACACTTTACTCCCAAGAATCAATGGAGACCATCGCATCCTCCACAATCCCTTCCGGGGTCACGATGGAGCGGTTTGCTAACTGCAGTATGGTTGTGGTCTTTCTCAGGGAACCTTGGAGGTTGAGCTTGAGCATAGTGTCCTTGGTCATCACATTAATGGCAGCCCCCAGATCAATCAAGGCATGGGGAATCATGGTGCCATTGATGTGGACATCAACTACTGGGCTTCTAGGGTCTAGATATTTTGGACAAATTACCTACCCCAACGTTAGGTCGGACAGTTGTCCTATGACATTGATGGTTGGGGTATCTCTCTTGCGCCTGCCCGGATGCCTAAAGCACTTCTCTTTGATCATCTTATTGTATATAGGTACATCCTTTATGGCTTGGAGAAGTGCTATCTTTACACATAATTGTTTCAGTTCTCCCAGAAGTTCAGTTTCTTCTGGGGTAGGTTGTGTTGTTCAGATAATCTCTCAGGAAAGGGTGGATTTGCTTTTGGTTTGCTTTCCTATTTATCTTCCTCAACCTCCTAAGGGGGAGGCTGGCTATCTGGGAGAACCTTCCCAGATAGAAGGTTAATCTCCTGAATCTCCACAGCATAGGTTGGGTATGATGGTTCCCCACTATATACTTGCTGAGCTTGTCTATTGTTTGGGTTCGGGTTCGGGTTCGGTTGAGCAAGCATTTGGGGTTGTCTTGGTGGAGCAGGAGGCAATGGTTGCGGTTGAGCAGGTGGTGGAGGAAAAAGAGCGGGAGGAGAGTTGTACTAGGGCCTCCACCCCTGATGAGATGCATTCCACTGAGGCTGTGGCTGGGCATAGGAGTGAAATTAATGAGTGGCTGGTTGAACATGATATTGAGATGGATATGACCAAGGAGGAGGTGTGGAACAGGAAGGATGAGCAGGGGGACCCTAAGAAGGTATGGAGGTGGCTTGATTGGGGTTGTAGTATGCTTGGGAAGTCCCTTTCATTCCCTGCTGGTAAGGTATAGGTCCATGTGGTCTCCTTTGGTTCATGAAATAGAGTGGTTCAGTGGCTCCTTCGGCCCCTTGGTATACAACTTTGAGTCCGGGCAAGGAAGGGCACTTATCTGTAGAATGATATTCTTCACAGACTGAACAAACCTCTATAGAGTTTAATGGACATTCGTTCCTAGGATGCCTTCTGGTTCACCTATGACAAAAAATGGCCAAAGCCCTCTCTGCTTCCTCTTGTTTCCTTTAATATGCAAGGTATCCATTTGCATGGCAAGAATTTGCAGCATCTCACTCTTGAAGTCTTCCAGCATGTTTCCAAGTTCACCTTTGAGGGATGAACTGGCTGAGGAGGTACTAGTTATGGGTTGACTCCCCCTACCTCTCTTTTTGGCTTCCCTAGAATGGTTTATAAAAACAGTCTTAATGTCTTCATAAGGTAGTTGGTAGATGTCTCCCCCAGCTAGTAAATGGAGGGTGTCTGGAAGGTCTTCCGTAATTCCCCTGAGTAGGACCAACTTCAGAGATTCGGGGTCAAGTGTGCACTTGGCCCTTTTATAACTGAGCTGGAACCTCTTTTCATAATCTTCCAAGGATTCATCACTTCCCATGGTCATTCAGAAGATTTATTCCTTGGTATCTTTTGATCTACAGTAGTCTCGGTATTTGTTATTAAAGGCTTGTTGTATCTGAGCCCAAGTTGTGATGCTGTTGCTAGGTAACCCCATGAACTAGCGCAATGCTGCATCCTTGAGGGTAGAAGGGAATAGTTTCAACTTCTGCTCATCTTCTGCATAGTCATAGGTTCGACAGATGACAACAAACTCAAATAGGAAGGTGTCAGGGTCTTCTGTAGTCAATCCATGGAAGTGAGGTAGGGCTAAAGGGCTTATGTTCTTCATTTTAGTGTCCCCATTGGTCTCTCGGATGGGAAAAGTACCCTCTACTCTTTCTCCATTCCCCCTAGCATTTCTGTTTTCAGCCATTGTCTCAGGAGGGATTTTTTCTTCCTCTTCTTCTCCTATAGGTTCTTCAAATATCTCTGGTTGTTCCCTTAAATGTTCTTCTAGATCACTGCTTTGTGATGTGGTGGGGGTGTTGGGTAGGAATTTTCCTGAATTATATCTGTTCCTATGAGGCATGAAAGGAAATATCTTTTTGGGTGATTTTTGTTTTTTCTGCTTGTACCTGAAAAACTGAAATTGATTGAAAAAACAAATTGCAACTACTGAAATGAACTTGCTGAAAGGAAATTGCAGAATTGAAATGAAAGAAAGGAAATGACTAGTCTGGAATGAAAATTGCAGAATTGAAAGGGCTAATCTAAATTTGCTGAAATGGAAATTGCAGAATTGAAATGAATGCAAGGAAATGCAGAAATTGAAAGAAACAACTACTCTACTTTTGCAGAAATGAACTACTTAGCAGATTGTTGTAGTAGAAAATAGAAGAAAAGCAGTAATCACAAAATACTCTGACGCTTCCCCGAAACGACGCCAAAAAGTGGTGAGAACCAGTATTGCAGTGATAATGTTGCAACTCCTGGGGCTTCCTACTTTACTTTAATCAATCCGGTAGTTCGTAACAAACTTGGAAGCGACGGTGCTGTATGCACAAATACTAATTCTTACTGTAGGTTGTCACTTGGTCAGCTGGCGCAAGATCACTAGGAGCTCAAGCCAACCTCTATGAATTCTAGAAGAAGCTTTAATTGTGATGAAATAAAAGAAATCTTACTCTACAGAGGCTATTCTACTTGCAGAAAGAGAAAGAAGATTGAAATGTGGGGTAAACCTAGCAAACCCTAATTTACCGACTAAGCCTAATTTGCAAGAAGAGAGGTGAAAATCTAGGAAAAGAGTGCCATTACCTATTGAGGAAGTAAACTACATATATTCAAGCTGTTTCTAGAAGGAAATAAGAAAAAACATTTTTTTTGGATTTTTGTGTATTTTATGTGAAATGGTTATGCATGTAATTTATTTGTTTATGGATGTGGAAGCGATTAGGTGGCGATGGAGGGTGAATTTTGAATTTACAGAGGCGTAGAAAGGTGTGGAGGGGTCCTAAGAGGCCTCTGGTAACCTTCTGGTGGCTTTCACTGCAATTGGACTTCAAAAAGCCACATACAAGAAATTTTATAGGAGGTTGCAGGGGATCTACAGGAGGATCTATAGGAGGAGGCCAAGAGCTGTTTTAGAGGGTTTAAAGGTGGAAAAATGGTGGGAAAGGGTAGCTGAAGACTAGAGCGAGGTGTTAAGGTGTCTGAAGTTCATTCATGGATGATTAGAAAAAAAAATGATGGTTGGATTTGTTCAAGAGACGAGAGGAAAGCTTATGAGAAAAGTGCAGATATTAGGGCAGATTTGTGAAGGGCTGTGAATGACCTGTGAAAAAAGTAGCAAAGGAGATGGTGATAGCTACTTTATTGAATTATCATGAATAGAGATGTACTGTAAGAGAGCTGTAAATCAAAACACTGAAACTGAGTAAGAAAAGAGCTAGCTGTACCAAAAAACAAAACTATATCTCATGTTAACCTAAATTCTGACCTAGGAAAATGAAATGCTGAACAATGCTATATGGAAAGGAAAGCATGTAAAGAGATTTATTGCAAAAACATAAATGAGTATGGAAAAATGGATCTGAAGCAAAACATTAACCTTTGAATCAAACTGTAACACTAGAAATTGCATGGAGGAAGCAAAACTATGTTTTTGTGGCAACAAGAGTGTCTTGACCTCAGCTCATGGTCCCAAAGGGAAGAAAGGAGGTCAAGGCTCTATTGATGGCCTTTTTGTATCTTTCTCCTATCACTATTTAACCTACTTCAGCAAACTGAAATGGAAACAACTATGTAACTCACCAAAAGCAACCTATTCTAACCAAGAAAAAACTATCTAACAGCAACTAATTCATGAACTGAAACAAAAACATATAAATACAAAACAAGAGGTGCTGGGCAGCTTGGGTTGGGCCCTAACCCAAGAGCTTCAACCCTCTGAAAGAACTCAGTGCTGGCTCAGAAAATATTTCATCTCCATTATCAAAATAATAGTCACATTACATAAAACTGTTCACAAAAGTAAGCTCGAAATGAGCTGAGCAAGAGCTGCAAAAAAAGTGTGAAAATTTGACTAACATCCAACTAAACTACTGAGCACCTAAGCCCTCCTATTTATACAACTGGAGCCTCCAACAACTCTCCTAAAATCAAGGAGGCTTGGCTCCCAAGACTAGAGATAGACATCAATTCTTCTTCACTTGCTCAGTTGCCCCTTTGATGCATTGATGTAGCTGCTTGTGCTCCGAGCTTTCTGAAGGAGGATTCGAGGTAGGGGGTCATAAATGAGGGGGACACCATCCTACAAATACTCTCCCTTGTTTTCCTTAAATATTGGCTGCCAAATTCTCATTAAACCTTTGACATTGTCTCAAAATTGACCAACAATCTGCATAAAGCACACATTAGACTTCATGGCATAATGACTAACCCAATTCACTCTATTAGCATAAATATAATAAAAAACATGCAATAAAATAATGATAATGGTGTATTAGGATGAGTTAGGAGGCCAAATAAGCCGATATAATTACCCATTTATGGGGCTCATCACTAGTGTACGAGATTTGACACTGAGGGTGCTTCTGTTGACCATCAACAAAGTGGCGGGGTCCCAGGCAGAACATGAGACTAATAAGTCAAATTTCCTTTATGCCATAGACTTTACAACTCCCACGATCTTCAACTGGGCAGAGGCCATGAAGATAAATATCAAGCACCAATTGTCTAAGGCGAATGTGGTAAATCTAAAGCAATTTGGCTTCGGATCATTACTTGTAACCTTCTTCCTGGAACGAGTGCCACTGTTCCAGTATTAGTTGACTGAGGTTGATCCTCCTGCGTCACGTGATCTGCGGATGGCCCGCTGGAGTCGTTTGATGCCCAGGATCACTGGGGATTAGCAGATGTCCTACTGACCAACATTCTTTTCGTGGTTACAAAGACAGAAAATCGTCGTGGAGGATTGGTCGTACAACGACATTGATTTCCATGGAGACCTGGATATGCCTTTTCCAAATGGGGAGGACTTCAATGATGAAGGTAAAAAACCAAACCAAATTTTTGATTTTGATGTTTTTAATTGTTTTTATTATATGCATGCTTATAACATTTCTCTTGCCTATGCAGATGTTGGACCAGAGCGGCCAGTTGGGATGTCCACGATAGCCAGGGGATATCCTCGTCCTATTGATGCTGTCGCCCCTCATCACGAAGGGAGAGATAATGAGGAGGCGATTGCGAGGAACCTCGAGGGGTTAACTCATGGTATCCCTGAGTATGCTCGGATAGGAGACATGCCTCGTCAGTACTAGAGGCACACGGTGGGAGTCTCAGATCGGATCCGCCGATTACCAAGTCGCGTAGTGCGAGATATTTCGTGCTATCATGACCACCATGAGTAGGTCCTAGGTCTAGTACTTACATATTTTTTGGGGCTTGCGTGCCATGGATGTACGAGGCCTATGAGCCGCCGATGTTATTGGAGACATACATATTATTTTTTTGGGGTTTTGATGTATCAAACATTTTCACATATGTATATATCTTATATTTTCCTATCTATTATGTTACAAATGGTTTGTCTTATCTTTTACATGTTTCGTAAATATCTATCCAACACGTAATTAGCTAATGCAT
Source organism: Pinus tabuliformis (assembly GCA_031772625.1). NCBI lineage: Eukaryota > Viridiplantae > Streptophyta > Pinopsida > Pinales > Pinaceae > Pinus > Pinus tabuliformis. The sequence continues at coordinate 1,011,890,226 of CM062816.1, read as the reverse complement.
CTGTTAATGTATTCATGCGTCTAGGAATATGATGATATGCTATATAATCAAAATGTCTTTCCAATAGATGGATATAGAGATACATTCATAATATTTGAGGGTTCTTGACAGAATATTGCATGTTGAGTTGAAGAATGACAAGCTGTGAATCTCGGTTGAAAACCAATTCTCTGATGCCCAGAGCGATGGCTTCTGATAATAGTTCGATGAATGCACTGTATTTAGAAATGTTATTGGTTGTACGACCTAGGCAGATACCTTGAAGATCAATCAACTAACCGTTAGGGTTGTAGATAGCCCATTCCATGGATGATAAGTTCTAGGTACTTCGGCAAGCACCGTCAGCGAAAATGACGTGAGGAGCTGTAGACATCTGCAAAGCACGAAAAGCATAGTAAACAGGAAATTTGTTTGAAAAATTCCACACAAAACCACACTGTACAGAAATGAATCACACACTAATGTACATAAGTAACCATGCAAGATGACCTAAGCATAGTACTTTTTTAGGTAAAGCCTGTTTCGGGGCTTATCAAGAGGATTTCCTTCATAATCAATAAGTTCATAGGCCCCTTTATGCAAAACACGTTTTACAATATAGGGCCTGTGCCACATAGGTTCGAACTTTCCTGCCCCCATATTATCATTAGCTTGGTCATATAGCAGGACCAAATCATCCTCAGAGAAAGCGCGAAGGGAGACCGACTGGTCGAAATGGGATTTGACCCATTTCTTTTGTGCTTCGATGATCAAGGCAGCGAGACGATGAGTCTCATCCAATCGTTCCAAATATAAGAGGCGTTCCCCTTGAGGTGATGTTTCAGGGAGGAGTTCAAAAACTAACTTAAGTGAAGGAATCTCAAATTCGATCAACAATGTTGCTTCTAGACCATAGACCAAATGGAATGGTGTGAAACCAGTGGCATCTTTGGTTGAAGTTCGATAGGCCCACATAGCTGAAAAAAGCATGAGATGCCAATTTGACTTGTGCATCCAAATGGTATGCTGAAGCATGGTGAAGTAAAATTATAAGTGTGGACACGAACGAAATCCTCTAGCCCAATAATGGGTCTAGCCACAACAGATACATTCTATGGAAGATTTCCTTAGGTTAGAATCAATCAAGAGGGCCTACCTCTTGGTCGCTTATCCTTCTTGATGATTTCCTCGCTTGCTCGCTCCAGCAATCTCTCACTTCCTTCTTCAAGTTCCTGAAACAAGTAAACAACAACAACACACAAACATAAGAATAGACAAATTGAAATTCAACCTACTTAATGAGTCAAGAAGAATCAAAACATGAATATTTAATATTACAAAACATTTAGGAAATCAATCGATAGTTTCATATATTAATATCAAAGAGAGATTACAACCATTCGTCTTGTCGTCACAATATTCCTTTGAAAAGACCGGGTTCCCACACACTTCTGCTAGCATTCCATGATGGCTTCAAACAAAAAATAGTTTAAAGGCTGTTCCCTTTAGGCTTCACTCCAAACCAAACACACTTCTCCCTCACAAAACTAGATGGCTACAACTAGTAATAGCTTGCTTGTCTAATCAAAATAGTATACTCACACTCAACCAATACTCTAAATATATCACTGCAACTTTCACACTAGTTTGTGCTTGGGAAGAAGGGAGGTTTATATAGGCAAGATGGATGGGAGATGGATCCTCTTCTCATGGGAGAAAGACTTATCCCTTGAGGTAGTTCCATCATTATAGGGGAAAGGAGCCCAAACTGTCATCCTCGACCCCATCCGGCCAAACCATTTACCAGACTTCCATTACGAAGCTTCTAGAGATGGAAGCTTCAGCTCTAATTTAAAAAAAATTCCATAACAGGACTGAAACGATTGGAACCCAGCTCAGTCGTACCGATTAGCGCAGGGAATAGTGCTAATATTTTCACATCGGTGCGGGGGAGACAAAGGTCATTAGCGTCGGTCTTGTAAATTGGGAAAAACAAAAGTTTCAGGGGAAATGGTGCAAAAGGGAAATTATCTGCTCATGAAGAGGGACATGATGAGAGTTTCTCCATGATGACAAAGCATGCAGGTTTCACTGTAGATGTCCTCCAGGATCAAGGAATGGGGAGTACAGGGACAGTGACAAAATGCTGTATAACAGATGCCCCCTAAAGCGTGAAGGCCGAACCGGAGCGAGGGATGAAATGATTTATAAATCAGTACGGGGAATCGGTTTGCCGTCGTAAAACCTACAAACAAGTACAAATACATATACATAAAATGAGATCTCTGTCAAATGATACATGAATCATGGCATGGACACAACCATCCAGAGAATGATCATGTAAATGGACCCAGGTATGGGCGCAACCGTCCGTCAAAGAGGATCATAATGAAACCAAGGTATGGTCGCAACCAACCATTTGAAAGAGACATGCATATCATTATAACCATGTCACACCACTTCGCAACCTGGACTTCTTTGTAATCTGAGTCCAGGGTCTTGCGCCCTAACATGACCTAATCAAAGTACATATCCTAGCATGCGAATAGGTGTGTTGATGTCAAACATGCTAGAAAGTCGCTTGATTACGTGTCAATGATGTAAACTATTAACAAGCACGATAGAAACCACCAATAATGACAATGGCCCTCAAGGTATTATCAGCACAATTCACAGAATGTGAATAGAGGAACTAAAGTCAAACACCCGTGAAATCACTCGATCGAAAGCCAATGATGTGAACTTGTCGTCGAGTGCGAAGAACTTGCCATTAAGGAATGCAAACTATAAGGTACTGGAAGGGAGTCTCTCGGTCAAATTCCCGGATAATGAGTTGAAGTCGACAGAAAACTACTGTGTCGAAGGAGGGCCATAATGAATCCCACATCATCGACGTGAGATGAGAGGATACAAAATGATTTTAGATGATACAGAGAAATAGAGGTAAGTGTAACTCCAGAAGGAAAACTCTTGAACATATCAGCGACACAATTGGAAGTTTGACAGCTTTTGGATCCATAGGATCTGTGGTCATGGCGACATAGCAAAGATCATATGGAAGGAAAAATTTAATGGTCCAAACCTAGGAAGGTCAACGATGTAAAGGAGGATGTCCCAACCAGACATGAAGCAAAGATTGTCATGTTCAAGAGTGAGTTGCCGACACGACTCGATAGATTTCAAAATTTCCCCTCACCATTTATGTCAAGTACCCCAATTTTTTTTTACCGCAAGCTTGAAGGGGATAGCATATGTTGGCAGTTCAGGTTCATCCTTCGGACGAATCTAACCTAGTAAGTTTAATGAGCCCTAAGAAGGAGAAGCTCATGTTTGTCATGGTGACGAATCTGACGTCATTTAATAGTTTAACGAGTCCGACAAAGGTGTAACTTGATATCTTTTTCATGTTCAGAGAGTTTGAAAAAGACACGTAAAAGAAAACTCCACATGGTCCCTTTTCGTACATTGGTGTCTCTCGAGCCCGAAAAGGTAGAAAACAATACTTGAGAGAATCGCTTGACCATTTCAGTCAAGGAGTACTTTTTTCGTAAATAGTGATTCCCAGCCTGAAAAAGGGGTAAAATTATACTGGGCACACGACATTTCGCATCCATTAATGAGTTCGAAATGACAAGGGCTTGGCCATCTTTTCGCTTTTAAAGGGTCGGAAAAGAACTGAAAGAGGACCCCCCATTTTTATTCTCTTTAATGAGTCAAAAAGTGAAAAATACTCAGCAATCTTTTCATTTGAGTTTAATGAGTCTAGAAAAGAGCTGAAACATGAATCATCCTGGAGGAACAAGTGGTATAAAGGGTAGCAACTAGTTCTGGCAATGGTGGAACTGATGAAAACGTGTAATGGTCAAGAGGTTGGCTAACAAAACCACTCATCACTGTGGTTCCTCGAGAAATGATAGCACAACCAAGTGAAAGCATATGATCAACCAAAGAGATGGTGACAATGGAATAAAAAACCCAAGGCTCAACTAGCAGAAATCAGCTGATAAAAAGAGCAATCACGAGATGTAAATTGGGCATGAGTTCATTTTTTCACAAGCTTGAACCATGGAGAACTTTGCTTGGATTTGGTTTCATGTTTACACATGCTTGAAACGAAAAACTATGCTTGCTATAAGTTTGCATTCCCCCAACATAATGACTTAATCGAGGTACATGCCCCCCAAGCTTCATTTCAATCAACTAGGTGGATGGAATGAAGGTTCACTTTTCGTCGATCGATTTGTCTAGACATGCATATTCATAAGAATTGGAGAAACATACCCTCCTACACTTTGGTTCGTGTAGCCATTGCCTTCTGCTCAATTGAGGCTTGCTTTACTGAAAAAACCAAGTGACCCTAATACCAGAGGTTGGATCAAACTATTCATTTTCTTGTGTTAATTGCAAACATCCTTATTCATCAAGTCACACACCCTTGGTCATATCAAGAAAGTTTGTTCTTTTTGGAGTTGATGCACACTAGTGATAAATAAAGAGAAATTGGTATATTGGCCTGCTTAGAACCATGATGAACACAAATGATTAGTTGTTATAGGTCTTATTTCTCAATAAGGATCTATTAGTAGCCAAAGGTTTCTCACAGGTATAGGGAATTTATTATGAGGATACATTGGCACCGGTGGCCAAGATGGATTCTTATAATTTTTCGGCAATGATATTTCCATATTTGGTCCGAACCGTATAGGGTCTATCCTCATTAATTATCCAAGAATTGTTCTTCTTCTCTAGGTTATTTTTTGAGGGTTCAGATGAACCCTATTTTGGTCAGAACCAAAATGCTAGATGAGTTATTCATTGCCGATCTTATTACTGATGAAATTGATCCAATAATTTCGATATTTGTACCAATAATTGGATTATTGGTTAGAGAAAAGTTCTATGACATATCAGGGCGGACAATTAGTATCGAAGAATATCACATACAAAGAGAAATTGTACAAGCAGAACTGTTCATACACACATTGACTGGAAAACAATTGAGGACTTCATTAAAGAGGTATTGGCTTCGGAAAGCTAATCGCATGGAATAACGAGTAAGGAAACTCCTTTATTTATTTATATGTAGGGGAAGAAACTGACGTAGATGCCATGGGTACGATAAGAAATTAGGGTTTTATTAGAAATAAAAAGAGGAGAAAGAAAATAATTGAAAATTCCTTTCAAAAAGATTAAATATTGGGATGCGGTGGTTCGTATTGATCAATAGATGGTGGGAGAAAACCTGCTACTAGCTGTTGGGGATCTTTAGGTTGTGCACCAAATGACACACCAAATATAAGAGCAAATGATGTACCCTCGATTCATTCCTGACTTAAGGGAATAGGTAGCACACTGGATTCGTGTTCCTTATTTCCTAGCGTGGGGTAGGAACTTCTTGAAACTCTCGCATGGGCACACCGTTGGCTAGTTCATTCGATGGGAGAATGGCACTTAGTAATGGAAAGGGGCACCAAGGTGTCATTTTTTATTATCCAGTGGAGCAGAAGTGATTTCAGGTTGCCTACCTATTTGGTCCTATTTACTTCTTCTTTGATCCCCTTATTCCCGACATGCTATGGTGCCCAGGGTAGTTCCCATAGAGTGAGTCGAGTCTGTATTGCCATGGCCCCATCAAGGATCAAGGCTCACAGCTCAAGGAGGGGCCCCATCAAGGCTTCAACCCATCGGGCACTAGTAGCTAGAGGGACAGTTGCTCAAGACCCCAACTGGAGGGTCGTAATTGATCATCTACAGCATGGTACTATTCCCCTTGCCACCATTTTTGGTGTGCTAGGGTAGTATCCATGGGCTCAGCTGAGAATTACAGCAGGTAGGACAACGAAGGTTTTCGTTAGACAAAACCCTGGCTAGGAACTGAAATGGTTCACTAGCTTGCTATGTGAAGTGAATCAAACTTTCTTCGAGATCATCTCATCCTTCTTGTTTGTGTTCTTGCCATATCTTGAATTGAAACTAATGGGATCAAAATCTTTCGCCCTACTATTTTCTTCTCATCCATTGTTTTTCCAATTTATTGAATCCCAATATCTTAATTAAAGACTCAATTTTGAAAAGGGAGTTGCTTCATTTTTTAACGAGGTTGACACAATAAAATAACTATTCTTGAAACCCTTGTTTCATTCTTTAAAGAGATTCACACAATACGAAGAACTATGCTTACACCCTTTGTTTCATTTTTTAACGAGGTTGACATAAGACCAGGAACTATCCTCATGACTCCTTGTTTCATTTTTTAACGAGGTTGAAACAAGAGCAAGAACTATCCTCGTGACTCTTCGTTTCATTTTTTAATGAGGTTGACACAAGACTAGGAACTATCCTCATACCCTTTGTTTCATTTTTTAACGAGGTTTACGCAAGATCAAGAACCATCCTCATTTCCTTTGTTTCATTTTTTAACGAGGTTGACACAAGACCGGGAACTATCCTCATAAGCAGATCATGGATCATATGAGAAAATGGCCCCCAAGAGGTCTTCACTAGGCGGGAGAACTACGCTCTGGGAGGAATACATGTCATTTGGTACCAAAGACAAATTGGGTCCAATGCCGCCAGTACATAATGTACTATACCATTTGTGTGATCATCAACAGATGTGGAGATAGAATGGGTAGCCACATAATTTTCCTGTGGCGGGGAAGGTATTTCTTGAAAAAAAGATACGATAGGGGATGATGGTTGCAAAGGAGGCCCTTGGTGACCAATGAACGACAATTGATCAATAGTCACAATTCTCCCTTCGTGCGGAAAACAAACCACATGGAAAAGCGAAAGAACAAGAGCTCCCATGACATAAACATAGTCACGTCCAAGGAGAAGATTGAAATCTAAGGGTACTTGGACTACCATCACGTCTATATAGACGATCTTTCCTCCCAAAGTAATAGGGAACTTTGGAAGTATCCCCAAGGGCTGACTGGTTCCTCCGTTGAAAGCTAACAGATTTTGGGTGATAGGCACAAGCTGTGGGGAGCCCAAAGCTTTCCAAGAAGTAGAAGACATGATGCTAACATAAGCACCTTCATCTAATATAGTGCTAGGTACTACCATATTATAGGCTTGTACTGTGATCTGGAAAGGCATGTAAGATGGGAGGTAGAAAGCAGTTAATGGACCCCAATTGAAAGAGACGACAAAACTACTTGGTGGGGGTATCATATGATTGCCCCCATGCTCTGTAGGAATAGATTCTCCTGAACAACTGGGACGGGAGGGTCACTCTTCCATTCATGAGAATCTGAGGAGATAAGAAGAACATGAGCAGTATGATCACTACGCTCTTTTGGAACAGAGTGATCTACCAGTGGCGGAGTCAAGTAGACACTCTTTTCGACCAATGGTTGGTCGGGAATAGACACAAGAGTCTTGCTCAGGAAGAGCAGGACTGGCAAGAGATGAATCCATGTAAATCTCTTTACCAACTAAATATGGTTAGAAGAAAGCCTTCGATAACCAACATGAAGTTGGGGTTAAGGAGCTGAAAGGTTTTCCAAAGCTTTGGAAGCTTTATCCATAAGAGGACAAAGGTGAAGAAGATTCTCTCCCTCACATAACCTATAGGGGAATCTAATCTTCCCTTTCTTCTTACCATCTCTAGCCGAGAGTGCAACATCGAGATGATCTCCAGAGGTCAATGGGGATGGTCGATCTAGATTTTGAGACCATACCTCTAAGACTATGGGAATGCCAGGACAGTCTCGAAGGAGATGGTCACCCTTACACAACTTGCAAGGGAATCTAACTTTCCGTCGAGGGTCAGAAGATTTTTCTACAAGAAGTGCATTCAGAGTAATAGCTACACGGTTGGCCTCTCGCTTATCTGAGTTCTTATTCTTCGTCTTCTTCTTCTTCTTCTTAGCCTCCTGTTTACTAGATTTGAAACTTTCACCAGGCGAAGTGGAAGAGGAGGGTGAAGAAATGGGGGAAGAAGGTGAGGGGTCAACCTTAGAATCATCGTGACATAATTCAAATGAAGGAGACGTTTGGAGAGTAGTCTGGACACTCGGGACCACCGAGGTCGAAAATAACCAAACAAGTAAACCAATGGTTAACTCAGGGAGGGACAATGTTGCCATATAAGGAGCACAAGCATTTCCAAAAGAAGGAAAAGGACTAGGATTCCCATCCGAGGGGAACCCTTGATTGGTGGACTCTGGAAATGTTTCCATTGGAATCAACTCTAAAGAATTACTAAGGAAGATAACTTTTACTAGGAATATTTCGTGGGAAGTTAATTTTAGAACACTGAAACAAAACTTTGCCTTTTCATGTTCTAAGAGTCGAGAAAAGGGCAAAAGGTGACTCTAGTCTCTTTTGGTTTGAAACGATCTTGAGAGGACAAGTGCTTGAATGATATTTTAAGTTTAATGAGTCAAAATATCAAATGACTGCTTTGGATGATCTAGGTAAACATGATTACCGGGCAACTATGAATTGCAGAATACCTCCTGACGAACCAAGAAGTATGAGCAGGCAATCTCCCCGAATGTTGTGTTCGGTGTATCACGTTCGCAAGGCGGCCAACTCGACTTCCTAAGGATAAAAGGATTGAAGTCTCGTGGGGTCTTCCGTTATATACGCGATGGTACAGGGAGCACAAATCCGTGCTAGTGCTGTCTAATGCCAAAGCTAATTATATATACTAGGTTTATAGACGTCGGAACACGTCTCTAGCCTAGAACTTCTAAATGTGAGCGTTAGGTTTCAATGCTTCCTTAGGTTAAGTCAATAAATTTTAATGGTTGATCTTGAATTACGTTTCAATTACAAGGCCCTACCGTTGTCATCTGAAAAACTCCTATATGCAGCTATATGACAAAAGAGATCTTTGTCTTCGATTAAAAGTCAACACTAATTGAGGGGTAGAGAGCACACAATCAATGCAACAATCGGAGAATGAAATCTTTCTCTTATAAATCTCCTAAATGCACTTAATCTTCCTATAAAAGAGAGAGAAGTTTCATTCCATTTCCCATGCTTATGTTGATGCAATTCTAGCTTCTTAATGATGCTACTAATGCAATATTTTCGCTTAAGTAAACTAGAATGATGTTCTTCTCTTCATAAAATGCAAAATGAATATTTCACATAAAGCACTTTAAATGAAAATTTTCACAATTCCGAACAAACAAGCATCAATCAAATCCAAAGCATTATAAATGAAACTAAAAGAAACTTCTTCCCTAAATCGAACAAACCAGACACATAAATGCGTCAATCGACAAAACAAGCAATGTAATCTATGCTTGGAAAGAGAAAAGAGACACTCGAAATAAGAGAACAAATGAGACTCTTTCACTCATTCAATTGAAGACAAAGCATCCTAGTCACTTCTGGGTGGAAGAAGAGAGTTTGAGGGTCAAGACACACTGACACTGAAATGGGAGAAATTCTGATTTTTTTCTTACCCCTGAGACTGGCGCAACTGAACAATACTACAACTAGCACCGATTTCCATGACTGGCACGACTGACCAGTAGAGGTCCTCCAGGATCACTGCAGAGGTCCTCCAGGATCAAGGAACGGGGAGTACAGGGACAGTGACAAAATGCTGTGTAACACATAACTTGTCCACTTACTGGAGGGGTCGATGAACTGACAAAACATGACTTAAGATAGTTGGTTGAACCAAATGGGTGACTTGGATGGACGAGACAAGAGGGTTCATAATGGTGGGTTGCACTGGGACTGAGGTAACTGCAGAAATCACTATCTGTTGGGAGGTCGGGTTCTAAATGAACGGACTTGTGCTAGGCATACCGCCAGACGCCCAAACAAGGTTATGATAAAGTGTCGAGGCACTAGGTGTGCCTGAGACCAACTGTTCTAAAGTCACATAATTAGGGGGTAAATCCCTATAAATACTGATATGAATGCTTACCATGTAAGGGAAAACTTCAGGAGGAAACTAATGTTCTTCCTCTTTGACAGTGTATGGAGTGGAAACCTCCGAGTGATCCGGAGAGGAGACCGGAGTGTCGCTTTGGGCTCCATGGGTGGAAACAAGCGACGACGAACGACCGAAGATGTTCGAGGGGATAATTCCAAAGGAATACCCGGCTGATCGTATGGACTGTACGAACGCTGGGGTGATATCTCAACAGGGTCGAACAAAGGATTTAGAGGATATACAACCAGTCCAAGCAGACTTTCAGTAGTCGATGAACTCTTAGGAGTCTAGACAGGATTTTCCGGGTATTCCGGGCTGATATTAGAAAGTGACCCAGTATCCGAAGGAGGTGGAGGATGAGATGACAAAGGCTGAATGCTCAGAACAATTCTGAGTTCAACACCTTGGTCCTCAAGTGACTGCGGTAATTCAGGAAATGACTCCTCTAACAATATTTTAGAAGGAGGAGAGGAAGAGGAACTAGGTGAACCAGACAATTCAGCCATGATGCCTTTGTCTCAAGTATTAGGAAAAGAGAGTAAATTTCAAGGCTTTAAAATGTACTTTAAGGAATACTCACGATTTGGTCTTGAAGAGACTAACAGGATGTTATAAGATCGTGGGCAACAATTTTTAAAGATGCATAAATAAACTGATGCTCTTTCATGTTTTAAGAGTCGACAAAGAAGAAAAGATGACTCTATCACTTTCAATTGGAAAGAGATCGAAAGGACAAATTATCAGATGATATTTGAAGTTTAATGAGTGAAAAAGATCAAATGACTACTCCGGATGATCTAGGTAAAAAGGATTACCAGGTAACCATGAACTGCAGAATACCTCCTAGCGAACCGAGAAGTACGGGCAGGAAATCTCCCCGAATGCTGTGTTCGGTGTATCACATTTACAAGGCAGCAGACTCAACTTCCTATGGATAAAGGATTTTACCCTAGTGGGGTCTCCCATTATATACTCAATGGTACGGGGAGCACAAGTCCGTACTAGCACTGTCTAGTGCCGAAGCTAACAAAAACTGCTAGGTTTAAAGACGCCGAAACACATCTCTAGCCTAGACCTTCTAGATGTGATCGTTAGGTTTCAAATGCACCTTAGGTTAATTGAGTTAATTTTAAAGTTTATCTTGAATTATGTCTCAGTTTTCAGGCCTTAGCGATGTGGCTCGAAAAATCCTATATGAAACTAAATGAGGCAAGACTCTTTCAATTCGATGAATCGTCTACACTAGAGAGGGTCAAAAACATAATCAAATGCAAGCAACCAAGCAAATGAAAGCAAAAATGATCTTTTCACTACTTTACTTTTTGAAAATAAACTAATGAAAAAACTCTTTCGAATTCCTAGTTTCCTAACAAGTGCACTCTAAATAGTCCTTTCAAAGGTAAAGAGAATTATTTTTTATTTTCAAATGAAAATGCAACCCTAGTATTCAATGATGCTAACTAACATAACATATCGATGCAAAAAACTAGAATTATGTGCTTTTCATGAAATGACAAAACAAATCTTTCATCAAATACTTCAATGAATAAGTTTTCGAGACAATCAAACCTAAAGCAAATGAAAAGGCACAAAAGAGAATCTCTTTCAAACTAGTGAAGCAATGACTCTACCAAAAACAAGACAACCAATGTGACCTATGCTGGAAAAGAGATGTTTAAATAAGAAAACAAAAATTTTCAAACTTGTGTGACGGAGACCAAAGCAGTAAGAGGACTATAAATGAAATGCAAGGAGTAAATTAACCAATAGCTTGACTCACTGAGTTCACAATCAATTGAATGGATGACAACCTAGATCCCCTAGGGCTACAAACCATCTGCAAACTCAAGAAATCAAGTAAAAATAAGGCAAGTCAACAAGCAAATAAACCAAGTCAAAATGTAGCTTTCTAGTCCGGGAGAAAACAATCTAAACAAGTTACAAGGAAGAAATCAAGAGAGAAAGACACACTGGTTGAGATCTGGATAACCCTAGTCTTCACCTACAGGCATCAATGTGACTACTTAACTGACAAAAAGCGCCATAAGGGGGTCAAAGCGACTGTTCCTAAGTATATTGCGCCATTCGGCGTGACTGTCAACGAAGTAAGCACGCTGGCTGAGGATACAAGGAAAAAATAAAAGTTTTTCAAAGGCTGAGACCAGAATTGCTACTGTAAATTTCAAACCTAGAGCAGTAAAAAAGGCAGAGCAGATAAAACTAAAGGGAAATGGTGATACTAGGAAATTTCGCACAAAACCATGGAATTACAAACAAGCAAAAAGAAGGATTGGTTCCCCAGTGGAGTTGCCAATTTGTGGTGCAGGTAAAATTCTAAGTGCAGACACAAGCAATTCCTCTAGCCCGAGAGCAGGTCTAGCCACAGAAAAGATATTCTATGGAAGATTTCCTTAGATTAGAACCAATTAAGAGGGCCTAGCTCTTAGTATGTTATCCATTTGATGACGACCTTGCTTCCTTGCTCCAGCTATCTTTTGTTCCTTCTTGCGAACACCTAAAACAAGTAGACAACAAAAAACAACAACCATGATAATATACAAATTGTATTCAACCTACTTAAAAAGTCAAGAAAAATTAAGCCATAAACATGTGAAATGACATCTTATGTAGGAAATCAATCGATAGTTGCATATTTATTAAATCAGGAAGAGGTTACAACCGGTGCCTTGACGTTGCTGTTATCATCTGACAAATCCGGGTTCCCACACACTTTTTCTAGCTTTCCATGGATGGCCCCAACAATGATAGTGTCAAGGATCTTCCCTTTAGGCTTCACACCAAGCCAGCTCACAATTCTCCCTTAAACACAAACTAGAGAGCTACAAAGTATGAATAACTTGTTGATTACTCCAAATAGAATTTAATTAGCACTAACACACACACCCTAGCTTGTGCTTGGAAAAAGTGGAGGTTTATATAGCTTGAATGGATGGGAGATGGTTCCTCTTCTCATGGGAGAAGGTCTTATCTCTTGAGGTAGTTCCATCCTAATAGGGGAAAGGAGCCCAATCTAACCTCCTCGACTCCATCCAGCCTAACCATTTACCAAGCTTTCGTTACAAAGCTTCTAGAGCTGGAAGCTTCAGCTCCAAATTTAATTTTTTTTCCAAAAGAGGATCAATGCGACTAGGAAAAGGCTCAGTCACTCCGGTCGGCATGAGGGACAGTTGTAATCCCCGCATATCGGCGCTGGGTGGACACGAGTCATTAGCACCGGTCTTGTAAACTGGGAAAAACAGAAGATTTTTGGAAAATGATGTAAAGGGGAATTGTTCTACTCATGAAGAGGGACACAAAGGGAGTTTCTTCATGATGGGAAAGCATGAAGGGTTCACTGTAGAGATCCTCCAGGATCAAGGAATGGGGAGTACAGGAACAATGAAAAAATGCTGTGTAATAATAACTCATTGTAAGGGATTTTGGTCAGCCAAGCTTCCGATAGGAGTATCTTAGAGAAAGCTTGGAGAGTATTGTAACAAGCCTTGGCTTCTCCACTATGCAGAGCTAGTATATCTCTTTGGAGGAGTAGGCGGCAGTGAATATAACGTTCTGCTGTCGGAACTGGTGGTTGGTCATGGTTGTATTGTATGACTGGAACTTTCACTTCTTAATAGGCAACACGTTTCATGCATATGTCGTATTGTATTTCAGCTATCTTGTTTACTCTAAATGATATATGTATATGTTTTCTTACACGTGTGTATAAACTCTTTTTGTATATTTATGTATGAATCTTACTGAAATGTGCTGTCGGTTTAACCATCACTTTGGATTGCTAGGTTACTTTCCTTCCAGTGTGTGATGCATCTTTTCTCATGTGTTCCTTTCTTAACTCCGTGCTTTCACAAGTTTCTAAGGGGTGCACTCACCTCACCCTTCGTGTGTTAGAACCGCTCATGCACCTTCCTTGACTTGCTGCATATGTCACACCCTTGTTACCAACAGGGACATCTTACTTGCCTCTACCTGAAACTGCGGTCAAGGCGATTCCGTACGACCCACTGCTGGGACTCCTACACCAAATGGTTTGAGGTCTAGTTGGGACTTCTTACTGGGGAGATACCTTACCGTCAACACTATCATTGGAGTAGTTGTTGAAGAGTTTTTTGTGCACACTTGAAGACATAGTTGGAGTAGACTTGCTCACTGTTGTTGAAGTAGGCTTATTGATGATTTTTTGAGTTGACATAGGTCTCTTGTTGGAGTAGACATCCTTGTCTATACTTGGGGCATTATTGAAGACATTCTTGGAGCATTATTGAAGACATTTTGGAGCATTTTTTAAGTATTTCTTGTAAAGTTTTGGTTTGACCAAGTTGGAGCTTGGAGTTGTTGAGAGGATTGGAGTCCTCATTTTGACCAAGTAGGAGCTTGGATTTGTTCAAGGTTGGAGCCTTGAAAAAGTCAAAGATTTTGTTGTACATGTTGGAGCCTGAAATTGTTATAAAAGAGGATTGGAGTCCTCACTATTTTTTATCAATAAAATTATTTTTATTCTATCTCTTGTGTTCTGGTTTATTTTATGGTAGAAATCTGAACTGAAATAAAATAACAATTGAATGAAACACTGATTCACCCCCTCTCTCAATATTTTCAACAATTTTTATAGAGCTAGCTTCTTCAAGATCAACCTAATAGCCGGAAGAAGGAATTTTAAATCACAATGGCTAGTAAAGATGGTAAGGTCCCCCAATTTAATGGGTCAAGTTTTTACCTTATGGAAAGTTAGAATGGAGTTCTACTTAATGTCTCTTGGAGTCAAAGTTCAATAATCTATCACTGATGGATGCAAGATCCCATCTCCTCTTCCAACAGATCCAGACGGGAAGAAATCATATGTGGAAAATGCAAATGATTTGAATTCTATAGCAAGTGGTCTGTCAGATTCATAATTCACTAAAGTTATGAGTATTAAAACAACTAAAGGGATGTGGGACAAGCTTTTCAATATTTATGAAGAAGATGACAGGGTCAAAATGCCAAAGCTTTAAACCTATAGAAGGTAGTTAAAAAGTCTCAAAATGAATGATGAAGAAGATATTATTGCTTACGTTTTCCAAGTAGATGAGGTAGTCAACTCTGTTAGAGGACTGGGTGAAAAAATATAATGAAAATATGACTGCCCAAAAAGTCTTGAGATCCCTTCCAGATTGTTTTGATGCCAAGGTATGTGCCATAGACGAACTAAAATATTTTGACTCTCTATCAATGGATGAACTTGATGGAATCCTCACATCATACAAAATGAGTCAAGGAATTCAACTCAAAAGGAAGTTGCTTTCAAGGTATCAAAAACATCAAGAAAGGGGAAGAGTTTTGATTGTAACAACGATGATTCTGATATTGAAACAAAATTGGCGCAATTTTACAATAAGCTGATGAAAGGACCTAAACTCAAAGATAAGTTCCATCTCATTTGTTTTAAATGTGGCAAAATATGACATTATTTTTGAGATAGGTTTTCAGCGATAATCACATCAAAATTCATTTGTCGACGCATTTCGAACCAACAAGTGTGGTTCATTGTCAGGACAAGATGAAGAACTAGATCAAGGCAACAAGTTAAATAGAGAGACCAGTCATTCAAACGGCTAGAGAGATCGATTTATTTGGTTACATCTGAAATTAAAATGAACAAATAATTTGAATAAACAAATTAACTAATTTATTTATTAATCAATAAACATTTATTTACAAATTTATTCTAGTTTATCCCATAATGCCTCATAGGTTAGTATTAATATGAATTTATATATGTTTTATTTATTTTTAATAAGAAAATTATACATATTTGGTTAAATATAAATAGGCCTAGTAATCAAATTAACTAATTAGTTATTTAATGAATAAACATTTTTTATTTTTATTTTTTTTATCCTATAATATTCCCTATATTTTTATGAATTTATATAGTTTTATATTATTAGTAAAGAAAAAGAGGATAATTAAATTACTAGGTTTATAGCTCCTAGTTCATAATTTTTTTAATTATTTACAATTAGATATATTTAGTCACATAAAAAATTATAATGAAAATAAATATATCTAACAAATTAACTAATTAATTAATGAATTAACTAAAATTTCCCTAACTCTTCGTCCAGTCAAATATAGCTGTTTTCGAGTCAATTGTAGCCATTTCCTTTGGTCAATAGTAGCTGTTTCTTTCTAGTCGTTTGAATGATCAGTCTCTCTATTTAACTTGTTGTCTTGATCTATTTCTTCATCTTGTCCTGACGATGCACCACACTTGCTGGTTCGAAACGCGTCGACAAATGAATTTGATGTGATTATCGCCGAAAACCTGTCTCAAAAATTTGATATGGATCACAGAAGCCTCAATTCAATTAATATGACATTACGCTGCAAAATTTCCTTTCAAGGATGACAGTGACGATGAAGATTAAACTAAAAGGACATTAAAAAATAAAGGTTCAAATAAAAATAACTTCTCTAAACAAGACAATGATGATTATGATGAAGATGAACCTAAGAAGAGAACATTCAAGAAAAAAGGCCCAACCAAAAGGATTTTACTTTCCAAAGATAGCGATGAATTTGATGAAGACGATTATTATGCGAGAAGCAGAGAAGTATTATTCATGCCTTCACATATGACACATAAACCCGAAGAAGAAGAAGGAAATGTGGATGAATTGTTGATTAGAGCCATTGAAGAGAAAGAAAAACTAAGGAAAAAGAGTGGAAAGTTTTCACAGGAAATCATCTCTCTCAAAATTGAAAAAGAAGAAGAAAAGAAGATGGAAGAAGTATTGAAAAACAAGCTAAAGGAAAAGGAAGAGACCTATGACAAATTAGAAGTCGAAATTGTCTCTCTAAAAAGAGAATTAGATAAGGTCAACAAAAGCTTGAAAAGTTCTTAAACCCTAGATGTCATCCTCAACACTCAAATACCACAACATGAAAAATTAGGACTTGTTTATATAGGTGAATCCTTTGATTCAAAGGAGAAAAATAATGTCCATCATGAAGACAAACCAAGAAGATATGTTTATACTCTTCATAATAATCCAAGAAGTGAGAAGCAATTTAATCCAAATGACATGCCAAAGAGACCTCCTCGCAATAATCTAAGGAATGAGAAGTTGTGTTATCAAGTCAAGCTTATACTAATAGGTATTAAACTATTTTCCTTGGTCATTATTTCCTTTGTAAAATTTTTGGTCATTGGGTTAAGCATTGCAAGGCTTATGGAGGTAATAATGTTGACTCAAGAAAATATGGGACTAATTAGCAAAAAAGGACTATTGATTCAAGGAGACAAAACCATATCAAGACTTATAATTTATTTTCTCCTCTTTCAAAGTATAGTCTAAAATGCTCCAAATGTAATAATCCAGGTCATAAAGCACAAAATTGTCCACAAGAACCAAGAAAAAGGGTTTGAAGAAGGAAGACTAGAGAACCCATGCTTGAAAAGTGTGGTCTAGCTTTGTGTACAGAAAATAAGGAAAAAAATGGTTTGTAGATAGTGGATATTCTAGGCATATGATTGGTGACCAAAACAATTTCATCTCGCTAAACAAGAAGGATGGAAATGTGACTTTTGGAAGTGGGTCTGCTAAAATTGTTGGAAAATGAATTGTGAGTCTCATAAATGGTAAAGAAAAAGCACAAAATGCACTATTTGTCGAAGGACTCAAGAACAATACTCTAAGCACCAGCTAAATCTGTGACCAAGGACATGATATCATCTTTCATGCCAAGGATTGTGAAATAATAGTCTTCTTCAGGAAAATTTGTGGGAAAAGGAGTAAGAACAACATACAATGTATAAATTATCAATGAGATACAAGAAATATGTTATTTCAGTCAAACAAATGAAAGCCGATTATGGCATAAGCGATTGGGACATCTAAACTTTGATAATTTGGTGGAGATTAGAAAAACACAAACAATGAGAGATATCCCCATGATTTAAAAACTTGAAATTGCTATTTGTGCATCATGCTAACATGGAAAGCAAAAAAGGACCAACTTCAAGACAAAGGATTGCTCATCATTAAAGCCTCTAGAAATCATTCATGCAAATTTGTGCCAGCCAATCAGAACTCTAGCTCTACAAGGCAAGAGGTACTTTATATTATTTATAGATGATTATACTAGAATGATGTGGGTATTTTTCGTAAGATTTAAGTCATAAGCACTAGAATGTTGTAAAACCATCAAAGAAATAGTTGAAAATAAAAGTGAGTCAAAGATCAAATGTTTAAGGACAGATAGAGGTGGAGAATTTACCTTAGGGGAATTCAATGAAGTTTGTGAAAAACATGGAATCAAGAGGAAACTATTTGTTTCTAGGAATCCACAACAAAATGGAGTGATTGAAAGAAAGAACAAATCCATACAAGAGACTACAAGAACAATGCTATTAGCAATTGATTTACAACCTAAATTTTGGAGAGAAGTAGTTGGGGCAACAATATATATAATGAACAGGGCACAAATCTATGTGAATAGTGATAAAATCCCATATGAATTATGGAAAGGAAGACCTGATTTGTTGAAATATTTCAGAATATTTGGAAGTAAGTTTTTTATGAAGATCAATGATGATTCACCAAACAAGTTCGATTCTCGGGTTGATGAAGGATTTTTTCTTGGATACTCTACAAGAATCAAGGCCTACAAATGCTACAACAATCGGTTGCGAAAGATAGTTGAGAGTGTTGATGTAAAGATTGATGAGGCTCTTCCTAAAAAAGAAGTTGAAATCAATGGAGAATACCCTATCCTTGGAGATACAAAAGAAGATGTTATAAAAGAAGAATAAGAGTCAAAAAATTAAAAGGAGCCATCTCAAACTCCATCAAAGGTAAAGTTCGTTCAAAAATATTATGCAAAAGATAAAATTATTAGTGATGTAGTTGGTGCAATACAAACTTGAAGAAATATGACAAATACACCAAAAAGGAATGAGATTGCCTTACTATCCACAATTGAAATAGAAAATTTCATTCAAGCAAGGATCCTCACTGGATAAAAGCAATGGAATAAGAGATGTATCAAACTGAAAAGAATGGAACATGGGAACTAGTACCTCGTCCAAAGGATAAGAATTTCATACGAACTAAGTGGCTGTATAAGAACAAAATGAATGAAGATGGGCAAATCATCAAAACTAAGGCAAGATTGGTGTGCAAGGGGTACTCTCAAATTGAAGGAATTGACTTTGAAAAAACCTTCACTCTTGTTTCCCAATTAGAATCTATAAGGATTTTTTTGGCATTTTCTTGTTCTAAAGGCTTCCAAGTTTATCAAATCAATGCAAAATCAACATTTCTAAATGGTGACCTAAAGGAAGAAGTATACATGGAACAACCCTAAGGGTTTGACTTAGCAGAATGAAAATTTTTTGTTTGTAAATTGAAGAAGGCCTTGTATAGATTAAAGCAAGCTCTAAGGGCCTAGTACGTTATACTTGATCACTATATTCAACAACAAGGATTCAAGAAAGGAGTTGTAGGAATAAATATTTACATGAAGATGGACAAAGACAATATGCTAATCACACTAGTATACGTGGATGATCTGATTTTTGGGAGCAACAATGATGAAATAAGTCATAAATTTTCCCAAAACATGTCAAAATAATTTGAAATGTTGATGATTGGTGAGTTGTCTTAATTTTTTGGACTTCAAGCAAACCAAAGCAAGTATGTTCATATCACAAGAAAAATACCTTAGGGATATTCTTAAGTGATTTGGGATGGAAGAATGTGCTATTATGATCACACCTATGATTATAGTTGCAAGATAAGTAAGGATGATGAATCTCCTACGGAGGTTGCTACTCTTTGTAGATCAATGATTGATTGCAAGTCTTTTATATTTGAAAGCTTCATGACTAGACATCATGTACGCAGTAGGAATGGTACCGAGATTCCAATCAGCCTCGAAGGAATCTCATATGCTAGCAATAAAGAGAATACTTAAATACTTGAAAGGAACTCTTGATTTTGGACTATGGTACTCTAAGAGAATGCATCTTCCCTTGA
This sequence comes from Pinus tabuliformis, assembly GCA_031772625.1. Lineage (NCBI taxonomy): Eukaryota > Viridiplantae > Streptophyta > Pinopsida > Pinales > Pinaceae > Pinus > Pinus tabuliformis. The sequence goes on along the minus strand of CM062816.1, from coordinate 1,011,870,297 downwards.
TAACATATACTGATGCATATTGGGAAGGTGTTGTAGTGGCTACAACCACCCTCCAAAATTTTGCCTTAGTTTCATTTTGGAGCCTCCCTACCAACCATCCTCAGCAGCATGTCTTGCACTGTCAAGTACACGAGCTTCAATGGTTTTCTAGCAGCTTGCCAGCCTGTGCATGATATATTATTTGACTCCCCTCACTGGTTGTTTCTCCAAACTTGGTCCAACTGCTGGCTGAGCAGCTCCCTCAAGAAATTGCACAATTCTGGAGGGGAACCATTCTTAGCTCCAAAAATTGCGCAAATCTAACTGGCAGCCTACTGGGCTCAGAAATTGCGCAATCTTGTGAGTCAAACTTCCCAGTGAAAACTGCGCAATCTAGCCTAACATGACTACTCAGACTAGAAATTGAGTAATTCTAGGCATTAGTCAGCTGCTCCTCCCAGAAATTTCTCAATCCCTCTAGGTAGCCAGCCTAGCTTCCTCTTAGAAACTGCGCAAAATTTCTCCCTCAGGAAAGAAGTCTGTTGCATGTACCCTCAGGTTGACTGGTTCCATTCGGGACCGAGAAAACTTGACTTGCATGCACGGGCTAATTTTTCCTGAAATAACAAAAACCAACATGCAAAAATCATCCATAGATTTTATGGAGCTATTTTTAGTAGTTGTAGGTTATAGGGAAAGATCGTTTTAGAAACTTTCCTCCAAGTGTCACTTTTTCCTAGATTTGTGGCATGTGCGTCATGAGCCTCAAACTTATTTATTCAATGCTTTAGAGTGCATTCTTCACATCAATATTGGAGGTCTGACATCCCACAACACATCCAGGAGCCCTCGACACATCCAACTAAGCTATTTACGAGTAAGTCCGCTTAACTTGTCTTTTGCAGCATTTCTGTCGCTTTTTGTGTTTTGGCTTGTGTTAGTGCTATCTGCTTGATTTCTATCAATCCTTGCTACCATTTACATGCATATTAGCTTGTACTAGCACTGTTTCAGTTTTCATTAGCATCTCACTGCTTTCACATGCATGACATTGTTTTTCATGAATGGTTGCCGATTCAGCGACTCGCCTCACACACATGCATGTTGTTTTGTTTTCTGAATCTTACATTCACTATTTGTATGCATGATCATTCACCTCTTCCTACACTCAGTATTGCCATGCATTCACATCTTCATTTGATTTTAGTTGCCTGTCAACGGGGTCTAGGTAACCTTGGCCTAGACTCTCCCTCACCAAGACAACATTGCACAAGTCTGAGAGGGAAGGCTCTGCCTTCCTCCCAGAAAATGCACAATTCTGGTCAGTGGCTGTCCTCCAGTATTTCCTGGCGCAATTCTGAGAGGCAGTGACTGTTGGCCGAGAAAATTGCGCAATGCAGTCCCTGGACATGCATCACTTGCCAGCTAGAATTGCACATTGCGCAATCCCAACACCTAGTAGGCCAGTTTGGATTGCGCATTGCATAATTCTAGTAGCCAGCAAGCCTCCCATCATCTAGGACTGTCTTTTGCGCAATTCTGGCAGCCAGTCTCCCGACCTCCTAGTGAAAATTGCGCAATCCTTGCTAGTCAATCCCCAGGTATGTAGCATGTCATCCCTCAAGTTTGCTTTGGTTTTAACTGACAGATTTCTTGCCATGCATGTTTCCATGTCTCCAGATATAGCAGGTGTTTGTCCATCACTCAACATTTCAAGATCAATGGCCTCAAAGAGAGAAGGATCGTAGGACACCGACGGAAGTGAAATTGGAGCAACAGTTGGGCGAGTGTCTGCAAGTTTGCTGATTTATGAAGACACCAAGCCAATTGTAGACAAAGACATCAAGCTAAAATGACAAGAGGTCAATGATGCATTCTTAGGCACATATGGGGAAGATCTTGGAGACCACCAAGTCTATGTGAACATTCACAAATCCGGCTTGTACTTGATTGCATGCAGGTATCCCGTGTTCCCATGCGCAGACACGATACATTGGATAGTCTCACACAATTATCCTGAGACGATGACACTGAGCAGTGTCAGCGGGACAGAGATTGCTACCTTCAGGGCATAGGATTATCAGTGGATGTATCATTTTTCGAAGCTAGTGATCAACATGGAGACACCTTTCAGCCTACCTAACAACAATGCCAACTCCAGGGATATCTTTAAGAACTGGGTAAAGGAGCCAACCAAATTCAGGATGACACCCAACCAGACCTACAAGACGAAGATACTATGGAAGGCGTATCAATACTTGGTCATATTTTCATGTCACTTGTATGGCCAAGAGAGCACGAAGACCTTCTCGTAGAGTTGGGTGTTCACATTGGACCAATTGGCCAGTGAAGGCAAAGCATGCAACTGGTCCGACATGTTGGCTCACAGGATAAAGGAATAGGTAACAGGAGCTCAAAAGCCACCCAAAGGTTAGTTAGAAAAAATCTACATGTCTGTGTACATCTTGGATGCAATCTGTGCCTGTCAGCAGTTCCTAGGCATGAAGTGGGCATGAACATTGGTAGAGACCTTTGTGAACACTTATTGTAAACTGTTCTCCAAATGTAGGTTCATAGGAGCTATCACAAAACTGTTAGATCATTTTGTCACCCCGTTGTACAAGATGATATTTGAGAAGGATCCACCTTGCATGTCAAAGGCAATAATGGAGGCACTGATCGATATTGCGGATTGGTGTGCCTCACCGTCTGACACCTTCATATGAATGTACAGTGCGGAGAAGCCTCTGCATGTTTTGCCAAAGTTTTCCGTGGACAAGCTCATCATGTAGGAAGTATCATATCACATCTCAGAAAAATTGTCAGCTAGATTGCACCGAAAGAAGAAGAAACATTGGCCCACTCTTCTGTTGTAGATCACGTTGTACGATATATGGAACCTCAAGCACGCAGATGTCGAAACAGAGGAGATCAATAAATATCCTTTCAACGTCCGAAGCTTCAATCTATACGACCCACATTGTATTGTGAAAGATATATGCGCGAGAATACAGTTTCAATGGATCCATGGGGCATGCCATTGGGTGGAGGAAGACCCATGGAGATATTGTTACAGCTTCTCCGGGCTCAATGAACTAGTCAGCATCACCGTGGAATGGTTAACGAAGTAGTATGAAGTAGCATCCAGGAGAGCACTAGCAACAACAACAGAGGTAAACATACTAGACCACGACAAAGGAAAGAGGAAGATTGTCGACAACATGGAGGCAGAACAAAGCTGCAAGTTTAGAGCAGACCCACTTGTGCAGAAAGAAACTTTGGCAATACAGGCGAAGAGGCAACAACGCGACAAGAGGAGTGGACCAAGGCAGAGAGAGAAACAAAGAGTGGAGGAAACATAGAAGGAGTTGCACACAGACACCATCGTAGACTATCGAGCTTGGAATCAATTCGCTATTGTTGACCACTGTGAGGATGTCGAAGAGCTGGTCTTCCCATAGTTGTCCGAGTCATAGTGATGTCTTGCATGGCTTGCTTAAGTCTATTTTGTCTCACATGGGTACATGTGCAGATTGTATGTAATATCTTGTCAAGTGGAAGTTCAAGTGTTGATAGATGGATGTAACAGTCATAGAGTAGATGAAGAGTCATGAGGGTAGATGAACTGTCACTAAGGGGAATGTCAAGGGCCACCCCACCTTTTGCTATATATAGTCCCTCATAGCTCATTGTAAATACTTTTGGTTAGCCAAGCTTCCGATAGGAGTATCTTAGAGAAAGCTTGGAGAGTATTGTAACGAGCCTTGGCTTCTCCACTGTGTAGAGCTAGTATATCTCTTTCAAGGAGTAGGCAGCAATGACTATAACGTTCTGCTGTCGGAACTAGTGGTTGGTCATGGTTGTATTTTATGACTGGAACTTTCACTTATTAATATAACATATTCAACACGTTTCATGCATATGTCATATTGTATTTCAGCTATCTTGTTTACTCTAAATGATATATGTATCTGTTTGCTTACACATGCATGTGTAACTATTTTCTGTATATGTATGTATGAATCTTGTTGAAATGTGATGTTGGTTTAACCATCACTTTGGATTGCTATCTTACTTGCCTTCCATGTTGTGATGCATGTTTGCTTGTGTGTTCCCTTATTAACTCTGTGCTTTCACAAGTTTCCAAGGGCCGCACTCACCTCACCCTTAGTGTGTTAGAACCACTCATGCACCTTCCTTGAATTGCTGCATATGTCACACCCTTGCTACCAACAGGGACATCTTACTTGCTTATGCATGAAACCGCGGTCACGGTGATACCGTACGACCCACTGTTGGGACTTCTACAACAAACAGTCTGAGGTCTATTTGGGACTTCTTATCAGGGAGATCCCCCGACATGTTGGTGGGTCCAACACCGTCAACATTTCTGGCGCTAGAAGAAGGGCCATATGATAAGATGTGTCCTCTCACCCTGTTTTTAACCTTTGCACATCTATAATGGATTCTGTTACATTCAACCCTCCACGATGTTTTTCACATGCTGAACCTATCAACATCACGAGGTAGTTTTTTGATCTCTTGTCTGAATTCACGTATGATGGTGAAGGCGAAGTGGCCTGACATGTGTTATTACAAGACTTCTTTACCATGCTTGACAAGGAAAATGAATATTCTGATGAAGAGGCTAGCCTGCTGCTTGTATACACACTTCACAAATCCCCACAACCATGCACTCACTTGCGCAGTTCTGTGATCTCATTGAATCTACTTTCCATCATTTTGATCCAGAACCTCTTGACCAAAAACTGTTACAACAACGAAAGGCTCCACATGAATTGCCTATGGATTTTTGGCAACGCTTCCGTGAGTTGTAGTTTCAAGCTCTGAAAATCTAGATGAAATTTCCATATCTTTGGGATAGATTCGAATACTGTCTTAACAAATTAGTCAATCCCAAGAAGAAGTGCGAGCCCAAGCCCCGCTCAACATACTTCGGTGATGGAGTTGTGCAATCACAGATGGACACGGTCACTGTCACAAGTGACTGTCTGTCGTCCCCTCATCAAACAACTCCACCATCACAGAGTGATGTGGGAGAGCATGCACACACATTTGTTCAACTGTCACATCCTCCCAACATCACTTCTCTCAATTTTCGTGCAGATTTGGTTGTGAAGCCCACGGGTTGTCACATGACTGTTTTACCTCAACCTCCGTCTTCATGTTCTGTTGATCCTTCAGATTTCACTGTCTTGTATTCTTCCGCTTTGGACTCTAAACTTGTTGTGAACGAGGATCAAGCCATTGACGGAGTTGGTGTTGCACAACCAGCCTACGCTGTCATTCATGAAGCGTATGACTTGGAGCTTGAGTATCAACCCTTGATGATGGATGACTCCCTTCCATTTGAGCCTCCTCCATTCTTTCTTGACATCTTTGGTGATCCTGTCATCCATGATTTCGAATGTGTATCTCCATCTACAGATGCACCCGCTGTTGACCACTCGCAAAACACACCGATGTTAGCCCATCATTCGACCACAGAGAGGATAAATTATTCACTGAAAATCCACTTGACTTTTCATCTGCCTTTTCCAAAAATACAGAGGGTGAATTTGTTTGCTTCTCATCTACCCCTCTGTTTGATTCATTAGATCATGAGGATGCCGATGAAATAATTGATTTTGATAATCATAGCTGTCGTGATCTATTTACTCCCGTATTCAATCACGATGATGATTCTATCGTAGTTGATTTTTCAAAGCCACCTGTTTATGATGATCTATCTGTCGACAAAGTCGAAACCCCCTAGACCGTCGAGGCACTTCAGCCCCAGCTGATGGTTATGTCAGGCCCTCGTTGTCCTGAGGTTGGTTTCACTTCCGCACATGAAATTGTTGAAACACCCGAGGCTCCTCATCACTCATCTGTATGCATTGAAAATCAATCTCACACACAGATCATGCTTCCTTCACTCGAACTACATGATCCCATTACTCATGCATTGGAGGAATCTTACATAGAAATCACACGTGCATGACACAAGTTGTATTTGTTTCTTTCGTTTGCTTGCATGTCATAGTCTAGAGTATGCGTATGCATAAGAACTACACGTAGTGTCACACAAAACCATGATAAGTCCACAGATTACATGTCATGCACTTGCACTCACTTATGTTCTGTGGATACATTTAGACTTGGAGTGTGTTTGTCTTCATGGTTATATCTTCAATGTTTGTTGGTTCGAACGACTGTGTTGTTCGCGAGCCATGCCTTCACCAACATGGGTCGACCAATGCGCCAGTGGCTCCATTGGAAGTATCACTTCACGTGATCAGTCCCATGCACCGTTAGCTTAGGAGTAGGAGTAGTGTTTTCTTTTGGTTTGTTTGATTGCACACTTGTTTGCTTACTTACCTCACATGTTCGTTTGTTTGCTTTCTTGTTTTATTATTTGCTTTCCTTTCGCATTTACTTCTGCTTCCACTTTGTTTTGTGTTTTTTTGCTTGTTTTGCACTCGTAGGTTAGTTTCACATGAAATTGTATGCAACTCTTCAAACACGATGGGTAAATTACAAGAGGACTTGTGCAATTATCAATACTTGGTTATCTGTCGTCCTGCCTCTGTATGAAGAACTTGTTATCTTCAGTCCATGATACGCCAATGGAAAATACATACTATTCGAAGTGAACCTTGGTGAAAACACAATGCTTGCACGCTAACTAGTGTCACCTACTCTAGTCAGTTTTTTTTTGTGGGTTAACCCTTGTTAGCTCAGTTAAGTAGAGTAAGGTGAGGGGGAAAACCTTAACAAGCACATTAGAGGTATATATAAAGTACTTCTCTAAAGGAACAACCTCTTCTGCTTTCAATAAGTCGACATCCCTCTACCGCCTCTGAAATGAATATGTGCTATGCACAGTTATGAAAATCAAAAATGAAAAAATGAAAAGTGAAAAATTTCAAAAATAAAAAATGAATAAGGCAAAAGAAGAGAAAGGCATCCTATTCAGAGAGGTGATGCAAGTAACTCCGTTGGGGTACTGACCAGGCTCGCTAGTAGCAGAGAGATGTTTGTGTTCCTGCGTGACTCCGCCGGGGTACTTTCTAGGCTTGTTGGCAGCGGAGAAACACCAGAGATGAAACTAAAACTTTGATGACTATACTGCTTGTGCACCAATATACCCCTCATCCCCAATCGAAACAACTGTGTTGGCTTGGCTTGGAATGTGTGTCGATCAACCAAGAGCTTGGAAAATGCTATATCTTACAATCAAGCAAGTGTGTAAACCAAGATGAACAGAGAACTGAACAATACTTCTGGAGGTGTTAGACTTTCTTTTACGAACAAGGTCCATTCAGAGAGATGGAGCTCTACTAGTGTGTAGCCAAGTGTTGTAGTGGCTACCACACCCTCCAAAATTTTGCGTTTGCTTTGTTTTGGGGCCTCCCTACCAACCATCTTTAGCAGCATGTCTTGCACTGTCAAGTACATGAGCTTCAATGGTTTTCTAGCATCTTTCCAGCCTATGCATGATATCTTATTTCACTCCCCTCACAGGTTGTTTCTCCGGACTTGGTCTAGCTGCTGGCTGGGCAACCCCCTCAAGAAATTGCAAAATTTTGGAGGGGAATCATTCTTCCCTCCAGAAATTGCACAAATCTGACTAGCACCCTACTGGGCTTAGAAACTGTACAATCCTGTTATTCAATCTTCCCAATGAAAACTGTGCAATCTAGCCCAGCAGGACTGCTCAACCTAGAAATTACGCAACTATGGGTAGCAGTCAGCTACTCCTCCCAAAAATTACACAATCCCTCTGGGCAGCCAACCCAACTTCCTCTGAGAAACTATGCAAAATTTCTCCCTCAAGCAAGCAGGACGTTGCATGTGCCCTCAGGTTGATCGGTTCCACCCGGGACCGAGAAAACGTGACTTTCATGCATGGGTTTTTTTTTCCCGAAATAGAAAAAAGCAGCATGCAAAAAGCATCTCTATATTTTAGGGATCTATTTTTAGCAACTAGAGGTTACATGCAAAGATCGTTTTAGAAATTTTCCTCCAAGTGTCGCTTTTTCCTAGATTTGTGGCATGTGCGTCATGAGCCTCAAACTTATTTATTCGACGTTTCAAAGCTCATTCTTCACATTGATCTTGGAGCTCTAACATCCCCCACATCTAGGAGTGTTTGACACATCCAGCTCAACTATTTACAGGTAAGTACGCTTAACTTGTCTTTTGTAGCATTTCTGTCACTTTTTGTGTTTTGGCTTGTGTGAGTGTTGTCTGCATGATTTCTATGAACGCTTGTTATCGTTTACATGCATATTAGCTTTTACTAACACCATTTCAGTTTTCCTTAGCATCTCACTGTTGTCGCATGCATGACACTATTTTTCACGAACGATCGCCGATTTGGTGACTTGCCTCACACACATGCATGTTGTTCCATTTTCTGAATCTTACATTCACTGTTTTCATGCATGATCATTCACCTCTGCCCACACTCAATATCACCATGCATTCACATCTTCATTTTCTTTCAGTTTCCCATCGGTGTGTCTGGGTAACCTTGGCCCGGACTCTGCCTCACAAAGACAACATGGTGCAATTCTAAGAGGGAAGGATTTGCCTTCCTCCAAGAAAATGCACAATTCTATCCAGTGACTGTCCTCTAGTCTTTCCTTGCACAATTCTGAGAGGCAATGACTGTTGGCCTAGAAAATTGCGCAATGCAGTCCCTGGGCCTACATCACTTGCCAGCTGGAATTGCGCATTGTGCAATCACAACACCCAACAAGCCAGTCTAGATTGCACATTGTGCAATTCTAGTAGCCAGCTAGCCTCCCATTAGCCATGTCTGCCTTTTGCACAGTTTCGGCAGCGAGTCTCCCGCTGTCTGAGTGAAAATTGCGCAATCCTTTCCAGTCAATCTTGAGGTATGTAGCATGTCATCCCTTAAGTTTGCTTTGATTTTAGCTGATAAATTTCTTTCCATGCATGTCGCCATGTCTCCAAATATAGAAGGTGTTCATCAGTCGCTCAACAATTCAGGATCAATGGCCTCAAAGAGAGCAGGATCAAAGGACACCGAGGAAAGCTCAAATGGAGCAGCGATTGAGCGAGTGTTTACAAGTTTGCCGATATTTGAAGACACCAAGCTGATTGTATACAAATACATCAAGTTGAAATGGCAAGAGATCAACGATGCATTCTTAGTCACATTTGGGGAATATCTCGAAGGCCACCAAGTCTATGTGAACATTCACAAGTCCGGCTTGTACCGGATTGCATGCAGGTATCTGACATTCCCATGCGTGGACATGATACATTGGATTATCTCACAAACTGATCCTGAGACGATGACATTGAGCAGTGTCAGCGGGACAGAGATTTCTACCTTCAGGGCACATATCAGCAGATGTATCATTTGTCGAAGCCAAAGATCACCATAAAGACACCTTTCAACCTACCCAACAACAATGCCAACTCCAGGGATATCTTGAAGAACTGGGTAAAGGAGCCAGCCAAATTCAGGAATACACCCAACCAGATATACAAGACAAAGATACTACGGAAGGTGTATCAATACTTCGTCATCTTTGCATGTCGCTTTTATGGACAAGAGAGCATGGAGACCTTCTTGCAGAGTTGGGTGATCACGTTGGACCAACTGGCCAGTGAAGGGAAAGCATGCAACTGGTCCAACATGTTGGCTCACAGGCTGAAGGAACAAGTAACAGGGGCTCGACAGCTGCCCAAAGGTCAGAAAGTAGAAATCTGCATGTCTTTGTACATCTTGGATGCAATCTGTGCTTGTCAGCAATTCCCAAGAATGAAGTGGGCATGGAGATCGGTAGATACCTCTGTGAACACTTATTGTAAACTGTTTTTTGAATGCAACTTCAAAGGAGTTATCACACAACTGTTAGATCATTTTTTCAACCCGATTTACAAGATGATATTTGAGAAGGATCCAACTTGCATGTCGAAGGAATTAATGGATGTACTGATCGATATTGTGAATTGGTATGCCTCACCGTCTGACACCTTCATACGAATGGACAACATAGAGAAGCCTCTGCATGTTTTGCCAAAGTTTTCCATGGACAAGCTCGTCACGCAGGAAGTATCATATCACATCTCGACAGGACTGTCATCTAGGCTGCACCGGAAGAAGAAGGCACCTTGGCCCACTCTTCTATTGCGGATCAGGTTGTATGAGATACGAAACCTCAAGCATGCAGATGTCGAAATAGAGGAGATCAAGAAATATCCTTTCGACATTCGAAGTTTCAATCCATATGACCTGCATTGTATTGTGAAAGATCATTGCATGAGAATATAGTTTCAGTGGATCCACGAGGCATGTCATTGGGTGGAGGAAGATCCATGGAGATATTGTTACAACTTCTCCAGGCCTAATGAATCGATCGACATCGCTGTGAAATTGTTAACGAAGAAGCATGAAGAAGCATCCATGAGAGCACTAGTAGTAGCAATAGAGGTAAGCATACCGGCACAACCAAGGCAAGAGGAATATTGTCGACAGTGTGGTGGTAGAACATAGCTGCAAGTTTAGAGAAGACCCACTTGTGCAGAAATCAGCTTTGGCAATTTAGGTGAAGAGGAAACAACGCGAAAAAAGGAACGCACAAAGGCAGAGAGAGAAACAAAGAATGGAGGAAACAAAGAAGGAGTTGCATGAGTTGAAGGAGCAACTCCGGAAGAAATAGGAGCTGCGCAGATAGACGGAGGAAGCGTAGCAAGAATAGGTACAAGAAGGGGCATAACATATACATATAGATGAAACTGCACCCATACAGGTGGTAGACTCATCAGAACAACTGGCACCAAGCAGACAGGGTGAGCAGTCGCAGGAGCAGGACTTTGCTCAAGAGGTAGAATAAGCACTTGAATAGATGGATACAAATATGGAGCAACAAGAGTTAGATCAGGACGTCGACCTTATGCCTTACCACCAAGAGGTTGACCCACCAACTTCAATGGATTCGGAAGCAGAGTAAGTCCCAAGCGACCAAGGAGACATTAAGATCCTTGGAGACAATCCGTAAGGAGAGATGCACAACATATCATTCGACGAGTCGCAACATAGAGTTGTGATATCTCGTAGAGTGTCTACTCTGCATGAAAAAACATCTCCTACGCAGTTTCAGGAACAAGTGATCGTATTTGACGTGCACAAGCGTCCAGCAGCATTGGCCGATGCTACCAGAGCATATGCCGAAGCCACTAGCTTGAGTGTTCGCTTCTTGATAGCTGAGGACGAGCGATTGGCTAAGGAGCTATAGACGACCAAGTAAGGAGGAGGATTGGTTACAACATCTGCCCGAGCAGAGTTGAAGAAGGCAATACTGGGTGAAGTATTGTCCCTTGAAGTAGTCATGGGGGCATTGTATTCCATGTTTGGCACCGTGCATAACGTAGTTGTCCATCTCAACGGTTGGTAGCAGCGATGTGCAAGGAGAGCATGTATCTTGTCAAACCTGAATGCTACTGTTGACTACATGAAAACATTGACAATGAGATACAAGGAAGCCCCGTTACACTTGCACAAGATGATGAAGCGCAGAAAGGTCGAGCTGAAGGCATGCATCTGGAGTCAGATCTGGAACTATGAAGATCTCTCGCAGCTCATCACTAGTTTGTAGGCTTCCCATGTGTTAGCGCTCAATTTTGCCTCAGACTGAGGAAGGCAAAACTCAAGGCCACATCAAACCAAGCTCAGCCTCGTAGCTAGCCCTAAGAGGACAGGAGAGGGCTCTCTCCGGGTCTATCTCGGCAAAAGGTTTTCAAAGGGGCTGAGATGACTCAAAATTAATACTGATTTTAGGCTAGTAAAGAGATAGGAAAGTTTGATTTAGATTTTTGAGTTTTTTGTTGGAGAAACGGGAAAACCAATTTTGGGTCCGGGGATAAGGCCAGATCTTTGCAGAATTCGAGTTGGGGCGAGGTAGGCAGTAGTCTTGATGCCTTTGATCAGGTGTATGGATGGATCAGAACGACAAGGAGCTGAAGAGGGCAAGGGAGAACATGGATCCTCTCCAAACTAGCGAAAACATGTAAAACTAAACAAATTTAAAGGAAGAGCACTGTAAACAATGAATTCAACCTCATTTGCTCATTCATTTAGTTTCAGAAGCATAAGAAGGGAATGACATACATTTAAACATGAATAAAATTACAATAACTGAGAGATAACACTATAAAGAACTGAAAGCCACAAGAATCCCAACAGGTGCTGCAAAACCTATGATCTTTCCTTAGCCAAAATATGAAAAATATGTACAATAGGGTGCCAAAATCTTCCCAAGAGTCCAACCTTTGCTACTGACTAAAAATTTACATCATATAGACCAAGCTAACCCATTCCCTAACCTCTAGGGGTCGAGCTCCTCCTTCTAGGAGCAGTTTCAACCAATTCTAAACAAGGAACTGAAATCTAGGTAGTCAAACAACTAACCCCTATATGCTAGGAAACTGATTCATTACATTAAATTTTTGCTATTTTGTGGATGAATCATCTAGAATAGGTAAATAAGTACCAAATTTACATCATGTACATTAAATTACATCAAGCTGGGTCAAAAATCACATCAAGAAGTGAAACTGATGAAAACTGGCCGAATTCCTGAGCCGGAGGATGAAAATTTGACCAAAAAGCTCTATGCGTAGCGCCCTGATCTCTATGCGTAGCGCACCTTTCAGCCTATTTTTAGGGAACTTTCCTGCATCCAAATTGAGCTCATGATAGCTCGTTGGAAATCCTTGGATGTCTACTTTCCAACCCAAGTGGAATTTTTCAATTTGGAGCTCATTTTCCCCTCCAAAATTGCGTTCTCCCAGAAGTACTTCCTGCTGGTGCAAAAGGTGGCAGCAAGGTGGTTTTCATGGTGTTTTTGGGCCTTTTGATCATCCAGAATTTGATGGAATGCTTCAGAAATACTTGAGCATGCATAAATTACCATGAAAAACCCAAAAATATAAGGTTTTTCTCCAGCAAGTATCCCAATCAAAAGCGAGCGCGCCGACACGCTACCCATAGAGTAGAAAAAACTGTTTTTTGAGACCAAAAATTTCAAAATGACAAAAATTTCTCCGAATTTGCTCAAATTCAGAGTGAAGACCCTCCATCATGTGTCATGCTCAGCCAGAGAAGACTCGGCCAAAACTCGAAGTGGATCTAGCCTCTTTCGCCGTTTTAGTGCTTTGCTCAACCTCCTTTGCAAAATCTTCATTTTTGCTTTGCCAACATGCATGCGAGCCTAATAATGATTTTTCATGTGACGAAGCATGTCTTTGTCTCTATTGGCCTTCGCCAACAACTCCTCCAGATGTCGATTGACTTTCTCAAGCCAAAATTTCCGCTCAACAGGTGTCAAATCACCAGGTCTTTTTCGGGCTAGCCTTCGGTCCTCACGGATTTGTCGCAGCTCTATAAGTGTGTGATCATCCTCTAGATGTTTATTGCACTGCTCCAAGTATTTGATTAGACATTCTGCCTTCAGTAACTTCTCATTCAAGCTATCAATCTCCGTCTTTTGCTCTTGGATGATCTTTTTCAGCTTCGAGCTAGGAGAGCTCCTATCCACATCACTTAATGCAATATCAACATCATGACCACCTGAATGGCCCTCCTCATAAATTGACCTCTTGCCTCTGTCCTGAACCTGTACCTGTAATGAAAAAGAAGGCGAGACCCCTTCCACACCATGTGGAGTTAGTACTCGTCGTGTAGCTGCAAATAAGGCCCTGTGGCCTTGCTGATATGTCACATATGCTGGAGCATTGACATGCTCGGTCTCAGGAATTTCAAACTGATGTGAAGGCTCTCCCTCATCATGAACTATCTCAGGAGGTGGCTGTGGCGCTGTGAAAAAGTCACGAGAAATAAAATCCTCCCAAGTAATGCCCTGCTGTGCCAACTGATGAACCACTACGATCTTGATCAGTGCGTAATGATAAATACTTCTATGCTGCTGTGCTGGGGTCTTCCTTTGTACTAAAACAACCATCCTCTCTATGTTGCGAAACATGAAGTATGGAATGTTCATCAGACGTACCCTTGTAAAATGCATCAACAAACGGACATGGTACGCATAAAGACGCAAGAATCTGCCCTCACAACTGAAATACCGAATGATGAGTTTCATCAAAGGTGCAAACTGATCATTCAGGTATTGGAAAGGAAAAACCCTGCTCAAGTGCCTCATATACCCAGGTTTGATGTATGGCTCATAATAGGATTTCTCTAGCTGCTGACGCTTATTCCATTGCTCTCCAATATTTGGTATCCCAGTGGCCTCTGCAATAGTCTCTGGTGACAAAATGAAATCAACTCCGGTGAGGTTTACATGGCCATCATGTAAATGTAGAACAAACAAGCGAGCTAGTTCACGATGATGCTGAATTTGTGAAATTAGCTCACAATAGTGATAGCATGACTGATGGCGAAAACAATCCATTGCAAGCGGGCAAGCCTGCAATTGAACCAAAGAAGTGGGCTCTTCTCTGAGATGCTTTCCACCTTTGCCACCTCTGCGAGGCCTCCGTGGCACATTACCCTCTGTTGTGGAATCACTGTCATTCTCCTGCTCATAAACTGAATCTGTGTCTGACATGGCTTTGAAAACACAATGTCTGCAATATGTAGGATGTCTGCAATATGTATGTTGTAGGTGTGGTGAAATCACAATTTCAATGCATACTCAAAAGCTAACCGAAGCATCATAAGAATTATGCCATAATGGTAATACTCTGTTTCAGTGTATTGGCATGAAACAGTCACTGTTTTGATCACAAGGACAGTTTTGACAAATGAACAAAAGTATGAAGTGTACCCTTTGTGATGTTGGCTAAAATCTTACAAATGAGTATGGAGCTGTGTTTCATCAATGGAGAATGGAAAAATCTTCACCAACCACCCACATGTCCTTTAAAACCCTAAAGAATGATTTTGGTATGAGCCTAGGGTTTCATTTTTTTTTACACCCAATACATCACATTTCCCCCCTCAAACACACTACAAACAATTTCAAATTGACTGAGCAGCCATGAAACACCTACTTGCAAGTTTTGGAGGCGATTTGATAAGATCTGGTCGCATGAACAAAATTTTTTTGGTGCTGTGACTGAGTGCGTAGCGCCCGAACCCAACGTGTAGCGCACACCTGAGTGCGTAGTGCCTGTGTATTTTTACACTGGCCAGTGAGGCCCAGTGCGTAGCGCCCACCTGAGTGCGTAGCGCACACCTCCAACGCGTAGCGCACACCTCCAACGCTGTCCACGGGTATGCAATCACGGTTTCGGCCTTCAAAAACTTAAACACGATTTTGCCTTGGGAATTTGTGAACAAATGGACTTGTTTTCCCTTTTATATGTAAACAAAATATCTCACCAAATCAGATTTGATTTAAATTGGTTCAATAACCCACTTTATAATGTTTGGCACTTTTTCACCTTTGGTCTTTTAATACAATACTGCTTTTTGATTTTCTCTTGCTTTTTCTGAGGTTTGGACTGATAATATTTTGTTGATTTTTTGCAGGGATCTGGCATTTTGGCTTTGGAGAAGATCAGAGTCTTGCTCTGAAACTTTTGAAATGAAACAAATACAGTTATTTACAATAACAATTTTTAGTTCCAAAACAGAGTTTTGGACTAAAAATGTTTTAAAATGCTTTCTGAAAAAACTATTAAATAAGAATCTTTTGAAATCAACCTCATGGCCTGCGGGCTTGTATTATGTATATGCAAAGGACTGAAAACCCTAGACTCTAGGAATTTTTTTAACGAAACTAATCTTTTATGACGATGAATGCATGATCATGTACTTCAGTGATTTTTGGGAATTTTTTTTTTGACTAACCCTGCAGGGACAAACATGAGGAAACACAAGACAACCAGACCCCCTCGTCAGTCAATGGCATGCCCCTAGCGAAATGCAACGAAGTGGAACAAGCGAGACACCTAAAAATGATATGCAAAAGCGAAAAGATCTCTGACGGAGGGTTGTAAGGACCGACTCTAGCACCATGCATGGGTATTCAGGAGTATGGATGTTATTGTGAGCACACATGCGATCCCATCTATTAGGACACTCACTGAGACAAACACAAAGGCATAATTCCGACTGGATCTCGACTCATACTTTGACGAGTTGATGCGCATAGCCACAAGCGCAGACTTGGTGATCAATGCAGACACCATGCATGAGTATGTTGCTGGTCCCATCGCACTCAAGACAATGATGCACATGCTATCAAATGAGTTGGGCAAAGGAGCTAGAGCAATGTACCTGGATGATACAGATGCAAGAGTTCATTTCCAAAAATATGCCACTGTAGAGCACATGAACACCATCATAGTATACCGAGCTTGGCATCAGTTCGCTACTGTCGACCACCGCGAGGATGTGGAAGAGTTGGTTTTCCCACATTTGTTCGAGTCATAGTGATGTCTTGCATGGCTTGCTCAAGCCTATTTTGTCTCACATGGGTACATGTGCAGATTGTATGTAATGTCTTGTCAAGTGGAAGTTCAATTGTCGATAGTTGGATGTAAAAATCATAGAGTAGATGAAGAGTCATGAGGGTATATGAACTGTCACAAAGAGGAATGTCAAGGGCCACCCCACCCTTTTCTATATATAGTCCCTCATAACTCATTGTAAAGGATTTTGGTTAGCTAAGATTCTGATAGGAGTATCTTAGAGAAATCTTGGAGAGTATTGTAATGAGCCTTGGCTTCTCCACTGTGCAGAGCTAGTATATCTCTTTAGAGGAGCAGGTGACAGTGACTGTAACATTCCGCTGTCGGAACTAGTGGTTGGTCATGGTTGTATTGTATGACTGGAACTTTCACTTCTTAATATAACAGAGCCAACACGTTTCATGCATATGTGTTATTGTATTTCAATTATCTTATTTACTCTAAATGATATATGTATTTGTTTGCTTATGCATGCATGTGTAACTATTTTCTGTATATGTATGTATGAATCTTACTGAAATGTGTTTTTGGTTTAACCATCACTTTGGATTGCTAGATTACTTGCTTTCAATGTTGTGATGCATCTTTGCTCGTGTGTTCCCTTCTTAACTCCTTGATTTCACAGGTTTCCAAGGGGCACACTCACCTCACCCTCTGTGTGTTAGAACCACTCATGCACCTTCCTTGACTTACTGCATATGTCACACCCTCGCTACCAACATGGACATATTACTTGCCTCTGTGCGAAACCGCGATCAAGGTGATACCGTACGACCCACTGCTGGGACTCATACACCAAATGGTCTGAGGTCTAGTTGGGAATTCTTATCGGTGAGATCACCTTACATGTTGGTGGGTCCAACACCGTCAACAGAAGGTTGCATTGATGATCATAAGAGTACCATTGGGAACATATTCTTCTTGGGAGATTATCTTGTATTTTGGCTTAGGAAGAAACAATCATCTATATTTCTCTCCATAACTGAAGTCGAATATATAGTAGTAGTAGATTGTTGTACACATATCCTATGGATGAAGGAAGCCTTAAAGGATGTCAACATAGAAACAAATTAGCCTATCACCATCTACTATGACAGTACTAGTGAAATCAACCTCTCAAAGAATACAGTCGTGATTTCAAAGACAAAACATATCGCAATCATGTATCTCTTCCTTCGAGAATAGGTTGTAGAGAAGAACATCAAAATGGAGTATGTCAACACTAAGGAACACTCTATAGATATATTCACAAAACCCCTACCTCGAGAAGCATTTGAACATCTTCGTAAAAATATGGGTGTCATCTCTCTTGCCTCCCATTAGAGCATCCATTTGCTATTGATGTCAAAGGGGGAGTAGCACAATGAAAGGAGGAGCAACATGATGACAGGGGAAGTAGCACGATGATAGAGGGAATAGTACAATGACAGGGGCACAACATATGAGGAGATTATTTCCATCAATAACAAAGGGGGAGGATTTTGAAAGAATTATTGGTGTAAAAGGGAGCTTGCTCAAGAAGTCAATCACATAAGAGTGTAGAGGACTTCAAACCCTTTCCAACGAGTATTTACTCACCTTCTAACTCCTACTCGTTAATGAGATATTGAATTTACAAGTTAGAAACCCATATTTTGTCGAGCCTACATGAGTACAAGTCGACCTTCCCAAGAAAATTGTCTATTAAAAACATTGTTGAACAAGTATAAGTAAGAATATAGACTCCTATATTCATCCATCCAACTTGGCCAAGGCAAGAAATACAAGAAGAAGTTCGATCTGAGGTGGAGAAAACAAGTTCATAGCTCTTGAACTTGGTGGCTAGCAAAAGTTTTTTTTTTTTGGATATGGGTTTTTGAATTCTTTTTGGTGAATATCTATTTTGTTTTTGGAAATTCTTGTTTTTGATTCATCGCCTCTTTTTGTGGGAGGTTCGACCTTTTTTGAGTAGGCATTCAGGAGTAGTCAATTTGACCTTCCTTGAAGACAAACCTTGGCCTTTCTTGTAAGCAAAACTCAGCCCTTTTTGGATCATATTTTCAGACCCAAGGCTAGGAGCAAACCTTGTAATTTCAGTACTGGAATAGTGAGTTTGGACTTATGGAAAGTCTGTAGCAAACCTCTATATTCTCGGCTCTGATATAGTAATTTCAGACCTGTGGAAAGTTTGTAGCATACCTTTGTAATTTTGGCCCTATGGAGACCTGTGACAAGGAAATTTTTGGCCTGTGATAGGGCACAGACCTAGGCCCCTTTTGTGGAATATCTCGGCCTTATCCACTGATGTAGGAGCATGAGGCTTGAAGACAAAAGGCTTCGATTTTATTCTAAAAATACAAAAAAAATTTACAAGCAAAGGAGTGGGATCCTTTAGCTGTCACTTTACAAAGCTTTCTAGATAGGATTAGAGCTAGAATTCAAGGATTTGAATGATTTTGTAATTAATTCAAGTAGTTTAGAATTAGTTGAGATTCTCAAGGAGAATATCATGCAGAGTAGGTTTTTTCTAGGATTAGGCAGATTCGATCCATTGATTAAGGATTTGATTGTTTGTATGTACTAGTATTTATGTAAGTTTTGAATTATTGTAATGGGATTTGGTTGTGGAAGATTAGCTTGAGAAATTGAAATATCTCTGTGTCTCTGTGTATTATGTGAATGAATGGTCAATCCGAGAGGGTCGAATTTCCTTTGAAATTTCTCCGAGTCTTGTTGATTTACAGTTTATCCCTTTAGAATTAGAGGTTGGTATAATCTTGTGCTATCGTGATTAAATCTTTATTTCTGTGTATTGAGATAGACGGGATATGTTTAAAAGAAATATAACTTAGACACAGTCTAAACTTGGCGGAATGAGGAAAACCTCGACAAAAGTCCTGATAAACCTTAGGAAACGACATGAACCATATGATCGACAAGCACAGATCTAATGGTGATCGTGTGCTCACAAACGTGAGCGTTAATTCTAAAACTAGACGTGAGAAATTATATAACTGAGTTAATAACTCAGTTAATTTGGACCATCGGCTGGAAGGAGGCTGATCTGACGGTAATCACATGGTTAACAATCACGAGGTTTAATTTAGAAATCAGACGCAATATTGTATGAACTATGATCTAATCCGTTGAAGTCCGGATCGATCATAGCTGTTCGCTATGAAGTGACGACATCTGACGGATATCACGTCAAAAAGTGCACGGGTTTTATTATAGATTTCAGACGCGATAGGTTTATGTGCCGGAGTCTTAATTCCTTTTTATTCCATGGTAAGTGAAGTTTTGGCCATATTTCGGGTAATTTAACAGTTTCGGCTATTTCCGCAGAATAACTAAAATTAGAGGCGGTTGATTGAAACTCCAAATGAAATCCAAGAAGAACTTTCACTTGCGCTTGAAGAGATCGTTTCTAGATTTGAACAATTATCCCTTACACCTGCAACCAGACCACCATTAGTGGTATCAGAGCAACTTCTTGACACTGATCAGGATCTCAAAGATTAGATAAATAAATCCAACATGGCTTTCAAAGTTGGAGGAAGACGTGGTCAAAGAAGAGGAAGACCAGTTGCAAATGCTGAAGTGTTGGAAGCTATGCAACATATGCAAGCTAGATTGGAAGCAGTGGAAATGGGAAATCAAGGAGATGCAGATGCTGGAGATGTCAATGAGCTTGAAGTTGAAGTTGCAGAAGCAGAGGAACCTACAGAAATTACTCCTGAAATGAGATTCTTTAAATCAGTGTTGGGATCCACATCTAAACCCAGACATGAGGGTTCAATTTATGCAAGAGGTTTAAATCTTGAGGAGTTGATAGATTGGATTAATAGCATGGATAAATTATTTGATTATGAAGAAATGGAAGAAGGAAAGAGAGTGAAATTTGATGTCAAAAAATTGAAAGGACATGCAACACTTTGGTGGGATGGAGTGCAGGCAGAAAGAAAAAGACTTGGTAAGCAGCCAATCAGAAATTGGAACAGGATGGTGGCAAAGTTGAGAGGCAAGTTTTTTCCAAGTGATTATCAATAGACATTATTTAGACAGATGCAAATTCTTAGACAGAGGTCTTTGACAGTGAAAGAATACACAGAGGAATTTTACAAAGTGAGCATAAGAGCTGGACAAATTCAAGATATAGTTGAGAAGGTTGCAAGATATATAAATGGTCTCAGAATGGATATCCAAGATGAGATAAGTTTGCTGTCTCCTAAAATAGTAGAAGAGACTTATTAGATGGTATTGAAAGCTGAAGAAAAACTCATAGGGAAGCAATCTTCTAGAAGTAGAGGTACTTTCCGAGGAAGGGGAAATCAAGATGGTAGAGGAAGATCTACAACACCTAGAGATGGATCTAGTAGCAACTTGATTTAACATACACTCACAGAAGGTGATGCAAGTGGAAGAAGGAGTTTTTTTAGAGGAAGAGGAGGCAGAGGCAGAGGAAGAGAAATAAGATGTTACAAAGGTAATAAGTTTGGACATAGAGCCTATGCATGCCCATAAAATGTAGGAACAAATAAGAGGAATGTAATTGTTGCTAAGACTGAAGAAGAAGCAGAAAAGGTGATAGAAGAAGAAAATGTACCAGAGAAAGGGGAATCTTTGGTAGTTAACAAAGTTTTGTTAAAACCAACAAAGGAAGTTGTTGAACTAGCACAGAGAAAGACTTTGTTCAGGACTGTGTGCAAGGTTCAAGGAAAATGATGTCAAATGATAATTGATAGTGGCATTACTAATAATTTGGTCTCTACAAAAGTGGTGGAAAAGTTGAAATTAAAGACAAAGAAGCATCCAACACCTTAAAAGGTGTCATGGCTTCAGAAAGGACATCAATTGTTAGTGAAGGAACAATCTGAAGTGGAGTTGCAGTTAGGCAAATACAACGAAAAAATTCTGTGTGATCTGATGCCTATGGATGTGTATCAAATATTGTTGGGAAGACCTTGGCAGTATGACAGAGGAGATATGCATGATGGAAAAAAGAACACATAAAATTTTGGTAAAGATGGTGTTAATCATACATTGCTGCATATGGAAGAGGAGGATGTATCAAGAAAATATGATCCAAAGACCTTATTGCTGAGTGGAAAAGAATACTTGGAGCAGAGTGAAGAGGATGAGGTAAATTTTGCATTGATTTGCAAACCCAAGGTAATAATTACTTCCACTAAAATTTTTTATCCGCCAATTGAAATTCAAGAGATGTTGGAGAATTATTGTGATATCATTGTAGATGATTTTCCTAATGAGTTATCACCCATTAGAAAAACCAGTCATCATATAGATTTGATTCCAGGAGAAAATCTACCAAATAAAGCAGCTTACAGGATGACTCCCACAGAAAATGAAGAAATAAGAAAATAGGTTCAGGAACTATCAGATAAAGGACTGATTAGAGAGAGTTTGAGTCCTTATGCAATGCCAACAGTGTTGAGTCCAAAGAAAGGTGGAAGTTGGAGAATGTGCACTGATTCAAGAGAAATCAACAAAATAACAATCAGGTACATATTTCCTTTACCTAGAATTGAAGATTTGATGGATTGTTTAAGTGGAGCAAGATATTTTACAAAGCTAGATTTAAAAAGTGGTCATCATCAAATAAGAATTAGAGAAGGAGATGAATGGAAAACTGCTTTTAAAACAAATGAAGGATTGTATGAATGGATGGTAATGCCTTTTGGGTTATCAAATGCTCCTAGTACATTTATGAGACTTATGAATGAAGTGTTGAAAGAATTTATTGGTAAATTTGTAATAGTATATCTGGATGATATATTAGTTTACAACAAATCTAAAGAGGAACATATGAGACATTTGAGTTATGTCTTACAAAAGCTACAACAAGAAAAGTTGCTACTAAATTTAAAGAATTTTTCATTCATGAAAGAAGAGTTGGTATATTTGGGATTTGTTGTTTCTGCTGATGGATTAAAGATGGATCCAAAGAAGATAAAGGCAATCATGGAGTGGCCTTCACGAAAAAGTGTGTTTGAGGTAATAAGTTTTCATGGTCTTGCTAGTTTTTATAGGAAATTCGTAAGGAATTTTATTAAGATCAATGCTTATATTATTGACACTATAAAGAGGGATAAACAACCATTTAAATGGACTGTTGAAGCAGAAAGAACTTTCAGTTGTTGAAAAGAAAGATCATTGAGAAACCTATTTTGATTTTGCTTGATTTTAATAAGCCTTTCCAAGTGAAATGTGATGCTAGTGGAGAAGCTATTGGTGGTGTTTTAAGCCACGAGGATAGACATGTAGCTTATTTAAGTGAAAAACTGAATGAATCAACGAAGAAATATTATTCTTATGATAAGGATTTTTATGCAGTTGTGCAGTCATTGAAGAAGTGGAGACATTACTTGATGTCTAAGGAGTTTATTCTTTATTCAGGAAACCATGCATTGCAGTACATTATGCAGCAACCAAAGCTTAGTCAGAAACATGTAAAATGGGTAGAATATCTTCAAAGTTTTAATTTTTTATTAAAACATATAACTGGCCAATCAAACAAAGTAGCAGATGCCTTAAGCAGAAAAAGTATCTTAGTTTAGGAAAGTCAAATTCAAATGTTGGGCTTTGATTTTGTTAAAGAATTATATGAGAAAGATTTAGATTTTAAAGAGGCATTTGAAGCTTTTAAAAATCTTGTTTTGTTAGACAGAAGTAAGTGGCTAGATTTTTTCTTGCAAGAAGGATTGTTGTTTAGAAGAAATCAGTTGTGCATACCAAATTGTTCTATGAGAGAAAATTTAATCAAGGAGAAACATAGTGGTGGACTTGGAGGACATTTTGGTGCAGACAAGACTTATGAGCAGTTGAACTGGTTTTATTTCTGGCCGAAGATGAGATCAAAAGTGGAGAAGTATGTGAAAAAATGTAAAGTCTGTCAGTATGCAAAGGGAAGGAGCCAAAACACAGGTTTGTATGTTCCATTACCTATTCGAGATAGACCTTGGATATGGTAAGTATGGATTTTGTTTTGGGTTTACCAAAAACTCAAAGAGGAATGATTTATTTTATGTTGTAGTTGACAGATTTTCTAAAATGGAACATTTTATTCCATGTTATAAAACCAATGATGCTACTCACATTGCTAATTTGTTTTTTAAGGGATTGTAAGGTTTCATGGGTTACCTAAGAGTATTGTTTCAGGCAGAGACACCAGATTTGTTGGTCATTTCTGGAGGACATTGTGGAAGAAGCTTGGTACTAAACTGAGTTTCAGTTCATCTTATCATCCTCATACTGATGGACACACTGAAGTTGTAAACAAAAGCTTGGGTAATCTTTTGAGAAGTCTTGCAGGTGAACATCCAAAACAATGGGATCAAATTTTGGCATAGGCTAAATATGCTTATAATGATTCTTCTAACAGGAGTACAGGGCAGAGTCCATTCCATATAGTTTATGGAATGCACCCAAGAGGAGTGTTTGAATTAATAGACTTGGGAAAAGTTGAGATTAGAAGTGCTAAAGGAGAAGATTTTGCTTCAAAGATTCAAGCAATACATGAACAGGTAAAATAACAGTTACTGGACAACAACATAAAGTACAAAAGCAGAGTAGATTTGAAGAAGAGAGAAGTTAATTTTGAGGTTGGAGATTTGGTTCTAGCACACCTGAGGAAGGAAAGATTTTTGAAAAGGGAGTATAACAAGTTAAACTTTAAGAAAATTGGACCATGCAGAGTCTTGAGGAAATTTTCTGCAAATGCATATGAAATTGAATTACCCCCTGATATTGGAATATCTCAAATTTTCAATGTCGCTGATTTTTACAGGTATGAAAGTGGAAATGCAAAGGATACAATAGAAGACAAGGAAGAACAAGAGGTTGATTGGGTAAAATAGTTACCTACAGCAAAGGCATTGACCCCATAACAAATTTTAGACAAGAGGGTGTTTAAGAAGACAAGGGGACAGGAGTATTTCCAGTATTTGCTCAAGTGGAAAGATCAACCAATTGTTGATGCTACCTGGATGACAGATGCCATGCTACAGAAGTTGGGCAGTTCTGTAGAAGAGCTCATGGATAGGAGCCCATGAAGAATTTTTTCCTCAGGAGTCTGATGCAGGAGCATGAGGCTTGAAGACAAAAGGCTTCAATTTTATTCCAAAAATACAAAAAAAGTTTACAAGCAAAGGAGTGGGATCCTTTTGATATCACTTTACAAAGCTTTCTAGATAGGATTAGAGCTAGAATTCAGGGATTTGAATGATTTTGTAATTAATTCAAGTAGTTTAGACTTAGTTGATATTCTTGAGGAGAATATCATGCAGAGTAGGTGTTATCTAGGATTAGACAGATTCGATCCATTGATTGAGGATGTGATTGTTTGTATGTACTGGTATTTATGTAAGTTTTTAATTATTGTAATGGGATTTGGCTGTGGAATATTAGACTGAGAAAATGAAATATCTCTGTCTCTCTGTGTATTATGTGAATAAATGGTCAATCCTGGAGGGTCAAATTTCCTTCGAAATTTCTCTGAGTCTTGTTGATTTACAGTTTATCCCTTTAGAAATAGAGGTTGGTATAATCTTGTGTTATCGCGATTAAATATTTATTTCTGTGTATTGAGATAGCTGGGATATGTTTAAAAGAAATATAACTTAGACACAGTCTAAACTTGGCGGAAGGAAAATTCTTGGCAGAACGAGGAAAACCCTGAAAAAAATCGTGAGAAACCTTAGGAAACAACCTGAACCATCCGATCGATAGGCATAGATCTAACGATGATCGCATGCTCACAAACGCGAACGTTAATTCTAAAACCGGACATGAGAAATTATATAACTGAGTTAATAACTAGACCGTCCGCTGGAAGGAGGCTAATCCGACGGGAATCACGTGGTTAAAAAGAATGAGGTTTAATTTAGAAATCGAATGTGATATTGTATGAACTGTGATCTAATCCGTTGAAGTCTGGATCGATCATAGCCATTCGCTATGAAGTGACGAGATCCGATGGATATCGCGTCAAAAAGTGCATGGGTTTTATTATAGATTTTAGATGCGATAGGTTTATGTGCTGGAGTCTTAATTCCTTTTGATTCCGTGGTAGTTGAAGTTTTGGCCATATTTCGGGTAATTTAACAGTTTTGGCTATTTCCGTAGAATAACTAAAATTAGAGGCGGTTGACTGAAACTCCAAAGGAAATCCGAGAAGAACTTCCACCTGCACTTGAAGAGATCATTTTTAGATTTGAACGATTATCCCTTATACCTACAACCAGACCACCATCTACCCCTACCTTGAGAGATAACATTGACTCTTCTTGGAGTAGATTTGGAATTTTTTGGAACCTCTCTCTTGTGTACTTTTGAGCAACTTTTGAAGAATCTTGTAGTAGTCCTAATGGAGGTTTCTTAGAATATATTCTCACCCTTGCTAGAGCCTTAATTGGAGCAACAAAACTGAAGTCTTTGAAAACATTATTGGAGCACCTTGAAACATTGTTAAAGAATTACAAAAGACATTCTTGAAGCCTCTTTGGAGCAGTATTGAAGCCATCATTGGAGTAGTTGTTGAAGAGTTTTTTGTGCAGAATTGAAGATAGAGTTGGAGTAGAATTGTTGACCCTTGTTGAAGCAGACTTATTGAATATTTGTTGAGTTGACATAGGTATTTTTTTGGAGCAGAAGTCCTTGTCTATACTTGGAGCATTATTGAAGACATTTTGGAGCATTTTGAAGTATTTCTTGTAAAATTTTGGTTTGACCAAGTTGTGCTGGCATTATGATTCTGGTTTGGCTCTATGGTACAAGTGTTGTACTTGATGGCAACTCACTCAAGTGGCAAAACTCTATTCAGGCTCTTAAAATAATGGAAAATAAGAGGTTCGCAGGTGCATCGTTCAAAAGGTGCGGACCCGCAGGTTCGCCGTCTAGGGAGTGCGGACATACCCGCAGGTTCACCGTTCATAAGGTGCGGTCCCCCAGTTCACTCACTCCAATGCAGAGAAGCGCGCTCACGTGGGGTATCCTATGTTTGGCCCTTGGTTTTTAGCCCATATTTTACGATCCTATGGTTTTGGCCCGTGGTATAGGATCTAATTTATTGAACCCCGGTTTAGATCCCTTGTATTGGTTTTTGATGGTTTTGTCCCATGGTGTGGATAAGGGTTTGACTATAAAAAGGTGAAGGAGATCACTTGGCTAGATATTTGTGAAATTTGAATATCTTAAGATCTGAATGTTTGGGTGATTGGTTTTAAAAGCTAGATCTAAATCAAGGAGAAAATTTAAGGCGAATCTATTGATAAGTCGTGATCTCTCGGGCGCATGATCAGATCTGTGGATCTGACTGACTGTGGCACATTGGAGGACTGTTAATTTGGCCCTAATCAGAGGTTCGCAGGCGATCCACAGTGTAATTGCGGGGGTACGTAGTGCAGGAGAAGACGCAGTGCGGGGGTATGCAGCGCAACAGAAGGCGCAGTGCGAGGTACGCAGCGCAGAAGAAAACAAGGTGCGGAGATACACAGAGGCACAAAAGGAACAGTGCGGAGGTACGCGGTCAGACAGAGAGTACAGTGCATATCTGAGTTGAGGTACGCAGTTCAGCAGAAGGAGAAAGTGCAGTGGTACGCAGAGCAGCAGAAGGATACAATGCGGATCTGCGCAGTTCAGGAACAGAAAGGCTGCGGATATCCACAGGTTTATATCGGTGAAGTTGCGGACCTATCTTAAAACATTTGTTGACTGTCTTTTATCTATTGCTGTAGAGTTTTGGGTTTATATTTCTGGTATTACTTTTCTGTTTACAGCATTCTGAGAAGTTGGGTGATTCATTGGTTGATTGTATAAGGAGATTGGGTGATTTGCATGTACTTGATGATTATTTGATATTCTTGGATCCAGTTTGAAAATTAATGAAACGTGGTCCTTAAAGAAGTAGAAGAGAAAAGGGGGTTGTAGCTCCCTTCCAGGAGAGACTGGAAAACGAGAGAGAGTTGTAGCTATCTGCAGGTTGTAGTCTGCGTACTGGTAAAGGACTGCATCAGTACAAAATCCTTGTAAAAGAAGTTTCTAATTGAAAGAAGATAGAGACATATTGCAGCAGGTGGTTTTCACCCACATTGGGTTTCCACCTTATATCTGGTGTTCTTTGGTGTGCTTATCTATTTTTCTTGCTCTTGTTCATTATTATATGGCACTGACATACAAATTAATGATCAATATCTGAAGAATAAATTAAAGTATAAATCTGGAAGGCATATTAAAAAGAATTTGATAATACTGATTCACCCCCCCTCTCAGTATTATTTTCAACAATTGGTATCAGAGCAGGTTCTTTAGAAGAAGCTTGATCGCTTGAAGAAAGATCTTGCATCATGAGAAACTACGAGAGGGAAGCATCAATCAGGCCACCGATTTTTGATGGGACAAAATTCGTTTATTGGAAAGTAAGAGTTACTGCCTATCTTCAATCTCTTGGTACAGAAGTCTGGGCTATCATAGATACAGGGTATACTTTTCCATCAGCAACTCCTACAGATCCGGCTGAGAAGAAGAAATATGAAACAAATGCAAAGGCAGTCAATACTCTATTAGGATGTCTATCTCAATCAGAATTTGTCAAGGTAATGCAGTTTAAATCTGCAAAAGAGATATGGGACAAGATTGTTCTGAGCTATGAAGGGGATGATCAGGTAAAATGAGCAAAACTTCAAACCCTCAGGATTCAGTATGAAAATCTCAAGATGTATAATGATGAAAGTGTGGCTAACTATTTTCTTCGTGTAGATGAGATTGTTAATTGTATGAAAAATTTGGGTGAAGAAATAAAAGAGGCTGTTGTGGTTGAAAAAGTTCTAAGATCTTTGTCCCCTAGGTTTGAATCTAAAGTTTCTGATTAGAAGAAAAGGAGAATCTACAAAGCCTTAAAATGTCACAACTGCACGAAATTCTAACTGCTTATGAAATGAGGAAAGGAGGTCCATCAGACAGGAGAGAAGCTGCCTTCAAGGATTCAGGAAAAGGCGAGTACTACTAGTCAGGACACATGTCAGAAGAAGAAGAAGAATCAAATTTTGTCAGAAATCTTCAACGGGGTACTGGACGGTTCCGAGGTAAGTTACCTTTCAAATGCTTTGCTTGTGGAAGAGTCGGTCACTATGCTACCAAATGTCCTCACAAGGATAAGATTGAAAAAGGGAAGGAACCTGTTAGATGGAACAAGAAACAGAATGAAACTAAGAAAAGTTACTACACTCATGAAGACAGTGATGGCCTATCAAATAGTGACGAAGATGAACGAGGTAATGATTATAAACTTTTAATGGCTTTTGAAGATGATGATTACATGGATGCTATAGATGTGGATGACTTTTATGAAGAGATTTATAAACTCAAGACATGTTTAGAAGAAAAGAATGTGATCATTGATACTCTGCAATTTCAACTTGATGAAAAAGAAAAATCTCTTGAGAAGTTAGAATGTGAAATTGTTGGCCTTAGAAAAGAAATTAGGAAAACAAAGGTTCTTAATCTTAAGTTTGTTAAAGGATCTGAAACTCTGGATGAGATTATCAATGTACAACGTTCTCCTCTAATTAAGACAGGTCTGGGTTATAATGGAGAAACATCTCAAGCATCCACCTCAAAGAGTTATCTTGATGCAGCAAGGAGGAATGAGCAAAAGCCCAATGGAGATCATCAGGTAAAGCAGGGACGAATTACATCAAGAACAGACAGAGACTACTAGGTAAACCAGGGGCAATCCATCTTAAGGGTGAACAAAAGCTACAACCAGCCACAGGTAAAAACTTCTCAATTTGCTTCAAGAATGGATGACAATAGAAATTACAATCATTTGGCTGGTAGATTTGATAATCGCAGAAGTTTCTTCAATGGTCAATGTTTCTCTTGCCATAACTTTGGTCACAAAGCAGCTCAATGTGTTGCCTATAAGACAATCATGACTAGAGAAGCTTAAAAAAAACTAAGTATGACTGGGATTACGAAAAGGACCTATAACAACTTTTCGGCCCTTGAAAATGGAATTGAATGTTCTATTTGTAATAACTTCGGTCATGAAGATTCTGAATGCAGGAGAAGGTTTCCACAGACAAAGGAACAAGCCTCAAGCACCCAAACATGGAGAATAAAGGAACCGCAACCAGAAAGATGTGGGATAGCCTTTTATGCAGAAGGACAAGAAAATCTATGGTACATCGATAGTGGATGTTCGAAGCATATGACAGGTGATAAAGAAAAACTTGAATCATATACTGCTTTAGAAAAGGGTAAGAAAGTTTCTTTTGGAAATGATACCCCTGCAGCCATAAAAGGAAAAGGCACTGCTCATTTGAAAGAAAAGGTCAAAGCTGGAAATGTTTTGTATGTTGATGGCTTGAAGCATAATCTACTAAGTGTCAGTCAGATGTGCGATCAAGGAACCGAGGTAATATTTCGATCAAATGGATGTAGCGTTCGTGATCTTGATACAGGAAAAACAGTGATCAAAGGCAGAAGAACTCCAAATAATCTATACATATTTGAAGAAGGACAACAACAATGCTATTTGACTAAGGATGATGAACATTGGTTATGGCATCGGAGGTTGGGGCATCTAAGCTTTTCACAAATAAGGAAAGCATGCAAATACCAGGCTATTCGTGGTCTTCTAGATATCAAAATTCTAGACAACACCATATGTAAATCATGTCAGTTTGGTAAGCAAACCAGAACTAACTTCCCTGAGAAGGAAGGATCAGCCAGCAGGCCTCTTGAGCTAGTCCATACAGATGTATGTGGTCCATTTAGGACAAGGTCACCTCGAGGAGAAGAATACTTTATATTATTCATTGACGACTTCTCCAGGATGGTTTGGTTGGGACTTATGAAACACAAGGACGAAGCATTCGAAAAATACAAATCTTTCAAAGCATTGGTTGAAAACGAATCAGATCACAAAATTAAGTGCCTCAGGTCCGATAGAGGTGGGGAGTTTACCTCAAATGAATTTTTCAATTTCTGTGAAGAACATGGAATAAGAAGGGAATTCTCTACAGCTAGGACTCCTCAGAAAAATGGAGTGGTAGAAAGGATGAATAGAACGGTCCAACAAATGGCTCGTGCTATGCTTGATGAGTCTGGGACTCCCGCAACCTTCTGGGGTGAAGCGGAATTTGCTGCGGTTGTTATCCTCAACAAAACAAATGTTCGAGTGAACAACACTCAAACTCCTCATGAGCTCTGGTATGGTGAGACTCCTTCGGTAAAGCATTTCAAAATTTTTGGGAGCAAATGATATATAAAGAACACTGATGAACAACTTGGAAAACTTGAACCTAGAGTAGATGAAGGCATTCTCCTTGGTTATTCTCCCCACAGCAAAGCATATAAGTGTTACAATAAAAGACTTGGAAGAATTGTTGACAACATTGATGTAGTGGTTGATGAAAAATGATACATCCCTAGGCAAGTAAATCATGAAAATATCGAAGAAGATGAAGAATACTCTCCAAATCAGACAAATGATGAAGAAGAACCTCAAGAGGCACCTGAGGAGCAAATAAGGATAGAAGAGAAGACTCCATCCAGGTACGTTCAAAAGAATCATCCAAAATCTCAGATTTTGGGGCAGAAAGAAGCAGGTGTACAAACAAGAATAACAATTGCAGAAGCCTCAAGCTATTTGGCATTTCTCTCCTCCACTGAACCACAAAATGTAAGATAGGCATGCAAAGATGAATGCTTGGTCAAGGTGATGGATGAAGAACTTGAGCAGATCGAAAAGAACAACACTTGGGAATTGGTTCCTAGACCAAAAGATAAGAATGTCATAGGGACAAAATGGATCTTCAAAAATAAGTTGAATGAAAATGGAGAAGTAATTAGAAACAAGGCCAGACTTATGTGTAAAGGGTATTCTCAACAAGAAGGAATAGAATTCGAAGAAACTTTTGCTCCCATTGCTAGACTTGAGGCCATCCAAATGTTCCTTGCTCTCTCAAGCTTTCAGAAGTTCAAAGTTTTTCAAATGGACATGAAATCAACCTTTCTGAATGGGGACTTAGAAGAAGAAGTGTACATTGAGCAACCAGATGGGTTCATCCTTGGGAATGATCCAAATCTAGTATACAGACTAAAGAAGTCTCTCTATGGTCTTAAACAGGCTCCAAGGGCTTGGTACTACCGTTTGGACAAATATCTTCATCAACAAGGTTTTTCAAAGGGATCAACAGATAGCAATCTTTACATAAAAATTGAAAATGACAAATTACTAATACTTGTTGTGTATGTAGATGATATTATCTTTGGCAGCAATGAAGAAGCTATGAGTCAAAGCTTTGCCTTGGTGATGCAGAAAGAATTCGAAATGTCTTTGCTTGGAGAACTGACATATTTTCTTGCATTGCAAATACAACAAAATGAAGGCGGGATTTTCTTGTCTCAAACCAAGTATCTCAAGCAGATTTTGAAGAAATATGGCATGGAAGATGCAAAACTAGTATGTACCCCCATGGTCAGAGGATGTAGCCTCAGTGCAAATGATGAATCAGCAGCAGTGCACCAACCAACCTACATATCTATGATTGGAAGTCTACTTTATTTAATAGGTACCCGACCAGACATCATGCATGCAGTGGGAATAGTTGGAAGATTTCAGGCAAATCCAAAGGAAACTCATCTTCAGGCAGTGAAGAGAATTTTTAAGTACCTTCAAGGAACTCAAAACTATGGCTTATGGTATCCTAGAGATACAGATCTCACACTTCATGCTTATACAGATGCAGATTGGGCCGGAAGCGTGGATGATAGGAAGAGCACAAGTGGTGGTGCATTCTTTATGGGTTCCAGATTAGTATCTTGGTTCAACAAGAAACAGAGTTAGATTGCTTTATCTACAGTTGAAGCGGAATATGTGGCTGCTGCATCTTGTTGCACTCAACTCCTTTGGATGATGCAGACCTTGCAGGATTTTCAAATCACTTGTACTCCACCTATCTCCATCTTATGTGATAATACAAGTGCAATCAACATTTCAAAGAACCCAATCATGCATTCAAAGACCAAGCACATACCGATCAAGTATCACTTTCTCAGGGAACAAGTGCTTGAACAAAAGCTCAAGTTAGAGTATGTTCCTTCTAAGGAACAAGTTACTGATATACTTACCAAACCATTGCCCAGGGAGACCTTTGAATACCTCAGGCAAAAGTTGGGGGTTGTTGATGTATCATCTTGTTGTTAATCATCTGTTTCAGAGATTTTTGGTTGTACGCGAGGTTCATATGGGGTATATGCGTACATTTGTTGGCTTATGGATTGGTCGAAGATCAAATGACATAGGTTCAGGGGGAGCACATATAATGCATTGTTGGCATTATGGTAGCACAGAAGGAGATCATGGATGCTGATCTAAATATTGTTGCAATATGTCTCTATCTCTTTCTCTTATGGTGTATGGTGGATTATGGTTTGTAGATCTGGTTTACCGTCAGGGGGAGCATAACCCTTTGCCCTTGATGTCAAAGGGGGAGAATGACGATCTTGAGGTTGCCATCAAGTCCAAAGGGGGAGATTGTTGGCATTATGATTCTGGTTTGGCTCTATGGTACAGGTGTTGTACTTGATGGCAACTCACTCAAGTGGCAAAACTCTATTCAGGCTCTTAAAATAATGGAAAATAAGAGGTTCACAGGTGCATCGTTTAAAAGTGTGGACCTGTAGGTTCGCCGTCTAGGGAGTGCGGACATACCCGCAGGTTCACCGTTCATAAGGTGCGGTCCCCCAGTTCACTCACTCCAATGCAGAGAAGCGCGCTCACGTGGGGTATCCTATGTTTGGCCCTTGGTTTTTAGCCCGTCTTTTACGATCCTATGGTTTTGGCCCGTGGTATAGGATCTAATTTATTGAACCCCGGTTTGGATCCCTTGTATTGGTTTTTGATGGTTTTGTCCCATGGTGTGGATAAGGGTTTGACTATAAAAAGGTGAAGGAGATCACTTGGCTAGATACTTGTGAAATTTGAATATCTTAAGATCTGAATGTTTGGGTGATTGGTTTTAAAAGCTAGATCTAAATCAAGGAGAAAATTTAAGGCGAATCTATTGATAAGTCGTGATCTCTCGGGTGCATGATCAGATCTGTGGATCTGACTGACTGTGGCACATTGGAGGACTGTTAATTTGGCCCTAATCAGAGGTTCGCAGGCGATCCACGGTGTAATTGCGGGGGTACACAGTGCAGGAGAAGACGCAGTGCGGGGGTACGCAGCACAACAGAAGGCGCAATGCGAGGTACGCAGCGCAGAAGAAAACAAGGTGCGGAGATACGCAGAGGCACAGAAGGAACAGTGTGGAGGTACGCGGTCAGACAGAGAGTACAGTGCGTATCTGAGTTGAGGTACGCAGTTCAGCAGAAGGAGAAAGTGCGGTGGTACGCAGAGCAGCAGAAGGATACGGTGCGGATCTGCGCAGTTCAGGCACAGAAAGGCTACGGATATCCGCAGGTTTATATCAGTGAAGTTGCAGACCTGTCTTAAAACATTTGTTGACTATCTTTTATCTATTGCTGTAGAGTTCTGGGTTTAGATTTCTGGTATTACTTTTCTGTTTACAGCATTCTGAGAAGTTGGGTGATTCATTGGTTGATTGTATAAGGAGATTGGGTGATTTGCATGTACTTGATGATTATTTGATCTTCTTGGATCCAGTCTGAAAATTAATGAAACGTGGTCCTTAATGAAGTAAAAGAGCAAAGGGGGTTGTAGCTCCCTTCCAGGAGAGACTGGAAAACGAGAGAGAGTTGTAGCTCTCTGCAGGTTGTAGCCTGCGTATTGGTAAAGGACTGCACCAGTACAAAATCCTTGTAAAAGAAGTTTCTAATTGAAAGAAGATAGAGACATATTGCAGCAGGTGGTTTTCACCCACATTGGGTTTCCACCTTATATCTGGTGTTCTTTGGTGTGCTTATCTATGTTTCTTGCTCTTGTTCATTATTATATGGCACTGACATACAAATTAATGATCAATATCTGAAGAATAAATTAAAGTATAAATCTGGAAGGCATATTGAAAAGAATTTGATAATACTGATTCAACCCCCCTCTCAGTATTATTTTCAACAAGTTGGAGGTTGGAGTTGTTGAGAGGATTGAAGTCCTCATTTTTTACCAAGTTGGAGGTTGGAGTTGTTGAGAGGACTGAAGTCCTCATTTTAACCAAGTAGGAGCTTGGATTTGTTCAAGGTTTGAGCCTTGAAAAATTAAAAGATTTTGTTGTACAAGTTGGAGCCTGAAATTTTTGTAAAATAGGATTGAAGTCCTCACTATTTTTGATAAATAAAATGATTTTTGTTCTATCTCTTGTGTTCTGGTTTATTTTGTGATAAAAATATTAATTTGCATAAGTAACAATTGAAAGAAATATCGATTCACCCCCCTCTCTTTATTTCCGAAAATCTTGGAATATGTTTTATATTTATTTTACTTTTGAAGACATTTGCAACATTTCTTTTATTGACCACTTTTGTTGTATGTTATGTCCTTACTAATTACCTCGAATGATTTGATAGTTTCACATCTTATCCTCATAGTGCCTTCCTACTTGCTTTTGGATTTTTTTAGATAAGCTCTTGAATTATATGATTGATATGGTTATGCATAATTTAGACCACTTATAACCTAGTTCAGACTGATTTCGTCACCTAAATGTTTGGAATTGAGTCACTCATCTTCTATTAGTTGTGTAAATAAATATGATTTCACTTGAATTACAACATAGAAAAGATCCAATATAATATTCCTTGCATTTATGCCTATATTTCTGAGTTGTTGTTCCTACCTTAAGGATGCACTTTTGATTGTATACTAAATTATGCAAATCATTAAAACTTAGCCTTCTCAATGTCCACGTGATAGGTCATTTTAGTGCTTCAATTGATGATGGGTGTCAACCTTTCAAAATTAATTTTACATTCTATTCTATAGGATATATTACTCCTATATTGTTCTAATGATGTTACTAATGGAGGGGAAGACTTCCTTATCTTGCTTACTGATTGACTTGCTTTTTGTAGGTGGAAATAGGAGATCGACTTTGACTTCCTCTACCTTTTGTGTATCCTAGGTGCCTTTTAAAGTTTTTTAAATGATTGATAATATCCTTTTAGATCATATCCTCTCCATTTGCAAGCTTTCATTATCTTATATTGATTCTCATAAAATATTTACAATCCCTTTGTAAATATTAAAAAATATATAAGTTTATATTTTATTTCTTCTTTATTTTTTTAGATATAATATTCAAAACTTATATTTTATTTCTTCTTTATTTTTTTTAGATATAATATTCAAAAACTCTATTTTCTTAGATAGTACTCATTGTTATAAAAATTTAAGCATACTAAGCTATACCATTTATATGTTTCTTTGCTACTTTTTAATAAAAACCACTTTATTAATATATTATAGCCCAAATTAACAACCTAAAATAATAAAAACTCTAAATAAAACTCTTTTACTTATGAATTAAATTCTAATAATAATTATTAAAAAATAAATTTATAATATTCAAACCTTAAATATAAATATTATACATTAAAAATTAATTGGTTTAAAGATGGAACTAGTAGCTCTTAATTATCCTTAAAAAGGTGATAGAAAATGTTATTACATTTATTCTCTTTAAACTAGTACTCCTATACTAGCAATTTCAATTTGAGAAATAGCCAATCAATTTCTTAGTTTTCCAAACATCTATTATTAGAAATGGATAGTTGCTACACACTTGAGATCCAATCTTGGTTGTAAAAACTCTCTGAGAGGTTGATACTCCTTTATCCCTTTTGGAATAACAACGTGGCTCTTATTTTCATGTTTCACTCCTAATCAATGGATGACTTTGGTTTTTGCACTAGGGTCATAAATTTTTAAATTTGCTCAACTAACTTATGATGACATTTGAACAATCATTTTTAAAATTTTTGATGTTCAAATTTACATTTCAAAAAAATATTTTAAGTATATTTTGGACTAGACTTTGTACTCAAGTTAAATTATGGAATGTTCAAATGTTATAATAAGTCAACTTCTAAGTTCTCAAGGTTTCAAAGACACATTTATTAAAGTATAAGAGTATGTGACAATGCCACGTCTAGAGTGAAAATATTAAAGATGTTACCAAAAATGTTTTCCTTGAGATTAATTCGTTTGTTGTTCATTTTGATATTCTAGATTTTTTCGTTGGTTATTCATTTTGATATTGCTGAGGATGGTTCATCGAGGTCTTCTTCTAAAATGCTTTAGGATTACTACATGCTCCATTGTTAATGGTTTAGGATTTTGTAAATTTTGTCGAGAAAACATGGTATTTTAAAGAGGAGAAACACCTTAAATCATTACTCATATAATCAAATCAAAGATTTCACACTAGTATTTTTATGTGTTTAAAATTTTCCAAGAGTGAAATAATCTCTAACTTTAACTATTGTGACAATTTGAGGAATTTGAGGTATTTTGTTATTACAAAAGAAATTTTGTATGTAAGAGAGTTTCTCAAAATTTAATCATCAATAATGACTCTCCATGTTTATAGTGAAAAACTTCACTTTTCTAAGAGACTTTGTGAAAATATCTGCAACTTCATAATTTGTTGGGAAAAAGAACACTACAAGAACATGGTCATGAATGAGCTTTCCGATAAAGTGCATTTGCATCTTGATGTGTTTGTAGTGTTGATGTTGAATTGGATATTTGGTGAACTTGATGACACTCTGATTGTTGCACTAGATGGTGGTTAGACACTATTGCTAGAATCTAAACTCTAAATGGATTTGTCAAAGCCACAAGGCTGCTTGACTTGCATTAAACATTGCTTGGTACTTTACATCTGTTGAAGAAATAGAAATAGATTGTTGCTTCTTACAAGACCAAGTGATATGCCATGAACCATGATTAAAAACATAACCTGCAATAAACTTTCGATCAACAAGATCAGTAGCCCAATTTGAATTAGTGAAACCAAACAACAAAGGGGTCCCCCTTGAACTATAATGGATACCAAAATAAACCATGCCTCAGATTTATTGAAGTATTTTTTTGTTGATTTCCAATGGCTTTCATGGGGTGTTTGCATATATTGGGAAACAAGACTAGCAACAAAGGAAATATCAAAATGAATATGAGTCAAATATAATAGGCAACCAATTAATTAATAATACAAAGTGGCACCGACTTCGAATGTTGTGCAAGTGGAAACAAGTTTTGAAATCTCATAGATATGTCACATTTATGGGGGTTTACATTTAACCCCTAAAAAGGATGTAAACACTATGTTTAAGAATTTTATTTTTAAATCTTGTTATATGATCATTATTTTTTGTGTTTTGATATCATCATTTAAGATGTTGAAAAGCACCATATTTTCTTATATAAAGAATTTTTTACCAAGTATATTTCAAAGTGATTCTTTACTTTCCTCCAATTTACAAGACTTTTTCATCAAGTTAATTACCAATTCTTTTTAATGTCATTTCAACAACACATCAAAAATATCACTTAAATAACTTAAACATTACTATTGAAGTCAATATATTCCTAGGCTAAGCTAATCCTTTAAGATAAAATACTAATCAATTAAGGTTGATGCTCTAAATACCCTAACAAGGGATTATTATATATTATTGTATTGTTCAAGGAATATATGATTTAAAAGGGAAATAAGCTAATGAATTGAAAAATAAAGGAGAACCATCAACATCTTCTCAAGCATATTTTGCAAGGAGGGGTGTTGTTATTGCACTTACAAGAAATTACATTATTTGTGGTCTATATTGCTCATATAAATACACATGAGAAATATGAATCAATAAATCAATTCCTCTAAATTGAGAGAATAACATTGTTGTGTAAAGGGGTTCCTTTGTCCCACAAACAAGAGTGTCATCAATTTGGTGTCTTGTTAAGCCATTAGATTTAATTTTTTATTATCAATTATCATGCCACACTTTATATATATATATATATATATATATATATATATATATATATATATATATATATATATATATCTTTTTAGTTCATATGAAACCAAAGGTAAGGTATAAATTCTTGCACTTTTTTGGAGCTCAAAGACCCGATCCATCATTCTTGAAATCAAAATTTGGACTACATCTCCAATACGAATCTCCAATAATACATTAAAAAATAAGAATCCTATATAATAGAAATCTATATCATACATAATAATAACCTAAATTAAGAAGAACAACATTTTCATCACTTACATAAAACAATTTTGAACAACAATAAATTTACTTAGGAACAAAATATAACTAGTCACATAAAGATCCGAAAGAGATGTTGCTCCATAACTCTACCATCCTAACGGAATATTATATCCATCTCGCCAAAGGGGTAATATGCAACCCTTTTATATAAATGATTTACTTGATAATTGTTTTCTTGCATGGTGCACATAAAAGTAATCCCTTAAAAATGATCTTGAATATCCATCATTTCTATGAACAAACTATGCAACATAAATTTCCCTCATGTTTTTTTCTTAAATGCCATTTAATAACCAATATAGAATCATGAAACACATGCATATTATTAGTCCTAAGCTCAATGGTCAAAGTCATGAAAATGCAAACGACTCTCAATTAATCTGAATTACTTGTCCCAAAACCAACCCCATATTTAAATTAGTACTAACGAGTATCTTATAACTTTCAAACTTTCCCCACTGAACATGGCCTTGGGTTCCCTCATGATACCCCATAGAAAAAACTCCATAGGTTGGGACTTTTCTAGAGAAAGCAGGAGCACCCTTTCCTTCTTGTGGTGAGGGTGAAAAATAATGTAAGTGCTTGAACTTTGTATACAACATGGTCCAAGAAGTACAATACCTTGAAAAATGTAGTCATTTTTTACAAGGCACACAAAGAAAAAAATGAGGGAAATGAATAATGCTTATTTCTCAACTCCTCATCCTTGGGCACCCCCCTCTGGATGCCCCATTATAAGGTTCCATCCATTTAATGGACCCCCTTGTGGCATCATAAAGATTTGAGGTAAAATGACAAGTAACAAAAAGTTGAAATGAGAGCTTACCAATTTCTTTGTGTAGAGGACATATACTTGGCCCTTGCTAGCTCCCACCTTGCAAATAATCCCATGAAGAGCATATTGTTCAAAATTGGCCATAGAAATATCATAGTCTTACGTGGGGCATGTAGCTTCCACATCGAACTTCACAGCTTGGGTTGATCCATAGTTTGTTGAAAGAACACCACCCTATTAACTAATCAACAATGTAATATCCACCTATTTTGTTAGCACTCTATTTTAATTAATAATCCTCATCTCTTAGCTTGATTATACTATATATGAGATGCCCTCAAAAGTCCATCCATTATTTTATTAGTGCTCCCGATAAACCCATCACTTCATGTTCCACCCAATGTGAGCTCTACAATGTTTCTTGTGCTCTCTTATATAGATTCTACAACAATATATTCCCTTTTCATGCAAGAACACTTTAGTATATTTTATCACACTGGATGATGTCCTTATCCACCAACAACTCATCCACATATATTCTCACCCTCTGCATGTACCATACTAGCCACACTAGCTTTGGTCCATTGACAGTGAAAGTAGTGACCATTTTATTCCACACAATTCCCCCACAAACTAATATTTCTGCTTCTTGATCCACCTTATTTCCATAAACCATTACTTGTAAGGATTCCACCACACACACTTTGCTGAAACAACACATGCCACAAAATGGAGGTTATAAAGCCCTTGAGCTCCTCTTCATTTGGGATGTGCCGTATTATTATAATCAACAAAGGGAATCCCCTTATTCTACATAGCCCACTATTGAGAAACGGGAAGAACCCCCTCATATATTTATTACCTTTTTCACATGTTAAAAAAAAATGCGGTAGGGCCCCCTCCAATTTAAAAAATTTCCTCAGGGGTTGTCTTTCAAGTTGATCACAATTATTTAGAATAATTTTCAAGTTGAATAAACTCTAGACACTTTTCAAATATTTTATATTTTTTTGAATTTATATTGGTATTTATTAAAAAAAATCGTTTTCATGTCATCCCAAGATCTAATAGTATGCTCCCCAAGTCCCATAAACCATCATAAGTGGAATCCCTCAATGTTGTAAGAAATAATTTTAATTTTTGAGCACCATTCACATAGTTATATAGTTATAACCTCGACAAAAAATTTCAAATTCAAATAAAATAACATCTAGATCCTCTATACCCATACCTAAGAAATTTGGCAAGTTCGTTGAAGGGATATTCTTCATGTTCATATTTGGTGCCAAGTCTAGAATGGGGCACCCAAAAGTTGTTTCTTCTTCCACTTGTACGTTCCTTTCTTCCTCTGCCATATTTCTAAACAAGGTAAATTCAATTAGTATTGTTGAGATTATTAGCTCATCAATAATATTTTGGTGGATTAGAAAATTATATCCAAGGTGCATCTCTAGTGTTCCTTCTATAGTTGCAGATTCGATCTATGATAAAAACACATTTTGTGGTGGCCTAAGGACACTGATAATGCATTCTGGGGAGATAGACTTATTCAATATTGGATCAACACTCGAAGTTGGCTCCCCAATCTTATTATTTTTAGCTCCTTTGTTCAAATATCATCTTGGTTCTTCTTTTCTCTCTCCACAATAATTTCAGATTATGATGTTGTCAACTTAGAGGTCAATTTTTGAGTATAACCTTTTCCTTTTTAAGTGCTGCATACATATATTTTAGCTATATTAGTAGGGGGGTCCTATCACTATTTTTTTTAACAAGGTCGGGTGTGTTATATTAATTCCAAAAAGAAAAGGAAAAAACCTTAATACATAACAATTTTACTAGAGATCTGAACTGATCTCCAAAATTATTGCTTTCCTCCTTTTACATACAACCAAATATTACTTGATTTTCCTACCACATTGATCTTATAGTCCCTAACAAATTGCTTAAGGAGAAACAAAAATATGCTATTCATAGCTAATAACTAAAGGACAAAAGTTGAAAGTATAATTTGTTGGAAAGAA
The DNA here is from genome assembly GCA_031772625.1 of Pinus tabuliformis. Lineage (NCBI taxonomy): Eukaryota > Viridiplantae > Streptophyta > Pinopsida > Pinales > Pinaceae > Pinus > Pinus tabuliformis. The sequence goes on along the minus strand of CM062816.1, from coordinate 1,011,828,792 downwards.
ATGTCAGGAGATTGGGTATTGATGCTTGCTGAGGATAATCGACCAAATCATAATTCTTGATAGATCGACCGATTCTCCCCATGTTGAGACATACTATTTTGTTCATTTGAATTTTCTCCCTCATTGAGATTTTTTCCTTCGCCATATCGAGTTGTTCTTTGATTTGATATGTTAGATAGAAGATGCATCCAAGGAAAGATGAAAACCAGTCCTCCCATTTCCTGTATATAGACTTTTCCTTACCCAACACTTCTTTGATAATTATGCAATGAGGAAAAATAAAGAAGTCCTGAGGTGCGAGGATGTTGGGGATGAGAACAACGAAGGGCTCAAAAGAATGGGAAGAAAAAGGGGGGTCAAGGAAGAGCACTAAGGGATGCGTAGGGGAGAAAGGAAGGAGAGGGAGGAAAGGGGATCAGGAAGAGGAACTCAACAGGTCAGAGGGGAGAGCGCAATCGAAGAGAAAAAGAAGGAGGAGAAAATAAAGCCAAAAGCATAGGAAGTAGGGGGCCAGATGTAAACTATCATGATTAGATTAGAATATAAAAATAAGGGATTTGAGGGGATAAGCATAAAATCTTGGAAGATGATATTTTGACAATAAAGCATTGAACAAATTGAGAGGGGATATTGCAAAGAATAATGGGATATATCTAACTGTGATTTTCTTATTGACTATTGATTCTCCTTGATGTCTGAGACATATATTATTTTCCATCTCATCATCTCTTCCATTGTTCTCCCTTAATACATGATAATAAGAAATCTCACCCAGAATCCTTGTGTGATTTTAAATTCGAGAAATTATCTGTCTGAGGCCCGCATTGGAGGGAATCACCTTTTTGATCATTTGTTGAATAAGGATTGCAGAGTTGCCAATTATTATTGGATTTTTTATTTTGAGTTCTTTTTAAAATTTGAACTCCTAACAGAAGGCCATAAGCCTCAACTCTATTGTTTGAGACTTGCCCCAAACCCCACTCAAAGGAAGAGATTTTAATGCCTCAGATCTAGCATGATCGAGATTAGATTTGACGCCCCATCAAAAAACAAGCATGGCCTCGTTTAGGAGTCAATCCAATCTTTGAAATCCTGATTTTTGAGGCAAATCTTCCATCTAAATTGGTTGATATTTCTTTTGTAGAAGGGTAGATAGAGGGATTCGATCTATTGCAAAGCCCAACCATTGTCTCTCTCAATTTGTAGAGAGTTGAGATCTTGTTTGTTTCTACTCTTTGAAATCATATATTATGTCATCAAGCTCCAAGTTTTAGCCATGATCTTCCTACTGTCAGGATTTTTATTTTGAAAGATGAATTTGTTCCTTGCCAACCATAAGTGCCAGCATAAAAATGCTGGAAGGTTTGTCCAGAAGCGCTTTAGCAAGCCTTTGTTTTTGAAAGTATGAGGGTAAGAGGATTTCCAGTTGGCGATAAAATCTGAAATGTTGAGGCTGGGATTAATGTGAGTGAGAAGAGGACTGATTATCTCACACCAACAATTTCTTGAAAAAGAGCAAGATAAGAAGAGATGTTGGATTGTTTCTTCAGCCAAAGAACAGAAAGGGAAAATAGATGGTCCCTGGATGCCTCTTCTTCTGAGGTTGTTCACATGAAGAATTTTTTATTTTGGGAAGAGATTCAATTTTCCAGACTATTCTCCAAAGGGGCTAGGTGGGAGATTGCTGATTGTCTTCTTGCATCTTGGCATATCCAGTTTTAACTGTATATTCTCTTCTTGATGGATTCCATTTGAAGCCATATTTCTGCTCAAAACTGATAGGAGTTGATCCCTTAAGTAAACTTAGTAGAATATTTTTTTGATGAAGAAGCTCGATGGGGACAACAGGGATCTTCCAACCATCCCATGAGTTTTCTTAACAATTTTGAGAGGAGATTTGATCCAGAGTTGCGATGCCCTATTTTTGAAGCTACAATTGAATGTTTTTTATTTCTGGAAAGGAGGATAGGGAGGGGTTGCCCATAATAATGTCATTCCAATTATCTATGTCCTGGCCTCTTGCAGGGACTCTATATGTGTTATCTCTGATTAAAGAAAGATATTTTTTGAAAAGTTTCCATATATGAGAGCAAGGTCTATTGGGGATTTGAGTAGAAAGGAGATGGTGACAAGGGGTGTTAATGTATTTGTGTTCCATAACCTGCTTCCACTAAAAGGTTTCGCTAGAGAGAAGTCTCTAAATGATTTTGACTCCTAAAACAAGGTTCATTAGGCCACAATGCCTAATTGCTATTCCTCCTTTTTCATAGGCTGATGTGACTTGTTTCCAATTTATGAGACTGAACCTTTTTTGTCTCGGTTTTCCCTCCCTGCCAAAGGAAATTTCTAGTGATTAGCTCAATTTGTTTTTGGACCCCGATTGGGGCTTGGAGTATAGCAAATTGATATAAGAGGAGAGAAATATAGGACATAATTGATCAAGATGATTCTCCCGGATAAGTTAATCCATTGCGTACCCCATTTCTTTATTTTTCTCCTTATTCTGTATAATGCATCTTCCCAAATCTCAAATTTCAATGAGCCATTTGAGATTGACATTACCAAATATTTAGTCTATGTCCAATTTAGCTTGAGAGGTATGCTAAAAATATATGAGATACTCTGTAGGGCTCTGATGGGGGCATTCCAACAATAAATGCAACTCTTGAGCTTGTTGATGGTGCCTCCTAACAATTCCATAAATTGATCCAGAATTATTTTAAATCTTCTAGAAACAATGCAAGATGCTCCTCCCATGAGAAGTGTGTCATCAGAAAATTGTGAATGGTTCATATTTTTTGTTCCTCTATTGAACTGAATCCCTATTATGAGTCCCTTTTATATGATATTTTCCAAATTTCTGCTAAAAGACTCTTCCATCAAAATGAAGAGAAAATGAGAGATTTGGTAGCCTTGCTCGAGCCCTCTGGAGCTTTGAAATAATTTACCTGGTCTCCCATTGATTAGAGGAGAGATCCAAGGCCTATGGATACAAGATTTTATGAGGTCAATGAAATCATTTGCAAATACGAATTTGTGAAGGACTACTAGAAGAAAGGATTGTGTAACCTTGTCAAAGGCGTTAGCTAAGTCTAATTTTAGTATGAATCCTTTCTCTTTTATGGTTTGGCTAGAGTGGATGACTTCTTGGACTAGAAGAATGTTGTCAACAATTTGTCAATTGGGGAAAAAGCCACCCTGATTTTCAGAGATCAGTTGGGGAAGAAGGAATTTGAGGTGGTTGGCCATTACTTTGGTGATTATTTTGTTGCACAGTGATATGGGCCTAAAACGATCAAAGGAGGTAGGTCTTGATTCTTTGGGAATAAGAGAAAGATAAGTTGAGTTGGTGTTTCCTCCCACTTTTTTTTTCTTTGAAACCAATGGATCATTTTTAGAAGGTCTTTCTTGATGAGATCCCAGAAAGACCAAAAGAAAGAGATGGAGAAGCCATCCAACCTAGGAGCTTTGTCTGGATGGAGGCTCCAAATTTCTCGAATTAGTTCCTCTTCCTCTACTGATTTTGTAAGGGTTGCATTTTCACTTTCAGTCACTAGTTTTGGAATATGCCTTAGAAAGTTCTCATAGCTATTGGGTTCTTCCTCTGCTGAGAGGAGTCTTTTGAAGTGTTGAAAATCCTCTTCCTTAATTTCTTCTTGATCTTTGACTTCTGTGTTTCCATCCACTTTTATTGTATCAATATGATTCCTTGTTCTTCTTGCTTTTGTTTGGTTATGGAAGAAGGTCATGTTCTTGTCACCTGCCTGAATCCATAGGATTCTTGACTTTATCCTCCAACTTTCCTCTTCTCTCCGATTGGATTGGTATATTTCCCAATAGAGCTCCTTTTCCTTAGTTTGCATTTCTCTTGTTTCTTCTCCATTGTCCATGTTTGTTTGAATTTTCTCCAGCTCAATTTGCAGTTCCCTTTTCTTTTGCATGGGCTCTGTGTAGTGGATTTTGGCCCAATTTTTGAGAGAATATCTCGTTATTTTCAATTTGGATTCCCAAACATACAAGGGCGATCCACTGATACATGTTTTCCAAGTTGTTTCCACCAATTTCTTGGCATATTCGAAAGCATACCAAAGGGGATTATAACGAAAAGGGAGAGGCCCCAGGATTGAGGGTGAGCCAAAAGTGAGGGAGATGGGATTGTGATCTGATGCAACGGAGGAGAGAATTTTTGAGGAGACAGGGACAGATTCTAAAATGAGGCTGAGATTGACTAGAAATCTATCTAATCGTTCCTTGATATTACCCAACCCTATTCTTTGATTTCTCCATGTAAATATTCTGTTTTTAGGTACTACATCCATTAAGTTTTGGTTCTCAATTATCTTTTCCAATCTTTCTCTGCTTGGGTCAGCCAAAAAGGAGCCCCCTCATTTTTCCTTTGCATTTAGAATCAAATTGAGGTCCCCTGCAACTATTATGTTTCAATTCTCTTCTGCATCGAGATGTTCTTCCAGAGACTGCCAACATGCCTCCTTATCTCTATAGTGAGTGGGAGCATAAATGTTGAAGATTACTATGATTTTCCCTGAGTTTTTGTTTCTCATTTATGTTCTGATCCAGTGATGCTCCTTATTTGAATTGCAAATTTCCCAATGGTTTTGATTCCACATGGTACTTATTCCACCTGATGAACCTCTAGAGCTTATTTCTATTCCTTCAATTTTTTTTATGTTGTGAATGACTAAATTCATTTCTTCTTCAAGTAGTTTGGTCTCCTGAAGTAGTAAAAAGTCAGGGCATTCAATCTTCATTATATCCTTTAATGCATTGATTTTGGAAAAGTGACTGAGCCCTCTACTATTCCAAGAGACCAACTTCATTATTTATTCTACGATGGGAAGGATGGTCCCTTACCTTTCATTTCCTGTACTTGATTGTATAAATGTTTCCATAGGTTGTTGGGTTCCCAATGCCATGTTCTTCTGAGGAGCTTCATCCCAAATTTCCTTGTTTGATTTTATTCTAGTTTTTGGGGCTTCTCAAGGAGTGTAAGAGTTTATTTTTCTTTGTTTATGGTGAGTATTCTTCCAAAGGAGGGACCTTGGGGGCTCAAAGGGGGACAGGGGGACGAAGGGGAGGAGACAGGGGTGATCTGGAGAGGAGGTTCTAGGGGAGGGAGAGGGGAGGGAGAGGAAGGATAGGTTAACTCCCCATCACTGAGAGGGCCTAAAGTGAAGAAGGGATTGGAGGAGCTGGGGGAAAGGAGGGCCACAGGAAAGAGAGCACCGGGGGGGAGAGAAGGATTTTTGAGAGGGGAGGGGCCAAGGATGGAGGAAGATACATGCTTTGATGATTTATTTCCTATTTTTTTTTTTTCGTTTGGATGTTTCCCATTATTGTGGTTCTTGAGTTTCTGTAGATTCTTCAACCACTTTTTTGAGCATCTATTTGCAAAATGACCGTATTCATGACATACCTTGCATTTGAAGGGGAGTTGTTCATAGTCCAACTATTGTATGTGAGTCCAGTTGTCGACTTTTATCTTCACTGCTTTCAGTAATCCGTTTCCCAAGTCGAATTTGACGTAGATTCTACCACAAGTGTGAAAATTTTCCCTTAGCTAACTACTATCTATGTATTTCCAAAAGGCATTGCGTATAGCCTTAACTGATTCATCTCCCCAACAATGAAGAGGAAGATGGGGAAGGCAAACCCAAACTGGAACTGCATTAGGTACATCGAGCTCAGGATCAAAATCAGGGGTCCATCTATTCAGGTATAGACCCCTTGTATCCATGAAGTATGTGCCATTTTTGAAGATTAAGTCTTGATCTTCTTTAGATTCAAAGTAAAATGTGAAGAATACCTTACCACAAAATTGAATGGAGATTTTCCCTTGGGCCTTATCCACCCAGTTTCTTTCAACCCATTTTTGGGTTATCTTTGGGGAGGGCCTGATCCAAGTAGATACTGGTGGCAACCCTCCTATTCCACTTGGACTACTAACACTGTCTCTTTCAGTTTTTCAATTTCCTTAATTGTAGCACAATTTACTATTTTTGGCAGTTTTTTCGGGTCCTGAACTTCTAGAGTCGTTTTGAGGCCCTAAATGACATTTTTTTGGGAAAATCATGCAAACATAGGATATTAATTGATGTTTGCATTCGAAAGTTGTATTCCTTGGATAGATATTTCTAATGAGGTATTTTGTGCGTCAAATGGAGATCGTATGCCAAAGTTATGACGCCGGGAAGTTGATGTACCAATTTACCCAAACGAAGTCCATAGTTTTGGCACTTCATCTCCTAGGGTTAGGTTTTTGGATGTTTAGGGTTTTCCATTATTTATAAATAATAAATAGACCTTCAAACTTCATTGTAACACAGTTCAGAGGAATGTAGCCACCACATCTCTTCTAAGAGATAAGCTACCATAGCCCGAGCTAGTTTATTTCCATTATGTTTGTAAGCATATTTCAGTACTTTATATTAATGAAATGAAGTGTTATTTCTACTGCATCTCTGTATTTATGGTTATATCTATGATTTGTTACATTCATGTTTAATTTCAGATTAGTGGTATCATAGGGGTCTTCTCTTTCTCTATTTTTATTTCCATTTCCCTAACGAGGTCAAGATATAAGGAGTTATGGCTCTAACTAGTCAAACCTTTGCAAGATCAAACTTGCAAATCCAAATGGCCTCCCATGGTGGAAGAGAAGAAATACGAGGGGGTGGGAGATCCTTTCAAAATCTTGCTTAAAGAAGCCCTCAAGTGATGAAGGAACATGATGATGGACAACTTTTCCCAGATCCTTCAGTGGCTACCCTAAGGTGACGCATCTTCTTCCAGCAGCCACTCTGGAAGCGCCACGCCCTTTAAGGTACAAGTTAACTTTAACATCCCCATATTTGAAGGTCAGATAGATGCTGATGCTGTAGATAAATGGTTAAATCTACTGGAAGGATATTTTCTATTCATGATTTTTCCAACTGGGAAAATATTACTTTTACACTTGTCAAAGTCGTCCCCCACGTCAATGATTGGTGGGAAACCTATTGCGAGAAGAAGGATGAAAGTACACCCTCGCTATTTTCAGCTGCACCCACTTGGAATTCGTTCCGGGACACCATCAAGGAGTTGTACTACCCTATCGGGAGCTATGAGTATAAATACATAAAGTGGACCATGCTGCAATAGGGAAGGGACCAAGATGTGTCGAAGTTTACCAATGTTTTTCATGCCATTCGCACGAATTTGGATATCAAGGATTCTGAGCGAAATTTGGTACTCAAGTACTGCGAATATCTACACAGATAAACCCAGGACAAGATGGAGTTCCTGGACATCTCCTCACTCGGTACAACGTACTGCTACGCTACCAAGATTGAGCAGAAGTTTAAACATAAGAAGAGAGACTTTGCATCTGCAAATCTGAAGCAAGGGGAAGGTGCCTCCAAACCATAAATAAAGGAAAAAGCCAAGGCAGGGTAACCCAGTACAACCCACCGAAGCCAAAAGCAAAGAACAACACCCCAAAGAAAATGAAGGACATGGGAAAATGGTGTGAGTTCCATAAGAGCTCCACTCACAACACAAGTGAGTGTTAGGCCAAGAAGTAATTGGCGGAAGTGCTGAAGGCTTCTAAATCATACACATGTTCCGAATCTCAGTTAAAACCCGACAAAGGGAATGAAAAAGGGAAGCAAATCATTGACGCAGAGCCCAGTGCCACTGTGGCCACCACCAAGATCCAGAAAAATGAGCTTGAAGATCCAGAGGAGGGGGAATGCCTCTTCCACTCACAGATGTGGGTGAAGGGTTATCTGGTGCAGTTCATTGTCAACAATGAGAGCCAAAGTAACCTCATTTCAGCATAGGTCATGAAGTGGTTGAGTCTACTGACTACAACACATTCGCAGTCGTACACCATCGGGTAGCTTCACCAAGGACGAGATCTCAACATCAACCAGCAATGTCGCCTTCCCTATAGAATTAAGTCCTTCATGGATAAGGGAATGTGTGATGTTTCTCTTCTTGAAGTTTGTGATGTATTATTAGGACAACCATGCTTGTGGAAGTGACATGCTATATATGAGTCTAGACCTCGCTCTGTGATTATTACTTTGGGAAATAAGTTGTACAAGATACCAGAGGTATTCTCGCCTACTTCCATCTCTTTGATATCTACAAAGCAATGTAGTATGATCATTTCACAGACTAGGAAATTTGTTTTCCTTATGATTCATCCTCAGGGAAAGAAGAATATTGTGGCCACGACTGCCAAAAAGGGCTCCTTGGTACAAAAACAACAGATGGATATGGTCATGGAGGAGTACAAGACATTTTCGCCTCATCTACGAGGTACCTTTGCACTGTCAAGTCAATAATTGCATCGATCTGACCCGGGCATGTTGTTACTCAATGGATCGATTTATCGATGTTCTGTTCTAGAGAACGATGAGATCAAGAGCATATTTAGGAGTTGTTGCAGAAAGGGCACATCAGCCAAGCTCATCACCCTGTGGGAGCCCAATTGTAATGGTACAAAAGAAGGACGAGACCTGGAGACTCTATATTGACTAGTGGGTGCTGAACAAGATCACTATCCGGAATAGGTACCCAATCCAACAGATTGATGGCCTTCTGGACCAACTCAAGAGGGCCAAATATTTTAGCAAGATTGGCTTGAAGTTTGGCTATCACTAGGTTCCTATCAAAACCTCTGATGTGTGGAAGACTGCTTTCAAATCCAAGGAGGACCTTTTAGAATAGTTGGTCATGCCTTTCAGGTTGACGAATGCTCCCGCGACCTTCATGAGATTGATGGACGACATATTGTGACGCTTTACCAATGGATTTGTGGTGGTGTATTTAGATGAAATATTGATCTTTATCCAGAGTTGGGAAGAGCACCTCCACCATATTCTATAGGTCCTCCAAACCCTATGGCAACACAAGTTGTGTGCCAATCTGGGGAAATGAACTTTTGGCATGACCCAGGTTCAATATCTGGGGTAAATCACTAATGAGCAGGGTGTGCATGTGGACCTAACCAAGATACAAGTCATTTGGGATTGGCCAGCCCCAACCACTCTAGTAGAGCTCCACAACTTTCTGGGCCTTACAAACTTCTACCACAGGTTTGTGTTGGGGGTTCTCGCATATAACTTGGCCTTCAAGTCAAGTCACCAAGGGCGGAGCGAAAGTAAAGTTGTTTTGGTCTGAAACCAAAAAGAAGGCATTTTCTAAGTTGAAGTAGCGCCTATGCTTTGTACTAGTACTCACATTACCATACCTGCAACAACCATTTGAGATTGAGATAGATGCCTTCGATTATGCTATTGGTGCAGTTCTTACTCAACATGGGCATCCAATGGCTTACCATAGTGACACACCTTCAGACATAGTCCACAAGTATCCCACCTATGAAAAAGAAATGTATTCCATTGTCTAGGCCTTCTGTCAATGGAAGCATTACCTTATGGGGAAGGAAACAATCATCCAAACACAAAACCAACCCCTACAGTTCATGCAGAAACAAGGGAAGTTGTAGAACGATCGCTATCAGAAATGGTCCACATACTTGGAACATTTCCATTTGAACATTAAGTAGAAGAAGGGAAATGCCAATAATGTTGCATATTGCCTCAACCGACCACCAATCATGGCGATGATCACTGTGCTCGACTCCTGTGGGCACAAGAATTTGGGGTAGCCAAATCTTTACGAGAGCGATCCAAAATTTGACAACACATACTAGACACTACTGGAAGGTAAGCAAGTTCCAACTTTTCACCTCTAGGATGCATTTTTATGCCGACCGGGACACATATGTGTTCCTTTGAGTGAGCATGACAAGATTATTTGGGAGGCACACTGTAGTCGCATCGCTGGACATTTCAGAGTAGAGAAAACAATGGCAATACTGCAAAAGTATTTTTATTGGCCAAAACTTCGTCAGGATGTTGGGAGGTACATTAAATCTTGCACTACCCACACCATTTCCAAACCAACCATAAGAACCAAGGCCTATATAATCCTCTGCCTACTCCTAGTCGACCTTAGGCATCCATCTCCATGGATTACATGTCGGGCCTTCCTTCTACAAATCATGACAACAACTACGTTTTCGTGGTCATCGACAAATTCTCTAAGATGGCCATTATGATGGCCTGTAAGAAGAGTATCACAATAGAGGCCAATGCTAAGCTATTCTTTGAGTGAGTTTGGGTACACTTTGGGATCCCACAGTCCATTGTCTCATATCAGGACAAAAAATTCCTAAGTGCAATTTGGTCAAGTCACTGGTTGATGTTGGATACAAAAACTCACTAAGTACACAAATTTCCATCCCCAAACTAATGGCCAGAAAAAGGCTGCCAATAGGATGATCGTACACATTTTATGCGTGTACAACTCGAAGAATCCATGCACAAGAGATGAACGCCTCTTCTATGTCCAACACAACTACACCATAACTCTCCACAACCCCTTTTAGGTAGGGCTGGGATTTAAGCGATTATGTCCATTGATGTGGCCATACCATTTGTAGCTACTCAGGTAGATTCGGCTCATGTCCAGTCTGAAGCCGACATGGATAACAACTTCATTAAGCTCATTCAACACATCCACCAATAGGTCCATGATATATTGGACAGAGCCAATGCTAAGTACAAGCAGCTCCATGATCAACATCGAGTGCCGCACAAGTTCGAAGTGGGCGATAAAGTGTGGCTACATTTGTAGAAGGAACACCTCGCTGAACCCCACTGCAAGCTTCACCTGCTCCGATATGGGCCATACACCATCACCAAGGTTGTAGGGGAAAATTCCTTCAAGCTCAAAATTCCACCATTCCTTGGTCTACACCTAGTGTTCAATGTAGATTGCCTTCGGCCATGCTTTCCACAATTGTTGGACACATCTGAAATTGTAGAACAACTCACACCAACATAGCTAAACCTAGACTACATGGAACATGCCATAAATGATCGGATCATGGACACATAGATCAAGAACACTCTCCAGCAGAAGATCCAACTATATCAGGTTGTCAATTCTAGCCAACTCCTGCACCACGGCAAGTGGCTCACCAAGGACCAAGTTCAGCAGAAGTTTCCCCATCTCATGGAGGCACTCAACGCAATGGGGACCATTTCTTCCTAAGGGGGGAGGACTGATCCAGGTGGATACTGGTGGCCACCCAACTATTCCACTTGGACCCCCAACACTATCTCTTTCATTTTTTCAGTTTCCTTAATTGTAGCATAGTTTACTTTTTTTGGCAGTTTTTCAGGGCTTGAACTTCCGGAGCTGTTTTTAGGCCCTAAACGACGGTTTTTTTTTTTTTTTTTTTTTTGAAAACCATGAAAAGATTAAATATTGATTGATGTTTTCATTCAAAAGTTGTAGTCCTTAGATATATCTTTCTAACGAGGTATTGTGTGCATTAAATAGAGATCATATGCCAAAGTTACGACCCTGGTAAGTTAATGTACCAATTTACCCAAACGAGGCCCATAGTTTTGGTGCTTCATCTCCTAGGGTTAGGTTTTTGGATGTTTATGGTTTTCCATTGTTTCTCAATAATAAATAGGCCTTCGAGCCTCATTGTAACACAATTCAGAGGCATGTAGCTGCTACATCTCTTCTCAGAGATAAGCTACCATCGACCGAGCTAGTTTATTTCTATTCTGTTTGTAAGGATATTTCAGTAGTTTGATATTAATAAAATGAAGTGTTATTTTTGTTGCATCTATGTATTTATGGTTATATCTGTGATTTTTTGTGTTCCTATCTAAGTTCGGATCAGGGCTAGAAGTTCGGATCAGGGCTAGAGGCCAGTGAACTGACCAACCAGTCCACGCTCAACCAAGGAGAGAGAATATTTGCGAGGAAGGGTTAGAGGCAACTCTATTTCAGGGATTTCATCAAATTTTTTTCACAAATTTTGAAATATCAGGGCGGAAACGAGGAGGCCCCAGCAATGAGATGAGAGAAGAGAAATTTGACAGAAGGATCAACATCAGAAGGGTCCACAAGAGGGGGGTGAACCCCCTCTAGAGAATATTATGGAGGGACCATTAGGGAGGAAAATAGAGGAAGTGATCTGCAGAGGAGGCGCGGGAGTGATTTTTCAAAAAAATTGTCCCGCTCAAAAAAATCTCTTCTGAGTCATCGAGGGGTCCTATTACTACTAAAAAAATCAGCTGGAATTTCAACTGTTGATTTAAGAAACCTACCTTTGCTATCTCTAGTCCTAACCATTAGTCAAACACATTAAAGAGAGGGTTTGGAAGGACTCACTAAAGTTAATTTATTGGGCTAGAACCCTTTTCATATATTTTGGTAAAATAGTGCCATCTTACTATCTTTCCTCCATTGATTTGAAAGGTGATTAGAAATTAAATAAAAACAAATTCAATAAGAAAATTACTCTTCTTTTGTTTTTCTGAAAATGACGCCAAGAAGATTGGGCTATTTAATTATTGTTCAATAAACCCTTTACTTGTCAATCTAGTTTGTTATGAGTTGTAAACACAATATGTGCAGGAAAAAAAAAAATCTAATCTACCATATTTACTTGTAAAGAGAAGAAACCATTTTATGGTCTATTAAAATATCAAAAAAAAAAAAATATGTGACATACTCATTCACAAAAATAATAATAAGTGCAACCATGATTGAATACTCATAACGTGTCATAAATGATTTAACCCACAGATCAATTTAGTCTTATATTTAATTCTATTCAGTGAATGTTCAAGCTACATGTGCATGAAAGAAACTAAGATGTTGATGAAAACATCAATTTCAAAAGCCAATAACTAGTCCTCTATTTGAAATATCCTTATAGGGCTTAGGATGAAATATTTCACTTAACGATTTTAATTGTTCTTGCTATTAGAAGTGAGGTTAGACTTATATGCCAAAGAATTCTAGGAATTGTTTGCAATCAAATGAAAATGGTACTGCAATATGAAATAAAGTATTATTGAAACGAATATTTAAAAAAGCACAAAAAAACTAACTATCAGTCTCTTTGGACCTGACCTCACAAAAGGCTCAAAGTACTATATTTCTCTTGTGTGCTTTTGTACTTGTAAATATTGATTGATTCAAATATTTGCAAGAACACCAATTTTCACTAAATCACAATGGCTAGGAAAGAAATGAGAAGGACATAATATCAACTATGTGAGGACTATACATAAATGATTAAACATGTTTACTTAAAGAACAAAAAAAGCAAATGCTCCAAGCGATCTAAACACACTGTTGAAATTTGATGACTAGAAATTTTCTTACAATCCCAACCTGGTTTTAATTTCACCTTATCACTCCCATTCAGTTAAATGCTCTTTCCCATAAACATACATTTAACTTATAGAATTTTGGAAATGAAATTTTCAGATTAAAACACAGGGGACTGTCAACACATGTTGGTTATAAATATGGACATAAACATGTTGAAGACCCCTTCAATCTTCTCCAGGGAAAAATTGTTAGAGAGCTCTTCAAATAAAAAGATCTTACAGGTTTAGGAAAAAAACATTTGCAGGCAAAAAAGAGAGCAAAATACAATTGATCTCTTCATCCCAAAAATCCTTGAAAACTGTGCCCACTTTCCCTCGATTTCCATGCCCACTTGAAGATGAAAATATGTATTATATGAATATAGAATGTACAATTTGGATTCTGTATGGACTGTACAAAATTTTCAAATATATTTTTTTCAAAAAATTCACTCGAACGAATGATGTGCAACTCACATCATTAAATGTTGTTTGTACTGTACCTTTTGTTGTCTTCTAGGCCTTGATTTTGAGGCCCAACTTTTCCCAAAAATCACTCCTTCATCTTGCTGCAATAAATTTCTCCTTCAGAACTTTTCTCCAGCTCTCAACCTCCTTTCTCCAATTTGCTCTCATGAAGAATGAATTGAGTCTCTCTTTTCTTTTCCTCCTTTTGTTTCCCTAAATGACTTTTGGGCAACCCTAAGATCTAATGGCTCAAATTCATTTAGATCAAGGGATGCTAATAAATGTACATTTAATTCTCACTCTCTATTTTTTAACTCACCCATTAAATAAAGTACTCACATTGTACGTTATGTCTAAAGTCACTTTTCACTTTATAATTTAACATTGACTTGACCACTTATAAAGTCACTTTCACTTTATAAAGTCACACTTAGGAAAATGATTATTTTGGACACGTTTCCTTAGGTAGAGACTAACCCATGGGAAACCAGTTGTCCAAGGTATATTAAAAATCAACACTCCCTCTTACTGAGGAAAGTGTTTTTCACCACACCCATCTTGTCCTTGAAATGGACATGCTTGCCTCTTGGCTAGGACTTCGTGAGAACATCAACCACCTGCTCATCTATTGATATATACTCCAGCTTCACTGCCCCCTTCTGAACATAGTCCCTGATGAAATGATATCTGATGTCAATGTGTTTTGACCTGTCATGAAACAATGGATTCTCCGTGAGTTTAATGCAACTTTGATTATAACAATGAATAACCGTCGGTCTCAACTCCTGATCAAATGGGCCATACAACAAGTTACGAAGCCAAATGGCCTCAAAACTAGCCTAGCTAGCAGCCATATACTCAACCTCAAAAGATCTAAAAGCAATAGACTTTTTCTTTCGACTGAACCACGACACAACTGCCGAACCCAATCCGAAGCAACACCCTGAAGTGCTTTTCCCGTCAGAAGCACACCCTGCCCAATCTGAATCTCTGTAACCTTCCAAAATCACTCCATCTCCCCACCTATAGTCTAGACCATAATTAATAGTCCTCTGCATGTAGCGAAGAATGTGGTTTGCAGTTACCCAGTGCACCCTCCTGGGCTCAACCATGAACCGGATACTTGTGTTCACTACAAAGCATATATCTGGCCTAGTGTTGACCAGATACATCAAGGACCCATTAAGTTTCCTACATAATGTGGGATCCACCAAACTAGAATATGAAGCATGAAGTTCCTTCCAGTTGGTGATCATAGGTATAGACATGGGTCTGTAGTTTGCCAAGTCAAATAAGCTCAACACATCCACAACATACTGCCCCTACCCCAGAAAGATATGACCCTCCTCTCGCCACACCTCAAGCCCCAAAAAGTAATGCAACAACCCAATGTCCTTCATCTTGAACTACATAGAAATATCCTCCTTGCAACCACTAATCCATCTCTCTACCCCAATAATGAACAAGTGATCAACATACAACACAAGAATGAGCAGATCATCCCCTACAACAATGTAGTATAGGTTCAGATCTGCATCACTCTTCGTGAAACCCATCTACTCCAAGTAAGTATTAATCCTTGAATACCAAGCTCTCGGAGCTTGCTTAAGTCCGTAGAGTGCTCGCCTCAACCGACATACATGAGTCTACCACCCAAGTACCTCAAAGCCCAGTGGCTTCTCAACATACACCTCCTCCTCTATAACTCCGTTCATAAATGCGGTCTTCACATCCATCTAATGGATCTGCCAACCCATTTCTGCAACAATATAAATAAGGGACCATATAGAAGTGTACCGAGCTATAGGAGCGAAGGTCTCATCATAGTCAACTCACTCTATCTGTGAGAACCCTCTAACCACAAACTGCACCTTGAACTTCTCACTGTTGCCATTCGCAACATGCTTGATCTTATAGAGCCACCTGGAAGTCACAACTGACTTGTCCTCAGGCCTAAGCACCACTTCCCAGACATTGTTCTTAATGATAGAGGCATGCTCCTCCACCATAGACTCTCTCCATACCTCCTGTCTGGCAGCCTCCTCATAGCTAGTAGGCTTAGAGTCAACAATGCTGGTAGCCTTTGCTACATAACTACAAAACCGCTCAGGTGGCACACTCTCCTTGTTCACCCTCTTCGGAGGACCAACGGACTCTGGTTACTTCAAGGTGTCTTGAAGCCACTTGGGCTTCCTCTTCCCTGAAGAAGATTCCCCATAGGGAACCTTATCCTCTTCCCCCCCGGCTGGTGAACCTGAAGGTATACCAACTGACCCTGGTGTGCCTGTATCAGCACCTGTCCTTGAAGAACCTGTACCGGAACCTGTGCCTGTGTCAGGTGAAGTGCCATGTCAAATATGTACCAGTGGACTCCCTAAAGAAGTGCTCGGTGAACTCACCACTGGTGCCCCAGATGTCACTAACACTAAAGTACCTCTTGTACTAGTCGATCCAGAACCTTGAGGTCCTGCTCCCTGTACCTAACCTCCCTACTGAGGAGAAGTCTATGATTCTCTCTTATCATACTCTCGTGATCTCCGATATGCCCTCTCCTCCTCGAACTTCACATCCCTCCTAATCACCACTCTCTGTTTAGAAGGATTAAAGATTCAATAGGCCTTCGAAGTCTCGCTGTAACCCATAAAGATACCCTTCTCTACCATGGGTTCCAAATTCGTCCTTTGTTCCTCGAGGATATAAGAATATGTGAGACATCTAAAGATACGAAGATGTCCCACATGAGGCTTCTCTCAAATGAAATCCTCCTTCGAAGTCATATTCCCCAATACTCTGTGAGGATTCCTGTTCCGGAGATAAACAACAATATTGTAGTCCTCAACCCACAACAACAAAGACAATCCCTAATCATGAATCATCGCTCTAGCGATCCCAACAATAGCTCTATTCTTCCTTTCAGACACCCCATTCTGCTGGGGGTTGTAAGGAACTGTGAACTCTCTCCTAATGCCCTCATGTGCACATAAGTCAGAAAACCCACCATTGATGTACTCACAACCATGGTCTGACCTCAAGACCTGAATCTTCCTATCTGTCTGCATTTCCACAAGAGCTTTGAACTCTTTAAAGCAAACGAAGACCTCACCCTTGGTCTTCAAGGAATATATCCAAGTCCTCCTAGAGTAGTCATCAATGAATATAACATAATACTCATAACCACCGAAAGACACATGAGACATACGACCACTAACATCAGTATGGACCAAGTCTAGTATACCTGTAGATGTATTATCGCTCGCTGGGAATGGTAACTTGGTGTACTTGCCCAAAGCACACCCTCTACAAACCTCATAATGCTCGAAATTGAAATCAAGAACTCCAGTAGTGATCTCCCTTAGTACTCTTCAAGCTCCATGATGCATATGCATCATCCTCCGATGCCATAACTCACACAAGTCTCTACTGCTAGTGGTACTAGTGTGAGTGCTACTAGATGTGCTACTCACCGATGCTCCTGCCAACTGAAAATTGAACCTATATAGTTTCTGAGAGCAGACTCCAATCACTTTGGCCAAAGTGATGGAAGCTCCCTTGGGATGCACCAATACCTGCCCTCTTGAGAAAGTGATGTCAAACCCCTTCTCCTCCATAGAAGACATTGAAATCAAGTTCTTATTCATCCCTAGAACATACAAAATATCCATGACCTTCAAAGGAGGCAATGACTCCCTCTCAAAGGTAACAGTCCCCACACCAACAATTCTCACAATGCGGTCATCTCCTAGTACAATCTCAATATCAAGTTCCCTCTATGCAATCTCTGAAAAGAACTCCCATGCTCCTGTCATATGGTGAGAAGCCCCACTATCTATGTACCACGCATTAGATGATGTAATCCTACTAGATGTAGAAGTAATAAATGCAAAGTCGTTGTCAAAATGTGAAGAAAACTGCTCCACCTCTGCTGAAGCTGCAATACCCTTCTTCCCCTTGTTCTTCCTCTAAGGACACGTAGCAACATAATGTCCCATCTTCTAACATGCCCAACATTTCTCTTTGGACATATCTGTAGCTTTCTTCTTCTTCTTCTCATTTCCCTTAGCCCCATCTGATGAGGCCCCTTTCTTGGTCTTCCCTTTATTCTTCCCCCTGGCTGTCAAGGCTACATCCTCCTCATTTGCTATCTTCACCCCACCACTGCCAGTATTCCGTATCTCATGTTGCAAACAATCATCCCAGAATATGTCCCAATTGGGAAGATTCTCCTTAGAGGTAACAACATCTCCAAAGACCTCCCAAGACTTAAGAAGTCTCGCTGCAACTATCTTGACTAACTCTGTGGGTGCAGCTGCCTCACCAATAACAGTCAAATCATCATTTACCTGTTTGACCCTGCCAAGATAATGAACTACACTTTCAGTCTCTGCCATCTTAATTTTATTCAATTGTTCTTTGAGTACCATCTTCCTGCTCTCATTGGTACTTTGATAGAGAGTGGTTAGAGTTGTCCACGTCTGATATGCATATGTGTTTCCTCTTACTTGAGGAACCACATGATCCTTCAGATTTTCCATCAAAATCTTTTTTCCTTTGCATTATTTTTTGTGAATTCAACAAGTTCATCTGCAACAGTAGGAGGTATAACCATTTGCCTCACTATGTCCCAAACAAATGCCTCCTCAAACACTGTCTAAATTTTGTCATTCCAAACGACATAGTTGGATATCCCATCCAGTCTGTCCTCTATCCTTAATAACATGGCCATGACTGCTGTCCAAAATCTACAAAACCAAGAAAATAGAGAAATGAACTTTCCAACACACCTTGCTATCCCAGAAGTTCAGTTTGTGTGAAATTTCACCTTGCTGTCCCAAAATATCAGTTTGCTGTCCCAAAATTTAGTTTGTTGTCCAAACCTCTGTTTTTTGTCCCAAACTATTGTCTGCTGTTCAAACTACAATTTTCAGTCTGTAGCTCTGATACCATGTTTAAATTTGATGACTAAAATTTTTCCTGCAATCCCAACCCAATTTTAATTTCACCTATCACTCCCATTCAGTTAAATGCCCTTTCCCATAAGCATACATTCAACATATAGAATTCTAGAAATGAAATTTTCAGATTAAAACACATGGGACTGTCAATACATGCTGAAAATAAATATGGACATAAACATACCATCAACACACATAAAAATACACACAGATTTTTGGTCAACTTAGACCCAAGCAAAACCCCTTCAATCTTCTCTGGGGAAAACCTATTAGAGAGCTCTTCAAATTTATTTATTTTTCAAGTTCAAGAAAGATACATTTGCATTCAAAACAAAACAACAAAATACAACTTATCTCTTCAGCCCAAAAGTCTTTGAAAATCGTGCCCACTTTGGCTCGATTTCCATGTCCACTTGAGGATGAAAATATGTATTGTACAGATACTGACTTTACGGATTTCCATACCACTGTATGGACTGTATGATTTTTTTTTTTTTTCAAAAACTTCTCTCGAACGGTGTGGAGCTCATAAAATTAAATGTTGTTCGTACTGTACCTTCTGTTTTCTTCTATGCCTTGATGTCCATGCCCATATTTTCCCAAAAATCACTCCTTCAGCTTGTTGCAACAAATTTCTCCTTCAAAACTTTTCTCCAGCGCTCAATCTCCTTTCTCCAATCTGCTCTCATGAAGAATGAATTTAGTCTTTGTTTTCTTTCCCCCTTTTTTTCCCTAAATGACTTTTGGGCAGCCCTAAGATCTAATGGCTCATATTATTTTAGATCAAGTGATGAGAATAAATGTACATTTAGTTCTCACTTTTTTTTTTTTTAACTCACCCATTAAATAAAGTACCCACATTGTACTTTATGTCTAAAGTCACTTTTCACTTTATAATTTAACATTGACTTCACCACTTATAAAGTCACTTTCACTTTATAAAGTCACACTTAGGAAAATAATTATTTTGGACACTTTTACCTAGGTAGAGACTAACCCATGGGAAACCACTTGTCCAAGGTACATTAAAAATCAACACACACAACTATAGTAATGAATCAAATTTTACAATAAGACAACTTAAATGCTACATTAAAAACCCCAAATCAAAATTGCTACTAAACTAAACAAAATATATAATAACTTTGTGTTCGAGGTTGGTGGGCCTTTCCCAACTAGGTTGCAAGCTACTTACTCACAATCACAAGAGAATGATTTTATTAATACCATTAACTAGATCTCTGATTTAAATTATGGAAAGATCTGTTCAAGTTACAATAGTATCACCAATCCATGCATATTGCACTATAGAAAATAAATCATACAAGTGGCTTTACATTCTTCATTCAACAATCAACAACAACAACAAGAAGTTTTTTTTCCTCTCTTCTCCCTCATTACAGAGTCAATACAAATGTAAAAGAGAGAAGTTTCAATGATTAACTCAATTCCCCTCATCTCGTAAAATAAAGTATTAAGGATAAGTAGGGTAACGAATCATATTGGCCTTCTTTGATCTTGTATAATCATCTAAAAAAAATAGAATATCACTGGAAACATCCAAATCTTCACATACTTTTAGTATGAAATGGGATGCACATTAATAGTAACTTTGAATCGTGAAGGACGATCTCGCTAACGAATTACACTCAAGGAAATTTGACCATGATTTACCTGAAACTCATACTTGTGTAAAGAAGACTATGCATGAACCAAGGGATAGACTCCATACTGCCAACTTTTCCTTCAAAACCCATGTGATAATTTCTCATTTGGGCGGCAACACATATGCCAGTTAATGGTGTAAGATTTAAATTAAATAATTCATCATTAGCAAGATGAGCCTAAAAACCCAATTTAATCCACTAAATACTTAAGAAATGAAATGAAATAATTTTTTTTTACCTCTAGATGCTTGTTGAAGGTTTTTGGGCTTAGAGGTGTAGAAATCTAGGGTAATATAGATAAGTTCCAGATAAAAAGGGTAGGATAATAATGGAGAAAGGGGAAACATATTATGTCAAAATGGGAGGCCAACATAGAGTACATCAAGTACTTGTGTTCTAATTTTCAAATCCTAATATGGTTTACATGATCTAAGAAGCATGCAACAAAAATAAATTCATGCAAACCATATCAGAAATACATTCATCCATCAATCCATTCACGGACACTGGGTGGCTGCTACAACCACAGGAAAATCCAGGCAGATCAACCCGAAGGGATCTACCCGTTGGCCAAACAAGCAGGGCCTAACCCCAAAGGTGTCGAGGAGATTTGACCCCATGACCTCCCAACGACGAGGTACTTAGCAATGTGAACTCGACCAACTTAGCTAACCCTTGGGGCTCAATGCATCTTAAAAATAGATATAGATAATATTACACAATAAAATAAGCATAGAGAAAACAACGATGAATATGATTAATAGTGAACACGTATCTTTTTCAAATTGATTACACTAACTAACTATAGACATCGAACATTCCACCCAACCATAGAATTTGTTTCTACAAGTCTCTTAGTAGCAAACCACCCCTGAGAGGAGGCCATGAATCAATAAGGATAGGAACCTATGTTAACTTTACTCTCTCACATGTAGTCAACAATATCACGCCATCATATTTTATGCATTCATGTAGAAATTCCATGCTATCATAGTTTACTCAACTAGGAAAATATCTATCTCAACTTGCAACTAGTTTTTCCATTTGGCCTAAACAACCTAAGAAAGGGAATCCCCTCCTTTGCAATGTAGTCCCTCAGGGTATTCTATTTTCCTCTAGGACTCTAGTGTTACAGGTTAAGAAATTTCAATAGACAATTTCCTTAAAAATGCCAATGTATCCATATCCTCAAGCATTCTTTTATGCTAGTCAATAATCAGTTTTAACATGTTGATGAGCCTCAGTATTGCAACAAGAATGTTGCAACTCCCAAGATTACCAACTTAAATTATCAACTTGGGGTTCGTGCAAACGTAAGAGGTGTCAGAACTATATATGCATCATGAAATGTATCCTTTCATTGGTTTTCTTAGATGAAGTGAATCTCATGAAATCAAACACTAGCCTAATTGCAGAATGTAAAAATTGCATTGAAAAGGAAATCTAGTCTATGGAATGGAAATAATAGTGCTTGAAATAGAAACCCTAGCTTAAGAATAAAGAAAGTAAACTAATCTAACATGCATGAAGGAAAGATAATGTAATAAATCACTTCATTCCAGAGAGGTTATATCCATTGATAGAGTCCATTGGATACTTCATGTGGCAATCAAGGAAATCCTTATTGTGCTATCCAATTCATAAATCTGTCCATTAACCCAAATTGTTGAGATGTGTTGCAGGGGTAAAAAGGAAAGTCATAGGTGGTCTTTGGTCTTCTCCAATAATGGATTTAGAGCGTAGGAGTCATTATTTAATTCGAAGAGACAAAAACCAAGATTTTGGAGCAGATCTGGTCAAGTTTACACGTGCTTTAGGAGTGCTACAAGATTGCTACAGGAGTGGTAAGGTTGCTACAAGAGTGAGATAACTTGCCGAATGCCAAGTAAATAAAATTAAAATGAGATGGGAAAATTTTTGTTATTAAGTAGGATGTCCTAGGACTTCTTTCCAAGTGGAATCACTCCAAAATACCTCTATTAACATGTGCTAAAAAATAGTAGAAAATTACTACTCTAAAAACAGGAAATTTAAGAACTAGTGAGCTAGTTAACCTACCAAATACCTAACCTAATCAAGTGAAAATTATATGGTGTAATTTTCTATATTAAATTGAATGTTTTTATGACCCAATACAAGTGGAATCAACTCAAATGAAGCTCATTAACACACTCTAAAAAATAACAGAAAATTACTACTATTTTGCTAAAAGGGACTTCCAAAAATTCTAGGTTTGTGAACTAGTAAACCAATCCAAGTAGCTCAATAATGAATATGAATTTTCAAAGTTGTTCTAAGGATGCATAATGCTTGTGACTCTGTAAATAACCTTCAAAACAACTCACTTAAATCATTTAACAATTATGACCTACAACGAAAGAAGCATGAATAGTAAATGCATAAATAAGAGATGTAATTGAAAAATGCATTCAAAGGAAATAAATAAATTGTACAAGAGGGTTCTGAGGCTCCTAGGATGGACAAGCCCAAGGAAAATTAGATTCCTATGAAGGAAACCAAAATTTAGAAGCTAAAAATGGCACCAAACTTCATTATTTGAATCAATTCAAGTACATCCTTATTAGAAATGAAAGTGGAGCGGCTAAATAACAAGTTTTCTCCACAAGAAGACTAAGAAGTACATGTCACTAGAGACAAATTCGAATTGGTACTTATACAAAGTAACGAGGAAGCATTTTCCTTGAAATAAGGCAACTTCCCCCTCCAAAATTCCTCAAAAAATGGATCTAGTTCCCAACACTAGGAATTTGCATCAAATGACATGGAACATTCCTAGATTTTCTCAATCACTGAAGCTCCAGAATTTGTTCAATAATTTCATCATATCATGTTCATATATTATCCAATATTTCTCCTCATGTAGCAGGGAGAAATCCCCAATATTATATCATCCTCCAAGTCTTCATAATTTGCCAAATATTCTCATAATATTTTACAAAAATAAATAATATTAGCCACAAATATGTAATTATCTCTAAACCTCCCTAATGAACAAACTAAAGCTAAAAATATGTCATCTATTGTAAGAAGATAGGCTTAATGTGTTGAAGGATGGTCAGATGGGCCTTAAATTGTATCTAATCTAGAGGCGCATCACATGTAACCATCAATGACTATCTCTCCTACATAATTATTTTCTCCCATAAGAAAGATCAAGAATGAATGAGGAATCCCCTAATAGTTTGAAAGCATGGTTAATATATGAATGCTCACAATATGCCATGTGGCATCCCAAACAATAAGTGTATGTATCTTCTTTTCTCAACTAACTCGAATATGAGATGAACAAAATATGATAATATTTTGTCTAGCCTCTCTAGCTACCCTCCCTTCTTTCATGGAATCATAGCCCCCTATAACACTTGTCTTTATATATCTACAACTAGTCATGTAGTTTTATTAATAGTATTTGCAAATTATTACATTATTAGGATCTTCATCGTTTCATCATGTACAAATACAAATTAATCATTCAAGGATCAAAGTTGGAGTATTAAAAACCACCCCCCATGTACAAATACACATTAATCATTCGGGGATAAAAATTGGAGTATTAAAAACCACTCCCCCACACCAAATACCCACAATTATATTCATTCTATTTTTCATAATTTTTAAGACCCCCTTTATGAATGAATGTGATAATATATTGATAAAAAAGGTGAAGCCATTGTGAACTAGAAATGTTGTCATCCATATGTGTTCCTTTATACATGTCATTGTTCCCTCTCTTCATATGCCAATTTCATTGTAAACATTTTGTTATCTGCCATTTGTGCCTATTCACCAAGCTTAGTTTCCTTTGTCCCCACATCACTTCTTAAACAATCAATACACTTGAGATCACATCTCCTAATATTTGTTGACCAATTTATTTTATTTTATTTTGTAATTTATAATTTTTATATTTTGGCCTACCACAAGTTTGGAACATTGTTTGCCTTATAAAGTGAAACTCTCAAAATCCAACCATATTAAGTGTTATTGTGGCCTAAATCAAGTGCAATCCTTGGCTGATTTGGACAATTTATATGCCCCTAGATTGTGGTTTCGTAAATGAGAGGCTACTTCCATAAATCACAAACATAGTAACTAACAAACGTGTGTGTGAGTGTGTATTGAGAGAGAGAGAGAGAGAGAGAGAGAGAGAGAGAGAGAGATAGATTTGAATTAAATTTATATGATAATAATAATAATATATTTTTAAGGTCATGGCCAAGCTAGACATTGAATTGGTGTATGAACCCATTATTTTTAGGACAAGGGACTTGCCTCTATGTCACAATTTGATTGCTAAAGTCTGTGGAGGTGTACAAACTATGCCCCCATCTAGATTTCAACTTGTGAACTCTTACGAGGAAGCAAATGCTCTTAACCATTGGGCCCACTCAAGTTGCATTATATTCTATTTTTAAGGGACTCATGGCCAATTCATACACGAAATTGGTGTATCAGACCCCCCTTGTTTGTGGGGCAAGGGACTCACTTTTGTGCAGTGATTTGACTACTAAAGTCTATGGAGGTGTGCATACTCTACCCCCCATTGGACTAGAACTTGTGACTTCTTACTAGGAGACACCTACTCTTAACAATTAGTCCCACTAAAGCTATACAATGTATATAAATTTTAATATTTAGTTATGAAATTGGTACCAATTTCATAATTATATTTTAACCTTTAAAACTATAGTATATAAAGTTAATTCAAATGTGGGTTTTTCAAGAAAGAAGATCGACACTAAAGTGGGTAACAATGGAAAATTGCAAGTAAATGTGACTTGTTATAAAGATGGATTCAATAGTGCAAGGCATTATCTTGGTAACATTGATAAGGCACAAATTAGAGGAAAAACTCAACAAATTAATAACAAATACACAAAAAAGGATCAAGGAAAAAATTGACAAACTAATAAAATATCCTTAAAGATAATGGCAACATTTAATAATAAGAATGAGAAACAAGTACAAGGAAAAAATATATGAAAAAATATCCTAGACAAGTGTTGAAAAGATGCCAAACTGGGCATCTGTCATCTCCCCCAACGCAAAACTATTGCATGTCCCTATGCAACCAACATTCAATCTTAGTATAAGTGATAGTAGCATCCATGGAAGTTACTGATGTTGTAATCCACCTTAGCTTGGTAGTAGCCTTACCTTTCCTCAACTTCCCTCGTAGGAAAGCTCTTATTTTCTAGGCATGTTATAGTCTCTTTAATATTTGGTAGAAGGACACAAACTCAATAAATAGTGAAAGTTGAGGCTAACCAAATAGTTTTTAGAATTATTTGTACACCCGATATATCATTGTACCCTCTTGAGAGCTATTGCAAAATTTTTAGGGTTGAAGGCAAACTTGTTAAATAGTGAAATTTGAGGCTAACCCAATAGTTTTTAGAATTATTTGTACACTCGATATATCATTGTACCCTCTTGAGAGCTACTGAAAAATAGTTAGGGTTGAAGGGATCTCTTCTATGCATGTAATTTGTGGCTTGTTCCCAATGTTCAGTGCACCCTTTTACAATTGTTTTTATTAGTACTTCAATTTGTGTCTTACAATGTTCAATGGCCTCTTGCCTATATCACGGCATAATTGTTGCATGTCTTGAGGAATTCACCTATATATAATGTATCAAGAAGACATCCTTGGGTCTATAGTATTCCCTTGTAACCCATAAATTGCACTTAAAATTGCTTTTATCCACCAGATGAAAAATTGTCCTATCAATGTGATTGTTCAAGAAAGATGCAAAAGCTCACAATTAAACATACCCTACAAAATGGTTAGGGTTCTAGATGGGATCATGGTGCAATAAAATGTTGTATTCATAGAGCTCGCTCAATTGATTTTTCTATTCATTTGTGCATGCATAATAACCCTCCAGGAATGTACTGTGAGAGTTGATTTCATAGGGCTTGGAGGTCATGAGATATTTTCTTTGGAACATGAAGTAATTCTCCTATAGCTACATACTGGACACAGGAGGAGAGGCACTACAAAGGTGCAACCTCCACTAATAATCTAAGATGGAACTTGTCAACTTCCAATTTATCCACTTGTTTTCATAGCTTGGTAGTATTTTTAGCCTCTTCATCCATTCCCTTCATCCATTGCTCCCAATTGGTCATATATATTTCCAACTGCTCAACCCATATGTCTCTAAGGTTTCTAACAATTTGTTGATGTTCCTTAATTGGCATTACCTTCCCTTCATAAGTAGCCAATATCCCATTCCACTTGTCTTCTTTGGATTTCTCCCAACAGTCTAGGAGGGTTACTTTAATTTCTTGGTCCTCCATCTTATTAGGATATATATGAAAATAAAATCCTATCATCTCAAGTCCTTTTTTCTCCATTTGGACAACCTTGTCTATGGTATCTTTCTCATGTGGTTCTACCTAGGATATTTCTTTTTCCTATGGAAGAGGTTCTCTTATTTCCTCAGCCACAAGGAAACCTATTGCTTGAGCAAGGAATTTTAATTTCTCAAAAGGACTATTATCTCTAAATCCACTCTGTAATAGTGTGATTGTGACCTGATGTTTCCTATTTTTATTCTCAAGTATTATATTAATCCTAAGGAGAGAAGTATACAAAGGCATCAAAGAAATAATATTTGTTGTTTTCTTATGTTTCCCTACCTTAAATGTCTTCTTCAATTCTAGTGTGGAAACAATTTCTTGTGCTTCTGTTGGTGTTCTGGGCATCACAACTTATTTTTCATCTACTAGTTGTTCCATGTCAACTTCCAAGGTTGTAGTAAGGCCTTCTTTTGTGCCTCCCCTTACTAGTTATTGTGTTGCAGAAAGGTCATTTTCTATGCCCCCCCCGTTGGTTCTTATGTAGCAACAAAGTATTCAACTTCCATATCCAACTCTAATTCTCAAATCCTTATTCTTCCCCCATCACCTTTATTGGTTCTTGTCTGACCAAAGGGGCATCTTATTCTTGTTCTATAACAAATTCTTCTTCGACCCATGTTTGTTCTTGTGTGACAATAAGGGTTCCTTCCTATTCTACTTGAGTTGTTGCAATTGGAGTCAACTCTTTAGTGTATCTTTTTCCTTTGATCCTAGGGATTTCTACATATGTAGGCCTCTTTTGAATCTTCCTTAGCCTCTTTATTGGAGTCTTGATTCCAATTATCTGGACATCACTATCATGACTAGCTTCTTCTCATTATGGATTTGCAACAATGTCAACTTCTTCTTCTATGAGAGAGGTAGCATTGTATTCTTTAGCTTAATAATTCTAGCAATTTTGACCTTCATAGTTGTAGAGATTACATATTTTGGGCTGTAGTGACACCCTCCAAGTGGAGTTACAATAGTTGCAGCTTCAAGAAGAATTACAACAGTTTCTCCTTCAACTAGCACCTTTGCTAAATCACTTTAGACTTGGCCTTCCCTGTGTGATACATGCTCGACCAATAAGTTGATGAGGACGTTATGTGAGAGGGCATATCTAGGGCAACCAAACGTATGAACAAGTGCGTTCATGGTTTGTATTGTCTTCAAGTGGCCTATTATGCCTCAAGTGGTCTAACAACCTCAAGTATTGTAAGTAGACCATCCCATGGCGCCCTTCACATGTGAAATAATTTTCACCACAATGACTACATCTCAAGGGTATAACAATGATCTTTGGTCAAATTCAGTACCTTTCCTTACCAAACTATTACCCGACTCAAGGAATTGCGCTATTGTCTTTAGTTTTGGCCTTCTTCAACAATACCATCATTCTCTGGTTTGGGGTTACCCTATAACCTCAACCCTGATATCTCCATTCACATGTACTATTTTCCCCCAATTATTAACCTGTTGTCCCTGGAATTCATGGCGAACTCCAATGCCACAACATCCTTGTAGCTTGTGGAAATATTCAATACATCCGCCATTCAAAAAAATTCCCCAAATGTGATCATATTCCTATAATAAAAACATCTTTATGGGCTCCCTTTGGCTCAGTGGACCTCCCATTTTTGCTTTATGTTTAGAGCTAAGTTTGATTTTTTGATACAAGGTGAAATGAGAAGTTTGGTGGGGGTTGGAAATTGTAGTTTCCAATTATAAAAGGGAATTATTGTATGATAATCGGATTATTTCGTTTGTCGATTGTAGTTTTAATGAATTCATGTGATCAAATCATTGGTAAAGTCATTTATGTCAAATAATTTCATTTTCAATATGTGTTCAAGAGACCTACATTTTAACTTACAATAAGTGGTCACTTCTCTCCAAGTTAGTAGCAGAGTCGTTTATGTGCCATACCTTCATTGAGTTATGGAGTTGGCCTTGAAAAGACATTTGGAATCCTCTGTTAGGTCCCTATAATATTAGTGTAACTCCTTATTGTTATTAGTACAACCCCCTTATTATATTGTTGTGCCCATGTAGTCCCCATATTGTTATTATTGCACCCCATAGAAGCCCATTATTGTTATTATTGTGCACTTACATTATTATTGTTATATTGGCTTTGATTATTTATGACCCCTTAGACCATTATATATAGAAGGGAGGTCTTTTCATTTGTAGCATCCAAGAATTGTTCATTTGTGTAATGTAAAGGAGGTTTCCCCCTCGAAGAAGCTGAATTCTAAGGCGTTGATCTATCTTTTCTATCTTTTTGTGAGCTGATTTCTTAACATTTGGCATCAGAGCTTTGGATTCTAGGGTTTCACTGCTCCAAATAGGTCATCATGGAATTTTCGCTATAAATTTTTCTCTACGAAATTTCAGAAGCTAAAACAAAAACCCATTTGACCCGAAATCGTTCTGAAGCTCATGTCCAAATTTTAGATCTTCTCTCACTATATTTTCAAAGATATGATCTGAGGAAGTTAGGGTTTTTGAAAACTCCAGAATTCCATCTCAAACAGGTCATCGTGGAATTTTCGCTATACTTGTTTTTCTGCGAAGTTTCAGACTCTAAAATTAAAACCCATTTGAGCTGCAATTTTTGTGAAGCTCGGGCCCGAATTTCAGATCTTGGTTCGCTATATTTTCAGAGATACAGTCCAAGACATTTAGGGTTTCTGCAGGCTCCCGAATTACATCCTAAATAGGTGACCTTGGTAAAATCGTCATAAATTTCTCTCTAAGCATCAAATTGAAATTTCGTAAGCAGTTTCAGAAAGAGGACGAACTGTAGTTTTCTCTATATCGATTTCAGGTCCTAGGGTTGAAACACTGACACATGGCACTTCGTACAAGTTTGCTCTACTGAACCTGTCTATAATTAGGTCATCGTGGGTGATTTGGCATAACTCTTCCTTTCATAATCCAATATTGATAAGACTTGTGGAGTTAGAAATAGGACTCAGAGGGCTACTGCTGGACACAATTTCAGAACTTGGAGATCTGAAATTACAGAGTTACAATTGTTTCAAGATTGAGCTCCTAAAATCAAGAAAAGGCGATATGAGGAAGTTTGATCTCCCGGATCACTATGGCCGACTTTCGTCTCTGTTCGACCAGTGAGTCTCACAGTCAGGCAGGCTTAGACCATTACGCTTGCTTATTGAAAGCGCCTACCTTCGCACACCTCCGTTACTCTTTAGGAGGCATCCGCCCCAGATAAACTACCCACCTTGCAGTGTCCCGCCCTGAGAATCAATCTAGAGAAAGAAGCGGTTAGGCATCCTTAGACGAAAGAGTGGTATTCCAGGATTGATAGTTCCCCACCTCCCACCTATCCCACACATTCGTAAGAGGTTGTCACTGCGAAGCTATAGTCAAGGTGCATGGGGATGGCAAGGATCCGGTAAATTGGATACTACATATGGAGAAATATTTTGATCTACATGAGGTGCAATTGTTACAAAAGGTACGTATTGCATCTTCCTATTTAGAACCAGATCAATTTTTATGGTATAAAGGGCTTTATTCTTGTAAACCACTTGTTACATGGTCAATTTTCACGGAGGAAATGATAGCACATTATGAGGATACAAAGAGAAACACCTTCTTTAACCAATTGAAAAGTGTTCAATGACAGAGCCTATTGAGGACTTTCAAAAATTGAATATAAGGGAAAATGATATTCCAGAGAAGCAGAGGATTGATGTCTCCATATGTACTTTAAAGGATAACATTCAACATGAGGTTCATCTTTGGGAACCTGATTCATTGGATAAGGCATTTGGGTTGGCAAGAAAAGTGGAAAGCAAAATTATGGAAACAAGGAAGTCTACCCATCACAAATATAAAGATGGAAGTGTTGTTTCTCCTAGCCTTCCACAACCTACAAGGTTGACACCACAACAATTGGAAGAAAAAAAGAGCAAATGGGCTTTGTTACAATTGTGATAGAAAATACACTAAAGGTTATAAGTGTGCTGAGAACAAATTATTTTACATAGATTATGAAGAGGAGGAAGAAAAGGATCAAGAAACATCAAAAGAAGAGGATATACACTAGGAACTAGCCCCAGAGAAAGAAGAAATGAATGCGACCATATCTTGTAAAGCATTGGCAAGAATTACCACTCCTCAAACTCTCAAGATAGAAGGACATATCAAGAAGAAAAAGGTTCAAGAAGTGAAAGATCATATTGAGAAATAATAAATGAATCCGACCATATCTTGTAATGCATTGGCCAAAATTACCACTCCTCAAACTATCAAGATAGAAGGACATATCAAGAAGAAAAATGTTCAAGAAGTGAAAGATCACATCGAGCATCAAGAAATGAATCTGACCATATCTTGTAATGCATTGGAAGAAATTACCACTCCTCAAACTCTCAAGATAAAAGGACATATCAAGAAGAAAAAGATTCAAGCAATGAAAGATCACATTGAGCATCAGTGACAAATTCTCCAACTTTTAAAGTTTAATGCCATTTTGGTGCAGATTCAAATGAAACAACAGGCAGATTAACATCGCAGTGAAAGAAGTTTTGATGTATGCGATTGGGTATTTTTACGTCTACATCTCAAGAAAGCTATTTATGAGAAGGAAACATTGTCAATACTACATGCACTTAAGAAATGTCGAACTTACCTAATGGGAAGACACTTCAAGGTAAAAATGGATCGTGATAGTCTTAAATACTTTTTAGAACAAAGATTATCTTTAGAAGAACAGAAAAAATGGGTCACAAATATGTTGGGTTATGACTTTGAAATCATCTAAAAAAAAGGGAAGCAAAATGTTGTTGCAAATGCACTCTCAAGAAAGGATGAGGATGTGGAAGCATTGTTCTATGTTATTTCTATTATCCAACCAGATTGGATAAACGAATCAAGGGATGAATGGAAGAAGGATGAAGAAGTGTGGCCACTCATTAAAAAGTTGCAGAAGATCCCAGTTCAAACAATATTGCCAGAACTTGATGAGGAAGGAAAAACCATATTGGAACCTAGAGAAGTCACAAAAACAAGAACCCGACAACTACGAAATCGATCAATTTCAGAGTATCTCATCAAGTGGAAGAACTTACCCGCTGAAGATTCCACATGGGAGGACAAGAATTTTATACAGAAGCATCAAGAACTACTCAAGCATTGAGGACAACACTTTTTTAAGGAGAAGGGCATGTTAGGTCCCTATACTATTAGTGTAACCCCTTATTGTTATTAATACAACCCCCTTATTATATTGTTGTGCCCATATAGTCCCCATATTGTTATTATTGCGCCCCATAGAAGCCCACTATTGTTATTATTGTGCCTTTACATTATTATTGTTATGTCGGCTCTGATTATATTATGACCCCTTAGACTCCTATATATAGAAGGGAGGTCTTGTCATTTGTAGCGTCCAAGAATTGTTCATTTGTGTAATGTAAAAGAGGTTTCCCCCTCGAAGAGGCTGAATTCTAAGGCGTTGATCTATCTTTTATATCTTTTTGTGAGCTGGTTTCCTAACATCCTCTTTGGCATGAGTGTTGCAACGAGCCTAGAGTAGCAACATTGGGATTGTTCTGCTAGAGTTGTAGCCTAATCCACTCATGGTGTCACAACAAGCATCATTATCACCCAAATTTATCAGTGAAATTGTGGTAGTGGAATTGTAGTTTTAGAGTTGCAACAACACTTGTTTCCTACCTTGCATGTCATGAAAACAAGACTAGTCCATGAGTCTCATAGGCAAAAGGATATTTTAATCTAAGTTTTTTTTTTTTTTTTTTTTTAACATGACATGTGCTAGCCTAGGTTAGTTTTCATATGACATGTGCCTAGATTATACTGCAAAGGGTTTTCATACATGGGATTTATAATTTATTTGTTTGTTTGTTTTGGAAAAGATATGTTGTGAGAATGATTCATTTGGCAGGGATTTATCGCTTACGAACAAGCTCCAAGTCACTATCTGGCCGTCCATCATTGATTTTCCTCAAGAAGGCCCCCTTTGATATTGGTCTATGATATAATTGAAGCCTACATTTTTTTTCCATCAAAGGAAGTCTCTCTTTATCAATGGTACAAATTTTTATGGCTCCATTATCATATACAATGTCTATCTCATAGGGTTTGGGCCTTCAAACATGGAAAATACTTAAACATGAAATTAAATAAAAAAGCCTAGTCTCCAACTTTAAATTTCTTCTTCTTGATGAACTTGTCGTGCCACTGAGCTCTTTGGTGTTGTATTACTGATGTCTGGTGTAAGGCAACTTGGTGGATCTCATCAAGCTCGTTGACCTGGAGGAGCTTCTGCTTTTGAGAATTTGATAAGTCCATTCCAAGTTGTACTACTATTCTTAATGTCTGGATATTGTATCAATTGAAAAAATTACTTTATTCTCATATATTAATTCATACAAATTGCATCTAATAGTAGTCCTCCATGTACTATGGTAGGTCCATAGAGATTTAGGGACTTGTTCAACCCAATCCTTGAGGTGTAATATGGTGGTCTTGGTGATAGTAACCTCAAGAATTTTATTTATCCCTTCCACTTGTCCATTGATCTACAGATGTTACCTTGTGCTTAATCTTGTATATATCCATTAGATCCTCAACAAGCCTTGAAGTGAATTAAGCTCCTCCATTGATAACTATTTCTCAAAGTATCTCAAACGTAGTGAATATCTCTTCATCAAAAAAATCTATTGCTTATTCAATTACAATTGGGAGTGCCTTGGCTTCCATCCATTTTGTGACACAATTTGTGCATACTATGACATAGGAGTTGCAACATGGAGGAGGATTAATTGGTCCAACAAAATCAAGGGCCCATCTATTGAACAGTTGTACTTTTGGTTGCAATGAAAACTTGTTTAATTGCACCAATCTTCCCATGCACTAATTGTTATCACATATCTTCACATATTTATTGGAACCTTTGAAAATAGTGGGCCAATAGTATCCTCGATGAAGTAATTTGTACCTGAGCCACTTGTTTGCAAAGTGGTCCCCACAAGGACCATCATGGCAAGTCATTGACATCTCATATATCTCGTCTTATTTTACATGGAATTTACCTATAATAAGACTGTGTCTTATGTAGAAGAGACACTCATTGATCCATGCGAATCTCCAACTTTGTTTGATGAGCTTTAGCCCCTCTTTTGGAGACAAGTGATGATGAAGTTTTCCTAAAATTGAGTAATTAACAATATCTACAAACCAAGGAGAGTTAGTAAATATTGCAAAAAGATGCTCATTAGGGAAAGAATCTTCTATAAGAGGATTTTTCTTATTTGATGTTAGTTTTCAAAGAAAATAAACCACTACATTATCCTTCCTAGGTTTGTTTAGGATGGTTATGTTGAATTCTTGCAATAACAATAATCACCTAGTTACTCTACCACTCATGATTGGTTTATCCATTAAGTACTTTATGGTAGCATGTCCATTGTGAAAAATTACCGAATAACCTATTATATAATGATTACATTTGTTAATTGCATATATTACCACAAGAAACTCTTTTATTGTCACCATATAATCTAGTTATGTGGGAGAGGGATTTTTTTTTTATAAAACAAAATGCATATGGAGCATTACCTTCTTGTTATCCTAGGACAAATCCAATGGTAGTGTTTGATGCATCCATGGATAGGTGAAATAGGAGGGACCAATTGGGCCTTCCCAAAATAAGACCCTTAGACACTCTGGATTTCATCTCTTGAAAGGCATGCTGACAACGTTTTGGCCCTCACAAATTCAAAATTTTTATTAAACATAACATACAGGGGTTGAGCTACTTGTGAAAATTCTTTAACAAAATGATGATAATAACTAGAATGTCCTAGAAAAATTTGTACATCGTTTTGTGTTTGTGAATTAGAAAGTTCAATATTACCTTTATCTTCATCAAATCCACTTGAATGCCTTTTTCTATGATGTGGTGCCCTAGTACTATACCTTCGGTTAACATTATGATATATTTTTTCTTATTAAGGAAATTATTATTTTCATTACATCTTATTAAAACTTTTTCTAGATTGTCTAGGGACAAATTGAATATATCACCATATGTTTTGAAATCATCCATATATATTTCCATGCAGTCGTGAATTAGATCAAAGAAGATTCCAATCATGGCTCACTGGAAAGTGGCTAGAGCATTATGAAGCCCAAAGGGTATAACAGATTAATAAAATGTTCCCCAAAGAAAGGTGAATGTAGTATTGTCTTGGTCTTCTTAAGTGATTTTTGTTTGGTTATATCCACTAAATCCACTGAGGAAAAGAAAAAGATTTTTTCCCTGTCAACATATGCAAGACCTAATAAACGAATGGAAATGGAAAATGGTCTTTGTGTGTTTCTTTATTAAGCTCCCTATAACTGACATAAAATTTCCACTTACCATTCTTATTTTGTACAATGACAAGAGGGTACACTCACTAGCTATCAGAAATGGGATATATATATATATATATATATATATATATATATATATATATATATATATATATATATATATATATATATATATATATATATATATATATATATATATATATGATAACAATTTTTGCAGCTCCTCTTTAACTATATTGCTCAGTGTTGAATTCTTTCATTGATAGGGTTGATGAATGGATCATGATCCTTCCTTGATATAAAAATTATAAGTGCACAGGTCAGGATGGATTCCCTTCATGTCAGTGTATTTCTAGGAAAAATCATCGCTATGCTTCCACAAGACTTCAATCAATCATTCATTTTATTGTTCAATTAGCCCCTGATTGATTTTCTAGGTATTTCCAAGGCTAATTTCTATAGATTCTAGAGTTGTTTCTATCTCTTTGGAAGAATAGAGTTCATGTTATACTAGTGGTTCATTCAATGTGATAATAGAAGCATGGGGTTCAGGGTCCATGATGAGGGTAAGATCATGCCCGTTAAGTGAAGAGGAGGATGAAGCTATGAAGTCACTAATTTATTCGTTCTCATTTTTGTCTCATTTAGCTAGATATTAGTTCACAATGAGGACTTGATGGGAAACTTCCTCTTCATCGGTCAAAAATGGTGTTTTAAAATCTATATTGGGCTTGGAAGTGTTAGAAAATTATATATTACGCAGCAATGGAACACATAAAATATTGTAGAAATATAAACACAGAAAACGTACAAAACAAGAGAGACACATATATACGTGGTTCACCCAGTTTGGGCTACGTCCACCCCAAACAACCAGTCCTTCCTTTCTATTATCCAGCAAAATGAAGAGACACAACCTACAATAAATCCGTTGTAATATCCTTTGTTTTCTCTCACAGTCTCACCTCTCAGTTTCTCGCTCACAGAATACACCTCTATATCTTAGCCTCCAATACAATGCCCTCATACAAAGAGAGGGGTTGCCTTCTAGGGAAAAAAACCGTAAACTAAACATAAGTTCTATCGTTAGATCATCTGCCTAATGAACGGCCCAGATTGACTAGAAATTACTATACTTTTACAAGGCAATTTTACATTTGTTTTTAGCTTTGGGGGCACTGCCCTTGAGCCCCCGCCGGGGGACCGCTAGTCCCTGGACCCCCGCGGGGGGGACAAGTCCCCCCCGCACCCCCCCGCGTGGAGGGGTGTACAAACTTCCTGGGGTAAACATCCGGCTGAAACAAAGACCTTTGAACAATCATGCTCCACACACAACAATCTCCCACTTGGAGAATGATTGTAGAAACTCCACCACTGCTTCATTTGCTGGACAATGACTCCTCTTTGGACCTGGTTGTTTCTCATCTTCATCGTCATCCTTGAAGACCAATTGAAACTGAGCATATTCTCAGTTTCTCCCTGGTTACAACTTTTGTTAGCATATCTGTAGGATTCTGGCTAGTTTGTATCTTTTCCAGCTTCAACTCTCCATCTTCCAACACTGATCGTATGAAATGGTACTTAAGCTGTATGTGTTTAGTCCTGGAATGAAATGCTGAGTTCTTTGCAAGATGAATGGCACTTTGGCTATCACTGTACAACGTGCCCTTATCATGCTCCTTACCCAATTCACCCATAAACCTTTGTAACCAAATCATTTCTTTACTAGCCTCTGTAGCAGCAACATACTCTGCTTCTTTTGTTGAAAGTTTAACAACACTTTAGATTTTGAAACCCAACTGACAATTGTTCCTCCAACAGTAAATACATATCCTATAGTGCTCCTCCTGTTATCTCTGTCACCTGCCATATCTGCATCAACGTATCCCTGTAGAGAAATGTTTGCACCACCAAAGCATAATGCTTGATTTGTGGTACCTTTCAAATATCTGAGAATCCATTTCACTGCCATCCAATGTTCCTTTCCTGGATTGTTCATGTACCTGCTTACAACTCCCACTGCATGTGCAATATCAGGCCTTGTGCAGACCATTTCATACATTAAGCTTCCAACTGCTGATGCATATGGAACTTTAGACATATAATCCATGTCTTCTTGGGTCTTTGGGCACATTTCCTTGCTAAGTTTGAAATGGCTAGCAAAAGGTGTACTAACTGGTTTTGCATTTTTCATATTAAATCTTTTCAACACCTTTTGTATGTACTCATTCTGAGACAATGTTAATTTGCAATTTTTCTTGTCTCTAGTGATTCTTATACCGAGGATTTGTTTTGCAGCTCCCAAATCCTTCATTGCAAATGAATTTGCCAATTTTCTTTTGAGTACATTTATTTCCTGCATGTTAGATCCTGCAACAAGCATGTCATCCACGTACAATAACAATATAATA
Source organism: Pinus tabuliformis (assembly GCA_031772625.1). Classification (NCBI taxonomy): domain Eukaryota; kingdom Viridiplantae; phylum Streptophyta; class Pinopsida; order Pinales; family Pinaceae; genus Pinus; species Pinus tabuliformis. The sequence goes on along the minus strand of CM062816.1, from coordinate 1,011,791,296 downwards.
TAGCTACCATCATTTTGTTTTTCAGATAAACACAATGATCAGAGTGACATCTAGTATAACCTTGTTCAGACATAAACTTGTCAAATTTTAGATACCACTGCCTTGGAGCCTGTTTTAAGCCATACAAGCTCTTCTTCAACCTGCACACTAGTTTCTCCTTCCCTTTCACCTCATATCCTTGTGGCTGTTGCATATATATCTCTTCCTCCAAATCCCCATGGAGAAAGGCTGTCTTTACATCTAACTGCTCAAGATGCAAATCTTCAGCTGCTACAAGACTTAAAATAGTTCTGATTGAAGTCATTTTAACAACAGGAGAAAATATTTCATCAAAATCAATACCTTTCTTCTGTGCAAACCCCTTCACCACAAGTCTAGCTTTGTACCTCTGTTTTCCTCCATATTCTTCCTTCAGCCTGTAAACCCATTTATTCTTCAATGTAGTTTTTCCTGCAGGCAACCTGACTAAATCCCAAGTCTGGTTATGCATTAAGGAGTCCATCTCTTCTTCCATGGCTACCTCCCACTTCTTCCTGCTTTCAACCTGCATTGCTTCTTCATAACATTCGGGTTCACCAGAATCAGTCAACAATAAATAATATAATGAAGGAGAGTATCGTTCAGGGGGTCTACTTATCCTGGTAGATCTTCTAACACCACTTTCAGGTGTTTGGGGTGCTTGTTGCTGTTGTGGTGGTTGTTGTTGTTGATTATTATTATTTTCAGGCACCTTTACCTTTTCAGTGATTTCATCAAGAACTACGTATTCCTTGTTTTCTTTTTCCTGTTTCTTTTCCTGCAACTGATTCTTATACAAGACCTTTTCATTGAATATTAAATCTCTGCTCCTAATGATTTTGTGATTTTCGTAATCATATAAGCGATAACCAAAATCATTAACACCATATCCAATAAAGGTACATTTCTTTGACTTTGCCTCAAGCTTTGTTCTATTTTCTTTATCAATATGGACAAAGGCCTCACAACCAAAAGGCTTTAAAAAAGAGTAGTTTACCTTTTTACCTGTCCATGCTTCCTCCGGAACACCACCATCCAAGGAACTTGAAGGCCCTTTGTTTATTAGATAAATAGCAGTATCTACAGCATCTGCCCAAAACTGTAAAGGCAATCCTGCATGCAATCTCATGCACCTTGCACGCTCCATGATTGTTCTGTTCATCCTTTCTGACACACCATTTTCTTGTGGTGTTCTTGGAACTGTCTTCTCTCTGCGAATTCCATGCTCTGAACAGTACCTATCAAACTCTTTGCTGCAATATTCACCTCCATTGTCTGATCTAAGACACTTCAATTTCTTTCCTGTCTCAATCTCAACAAAAGCTTTCCATTTCTTGAAAGTATCAAATACATCAGATTTATTCTTAATACAATAAATCCAAATTTTTCTAGTTGCATCATCAATAAAAGTAACATAATAACGAGAGCCACCGAGAGATGATACCTGAGAAAGTCCCCATACATCTGTATGCACAAGCTCTAATTTTTCATTCTTCTTTTCTTTCCCAACTCTGAGAAATTTGACTCTCTTATGTTTTCCATAAATGCAATTCTCACAGAAGTCCAAATCAACATTCTTCAAACCTGGCAAAAAATTCCTTGAGTGAAGAATCTTCATCCCCTTTTCACTCATGTGTCCGAGCCTATGATGCCATAATGCTGCATCTGCTCCTTTGGAAGTTAAAGCATTAACAGAGTTAGAAATACCATTGCATAAATACAATGTACCAACCTTTTCGCCTTTTGCTATTACCAGGGCTCCTTTGGTGACCTTCCAAGCTTTATCTGTGAAAGTTGTCACACAACCTTCACCGCTTAACTGCCCTGTTGAAATCAGATTTTTCTTTAGATCTGGAACATGCCTTACCTCCTTTAATAGCCATTGGTTTCCATTCTGCTGTTTTACAAGAACCTTACCCATTCCAACGATTTTACAGGGTTTATCATCACCCAGACGAACTTGTCCAAAATCTCCTTGAACATAGTCATGAAAGTATTTCTTATCAGGTGTGGCATGGAATGAAACCCCTGAATCTACCACCCAGGAATCAGTAATATTTTCGAAAGAAAGAATCAAAGCATCTTGTAACACCTCACCTGTCACATTTGCTTCATGATTGTTTTCTTGCTGTGCATCTCCTTCTTTTCCCTTCCGAGATCTACAGTCTTTCTTTAGGTGTCCTTTCTTTCCACATTTCCATCACCCTATCCCCGATCTAGACTTAGATCTGCCTTTCCTTGATTTACTGCGATATCCTGAGCTCTTTCCTCTTTCCATTTTTCTTCCTCTAGACTCTGCACTCAAAGCATTTCCCGATGTCTCACCGGAGCTTTTCCGTCACATTTCCTCGCTAAGGATAGCACCGACAACATCATCAAAATTTAAAGTACTAGATCCAGAAACAGAGTTACTAATGGCCATTACCAAACCATTCCAACTTTCTGGTAATGAGCACAAGAATAATAGAGCTCTAACTTCATCATCAAAGTTTACCCCTACAGAACTTAACTGACTTGTAACTGTATTAAAATCATTTAAATGGTTTGCAACAGATCCACCTTCCGACATATTCATATTAAATAACCGTTTCATAAGAAATACCTTGTTTGAGGCCGAGGGTTTTTCATATAGTTTCGACAACGTCTGCATCAAACCCTCTGTCGTGGTTTCCTTCGAAATGTTGAAGGCGACTGACGCAGCAAGGCACAACCGTATTGTTTCGAGTGCCTTTCTATCGAGAAGGTTCCATTCTTCGTCTTTCATACCCGTCGGCATCTTTGTTTTTCCACCCAATGGTAGGTATAGATCTTTCTGATACAGATAATCTTCCATCTGCATCTTCCACAGCGAGAAGTTTTGGCCATTAAATTTCTCGACCCTAAACTTACCATCTTCCGCCATTGCTCCCACTCGAACCAGGAACCCTTCTTTCCTGCGAGTTTATCAGCCAAATAGACCTTCCGCTTTGATACCAGTTGTTAGAAAATTATATATTACGGAGCAATGGAACACATAAAATATTGCAGAAATATAAACATAGAAAATGCACAAAACAAGAGAGACACAGATATACATGGTTCACCCAGTTTGGGCTACGTCCACCCCGAACAGCCAGTCCTTCCTTTCTATTATCCAGCAAAATGAAGAGACACAACCTACAACAAATCCGCTGTAATATCCTCTTTTTTCTCTCACAGTCTCACCTCTCAGTTTCTCGCTCACAGAATATAGCTCTATATCTCAGCCTCCAATACAATGCCCTCATACAAAGAGAGGGGTTGCCTTCTAGGAAAAAAACCCTAAACTAAACATAAGTTCTACCGTCAGATCATCTGCCTAATGAACCGCCCAGATTGACTAGAAATTACTATACTTTTACAAGGCAATTTTACATTTGTTTTTAGCTTCAGGAGTGCTGCCCCCGAGCCCCCGGACCCCCGGGGGGGGGACAAGCCCCCCCGCACCTTCCCGCGTGGAGGGGTGTACAAACTTCCTGGGGTATACATCTGGCTGAAACAAAGACCTCTGAAAAATCATGCTCCACACACAACAGGAAGGAGGATACAGGGTGAGTTGTTTTATCAAGTTCACATGGGAAATGGTCATGTTATCCAACCGACAACCGATGTAAGCATCTGCAATGGCCATCCATGGAATTCCCAGGATTAAAGGATAACCTCTCAAATAGGACTTGGGTTGTAGGTTCATAAAGTGAACAATATATTCCCATGACTCTACCGAGATCACTACATCTTCCAAAATTCATATAGGATACTTAAATGATAATGGCCTATAGACTTAAAAATCCACTTTTGTGAGAGACCAATTTCCAATTTAATTACCTCATATGGTTAATACAAATGTTTTTCTATCCCTAATGGGGGTGTGCACATGATCCAAGAGGGGGTTGGGGGGATGACCTTGCCACCCTACCCACTTGATGAGAATTAAATCATAAAAATGCGGCTAATCTCGGGCATGCAACCACCCAGTTGGCATTAAATAGAGGTGCAAGGATGATGTATTGTGTAATCATTTTGGTAGTGAGGGTTAAGGTAGTTGCAGGCATGAGGTCAAGGATCCAACCTCCCTGTCATATGCCCCTTCGACCTGCTCTTGTTTTGTGTTGTTTTGGCTCATTTCCACACTTTGATTTTCTTATGAGAGAAGTGATTTCTACTTGGATCTGGAGAAGAGGAGGGGGGTGGGTAGTTCATACTGGAAGAAAGGGAATTTGTTAGCGAAACTGAGGCTCGACAGATTGTTTCATGGTGTAGTAGGAGAATCATGAGTTTGGCTTCTTGTTAATAAGATCGAGGGACGTAATCCACAATGTATACCAGAAAAGCAGAGGTGCGCGAAGAAGCTCAGTTGAAAAAAGAATAATTGGTTTTTAGTTCCAACGAATGGTCATGGAGGTCAACATAAGTTTCAAATTATGGTTGGAGACTCTAGAATGATAGTATCCAATCCTCTAACTTACCTTGTAATTCTTCTATGTACTCTTGGTTGTGATAGATCAGTTTATGTCTATATAACTATTGTCCTGGTGTCTATGTATATTTCGGGTCATGGTTCTGGTATGGCTTGAGGAAATAAATTTGTGGGATGTATTGTTCAAGGAAAGGATTCTCTCATGTCGAGTTTATTTCCAGGGGTAAACACTCTTTTTCCTTCCTATTTTTTCTTAGCTCAATGCAATTATCAAGCGTATGGTACACCATTAGGTTTGTGTCTTATTTTCTATATTATTTTTTAGGTTGTAGTAGGCTCCATAGTGAGTGGAGTCAGTACTTTGGTATTTGAGTACAGAATTCCATCGTGTGGTAGAGTCTAGTATATGTTTCATTATGATGACGTTGGTATGTTATTAGGACTCTTTTTGGTAGTGTTAAAGTTTTCTCCTGTCACTTTCTAGATTGTGTTCATCTTTTATTTTGTTATAAGTGTGATCCCCTTTTGTCTGTCATGCTACCTAGACAACACATGCGATGCAAAAGGGACGATGGTGGACGCAACCCACCAATTCAATGGAGGGATCGAATTTTCACTTTGGATTCAACTACTTCATATTTTAATGTAGTGCCCCCATAGATAAGATGAGAAATCAAGAAATTACTAACTTAGATAGGAGCAGAAAGGCATTCCTACTTTGAATCCAAGATTTTGGAAGAGATCTCTTACTGGGTTCCAAAGCTTGGTCATAACAGGGGATGGGAAAAAAATATCTCAATTCCATTTCTCTTCATTGATAGATGAAGAATCTACTTGGTAGTGTATTGAAATAAAAATAGGTGGAAAAGTATAATGTTTTTTCTTCTATGGGAGTCATCAAGATGATTTTGTGGAACCAACGTTTTAGCATGGAAAATCTTGAATCAAGACTGGATCATGTGCAAGGAAACTTGCATTGTGATACAAACATTGATTCCCCTATTGGATCAAATGCCAAGGTCCTTGCTTCCATCCCTTCTGTTGATTCTTAATGATTTATGTCTACCAGTATATATGGTATTCCGTTATGCTTTGTAATGGGTTGTAAGTATGTATGGTTTTTTATATTTTGGGATTAAATGGATAATATATTTTGTATTATGGGATTAGTAGATAAGTATTAATCCTTTAGTATCCCTAGGAGTTAACAAAGTCTCCTTAGTGGTCAAGTCAGAATAGCTACGCAATTTCGAGTTATTTGGGTAATACAAAATGCTTTAATTTATAATAAAAAAAAATACAAATGTTTGTCTATAGTATATCTTTAAAAGGATCTTTAATTGATAAAAATAATGGTGGAGGAGATCATTACATCACAAAGTGTCTTCAATAGCTCCTCTTTCTAAAAAATAATAATAATGAGATCCATTTTTTTTCTAATTATTTCCCCTTATTCTCTCATAAAATATTTATAATGAAGGAAAATCTACATGTAGACATCACAAAGAACATGAAGAATGAACTTATAAGAGATCAACTAAGAGAAATTAAGTATATACTAAATTTCATCATTAGTATAACTAAAACCCCAAAACAAGAACACTTCTATGTATAAAAGTTGTATTGTCATATCTATGTATTGGCATATATAAAAGGATAATTTTTTAAGAATTTTGAGTGGATCCTAATCCAAATAATTGGAGGATATAATGGAAGAATATTAATCACTTTTTGAACTCTAAAGAGTTGAAGGTGATGGTAATAACTTAGGAGTCAAGCCAATTGATAAGGGTCGCCAATCTGCAAGCAATTTGTTTCATATTTATCAGAAATATTTGAACCCGTCCAAAATAAACACAACTAAAATGAGATTAACTTCTAAATACATATTAGTAAATAAAACATAGTAGAATTTCTAGTTTTCCTAGTGCTTATTCTCTAGTTAAATTATGGTTCCTTTCAGTGCTCATCTTAGACACTATGATCCATGGAATTCCACCCATACCTAAAGAGAAAGTTGCAACATAATATTGATCAAAGAAAACAAAACTTTTCGTGAATAAAATAAGGAAGAGCTAAACACCTTTTTTTATAGCCTAAAGGAATTGGAAAATGTGTTAATCTCATATTCACGTGACACGAGGTGGATTCTGGCCACTACCACTATACCTCTGGGGGAATATGACTTGTCCACTCTCCATAGACCATCACGAATAGGGGATTGAACCTTGGATCTCTTAGTTTTCATGTATTCACATCACTTTGATCACCAACTACACTGCCCTGTTAGGACTAAACACATTGTTATATCAACAAGAGAAAATATATTAAAATAATAAATCCACCTCCAATGGCCTAATCATGAACTCACCAAGAAACCACATAGGGCCAATCTGCTCATGATGGTTATGAGATGTGCATTTGTTCCATGACCCTGTTACATTTAGAATGAAAGGTCAAATAATTCTTATAAATGATCTAGATCTCTTTTAACTTAGATAAATGAATCATTTACAAGGATTTTGTTCATCAATTATCTATGATGATTTATTGACATGGATTTTTTTATTATAGAAATTCGATTATGGAAACTTGTGTTGGAAAAATATTTTACAAATAGAAGAGGAGGAAAACTTCCTTAAGTTGGAATGTTTGATATCATTCCCTACATGAAGGAAACATTATATAGTGTCATATAATGCCATCCCTATTTTAATTCTTGCCTATGTTAGGTTCATTATTGAGAGCATGAAAGATATGTTGTTATTTCAATTTCTCAAAGGATATTGATGCAAAAAGATAGGTTATCACTTTCTTAATCATATTAGACAAAGCAGGTATATATGAGGTTAAACTCACACACCACAAGATTAATGTGTGGCCTATGAAAGATTTTAATAAAAGAAAATGGCATCAACACTTCTTCTTTTTTTAACTTGAACTAAAAATATAATTATTTTTCATAAAATTTGTGTTGGGGAGCAAAATTGTACAATCTTTACAAGTATTTCTTATTGGTCCAAAATGATCAACTTTGTAGTAAGCAAGAAAATTTTTAATTGTGATCCAAAACTATGCCCTACAGTAGGTATAGGGCTGTTATAGTGTTCTAAAAATGCTAGCTTGTAAATCCTCCAAAAAAGACTAACTAAAAACTGACACTTACAAAACATGGTTTCCAAGAAAGCTTAAGGAATTGGGGTTAATATTAGAACCCCATCCACTTTAAGGTTTCCTTTTACTAGATGGATCCCCCATTCTTGAGGAGTCACACCTTCTTGTTGTCGTGACTATGGACACAAATAAATTATTTGGAGTGAAATATTCCTAGCATGTGATAGATCCTTTTTACAATAGCTTGGAGTTTGACGTCAAGCGAAAGAGAGACATTGATGATGTGGGAAATAGAATGGCAGAGTCACCAATGATAATGAGATCTTCAATGTTTTCTCTTCATAACTAGAGAGAGACTTTCATAGGATTTTTCTTGGTTGTTTGTGGTGATTCCTAGACCCAAAGAGAAGGGGAATTCCCATTGATCCTCGAGGTGATAGATCACCACCACCACCCCCCCCACCCCCTCCTTCCCCCCCACACACACCACTTATACCACCCTTTAGAATGGAATCCATTTTGTATGTGTAAAAGAGAGATGCAAAGTTTGAGGTAGGCTTGTATGTAAAATGAAAATCCTACTAGGAATTAACCTATGCTCATCCCTTTGGCAGATACCTCAAAATACATTATCTTTATTTTATTGTTTAAAAGAAAAAATGTTGTAGTGTTCAATCTTTGGCGGGTTGATATTAGTCACCATATGAGTACATACCATCAAAAGTGGTAATTCATATGTTCATATTTATCATTTGTATAAGTAAAATTTCCATAAGTGCTAAATAATCCCTTGTATTTTAGGGAAATTGTATGCAGAATAAACAAGAGCAGAGGAAATACATAGAGGTTTTTGCTCCATTTTGATCACATCCACTATTGTCTAACTTATTCTCAAGAATTTAGCTTCCAAATGTTTTTATGCCATTCTACTTCTTTAGCAGATAAGGTGATAGTGGCCATTTAATCAAAAGTGCCTTGTTAGCCTGATTTTATTAATTAATACAAGTTTCAATTGTTATTATTGTTTGTATAGATTTCAATCACTTGCATTATTCATGTTTGGCCTTAGAAATCATATTTGGAAATAATGTTTGTCAGAGTAACGATGTCTTTCAAGTATACGTGGAATTATAAATTATTTTTTTCTGTAATAAATATATTCTAAAAATGATAAAATTTGATTGATTATAGATTTTCACATTTGTTCATGTTGTAGAGAATTTTTGAAAGAAAATTATGTATTGTAATTTTAATATGTTCGACATTTGGAGTGGACACTCCACCCATCATCAGGGACCAAACATCATAATGATATCAAATGAGTGTTGAGGGGTCGTTAAATAGCGAAGAACAAAAATTAGAGGTTGAGGATTTAATATTAAATTAATCAAGGTAGTTATTAAAGGAAATTAAATTATGCTTGGACAATTGAATTTTTTATGCGTATTTATGATATTGTGGGACATGATCTCCTAAGAGTGGTGGAGGACTCATGGCATATGGGAAAAATGCATGAATCTTTTAACTCAACCTTTATTTCCCTTATTCTGAAAATGAATGATCCCCACTCCTTTGATGACTTCATACCCATTTCACTATGCAATTGCATCTACAAGACTATTTCCAAAATCATTGCCAAGAGGTTGAAATCGAGCCTTTAAAAAAGCATATCAAAGAAACAATTAACTTTTTTGGAAGGCAAGCAGATACACGAAGGGATTCACAATTTAAAGAAAAAAAATATCAAAGGCTTGGTGATTAAGATTGATCTCTCTCAATCATATGATAGGGTAAATTGGATTTATATTAAATTATTGATAATTTATCTGGGCGTTGAGGTGTCATTTATTAGTTTGGTAATGAGTTGCATTACCAAATTATATTTTGTTGTTTAGATCAATGGATCGACTATTGCTTTCTTTCATGATCAACGTGGTCTACGTCAAGGTTACCCTCTGTCCTCGCTATTATTTTTGTCAGTTGCAGAAGGCCTTAGCAGGTTGTTAGCTAAGGCTAAAAGGTGAGGTGATTTAATGGGTGCAATGATAACAGAGGATCTTTATATTACACATCTATTATTTGTGGATGATATATCATTATTTTTTGATGGGTCCAAATGATATCTTGCTAATATCAAAGAGGTCTTATCCTTTTTCGAGAAACCCAATGGTATGTGAGTAAATCAACAAAAATATACTCTTTGCCACCTTGGATTTATCCAAGGACTAATCTATTAATGCCCATAATCTTTTTCCCTTTAAATCTAACCTATTTGATGTCAGGATTAAGTATTTGGGATTCCATCTGAAACCCAATGACTATAGGAAGGTTGATTGGAATTGGCTTGTTGCAAAGATTGTAAAAAGATCAAATATGTAGATTTTTAGGTGGTTTTAAAGAGCCAAGAGATTGATTCTCATTAAATCTGTCCTTGAAGCTATACCGGTCTTTAGGATGTTGTTATCCTGGATTCCAAAGGGCATCTTGCCATATAGTTTGCAAAATCTATTGTAATTTTTTATGGTTGGGAAAGAAAGAGGAAGGGTCTTCCCCTAGGATAAATGGGGAATAATTTATTTTCCCAAGAAGTGGGGAGGATGGGGCCTTAAGAATATTCAACAATTTTCTAAGGCTCTGGTAGAAAATGTTGGGTGGAGGCTCATAACCACTGCTAGTTTATGGATAGATGTTGTCTACCACAAATAAATCTACCCCTCCACTCTTGAAGAAAGGATTTGGTCCCCCAATAATAGGAAACCAAATGTTTCATTCATCTAGAAAGTTGTATAATCCTTATTCACAGTGATAGAAAATGGATTGGCCTGGAAGGTTGGGAATGGCGAGAAGGTCAGGATTGGAATTGATCCATGGGTGAGTTATAAAAATTTCTGATTGCCACAAGGTTTGGTCAAATTTCTTCATGCAAGAGAGAGGTACACTGAATCAAGTGGAAAATGATGCTCAAACCTCAAATTGGGCACATGGATGGGGTGATGCAAATCAACTAAACTTGCTTATTGAGTTCGTCGATTAGTGGCGACATTACACTACAACTCTTAACAGATCTTATGTTTGTCTCAAAGACATGGATGATTCTTTATGTTGGACACTCTCCCCATTTGGGGAATATAATCCAAAGGAGGGCTGCAGTTATATCAACAAAGATAGAAGGTTGGGAGAACTTGATTGGTGGTGGAAGAAGCTTGGGAAATTACCTTGCCAACCCAAAGCTTGCTTGTTATAATGGTGCATTATGGTTAATAAAGTTCCTACAGGTGATAACTTGAAGAAACAAAGTATTTTTCGGTCGTTCTAGTGTATCCTATGTAAAAATACAAATGAGACAATGGATCACATTTTCTTGTCTTGTCCCTTCATTATGGTAGTCTGGCAATCTGTAAAGACTTCCTTAGGTACCAACACAAATTGGCATGGTGCATCATATCAAGATGGATTGAAGGATTAATGGTCATATGCTACCCAAAACAAGAACAAATGCCTACCTCCTCTCATATCATTGGGGTATCTGGCTAACTAGAATCAATAAAAAAATTCAAGGAAAATCAAAAACCCCTGATAGGGTAGTTATGTAGGTTATTTCCATTTTTTCTCTTTCATTTGGAACATAACTTGCCCACAATCATCGAACTATCACTGCATAAATTATTGATCATTCGTATCCTTGGCATACTTTGATGAAGCCTCCCTTGTTGAGGGCCAATGTGGTCAGGTGCAGTATTATATTTGTGGGAAGACTACTTATTTAAGATTCATAATGTGTTGGGTCATGGTACCAATAATTACTGAGAACTTATGAGTCTCAAGCTCCTTCTATTGTTTCTTATTAAGAAGGATGTTTGTATGTTGCAAACCTTTGGCGATTCTCATATTGTTGTAAATTGGTTTAATGGGGTATCAAGATGTCACATGCACACATTGTACCTAATCATTGAAGATAACTCTCATTTAAAGCATCTTTATTATCACATCTCATGTTGTCATATTTACAAGGAAATAAATACCATTGCAGACTCCCTCTCTAAAGCAGGTGTTTCATAGATTATGGGTGTTGGAAGATCGAGGAGCAGATAGATGGACATATATCTAAATATTTTCATAGTCCTTTCATAGAAGGCCAACATCTGAATGCATAACTATTACAAACTCAAACTTTTTTTATATATTTTTGCTATGATTATAGTCCCATATCGTTGGGAGGTGGTGTATATGACATGATTCTTCTATCTCTCATGGATATTAGTCATGGAATGTATTGTATTCTAGACATTATAAAGGTCATATCAATCCTTTTTTGTTTTTTGATCATGACAAACAATAACGCCTTTTTTGAAGTGCACCTAAGTGCAATACAAAATGTAATTTTCTCTAATTAATGAAAGTTACAATTTTTATTTGGGAAAAAGGAAATTAAATTAATTATGTTAAGGGGGTCAAATGTCTGAAAAAAATAAAAATAAATAAATAAAATTTGAGGAGATATCTAATAAATAAAAAACAAGGGACAAACTAGCACTTTAAGGTCAACGATTAGCTCAGTTGGTCAATTCCCTGTCGTTAAATCACCTCTGCTATTGATAGGTCACATGTTCAATTCTCTAGACACTCTTGGGGTTAGGCTTCATGCTTAAGCCATCAAGAAGTGATCATTTCATGTAGATCTTCCTGGTACAATTATTCATTAGATGTAGTGGTCATTGATCTATGGGGATCGTGAACCACATAGAAAAAGAAAAAAGAAGAAGAAGATATATCTATCTATCTATCTATCTATATATATATATATATATATATATATATATATATATATATATATATACAAAGGGATAAAAGGGAAAAGGATATAAGAGTGGGTCATGAAAGATGGAAAATGAATCTAAATTTAAATTTAGTTGTGAGGAGCTTTGACTACTGTATGTAAAAATGGGGGAAAATATTATAAGAATAAGAGAACTATATTGAAAAATGTTAGATATTTGGAAGGGACAAATGAAAGAATGTAAGGGGGGTTGAGGGAGGGGGGTTTTCAATAGAGAAAGAAGGAATGGAAAAGAAAGAGAAAGAGGGTAAAAAAGACAAGGAAGAAGAAGATTGAGAGAATCAGTGGAAAGGAAAAAGAAACTCAATGAGCGAGTTGATGGATGATTAGCTTCCAATATTGGCTTAGCTTATAGTTGTCTTCCCTATTGAATTTGTTCAGGTGCTTCTTGATCTCTAGAGCTTATTGAATGATTCAAGAGTTATAAAAAGGGACAAAAGAAAGGATTTTAGATTGATCAAAGAAAATGAGGTGTTTGGAATTAAAAGAGTGCTCAACAATGGCATACTTTGATAGTCGGTAATGGGTGGAATTAACTATATGTTCTATGAGGCAAGATTTGAAGTGATGGCCTATTTGGCCAATATAACACTTCCCACAAGAAAAATAAGTTTGGTAAATCCCTGAACCTAGAATGTGGTTAGAATGTGGTCAGAATTATCTTTGGCTGACCGGAAAATCTACTTCTGAATTTTATAAGGTTTAAATATGGTTTTAATGTTCCTTTTTGACAAGATCTTAGCCATGAGATTGATGGTTCCTTTTATGTATAGGAGAGAGACATGGCTAAGGGGAGGAGAGGAATCAAAGTAGTTGGATTTAGGGTTAGATGTGGCTTGAAATGCTTTATTGATCTACGAGGAGGTGTAGCCATTAGCCATAGAAACTTGGATCAGGTGGGATTTTTCTGAGGGAAGGAATTGGGGAGTAGATATTTTAAGGGATCGGGAGATAAGAGTTTTTATAACAATTGAATTTTAGAATGGACAGTGGGGAGAATGGGCATGAAGATAATGGGTTAGAGATCCATCAGGATGATAGATAATAAGGACATATAAGAAAGGAAGAGACTTATAAGATTCAATTTCATGATGAATTGACTATGAAGAGAAATGCTATTAAGATGGGATAAAAAGGCTTTAAGTGCAAGCAAGCCAAGTTTCTAGATGAAAAAAGTGTCATCTATAAATTGGAACCAACACTTGGGCTTTTGATGCCAAGAGTTGAACGCTCTAATTTTGAAATATTTCATGACTATGTTAGCCACTACTAGAGATAGGATAGGGATGAATCCATCGTAGTACATTCGATTTTCTCATATATGGTACTTTGAAAGAATTAAATAAGGTGGTCGCGAGGAATATTTGAACCAGGTGAAGATTTTCAGCATCAACAAGATTTGAGATTAGATTTATGGCTTCAAGAATCAATATTTTTGTTAATAGATACTCCACATTGAAGCTAACTAAAATGTCATGTTCATCAACATGGATTTCTTTGATTTTGAGAATGAAATCAACAAAATATTTAATGTAAGAGGAGGTGGATCCCACAAATTATTAGTGTTGTTTGGCTAAATTCCATCCAAGGACATGGGTAGGGGTGTTTCAAGCTACCTCTAACCCTATCCAACCACTATGATTCCTCTCATCCCCTTAGTCAGGTCTCTCTTCTATACATACAAAGAACCATTGATCTCATGACTAAGATCCTTTCAAAAAGGAATGCTAAAACCATAATTAAACCTCATAAAACTCTGAAGCAGATGTTTCAATCAGCCAAAGATAAGTCTTATTCATGTGGAAAGTCTTATATTTTCTAGACAGGTCATCCCTTCAAAGGCCTCCTCAAAGAACATATAATTGATGCCACCCATCATAATCTATCAAAAATTTTCATTGTTGAGCACTCTTTTAATTCCAAACACCTCATTTTCTTTGATCAATCTAATATCCTTACTTCTATCTCATTTTATAACTCTCAAATCATTCGGGAAGATTTGGAGACTGAGAAGAACTCAAATAACTTCAGTAGGGAATATGACTATAAGCTAAGCCAACCTTGGAAGTCAGTCATCTATCAACTTTCTCATTGAGTTGTTTATTTCCTTCTCCCCCCCAACCCCCAACTTCTCTCAATATTCTTCTTCCTTATCTTTTCCAACCTCTTTCTAATTCTCTTTCTTTCCTTCTTTATCTCTTGAAAACCCCTCTCCCTCACAAACCCCCCCCCCCCTTTCTTTCATTTGCCCCTTCCAAATATTTAACATTTATTAATCTATTTATCTTATTCTTATTACAAGTTTTCCCATTTTTAACATATAGTAGTCAAAGCTTCTTGCAACTTCATTTCAATTTATATTCACTTTCCATCTTTTATGACCCTTTATTTGTAACACCCCACCCAACCCAACCCCTTCATTATGCTATTAAATCCTTTGTCCTTTTATCCATACATAAATACATACATACATACATACATATGAAACCAAAAAATATACTATATAAGTAATAAGCAAGATAAGAAATTAAACCTTACACACACGTGTATATATATATATATATATATATATATATATATATATATATATACGTGTGTGTGTGTGTAAGGTTTAATTTGTTATCTTGCTTATTAATTATATAGTATATGTTTTGGTTTCACACCCCTATGTTGATATTCTTGATCCTTGTACTCCTTTAATCATCAACCTTAACGCCCCATTTTGTCCCTTTCTTTTCATTTATTATATATCTCCTCAATTTATTTTTCAAACATTTGACATTTTCCCTTAACCTACTTAATTTATTTTCCTTTAACGACTATCTTGATTAATTTATTATTAACTCGTCAAACACTAACTTTTGTTCTTCATTATTTAAAGATCCATTAGCACTTGTTTGATATCATTATGATTTCTAGCCCTTGATGGTGGGTGGAGTGTCCACCCGAAATGTTGAATGGATTAATGTTACTATACAAAGTTTTCTTCCGAAAATTCTATACAAAAGATAAAAATGATCAATTCAATGTGGAAACATTTTTTTCAAAAATTTCAAAAATATTTTTCTATTTTTCAAAATTTTAATTTAATATAAATATATAACAAACATTATAATACAAACCATCTTAAATTTAAATTTAAAATTTCTCTACTAGGGTTTTACAAGTTGGGATATGCTTTGGCACTAGAGATTAGTTGTAGAAGTGGCGAAGATCGGCGTGGGAGAAGAAGGAAGGCCTCTTTTATCAAAGGAGGAGGAAACTACTAAGGGAGTAGCCTCTCCTGAACAGAGAAAATATGTGATATGGGTTGTGTATGGTCTCTCGATCAGTAATGGGAATGTCATGGGGTCACTTGTAGTGCAATCTCAATGGAATTTGATCCTTCTCACTAGCCTTGGCAAGAATGATTATTTTTGCAACAACGATCTTGAAGTCTAGCCTTTCATATCTAGGGATGGGATTTATAAAAGTCAATATGATGTTCATGAAAACTCTTAGTTGTAAGTTGCAATCCCAATGGTGTCACCGCTTCAATCTGACGGCTTAGGATATGACACTTATGGCTCATCGATGTATCTCATGGGTTTTGTAATTTCAAAGTGTGTTAGCTAGATTTCAAATGAGGTTTTGAAAAATTCTTAGTTGCCACTAGATTAGAAAAACCATGGGAAATCTCCTCTACTACAGGAATATTCCTACATCAATGATGAGGTTTGTTATCACCCCAAGAAACTCACCTAGGTTGTAAATCAGTGATGCTCAGGAACATTAAAAATTTAACAGTTTTTGTTGGATAAAATGATGGATAAATGGAAGATGTGCAGCACCTTTAAGCTGAATAACCACTCCTACTATGATTTACCCCAGGCATGGGTGAAGACCCCCAGACTACAAGGCTTTCAACCACCAACTACTCACAGTTTAAAGTTAAGGTGATGATGGAGAAGACTGATTGCACCAGCAGATGCACAGAACTCTGCGATGGCCAGCTGCAATCAGTTAGAGGATCAACACGACTATTATTCAATAGGCAGTGAGGATGACAGCTCTCTGCTATTTGAACAATAGCAACCTGCAAACAAGTTTCAATAAACTACTAAATTTTAACATAGAGGTGGGATGACAGCCCCTCCGATGCCAAAAATTCACAGCACATCAAATAAATGCAAGCAGGCGCAGTCTAGAACAAGAAGAAGAAGTGGAAAGTGAGCAGGTGATAGCAAAAGAAGCTTGTATTAATAGAAATCAAGACCAGAAGCTGCAGGTCTCATAGTATTTACAGTCTCCAGAAGTTAAAAGGCTACAATAAGCTCTCATTCATCAAACACTCATCAATCCATTACATCTCTGTTCTAGGTATATATACTGTTACAATACAAAATATCTCTGCTGAACAATGCGTGGAGGAGCCTATAAATGCCCACCAACCATATTTACATTCAAGAATGGGCCTCTGGTACAAATCTGGCAGTGCTTTGAATAGGTTTGTCCCTCTCTGGTGCTCTGCGATCCTTCTAGGGCAGGTGAGATGAAGTATGGGAAAATCCCATAACCACTGAATGCTTTGACTGGATCTGTGGCGTCCTATTTCCTCCTCGGCCATACTGCTGATTAAATGCTGCTGTTGAATTATTGAACGGCTCTAATATGACTGCCTGGCTTGGCGACACTGAAACACTGCTACACTGTTCATTCCCGCCCACAATGCTTTATCTGGACTTGAAAGTCCCAACCACGGGTCAATCATGACTGATAAATGTTGATCTGTTTTGGGCACATCTTCTTTCCTGCCAGGCCATACTGTCGATTGAAGACAGCTACCTACTGCGCTGTACTGCTGCATGCTTGCATTAATCATTTCCGCGCCATTTATAAATACTGCCCACCTTACCATTTTTTAAATGTCAAAGGCCCTCACACATATATCTTTTCTATCGGGTCTGCCCCTTGTATTTTTATATTTCATTAAACACAGAAAATGCGCCCAAAATCATTAAAAGTGGCTTAAGCGCGGATTTGAAATTTATAAAAAGGACCTCAGTACACCCATCGGATCCGGCCCATCGGCGGTCACTCATATATGCACAGGCCATGCTCCATTGAAATGCCGATAGCGATATGCCGATGCGATATGCCGATGCGATATCGTCGATCGCTCATCGGTGATACCACATCACTGCCACTGCCGCCTCCGATTGCAACCTACCGATGCGATCTGGACCGATGATCGGCCAGATCAAACGGCTGTCGCTCATTTGAACTGCTAGGCCTGCGATTTTAAATTTTTGCTTATCTCGGAGTGTTTCAGGCCTCCCGATAGATCACTTTGGCCCAACAATGAGGATTTTGACAGCATCGATGGTTCCTTCGGGATGATTATGAAGGTATTTGCAGCCTTCGAGAGTGTTTAAATTCATTTTTTATGCCTTTTGCATAGCAGCGCTAACACTGGCTCCTTCTGGGGATGAGATCCTCCCTGTGAGGTCTCAAGAACCTGCAGATCAATGCCTTTTCAGCAGCAAACAAATTAGCCAAAATCCCTAGTGTTCCATTGGGCATGGAGTCTATTACAGCTACACTAAAAACTGATAAAAGCATAATATATATATATATATATATATATATATATATATTTTTTTTTTAAGGCCAAAAGACCTTAAATCACATAGTTCTTCAAAAATCGCCCATTAACTGGGCCATCAAAGACTCTGTCTTCTCCCATACCTTTCAGTATGAAGGTATTGTTCCCTTGAATCTGTGAAATGATGAAAGGACCTGTCCAGAGAGCATCAAACTTCCCATGATTGCCTTTCTTTTCTTTAAAAGCATCCCACTTCATGACCAAATCCCCAACCTGGAAATTGTTTCTTTTTGTCTTCTTGTCAAAGGCTTCCTTGACCTTCTGTTGATGTGCTGTAGCCTTTTCAATCAGCTGCTCTCTGATCTGGTATAGTTCTGTTAAATCAGTGATTCTATTGGCCATATCATCTTCTTCATTCTGTGCTGTTTGGAGCAGCTTTGCCACGGGGAGGGTAAGTTGAATTGGAAAAATAGCATCAGTACCATATACCAGCTTGAAGGGAGAGCAACCTGTGGATCTTTTGATAGTCACTCTGTCTGCCCAAAGTGCATATTTGAGCTTGGCATCCCAATTTTTCTTATTTTCCTCTAACAGCTTCTTTATAATCCTGATCAGACTTTTATTAGAGGATTCTGCTAGACCATTACCTTGGGGGTAATAGGGGGTGGAATGAACAAGTTTAATGCCCATTGAATCACACATTTCCACCAATTCTTTTGCCTTGAAGGCTGCTGCATTATCTGTTATAAGCTTATGTGGGCAACCAAATCTGCTGAAAATGTTTTCTGATAAAAATTTCATTACCACATTATGATCAGCCTTCCTTGTTGGGATTGCTTCAATCCATTTTGTAAAATAATCAGTGGCGACTAATATCCACCTGTGCTGGCCACTGGAATGTGGGTTGATTTCACCAATGAAATCCAAGCCCCACTGCTGAAAAGGTCCTTTCGCAATGATTGGCTTTAGGGGCAGGGATTTCAGCTGCTGCTTACCTTCAAATCTCTGGCACCTGTCACAAGATTTAACAAAAGCAAATACATCAGAAAATAAAAAGGGCCAATAATACCCGGCTCTGAGAATCTTTTGGGCTGTAGTCCTCCAATAATGATGTCCTCCACACATGCTGTCATGGAACTGCTGCATAGCTTCTATTGACTGCTGTTTATCCAGGCATCTTAAAAACACTCCAGATGGATCCCTCCAATAAAGCAAGCTACCATTGATGCAATATTTCGTTGCCTTGAGCTTTAACGTTCTTGCTTGACTTTGAGAAAATTCTGAAGGAACTTCTAGCTTTAGCAGGAAATTAATTATTGCAGCATACCAGCTACATGAGGCTAGGTTCTTGGCCACTGACTGTCCTTTCTGTGCTTTGGTTGTTTCATGCTCTTCTATTTGGCCAATTTCTGCTACATTGAACAAGTAATCAATGTCCAGAGATCTGCAATTTTCTTCAGCCAACAGCTTAGCAAGCCCCTGACCTCTTACCAGCTTGGTGGGTTTCAGCTCTATGTTGAATTCTATTATTTTTGCAATCCACTTCGCTCTTCTTCCATCGGCATCAGGCTGCGTTAAAACATCCTTTATTGCGGCAGAAGGGACATATGCAACTATTTTGGAATGCAATATGTATACTCTGAAAGCCTTTAAAGATTTGATAAGCGCATAAGCCTGCTTTTCAATAATATCATACCTTAGTTCAGCATCCCTCAGATTTTTGCTGAAAAAGGCAACTGGATGCTCTTGCCCTGCTTCATCTTGCTGCAACAGGACAGCTGCAATGGTATCCTTGGAGGCAAATGAAAATAGATGAAACTCCTTGCTATAATCAAGGCTTATTAAAGTGGGAGCTTCTACAATAGCCATCTTAATGGACTCAAAAGATCTTCTGGCCGCATCAGTCCACTTCACCTCTGCTCCCTTTTTCAACATAGAGGTTATGTGCTTGACCAGCTCTGCAAAATTTGGGATGAACCTCCGTACAAAGTTAATTTTGCCAAGAAAAGACTGTATATCTTTCTTTGATCGTGGAAGAATCAAGGCCTGAATTGCTTTTACCCTTTCTGGGTCAATCTGAACACCTGCAGCAGACACTACATGCCCCAACAGTTTGCCTTCTTCTAAAGCGAAATGGGACTTTTTGGGATTGAGTGAAATTCCAAACTTTCTGCACTTCGAAAACACCTTTCTTAAATGCTGTAAATGATCATGGTGGCTGCCAGAATAAACAGTTATGTCATCAAGATAAATCAACACGAATTTATCCTTTTCACCCACAAAAGCAATATCCATAGCGCGTTGAAAGGTGGCTCCAGCATTCATTAGCCCAAACGGCATTTTTGCATACATGAACGTGCCCCAAGGAGTGGTAAATGCTGTCTTTTCTTGATCGTCTGGATGCACAGCGATTTGATTGAAGCCTGAAAACCCATCTATGAAAGACATTACTTTGGCACCTGAGACCTGCTGCAACAAATGCTCCATTTTGGGCAAGGGATAATTATCTTTTTTGGAGCACTTATTTAGATTCCTGAAATCAACACACAGTCTGATTTCTCCATTCTTCTTCCTCACTACAACCAGATTGGCCACCCATTTAGAATATCTGAGAGGCACTATAATTTTGGCCGCCAACAACTTCTTAATTTCTTTCTCGACCAGAGGAAGGAGCATAGGGTTCATTGGCCTCAGCTTCTGTTTGAAAGGAATAGTGCCTTTTTCAAGCGGAATTTTATGCTGTATTATACTCCTGTCATAGGTTTTCAGATCACTGTACTCCCAAGCGAACACATCAGCAAATTGCCTCATTAATTTGCAATATTCAGCATTCTGATCAGCAGATAGCTTAGTGGACAAATTTATGAATTTGGGCTGATCTGGACCTCCTATATCATGCTTGCAGACTTGAGACTGATCTTCTTTTTGGGCAGCTCTGTAAGGCACATCATTGTGGTCAAACAATTTCTCCAGAGGAATTAGACCCTTAGGAATATGGTTACTAGGAAGCTGGACTATGCTATTCTTGCCAATTTTATTTCTAAGCTGGGACTTGGGATCTTCTAACAAAGCATCATCGTTTTGGTCAATTTGCATTTCAGAGAACTCATCAATGACTTGAAGGAACCTACTTAACTCATTATCATCATCAAAAACCTTCCAATGGTGGACATTATCAGGCACAGAGGGTCTATACTTCATTTGTACCTCATAAACTAGTCTGGGAGGCAATGGAGGGATGAATAAACTAGCAGAGACAGCAAGGGAATCAGCAAGCTGATTTTGGGCTCTAGGAATATATGAAATACAGAAAAAATCAAAGAGCTCTTTGAGCCTCCATACCTCATCTCTATAAGCCTTCAGCCTTGGATGCTTTGCTTGGAACGTTCTGTTTACTTGCTGAATTATCAGGTCAGCATCTCCAAATACCTTCAAATTTTTTATCCCTCTATCTTTGGCTTCATGAAGGCCCAACAACAGTGCTTCATATTCTGCTATGTTGTTTGTCACCTGAAAAACCAGCTTTAGGGATAACTGAACTGTTTCTTGTTGTGGAGATACTAGCACCACCCCTGCTCCTGCAGTCTCCTTGGTACATGCTCCATCAAAAAACATTTCCCAAATCTGACCACCCATGTCATGTTCAGCCTGAGCTGCCGGTTTCCGGATATGCAATGCAGCCTTCTGAGATTCTTCTATTTGGAGGATGCAAGCCCCAAAATCAGTGTCCACTGCATATATGGGATGGTTTGTAGGATTCTTCTCATCACTAATAACATATGCCAGCTGTGCTTCTCTATATAACCTCCTGCTTTCTCCTCCAAACACTGGGACAGTTGCATAAGACAGATCATTCTGTAATGTCCCTCCTAGTCTCTTAATCCACCCTCTAGACAACAGCATACCAAACTTAGGAGGAACATCGGCCACCACTATATCCATCATCATACTTTTCATGGGCAACTGGGTTAGGGAAATGGCCAGATCCTTAATTAATCCAAGGCATTTTACCTTCCTTGAATCAAATGAGAACAAATCATGATAGGGTCTGGTGATATCAAGGCCTAGCTCTTCCATGACAGTTTTAGGCATTAAATTGTGACTGGCCCCTGTGTCTAGCAGGCAATTGTGGAGGATTTTATCGTGGATAGTTAATGAAACGTAGAAAGATGGAGAAGTATCATCTGCAGGTTCAATCATGGGGCTAAGCACAATAGCAGGCTTGTCGTCTTGCAAATTGACAGAGTCAATGGAGGATTGGTTAGGCTCTAGCTCAAGGGCTTCAAGGATGGGCTTTCTAAACAATTCGCTCTTGACCAACTCAGCCAGAGGGACAGCTATTTTCAGCTTCTGAATTTCTGACTCAAAACTGAAAGACGAGAATGATTTATCAGTAGTTTTTACCTCTTGAGCAGGGGTCTTGAGGGTAACAAGACCAGCTGCTGGTCTTCTTTGCCTGCTGTTCTGTGGCACTGCTTGAGCAGCTGCTCCTTGCATAGTATTTTCCTTTACCTTCTTTGCATTGGATCTTAGATTATATCTTTGCTGCTGCTCACCGGATTGCAGAACGGCACCACTGTCCCACCTCTGGCTGTTTTGCTCTTGCAGCAATGATTCTTCATATTCAGCCAATGTTAAAAATGCAGCATTACCTTTATCCTCCAAGCAGTGAATTTCATCTTCATCTTCTTCATATTGTTCCCCCTCCATGACTGCATTCTGAAAGGGAGCTTTTACTTTATGATCTTCTCTTGCTTCTTCACCCCTTTGCATAATCTGTAGCTGCTCATTTGCTTTTCTGAATATGTTTGGATTTCTTGGGACAAATGTGTTTTGCTGCCTTGTTTTGCCTGAGGTCTGATCAACCTTTAACTTAGAAATTTCAGTAGCCAATGACTCTATCATTTTGGTCATTTTGTCTAACTTAGGCTCGGAAGTTGATGCAGTGGAAGAAGAAGCCTCAGCTCTAGGCCTTCTTCTGTCACCTTGACTCTTTAACTTTTCTGCTGCCATAATATTTGATTCCACCTCCAAGGCTGCCTCTTGCATATCACCCAGCGTAACACATCGTCTTTCTCTCAATAATAAGCAAAAGTCAGAATCAAAAGCATTGGCATATGTGAGTTTGGCAGCAGTAGGGGTAGGCTTTACCTCAGCTGGTATTTTACTATACATTCTATTAAATCTTTTATTGAAGTCAGGCAAAGACTCACCCTTTTCTCTTTTCAAGTTTCCAAACTCTGTATGATAATACAGCAAGTCCTTCTTATCTCCCCATTGCTTCAAAAATGCATCATCTAATGCTTCTATATCTGTTATAGATCTCTGGGGTAGTTCTCTAAACCACTTCCTAGCCTCTCCATCAAGACTCTGAACAAAAACTCTCATCCATACATCATTCTCACTTATGTCTAAATTATCAGCATAACTATAAAAAGCTTCAAGATGTTCTTCTGCTGTAACTCCTTCTGTTCCAGTAAATTTGGGCATATATTTTTGATATTCTCCTGTAGGCATGGCATTTAAAGGTGTAGGCAATATCAAAGGTCCATATCTAGCAGCAACAATCCTTTCAATCCTAGTAGGTGCTTGCTGTCCTGCCATGTTTGGAATATGCGGAAGAATACTAACAGATGGAGCAGTAGGAGATAATGTAATGGATGGGAATGATATTGGGATGTTTTGGACAGTATGGGAAACTTTCTTCGGACTCAGATTCAAATGGGAACTAAATGGAGAAGGAGCTTTATGAATCTCTGTATGTATTTCTCCCTTAATAGTACTAGGCTCTAAATCTTCAGATTGTGTATCTTCAACTAAAAACTCCTCATACAGAGATAAATTAGATTTCTTGGGCTTACCTGATCCCGATGCTCCTTTCTGCAATTTTTTCTTCGGGTTAACAATCTTTTCAGGGTCAGGCACTGGAACAGCTGGAGACTTCTGCGGATTTCTTCTAGTATGCCTCACAAACTGCGCCAGAACTTCAATGTGGAGTCGCCAAAGGATGGCCTTCCTCCAGCGGAGTCGCCAGACAGATGATTACAACCAAACTATGTGTTCAAACCTTGTCTGTCATCAAAGTTAGATGCTGTGTCGTCTCCCAGGGAAGTTGAGCTTCGATTCTCCTCTCCCCGGCAACGGCGCCAATTAATGTTATCACCCCAAGAAACTCACCTAGGTTGTAAATCAGTGATGCTCAGGAACATTAAAAATTTAACAGTTTTTGTTGGATAAAATGATGGATAAATGGAAGATGTGCAGCACCTTTAAGCTGAATAACCACTCCTACTATGATTTACCCCAGGCATGGGTGAAGACCCCCAGACTACAAGGCTTTCAACCACCAACTACTCACAGTTTAAAGTTAAGGTGATGATGGAGAAGACTGATTGCACCAGCAGATGCACAAAACTCTGCGATGGCCAGCTGCAATCAGTTAGAGGATCAACACGACTATTATTCAATAGGCAGTGAGGATGACAGCTCTCTGCTATTTGAACAATAGCAACCTGCAAACAAGTTTCAATAAACTACTAAATTTTAACATAGAGGTGGGATGACAGCCCCTCCGATGCCAAAAATTCACAGCACATCAAATAAATGCAAGCAGGCGCAGTCTAGAACAAGAAGAAGAAGTGGAAAGTGAGCAGGTGATAGCAAAAGAAGCTTGTATTAATAGAAATCAAGACCAGAAGCTGCAGGTCTCATAGTATTTACAGTCTCCAGAAGTTAAAAGGCTACAATAAGCTCTCATTCATCAAACACTCATCAATCCATTACATCTCTGTTCTAGGTATATATACTGTTACAATACAAAATATCTCTGTTGAACAATGCGTGGAGGAGCCTATAAATGCCCACCAACCATATTTACATTCAAGAATGGGCCTCTGGTACAAATCTGGCAGTGCTTTGAATAGGTTTGTCCCTCTCTGGTGCTCTGCGATCCTTCTAGGGCAGGTGAGACGAAGTATGGGAAAATCCCATAACCACTGAATGCTTTGACTGGATCTGTGGCGTCCTATTTCCTCCTCGGCCATACTGCTGATTAAATGCTGTTGTTGAATTATTGAACGGCTCTAATATGACTGCCTGGCTTGGCGACACTGAAACACTGCTACACTGTTCATTCCCGCCCACAATGCTTTATCTGGACTTGAAAGTCCCAACCACGGGTCAATCATGACTGATAAATGTTGATCTGTTTTGGGCACATCTTCTTTCCTGCCAGGCCATACTGTCGATTGAAGACAGCTACCTACTGCGCTGTACTGCTGCATGCTTGCATTAATCATTTCCGCGCCATTTATAAATACTGCCCACCTTACCATTTTTTAAATGTCAAAGGCCCTCACACATATATCTTTTCTATCGGGTCCGCCCCTTGTATTTTTATATTTCATTAAACACAGAAAATGCGCCCAAAATCATTAAAAGTGGCTTAAGCGCGGATTTGAAATTTATAAAAAGGACCTCAGTACACCCATCGGATCCGGCCCATCGGCGGTCACTCATATATGCACAGGCCATGCTCCATTGAAATGCCGATAGCGATATGCCGATGCGATATGCCGATGCAATATGCCGATGCGATATCGGCGATCGCTCATCGGTGATACCACATCACTGCCACTGCCGCCTCCGATTGCAACCTGCCGATGCAATCTGGACCGATGATCGGCCGGATCAAACGGCTGTCGCTCATTTGAACTGCTAGGCCTGCGATTTTAAATTTTTGCTTATCTCGGAGTGTTTCAGGCCTCCTGATAGATCACTTTGGCCCAACAATGAGGATTTTGACAACATCGATGGTTCCTTCGGGATGATTATGAAGGTATTTGCAGCCTTCGAGAGTGTTTAAATTCATTTTTTATGCCTTTTGCATAGCAGCGCTAACAAGGTTGTTACACCAGATCTAGTGATTTTTATAGTCTTTGTGAGACCAATCTCAGGGGGTTCCTTCTATTTTTAGGATAAAGGCACACATTTGTATCTTCATTTACAACCAAAATCCAACACTGGTGGGGAATCCCTACTAGTTATTTTTGGCTCGTACATGGAGGTAGGCAGCTTAAAACTCAGAAATCATGCAATGAATATGGCATAAATAAGGATGCATCAATTTATCTAGTCTCAAGATTACACGGTGGAGCCAAAGGCTGGGGTGCACCCTCCTCTTCCTAGCCCAAATCATGTAAGGATGCCTTAAAGCCAAGGATTTCACCTTAGAACCCCAAAGATATGTCAAGGCCAAAATTTGTTGTTGATCAGGTAGTCAATACTCCCTCTCTTGATATGGATGACCTTGTAGCCAACATGGTTTCTGCATATTATGCATGGTAGGCGCTTGTTTGCTAATTTAATGGATTTTGACCTTTAGCATCTATTCTTTGAGAATGGGTGAATCATAATTGGTCCCTGCTTACGAAGTTATTTTTTGTACAAAAGGAATATTTGAGGTTCTTTTCAAAAGTTTCAAGGACCATTAAAAGGTGGATCAGGGACCTTGATTTTGCGGCCAATCTGGGTTTTCATTTCAACCATGGTTTTGTAATTTTTATCCTCTCTCTATGACAACTCTAGCCACTCTAGTCCAGGTAAGGCTTTCAAACGTTCCCGTTCATTCGCTTCAACATACATCTTAGTTGATATAGGGGATTTGCTAGGTCGCTTCATTAGGATGGAAATTGAAAGGATTGAGAAGGATGTCATCACATTTGCACACATATGTGTGGAAGTAGACCTCAGTAAAGGGTTGTTGGATAAAATCCTCCTCAAGTGGAGGGACAATTTTATTTGTAGTCGGTGGACTACAAGAACATTGCCTTCTAGTACAAGAGATGTCAATAACTTGGTCATCTTTAGAGTTCCTGCCCTTTTCCTCAAGGGCCTTCTCCCCACCTAGATCCTAAGAAGAAGATTTGTGGTTGGCAAGAACCAAAAGATACAAAAGGATCCAAGAATTCTTCGACTCATAAGCATGACAACATGTAGCAACATAAGACTCTTACCACCTAGTCTAATCCTATCAACTTCGCTCAACCACATGTAGATCCAACCCATCTCTTAGCTGAGGGGTCCCTCCCATCAACAAAAAACAAAGATGACTCAAACATAATCATGGATTCCTCAAAGAGTAGAAAAAATATTCCCATAAATCCGATCACTCGAATAGTGATAAAGAAACAACAAATAGTAAAGAACCCTGTCCATGGAAGTGTCTCAAAAAAATGCAATCATTATCCCTCATATATTTGTTCCCAATAACTCCCCAAAATAGATAGACATTTGTAAGAGAAAAAAAAAAAAACAACTAACTAACTTATGATAAATGTTAAGATCTAAGACTAAAATTGTAACACATATATTACCATGGTAAAAAATAGCATGGTGTAATATGTTATTTTAAAATAATACAAATCAGCTTACAAAAACTATATATGTATCAAATATTTTTTATTGTTTTTAAATAAAATTCCATTATAATATATTTGCAAGCACCTATAATAATACTCGTGGGAGGTATATCTTTATCCTTTTCAATTTCACAACCATTCTCCATTATCATTGAATAATTATTGTTTTAACCTAATGAGCTATTAATTTTCAAATAAATTTATTGGGGGAGAAGTTAAAAGGAAATATATAAAATTCAAATCTTCTTTATCATTGAATAATTATTGTTTTAACCTAATGAGCTATTAAGGGGGAGAAGTTAAAAGGAAATATATAAAATTCAAATCTTTTCTTTTTAATTAAAGTAACGATTTCCATAATTACAAAGTGTAGTTAAATATAATATTTAGTTTTATGTATATAATTATAGTTAAATATGTCGTAGTCTAACTAGTTAGAGAAAATGCCTAGAAAGTTATGGAAATTCCAGTTATATTTAGAGAAAATTTAGTAAGGATTTTTGTAAATCCAAGTTATAGCTATTAAACTTCAAAATTTTAGGTGTCCTAGACGTTTTTGATGGTGCTGAATCCATTTCCACCATCAAAAACACGATTCAAACACTGCCTCTACAAGATTTTTTGAATTTTTTTTGCCTAGATTCCAATCAGTTTTAGCCGTCCGGGCAATTCCTCCACCTCAATAGACGACTCCATTAAATATTTTAGTTTCATTTATGTAATTACAGTATGTAATTTTAATGATAATGATAAGATATATTAATTTTCTTATAATTATAATTTAAATTACAATTGTTTTTATTGGTTATAATTTGTTAGTAGTTTATTTTTCTTAAATATATATATTTTTATAATGATATTTATATTTACACATAAAAATAAATTAATATTAGTTTAAATTTTAAGGTATCGATAATAATATTGAAATTATTGAATATCTTGAATATGATTGTAAGTAATTTTTTTTTTAAAGCAATCGAAGCATAATTTTAAAATCACATTTATTGAATATCAAAAAAATATAATTAACATATTTCTAAACTGGGGAAAATAATACTAAAGAGGAAGAGTTTAAATTGTTATTATAGTTAAATTTTGATTGTATATTTATCTAGATTCATTTTAAATTTGGATCTATCATGTGTTGAAAGCAATGTTTTAAAAAATGGCCGAATCGAATCCGAAACGGCCGAGTTGATTCGAGTCATTGGGATATTTTGTGACCCAGCAGAAAAAACGGAACGGGAGGCCGAGTCATGACTGACTCGGCCGAGTTATTGCATGACTCGGCCGAGTCAGTCATGACTTGGTCAACCCGCCCGGTTCTGCAATAACTCAGCCGAGTCAATGAATGCAGCCTGTAACCCCAAAAAAATGCGATTTTTCATATTAAAAAAAAAAATTTAACTGTTAGCTGAGTGTTGGGGACTCCAAGGTGTTTTCTAAATTAGTTAAATGCTATTTGGGGTCCATTCCCCTCTCCTAGTATTGATATGCTATTCAAATTTCATGGTAATGTTACATTCTTAAAGTAAAAGTGAAATTCTCCTTAATCTTCATTTTCATCATTTTACTTGAATTTTTAACATTGCCATGAAATGACTCAGGATGTTTGAGAGTGGTTCCGGCCTCATTGGATTTCATATGGAGAAAGTAGAATTTTAGATTTCATTCAAAATCTAGCAGACTTATCAGTTTTTCAGGATTTCAGGATTGGAGAATTGCAATGTTTCCATTGAATTTTGTCATGTATTAGCGTATAGAACTCGTATTCAATCAAGAGCACCAATCCCTCTATGTACCTTGATGTTAGTGACATTGGTTGTCGAACTCCTCTGGGATTTGCTCCCAAACTAGGAGCTTCTGAAAATGTTGCTCCCGCTCCCGTTTTCACTCTCGCTCCCCACTTTCCCTCCCGCTCCCAAGTAACACTGAGCCAGATGATGTTGGCAACTCTAGCAGTAGCCAGTAGTATTGGTCATAGACTTTTGTTGTAGAGGCCATTTATAGCCTCCTTGGTTATGTGTTTTTGTTTTGATCTCTATATCATCATCGTGTATGTATTGGACAGTGCACTGGGTGCCATTTTGATATAATGGATATATTCATGAGCCTACTTTGATCATATGTTGTCTTCTATCTATATTCTAATGCTATGTGTTTGGAAACATGAATGAAAATCTTTAAAATTATGTGTTTTTATAAAAAATAAATATTTAATGTATTTTTTACAGCGACCGAGTCACTGAAATCGAGCCGGCCGAGTCGATACCGAGTCAGAGTCGGAGTCAGAGTCGACCCTCGGCCGAGTCGGAGTCGGAGTCGGAGTTTTAAAACATTGGTTGAAAGGGATCAAATCTTTCAAGATGCAAACTTCTATCTTAACTTTGGATCTATCACATGTTGAAAGAGATCAAATCTCTCAAGATGCGAACTGCATTTTTAAGTGTAGAATGTGAGAAAGGTTTACACCTTGAGAGATTTGATCCCTCTCAACACTTGATAACACTGAAGTTAAGATGGATATAGATTGATTTAATTATTATTAATAATTTTTCTTACAAAGATGAGTATTTTTTATATAAAATCCACACCTACCTTGAGAGATTTGAGATTTGATCCCCTCGACACTAATAAATCTGAAATTAAAATGGATCTAGATTGATTCAATTATTATTAATAATTTTTCTTACAAAGATGAGTACTTTTTATATAAAATCCACGCCAACCTTGAGAGATTTAAGATTTGATCCCCTCGACACTAATAAATCTGAAATTAAAATAAATCTAGATTGATTTAATTATTATTAATAGATTTTTTATAAAAATAAATACTTTTATATAAAATAAAATACCCACAAAGTGCGTTATGTAAATACTTCCATGCCCACTAAGGACGGGCGACTGGACAGAGTGGAGCAGAAGCAGAGTGATTTGAAAGCAGGGCTGACCCCGCAATTAAACCAGCCAATTAATGAAAACTGAGGACCAAGACAAGTGCGCGAAGCACGAACGACAACCAAAACGGACAAAGGCCGAAGGGACCAAACATACATACATGGTTAACAAATAACTTCGAAGATACAAATGCGCATAACATAGCAACATGGCCAACAATTCTCAGAGAAATATGATTTACATAGCAGTGACTAGAGCATACCATAACCAGAGACCCGCAACTGACACAAATATGGAAGAAGCCAAGGAAGGACAGACCATTGGAACTGGAAATCCATTGATATATACCAGCTCACACGCATTAGTGTTAACAGCACCACATCTGAGTTGAATTGCAATACCTCTGAGCACTAACAAACGAAGATGGAGGACAGACGCTGAGATCATACCTCCTTCGTCCTAATGTACCTTGAGCTTAAAGGAAGGAAATCATAGGGATGTTTACATGAGACATGGAGTTTGGGGCTGCCACGACGACAAGCCTGTCATGTCTACCATAAATCCAAAAATCCCAAATATGCTTTGTCTTAATGGGGTGCAGGGGATTATATAGAAGGCTCGAAAACATAAGGATGATAATGCATGGGGGGTTAAAGCAAGGTCCTTCTCCCTAAAACCCTATTGCGTTTAGTTTGTTTAATAGTGAGGAGGCATGCCTTGTTGGCTTGAAGGCCAACTTCCTTGTTCTGAGAAGGTGGTAGTAAGATTGTTGTGATAAATCCTTGAGTAATCTTGTTATTCTTTAGAGAAGAAGTTTAAGTGTTGATATTTTGGTTAGGATTTGTTGTAGATATGTTGGAGAATCAGAAAAAGTCTTATATAATAACAACATTAGTAGTATTTATGGATTTGGTTATGAGCAAATCTTACAAAAGGTCATGAATTTCGGCTTGATTATTATTCATATTCCCTAATAACAATGAGTAACTTATTTCAATTTTCTTTTATGGGTTATAGAGAATCCCCCTCCCCTCTTGCCACCCTATTTTACAATTATTGATAATTAATAATTTTATTTTATTTTTATTTTTATATAATTTGACCGAGTCAAAATGTTTACATAAAAAGATAGGATATGACATTACAACATCTCTTCCATAATCTATTGGAAAGCACTTCTCGTATATGACAAGATATTACATCTCTTCCACATTAGGCTAGAGAATGCCTCTCCGTGCAACAAATGCAAAAAAATATATTGAATACGAAACTAACAATTCATTTAAAACAAGTGTTCCAAGACAACTTAGTGTCTACCACTCAAGTTAGAAATTATGTTCTATAAAAAATTGCATAAACTGAGAATGCCTCTTCGTGCAATAAATGCAAAAAATATATTGAATACAAAACTAACAATTCATTTAAAACAAGTGTTGCAAGACAACTTAGTGTCTACCATTCAAGTTAGAAATTATATACTATAAAAAATTGCATAAACCATTATAATGCATCGATCAATACAAATTAATTTTGGTTAATACATAAATTGAATAATGTCTGTTAGTTAGACTATGTGAAAGAAGTTACACTATAACCATTTTGAATAATGTGTATTAGTTAGACTATGTGAAAGAAGTTACACTCCCAGTAAACAAGGTACTTAGCAACAAAGGCTTGACCAATTAAGTTATCCCTTAGGGCTATAACTGAAAAAAAAATTATTACAATATTAGATAATTTTCTAAGTCACAAAAACTAAATAGTTAGTGTTTTTTATTCATTTTCCCAATGTAATAAAGTGATCTCTAAGCATGAACTAAAACACACTATCTTGATCTAAATTAGATAAAATAAATTTCTAAATAAACAAGAATTGAAATGTCATTGTTAACCTTTGAGATACATTTAAAAAAGTGTAATTTAAATATTTAATGTTTTTTTTTTTTTTTAATAATATATATACATTTTCTTGCTTATTTTTTGCCTAAAGTTTAACGAGAAATTTAGAAGACCTATTGGAATTTATTTTGTTCAAATGGCATAATTCCAGTACTTTAGGGTTTTATGGAAATGAATTGATTTATATATTTAAAACCATAATTTAAAATAATATAAAATTGTAATTTCTTCAATAATTACATAACAAATTCATGTGATAATTACATTACAATAAAAAAACATGAAATATTTAATTACATAACAAATTCATGTGATAATTACTTTACAATAAAAAAACATGAAATATTTAAACTTGTCTCTGTAGAAATCTTTAAAATACAATGAAAAAGGGGTTGCTACCGCAATTCTTACATGTGTACACTGTGATTTTAAATTTAGATAAGAGATAAATACATAGCATACTAAAAAACAGTTAGGATTGCATAGTTTTTTTTGGTTGAGATGATATAATTTGAGAGCTTTAAAGTTTTCAAGGCGATGGGTATACTTTTAAAAATATAATTTTAAACATTATAAAATTGCAATTTCACATATAATTGTATAGTTAAATTTTGGTGATAATTACTTAGAAAGTCAAAAACATAAAATGTTTATAGGTTTTTATTTAGAAATCTTTCAAATACAAGGAAAGAGATTGGCTTTGAAATTATCACATTTAAACACAATGGTTTTTAAATTAACAAAAAAAAAAAAAACAAAGAAAAATCATAACATGCTTTTGCAATTTTCCAACTATAGCATTATAGCTTTTAAATTATAATATAAAATACATTTAAAAAATGTGTCATCTCGTAAAAGAAATATAATTATCAAAAATACATTTCATATCAAAAAAATTATAGTTATCAAAGATACATTTCATATCCAAAAAAAATATGTTTTTTAAAAGTTATAGTTAAAAAATATACTAACTAAACAGTAAGATATAGTGTATAACAATAAGTTAGTAATGTATTTAAAACATTCTTTGGCGAACCTAATCCGTATATTTTAATTTAAAAAAAAAATTGTGAATTAAATGAAATAAAAATAAATATCATATAATAATAATATAAATCATATAGCTTCGAATTTAACTATGGGATATATTTCTACTATTTTAATAAATTGTAAATTAAATTAAATTAATAATGAGTAAAAAATGACATATATTAATTAAAATTTTATGGAGATTTATGTTAAAAAATCAATGAAATAAAATAACAATAATTTTTTATATTTATATTAAATTTTAAAACTTATATTTAAATTCTTTGTATCCTTTTTATTTTTTCAATTGAGTTAGGCAAGGATATCAAATCACAGAACTATTTTTTTTTAATTTTTTTTCATATTCCACAGTAGAAGTCAAACCGGTAACGGGCTTATCGAAGTTGCATACAACATAAAGGTATTAAAATATTATATTATTTATTTACCTTCATAGTAAAATTTGAATTGACTTTAGCAAAATATCTAGAATAAATTCAGATACTTTTCACAAAATCTAGTTGTTGATAAATGTATATTTGAGATGTTTGATAGAGATCTTGTCATTAATTCATGAGATGTTTGACAAAGATCCTATCATTAATTCTTTCTCCGTTCTATATCTTCAAATTTTGAAATGACAACATCATTTGTTGCATTATTGGATTTCCCATCAACGCTACGTCTTCAATTTTGGAAATGGCATGAACGCCATTTGTTGCATTGATGGATTCATCAACAAAAACATAATGTAGGGGTTTAAAAAAAATATGTTGCAAACATGCTCTTTTCCTACTTAATTATATTAAGTGTCAATGTGATACCTATTACTTAAATTTGAGAGAAGTAATTAATTACACACAAGTGAAATTCACTTGTTGGCATGGTATTGGGCTAGTGTGGTTTCACTTGTTGGCATGGTATTGGGCTAGTGGGTTCATGTGAACCACATTATGCAAAATACTTAAATTCCCTCCTACTCATTAATCTATTAATACTCTTGAAGCATGTATAGATGTCTTGTTGCTAATATAGAGTATAGATTGTTTTAAAAGCTTGTTTGTTGGCATTATTCTCCTAATTTTAGTGATAACTACATATTCAAATTCAAATTACGAGAAGTCATGACAAAAAGGTTGTAGAGAAAAATGACAATAAAAGGAGAATAATCCAATTAGTGTTATGTTATGGGGTGATACAAAAAAATACTTGTCTTGGTTAGTAAATGGTGTACCACTCCTTGTACCTTTGAAGCCACTGGGACCACTAGAGGACCAAAAAAAACTTGTCTTTTACTTTAACTGGATATCAAACGAAAAGCAAGGTTAACTCACCCAATGTAATAATTAAAAAATCACTATGATGGGTAATTTGTTCTCATTGACATAATAATTAAATAAGTGTAATATGCAGTGTTGCTGCTTAGTACATGTCTTTTATGCAAAAAGTAATCGGTAGCAGTTATTGTATCCAAGTTAAAATTTCCCCTCATGCCCATGCATAAAGATCTTAAAATTTTTTAATTATTAAAACTTGTGATTGCAAGGTTCCATTTGTAGGCTACATTATAATAGTTGAGATCTTCTTCAACTTTTGAATTTAAGTTTCTACTTCACAATATTAAAATAAATTTCTAAAATATTAAAACAAATAAAATTGTTAAAGTTTTTAAGTAGAGAGATTTTTATAGTTGAATTCACAAAGTTAAAATTCAATAAGTGTTTAATTAAAACAATGAAATTTATACTTTGCTTTAAAATCATTTATAACAAAAATTTCCACAACAAGTGACATCAATTGGCTTTTGTTTGTTGTATATGTTTCGTAAATAACTAATGCATCTACAAATACTTATAAGTCTTTACTTTGCATTATTTGACAATTTGATATTTTAACGCCTTATATGATTCTTACACAAGTTGCCCATAAAATCAAGCTAGCTATTAAAGGTAGGTAAAATGTTTGAAAGAAAAACATTTAAAATCATAAATTCAAGCTAGCTATTAAAGGTAGTTAAAAATGTTTGGAAAAAACATTATATAATATTAAAGGAACACATAATTAATTATGAAAAGGCATGTTGACTTAGGGACATACCAAAGAGCTATAAAGATTTATAATGGAGGGGGCATTGTTTTTTCTTATCAATACATTATATTACTTTGAAATATGTTGTTACTAAAGGAATAATTAAGTTTTAGGCATTTTATTATTTTATAAAAAAATAAATAGAAAAATATTTATAAGTATTGGGAGACTATAAGTTATTAATAGATTAGATAAACAATAAGTGTAAAATTGAGACTATAACATCAATTCCAATTAGAAATTAATTTATGAAGGTAAAAAAAAAATCCGATGATTTCTTTCTTATATATATATATATATATATATATATATATATATATATATATATATAATAAACCACCAAAAAAGAATATGATAAAATAAAATTGTGATTGTAAAATTTTTCAAAAACTTTAGCAAACTTTGTAAATTATTTTCAAAAGCTACACTTTAATTAAAAGTCAAAGATGAGTTTGACATACTTAAAAATAAAATTTGAAAGTGTCTACCGAGGTCGCAAAGAGACAAAAGCAGCAAATTCGGACAAAAAAATTCAAGAAATCTTGTAGTAACAGTGTTTGAATCATGTTATTGATGGTGGAAATAGATTCACCACCATCAAAAACCAATGGTGTACCCAAAACCTTGAAGTTTTATAGCTATAACCTAAATTTACAAAATTCTTGCAAAACTAGGACATAAAATTTTGATAAATATTGAGATTTGAGTGTGTACTCTTTTTCATAAATATTGAGATTTGATGTGTGTACTATTATGACACTTGGTGGCAAATAGTTTTTTTATTATTATTTTTTTATAAATAATGAAATTTTCATAAATGTTTGAGATTTGATGTGTGTGTTATTTTTCATTAATATTGAGAATTGATATGTGTATTATTATGACACTTGGTGGTATAGAGAATTTTTTTGATTTTTGATTTACAAATTATATTTATAACCAATAAAAATTAGTCATTTCATATAGAAATTTAAATTTCAAAAATTATTTTTAATTTTCAAAATATTTAGTTTAATAGTTATTCTTATCAAAACTTTAATAAAATTGATATGGATCACAGAAGCCTAAATTCAACAATTTATACAATCTTTTTAAAATTTTCAGAACTAATTGAAAGTCAAAGCATTTTGACTATAAATGATTAAAATATAACATAACTGTGATGGGTAATTCCTTCCCTATAATTTACATTTGGAACAAAATAATCTGGAAGTGGAAGTTAATGTTCATATATAAATGTGTTTAAATGAAAATGCATTGTTCAAATCTAATTAAAGGTATCTTCACAACCCAGGCGGAATACTCACCACTCCACTATAATACAATGACTTTAGTGGTAACCAGGTGGAATACTCACCACTCCATAATACAATAACTCCCTTGAGTTTATTTTTTGAAACATGTGTCTTACTTTGATTGAATATGGACAAGCGATGAAAGGGTGAGGTTAACTCTCTTTTTTTTCAATAGCGAGAAAACATGTTATAACTTAGTTGTCAAACCAACAGTTAGGATAATCATCTCTGGTTGTTGTCCTTGAATGCAGGTTAAAATCATTTTTATTCAAGGAAAACCATACCCCCTGGAATGACCCGCTGGTCCGTAAGGAGGCAGGATTTCATTCCTGCCAAATACCTCTGGGTCTTCGGACGTAAAACTGTTTACTTACGTCCTAGGAAGACAAGGTCCTAGCCAAAGAGAAATAGATTTAGAACATACTCCAGACCCAAAGATTAATTCTCCCTTGAAAAACACTTTTGGTGTAAAAATGAATTTTTAATTACTCAAAAATAGTTTTAAATTATATCTACAAACAATTTTAACTAATCGTATATTATATTCCAAACTATATAATATCCCTTTAAACTTAGTAAATATACTTGGAATATTCTATCTATTGCATTTTTACCACACAACAAAGAGAAAACCCTGTTCTTTCCTCTTTAAATAAAAATTATATATATATATATATATATATATATGATCTTGGTATGCTCAGATGAGGTCTTCATTGGAACGACTTTGAAGAATAGATTTTAGGGTTTCGGTGGAGAGATGCATTGGGAAGGATGATGGGTAGCAGACAACGTCGTACGAATGGTGATCAATGGTAGGGACCAGCCAACACATGGACCCTACATGGCAGCAATACACATCACCTAGCGAACGACGTTGGTTGGAAATGGAAAAGGATAACCAAGCGATTTCAAAGGAAAGTTTTTACTGCGTTTACGATTTTCCTCCTTGTGTTTACCCTCGATTGCACATGCCCTTCCTAAGAGCTCAATAGCAGGGGCGATTACTATTATCCTTTTACCTTGTAGATAGTAGATATGGTCAACTCGAGGGACTATGTTGACCTAAAGCCTGAGCTGGAAGACATCCTATCAGTTTGGGACCTGGAGCCCACTCAACAAAACCTAGCCAAGGTGATTCTTCCAGCTAGATCCCTAGTTGGAAAAATGGGAGTCACAATCCTAGATTGGAACTCAGAGGGCAGTTTAGGGTTTCTAGATGTAGGAAAACCCTACATTTCAAAGGCGGGCAGTTCAGGTTCTGACATCAGTCTACTGGAAGGTCAGGCGATAGCGGCAAACTTGAAGGATCAAGTTGTATGGGAGTCAACAGAGACACTGGTAAGCTCAAAAACCTCTCATTGTTTCTAGTTTCGGGTCCTTTTTTGGGAGGGTTGGAAGACATTTTCATAATAGTGGCCTGAGGGGGAACGAGGGGATAAATTCTTGCCTAGTTACAGATCTATTGCCAAGTGAATTGGGCATGGGTCAAAGGTTAAACAAAGCCCATGCATGTAAATTACCTCTGAGCCATAAGTCAATTAAGACTCCCAATCTATGTATGAATCTCAGTCCAAAAGCAGTGACAGGAGAGGGTTTTCTTCAAGGTTTTTGGGCATTGAAGGAAGGAGTTGGGAGAAACCTATCCGGAAATAGCATGAAGGACTGTGCTTGTGGCCCCTCTTTAGATTGTATGGTACTTGAAAATGAAGGGATTCAAGGTTTTGGCTACTAGGATGCAGGGGAGCGGATTCAAAATACCATCCCAGAATCGGTGGGGTAGTACATAGAACCTGGGGTTTTTCTCACTCAAAAGCTCTTCAGATTTTCTGGTGCTTGAAAATTAAGGGATTCAAGGTTTTTTCTCCCAGGATGCAGGGGAGCGGATTCAAAATACCGTCCCAGAATCGGTGGGGCAGTACATAGAACCTGGGGTTTTTCTCACTCGTTATCTGTCAATTGAGAAGTGGTTAGGGCCGCTCTCTGAGGAAGGGAACCATGTGCGAGAGGGGCAATCATTTTCAAGATCAGCCATGAATGGATGGAATACTGGTTCAAAGAGAAAGAAGGGGAAAGTTATAAGGAAAAAAGTAGAATTCCCAAATTTGGTTCTCGAGGTCGATATCCAGATAGATAAGGCCATGGAAGCCTCAAAACTAATACTGGTTGGAAGATAAAAAGGGAAACACTACTCAACAAAGTACATAACAGAATGGACAGCCAAGGCATGGGGTGAGGCACCAGATAATCAGGTAGAAGTGACTATTTTGGCTAGGGGTTGGTTCATGGTAAAATTCAATAAGGGCGAGACCTTGGAATGGGTACTGGAACATAACTGGTGCTTTAGGATAGCGCCAATCCTATTCAAGAAATGGACACCCCTCTTTTATGCTCAAAGAGAAAAGCTAGAAGAGATACTTGTATGGGTTCGGCTTCTAGCTCTACCTTAGCAACTCTAGATGAAGGATGTTTTCAAAGCCATAGGTAATAAACTGGGTCTCTTCCTGGAGACATATGTAGAACTTTCACCGTAGATCACTTGATAATGCAATATACTAAAGCAAAATACTTGATCTACTTCTACTATCAAACTTTGCGAAAGCTTAATCAATTCGAGCAAGATTAATCAGAACACATATAACAGAGAAGAAGAATCAATCACACATGAAACACAGAAGAATACTCTAAGGAAAGCCTCAGCTAAAAACCTCGTTATTTGTATTATCATACAAGTGGAAATATCTCAGGATTACACAAAGCTTTAGCTCACAAGCTATCCAGCTCTCAGTACAATCCCTCACTGCTGCTCATAGTCAGAATAGACAACACATATGCCTTCCTTCAGTCCTCCAAGCCTCCTATTTCCTTGCGTAATTTCTCTTGGGTCCTCCAGCTGCAACCTGTGTGATTCTCACCTTACACACAACACTGACCTTTGAAATAACTATGTAATCCTGAAGGAGTTAATTCCTTCTGCATGGATGAATTTCCTTTATAAGAAAATTCCCCCAACTGATAGTACATTGTCCCTTCCTTTAATCTCAACTAGGTCTTTCTCTGAACTGACATGCATGAGTTATTTATGGGAGAATATTCAGTTATCTGGAGAACACTAGTTGCATGCATGCATGCATTAACTGACTGAAATCACAATTAGTTCCTCCAATTGTTTGGAACTAATTTAGCTGGACTTAACTCAGTTAACTGAGCTAACTAGTTAAAACTCAAATACAACTCATCCTTATCTCCTTAATTACGGGATAACTTCCTCAATCAAAGGGATATCTGTTACATGTCTTCACAAAGACTTCATGTTTGATTTTCTCCAACTAATTAACTCAAGATGAATTAATTAATTATTTTTCAAATAGCTGTCGAGACTAAATTCGAATTCTAATTCTCAATTTTAATTAAGGGACTAATTAAATTCGAATCTATCCCGAAATGCTATTTATAGCAATGCTATTTTTAGCATTTATATTTTATCATTTCTTGTTGCTATTTTCCACAGTGGTACCTAAAATGCTATCTATAGCAATGCTATTTTTAGCATTTCTATTTTTTGTTATTTCCAACATAGTTGGAGTATATCCTGAAATGTTATTTATAGCATTTCTTGTTGCTATTTTCAACACTCCCTCTCAACAAGAAAGGCATTCAACTCGAACCCAATCCTGAAACTTTGGAATGTTCTACATACAACATTTCCCTCAAGTGTTGTTGCTCCAACAACTCTAGAAACAAAAAATATCCAACCTGAATCAGAATGATGTCTCTGTCATCAAAGTCTCTGACTTCTATTTCCTCTATCGACTGAAAACTCTGCACCTCTATGCTCTTCAGTATCTGACTACTCTAGCCTCTGTCACTTTGATCTCTGACTGCATCAATCACACTGATTCCTCTTGCTGCATCCGTGTTGCTGCTGGTCCTATCTCCCAGCACTGCATCCGCACTGCACCTCCTCTCATCATGTTGCATCGTGCTGCCCACTGCTGCACTGCAACTCAGTTACTGAGAAGTAAGTAACTGATCTCCCAACTAACCTCCTTGTTGGGCTAGAAACACCCTCTGATGTTGAAGCTTCCTCTACTGCTCCATTCGCATCTGTCTCTACCCACTTAGCCAGTCCTGCTACTACTTTTCGGGGCTCCCGTAGCAAGGTCTAATCAAAGAGGTTGGGTACCTCAAGGATCCTACCCCAATTTCAGCTTTCTTGGG
Organism: Pinus tabuliformis; assembly: GCA_031772625.1. Classification (NCBI taxonomy): domain Eukaryota; kingdom Viridiplantae; phylum Streptophyta; class Pinopsida; order Pinales; family Pinaceae; genus Pinus; species Pinus tabuliformis. Next base: position 1,011,750,459 of record CM062816.1, on the reverse strand, counting down.
ACTATCACTTCACATCGCCCCACCTCCCACCTGGAGGTATGGATGCATGTGATCCCTCTGCCCACTTGGCTCAAAATTTCCCCCTACTAGAGGTATCTGTATGAGTGGATGCCTCCACTCGATCTCCTCTCGACTTCTCCAGTTGTGGATGCTCCAAAACCTCCTGAAGCTCCTTCACCAATTGTGGCTCCTACACAATTTTATGATACTTCTTCTGGCATTGCATGTTTAGAGGTAATGTACTCTCCCTCTCAACCACCAAGTCTCCAACAGTTGCCTTGCTCCTTAAGGCCTTGCATGCATCTTGAACCTCAAGAGCATATAGGTTCTGTACCCGTGAACCGATCTGTATCACCTAACCCATGGTGATGTGTCTAAGGAAAACCTTTCCCTTACTGAAGACAACATCGTAACCTTTGTCCACCACCATTGCGATCGATACCAAGTTTTTCTTCAGTACAGGCACATACTTCACATCAGTCAAGGTGATAGAAGCTCCATGCTCCCTTTGAAAAGAAATTGTACCTTCACCTGAAACACGGTACTTTCCATCATCGCCCATCTGTATGTGCATCTGGAGGTCGTTCTTCTCCAATGAACTGAACAAACTCTTATCGTTGGTCATGTGGAATGAGGCTCCACTTTCAAGAAACCAACCACAACCCATCATCGATGAAACCATGCATGCGATGAGGATAAAATCCAATTCAAATTGAGAGGCCAAAGCCTCACTTTCAGATCCTTCCGAGGATCCCTTCTTGGATTTCTTCAATGGACAATTAGTTGCATAATGGCCCACCTCATGACAATTGAAGCATCTCACTTTAGATTTGTCAATCTTCTTCCCACCATGAGAAGAACTTGATTTGGGATGAGAATCCTTCTCCTTCGCTTTCCTTGCCTTACTCACTAAGGCGAAATTTTCTTCATCCTCCTTGGATGAAGAACCATCTCTGGTGCTCCTCTTGATCTCCTCCTGCATGAGATCCGATCACAGTCGTTCCCAATCTGACAATTTCTCTCTTCCTTACATAATGTTCTCCTGGTAGCTATGCCAGCTCTTAGGAAGATTGAGGAGAGCAAGACTCACCATTGCTCCGATACAATGTAGAACTTTTTCTACAAAACCTCGCTCTTATACCATGTATAACTTTCACCGTAGATAACCTAATAATGCAATTTACTAAAGCAAAATACTTGATCTACTTCTACTATCAAACTTTGCGGAAGCTTAATCAATTTGAGCAAGATCAATCAGAACACATATAATAGAGAAGAAGAATCAATCACACATGAAACACAGAAGAATACTCTGGGGAAAGCCTCAGCTAAAAACCCCGCTATATGTATTATCATACAAGTGGAAATATCTCAGGATTACACAAAGCTTTAGCTCACAAGCTATCTAGCTCTCAGTACAATCCCTCATTGCTGCTCATAGACAGAATAGACAACACATATTCCTTCCTTCAGTCCTCCAAGCCTCCTATTTCCTTGCACAATTTCTCCTGGATCCTCTAGCTGCAACCTGTGTGATTCTCACCTCACACACAACACTGACCTTCGAAATAACTGCGCAATCTTGAATGAGTTAATTCCTTATGCATGGATGAGTTTCCTTTATAGGAAAATTCTTCCAACTAATAGTACATTGTCCCTTCCTTTAATCTCAACTAGGTCTTTCTCTGAACTGACATGAATGAGTTATTTATGAGAGAATATTCAGTTATCTGGAGAACACTAGTTGCATGCATGCATGCATTAACTGACTGAACTCACAATTAGTTCCTCCAACTGTTTGGAACTAATTTAACTGGACTTAACACAGTTAATTGAGCTAACTAATTATAACTCAAATACAATAGTAATTTTTAAGCTCTAGGTTTATGATAATCCATGGTATTCACCCATGGTAATACCATGGTATTCATGTGAGCATAGACTATTTAAAGGAGAAATTCTATCATCTTAGATCCATCTTAATTCTGGGTCTAACAAGTGCTCAGAGGGATAAATAGATTTCATCCCTCTAAGAGTGGTAGATGTGGAGTTAAGATGGATATAGGTTGGTTTTTATAATAATGAATATATTAAATAGACTTATGAAATTATATTGTAAAAACATCCTAAGGTGAATGGTTAAAGCTAAATTTAGTCACTTCACAAAATTTAGTAAAAAATACCAATATCTCCATTAATATTGGTTTTTTTCTGATTTAACAAAGAAAATTCAAAAGAATGAAACCTTATCACTCTTTCCGCATCACCCTCGCAAAAGATTTCCCACCATTTTTCAAACATTCTCGATATGATATCTTCATGAAAAAGTTTAGGTACTGATGTTGGATTAGTTGTTTGAAAAATAAGTTGGATTGTACAACCTTTCATCTTCTGTGCTATTCTTAGTTTGTCCTAATGATCTGTAGGGGTTGGAGCCATTGCACCATATTTTCCTAGAAGGTGGAGATTGTTCACCAAAAAGGAAATTAATCTACATGTTACAACGGTGTTAAAAAATGCAAGACGTATGAGGGTAGTGAATTATGCTAATAAGAAATTTAGATTGGGTCAGACGTAATTAAATTTTATTATTTAATTGAAGATTTCCAATTAAAATAATAATAAATCTACATTTATATATTCATATATTGATTTGAAGGCTTCTCACAATGGTCAATTATTTCAATTAGATACCCTTCAAGCCTTTGGGATACCTAATACAGTTGGGGCTTGCTACTTGTTGGCGTGTTGGAGTAAACAAACTTGATGCGTTTTTTTTTTTTATCTCGCAGTTGGAGTCTATGGAATAAGAAAGAAATTTGATAACTTGAAAAAAGTGGTAGTTTGACAAAAGTTGTAGAGAAAAGATTAATCTCTCCTACCTTGACAGAACTCATGGTCAATATCAACACCTACAAGAACTTTGTTGTGGAATATTATCAAAACTAATAGAAGGATATGAAAGAGTGTATTGTAAGAACCTTGACAAACATGGCCACTGAAACTTGGAACATTGTTTGTAGGAAGAGAAAATTATGTTTCTTTTTTCCAAACATGTATGTTAATATATTATAGTTTAATGAATATGTTTTCTTATTATCATATATGGTTTCATACTTTAACAAAACATTCGCCAAGACTTCACAATGTTTTATTATTCAGTAAAAGATTTGCCAAGATCTTACAAGATTTTATAATTCAGTGAAAGATTCTCCATCACCGTACAAGATAATATAATCTAGTGAGAGATTCGCCAAAAAAATTATATATACATATTATATTATTGATAAAATCGCCTCCCATTTTTCCTATGTATCATGGGGATTAGCCCATTTATTATACATATAAATATAGGGTGGTTCTTAAAATTTTCCATGTGTGGCAGGTGGTTTAGGGATGTTGGTGGATTGGTGGAAGGTTTAGGATATGGATGGAGAGTTTGGGAGACCCTTGGGTGACCTTTGGAGGCTTTCTAGAGGTTTTCCCTCAATTCAGCCTCAAAACAGGCCACTACAGGGAAACCTACAGGATGTACTAGAAACCTAGAGGATTCCTTGTATTTCTACAGAAGATTCCCTGTATTTCTACAGGATGCAGCCCAGAGAAAAACGATGGGTGTTGGAGGTGATGAAAGGCTTAGGGAAGGTGGTTTATGGATGGAATGGAGTGGGGAAAGGCCTAGGATTACTCAGAACCCAAAACCAAGTTTAGGAGATGGTTGGATTCGCTCAACATGCTTGAGGGAATTTCTATGTAAAATGATGAAATTGGTGAAGGTATTGATAGAAACAAGAAATGCCTATGGGTGGATGAAGTTGGAAGGTTGTTGCTTGCTATGAGATCTATTTCTACTTATGAAGCACTTGCTATGCATCAAACATGTGTACTTTCCAAAAAGTCATTTAAATAAGAAGAATTCTCATGAGCTAGAAAAGTAGAATTTAATGAACTAACTGTCTACCTTATGCATGAAGAAATTGCTGAAGAAAATGGAATCATGGATGAGATCTACTAAAAGAATGAAGATAGAAGATATGGAAATGAAATCCTACTTTGCAAAACTGATCAAATGCTAGTTTAAGTACAACAAACTCTAAATCTTATGAAAGAAATGGAAATCTGTCTTTTTGGGGCTGCATAAGGGTATTTTCCTCAAATCATGATCCCAGAAGGAAGAAGTGAGGCCAATACACCTATTGAAAGTTTTGTGGTGCTTCTTTTATTCCTTCTAACCTGCTACTGAAGTAAGGCACAAATGGAAGCAAACTAATAAACAATTAATCAAATCTACATTACTTGCAATAAAATACTTCTAAAGACAGTTTAACCATGAATCTATGAAACTAAGCTAAGCATAAAGATACAAGAAGAGGAGCCTTTGCTACTAGGGTTGGGCCCTAACCCAAGAGCTTCAGCCCTCTGAGTTAACTCAGTACTGGATCAAGAAAAAGCTCATTCTTATTACCAAAACAGAAAATTACATCAAAGTCTTCCACAAGTCTGGAGCTCGAAAATAACTAGAGTTTTTACAACAAAAATTTGAATCCTAATGAGGCTCTAGGCCTCTCTACTTATACAACTGAATTCCCCAATAACTTCCTTAAATTTAGGGAGGATCGGCTCCCAAACTTGAGATGAAATAACTCTTTATCTATCACTTGTTCGGCTACCTTTTGATCTTCATGACTTGGCTGCTTGCACTCCGAGCTGGTGGGATTAATGGAGGAATATTCAAATGGGGGAGGAGTAAATGAGGAGGATTTACCTCCTACAATCTCTCTCCCTTGTCCCATTCGAGTTTCAAACCTTATTATTGCCAAAATTCCTTGATTTTCTCTTCCAAACCTGCATTCAATGCATATTAGTCCACTAGGCATAATATCTCACTTTAACTCATCTCATTAAACAAAATATAATCAAAACATGTAATAAGTTGTGAGAAGAGTTGGTTTGACTAAGCTAGGAGGTGAATTAAGGCCCATATAATTACCCAATGATAAGGCTCATCATCACCCCCTACTGAAAGTGTTGCTCATCCTCTGAGCAACTCAATCAATATCCATGTCTTTCATAGCTCTAGTGGCCTCCTTGACATCCCATGCCTCTACTGTGGTTTCCTCTTCTTGTGCATAGAAACCTGCCTTCTTTTATAACTCCTCCCACTACATCCTTTATTCTTCTTCCTTCCATCCTTCTAACATCCCTAAGAGCAGTGGTGGACAGAGTCTCAAGCCAATCCAATTGACTTTGAGCTTTTGCATAGATTGCTTGTACATGGGTGTCCTATTTAGTGCTTCTCTCATTCTTTGAGGAGAGTGGTACTCTCTTATCTTTAAACTGTATGGAAATGTGTTCCATCTCCTTAGGCAAGATTGCATAATGTCATCTCCTAACAACCTAAACATGGCCTCAAAATGTGTAATTGCTTGCTCTTGGGTAGCAAGATACCTGGGTGAAAGCTGAGGATCATTTGAAATTAAATTATGTGTACTGATGAGGGCCATTGGATTGGACTACTCAGCTCTAATCATGAAAGGCTCTATTTGTTCTCTTGCGAATATCTTCTTCATTTTTGTAGCCCTTTCTTCCTCATGGTTCATCCATGATGCCAAAACCATCAACTGTAAATCTCCTAGATTGGCATTAGGGTCACATACATTCATGTTTGTTAAGGCCATGCTATGCAAATAAAACTCAAACATCTTGGCCCTATCTTCCAATGTACTTTGATCACAAAGATCAATGAACTATCTATAATCATGAAATGGCATAGTGCCTCTCTATGCTAGGGTCTTGATTTGGAACTACAGACATTGTTGCTTAAGGTATAGGGCATAGGATTTAGTTGGCATCCTACACTGGATTGCTTCCAAAGAGAGACTGGCCATGGATGCCAACTGATTCTCTCTTTCTTGCAGTTGTCCTTTCAACCATGCATTTTCTGCCTCTAACTGATTTCTCATTATGGCCTCTCTATCTCTTAAGCTACTTAGTTCTCTTCCCATCTCCTTGAGCTTCTCCTCCATGTGACCAATGTCCTCCACCCCTTGGACTTGGAAATCGGCATCCATCTATGAGTTCTATCTCTCTCCTTCTCAAGATCAAAGAATAATGGAATAACAATTTTTTGTGGAATGAACCTCCCCCCTTTAATAAATTTGTAGTAGGAGTCAAGGTTAGGTTGGGGGCTAGGTTCCCTTAGCTTTGGGTCCTCTTCTTTAGTTTCTTGTTGTAGGCTTCCCTCCTTATCCAATTTTTGAGTCTCTTGTAGGTTTAGCAGAGTCTCCGTAGGACTTATTCTGCTTCCTGTAGGTCCTACTGTGTATCATGTAGGATTTCTTTTCCTTTGGATGAGGTGGATCTAGTTACAGGCCTTCTCACATAGGTGATAGGAGACTTAGGAGGAGGCATTTTCTCCTGCTGTTTAGGTGAGTCCTCAATTACAATGGGAATTTTGGTTGGAGTTTGGGGTTTCCCCTGCCTTATCCTTGTGATTTTCCTTGTTCTGAAATATAAGGGGGTCTGCCTCTGTCTTTTGCCTTTTTGTTTGATAGGGGTGCTAAGAGCAGTGAGGGCAGCTATTGCTTCTCTCTCAGTGGGTTTTGGAGACACCCTAGGTGACTCCTCCTTGTCTTTTGCCTCCTCTTTTCCATTGCCCTATCCCTCTATGTTTTTCCCTTCTTCTTCTCCTTCTAGATCCTCATCTTGTTTATCAGTTTCCTCCTTGACATCTTCTTATGTTTCTTCATCACCTTCCTTATCTTTCTCCTCTTCTTCCTCCTCATCTATCTCATCTTCATCCCTCTCTATTTATTCTCCTTCTGTTTCAATTTCTTCCTCATATTTTTTCGCTGATAGTAGGAATAATGTCATATGTGAGGGCTTTGATATCCTCCTTTGTCTACATGTCTCTGAAAATTTCCCATTGGATAGGAATTCTGAGGTTGTGGAGGGCATATTCTATGATGATTCTAATTAACCCATGGTGGGCTAACTATTGGTGGTTTCCCTCCTGCACCTTTATGATTGTATCTATCAGTGATTGCAGAAGGAAGTATGGTATGTTGAGCCTGTGGTGAGGAGGTGTTTCTGCTCCAAACCTCAATTCTTCAAGAAGCCTAAAGTGATACCCATAAACCACACTATACCTACCCTCACATGATATGTATTTGATAAGGTGGTAGCTCACCTCATTCCAGGGGTATGGTAGGCTTTCTCTCCTTACTCCATTTTTGTCCTTAATGGGCTCTTCTCCCTCTAAAAAGAACTTCTTTTGAGCAATCTCGCTATCTCCCTTGTCTTCCTTTCTCCAAGGCACTCCTAGGGAAGTGTGGTAATTTTGCTTATGAGTTCAGGGGTGAGATCTATGGAGAGGCCTCTCTCCACAACAGTGGCATGGTCTCTGGTCAGTGGAATTAGGGGGAGAGAAAAATCTCGGGCCACTTCATCATCATACCCTCTTAATTTTTCAAAATACCCCATCCAATTATGCCTTGTGAAGATTTCTAACACCTGAGGGTGTTGGTGGATTCTCACAGTGTTAATGGGCTCCCTTCTATTAAACCCCCCTCTCATTTTGTTGGTGAATTTTGAGGAGCTGAGATGGTTGACACAATTTTTGAATGCAGAAGTAAATAACTAAAAGAACTATGGAGACAATTACCTTACACAACCGCCAAATTCACTCAATACTAGGTGATTTTCTATTCAATTGACTTTGAAAAAGGGAGGTAATTATAGAGCCTACCTCCTCATAGTATTTTTTGTAGCCAACCCTCATGTTTTCCCCTCTGAAACTCATCTTGGCCAATCCTATAGACTATCTATCTAAATCTTGTAGGATTCCTGTGCGATCCTATAGGATTTCCCGTGTAATCCTGTAGGATGTCCTGCACAGGAGAAAGATGGAATTTTCCTCTTCTGTAGGTTTCCTGGGTATGAGAGCGACTTTGCTATAGTGAGCCTCGAGGAAATGAATGCATGAGTGCATGGGGATCAACGATTATTTCCTCTTATGGCCGAGTTATGTGAGGTGGTGTGCTGGTAGCGGAGGTACATTTTTTTATTTTTGGACCATTGGTCCCCACTACCACCTCATCATTCCCCTCTCCTCGTAATCAACTCCTAGTTCATGCCTCCATAAAATTAACTTATTTTGTCCTTCTACTCTCTTGCTTTGACTTGACTACTGCCACGTGTGGGAGGACCAACTATTTTTTCTTCGTTGACTGAATGAAGGTGGCCAAGTTAACTGGCCACCTTTTGCTTATAAACCAACTTGGTTGTAACCTTTACATCTTTTGACTACATTATGCAAATGAGAGAGTGAAGCGAGATACTAACCTGTGGTGCTAATACCTTGATGCAATTGTTGAAGACCTAAGGTGCTTGATGTGTGTTGACTGCATGCTATTTTTCCTTCCTTTTCTATTGCCCTCTGATGATTCCTTTTATGTGCAGGTACCTGGTGTTGAAGATGATGGTTCCGTTGCTGCTCTGGAGCTCTTTCTTCCCTTGGATCTTCATGTTGGAAGCTTGCTGCAATAATGATTTGTATTATGTGGGATAGACTGCTGTAGGATTTCCTACAGGATGTCCTGTAGCTGCTTCTCCCTCAGAATTTCTAATCATTTATTATGCTGGGATTTTGAGGATGATGACATGGATTGAGAGGAAAACTGGGAGTGTGGAGAATGAGAAATATTTAGGTGATGCTCCCTTTTGCTCTCTGTTTCGTTTTTTCTCTGTGTTTTATCTTGAAGACTATGATTTTTTTTTTTGAAACTGATTTTTTTGATGGTGAATGCAGGGGTGATGAAATTGGAGATAGGTATGGTAATGAAGTGGTGATGCCGGGGGATTTTTTTTGACATGCAGGTCATTTTCTCATCCTAGGGTCACTTCCTGTAGGATTCCTAAGCCACTGTAATTCCTACAGGATCATCCTATAGGTTTACAGGGGATCCTATAGAAAACACAATCCCCTTGTAAACTGAAGCAAAGGAGTGAAAAAAATGAAAGAAAAGGTGGAGTGATGAGTGATGATGGGTGGGAAAATAAAAATGTGAGTGAAATAGGTCCTTTTTTTTATCCTCCTTTGTTCTCTGATCGTCCTCCTTGCTAACCTGCAAATAGAGATTTTCATGATTTTTTTCACCTTTTTTTTTGAAAACAACTAGTTTGCCTCTAAGAGGTTTCCATCTTAGCTATTTTCCCTGGGCGCCCCAAGAGAGGTTTTCACCCAAAGATATTTTCAATTTTTTTTTTTCAACACCATTGGGCCACCCCAAGAGGTTTTCAACCCAATAGTGGGACTTAGGCACCTCATGGAAATCTTCACCTGAGGTTTTTTTTTTTTTTTTTTTTTTTTTTTTTTTTTTTTTTTTTGCGGTGATTTGATGAGGTAGGAGCTGAAATTGCTCCACCACCATCACTGTTTTATTGATACCTTCCATGAAATCTTGCTTTGACAATGGCCTCTTGTAAACTTTTAGTCTATGCCCATTAACAAGTAAATGAATGGCCTTTGCATCTATGGTTATGATCTGCACTAAACCATTATCATGACATTTATCTATAACATAAGTCCCTAACCATCTTGTCCTTAAATTGCCCTTAAAGTCTTTATATCTAGAATCGTATAACAAGGCCCAATCACCTTCTTGAAATTGCCTACCCTTGATGTTATTATCATGCCAGATCTTCCTCTGAAGTTGGTTTACCTCTGTCTGTAGGAGGGCCTGCATTCTGAACTCATCTAAACCATTCACTTGGAGAAATCTCTCTTTTTGTGCACTGCTAAGATTTAGATCTAGTTGGGTTTCCACTCTTAATGTGTTATACTCAAACTCAATGGACAACAGGGCCTTTTTCCCGTAGACCAGCTCATAGGGTTTGAATCTAGTGGTGGTCTTCCAAGTGGTATTATAGACCCAGGTGGCCTCAACTAGTCTATCTACCCAATCTTTCCTGTTGCTGCTCACCACTTTGGTCAAGATGCTTTCCAACGCTCTGTTGGTCACCTCCACTTGCCCATTAGCTTGTGGGTGATAGAGAGTGGAGATCATATTCTTGATCTTGTGTTGGCTAAGTAAGTCTTCAATCATGTTGGAGGTAAACTGGTTGCCTTGATCAATGACCAGCTCTCTAGGGTACCCAAAATTGTAAAATACATTCTCCCTTAAGAACTCAGCCACCTTCTCCTCTATTACTGCCTTAATTTCCTTGGTTTCAGCCCACTTAGTCAGATAGTCAGTGCACATAATGATGTACTATTTTTGCTTGGAAGGAGGGTCAATAGGTCAAATGAAGTCCATGCCCCACTTGTCAAATGGCTTGAAAGTCACTTGAGGCTGCAGAGGCATTTCATCCCTTAGTGTAGGCTTTCCCATCCTTTGGCACCGATCACACTAACTAGTATATCTTTTCACATCGTGATGAAGAGTGGGCCAATAATAGCCTGCTTGTAACACTTTGAATGCTATCCTCTTTGCTACAAAGTGACCTCCACAAGGCCCATCATGACAGGTTAGAAATATGTCAAAGACTTCCTCCTCCCTGACACACCTTCTCAAGATTTGATTTGGGCCCAGTTTGAAGAGATTTTCCCCAATCCAAGTGAAGGGGGCGCTCTTCCTTATAATATTTCTTTTCTCTTTGGACAACAAGTTCGGTGGGAACTGTGCAGATACCAACTAGTTTGCTATGTCAGCAAACCATGGAGAGAGAATTGAAATGGCGAACAAGTGCTCATCCAGTAATTGGTCATCAACCATTCCCTCTTCACCTGTAGGCAAAGTTAATCTGGACAAAAGTCTGCAACAAAATTTTCCTTACCAAAAGGTTAACATGATAGGCTAACATATTAGACATCATTATCGTGCAAGAAAATGAAAGTCCCTTTGGTCTAATAGGATGGAGCTGGAGAGCGATGGAGGCGACGGAGACTGTTTCGAGCTGCAGCTACATTTAACTATGTTTTTTACCCTATGTTTTTATTTCTGGTACCATTCCTAGGGTTTTTTGTCACTCTCTACTAGTTGTTGCCTTTGTTTCACGCCTGCTGCTCCCCCATTCGGTTACGATCGCCCTGATCTCGTTGTAGCATGGAGGACATGGAACATGATGCGGTCGACTATTTTGTTGACCTAAACCCTGACCAACAAATCTTCCGTCGACCTAACCCTACACCGGCCCTAACCGTTCACCATAACCTATCTGCCTCTTATCAAACCAACTTGCCTCCAGTGGTTGCCTTACTGGGAACTTACGACTCTAGCCTCTCCATCGATTCACCAGACCTGGATTGCTTGCCATCTCACCTGCGACCCTCCACCTTCTCGCTGTGTGCTCGCCCTCCTCTCTGCCTTTCAAACCCTTGCCTCCTGGTGATTATTTATGTGCATCTCACCTCTCATCCCCTTCGGGACCTGCCCCTCTAAATGTGCCCGCGCAGTAGCCCCCGACCCTAGGTATACCATCCACCGCATAGGTGGTAGCATCCTCGGTGTTACCTTCTGGGTGCTTTGAAACCTTGATTGTCAAGGTTTGTCACAGTGCTCAGTTCCCTCAGCAAGAGACCCAGGGTACATCTGACACTCTACTGGACCACCCAACAGTGCCGAGATCCAGGAAAAGAAAGACAAAGTGTGTGAAGGCCTATGGGAAGGATTTCACCCTCAAGTTTGGAGAAGGTCTAAACATAGGCGAGGTGGTTAACACAACTAGAAAAGTCTTGGTGGGTAGGGTTAGAGGCCACACCTACACTGCGGAACACCTAAGCCATTAAGTCAAAGAAATTTGGGGCAGTACTTTCAAGGACCTCCCCGAAGTACAGATCCTGCCCCGTGGCTGGTTTGTGCTACACTTCTCGCTGGAAGAATACACAACCTTAGCTCTCTCCCGATACTGTCACATCAAAATGGCCCCGCTCTTATTGAAACGTTGGAGCCCACTCTTCGACCCTGAATGAGAGCAGATTAGGGCTGGGCCACTATGGGTCAGATTACCTAGCCTCCCCCTGCAATATTGGTCTGAAGATGTCTTTGCCCGCATTGGAAAAGCTTGGGAACTTATTTGGATTATGACAAGTCCTACATTCAATCTACGAACAGAAAATTAGCTCGCATCCCAGTGCACTTGGACATGAGAGAAGGACTGGAGGAGAAAATCACTCTTCAATGGTGGCATTTTACCAGAATACAAATCCTGGATTACGAAGGTGTCCCTTTCAGATGCCGAAGGTGCCACAAAGTGGGACACCTTTTCAAGGAATGCCCTCTGGTGCATAAGGCCACGGACCCTCCTATGGGAACTGAAGACATTGTAGAGAAGACCATTGCACCCATCCCGGGCTCGACTCCATCAGCTTCTGCAACAACAATTAGAATGGTAACACCAACAAATTAGGCTGCATGCAGCAGACCACGCCCCCTGCCCTGTCGATGGCTAGATCAAGGGTTACTGTAGAGGCTGCTCGCTCCTCAGGTACTCCTCCTTCTATGATTTCTACTTTTATATCTTCACCTACATTTTCTGCATTGCATGTGCATTCTGCATCTGCATTGGATGGCACCCTCTCCTCTATCCCCTATCCCCTTATCCCTCAATTACCGGTTTTCCCCACCACCCCCCATCCTGCCCCCTCGACCTTCCTCTCGCCCCCTCATGTACCCCATCTCTCCCCTTTGATACACCCCATCCCTACAACCTTAGGTCTCATCTTCCCTCAATCTAGGATGGTAAATCCCCCTTTGGACTAGGCCTAATTCCCTCTCCTCCCCCCACGAATCTAACTATGGCAGAAAATCACATCTATCCAAAGCTATTCTGATAGCTGGGGCAGAAGTTGCCTCTAGCACACAAGCCTCTCTTGACTGGGTACTTAGAGCTTCGAACACCCATGCATAGTTGCCCCCATGAAGTGGCTCTCCTTCAATTGTAGGGGCATGGCTATCTCGACCAAAAAACTAGCCCTAAGAAGACTATTTGAATCTGAGTCTATTGACATCATTTTTTTACTAGAAACCTTGGGAGAAGCTGACCTTACCTCCCAGACTCTCGGCTCTCTGAATCCTAGCTGGATATTTCAATCCTTGGATGTAATAGAGCGATCAGGTGGTTTGGCCTTGGGTTATAACGCTCGCACCATAAACTTGAGGGCCTCCTGGGGAGGGGTCGATTTCATTGGTATGGATATTTTCTCATCTGAGTTGGGGATGGACCTCCGCATTATCAATGTATATGGACCATGTCACAATAGAGAGGCCTTCTGGAATCGATTTCTCAATCTATCGATCACATCCTCGGAAAATCTCATCATCGGAGGTGACCTAAATTTCTCCATTGGATACGGAGAATCCTGGGGGACCAATGCACAAGTGGACATGCTCACTGAAACTATGGAGATGTTGTTGGACTAGTATCATCTAACGGACATTCCTATGATCAAACCTCTTCCTACTTGGAGAAATTGGAGAGTAGGTGCAGCTGCATTGGCTAGGAGACTGGACAGATTCTTGATCAAGGACTCTCTGATTCAAAAACTATCCCTTTACAGACAATGGGTGGGATTAGGCGGTATTTCAGACCACTCCCCCATATTTTTGGAGATCTCGAGTCCACAAAAAAAACTAGGGGCACTATTCAAATTCAACTCCACTTGGTTACAGGACCCATTCTACATCTAATTGGTTAATGATTTATGGCGACTCCATCTGCCATCCAGAGGAAGAACTTGGGCAGAAGGATTATGCTCCAACCTCATAATGCTCAAGAAAATCTCTACTAAATGGCCAAGGAAAAACCAAGAGGGATGACAATACCCTCACTGAAGTGGAGAAATCTCTTCCATCTCTACAGGATGACCAGAATAGAGTTTTTGCAACTGCTAATGCCAAGGCGCAGCTAATTGAACAAGAAAATTAGAAAGCCAAAATACTGAAGGATTGGGAAGCAACTTGGCGACTCCGAAGCCAAGCAATCTAGTTACAAGTAGGGGATGAAAACACAAAGTTCTTCTAGAATTATGAAAAAGGAATGAAAGTCTCCAATACTATATGGAATATGCCCATGGACGATGGAAGCATGGCAACTACCTTCAGAAAAATCTCACAACTGGGGAATTCACATTTCAGACAACTCTTCATGGCCCCCTCAGAGGCAACCATTACTGAAATTGTCCAAATTACGGGACACTTCCCCAGATTTGTGGATTTGGACTCGACTGAGGATCTCATTTCCCCGTTCACTTAGGTGGAGCTAGAAGGAACGCTGAAATGGTTCAAGAAAGACAAGAGTCCAGGTGTGAACGGATGAACTATCGAATTCTTCCTTGCCTTCTATGAACTCATTGGACTTGATCTACTAAAGGTGGTGGAAGAATGTAGATATTCTGGGCGTATGTATGAGGCCATTAACTCTACATTCATTACCTTAATCCCTAAATCTGACTCCCTCGCATCCTTCAATGACTTTCGCCCTATCTCCCTATGTAACTGCCTGTACAAAATCATAGCAAAGATCATTGCAAATCGGCTCCGACCCATCCTGTCTTGACACATCTCCTCTGAACAATTTGTATTCCTTCAGAATAGACAAATTCATGAAGTCGTTGGAACCACTCAAGAAGCCCTCCATTATATCATGCACAAAAATATTAAAGGAGCCATTCTCAAAATTATCTTGCCAAAGCTTTTGATAAGGTCAGTTGGCTTTATATCAAAATGATCCTCACCCATCTGGGATTTCCCCCTCACTTCATCAACTAGATCATGTGTTGCATCAACTCAGCATCCTTCAGTGTCCTCATTAATGGCTCTGCCTCTAATTTTTTTCATGCTGAGAGATGCCTTCGGCAAGGATGCCCTCTTTCCCCACTACTCTTCCTGATTGTAATGGAGGGCCTCAACAGACTCATTGCAACAACCAAGAGGGATGGTCAATTACATGGGCTAAAAATGAATGACCTTTGCTACCTCACCCATCTTCTTTTTGTTGATGATGTCCTCATTTTCCTTGATGGCAGCCAGCAAGACTCATCTAATTTCCATGACATTCTCCAACTCTTTGTTAAGGCCACTGGCATGGAAGCTAATCATACCAAATCCACCATCACCCTCTCATATACTTCCCCCCAGGAAGCCAGAATTGCACATCATTTTTTTCCATTCCAACAGCATCACCTAGAGGATGGTCTCAAATACCTGGGGTTCTAGATCAAGCCCCACTGCTATCGAATTGTAGATTGGATTTGGATTGTAATTAATATTGAGAAGAGGTTGAAAAACTAGAATCACCGTTTCCTCTCAAGAGCAAGTCACCTTGTCCTCATAAAATTTGTCTTGGAAGCCACCCCTATATATTGGATGACGTTGGCTTGGATCCATAAAGGAATTCTTGCCCGCATACAGAAGATTTGTTGTAGATTCCTTTGGAATGGATATAAAGAGGTAAAGCCTTATGCATGGGTAGGATGGAAGCAGATCGCTCTACCTAAAAAATGGGGTGGTTGGGGTTTGAAAGACCTCTCTGTTTTTGCTCATGCATTAGCAGCTAAGATGGGATGGTCCTTGCTCACTTCATAGAACCTTTGGACCAAAGTCACATATCACAAATATATATGGCCACATCATCTCATAGGCTAGATTCACATCCCAACCTGGCCTCGCACAAGGATTTCTATTGTTTGGAAAACTATACTTCATTCTATGCCCAACATCAGAGAGAGTCTTGCTTGGAAAATCAATGAAGGCAATATGGCTTGAATAGGCATGGATCCGTGGATCGGTGGGGGATACATGCACCAGCTACCTCTAGAGCTCATACACTTCCTGAAATAGAGGCACTTTAAGGTCATCGGCCAGATTGCAGACATGGATAACAGTTCCATTTTTGAACAAGCTTGGTTATTTTATCAACACCTGGTCATTCCTGATCACTTGCACCAGATCTGGGAAGGATATATAAATGCCCTAAATGAAGCTTACGTACACATTAAGGAGGGACCCGACGAGCTCATATGGACCTCGGCTAAACATGGGAAATACTCACCCAAAGCAGGCTACCCAAACCTCCTCTTGAACCGCAAACCACTTGTTCTTCTGGACTACTGGCGAAAAATCTGGAAGCTCAAAGAACCTCCATGAGCTAGACTCTTTATGTGGAATGTGCTCAAGAACAAGACACCTACCGGAGAAAATCTTATGCACAGATCTCACTATGGGTCGCATTGGTGTGTCCTCGTACGAAGGCGGAGGAGACTAATGGACACCTATTTTTACTCTTCCCATTCAATGCTCGGCTGTGGAAACAAGTAATACACCTCCTCTCCAAGCAGGGCAGATGGCACGACCTCTCGATCACTGAAGCATGGAACAATTGGTTTGTTGAGAAACAGGACAACAAGACTTGGTGCATACCTCTTCTCATTTGTTGGAAGATCTAGCTGACCAGAAATGATATAATTTTCAAAGGAACTCTGGCGCGTTGGCCACTCATAACAGCTAAGATTGTTGCCACCTATCATGAAATCCCTGAGGAGCCCCAGACTACTACTTCATGATCTCATACCCTTGAGACTATTGATCGATCCATCCCTTGGGCATACTTTGATGGAGTAGCCCAATCTCATAGATGTGGGGGTGCTATCCTACTATACCTATCTGAACAAAACCATTACCAAATTCAGCTGGGATTGGGGGAGGGAACATACACTTTTGCAGAATTTATTACACTCAGACACCTATTGCATTTTGCACTGGCACATTCATGCAATAATCTACAGATATTTGGAGACTCCAAAATCATCATAAATTGGTTCAACAATATAAATAACTGTCATGCTCATACACTTAGAAACATTCTGAATGAGATTATGGTTTTCAAGGCACAATTTAACTCTATCATCTGTCAACACATTTATAGGGAACATAACGAGGCTGCTGACAAATGACAAATTATCCAAGGAGGTCTTGACACACACTAGAGGCTTGTGGATGATATAGGAACAACTTGGTGCAGAACAATATCAGTATTATCACTGGACATACATAGACAAAGCATATCCTCGGGCAGACAGGGCATAAATTTTTGAATGGGTTTATCTATCTGCTGATACACAATATCATTATATGTATATATTTATGTTTTTAATTTTTATCTGCATGCTAGACATGGATCACCCTGTGAGGTGAATATGTACATATCTCTCTTGGTATGGCTTTGGCCAAACTTATTATTTTTTGACAGATCCTTGAATTGGCTTTGGCCAGTAGTTATGCATATGCCACTAGCATCTACTATATGTAATTTTTTAAAAGTTAATGGAAGATTACGATTTTTCCTTGGGAAAAAAAAACATTTTCCTTACCAGGCTTATCAACAATAGCTAGATCAAACTGATATAATAAAAGTAACCATCTTATAATACGAGCATTCACATTGGGTTTATTCATTAAATATTTGATTACAGGATGGTCAGTATGGACAAATGTTTGATAGCCTGTAATATAATGCCTAAATTTTTTCAATGAATGCAAAACAACCAGGAGCTCCTTTTCGGTCACTGTGTAGTTCAGTTCGGCCTTTGATAGATTCTTACTGATAAAGTAAATGGCATAAGGCAATTTTTCATCTATTTGACCTAGGGATATCCGTATGGCTTTGTGTGAGGCATAAACATGAATATGAAAGGGAAGAGCTCAATTTGGGCCTCGGAGAATCGGTGCAGTGGTTAACTTGTTCTTCAGGATGTCCAAGGCCTCTTGATAGCTTTTTGACCATATAAACTTAGAGTCTTTGGCCAGCAACCCAAATAAAGGAGAGGCAAACTTGTTGAAGTCCTTTATGAACCTTCGGTAGTATCCACATAACCCTAGGAAACTTCTGACATCTCTCTGCTTTTGAGGAGGTGGGACCCTTTGGATGATAGTTATTTTGTTTGGGTACACCTGTAGTCCTTGTTGAGATATTGAATGACCAAGCACGGTCCCTGCAGTAATTAAAAATTCACATTTTTCAGGACTGAGAGACAAGTTCATTCCAATGCATTTGTGTAGTACCTTACCTAAGTTGGACACAACCTCCTCAAAATCAGCCCCATAAGGTGTGAAATAATCCATATAGATTTCTACCGCATCATGGACCAACTCAACAAAGATACTCAGGACTGCTCTCTGAAAAGTGGCAGGAGCATTGCATAGGGCAAAAGGAAGGACCCTATAGGAAAAAGTGCCCTAGGGGCAAGTGAAGGTGGTTTTATCCTGGTCTTCCAGGCTAATCTGGATTTGATTGTATGCGCTGAATCCATCTAGGAAAGAGAAAAAAATTTCCCTGCCAATCCATCTAGCACTTGGTCAATGAAAGGTAGAGGGAAATGGTCCTTCTTTGTGGCTTTGTTCAACTCCCTGTAATCAACACAAATCCTCCACTTACCATTTTTCTTGGGAACTAACACCAAAGGAGAGACCCACTCACTGTCAGAGATAGGATAAATGAATTCTGCATCTATCAATTTTTGCAGTTCTTCTTTGACTATATCTTTAAGAGCTGGATTCATCCTCCTTTAGCGTTTCTAGACTGGCTTGCAACCTTCCTTGATATAAATATGGTGATTACACACTGAGGGTTGTACTCCCCTCATTTCTTTGTAAGTCCAAGTGAAGGTATCCAGATGTTCCTTTAGCATGTTTCACAACTTATCCTCTTGGAGAATAGAAAGAGATGGATTGATTTTCAAAGTTCTCTCAGGGCCAAATTCTATGGTTTTGACATGAAGAGGGTTGGAATTGGCCAAGTATAGATTAATTGGATGGTTGTTCTGGGTTTCCTTTACTACATATTCTAGGGAAAATGTACTGGGAGTTGGACTTTGGAGTAGGTGTTCAATAAAATCATCTTCATCTTGTTGTCCTCCTCCCATGGTTGTTTCTAAGGTATATAGTTGGGTAGAATAAACTTCATCTTCTTCCTCCTTTTCTAGCCATAAAGGTAAATCATGTTCTAGAGATGGATGAGCTGGAGGGTATAGGACTAACTTCTTGGACATATGCCCATTCCCTATGGTCATATTCCCAACTCTGCAGCTGATGTAAGCATCGGAAGTGGCCAACCAGGGCCTCCCAAGGATGAGAGGGTAACTAGTAAGCTTAGCCTTACGTTGGAGAACTAGGAAATTTGCAGGGTTGGTGGGCTCCAGTATTGTAGCAATAATGCTGCAACTCCTGGGACTCCCTTCTTTACTTTTATCAACCCGGTAGTTCATAACAAACTTGGAAGCGACGGTGCTATATGCACAAGTACTAGCTCTTGCCGCAGGCTGTCACTGGATCAGCTGGCAAAAGTCCGCTAGGAGCTTAAGCCAACTTCTATGAGCTATTAGAAGAAGCTTTTAATAGTGATGGATGAAAGCTAACTCAAAGGAAGCTAGTCTACTTGCAAAAAGAAGCTGAAAGTGGAAAAGGAATGCGAACCCTAACAAACTCTAGTTTTACAGACTAACCCTACCGGTGCAAGGAAAGATATGAAAGCAATGGAAATGGATGCCATTAACTTCTATAAATGTATAATGCATGTGACTAAGCTACTCTTGTAGTGAAATCTGAAAAGGAATGTCTTTTTGTATTTTTGAGTAATCTTGTAGAATTATTATGCATGTGCTTAACTGTTTTGACTGTGCAGAGGTTGATTGATGGAAGGAAATGGTGAGGGCACTTGCAAGAGGTTGGGAAGGTGAGAAGAGGGCCTAAGGGGTCCCTAACACCCTTCGAGAGAGTTTCACCATGATCGGATCTCAAAAAACCTCTCGTGATCTTCTACACGAAGTCTGCAGGGGTTCTACAAGATGTTCTACAGGATGTTCTGAAAGGAGATTTTGGAGGGTTGAAGGTGGAAGAAAGGTGGAGAAGTGGAGATGGAGGTTGGATGAGGGTGTGAAGAGGTTTAGAACTTGGCAAATGAAGCTGAGAAGTGATGAGGATGGTTGGATTTGTTCAAGGATGGATAGAGCAATGTTGCACAAAAATATGGAAATTAGGTCAAAATGAGAAAATGTGGCAAACGAAGGGAAAGAATCTGAGTTAGGGGATGGAACATGTTGCACTGATGGTGGAAGGGTAGGCATGGAGGTATCATAGGTGTTTTTCACACTACTTCTTGAAACTGACCAAACAAAGACCATGCAAACCAAATATCTAGCTATTATAACCTAATTTGACCTAGGAACCAACACCCATGATGAACAGAAATTCATTGGTAGAAAATTATGTAAAATGACTTATGAAAACCATGCAAGAATGGATCTAAGCATGTAATCACATTTGGTATCAACTTTTGCAACTGAGAAACTAACACTAGCAATTGCATGAAGAAGCAAAAATAGTGTTTTTGTGGCAGCAAGGACACTTGGGTCTCAGCTCATGGTCCCGAGGAGGGAGAGGTGAGATCCAGGGTTGCTTGATGGCCTTTTTCGAAGATATTTTCTGTTTTCAACCTATCAAATCACTTTGAACCACGAAAAGCTCTTTCAATCATCAAAAATGACCTAGATAACCAAGCAAGATTCTAATCTACTAGCAGAAATTATTTTATGAAGATAGCAAAATAACATATAACAGTACACAGATGAGGCCCTGGCACTTGGGTTGGGCCCAACCCCAAGAGCTAAAGGCTCCTAAAAAGAAGCTCAGAACCGACGCAACATGAAACTGGTTTCCATTACTCAAAGAACAACCATGTCCAAAATGTGTTACAACAGAAGCTCCAAAATGGGCTGAGAAACAAAGCAGCACTATAGTGCGAAATACAAATGTTCAAAAAGTAAACTACGAAGGCTGGAAGCCTTCCTACTTATGCACTATGAGGACCTCCAACAATCCTCCTTAATTCAAGGGGATTGGCTACTCAAAACTGCAAGTACTCAACCACTTTACAAAAGCTGCTCGACTGCCCTTGGAAATCAACTTTAGTGGGCTGCTGAACTCCAAGCTGATGGTGGAGGACTCGAGGAAGGGGCCATTTAGTGCAGGAGACACCCTTCCTACGAATCCTCAGCCTTGCCCCCTCATATTTGGCTGTAAAATTGCCCATAAATGCTTGACCTTGGTCCAAAAGTTGTCCAAAAATCTGCAACAAACATGTATTAGCCTTCATGGTCAAGTGACTATTCTCATTCATTCAATTAACATAAACATACTTCAAAAGCATACATAAACTATGAAGAATGGTGGATTAATGGAGAAAAATAGGAAAAATTAGCCCAACAAGTTACCCATTTTTTGGGCTCATCATCACCCCCCTATTAAATGGGTTGCTCATCCTCTGAGCAACTAATCCAGCTCATCATCTTTGATTGCTTTGACTGCCTCTCTCACATCCCAGGCCTCCGAGGTGATGTCTTCTTCTCAGTCATGAAATCCTGCTTTTCTTTCTACTTCCTCCCACTGCCTGTGTTCTTCTTCTTCTTTGACTCCTTCTAGCAATCCTAAAAGCATGGGAGGACTGAACTTTAGCCGATCCACTTGGCCTGTAGATTTTGCATTGATTGTTTTTAGAGGGGTACCCTTGCCAAGGCCTCCCTCATCTTGGTTGGGGAGTGGTATTCTCTTATTTTCAAACTGTGGGGCAGTGTGTTCCACCTTCTTATGCAAGCATGAATGCAGTTATCCCCCAACAGTCTTTCCATGTCCTCAAAGTGAGCAATGGCTTGAGCTTGTTGTTCAATGTAATCTAGTAAAACCCGAGGGTTGTTGGCCAGGTGCTGATGGGCATATATTAAAGCTGATGTATCCTTTGGTTCTACCCTAATCATGAGTGGTTCACTTAGCTCCCTGTTCATAATATCTCGAATCTCTGCTACCCTCTTTTCCTCATGATTTAACCAAGAGGCCATGGACATAAGTTGTACATCTCCCAATGTATCATTGGGGTCCCAAAGAGTCATGTTTGGAAGGGCCAAGTTGTGTAAATAGAATTCAGATAACTTGGCGTTATCTTCTGCTGAGCTGCTGTCACACAAAGTCATGAATTGATGGTAATTTTGAAATGGAATGGTGCCCCTTTGGGCCAAGATGTTAATCTAGAATTGCAACTATTTATCTTTAAGATATAAGGCATATGACTTGGAAGGTTGCCTACACTGCAAGGCCTCTACTGCCCAGCTGGCCATGTAGGCCAGTTAGGCTTCCTTTTCTTATACATGTTACTTTAGAGACTGTATTTCCTCTGCTGCCTGTGACTCCTTCTCTTGTAGCTATTTTGTTAGCACCTCAACCTCGGCCTGTAGCCCGTCCACTCTCTGCTATTCATTAGAGGTTTCTTTGTCTGCTGGAGGCTTTTCTTGTTGCTGCTGTTCTCCTAGAATGGAGGGCCTGTCTTCCTTATGAATTCCCTGTAGTTGTAGCTGCTGTTTTAGCAACTCGTTCTCTTCCTGTAGTTTGGCCCTTTGACTGCTTTCCACATGCTTCACCATGGCCAATTCTCCCCTTGACTCCTTGAGTTGTTCTTCCAGGTGGCCTATGTCTGCCACACCCTTGGACTTGGCAATCCTCATCCAAGTGTGAGTCCTAATTCTTTCTTCTTCCAGTGCAAAGAAGAGTGGCACAACAAATTTCTGGGGAATTATTTTCCCGGCTTCTAATAGGTTATAGTATGAGCCCAAGCTGGGTTGAGGGCTTGGTTCTAATATTTCCTCTGTCTTTTCTTCTTCCTGTGATTGTTTGGCCGCTTTTTCCTCCAATTTCTCGGTCTCTTTTAGCTTAGCCCGAGTTTCCTGTAGAGATTTCTTAGCTTCCTATAGAGCTGTGTTTGAGTCCATTGTCTTCATTCTCTCTCTCCAGGTGGAGGTTTTTGGGTTTCCTCATTCATAGGTGACATATATCTTTGAAGGAGACCCTTCTTTTGGTTTAGGTGTTGTGTCCTCAATGACAATTGGCTCCTTTGACTGCGGCTGGGGTCTGCCTACTTTCATCCATGTGCTCCTTCTTGGTTTAAAGTACATGGAGGTTTGCCTCTTTCTCTTCCCTCTTTGTTTTGGAGGTGTTCTTAAGGCGGCAAGCACAGCTGCTGCCTCCATTGCCAATACTTCAGGTGATTTCCCCCTTTGCTGTTCTTTTTCCATGCTTCCTGTAGAAGTCCCTGTGTCAACTGTTTCTGTCTATATTGCGGCCATTTCAGGATCTGTCTTTCCCTTTTGTTTCTGTGTTTTTGCTTTGGTTGTGACAACCTTCATTTAGGGTTTTTCTACCTTCTTTGATCTCCTTTGCATTCTCTTTTCCCTTGGTGTTTTTGATGTTGTTTCTTCCTCTGTTTTAGGCTCAACATCTGGCCCTCTCCCCATTTTCTTTCTATCCTTGTTGTGCTTGAATGTCCTATGTTCCTTCACCATTGGTTTTCTTACCTTCTTTAGCGTGTTATCCCTCCTCATTGCTGGATGAGGTGATGCCTTCAGCCAGAATTCTAATATCGTCATCCTGGGACATGTTTCGGAAGATTTCCCAATATATGGGGACAGTGTAGGTGTGTAGGGCATCTTCCACTAATAACTTGATGAACCCATGATGGGCCAGCTGATCTGGGATCCCTTCATTCGATTTTGTACCACATTCAATTAGTGACTGAAGAAGAAAATAGGGAATGCTCAGCTTCTGGGCTGGAGGTGAATCAATCCCATGCCTTAGTTCACACAACAACCTGAAATGATATCCATAGACAATGCTAAACCTCCCCTCACATGTAATGTACTTCATAATTTGGAAATTGACCTCACTCCAAAGAGGAGGCAAGCTGGTTCTCCTAACCCCGTTTTTGTCTTCTACAGGATGTTCCTCGGGTAGGAAGAATGTTTTCTTGGCAACTTGGCCCAATGACCTCTCTTCTTTGCTCCAAGGGAGCCCTAATGGCAGACCAGTAACTGATGAGCTCAGGGGTAAGTTCTAGGGTCAAACCCCTAAAACTTACTGTGGCATGTGTCTTTGATTGAGGTCTCAGGGACATCAAAAATTCCTCTGTTATCTCCTCGTCATGACCCCGAATTTTGTAAAAAAATGACATCCAATTGGCTCGGGTGAAAAGGCCCACCACCTCAGGATGCTCGTGCAGTTTGCTGGTGTTCGAGGGTTCTTTCCTTATGAATCCCCCTAGCATGGTGAGAGTGCTATTTTTTCTTTTTTCTTCGATCAGAAAAAGGAATGTTGTTTATGGTTTTCCCCCTGAACTTAAGAAGGGATTTCTTGGGTATCAATATTAATTAGCAGCTATTCCATGGTTTTCAAGACTGCTGTTGCCCAGAACTCCGCTGCCTGTTTATGAAAGGAAGAATTTCGTTTCTACAGACAGAGTACAAAGCTCAATGTTTCTTCTCAACATATATACAGATATACAAATTCAAAATTTTCATACACAGGCTGGCCCACACAGTTGCATATCTTCCCTACAGGAGAATTTTAAAAATAGGAACGTGGAGGAGAATTTGGATGCAGAAGCAACTGAGAAACCCAGTGCAACACACATGCAAACGTTTTACTTCCAATCCCCAGGTAGATTTTTCTCTGGTTCCCCAGTCTAATACTGTTCAATTCACTACCTTTTCAAATCATACCATGCATAGAAGAGTTTTTCGAGCCTACCTCGGTTGGAGCTCCAAATTCGATGAAGAGAAATCCTAGGCTTCTTTGCTTCGGAAATCTGTGCAGGCTTTCTTGTAGAAGACTCCCTGGTTCTTGTAGAATGTCTCTGTGCCTCTAAGCGAGCCCGATACGAGGGAGATTCTCGAGAACAGGTAGGAAAACTGGTGGTGGACGACTGGTTAACAGTTTTTGGAAGCGGAGGACGCGTACTTTAGTCGAGGACATTGCAAGTGAAAATGAATAGAGGGTGGTGTGAGTTTTAGCCGAGCATCTTTTAACTGTGGCGTAATTCGTGGTGAGGGGATGAGGTGGCCGGACTGAACCGTTGATCCAACGTCACGACCATAATTTCTCTGCGTGTTTCTGGCCGCCATCACCTTCCCTCTGCCGTTAACCGCCGCCACCACTGCCAGTCCCGACGATTTCTCCCTGAATGGACACTCCACACGTGTTGGCTGCATGTCTCGTCGACAATTTTGAATGTAACTGAGCTTGTTTGGATCCCACGAGGCTATGTAACTGGCCGAGGGTGGCTAGTTGACTGGCCACCGATCCCATTCTATCCGAACCATTTCCATAGGCATGCAGCTTTTAAAATATAGTTTACGCAATTGATGAATGAGTTTAGGCACTTACCTGCGTGGTCACGGCCGCATTGTGCAGACTTTGGGTCTTGGAACCATTCCTTCATTTGCTGCTGCTTCCTGCACAGGTTTTGGAACCCATTCTTTCATTCGTTGACGCTGCATGCACGTGTTTCAGAGTCCATTCCATTGGTTGTTGTCACTGCATGCTCAGGTCTTGCTTGGTTTCGGCTGCTGATGATGTTTTCGCGTTCAAGATGAGCTCTTTGCATGTCTCCTTTGCTATTTTTCGGCTGTCCTCATCTCCAGAGTATGTCTTCCAGAGGGATCAGCTGCTACAGGATTCTTGTAGGATGTCCTGTAGCTGCTTCTCCTCCTGGGATGCAAGCTAAACGAGCAGGGCTATACTGCCAACGAGGGATTCGGCTGATGAGGAGTCCAGATGGAGATTGATAGGTAGGGAGAGCGAAACACCGCTGCTATATTTGTCACTCAAATTTCTTGCTGGCAGTATGAGGAAAATAGGGTTTTTTTTGTTGTTGTTGTGACTGTGCAGGAATAAATAACAGAATGGGTACAATGGAGGTGTAAAGAGATGAAACAGGGTGATGTATGGTGATGGACGTAAACTGGGGTGGTTACAGGCCTAGCAGGCATATTCCAACCTTTGGATTCCCTTCCACAATCAATTTTTGCCTGTCTGGAGGTTCTAC
The DNA here is from genome assembly GCA_031772625.1 of Pinus tabuliformis. NCBI lineage: Eukaryota > Viridiplantae > Streptophyta > Pinopsida > Pinales > Pinaceae > Pinus > Pinus tabuliformis. The sequence goes on along the minus strand of CM062816.1, from coordinate 1,011,724,542 downwards.
AGGATCTTCTTGTAGAAGATATAGAACTTCTTGTAGAAGATCCAGAACTTCCTGTAGAAGGTGAAATCTTAGCCTAAATGTGATCAAATCCTAGGAAAGGGGGGTGGTCATGGAGGAAGTGTCTGTGAGGGATGCTTGTAGCTTGTTGCTGACCTCTGTCCTTGTTTTGCGCGACCCTCCTAACTTGCAATGTCTTCCCTGCACCCTGCAATTATTCAACATAAATTAGGCCTATTTCCTTTTTTTTTTTTTTTGGTGAGACAGCTAGGGCGCCTCCAGGAGGTTTTCACCCTCACTGTCTGCCCCGGGCACCTCTAAGAGGTTTTCACCCAAGGATCATTTTATTCTTTTCTGTTTTTTTCTTCTTTTTCTTTGTGATGATCAAGGTGTGGGTGGAGTAGAGACAGGGCCCTGCTCCACTACCAACACTGATTTATCCAGAGTTTCAATGAACTCCTGTTTGGAAAGGGGCTTCCGGTAGATTTTAAATCGATGCTCGTTGACGAGCATGGGGATGGCTTCACATCAATGGTTTTGATAAGGACTGAACCATTGTCGTTGCATTTCTCCACTGTATATGGTCCCAGCCACCTTGTCCTCAGCTTCCCTTTGAAATCCTTCTATCTTGAGTCATATAACAACGCCCAATCTCCTGGCTAAAATTGCTTTGCGTTAAGGTGCTGGTCATGCCATATATTTCTCTAGAGTTGAACTACTTCTGAGTGGAGGAGGACCTGCATTCTCTGTTCATCTAATCCATTCAGCTGTAGTAACCTTTCCTGTTGTGCGTGGTTGAGATCCAGGTCCAGCTGAGCTTCCAACCTTAATGTGTTGTACTTGAACTCTATGGACAACAGAGCCTTCTTCCCGTAGACCAACTCATAAGGTGTGAAAGCTGTTGTGGTTTTCCAAGTGGTGTTGTAGGCCCAGGTGGCCTCAAAAGCGATCTGCCCAATCCTTTCTGCTGCTGCTCACCACCTTAGTCAAAATTTCTTCTAAAGCCCTATCAGTGACTTCCACCTACCCATTCATTTGCGGATGATAAGGGGTGGAATTTCTGTGCTTGATCTTGTGATGAGCGAGCAGGTCTTCAATTAGGTTAGAGGTGAACTGACTTCCTTGATGTGTGACTAATTCTCTTGGGTAGCCAAACTTGTAGAAGATATTTTCCATTAAAAACTCAGCCACTTTTTCTTCTGTCGCTGCCTTGATTGCTTTTGTTTCTGCCCAATTTATCAAGTAGTCTGTGCACACAATGATGTAAGACTTTTGCTTTGAAGGAGGCTTGATAGGACCCACAAAATCCATGCCCCACTTCTCAAATGGCTCGAAAGTCACTTGAGGTTGGAGGGGCATTTCATCCCTCGGAGTCGGTTTCCCCATCCTTTGACATCGGTCACATTGGCTGATGTATCTTCTGACATCTTGATGAAGAGTGGGCCAATAGTAGCCTGCCTGTAGAATTTTGAAGGCAGTCCTTTTTGCTGCAAAGTGGCCTCTACAGGGTCCATCGTGATAGTTTAGGAGAATGTCAAAAACTTCCTCCTCCCTAACACAACGCCTTAGGATCTGATCTAGGCTGAGTTTGAACAAGTTGCCCCCAATCTAAGTAAAGGGGGCACTTTTCCTCACAATTCTACTCTTCTCTTTCGAGGATAGGTGTGGAGGGAACTGTGCTGAGACCAAGTAGTTTGCTATATCAGCAAACCATGGAGAGAGTACTGAAATAGCAAACAGGTGTTCATCTGGCATCTGGTCATCCACCGTCCCTTCTTCACCTGCAGGAAAATCTAATCTAGACAGAAAATCAACAACGACATTTTCCTTTCCTAGCTTGCCAACAATGGTTAAGTCAAATTGCTGCAATAAAAGTAACCATCTAATGATACAAGCATTCACATCAGGTTTATTAATCAAATACCTTATCGTAGCATGATCAGTGTGTACAAATGTTTGATAACCAGTGATGTAGTGTCTGAACTTGTTTAGGGAATGGACTACAGCTAGGAGCTCTTTCTCGGTCACAGTATAGTTTATTTTTTCCTTGGACAGGTTTTTGCTGACAAACTATATGGCATATGGTAGCTTCTCTTCAACTTGTCCTAAGGCTGCCCCTATGGCTTTGTTCGAGGCATCAGTGTGGATGTGGAAAGGTAGGGCCCAGTTTGGACCTCTTAGGATTGGGGCAGTTACCAACTTATCTTTCAACTCATCTAGAGCCTCTTGGCAGTTGTCAGTCCATTTAAACTCAACATCTTTCCCCAAAAGACCAAACAATGGCGAGGCTAGCTTACTAAAATCTTTGATGAATCTTCTATAGTATCCTACTAAGCCTAGAAAACTCCAAACATCTCTTACTTTCTGAGGAGGTGAAACCTTTTGGATGATAGCAATTTTGTTAGGATCCACCTGTAATCCTTGCTAAGAGATTGTATGACCTAGCACGGTCCCTTCAGTCATAAGGAATTCACATTTTTCAGGACTAAGGGACAGGTTCATCTCAATACACTTGGTTAAAACTTTTCCCAGGTTAGTCAATGCTTCTTGGAAGTTGGACCCATAAGGAGTAAAGTCATCCATATAGATTTCTACCGAATCATGAACCAGCTCAGCAAATATGCTCAGTACTACTCTTTGGAAAGTGGCAGGAGCGTTGCATAGCCCAAAGGGAAGGACCTGGTAGGCAAAGGTACCCCATGGAAAAGTGAAGGTGGTCTTATCTTGGTCCTCCGGGCTAATTTGGATTTTATTATACCCGCTGAACCCATCTAGGAAAGAAAAGAACTTCTTCCCTGCCAGCCCATCTAGCATTTGATCTATGAAAGGCAAAGGGAAATGGTCCTTCTTGGTGCCTTTGTTAAGTTCTCGATAATCTACATATATTCTCCACTTCCCATTTTTCTTAGGCACAAGCACCAGAGGAGAAACCCATTCGTTGTCCAAGATGGGGTAGATGAATCCTGCATCCAAAAACTTTTGCAATTCTTCTTTAACAATGTCCTTAAGGGCCGGATTCATTCTCCTCTGAGGCTGCCTGACTGGTTTACAATCCTCTTTAATGTAAAAGTGATGGGTACAGACCGATGGATGGACTCCTTTCATCTCCTTATACCTCCAAGCGAAAGCCTCCAAATGGCGGTTCAATAAGCTACATAGCTCCTTCTCCTGAGAGGGAGATAAGGATGAGTTGATATTCAAGGTTCTTTCAGGGCCAAATTCCACATTCTTAACTCTGGGAGAGGTTGGATCCGCCACACAGAGGTCCACTGAAGTGCGGGTTTGGGTACCTTCCACCAACTTCTCTAATGGAAACACACCTAGAGGTGGATTTTGAATCAAGTTCTCAATTAGGTCATCCTCGGTTTGAGGACCTCCCTGGGTGGCTTCCATTGTGCACACTGGTGTAGAGTAGACTTCATCGTCATCTTCCTCCTCCAACCAGAGAGGTAAGTCATGTTCTAGCAGAGGTTGGGCAGGAGGGTATAGGACTAGCTGTTTGGACATAGGCCCATTCTTGATGGTCATTCTCACAGCTCGACAACTGATGTAAGCATTCGCAGTAGCTAACCAAGGCCTTCCCAAAATGAGGGGGTATCTAGTGAGTTTTGCCTTTGGCTGAAGAACCAAAAAGTCCTCAGGGTACTCCCAAGAATCAACAGAGACCAGGACACCATCCACAATCCCTTCGGGAGTCACGGTGGAGCGGTCTTCTAACTGCAGTATTGTCGAGGTCTTTCTTAAGGAACTCTGAAGGTTGAGTTTGAGCATAGTGTCCCTGGTCATCACATTGATGTCAGCCCCTGGATCGATCAGGGTGTGGGGGATTATGGTGCCATTCATGTGGACATCAACTACAGGACTCCCAAGATCCAAATATTTTGGACAGATTATTTGCCCCAACATCAGATCAGACAATTGTCCTATGACATTGATAGTCGGGGCATCTCTCTTGCACCTGCCTGGGTGCCTGAAACACTTCTCCTTGATCAATTTGTTGTAAGTTGGTACATCTTTTGTAGCCTGGAGAAGTGGGATTTTCACACACAACTGTTTAAGTTCTCCCAGAAGTTCGGTCTCCTCTAAGTTTGGTTGCGTGGCTATTGTTAGTCTCTCAGGAAAGGGTGGAATGGCTTTGGGTTCACTTTCCTGTTTCCCTTCCTCACCCTCCAAGGGAGGAGGTTGGCGATCTGGAAGGACCTTTCCAGATCGTAGGTTGATCTCCTGAATCTCCACAACATAGGTAGGGCATGTCGTCTCTCCAGTGTATACCTATTGGGTCTGTCTGTTGTTGGGGTTCAGGTTCATTTGAGCAGGCATCTGAGGTTGTCTTGGAGGAGCAGGAGGTAATGGTTGTGGTTGAGTAAGCGGTGGAGGCAAAATAGCGGGAGGAGAGTTGTATTAGGGCCTCCACCCCGGTTGAGGTAAATTCCACTGAGGTTGTGGCTGAGCATGAGAGTGAAATGAATGAGCAGCAGGTTGAGTATGGTATTGAGATAGATAAGACCAAGGAGGAGGTGCGGACCAGGAAGGATGAGCAGGGGGGCCCCAAGAAGGCATGTGAGCGGATTGGTTGGGGTTGTAATAAGTTTGGGATGTTCATTGCATCCCCTGCTGGTAAGGTCTGGATCCATGCAGCCTTTTTTGGTTGAGGAAGTAGAGTGGCTTAGTGGCCCCTTCAACCCCTTGGTACATGGCTTTAAGTCCAGGTAAGGTTGGGCACTGGTTTGTGGGGTGGTCTTCCTCACAAACGAAACATACCTCCACTGAGTGCAACGGACACTCATTCTTAGGATGCTTCCTTGTACATTTGGGACAAAAGATGGCCAAAGCCTTCTCAGATTCCTCTTTCTTCTGTTGGATTCGGAAGGTATCCAGTTGCATGGCAATGGTCTGTCTCATCTCACTTTTGAGGTCTTCCATCTGATTTGCAAACTTATGCTTGGAGAAGGTGGCTCTAGCTGAAAGTGGATTCCCCCTTCCTCTTTTTTGGGCTGCCCTAGAGTGGTTTCTAAACACAGTCTTTATGTCCACATAAGGTAGTTGGTAGATGTCTCCTCTAGCTAGCAAATGGAGGGTATCTAGAAGGTCTTCAGGGACTCCTCGAAGCAGAACCAGCTTCAAAGATTCGGGGTCCAGTGTGCACTTGGCCCTTTTATAACTAAGTTGGAACCTTTCTACATAGTCTTCTAAAAACTCATCACTTCTCATGGTCATCCGAAATATCTCTCCCTTCGTTTCCTTTGACCTACAGTAGTCCTGGTATTTGTTGTTAAAGGCTTGCTGCATCTGAGCCCAAGTTGTGATATTGTTTCCAGGTAACCCCATGAACCAGCGTAGTGCTGCATCCTTGAGGGTAGAGGGAAAGATTTTCAACTTTTGCTTGTCTTTTGCATAGTCATAAGTTCGACAAAGGATAACAAACTCAAACAGGAAGGTATCAGGGTCTTCAGTGGTCAATCCATGGAAATGAGGTAAGGCTGAGGGACTTATGTTTTTCATTTTCATGTCCCTGTTGGTCTCTCGGATGGGAAAGGCACCTTCTATTCTCTCCTCATCTTCTATACCGTTTCTATGTTCAGCCATGGTCTCAGGAGGAATGTTTTCTTGCTCTTCTTCTATTATAGGATCTTCGTATATCTCTGGAGGTTCACCTATAGGTTCTTCTAGATCACTGCCACTGAAGAAGAGAGAAGGGTGACTTAGTGATGTGGTGGGGGTGTTGGGTAAGAATTTCCTTGTATTGTCTCTATTCCTACGAGGCATGAAATGAAATATTTTTGGTGGAGTTTTGGTGTTTTTTCTGCTTGTACCTGCAAAAATGAAAGCGATTGAACTGCAACTAACTAAAATCTATCTTGCTAAAATGAAATTGCAGAAATGAAATGCTAAGCTATGAAAGCATGAAATATCTAATCTATGCTTTCTGAAATGAAATGAAAGCAGGAAATGTCTAATCTACTTTTGCGGAAATGAAATTGCAGAATGGAAATGAAACAACTACTCTACTCTTGCTGAAATAAACTACTTAGCAGAAGATTGAAGTAGAAAGTAGAAGAAAAGTAGCAATCACAAATACTTTGATGCTTCCCCAGCAATGGAACCAAAAATATGGTGGGCTCCAGTATTCCAGCAATAATGCTGCAGCTCTTGGGACTCCCTTCTTTACTTTTATCAACCCGGTAGTTCATAACAAACTTGGAAGTGACGGTGCTATATGCACAAGTACTAGCTCTTGCCACAGGGTGTCACTGGATCAGCTAGCACAAGTCCGCTAGGAGCTTAAGCCAATTTCTATGAGCTCTTAGATGAATCTTTTAATGGTGATGGATGAAAGCTAACTCAAAGGAAGCTAGTCTACTTGCAGAAAGAAGCTGAAAGTGGAAAAGGAATGCGAACCCTAGAAAACTCTTGTTTTACAGACTAACCCTACCGGTGCAAGAAAAGAGATGAAAGCAGTGGAAATGGATGCCATTGAATTCTAGAAATGTAGAATGCATGTGACTAAGCTACTCTTGCAGTGAAATATGAAAAGGAATGTCTTTTTGTATTTTTGAGTAATCTTGTAGAATTATTATGCATGTGCTTAACTGTTTTGACTGTGCAGAGGTTGATTGATGGAAGGAAATGGTGAGGGCACTTGCAAGAGGTTGGGAAGGTGAGAAGAGGGCCTAAGGGGTCCCTAACACCCTTCCAGAGAGTTTCACCATGATCGGATCTCGAAAAACCGCTCTCGTGATCTTCTACAGGAAGTCTGCAAGGGTTCTACAGGATGTTCCAAAAGGAGATTTTGGAGGGTTGAAGGTGGAAGAAAGGTGGAGAAGTGGAGATGGAGGTTGGATGAGGGTGTGAAGAGGTTTAGAACCTGGAAAATGAAGCTGAGAAGTGATGAGGATGGTTGGATTTGTTCAAGGATGGATAGAGCAATGTTGCACAAAAATATGGAAATTAGGTCAAAGTGAGAAAATGTGGCAAATGAAGGGCAAGAATCTGAGTTAGGGGATGGAACAGGTTGCACTGATGGTGGAAGGGTAGGTAGGGAGGTATTACAGGTGTTCTTCACACTACTTCTTGAAACTGACCAAACAAAGACCATGCAAACCAAATATCTAGCTATTCTAACCTAATTTGACCTAGGAACCAACACCCATGATGAACAGAAATTCATTGGTAGAAAATTATGTAAAATGACTTATGAAAACCATGCAAGAATGGATCTAAGCATGTAATCACATTTGGTATCAACTTTTGCAACTGAGAAACTAACACTAGCAATTGCATGAAGAAGCAAAAATAGTGTTTTTGTGGCTGCAAGGACACTTGGGTCTCAACTCATGGTCCCGAGGAGGGAGAGGTGAGATACAGGGTTTCTTGATGGCCTTTTTCGAAGATCTTTTCTGTTTTCAACCTATCAAATCACTTTGAACCACGAAAAGCTCTTTCAATCATAAAAAATGACCTAGATAACCAAGCAAGATTCTAATCTACTAGCATAAATTATTTTGTGAAGACAACAAAAAAACATATAACAGTACACAGAGGAGGCCTTGGCGCTTGGGTTGGGCCCAACCCTAAGAGCTACAGGCTCCTAAAAAGAAGCTCATAACTGACGCAACATGAAACTGGTTTCCATTACTCAAAAAATAACCATGTCCAAAATGTGTTACAACAGAAGCTCCAGAATGGGCTGAGAAACAAAGCAGCACTATAGTGCGAAATGCAAATGTTCAACAAGTAAACTATGAAGGCTGGAAGCCTTCTTACTTATGCACTACGAGGACCTCCAACAGTCCTCCTTAATTCAAGGTGCTTGCCTACTCAAAACTGCAAGTACTCAGCCACTTTACAAAAGCTACTCGCCTGCCCTTGGAAATCAACTTTGGTGGGTTGCTGAACTCCGAGCTGATGGTGGAGAACTCGAGGAAGGGGCCATTTAGTGCAGGAGACACCCTTCCTACGAATCCTCAGCCTTTTCCCCTCGTATTTGGTTGTCAAATGGCCCATAAATGCTTGACCTTGGTCCAAAAGTTGTCCAAAAATCTGCAACAAACACGTATTAGCCTTCATGGTCAAGTGACTATTCTCATTCATTCAATTAACATAAACATACTTCAAAAGCATACATAAACTATGAAGAATAATGGATTAATGGAGAACAATAGGCAAAATTAGCCCAATAAGTTACCCATTTTTGGGGCTCATCAAGGGTACTCCCAAGAGTCAATGGAGACCATCACATCCTCCACAATCCCCTCACGGGTCACTATGGAGCGGTCTACAAGTTGCAGGATTGTTGTGGTTTTTCTCAATGAACCTTAGAGGTTGAGATTGAGCATGGTGTCCTTGGTCTCACATTAATGGCAGCCCCAAGATTGATCAAAGTGTGTGGGAGAATGGTGCCATTGATGTGCACATCTACTACAGGGCTTCTGGGGTCCAAATATTTTAGATAGATTACTCACCCCAACATTAACTCGAACAGTTGTCCAATGACATTAATGGTAGGAGCATCTCTTTTTTGCCTCCCTGGATTCTTGAAACACTTATCCTTAATCAAATTGTTCTAAATAGGTACATCCTTAATGGCCTAGAGAATTGGAATCTTGACACATAGGTTTTTCAATTCTCCCAGAAGTTTAGTCTCTTCTGGGGTAGGCTAGAGTGGTTGAGTTAATCTCTCGGGAAAGGGTGGATTTACTTTAAGAATGCTTTCCTCTCTTTCTTCCTCAACCTCCTTAGTTGGAGGTTGGTTATCTGGGAGAACTCTCCCAGATCTCAGGTTAATTCCCTAGATTTCCACAACATAAGTTGGGTATGATGTCTCGCCACTGTATGCTTGTTAGGCCTGTTTGTTGTTCGGGTTCAGATTTGGATGGGCAAGCATCTAGGGTTGTTTAGGTGGAGCAGAGTGTAACAGTTATGGCTGAGCAGGTGGTGAAGGCAATAAAGTAGGAACATTGTTGTATCAGGGCCTCCGCCCCTGGGGTGGTGCATTCCACTGAGGTTGTGGTAGAGCATATGGTTGAAATGACTGGTTGGTTGGTTGGGAATGATACTGAGATGCAAAGGACCAAGGAGGAGGTGTAGACCAAGGAGGATGAGTAGGGGTCCCCAAGAAGGTATGGATGTGGTATGGTTGGGGTTTTCATATGCATGGGATGACCCTTGGATGCCCTGCTGGTATGGCTTAGGCCCATGAGGTCTCCTTTGGTTTATGTAGCAAAGTTGCTCAGTGACCTTTCAGCTCCTTGATATACAACTTTGAGTCCAAAAAAAGAAGGGCAATTGTTTGTGGATTGGTTTTCTTCACAGACTGAGCAAATTTCAATAGAATTCAATGGACATTCATTCCTAGGGTGCCTATTGGTGCATCTAGGACAAAAAACCGCCAAGGCTCTCTCTGCTTCCTCTTGCTTTCTCCTAATGTGCACAATGTCCATCTGTAAGGAAAGGGTTTGCACCATGTCACCCTTGAAATCTTCCAACATGTTTCTAATTTCACCCTTGATGGATGAATTGGAAGAGGATATACTGACCATAGGTTGACTTCCCCTACCCTTTTTCCTAGCTGCCCTAGAATGGTTTCTAAAGACAATCTTGATATCCTCATAGGGTAAATAATATATATCTCCTCTTGCTAACAAGTGTAGGGTATCCAAAAGGTCTTCCCTTACTCCTCTAAGCAGGACCAGCTTCAGTGACTCAGGGTCAAGTGTGCACCTGGCCCTTTTGTAACTAAGCTGGAATCTTTCTTCATAATCCTTTAGGGATTCATCATTACCTAAGGTCATCCTAAAACTTTCCTCTTTAGTATCCTTAGACCTACAGTAGTCTCGATACTTGTTGTTGAAGGCTTGCTACATCTGAGCCCAAGTTGTGATGCTATCCCCAGGTAAACCCATGAACCAGTGCAAAGTTGCATCCTTGAGGGTAGATGGAAATAGTTTCAACTTCTGCTCATCATTTGTGTAGTCATAGGTTTGGCGTATAACAACAAACTCAAATGGGAAAGTGTCGGGATATTCTATGGCCAGGCCATGGAAATGAGGAAGGGAAGAGGGGCTTATATTTTTCATCCTAGTGTCCCCATTGGTTTCCTTGATGGGGAAGGCACCATCAACTCTCTCTCTATTCCCTCTATCATTTCTGTTTTTAGCCATTGGCTCGGTAGGAATGGGTTCTTCTTCTTCTTCTTCCACTGTAGGTTCTTCAAATATGCCTGGTTTCTCACCTAAGGGTTCCTCTAGTTCATAGCCACCGAAGAAGAGGGAAGGTTGGTTGTTTGATGCAGTGGGGGTATTTGGAAAAAATTTCCCTAAGTTATCCCTATTCCTATGAGGCATGAAAGGAAATGGTTTTGGTTTGGTTTTGTGTTTTTTCAAACTTTGAAAGTGATTGCAGAATTGAAATTGTAGACTGAATGAAAACTACTGACTGAATGAAAAGATTAACTACTTGATTGAAATCTAACTTGTAGAATGGAAAGGAAAGCAAAGAATGCAGAATGAAAAGGAAGCAAACTAAATTACTTTTGCAGAAATGAAACTAATGGCAAAATATTAGAAATAAGAAATAGAAGAAAGAAATCAGTAATCACATATTACTCAGACACCTCCCCGGCAACGACGCCAAAAATTGATGAGCACCAATATTGTAGCAAGAATGTTGCAACTCTTGGGCTACCAGCTTTACTTTATCAACCCAGGGTTCGTACAAACTTGGAGGTGATAGTGCTGTATACACAAGTAAAAGTGATGGTTCTACCTTTTGTCACTTGTTCAGCTGGCGAGAGACCACTAGGGTTTTCAAGCCAGACTTCTATGGATTCAGAAGAAGCTTGGTTCCTTGATGAAAGAAATAGAAATCTACTCTAAGAGAGAGCTGATCTACTACAATAATGAAAAAGACTGAAATTCAATGCTAAGGCACACCATTTCCTAATTAACTGCTAAGAGCTATGCTTTGCAATAATGCTAAATTAACATGAACAAAATGCTACTGTCCTAAGCATGGAAGTTAAAACATCAAACATGACTATTATTCATGTAAATGACTGTACTAAATCTATTTTGTCCTTTTGTGCTTTTCATGAAAAATCAAGTGTGCAACTAATCTCTTTTGGTGATGTGACAGGTGGTTTAGGGATGTTGGTGGATGGCTGGAAGGTTCAGGAGATGGTTGGAGGGTTTGGGAGACCCTTGGGTGACCTTGGGAGGATTTCTAGAGGTTTTCCCTCAATTAAGCCTCAAAACAGGCCACTACAGGAAAACCTACAGGATGTACTAGAAACCTACAAGATTCCCTATATTTCTACAAGATGCAGCTGATAGCAAAACAATGGGTGTTGGAGGTGATGGAAGGCTTAGGGAAGGTGGTTGATGGATGGAATGGAGTGGGGAAAGGCCTAGGATAAGTCAGAACCCAAAACCAAGTTTAGGAGATGGTTGGATTTGCTCAACATGCTTGAGGGAATTTCTATGTAAAATGATGAAATTGGTGAAGGTCTTGATGAAAACAAGGAATGCCTATGGGTGGATGAAGTTGGAAGGTGGTTGCTTGCTATGAGATCTCTTTCTACTTCTAAAGCACCTATTCTGCATCAAACATGTGTAATTTCCAAAAAGTCATGTAAACAAGAAGAATTCTCATTGTTGAAATGTGGCAACAAGAATATTGCAATTTTGATTTGTCTTTGAATTAAAGTTTGAATTTAGTCTCACTAGCTGCTTGAAAAATAATTAATTAATTCATCTTGGATTAATTAGTTGGAGAAATTCAAGCTAGAAGTCTTGTTGAAGTCATGCAATAGTTATCCCTTAAATTAAGGAGATAAGGATGAGTTATAATTGAGTTGTAATTAGTTAACTGAGTTATGTCCAGTTAAATTAGTTCCAAACAATTTGAGGAACTAATTGTGAGTTCAGTGAGTTAATGCATGCATGCATCAAACTAGTGTACTCTAGATAACTGAAGATTCTCTCATAAATAACTCATGCATGTCTATTCAGAGAAAGACCTAGTTGAGATTAAAGACAGGGACAATGTACTATCAGTTGCAAGAATTTTCATATAAGGAAAACTCTTGCTTGCAGAAGGATTTCATTCATTGAGATTTGCACAGTTTTACAGGGTGTAAGATCAGTGTGAGTGATCAGTGTTACACTTGGTAACAGCTGGATCACCCAGGAAAAACAACGCAAGGAAATAGGAGCTTGAAGGGAAGAGGAGAAGGCATATGAGTAGTCTATTTTGTCTGTGAGCATCTGTGAGGATTGTACTGAGAGCTAGCTAGCTATGAGAGCTAAAGTTGTGTGTAATCCTAAGATATTTCCACTTTTATGATAATACAGATAGCGGGGTTTTTAGCTGAGGTTTTCCCAAGAGTATCCTTTTGTTTTTCATGTGCATTGATTCTCCTTCTGGTTATATGTGTTCTGCTTGATCTTGCTCAAATCTATTAAGCTTCCGCAAGTTTGATTGTAGAAGTAGATTAAAGGTTTTTGCTTTAGTTATATTGCATTATCAGGTTGATCTACAGTGAGAATTTCTACATGGTATCAGAGCAAAGGTTATCAATGTTGTGAACAGTATACATAGAAGAGAATTCGAAGTTTGAAGTTCGGGATTGTAGCTAAAAATCAAATTCATCTCATACTTCAAGTTGGTCAATGGCATTCTATGGCTTGAGACTTGAGTGTGCCTTGGAAGGAAGCTCGAATTACATAGCATGGAAATATAGAATGGAAGTTTTATTAGAAGACAATGGTTTGAAGGATTTCATTGATCAAGAAATCCCCAAGCCAGCTGCAGCTAATGCACAAGAATTAGTTGAATGGAAGAAGTGTGTGGTGAAGGCGAGATGGATTCTTATGGAGGGAGTTTGAGAGCATATTGTCTCGAGTATCCATGGGAAGGATACTCCATTTTCAATGTGGAATACATTGAAGGACCTCTATCAGAATAATAGCGACCAGAGGAAACTAGCGCTCAAGGATAAGCTTCGGAAAATCAAGATGGAGAAGGGCGATACTATTTCTACATATCTGAACAAGCTCACCACCTACAGAGATGAGCTTGGTAGTGTGGGAATAACTACTGTTGATGATGATATGGTGAGCCTTGCTCTCCTCGGTCTTCCAAAGAGCTGGAATAGATACCAGGACTCTGTGAATGGAAGAGAGAAATTTCCGGATTGGGAACGACTGTGGTCGGATCTCATGCAGGAGGAGATCAAGAGGAGCACTTGAGATGGTTCTTCATCAAAGAATGATGATGAAGAAAATCTAGCCTTAACAAGTAAGGCAAGGAAAGGGAAAGGGAAGGCTTCCCATTCCAAATCGAATTCTTCTCATGGAGGGAAGAAGGGTGACAAATCTAAAGTGAGATGCTTTAATTGTCATGAGATGGGACATTATGAAACTAATTGCCCATCGAAGAAGTCCAAGAAGGGATCCACAAAAGGATTGGAAGGTGAGGCATTAGCCTCTCAGTTCGAAATGGAATTTATCCTTATCGCATGTATGGTTTCATCGATGGTGGGTTGTGTTTGGTATCTTGATAGTGGAGCCTCATTCCACATGACCGACAATAAAAGTTTATTCAGTACCTTGGAGGAGAAAGACCTCAAGATGCGCATAGAGATGGGTGATGATGGAAATTACAGTGTTTCAGGAGTGGGCACAATTGCTTTTCAGAGGGAGCATGGAGCTCCTCTCACCTTGACAGATGTGAATTATGTGCCTGGACTGAAGAAGAACTTGGTATCGATCGCGATGTTGGAGGACAAAGGCTACGATGTTGTCTTCAGTAAAGGAAAGGCATTCCTAAGACACATAGTCATGGGTTAGACCAAGAAGATTGGGATTTGAGTGAAGAATATCTATAAAATAGAGGTAGATGACTATGCTGCATTGAGTTCGAAAGCAGAATTGGTGCAAAGCCAAGATATTGGCGAGTTATGGCACAAGTGGTTGGGCCATTTGCATCATGGGGCCTTGAAGATAATGCAGCAGATATCTACAGGACTTCCCAAAGGTAAACTTGAGCAAGTTGACACATGCAAAGGTTGTACCTTGGGAAAGTATGCCAAGTCTTCCTTTCATGATCGAGACAGTCGAGTAGAAGCGATATCAGAGTGAGTTCATACTGATTTGTGTGGACCATTCTCAACGGCATCCACAGTGAAGAAAAGGTATTATGTGATTTTCATTGATAATTATTCTCGTAAATGCTAGATTTATTTCATGCAGAAGAAGGATAAAACCTTCTCAAAGTTTTGTGATTTCAAATATTTGGTTGAGAAAGAATCAGGGAATAAGATCAAGGTGTTGAGAAGCGACAACAGTGGAGAATATGTCTCTCAAGAGTTTAAGGACTTCTATGCAGTGTGTTATCACTCAGTAATTTCTCAAGGTTAAAGAAAGAAATCACTGAGGTAACCACAAACCAACTTTGGAGCATAGGCTCTAGCCAACCTATGGCTCAAAGAGGGCTCTCTCTATATGATTTAGCTTTGTTGGCTAGGATTTTAGGCTATTTCTGAATGTTCATGGGGTTTTTGATTTGTATTGAAGATTGGATGGTGGAATCCTTAAAACAGATGGATAGAATGATGTCTTTGGACCATTGGGCTATGGAGTCAACAGAAGGGCAGCAGAGCTGGAATTAACTCACTAAAGGGAATGTTCAAAGGGCAAGATAGCAGAATAAAGTGCAGGTCTTTGGAGCAGAGGGGTGAAATGGTTTGAACCAGGGTGAGAGAGCAATTGAGAATTCTCAGACCAGGATTTAAACGAGGAAAAGGGGGTAATCGGAAACAAAGGGCAATTAAGAATCCTTTGCTATAGATTATAGAGAGACAACCTAAACTAAGGAGCAATTAAGAATTCCTTAACTTAGATATGAGTTGAAAACATTTAGATGCCTAACAATTAAAATAGAGTGCAATTAAGAAAATTCTGAGATATCATTCCATGATATAACATTCAGTTTCAGAGAAAAATTATGGAAAAACTTTAGAGAAGATAACAATAACGTGAGAGAATACTTGTCTACAATTCACTCAACACATGAATCCTTTGAAATATCTGGGTTTTATTCATTAATCTAGCTTGCTGGTTCAGTCGATGCTCCAATGGATTTACAATATTTTGATGAAGAAGTCTATAGAAATGTCTAAGAATCCACACCAAAATACTTCAAATGAAGAAGTATTTATACAAATTCTAAACTGAAATATCTTGAAAAAATATCAAGATTGGTTTTACACATATTTCAAACTGTTTTACATTAATAGAACTTAAATAAAGGGCACTCAAAACTAATGAATCTATTTGGCACTATATTTATGGATTGAGGGTGACAAACAAGAGAAAGTTGAATTTTAAAGTAACTCTTAAGTGATAATGAGGCTTCCAAGTCACTAACTGCCTCTTTCCTTTGTGCATTCTGCCCCAGAAATTTTACAAAATTAGGGTCCAGTGATACCTTTTTATATCTCAATCCGAGATAGATATGTAAAAATTTAAAGAGGTTATTGTAGATAAGTATGTTATTGAGATAAACCTCTTTCAATTTCCCAAAATTCATCTCCAGCTATTCATAATATTCTCTACAAAAAGATGTAAAAAACAAGACTTTGCACAGTCCGAAAAATAGGCTCTAAAGATATGCATTTATCGTCCTTGTTGTAATACCTATGTAAAAAGTGAGATAGGTTTTTGTATATTTCCCTTTTAGGAACAAAAAAATTCTCCAGTTTCTCAAAATGCATCTTGGATTGGCCACAATAGTTTCTGCCAAATTATGGCTTAAACATGAAATTTCTGGAAAATGTACCATTTCTGCTCTGTTTATCTTCACTTTGATTTCTTCAATCTGATACACTTTTATTGATACTCTTTCATCTGATACACTTTTACTTTGATGACTTGTCAATATCCTTTTCTGTGTTTTTACTTTTATTGTACATTTTAACTTTTTACTGTGTATTTCAACAGTAAATCATTTAGTTTTTTATATGTATCAGCATAAGGTAATGGATATTGATCAACTTTCTGTATGTTTGATTTGTTTGTCTTTTTACTGTATGCTCTGTCTAGTTCCTTTGTTTTAATAGTCAATGTCTCTGTGTGAATGTTTTCTTTCTCTGTTCTGTGTATAACTGTTTTCTTCTTCTGAATGAAGGTTTTTAAATAGATTTCCTTCTGATTCTTGGAGTAAACAAGTTTTGTGACTAGTATCAAAACTGTTTATTCAAGGTCTAGTCTTATGCTAATTACCTGCAAAATACAACAACCATTTAAGAAAACATAGGTTGGCAGGAAAGGAAATTGATGGCTTTATTGCACAGGGATGTCTAGGGAAGGGGTCATGGCAATGTTTTAAAAGTAATCAGAGGTCGAATTGTGTTACAGAGGTTCAGGGTGGTGGCGAACGGGTTTGATAGGTTTTACTGTGAAACAGGGAAAAAGGAATGAAAATGAGGGTTTTCAGAGTTTTGATAGGAAACTTTTTAAATTTGGCACGGGATTAGTTAAGTGAACAGTGATGGTATTATATTATGCGGGGAGGCGGTTTTCCAAGCCATCGCACCACTTTTGTCGAGGAGGTGGTATTGAGGAGGGGTCACCCAATATAGTCTAGAGCTTGACACGTAGCCTTTGGAGGGTCGGGGAAAACCACTTTATCGGGTGGGTAACGTTCAACCATCGGGCGTGGCCGATATGATTGTGCACTGTTGGATGTGGGGGAGGGAAGATCAATGGTAGTCGGGAGGTGAAGCTGCGCGGGGGAAAATGATGGGGGTTGATGGGGGGCCCAGGGATTTAGTTATGGTGGTTTGGGATTAGTTTAGGGACTAATCCAGGGTTAAGTGATCGGGTCGGGCTTTAATGAGGGATTAGGGAGTCAGGTGAGGCCGACACGGGATTAACTTAAATTTTACCGGGGTTAGGTAAATTAAGTGAAATTATATCAGGATAAGGGGTAATTTATATTATTTTTTTTTAAACTAAGGGGTTGGGATATTCTATATAGGGTTTTAATTATTTACGGGAAAAGGGTTATAATGGATTTATATAATAGAGTTAGTTAATTAGTATGAAAATGATGGCGGAGTGGGTTTTCCTAAGTAAAAAAGGGTAAAGTGTATGCGATTGCGTGTTTTGATTTATACTTAGGATAAAAGATTTTGGTGGGTTTTTTGTGTGAAAGGGTGGGGTTCCCACTTTTCCTAGGTAAATGATGTCAACCCTAGGAAAATGTGATTTTATTAGGGAAATGAGGGGAAATGAAGGGGGAATATGTTTTCATGAAGGGGGTTCTAGTACTTGTCCCCCTAAGTCATTAAGCCGAGGGTCTGGTCCCTCCAAAAGTCAGAGAAATGCTCTGAGCCTTTTTGACTTGTAGGATTAAAAGTACTAGAACATGCTTGTGGATAGGAAATTAGTAAGTATAGGGGAAAAATGAATGAGGGGGAGTTAATCACATTAACTTGTAAACCTTTGCTTTGTACTTCCATAGTTTATCATACATGTTTAAATATGTGTCTAAGCATGATGCATGAGTTTTTTTATTCAATTAACTCTGTAGTTTAGCGACCTTTCTTCTACTTACCCATTTCTTACCTCTAACATATTTTCTTCATTTCTTTGGGTGCATTTGGACTAGAAAACCCTTATTCATCTATTTTTTCTTTTGAAAAGTAATCTATCTATTTTAACCTTATATCATCCAAGGGCTCATATTAAGTTTATGAGCTCCTTTTATTTTCTTTACCTAGCTATGATCTGCCAAGATTAAACTGTTTGGTTAGATTTTATTCTCTAACTATAAACATAAAATTCAAAGCATGAAATAACCAAGATTAACCAGTTTGATTACCATGGATTGTGGCATGATTAACAAGCTGTACACAATCATTATTATGCATAAAAGTAAATAGTAGTGGCATTTAGACTTGCTCACTTTCATGGTCTCTTTTTGTTTTGGGGTTCATATATTTCATTTTTTTAACCTTCTCTTATTCTTTTTGTCCTTTGATTTTCTTTTCGGACATACCCTCTTTACATTTTTTCATTTTTTAATAATATGGAAAACATTTGCAGAAAGCAAAGGTATGTACAATATTACAATGCTGATCATAGTCAATTCAAAATTATGAATCCTATTATTATAGGACCCTAACACAGTGGAAGGAATTAAACGGGAGTTGACGACACCTCATAAACCATAGCAGAATGGGGTGGTCGAGAGGAAGAACATAATGATTGTAGGGGCAGAATGAGCGATGCTGCATGACCAAGGCCTACCACTTCATTTGTGGGCTGAGGCATGCAACACAATGATCTATTTGCAAAATAGAAGCCTACATTACATACTTGGGATGAAAATAATAGAGGAAGCTTTCTCCGGTAAGAGAATAGATGTGGGTCACTTCAGTATCTTTGGCTCATCAGTATATTTCCATGTGACAAAGGATGCACGGAAGAAGCTTGAGCTGATAGCCGAGTTGTGGATACTTGTGGGGTACACTGATACACCCCACAACTATTGGGTGTACTTGCCTACCAGTCAGAGGATAGTGGTTCGCAGAGATCTAAAGTTTGATGAGTAGAAGGCCATGTGAGTTTCCCTTGAGAGGGAGTTCCAATTACAGGCTGTGGAGGAACTATTGGTTCCTAAGGAGGAGGAGCCTCAGACTAATGTGAAGTAGCCGCATGCAAAGGTTCCAGGAGTGGAGACATCCACTCAAGTAGAGTCTTCTAGAGATGGACGAAAGCGCACAAGAGAAGTTGACAGATTATTGTCGGATGCGAGAGAGAATGTGGGAGAACCATCTTCTTAGCGCAGACAGAGGAGGTCACCTGAGAGGTACATTGGATACATGGCCCTTGTTGAGGAATGTGTTGAGACTGAGCCATCTTGCTTTGAGGAAGCAGTGCAACAGTCGATTTGGGTTGATGCTATGGTGGAGGAGTATGACTCCATAGTTCGGAACAGTGTTTGGGATGTGGTTCCAAGACCAGAGAACAAGTCAGTTGTGAGTTCCCGTTGGCTTTACAAGGTAAAGCAAACTGCTTATGGTAGTGTGGAGAAACATAAGGCAAGATTTGTTGCCCGTGGTTTCTCACAGGTCAAGGGGATTGACTATGATGAGACTTTTGCTCCTGTAGCAAGGTACTCATCTATCATATCGATGTTGGCACTATCAGCACAGATGGGTTGGAAGATCCATCAGATGGATGTGAAGATTGCATTCCTTAATGGCAAGATTGAGGAAGAGGTGTACATAGAGCAACCAGAATGTTTTGAGACCTTCGATTGTGAGTCGCATGTGTGCCAACTTAAGAGAGCTTTGTGCGGGCTGAAGCAAGCACCTCGTGCTTGGTACACCGGGATTGACAACTACTTCACCAGGTTGGGCTTCACAAAGAGTGAAACGGATGCGAACCTGTACCACATCATGGTGAAAGGTAAGTAGTTGATCATTGTAATTTATGTTGATGATATCATATTGACAGGTGATGATTAGTTGATCATGTTTTGCAAGGAGGACCTTGCAAGAGAATTCGAGATGAAAGACATGGGTCTCATGCATTACTTCCTTGGCATGGAAGTATGGCAAAAGGATGGGGAGTTGTTTGTGTCTCAGGGCAAGTATGCCAATGATATACTCAGAAGATTCCACATGGAGAAGTGCAAGCCCATGCAGACTCCTCTAGCAGGTAACTAGAGGAAGGAGGATACTACTTCAGGAGAAGTAGTAGAAGCTATTGTGTACAAGCAGCTTGTGGGTTCACTAATGTACTTAGTGAACACACGACCATATTTGTGTTATGCGGTGAACCAGATGAGTCAAGCTATGGTTCAGCCTACCAAGATGTTTTGGAATGCGGCAAAGCATGTATTGAGATACCTCAGAGGCACATCTTAGTATGGATTATGGTACAGACGAACAAAGGGAGTGAAGCTACAGGGCTTCACTAATGCAGATTGGGTAGGGAGTCCATCAGATCAGAAGAGCACATCAGTTGGAATTTTCAACCTTGGGTCGGCAGTAGTTTCTTGGTACAAAAGGAAATAGAGGTCGGTTGCACTCAGCACGGAAGAGGCCGAATACATGGTTACAAGTCAGTTAGCATGTGAGGCCATCTAGACGTGGAAAATTTTAGTTGGTTTGTTTGATTAGAGGATGGATCCAACTGTGATCTATTGTGATAATCAGAGTTGTATCAAACTCTCTGAGAATCTAGTATTTCATGACAGGTCCAAGCACATCGACATTCGGTATCATCATCTCAGAGACTGTGTGGCGAGGAGGATCATGTTGTTGCAATATATTTCAACCGAGGAGCAAGATATTGACATTTTTACTAAGGCATTGTCAAAGTGTAAATTCGAGTTCCATAGAGACAGGATCGGGGTGGCAGATAATTCCATTCTTGTTGAGAGGGAGTGTTGAAAGGTGGCAACAAGAATATTCCAATTTTAATTTGTCCTTGAATTAAAATTCAAATTTAGTCTCACTAGCTGCTTGAAAATTAATTAATTAATTCATCTTGGATTAATTAGTTCGCGAAATTCAAGCTAGAAGTCTTCATGAAGTCATGCAACAATTATCCATTAAATTAAGAAGATTATCCCTTAATTAAGGAGATAAGGATGAGTTATAATTGAGTTGTAATTAGTTAGCTCAGTTAACTGAGTTATGTCCAGTTAAATTAGTTCCAAACACTTTGAGGAACTAATTGTGAGTTCAGTGAGTTAATGCATGCATGCATCATACTAGTTTACTCTAGATAACTGAAGATTCTCTCATAAATAACTCATGCATGTCTATTCAGAGAAAGACCCAATTGAGATTAAAGACAAGGACAGTGTACTACCAGTTGAAAGAATTTTCCTATAAGGAAAACTCTTGCATGTAGAAGGATTTCATTCCTTGCGATTTGCGCAGTTTTACAGGGTGTAAGATTAGTGTGAGTGATCAGTGTTACACTTGGTAATAGCTGGATCAGCCAGGAAAAACAACGCAAGGAAATAGGAGCTTGGAGGGAAGAGGAGAAGGTATATGAGTAGTCTATTTTGTCTGTGAGCATCTATGAGGATTGTACTGAGAGCTGGCCAGCTTTGAGAGCTAAATTTGTGTAATCCTGAGATATTTCCACTAGTATGATAATACAAATAGCGGGGATTTTAGCTGAGGCTTTCCCTAGAGTATTCTTCTGTGTTTCATGTGCATTGATTCTTCTTCTAGTTATATGTGTTCTACTTGATCTTGCTCAAATCTATTAAGCTTCCGCAAGTTTGATTGTAGAAGTAGATTAAAGTATTTTGCTTTAGTTATATTGCATTATCAAGTTGATCTACAGTGAGAATTTCTACACTCATGAGCTAGAAAAGAATTTAATGAACTAACTGTCTACCTTATGCATGAATAAATTGCTAAAGAAAATGGAATCATGGATGAGATCTACTGAAATAATGAAGATAGAAGAGATGGCAATGAAATCCTACATTGCAAAACTGATAAAATTCTAGTTTAAGTACAACAAACTCTACATCTTATGAAAGAAATGGAAATTTGTCTTTTTGGGGTTGCATAAGGGTCTTTTCCTCAAATCATGATCCCATAAGGAAGAAGTGAGGCAAAGACACCTACTGACAACTTTGTGGTGCTTCTTTTATCCTTTCTAACTTGCTATTGAAGTAAGGCACAAATGGAAGCAAACTAGTAAACAATTAATCAAATCTACATTACTTGTAATAAAATACTTCTAAAGACAGTTTAACCATGAATCTATGAAACTAAGCTAAGCATAAAGATACAAGAAGAGGAGACTTTGTTGCTAGGGTTGGGCCCTAACCCAAGAGCTTCAGCCCTCTGAGTTAACTCATTACTGGATCAAGGAAAAGCTCATTCTTATTACCAAAATAGAAAATTACATCAAAGTCTTCCACAAGTCTATAGCTCGAAAATAACTAGAGTTTTAACAACAAAAATTCGAATCCTAATGAGGCTCTAGGCCTCTCTACTTATACAATTGAAGTCCCCAACGACTTCCTTAAATTTAGGGAGGCTCTAGGCCTCTCTACTTATATAATTGAAGTCCCCAATGACTTCCCTAAATTTAGGGAGGCTCGGCTCCCAAACTAGAGATGAACTAAATCTTTATCTATCACTTGCTCGGCTGCCTTCTGATCTTCATAACTTGGCTGCTTGCACTCCAAGTTGGTGGGATTAATGGAGGAATATTCAAATGGGGGAGGAGTAAATGAAGAGGATTTAACTCCTACAATATCTCTCCCTTGTTCCATTCGAGTTTCAAACCTTAGTCTTGCCAAAATTTCTTGATTTTCTCTTCCAAACCTCCATTCAATGCATATTAGTCCACTAGGCATAATATCTCACTTTAACTCATCTCATTAAACAAAATACAATCAAAACATGTAATAAGTTGTGAGAAGAGTTGGTTTGACTAAGTTAGGAGGTGAATTAAGGCCCATATAATTACCCAATGATGAGGCTCATCACCAGGGAAGCAAAAATTTTAGCCTTCACCCCCTTAAAAGCTTCAACAACCATGTTGAGGTGTTGTTACAATGATTACTATTACTTCGTAGGTGTTGTTGCTTTATCATTTCCAAGTGTTGTTATAGGATAACTAGTAATATGTATGTTCACATTTTCTCGACAAAATTAGATTTATCAGCAACCTTCATCATTTTTGTCTCAAATCTAACCCAAGAGTGAGCCTCACACAATCAACAATCAAGAGTAAAGAAATCAACCTCACATAGCTAGCAATCAATAGTCAACAATCATTAACATTTCAACACATCAATTGAAATACATCAGTTCTATGTTTTAGATCAGATCAATAACATCTTAGTTTTAGATTCAATTTTCCTTTATTAGTTTATTTGGAAACATCAAACTTTTGAGGAAAAACTTGAGGTAAAAATAAGCTTGAAATTGTTGGATTTGTTAAAAAATTAGGGGATAATGATAAGATACTGCTGCAAGCATGACATTCCATTTTGTTTTATCTTGTCTCTTTCTTTCAAATCTGTTTCAACCCTCATCTCCTTATGTTATCACCAAAAAATGATCACCTAGCCATTTTTAACTAGGTGGATTGAAATACACCATGTAGGATTAATTTTATCATAGTAAAATCACTTTCACCCTCGGAAATAATTTAGTAAACCACTCTTATAAAATTATTTCTGATTACAATTAAAAAACCCCATGAGAATAATTGAATAAATAATTATTTATTTAATTTTCTCTACGAATAATTTTTAAATCATTATTTGATAATTATTCCTTGTCACATTTGACTAAACCACCTGGGAATAATTAAATAAATCACTATTTATTTATTATTCGTTAATTCTATTATTGAAATAATTTCTAAATAACTATTTAATAATTATTTCAATTTCACACCATGCTTAATCCTCGCGAAATGATTGATAAATCATTTTATTTGTTAACTATTTCTAAATAAATATATTTGACCATTTTGAATATCTCTCCCTCTCCAAAAAATATAATAAAGTATTCCTAATGGTTATATCTTGATTTGGTCAATATTATTTTATCATTTCCCATTTTCGACATCAACCCACTAATTTGTTATAAATAAGAGGGTTTTCCATTCATTCTTCACCATGATCATTATCATCGTCACCCTTATCGTTTTCTTTCATTTGAGCTCCCTCTTGAGTTCCATTCGTTGGGGTTTTCACATATTGAGAGAGAGAATATATCACTAAAGCACAAGGAAATCAAAGGACCCATCGTACAGAGGGGGATTTGCAGACTCTTTTTTGTAGTTCTCCTTCACAAGGTGTTATCATTAAATATTATTCATTTTAAAAGTATTTCCATATTCAGTTATTACATTGGATATACATTGTTGTTTAATCTTTTGGATCACATATATCCTTTTATTGTAGGGTTTTTTCGTTTTATTACTGTAGATCTTAAGCGTAAGCAACCACATCTTATTGTTAGGGTCACTTGTCACCAGTGACTTAACTGAAGTATTTTTGGTACACACGCTAAGAATTTTCATACTAAGAAATGACGACCCCACTAGGTTTTTAGATACATTTGTCGTCAACAACTGATGACTCTGCTGGTGTATTAATTCAGATCATTGGTGACTATCGTTTCAGTGGTTTTCAATTTTTTATTCAACTATTTTTAGCCTCTAAATTTCTATTTTTATCCATCCTTTATTTTTCTATCAAATTTTTGGATTCTGGTGGTTTTCCAGTTTTTCCCTTAGATCATAGGTACCAGCTGAGCAGGAGACGAAAAATTTGTGTGAGATTTGCTGACAAAGAGTCCTGGGAGAAAAAAGCACTTTTCAGCCCCATATCTGCATTCCAGAATGCCTCTTTTGGCCAGATTTATGTGTTTTTCACTGTTTCCAAGTCAGTACTTGCGTTTTGAATTTTTTTGGAGAAATTTTTATAATTTTTTTAGAATTGCCAAGAGTGTTGTGTGTGGACTCGGAAGGGTTTCTTATCTCCTTTTGAGTATTCTCTAGGTCTATATTCTCTTATTTTTTATCTTTGAGGAAGGAAAAAATCCCCCTAGAGTTTAGATTACACCTCCACCTTTTTAGGAAGAGATTGACTCGGTTGATGAGTCTAGGGTGCAGGATTTTCAACCACTAGTTTGCAAGATCTGATTCATTAGTTTACAACCCATTTTGGGTAGGTTTATTTACCCTTTTCTCCCTCTAGAGTTTTGGTTTTGTCTTTCTCCCCTTAGGATCCCTTTAAGTATCCTAGGTTTTGGAGCTTCATACCTATCCTTTACAACATTTTTCACCTCTAATTTTTGTTGTGTGTTTGCACCATTTACAATAGATTAGTGCCTCTAGTTCTTAGTCCCTTTGAAATTATATATTTTTGGCCTCTTATGTGTCTTTGAGTATCTTTTTTTCATTCTCTTGCTTAATTTCTTGAAAGCGTTTTTGGGTGGGGTTTCGTGTTTTCGATTTGTTGTTTATTTTTTTTGTCCTTTTCAACATTATTTACTATATTTCAACACTTCATTTTCAGCAACACATGGAATCATAAAAAATATTTAATTAACTCATCCACTTGACACATCATTTTCACACACACACCCTAAGCGAACCCTAGACTTGAAACATTACACCTTAATAATTCAACACACATAGATTAAGACAACTTAAGCACTAGGGCCAAACAATCTGCGTAGTTTAGGTGTAGGATCAATGGGATATGATTCCAATAACACCTATCGATGGCTTACATTGAGACATATAATTTTATGTATTAGGGAGCTTAAAATCCTTCACCATCCCATGGTCCAAAGCTAAAGTGTGTCAGAAACCTGATTCAGAGGGGGTTAGGCTAGGTCATTGTGTGAGTGGTTCTCCTCGAGGCTACCCAACCCATGGTAGGTAATCCCATGCGGTGGCTGATCACTAAGAAGCTCAAGACTCGACCAACCCCGTGGGATGAAGGTAACCATAGTGAAAAATCTTAGGAAAACACCCTATAGGACTGGCTGTGGGCAACAATTGGTTCTCTACCCCACCTTTCTCTAGGTAGCTCTTCTTGCAAGGATGAGATTCTGTCAAGTAATAATTTCTTTGGAAGGCCATCTGAAATGGTATATTTAAGACTAGCTTGAAGATTTAGATCACCTATTGGATAGAGGTCATTTTTCTTTGATAGGACGTGTTTTATTGAATTAGACAAGCATCTTAATATATTTAGTTTACACTTGGCACCATTGCACTAGTTGTTTTCTTGTTGTTTTTTTCTCTTTTTATCTTATCAACACCCTTTATTGACATCATTGTGCCCCCTAAGCATTTGTCTTAGATTCTTTGTGGCCTTTTTCCCCAATTTCCTTTAGGACACCTTACTCCTCCCCGTTGAGCTAGAGTTCACCCTCCTAGTCTTCCATCAAGTCCTCATTCTAACTCTGGTTCTGTTCATTCTTCTAGTTATTCCTTTGATTGTGCATCTTCCCAACCCCATACCGCCACCATTTCAGGCACCAAAGTGTGTTTCAGAAGCCTAGGTGGTAACTAGGGTGGTAACCCAGGTAACCCCACAAGAGGAACCTCCACTAGTATGGTCGCTCCTACTCCATTGCTTCCTTTTATGACTGGTTTGAGCCTCCCTGGTTTTAGCTTGCTCATCAACAAACCTCTTCTCCATGACCCTAGTTGGCTTTTTATGCCTGCCAATCTTCCTTCCGACATTCCCAAGTTCGAAGGTAATCCTGGAGAAGACCCCGCAAATCATGTTCACTCATTTCATATGTGGTGTTCATCCAATTCCATCACTGAAGACTCCATTTGTCTTCGTTTATTCTAACTCACCCTTACTGGAGCTACTACCAAATGGTATGTGGATGAACTTCATGCCTCCCATTCCACCTTCGCAAATCTGGCCAAATATTTTCTATCATATTTCCAGTTACCTCTGTGATATGACACTGGTACCAAACTCTTGTCCTCTTTCCATAAAACTTCTACCACCCGCCTATCTGACCATGTTCAAGAATGGCATAGAAGGAGGAGCATATGTAAAGATCCTAAATTTGAATACCATGTCTATATGGATTGGTCCCTTAGATTTATTTTGGGCCCCATTGGTAAAGATTTCACTTCCCACTTCCCCCAATCTGAGGAATATGCGCTCTAAGTAGCCTTGAAATATGACATGATCTATGCCCAATCAAGATATGTTTATACTGTCATTCCCAATCTACATTGGCCTGGTGTTGCTAATGCACTGGGGGAATCTCATGTCGTTGATGGTATTGTTGGATCCATTTCAAACCCTCAACCTCAACCATATGATCCACCTCCATTGAGTTATGGTCAACCCTAGGGGGGACCAATTCCTCTTACACCTATCCCCCTCCCAATAATTCTCATGAAAACGCTTATCCAAGTCCCAACACATCATATGCACATCCCCACCCACATCTCCAGATGCCAGTTCCAGTTGTTGCTCCACATATTTATCCTAATGTTTCCCCCTCTTCTTACTAGCTGTATTCACTGCCTAGTGCTCCAATCCCTCTGGCACTAGTGCCCTAGCCCCTCATGCCTCCTCCACCTCTACCACAACAACAACCTCCTCCTCAAGGTAAATTGTATGCTCAGTAGAGTGAAATCAATCCCCCCAACCCTAAGAAATGGAAGAAATGTAAAGGTAATTGGAACCGGCTATATCAAGGTAATAGGGTAATTAGGCTCCACAACCTAATGCAACTTACGGAAACCATCCTAATCCCGCAACCCAACAATAAGGCTGTCAACCCAAGAGAAACAAGGATCTTCATACGAACAAGCCTTGTGCCTGTTGCAGCGTATACATCCATTATACCCATGAGTGTCCCCTTTTACCTTTAATGTGCCAAGTATGGGAATCTCAAACAACTTCTTCTAGAGGATCTGATCCCATGGCTCCATCTCCTCCTCCTCCTACTTCATCTCAACCGCCCATTCTTACCAATCCTTTTCCTCATCAAGGATATATTGTTGCTCAACCTGCAAAAGGTCATGTAGCTCCTCCAACTTCATATTCTGGCCCCAATGATTATTAGATCATTATGATGAATTCAGACAAAGTCAATATCGAACAAGTCAACCTTCAGACTCAATCGCACCAATATGACAAGACACCTGCTAAGTTAGTACCTTACATATCCCTCCACCTAAGGTAGTGGTTATCCCCAAGATCCCCAAAGGTCCATTACATCGAAATGTTGCTTCTGCTAAAGTTCCCCATACATATAACATAATAGATGACTTGGCACAGTCTCCCATTGCCATGTCAATGCTGGAAGTCCTCCATACATGCCCATCCCAGCAAAAATATCTACTCTCTGCTTTGGGTGTTGTGGATCCTTCTAACGATTGTATGATTGTCTTTGATGTTAATAAAGCAAAACACCCCCCCTTCCTTCATCTATTGCCTTTCAAATACTAGTATCGATAAGAAACGTCATTGTTCAAAAGTGTATCATAGATGAAGGTGCCTCCACTTGTGTGATGGTTGCTAGTGTTTTGAAGCAACTTGGTTCACCTAACCTGTACCCATCCACCATCACTCTTTGTGCTTGGGACGACCATCCCTCGTAGCCCCTCGAACTATATCGCAATTGTCCAATTACTATTGTCAAAAAGACAGTATCCATTGACATCTAGGTCCTTGATGCTCCATTAGATTATAACACCCTCCTGGGTCGTAGTTACACCTATGCCACGTCCGCTCTCATATTTGCGATTTTTGGCAAGATGTGCTTTCCTCATAATGGAAATATCATTACTATCAATCAATTGACTTACTATGATCCTAAGTCTCAGACTTCCCCTCAATCCACTATCTCATCGATGACTAGAAATAAGACTGCCTTATCCCTCACCAATGTCTCACTTAGAGTCTACAAATATTCCACGTTGCTTGGTGTTTATTATGGTCCACCACCTACCCCCTCATAGCCTAGCTCTTCTAATGTTTGCATGCTTCAAGCATCACGAGCTGCCCACAAGTGTTCTGGTATGCCTTCATAGCAGCTAGCACCTCTGCAACATGTTGTTCCCAACTCAACCCAGCCTTTAGGTATTACTCCTCAAGGTCCATTTCCTTCTACTGGTATCTCTCCTAGTCCTTTCTAGCCCAAAACCGTTCCCCCAGGTCTTAACCATCTAGGAGCATCTCCCCTAGGTCATTACCCTTCTGGTCAGATATCATTCTTATTCCTTCCCCTTGAAGTTTATTCTACACCTGTCATGGCTACGTTGATTTTACGTAATATTACCTTGGGGATCCAATTCTGGTACATTGATCCTCTCGCAAACACTCCTTAATATAAACTCAAACCTTACACTTCCTTGAACCTGGTTTAACCTATTGTTCCTACCCCTTCCTTTGCTTAAGGCTTAAGTTCCTCAACAACCTCAACAGGAACCTACTCCTACTGCAAAAGCATCTGGCAAGGGGGGGAAGCCCATAAAAAAGGAACCAAAGAAAAGGCACCCCAACCAACTCCAACTCCTCCTAAGCCTCTAAAGCCTACTCCTCCATGTGCTTTGTGGGATTTTGTTGGTTATGCCACCAATAATTGTCCTGAACTCCCTCATATATTTTTTTTTGTAAGCTTGGGTGGGACTCTCTGATTTACATGTCCATTATGTACCCCTCTACGGGGGAGGAGTAGCCCAAGATTTGAACCCAAGACTTCCGGTTTGGTGAGACTTCATTTCCACGTCCTTTGCCGCTTGAGCTACCCCATGTGGACTCCTGAACTCCCTCATATCAATAATATGGTCTCTAATACTTTTCCTGACTCCAACATTCCTCAGTTCCAATATGTCATCTTACCCGAGTAAACTAAGAAGAACATATCCTTATGCACGAATCACCCTTGTGCTTTGTGTGATAATTATGGCCATTATTCTCATCATTGTCCCAATATCAAATTATTTCATGATAAACTTCAAATTCTTTGTGAGTTAGATGTCACTCATAGTAATTCCACCTCTCCTCTACCTGAGGGTTCTGGTTCCAATCCTATGCCAGAGCAAGAGGTCTCTCAACCACACATCACTATCTCTCCTCCTAATGTAGAGATGACAAATAATACCACCCCTATTCACTACCTATCATCATCCATGGGATCTATATATTGGGACTCCCTTGACGTATCCTATTGTGATTCTATTGAATCTTCTTCGATGAACACTTAGATCTAAACATCGGTAGACGTCACATATACTAGTCATTTGTCTCCCAGCATTGAGGATGTGTATGTGAACCTTTTCTCTCATGAATATGCCTCAAGTATCTCCTCTTCATCATGTGGTCTTTCTTCCTCTAGTCCTCCCATATTTCATTCTGATGAAGACATCATGGAAGCCATGACCACCCCTGATTATCCTTGGGATGATATGTACCATCGTGCGTACTTCCTTCTGGAACAAACCCATGACCAATATGTTTTGGAGTCTAAAGACTTGATTCATGGTGAATTCAATTGGTTTAAAACTCCCATTCCATCACTAGATTCTTTTGAAGAAGGAAATATGGCTAACATCTCCCCTACCATCAAAATCAATATTTTGAATAAACCAGGGATCGAATAAAATATCATCTTGGGGGCACAATGCACCCCAGAAGAAATTGATGCTTACACTAAGTTATTTAAATAATTTCATGATGTTTTCACCTGGTCTTATTCTGAAATTCCCAGACTTGATCCTGCCATTTTTTAACATCACATCAACACTTGGCCTGATGCCATCCATGTTTGCTAAAAGAAAATGCCTATTCACCCTTCCAAACATGAAGTTATCAAAGATGAAATCGATAAGATCAAGTGGGATGGTTTCATCTATTCTATCGAATACACCACATGGGTGTCCAATCTTGTTCATGTTCTAAAGAAACAAGGCACCGTTCGTGTTTGCACGAAATTTCATGATATAAACAAATCTTGTCCCAAAGACAACTTTCCCACACCAGTCATAGACCAAATAATTGATGAGTGTGTGGGGCATGAGGTTCTTTCCTTTATGGATGGATACTCCTGGTATAATCGGGTATGCATCGATTATGGTGATCAGCTTAAAACCACCTTCACTAGTCCGTGGGGAACTTTTTCTGATTGGGTCATGCCTTTTGGTTTAAAGAATGGTGGGGCCACTTTTTAGCGTGTCATGTCTTACTATTTCCAAGACCTAGATCATATTATCCTTGCATATCTAGACGATCTCACCACTCGTTCCAAGCTTCGGTCGCAACACCTTCATGATTTGCATACCATATTCCTTCTGTGTTGCAAGTATAACATTCACCTCAACCCCCTTAAGTGTGTCTTTTGCATTCCTATCGGTCGACCTTTGGGCTTCATTGTGTCCAAAGATGATATCACTCTTGACTCTCTCAAATTTCAATCCATTCTTGAACTTCTCCTCGTCGTACCCTTCACTAGTTATAAAGCCTCCAAGGCAAAGCCAAATTTCTTCATAGGTTTTTCCTTGGTTATGCCACCACTGCGCATGGGTTTCTTAGACTCCTTCAATCTTACATTCCATGTGTTTGGGATGAACAAGCTCAAAATTCTTTCAATCCCCTAAAATTTTCTCTCACTTTAGCTCCCTTGATCAGTCTACCCAACTTTGAGAGGGATTTCATCTTGTATATATTTGTGTCTACCTATTTCGTCGTTGGGGTCCTAATCCAAGAAGATGGTGTCGAGAATGAGCATGTCATCTATTATGTCAGTAAGAACCTTAATGGTCCCCATGTGTCCTATTCACATGAATAAAAGTTGAAGTTGGTCGTTTTTTTCTCTGTTCAAAAGCTTCGTCATTATATCTTGACGTGTACCACCAAAGTTGTGACCAATTCACACCCCATGGCCTTCCCATTGACTCGATGGATCATCGATGGGAAGTACACCCGTTGGGTCGTTATCCTTAAGAATTCAATCTCAAATTTTTCACTCCCAAGAGTAAGAAAAGGTGTAGCCCTTGTTGAATTCATTTATGAATTTCCTACTAGTGTGCTTGATCTGTCGGTAACTGATGACCTTCCAGATGAACACTTGTTCACCATTACCTTGAATGATCCTTGGTATGGTGACATTCTCACTTATTTATGAACCTATAAATTCACCCCCCATCCTAACCGTGATGATCGATGACATATTCGATATCAATCCCCTCGATATCTCCTCATTGTTGACGATCTTTATTATCGTAGTGTCAATAATGTCCTTCATCGTTGTCTCACCCATGCTGAAGCTGAGCAAGTGCTCAATGCTTGTCACGGTGGTGCTTCTGGTGGTCACCTCTCTGGAATGGCCACTGCCCATAAAATCATGTGTGTTGGTTACTTTTGGCCTTCTCTCTTTAGCAATTGCATTGAGGCAGTCAAACATTGTCTTAATTGTCAATTATACGCCCCTAAGGCATGAGCTCCGCCTACTCCCCTCCATCCTGTCATCGCAGGTGGTCCTTTATGTAAGTGGGCTGTTGAATTTATGGAGTGTCAACCCCCATATGGTAATAACCATAAGTATATTATCTTTGTCATGATTATTTCACCAAATAGGTTGAAGTAATACCCACGTTCAATAACACTGCATCTACTGCAACACTCTTCTTCTTTAACAATATTGCTCAATTTTGGGTTCCGAAACAATTGGTTTCCGACCATGGCCGACACTTTGAAGATGAGATTTGGCATGATATATCATTTTTTTTGGGCTTTTAACACAAATATTAATCATCTTACTACCCCCAAGGAAATGGCCAAGTTGATGATGTCAATAAAATACTTAAAACTATGCTTCAACGAAAGATGAATAAACACATGACCAACTGGCATCTTATGATCTTCCCTAGTTTGTGGGCCTATAGAACCTTTGTCAAAAATGCCACTGGGTTCACTCCTTTCCACGTTGTTTTTGAAGAGGAGGAAGTCTTACCAATTGAGTGTGAAACCCCCTCCCTCCACCTTGCTATCAAACTCCTCCCAAACTCCCAACCTCTAGAACAACGAATTTTCATGCTTGATCGCACCAATGAAGACCATCTTGTTGCATTGAAAACAATCAAAGTGGCCAAAAAAGCGCACCAAAGCTCAGTATGACCAAAAAGTCCGCCTTCATATCTTTCATGAAGGTGACCTTGTTCTCATCTATGACCAAGCTTATGATGTCCTGGGGCATGGGAAGTTTGAACCATTATGTCTAGGCCCTTACATCATCTGTAAATATTTGGAAAGGGGACATACCTTTTAGAGGGTCCATACGGTGAAATCTTTCCTACCCTTGCAATGCACTCTACTTAAAGAAATTTTACCCATATAATTTCCCATTGAAATGAGTGTATCCTTTTATTTTCCTTGAATTTAGGTAGCTTGCATCCCCCATCATCTCATTTGTTGTCTTCTTGCATATTTCAGATGGATCCATCATCCACACCTCATATCGGTTATGCCAATGGTGCGAGTCGCTTCTTCAGGAATCTAGCCTCGACATCTTGGGCCATTTTCACACCCTTTCATTCGTTAGTCCACTCCAATGGCATCTACATTGGATCTGCCATTAATAACCAGGCTAAATATGATGTTTTGATAGGTTTTTAGGCTGATGCTCTTGATCAACATCCTTCACCTTCATGTTTGTCTTGATTCCTTGCTACTTGTCATGCAATTTAACAACATTTATCATGTGCATAATCTTGTCCTATTTAGAAAATATCTATGAGTTAAGCTTTTGGCACATGAATTTGAATCCATTACATTCAGTCATGTTCCTAGAGAAAAAAATCACTTTGTAGATACCATTTCAAATAACATTCTAGATTGGAATTTGTCACATGCATATACAAGAAGACATCCATAGCATAAACAAATTGCGAACCACAATTGTCACAAAAGATGAATAACCATATTATGTATCATAATGTCCAACATATAGTGTTTGGATTCCACTACTATAAATACATCCGACATGCCCATAAAATTTTACAACAAAATAAAATTGGGGATTGATGAGCCGCATCATTGGGTAATTATATGGGCCTTAATTCAACTCCTAGCTTATTCAAAGCAACTTTTCTCACAACTTATTACATGTTTTTTATTATATTTTGTTTATGAGATGAGTTAGAGTTGGATATTATGCTAGTGGACTAATATGCATTGAATGCAAGATTGAAGGAGAAAATCAATGAATTTTTGCAAATACTAAGGTTAAAAATTGAATGGGACAAGGGAGAGGGATTGTATGAGGTAAATCCTCCTCATTTAAAAATCCCCCATTCAAATATTCCTCCATCCATCACACCAACTCGGAGTGAAAGCAGCGAAGCCATGAGGATTAGAAAGCAGTCGAGCAAGTAAGAGACAAAGAGCTAGTTTATCTCAAAGTTCGGGAGCCAAGCCTCCTTGATTTTAAGGAATTTGTTGGGGACTTTAGTTGTATAAGTAGAAAGGCCTAGAGCCTCATTAGGATTCAAATTTTTATTGTTAAACTCTAAGCTATTTTCGAGCTCCAAACTTTTGAAAGTTCTATTGATGTAATTTGTTGTTTTGGTAATAAGAATGAGTTTTTTTTTTTAGCCAACACTGAGTTAACTCAGAGGGCTGAAGATCTTGGGTTAGGGCCCAACCCTAGTAGCCAAGGCTCCTCTTTCTTGTATATGTATGTTTAGTATAGATTCATAGCTTCATTGTTAATTTGCTTTTAGATGCATTTCCATTACAAGTAGTGTAGATTAGATTGGTTGTTTATTAGTTTGCTTCCATTTGCATCTTACTTCAATAGTAGGTTAGCAGGGATAAAAGGAGCACCATAAGGTTGTCATCAGGTGTCTCGGCCTCACCTCCTCCCTCTGGGATCATGACTTGAGGAAGGGATCCTTAAGCAACCCCAAAAACATAGATTTCTAGTTCTTTTATGAGATTTGGAGCTTGTTGTCTTAAAATTAGTATTTGGTTAGTTTTGCAAGGTAGGATTCCATTGTCATCTTTTTCATCTTCATTTTGTCAGTAGATCTCATCCATGCTTTCATTCCTTTCAGCAACTTTCCTCATGCATAATGTAGGTAGTTAGTGCATTAATTCTTCTTTTCTAGTTTATGATAATGTTCCTTGTTTACATAGATTTTTGGAAGATATACATGTTTTATGCAGAGCAGGTACTTCAGGATGAGACTAAGACTTCATAGCCAGCAGCCACCTTCCACTCCATCCACCTTAGCCATCCCTTGTTTTCACCATCACCTTCACTAGTTTTCATCATTTTTCATTGAAATTCTTCCAAGCACATTGAGCGAACCCAACCATCTCCTATCTTTGTTGTTGACTTATGAGTGATCCTAGACCTTTTCCCACTCCATTCCACCCATAACACCCCTTTCCTAGGCCTTCCATCACCTCCAACACCTCACATTTTTCTCTCGGCTGTATCTTGTAGGTTTATAGGGAATCCTGTAGGTTTCTAGTACATCCTGTAGGTTTTCCTAAAATGGCCTGTTTTGAGGCCGAATTGGGGAGAAACCTCTAGGAAGTCACCAAAAGCATCCCAAGGGTCCCCCACACCATCCAACCATCTCATAACCCTTCCAACCATCCTCAAACATCTTTAATTCACTTGCCACATCAACAGAAGAAATTAGTTTACATACTTGATTTTGCATAAAAAGACAAAAAGGAAAAAATATATTTAGTTCAGTCTCTTTACTTGCACATTAGTGATGTTTGATGCTTCTTACTTCTATAACTTAGATAGTAGCATTTGGCTCATTTTGATTTAGCATTTCTGCAAAGCATAGTTTCTTAGCAGTGAATTAGGAAATGGTGTGATTTAGCATTAAATGTCGACCTTCTCCATTATTGCAGTAGAGTGGCTCTCTCTTATAATAGATATACCTTTCTTCCATCAAGAAATCAAGCTTCTTCTGACTCCATAGAAGTCTGGCTTGAAACCCCAGTGGTCTCTTGCCAGCTGAATAGTGACAACAGGCAGAACCATCACTTTTACTTGTGTATACAACATTGTCACCTCCAAGTTTGTATGAACCCCAGGTTGATAAAGTAAAGCTGGTAGCCCAGGAGTTGCAGCATCCTTGCTGCAATACTGGTGCTCATCACTTTTTGGCACCATTGTCGTGGAGGTGTCTGAGTAAAATTTGATTACTGCTTTCTTTTCTTCTATTTCTTGTCTTCAATATTCTACCATTAGTTTATTTCTGCAAAAGTAATCTAGTTGTTTCCTTTCTTCCATTTTGAATTTTCTCCTTTCCTTTCCATTTTGCAAGAAATATTTCAATTCAACAAGTAGCTTTTTCATTTAGTCAGTCTTTTTCATTCAATCAGCAATTTCAATTATGCAAAGTACTTTCCATGTTTTAAAAAATACAAAACCAAACCAAAAACATTTCCTTTCATGCCTCGTAGGAATAGGGACAACTTAGGGAATTTTTTTGCCAAATACTCCCACTGCATCAAACATCCAACCTTCCCTCTTCTTTGGTGGCTGTGAACTGGAGGAACCCTTAAGTGAGCAACCTGACATATTTGAAGAACCTACAGGGGAAGAATAAGAAGAAGAAGAAGAAGAAGAAGAAGAACCCATTCCTACTGAACCAATGGCTAAAAACAGAAATGACAGAGGGAATAGAGAGAGAGTTGAGGGTGCCTTCCCCATCAAGGAAACCAATGGGGACACTAAGATGAAAAATATAAGCCCCTCTACCCTACCTCATTTCCATGGCTTGACCACATAGGAGCCCAACACTTTTCTATTTGAGTTTGTTGTTATATGCCGAACCTATGACTATATAGATGATGAACAGAAGTTAAAACTATTTCCATCTACCCTCAAGGATGCAGCATTGCGTTGGTTCATGGGTTTACCTAGGGATAGCATCACAACTTGGGCTTAGATGCAACAAGCCTTTAAAAACAAATATCAAGACTATTGTCGATCAAAGGATACTAAAGAGGAAATCTTTAGGATGACCATAGGAAATGATGAATCCCTAGAGGATTACGAAGAAAGATTCCAGCTTAGTTAAAAAAGGGCCAGGTGCACACTTAACCCTTAGTCACTAGAGCTGGTCCTTATTAGGGGAGTAAGGGAAGATCTTTTGGATACCCTACATTTGTTAGCAGGAGGATATATCTACCAATTACCTTATGAGGATATCAAGACTATCTTTAGAAACCATTCTAGGGCAGCTAGGAAAAAGGGTAGGGGTAGTCAACCTATGATCATTACATCCTCTTCCAACTCATCCATAAAGGGTGAAATTGGAAACATGCTGGAAGATTTCAAAAGTGAGATGTTGCAAACCCTTGCCTTGCAAATGGACACTATGCACATTAAGAGAAAGCAAGAGGAAGCAGAGAGAGCCTTGGCCATTTTGTGTCCTACATGCACCAGGATGCATCCTAGGAATGAATGTCCATAGAATTATATTGAAATTTGCTCAGTCTGTGAAGAAAATCACTCCACAGACAAGTGCCCTTCTTTGCCTGGACTCAAATTTGTATATCAAGGAGCTGAAGGGGTCACTAAGCAGCTCTGCTACATAAACCAAAGGAGACCTCATGGGCCTAGACCATACTAATAGGGCATGCAAGGGTCGTCCCATGCATATTAAAACCCAAACCAAACCACAACCATACCTTCGTGGGGACCCATTGCTCATCCTTCCTGCTCTACACCCCCTCCTTGGTCCTTTGCATCTCAGTATCACTCCCAGCCAACCAGCTAGTCATTTCAACCTTATGCTCCATCACAACCTCAATGGAATGCACCGCCCCAGGGGTGGAGGCCCCAATACAACAATGCTCCAGCTTTATTGTCTCCACCACCTGCCCAACCATAGCTGGTACACTTTGCTCCACCCAAGCAACCCCATATGCTTGCCTAGCCAAATCCGAACCCAAACAACAAACAGGCTCAGCAAGTATACAATGGAGAGATATCATATCCAACTTATGTTGTGGAAATCCAGGAGATTAACCTGAGATCTGGGAGAGTTCTCCCAGGTAGCCAACCTCCACCTCCACCTAGGGAGGTTGAGGAAGAAAGAGAGGAAATCAATCTTAAAGTGAATCCACCCTTTCCTGAGAGATTAACCCAACCACTCCATCCTACCCCATAAGAGACTCAACTTCTGGGAGAATTGAAAAATATATGTGTAAACATTCCACTTCTCCAAGCAATAAAAGATGTTCCTATTTATAATAAGTTGATTAAGGAGAAGTGATTCAACCATCCAGGGAGACGAAGAAGGGATGCCCCTACCATTAATGTCATTAGACAACTATCCGACTTAATGCTGGGGTAGGTAATCTGTCCAAAATATTTGGACCCTGGAAGCCCTATAGCAGATGTGCACATCAATGGCACCATTGTCCCAAACACTTTGATTGATCTTGGGGTTGCCATTAATGTGATGACCAAGGAAACCATGCTCAAGCTCAACCTCCAAGGTTCATTGAGGAAGACCACAATAGTTCTGCAACTTGCAGACCACTCCACAATAACCCCTGAGGGGATTGTGGAGGATGTGATGGTCTCCATTTACTCTTGGGAGTACCCTACAGATTTCCTAGTTCTCTAGCCTAAGGCTAAGCTTACTGGTTACCCTCTCATCCTTGGGTGACCATGGTTGGCCACTGTCAATGCTTAAATTAGTTGCAGAGCTGGGAATATGACCATCAAGAATGGGCATATGTCCAAGCAGTTAGTCCTATACCCTCCTGCTCAGCCATCTATAGAGCATGATTTACCTTTATGGTTAGAGGAGGAAGAATATGAAGTTTATTCTGCCCAACTTTATACTTTAGAAATAACCATGGGAGGTGGACAACAGAATGAGGATGATTTGATTGAACACCTACTCCAAAGTCCAACTCCCAGTTCATTTCCCTTAGAAGATGTAGTAAAGGAAACCCATAATAAGCATCCAATAGACTTATGCTTGGCAAATTCCAACCCACTTCGTGTCAAAACCATAGAATTCGACCCTCAGATAACCTTGAAAATCAATCCATCTCTTTCTGCTCTCTAAGAAGAGAAGTTATGCAACCTGCTAAAGGAAAATCTAGAAGCCTTCGCTTGGAGTTAAAAAGAAATGAAGGGAGTACACCCCTCAGTGTGTACTCACCACATATACATCAAAGAAGGTTGCAAGCCAGTATGGAAACCCCAAAGGAGGATGAATCCATCTCTTAAAGATATAGTCAAAGAAGAACTGCAAAAACTGCTAGATGTAGTATTCATTTACCCTATCTCTGATAGTGAGTAGGTCTCTCCTTTGGTGTTAGTTCCAAAGAAAAATAGTAAGTGGATAATTTGTGTCGATTATAGGGAGTTGAACAAAGCCACAAAGAAGGACCATTTCTCTCTACCCTTCATTGACCAAGTGCTAGATGGTCTGGAAAGGAAAAGGTTTTTCTCTTTCCTAGATGGATTTAGTGGGTACAACCAAATCCAGATCAGCCTAGAAGACTAGGATAAAACCACCTTTCCTTGTCCTTGCCTATAGGGTCCTTCCTTTTGCCTTATGCAATGCCCCTGCCACTTTCCAGAGAGCAGTCTTGAGTATTTTCTCTAAATTGGTCCATGATGAGGTGGAAATTTATATGGATGATTTTACACCTTATGGCTGTGATTTTCAAGAAGCTCTATCCAACCTAGGCAAAGTACTGTACAAATGCATTGAAATGAACCTGTCTTTCAGTCTCGAAAAATGTGAATTCTTGATGACTACAGGGACTGTGCTAGGTCATTCAATATCTCAGCAAGGACTACAGGTGGACCCAAACAAATAGCTATTATCCAAAAGGTCCCACCTCCACAAAAGTAGAGAGATGTCAAAAGTTTCCTAAGGTTAGCTGGATACTACCAAAGGTTCATAAAGGACTTCAGCAAGTTGGCCTCTCCTTTATTTGAGTTCTTGGCCAAGGACTCTGAGTTTATATGGTCAAAAAACTGTCAAGAGGCCTTAGACATCCTAAAGGAAAAGTTAACCACTGCACTGATTCTCTGAGGCCCAAATTGGGCCCTCTCCTTTCATATTCATGTTGATGCCTTACATAAAGCCATAGGAGCAACCCTAGGTCAGATAGATGAAAAATTTCCTTATGCTATCTATTTTATCAGTAAGAATCTGTAAAACGCTGAACTAAATTACACAGTGACCGAAAAGGAACTCCTGGTTTTTGTGCATTCATTGAACAAATTCAGCCTTCAAGCATTATATTACAGGTTATCAAACATTTGTGCATACTGACCATGCTGCAATCAAATATTTAATGAATAAACCAGATGTGAATGCTTGGATTATAAGATGGTTACTTTTATTATAGCAGTTTGATCTAACTATTGTTGATAAGCCTGGTAAGGAAAATGTTGTTGCAGACTTTTTGTCTAGATTAAATTTGCTTGCAGGTGAAGAAGGAATGGTTGATGACCAGTTACTAAACAAGCACTTATTTTCTATTTCAGTTCTCTCTCCATGGTTTGCTGATATAGAAAACTATTTGGTATTAGCACAGTTCCCATTGAACTTATCCTCCAAAGAAAAGAGCAAGGTAGTAAGGAAGAGCGCCTACTTCACTTGGATTGGGGGAAATCTCTTCAAACTTGGCCCAGATCAAATCTTGAGAAGGTGTGTCAAGGAGGAGGAAGTCTTTGACATCCTTCTGACCTGTCATGATGGGCCTTATGGAGGTCACTTTGCAGCAAAGAGGACATCATTCAAAGTGTTACAAGCAGGCTATTATTGGCCCACTCTTCATCGGGATGTGAAAAGATATACTAGTCAGTGTGATCGGTGCCAAAGGATGGGAAGGCCTACTCCAAGAGATGAAATGCCTCTGCAGCCTCAAGTGACTTTCAAGCCATTTTATAAGTGGGGCATGGACTTAATTGTGCCTATTGACCCTCTTTCCAAGCAAAAATAATACATCATTGTGTGCACTGACTATTTGACTAAGTGGGCTGAAACCAAGGCAATTAAGGTAGCAACAGAGGAGAAGGTGGCTGAGTTCCTAAGGAAGAATGTATTCTACAAATTTGGGTACCCTAGAGAGCTAGTCATAGACCAAGGCAGCCAATTTACATCCAACATGATTGAAGAATTGCTCAGCCAGCACAAGATCAAGCATAGAACCTCCACTCCTTATCATCCACAAGCTAATGGGCAAGTGGAGGTGACCAACAGAGCGCTGGAGGGCATCTTGACCAAAGTGGTAAGCAACAACATGAAGGATTGGGCAGATAGACTAGTTGAGGCCACCTGGGCCTATAATACCACATGGAATACCACCACTGGATTCACACCCTATGAGATGGTCTATGGGAAAAAGGCCTTGCTATCCATTGAATTTGAGTATAGCATATTAAGGATGGCAGCCCAACTATATCTAGATCTCAACTGTGCACAAAAAGAGAGATCGTTCCAGTTGAATGGTTTGGATGAGTTCATAATGCAAGCCCTCCTACATATAGAGGTAATTCAACTGCAGAGGAAGATTTGGCATGATAATAACATCAAGGAAAAGCAATTCCAAGAAGGTGATTGGGCTTTGTTATATGATTCTAGGTATAAAGACTTCAAGGGAAAGTTAAGGACAATATGGCTAGGACCTTATGTTGTAGAAAGATGCCATGATAATGGTTCAGTTCAGATTAGAACCATAGATGAAGAGGTCATCCCTTTACTTGTTAATGGACACAGATTGAAAATATACAAGAGACCTTTGTCAAGACAAGAGTTCATTGATGATATCAATAAAATAGTGATGATAATGGAGCAAGTTTCAACTCCTGCCTCACCAAATCACTAAGTGTTGGCGGATCCCCCCATAGCAGATTTTTGGGGCTTGTAGCCTGAATTTTGGCCAAGAGTAATGTAAGACCCCGCGAAATGCAGGCGCGAAGCGCGAGAGTCTAGGGTTGTCTGCCATAAAATAATGTAATTTAATCCAAAATGTGTCAGCCTACCCATGGTCCGTGGACCATGGGATTGTATAAATAGAGCGAGGCTCTAAGGGGAAAGAGCAGTCTTAGTCTTAGCTTGGTGAAGTGATATGGGGTTTTGAATGCGAAATTCACTCTAAGTCTATAATTCTAAGTTTTGGGTCATAGTAGTAGGAAGAGGCTCTGCAGCTGAGTGCGCGGAGGCCTGGTAGAGTCCGCGGCTGTGTGCACGGACCCCTACAACTGAGTACGCAAGGTGGAGTTGGGATTGTAATGGAACAGAAGTTTAATAAAAGATAATTTGAATCTGAAATATTGTGCATCTACTTGTAAATCTATGTGTTTACGCTTCTGTTATATCTTTGCATCTTTGGACATTTTACGATTGTGCGCACATGTTATGAATGTTGAATGATTGATGAGATTATTGGGTCCACATAATTAAGTTAAGATCTATAATACTAACACAACAAGGATAAAGGATCTAGATGGTGCCTCTTTGTGCTCTGTACCAGGGCTACGTGAAGGTTAGACAGTTGCACGAAGAAGTGCAGTGCACATGATCGGTTTGTGAACTTCCCAGACCTTATCAAGACATCCCTAGGGTGTGGAAACCTAGTTCCAGCACCCTCCCATACTACCTCGGGTGAGAACTCAGTCCGCGCTCCACGTATTGTTGCCGAAAAGGCCGATAGTTCCGGGATTTGTTTGGATAAATCACTTCTGAACCTAGGTTAGGCCCCAAGAAGCCAAAAAATGGTTCTGTTGCCGAGACCAGGATCTGCCTAACGGATGTCTAAAGTTAGAACACTGGAACCCCACAAAGAAGGAAATTGAAGAGTGGTTAGATCAGAAGCTTCACGAGTTCATGACACAGGAAAATAGAACTCCACAGGTATCTGAGAAAAGGTGGCTATATCGCTACGTATATATGGAAATCCATGAGATCTTCTTTGCATCCTTCTCTTTTTAACTGTACGAGTGGATCACGAGGCTAGTCGATAGCCAGGGAATGTACAAGCACAATCAATCGATGGTTTGGACTTCGGATTTAGTGCACAGACTAGAGGCATTAGATGATAAGATCGCACGAGCTATGGACCATTGGCTTGACCGGATAATAGGGGGATTTATCACTGAGTTCGAAATAGACACAACCATAAGCTATAGCGAAGTAGAACGACGTTTTCTCAAGGGACCACGAGGTAGGCACATTAAATACCTGAATTCCTAGATTAAGATGTTGTTATGTGAAAACCAGGTGATGCGAATACATTAATGTTTGGCACGACGCAAAGTGGAAAGATCTACAAGGGTACCGAAGGATTAGGAAACAATCCCTTAATTTCACCTTCGTGGGAGAGCGAGGAAGAGCGCGCTTGGGTTTCTTTGAGAAGTGCAGTCAGTTTGGTAAGGCAGTGCATTCCGAAGCTATCACCTCCACTTATACCATCACCCACTTCACCTAATTCACCTCCATCTTCAACCACCCCACCTCCACCAAACCCACAGTTCAACATGGCAAGCACGATCAAGCTACTCGTATTTAGAGCAGTAGGGAATGAGGATCTGGACCAGTTCTGGTTCGTGGTAAGAGCAGTGTGGGAAGCACAAGGGGTCATGGATGACAACATTAAGAAGGCCACATTGGTAAGCACGCTGCAGGATCACACGCTGACATGGTATATCAAGCACTCAAATGATCACCCAAATGCAGGAATAGTGGAGATCCAGAATGCGCTGAACAGAGAATTTAGCCGGCCGAAATCAAAGACACAGTCAATCATCGGATTTAAAAAGATCGCGATGCTTCCAGGTGAGATCCCTTGGGATCTGGATTAGAGACTGAAGACTATGATCCACGAGGCTAATATGACGCTAACGGATGCGCAGCACCGCGCATGGTTTGTGGCGTCTTTAACACCACACCTGAGGATGACGCTGTCACAACAGAAGCTTTCAACCCAGGTCGAAGCGTTGGAAATGGCGATGAGGTTGTATGGAACACCGTATAGGATTTGGGGTTGGGAATCCAACAAATCCATGCGCAACTACAAAATCTATGCTTGGAGATGCAAAGTTTGAAGCAGGATAGGGTGCTGCAGCCAGAGGCGCGCGAAGAAGTGTGGTGCATAAAATGCAAAGGCTAGGGCCATGACAAAGACTACTGTCCAGTATTCGCAAACTACTTGGCAGGAGGGGGGCCAATGCTATTGAGACCAGAGGCACAGGAAGGACCAAGTCCGGCACCCGCGCTATGGTGCGCAATCTATCAGATAGGAGGAAAGCACACGACAGATAACTGTCACTTGTTGCAGAAGTATATGCAGACTCCCCAACAACTATTTTGTAATCTTTGTAGATCAGTGGGCCATGACGAGCGTACTTGTCGCAGCTACAAGTTAATGATAGAGTAGACCCAAACATATAGAATGCAGACATAAACGTGAGGCCTCGACCCAACTGCGGGGATGGCGTGTGTTGGATTTCAGGGCCGAGGTCGAGGACGAGGAGGAATGGGGCCATGAAGGGGCCGCAGATAGTTAATCTATTACAATTGCAGAGGACCAGGGAACTACGCTCGCGATTGTACCAACCGAAAGAGAATATATTGTTCATAATGTGAGCAGTTTG
Organism: Pinus tabuliformis; assembly: GCA_031772625.1. Classification (NCBI taxonomy): domain Eukaryota; kingdom Viridiplantae; phylum Streptophyta; class Pinopsida; order Pinales; family Pinaceae; genus Pinus; species Pinus tabuliformis. The sequence goes on along the minus strand of CM062816.1, from coordinate 1,011,680,378 downwards.
ATCATGAAATGGTAGATTGTCTTATGTTGATCGCACAGATGCGTGAGAAAGGGGTACTACAGCCTAATCCGATTCAGAATATCCAAATGATGAGGTTTGAACTGCGTGAAGAAGACCCCAACATGAACATGGTGCTTAGAAGTGGCGTGACCACAGGGGAAGATAAGGGGAAGCAGCCCAAGGAAGAAACATGGGTTCGCAAGGCTCCTACAAAAAGGAGACGTTTACGGAAGCTAAGAAGAGCTTCGCGGAAGCCTCTACTTCAGGTAGTAAGGATCAACCAGAGAGAGGGATGGATCCTTCTATGCTAACTACCTTTTTAGAGACATGCATGAAATTTTTGTGCGATAATAAGGTGGTTAAAGGACTACAGGAGTTGATAACTAGGTGCGCAGGGTCAGGGGAACCGCAGGTAGTCCGGAAGTTGGGAAGGCATGCGTTGTGCACTAGGAGGGAAATGAGATTAATGGCGCAGATTGGTGAATATGAGATGGATCAGGTAATCCTAGACTTGGGTTCAGACACGAATGTGTTACCAAAACAGACATGGGAATGCATGGGCAGGCTCGCATTGCAGTGGTCCCCGATTCAATTGCGAATGGCAAACCAACAGAAGATTTTTCCCATGGAGGTTGCAAGGGGTAACAATGGATATCGAAGGCATGAACACACAAATGGACTTTAAAGTAATAGAGATTGTTGATGACAGTAATCCTTATCTCGCATTGCTAGGAATATATTGGGCCACTGATATGAATGGAGTCATCAACCTGAAGAAGTGGAAGATGATATTCGAGAAAAAGTCTCTATGCGTAGTAGTTCAGCTAGATCCAGCCGAAGGAGTGTGCTACACTAAACCTGTGCGTGACGATGAGCTGGATTGCATTTACCAGATAACAACGCAAGACCAGGATCGCATAAACTCGACAATAGATGGGAGAATCTCATGGGAGCATGATAGTTCCTGTACTTCGGATTGAGATGAACAAAGTTCACCAGGCGAGACGAACTAACTGGGACCTGTGCATACCAACGGTTCGATGGGCCTGTGGGGCCATAAGCAAAAACCTGAGCGCGGAAAGGGTTCCGAAGACGATGAGCAGAGTCAAGGCCATAGATTTGGGAAAGAATCCTCACACAACCACTCCCATAATGGTGACAACACGCGAGGACCAAAGCGAAGAGATTATGCAGTTGCGCGAGGACGAACATATGCAGATTCAAGAAGCCATCCAGCGAGGGAATCTTGAGCTTCGCGAACTTGATGAATATCGGGTACAACTGAAGCAGGAAAGAATATTAATGGACGAGGATATTAGAAAGCTAGAAACCAAAATCTCGCAAGCATTACGCGTTGACAGAAGGATGGGGCCACATATGGGCAACCCTACCACCACACTAGAAGATTGTTGCCGGTGTTTTTTAGCCATACTACCATGGTTGCGACCACACCTTATCAGGTAAAGCAACCGAGGAAGCGCACTGCATGAGGAAGAACGCGAGGTGCTGATTAGTGCAACAGTAACTAAGGGAGGCCTGTAGACTGATCTGAAAGGTGACTTGAAGCCTCGCACTAGTAGTGCGACCACCTAACTATCTGTAGGAAGCATAGTCTCAGCGCTCCATGCAGTTGAAAGAGAGCACGGGACTATAAAAGAGTCTGTATGGGAGCTGTGCAACCCAGAAGTTGCATGTAGGATCAGTATGACACACAGATTACGTTCACGCACAAGGGACTGTGCTGCCATGCGGATAGGGTGGAAAGTGACCGTTGGTGTCACTGTTCATGACAAGATGTCCAATTTAAGGCAACGAGGAGCAAACAGTGGGCAATTAAGACACAGAGTTAGAACTAGATTTGAAACGATCTACCGCCAATATAGCATTAATGAGCCAGAAAAGGGGGGAACAGTCGAATTTGAATTCTGGTAGGCCTATAAATCCCAGATGGTCATCCACCAAACAACCCTTGGCATCCTGAGAATTCAGTTATTGTGTATGGACTTTACGGCTTTAGAGGCTTTGAAAGCAAGTTCAGTATTTGAAGCATTACCGAAAGAGATGCAAGACCTTCTGAGCAGAGCAATGTCGACTGCCAAGGAAGCCGCACTGAGCCCTATGTCATCGGTGGGGAGGCGCCGAAATTTCCAAAATCGCCCCAGACGCCGAGGCCCAAAAATGATCCACAAGCAGAGGACCAGTCCATATGTCTTTGTGAAATCCGCAGTTTGGCAAATTGTCGATGGAAGAAAAGGGAAAAATAGTTAATATTAAGAGTGATGATGAGGAGGAGGATCCTCAGAACTTTGTAGAAGAGATAGAACCAGAGGAAGATATGGAAGAAGACATCCAACCAGTATGCGCCACAACAAAGTTGCCCAAGTATGTCCCTCCACAGAAAGGGAGGGTAAAGATACCTAAATATTTGGATGCCGTTAAAAGCACACTCAACACCCCGTTCCTCCCCGCGGGAGTTCTGTTCGAAGGTTTGGCTGTGGGCCACGTACCCACTATGAAGTTTGAAGACTGGGACCTCGCGGATAGCGAGAAGTTCCCTCATTTGGAAACTAGCCAGCTGATGGAACAAAGCACGGAGGGGGCAGTTACAACACTACATCCACGGAAATGGCTACGCAGGGTGGAGGAGGCTGGGCTACTCCACCTCCTATCGATTCCACACTTTCATCGAGCCCCAATCATGATATTTGTCATTAGGCAATTGCTTTTCCTAGTGCATGATGGGTACTTGTGGCTGGAGGAGCCCATTCCCATCATGGCGGAGCTCATTCATAGGATTTCTCGGCTTCCTTGTACGAGAAGGGACCCCGCGGAAATAGCTGGTACAAGTGGAGACTTGGCGATTGTGGAGGCCATGAAAAAGAAATATAAGTTGGAGAAAAAGTAGAGGGGTTACGTTATTACTAGCATTCAGGACAAAGGGGTCTGCGTCGCTACCCAGTTGTTGGCAGGAAAGGTGATGAGAAAATGTCATGGCAATGAGGTACCAGCAACGATCATCGCGATGGCCGAGAAATGAGCAGAAGGGTTACGGTTCAACTGGTTGCAGTTCCTCTGCGAGGAGTTCCTGACGAACTGCAGGGAGGCCCAGGAGCAAGGTAAGACCTTCCACTATGTGTGGTTTCTCTTATCCATCCTGTTGGTTGCAGGAGAATTGCCTGAGGATAGTCAGTTTCCTCCCCTTGACTAGGATTGGCCAGAGGTAGCAAAATATGAATTGCTATGGGCGACGAGGGATGCCACACGAATCTGAGAAACCAAGATCTTCTAGGTACTGATGGAGGTGAGCATATGATTATGGATCAGCAAACGACCGTGCCTATCCCCTTGGTATATGATAGTCTGAGGAGCTTTGCAAACTTTAAAGCAGATATGCACAATGTGTATATCAGGGCGCGGAAGGATCTGGAGAAGAAGTGGACCACGCTCCCCTTCATTGCAATAGATGATGCTATTTTCGTGGTGCTCGACACATGGCCACTGGAATGGCACGCACCAGATGTGGTAGTGCGCGATGAGATAGAGATTCAAAGACAGGAAGCTGCCACCAAGCTTCTAGCACAACAGAAGCGGAACGAATAGCTAGTTGAAGAAGTACAGGCTTCCCGGGAGGTAGCGAAGGTTGCCACAGAAAAGGCAGCAGTAGTAGGGACCACTATGACACAAGATGAAAGAGGCCCAAACTTGACCATAGGGCATGGGATAGATGATATGATGGAAGGCGCGGACCCAAGCACCACCTCTACACAATTGAAACGACCGCGCGGGATAGAACGAACAGGGCCATGGAAGAAGACCAAGGCTTCCAAGTTGGATGGGGAGCCTATTACACTGACCGAGGGTGACCTATACGACATCGAAGAACACAGTTCGTGAAGTCACCAGGGAGGTGCTCCAGGAGGTAATGACAGAGCAGCAGAATGTGTTGGGGGAGCTCAGGGCGCAACTCCAGGAACTTTAGGTGTGGGCCCCACAACAGGGAATGGTAGTTGGGGCTACAATTACATCAGCAACCAAGAAATTATTGCGCGACCAAAATGGAAAATACCGTTGCGCTGCTGGAAGGAGCACTGAAAGTGGACAATACAGAGAACAGAGCCACGATAAGCCGGCTCAAGGGACTTGGCTTAAACTTGGCTGCCCTTCCGCGAGAAATATTATACCAGCTATAGGATGGAGCGACGACAGAGCTCTGAGCTAGGGAAGGACGCGCAGTATGGATGCTCAGTGAACAACGAATCAACATCGAGTAGCTAAGCCTCCAACGCAATGAAGTGGTAGGCCAAACTCAGCAGTTGGAGAAAATTGTGGAGGAAGCATGTCGCCGTGTCCCTGAGCTAGATATTGCGGCAAACTTACCAGTAGGTATCCGGATCCATGAACTAGCTAGTGGATTCCACGAGGCAAAGGAGGAAGCAACAAGGATCCAGCTAGACCTCAACCTGTAGATCGCAGAGCTGAGGCTGAAGGCGCAACCCTCTACACTGCCGGAAGTCAGAGAGCAGTGGCACCACACCATTCAATCAGGGTTGGAAGCAATAGAGCGCGCCATATAGGATTGCACATGCTTCTTAGATAAGTCACTCTTCACCCTCACTTCACTACAGGAAGACCCAACGCTACAACAGTTAGAGAAATAAGCAGCAGGCCTATGACAATGTTCGGGGAACCGCACAGACGGTCGCCCTTACTTAGTGACTGGCCAAGATGAGGGAGGCCCAGGCTCTAAAGGAGCAGGTGGATGCCGCGCATCAGAAAGAAGCAATGCTTAAAGAATGCATCCAGCCTTGGCTCAAGGAAGCATTCACAGTCACAGCCAAGATCGAGGGAAAGTTGGCACAGATGCAGGGCATATATGCACTCAGGCAAGGAATTGCACCTCACAATGAAGCATCAGAGATACATGCACAACGGGTACAACAGACAGCAGAAGAATGTGCTATGTATGTAAGTGAAGCGCAGAGGTTGCTGGATGAACTTCGTGCGAAGATCACCGCACCAGCCGAGTGACTTGGGACGAGTCATGATGATTGTGTTGGGGGTCTATTGGGTAGTGGATCCCCACATAACAGATTTTTGGGGCTTGTAGCCTGAATTTTGGTCAAAAGTAATGTAAGACCCCGTGAAATGCGGGCATGAAGCATGAGAGTCTAGGGTTTTCCACCCTAAAATAATGTAATTTAATCCAGAATGTGTTATCCTACCCATGGTCCGCGTACCATGGGATTGTATAAATAAAGCGAGGCTTTAAGGGGAAAGAGCAGTCTTAGTCTTAGCTTGGTGAAGTGATATGGGGTTTTGAATGCGAAATTCGCTCTGAGTCTGTAAGTTCGAGTTTTGGGTCGTAGTAGTAGGAAGAGGCTCTGCAGCTGTGTGTGCAGACCCTTGCAGCTGAGTGCGCAAGGCAGAGTTGTGATTGTAACAGAACAAAAGTTTAATAAAAGATAAGTTGATTCTGAAATATTGTGCATCTGCTTGTAGATCTGTGTGTTTACGCTTCTGTTATATCTTTGCATCTCTGGACATTTTACGATTACAAGCACATGTTATGAATGTTGAATGATTGATGAGAATATTGGGTCCACATAATTAAGTTAAGATCTATAATATTAACATAGCAAGGATAAGGGATCTAGACGGCGCCTCTTCGCGCTCTATACCAGGGCTATGGGAAGGTCAAACAGTTGTGCGGAGCAACGCAGCGCCTAGGATCGGTTCATGAACTTCCCAGACCTCATCAAGACATCTCTAGGGTGTGGAAACCTGGTTCCAGCACCCTCCCATACTACCTCAGGTGAGACCTCAGTCCACGCTCCGCAGATTGTTGCTAAAAGGGTTGGTAGTTTCAGGATTTGTTTGGATAAGTCAATTCTGAACCTGGGTTAGGCCTCAATAAGCCAACACTAAGAAAAAAAATTAATAAGGGCTCAGGTGAAAAACTCCATGAGGCGCCTGAGTCCCACTATCGGGTTGAAAACCTCTTGGGGTGCCCCAATAGTGTAAAAAAATAAATAAAAAAAAATGATCCCTGGGTGAAAACCTCTCTTGAGGCGCCCAGGGAAAACATCTAGGATGAAAACCTCTCAGAGGCAGCCTAGTTATTTTCAAAAAAAAAAAGGAAAACAAAAAGAAAAGAGAAAAATCATGAAAATTTCAATTTTTTCTGGTAAGCAAGAAGGACGGTCAAGAAGCAAAGGAGGATCACCAAGAGACCTATTTCGCTCACATTTTATTTTTTTACTCATTTTCATTCATCACTCCACCATTTCTCTCATTCTTTCCACTCCTTTCCTTCGGTTTACAAGGGGACTGTGTTTTCTACAGGATCCCCTGAAAACCTACAGGATGATCCTCTAGGAATCACAGTGACCCATAAATCCTACAAGAAGCGACCCGAAAGAAAAAATGACCTCCTATGTCAAGGAAATAACACCCCCTTCATCATCATTCCATCACCATACCTTACTCACCATCATTCTGTCACCCCTGCATTCACCCTTAAAAACAAAATCAGTCTCAAAAAAAAAAATCAGTCTTTGAAAAGAAGGGAAAGAGGGAGGAATAGAAAGCATCACCTCAGTATTCCTTGTTCCCCACACTCCTCGTCTTTCTCCCCATCCATGTCACCATCCTCACAACCCCAGAAAAGTGTATGATTAAGAGTTCTGAGGGAGAAGCAGCTACATGACATCTTGTAGGAAATCTTGTAGTAGCCTATCCCATAGAATACAAATCATAATAACAGCAAGCCTCCATCATGATGATCCAAGGGCAGAAGGAGCACCAAAGCAGCAACACCACCACCATCTTCAACAACAGGTACCTGCACAAACAAAAGGATCATCAGAAAGCAACAAGAAGGGAAGAATAATAACATGCAGCCAATACACACAACAAGCACCTCCAGTCTTCAACAACTGCAGCAAGGTATTGGCACCACAAGTATCCCACTCGCTCTCTCATATGCATCATGTAGTCAAAAAAATGTAAAAGTTACGAGTAAGTTGGTTTATAAGTGAAAAGGTGGCCAGTTAACTTGGCCACCTTCACTTAGTCAACAAAGAAAAAACAAGATGTTCTCTGACACGTGGTAGCAGTCAACTCAAAAACAGAGAAGGAGAAGGACAAAATCAGTTAAAGCTACGAATGCATAAGGTGGGAGCTGATTACGAGGATTGGGGAGTGATGAGGTGGTAGTGGGGACTAATGGTCCAAAAATGGAAATGTACCTCTGCTTCCAGTACACCACCTCACACCGAATGACTATAAGAGGAAATAATCATCGTCCCCATGGATTCATGCATTCATTTCCTTGAAGCTTGCTCTCACAGGTCTCTCTCATACCTAGGAAACCTACCAAAAGCAAAACTCCATATTTTTACTGCACAGGATTGCACAGGAATTCTTACAGAATCGTGCACAGGAATTTCTACAGGATACACAGAGACAGTCTATAAGATAGGCCGAGAGGAGTTTCAGAGGGGAAATCTTGGGGGTTGACCACATCAAACATTATGAAGAGGTAGGCTCTATAATTAAATTCCTCTTTCAAAGTAAATTGATCGAACAATCCTCTAGTTTGAAGTAAATTTGGTAGTTGTGCAAGAGAATTGTCAACACAGTCATCTCAATTTCTTACTTTTGCATTGTATCAACCATCTCATCTCCTCAAAACCTCACCAACCAAGATGACAGGAGGGTTTAATAAGAGGGATCCCACAAACACTGTGAGAATCCAACAACACCCTCGGGTACTAGAAATCTTCACCAGGCATAATTGGATGGGGTTTTTGGAAAAATTTAGAGGGTATGATGATGAGGTGGTTGATATTTTTCTCTCTCCCTCATTCCACTCACCAGAATCCATGCCACTAGTATGGTAAGAGGCCTCTCCTTAGAACTCACTCCTGAGCTCATGAGTAGAGTTACCACACTTCCCCTAGGAATACCATGGAGGAAAGAAGACAAAGGAGATAGCCAGGTTGCCAAAAGGAAATTATTTTTAGAAGGTGAGGAACCCACTGAGGACAAAAATGGAGTAAGGAGAGCAAGTCTGCCATATCCCTGGAATGACGTAAAATACCAAATGATCAAATATATTTCATGTGAGGGTAGGTATAGTGTGGTATATGGCTATCATTTTAGGCTTCTTGAAGAATTGAGATTTGGAGCAGAAACACCCCCTCACCACATGCTCAGCATACCATACTTCTTGATGCAATCACTAATAGAATCAAGCATCAAAGTGCAAGAAGGAAATTCCCAACAGTTAGCTCACCATGGGTTAATTAGGATCCTTATAGAAGATTCCCTCCAAAACCTCATAATTCCTATAACATGGTCAGTTTTCAGAGACATGCAGGCAGAGGAAGACATCAAAGCTCTCACATATGATGTTAGTCCTACTATCAGTGAAGAGGAAGAGGAAGATAATCAAGCAGAGGAAGAAGAAGTAGAGCAGGAAGAAGAAGAAACAGAAGGAGATGAAGATGAGATGGATGAAGAAGGAGATGAAATAGAAGAAAATGAGGAAGATGAAGAAGAAGAGGAGAAAGAGAAGGAGGATGATGAAGAAATAGAGGAGGATGTTAAGGAGAAAACTGATAAACATGTTAAGGATCTACAAGAGGAATAAGAAAGTAAGGACATATGTGAAGAAGGAAATGGAAAAGAGGGGACAGAAAACAAAGAGGAGTCACTTAGGGTGTCTCCAAAACCCACTGAGAGAGAGGCAGTAGCTGTCCTCACTGCTCTTAGCACCCCCATCAAGCAGAAAGGCAAAATATAGAGGCAGACCCCCTTATATTTCAAGACAAGGAAAAGCATAAGAATAAGACAGGGGAAATCCCAAACACCAAACAAAATTCCTATTGTGATTGAAGACTCCCCTAAACAAAAGGAGAAAATTACTTCCCCTAAATCTCCTATCACCTATGTGAGAAGGCCTATGACTAGATCAACCTCCTCCAAGGGAAAAGAAATCCTACAGGATACATAGCAGAATCGACAGGAAGCATAAGCAGTCCTATAGGATACTCTGCTGAACCTATAGGAGGCACAAAAATTGGAAAGGGAGGTAGGAGAGCAGCAAGAAACTAAAGAAGAGGACCCAGAGACAAAACAACCCAGCCCCAAACTTAATCTAGACTCCTACTACAGGTTTATTGAATGAGGCAGGGTCATACCTCAAAAATTCGTTATTCCATTGTTCTTCGAGCTTGAGAAGGAGAGGGCTAGAACTCATCAATGGATGCAGATCACCAAATCAAAGGGGGTGGAAGACATTGGGCACATGGAGGAGAAGCTCAAGGACATGGGCAGAGAGCTAAGTAGCTTGAGAGACAGAGAGGCCATAATGAAAAATCAACTAGAGACATAAAATGCATGGTTGAGAGGACAACTATAGGAAAGAGAGAATCAATTGGCATGTATGGCCAGTCTCTCTTTGGAAGCAATCCAGTGTAGGATGCCAGCTAAATCCTATGCCCTATACCTCAAGGAACAGTGGTTGTAGTTCCAGATCAAGACCCTAGCACAGAGAGGCACCATGCCATTTCAGGACTACAGGCAGTTCATTGATATTTGTGATCATAGCACACTAGAAGATAGGGCCAAGATGGCTGAGTTTTATTTGCACAACATGGCCCTAACAGACATGAATGTATGGGACCCTAATGCCAAGCTAGGAGATTTACAGTTGATGGCTTTGGCATCATGGATGAACCATGAGGAGTCAAGGGCTGCAGAGATGAAGAAGATATTGGCAAGAGAGAAAACTAAACCTCTTATGATCAAAGCAAAATAATTAGATCCCATGGCCCTCATCAGTACCCATAATTTGATTGTAAATGATCCTCAGATTGCACCTAGATATCTTGCTGCCCAAGAGCAAGAAATTTCACATTTTGAGGACATGTTCAAGCTATTAGGGGATGATAGCATACATGCTTACCTAAGGATATGGAACATGTTGCCATATAGCTTAAAGATAAGAGAGTACCACTCTCCACAAAGATTGGGAGAATCACTAAACATGACACCCATGTACAAGCAATCTATGCAAAGGCTGAAAGTCAATTGGATTGGCCTGAAACTCAGTCCACCACTACTCTTAGGAATGCCAGAAGGAAGGAAGGAAGAAGAAGAAAGGAGGCAATGGGTGGAGTTAGAAAGGAAAGCAGGCTTCTATGAACAAGAAGAGGAGACCACAGTAGAGGCATGGGATGTCAAGGAGGCCACTAGAGCTATGAAGGATATGGATATTGATTGAGTTTCTCAGAGGATGAGCAACACTTTTAGTAGAGGGTGATGATGCACCTCATCATTGGGTAATTATATGGGCCTTAATTCACCTCCTAGCTTAGTCAAACCAACTTTTCTCACAACTTATTACATGTTTTTTATTATATTTTGTTTATGAGATGAGTTAGAGTTGGATATTATGCCTAGTAGACTAATATGAATTGAATGCAGGATAGAAGGAGAAAATTAAGGAATTTTTGCAAATACTAAGGTTAAAACTCGAATGGGACAAATGAGAGGGATTGTAGGAGGTAAATCCTCCTCATTTACTTATCCCCCATTCGAATATTCTTCCATCCATCACACCAACTCGGAGTGCATGCAGCCAAGCCATGAGGATTAGAAGGCAACCGAGCAAGTAAGAGACAAAGAGCTAATTTATCTCGAGTTCGGGAGCTGAGCCTCCCTTATTTTAAGAAATTCGTTGGAGACTTTAGTTGTATAAGTAGAGAGGCCTAGCGCCTCATTAGGATTCAGATTTTTAATGTAAAACTCTAAGCTATTTTCGAGCTCCAGACTTGTGAAATTTCTATTGATGTAATTTTTTGTTTTGGTAATAAGAATGAGTTTTGTTTTGAGCCAGCACTGAGTTAACTTAGAGAGATGAAGCTCTTGGGTTAGGGTCCAACCCTAGAATCTAAGGCTCCTATTTCTTGTATATGTATGTTTAGTATAGTTTCATAGCTTCATTGTTAATTTTCTTTTAGATGCATTTCCATTATAAGTAGTGTAGATTAGTTTGGTTGTTTAGTATTTTGCTTCCATTTGTGTCTTAATTCAATAGAAGGTTAGCAGGAATAAAAGGAGCACCATAAGGTTGTTAGCAGGTGTCTCGGCCTCACCTCCTCCCTCTGGGATCATGACTTGAGGAAGGGATCCTTAAGCAGCCCAAAAAACACATATTTCTAGTTATTTTATGAGCTTTGGAGTTTGCTGTCTTTAAATTAGTATTTGGTTAGTTTTGCAAGGGAGGATTCGATTGTCATCTTTTTCATCTTCATTTTTTCAGTAGATCTCATCCATACTTTCATTCCTTTCAACAACTTTCCTCATGCATAATGTAGGCAGTTAGTTCATTAATTCTGCTTTTCTGGTTTATGAGAATGTTCCTTGTTTACATAGCTTTTTGAAAGATATACATGTTTTATGTAGAACAGGTACTTTAGGAGGAGACTAAGACTTCATAGCCAACAACCACCTTCCACTCCATCCACCTTAGTCATCCCTTGTTTTCACCATCACCTTCACTAGTTTTCATCATTTTTCATAGAAATTCTTCCAAGCACATTGAGCTAATCCAACCATCTCCTATCTTTGTTGTTGACTTCTGAATGATATTAGACCTTCTCCCACTCTATTCCACCCATCACACACCTCTCCTAGGCCTTCCATCACCTCCAAAACCTCACATTTTGCTCTCGGTTGTATCCTGTAGGTGTATAGGGAATCCTGTAGGTTTCTAGTACATCCCGTAGGTTTTCCTGAAATGGCCTGTTTTGAGGCTAAATTGAGGGAAAACCTCTAGGAAGTCACCAAAATCCTCCCAAGGGTCCCCCACACCATCCAACCATCTCATAACCCTTCCATCCATCCTCAAACATCCTTAATTCACCTGCCACATCAACAGAAGAAATTAGTTTGCATACTTGATTTTGCATAAGAGGACAAAAAGGCAAAAATAGATTTAGTCCAGTCTCTTTACTTGCACATTAGTGATGTTTTATGCTTATTAATTCTATAACTTAGATAGTAGCATTTGGTTCATGCTGATTTAGCATTTCTGCAAAACATAGTTTCTTAGCAGTTAATTAGGAAATGGTGTGATTTAGCATTAAATGTCGACCTTCTCCATTATTGCAGTAGAGTAGCTCTCTCTTAGAATAGATTTACCTTTTTTCCATCAAGAAATCAAGCTTCTTCTGAATCCATAGAATTCTAAATTGAAACACCAGCGGTCTCTCGCCAGTTGAACAGTGACAATAGGAAGAACCATCATTTTTACTTGTGTACACAACACTGTCACCTCCAAGTTTGTACGAACCCCGGGTTGATAAAGTAAAGCTGGTAGCCCAGGAGTTGCAGCATCCTTGCTACAATACTGGTGCTCATCAGAGACCCACATGTCCTCGTGCTTAATCACTATCATCTAGAGGCTCCCAAGCCAATGGCTCCATCCCACTATCCCATAAGTCTTGAATTACCTGACTAGCCATAACTATGTGCCTCATGATACCTCACCATTTCGAGGGAAGACTAATGCACTAATTTATATTCCGATCTTCTAACTCATTTCATCTATTCTCTATCACCCTATTCAATAGCACATTGAACCTATGACGGATCTCTTCTAGTAGAGAATCACCATTCGATCTCTTTTGTGATGTCAAACCATTGAAATCTGCGACCCCAGGCAATGCAGCTCACCCTATATATCCTACTAGCTTCAGGGATGCTATATCTTCATACCACAAGTTTGGAATTCAGTACCACATACATATATTTCATAAAATTTAAGTGCACCAAATATATAGCAACTTTCACTTACCATCTGGACCCCATGCTCATCCTAGCAGAAGTGGTAATTTAGGATCTCCCTGATAGTTCATTCCACTATACGAATAGTCATATATGTACAATGTCATCTGTTCCAAATGTGAAAAAATTCATGTCAGAACACTCATCCGACTCCCCCACCTCGTCGTAGTAGCTGCCCCCAGCGGCGTATCCTGGGCTCCTACGGGCCCTCATCATGGGTCTGCACATGTGGTCGAAGGGTCAGGAACTTCTCAAATAATAATAAGCATAGAATTGTCCCAAATGAACAATTATCATTTTTCCCTTGCCTGCATAGACTCAACTGTCATTTCAACTATGACAACATCATTTGGGCCTACCCATAGTAGGTCCCTTTCAATACACTCTCAAGAAACATCATTTCCCCCAAGTGATGTGATGAAATGCATGGCTACCCAAAATCGCGCCACTGTTGTGGCTATAGATCATGTCTTGAGACTCTCTATGTCACTGATGTGAATGGTTGTGCCCTTTGGACGAACACTCAGTACACAATGACAACCCACAAACTCTTCTATGTGCCTCCCATGAGGCATTACTGGATGTATCTCCCGCACCATCCCTAGGGGGGGAATCCTATACTACAAAGGCCTTATGATCTGTATCCAAATAGCTCACAATCCTAGATAGAAGGGGCTCACCGATCCTCATCAATGGGTTCTCCAAGAACTTCAGCACCCCATGTCATGCCAAAACCCCTCTAACTGCTTGGTTCCCATGAATCTCAGAATGAAGGGTGGTTTCCAAATCCCATTCTCACCACGACACCTTTAGATCTTCCATACCTGCAGCACACCATTATGTTTTTTCAGTTCAGATTCAAAGGCATACACATATGTTTCAAAGCTTTAAATCAACAGAGATCCCCTGTCCTAATTTTCCACTCAGTTGAGAATGCAAAATTTTCCCTCAAAACTGCACCTAATGCATTTATTGACCTTATTTATGCATTACAAAACATAGAATAGGGTCCAAAAAGTGTGTTCTGATAGCGAGGAAGAGAAGGGGTTTCCCCCAATGAGTTGTGGCCCTAATCTAAAAATATAAACCACCAAAATTGATGAATAAGGTTAGGCCACCTACCTCTAACTTGAAGATCTAGATTCTGACGAAAGTTTTTTCCGCTACAATCTCCACAAGATTCAGAGCCTTCTCCTCCTCTCCAAATTCTCCAGCATCTCACTATGCAAATGAATTTGATTTAGGGACAAGAAACCCTTTTATAGGAAAAACCCTAGTTTTTTTTTTGCCCATTGCAACAAAACCGTAGCTTGGTTTGACAAACTATTAGCACTGTTAGAAAGCTCTCACTGAGCTCTATAATGGGTCTCTATTTGTTTTTGTTAATTTCACACATCACTAGGAAGCGATTTTTTCCACGAGGTCTCAGTTTTTCACCAATTAAAATTGAATTTCTTTATTTGAGCCACCTGTACTTTGGTACCACTTTACCTATGCATTGGTTTATTCACGTGTCAATTTTCATCCTGAGTAACCATTATCTATTCATGTTTTTATGGTCCCCTCCGAGCCTCCTCCATGTGGCAGCATCATCGAGTCACCCTTGTTCAAAGCATCCGAGATGAGTCACCTTGCATCTATGGAGTTCTTCCAAGTCCACTTGAGTCCAATCACAGTGTTCCATACATATTTATGTCACATTCATCCTATCGTGCTCATATTTGGCCTCAAGCTACACTACTTCATCTTTGAAAATCCTTTGTCTGAGTAATTGACCATCCTCTCTGAAATCGAGTCAGTCACTGCCAGGTAAAACATGCATATTATGCTTTGATAATAGAGGTTGTCATTTTTCCACCCATCTTGTTTCCTTCCATCATCATCCTTGGTGTCAATCCATCAGTCACTTTACTATGATCCCTTGTGCCTTTATTGAGGATTCCTCATTTCCTTAACTCTGACGGGTCCTATTCTGTCATCTTCAACACATTTATTCCAGAAGTGTGGTCTAGAAGGTGGTGTACCTTGGTTCCAGCCTTCATTATTGTTCAATGCCTCGAATCAATTAAAGGGAATCATCATTTCCCTTTGACTTGGTTATTTTTCACGTGCTCGATGTCAGCTCATTATCGCACTATCGAGAATTGTACACTTGATGGTCTGGCGATCTAAGTGATTGTATAAGTGATTATCGAGTGTGTGTGATATATTCTAGACCTCATGAGGGGGTGGCCCTTTAGGTAGCCCCCCACATTCTCGAATGTCCACAGATGATGATCCAACCTTAGATGCAATTCCACAGATTTGACGGGTCCGGTTTCAGCCGCTTGCAGCGCCCACAACATGCATGTCTCCTTCAGATGATACATTTATATCTTCAAATCCATTTCCTATCCAACAAGGATTATTTGGTTGTGACCACCACCCCCCCCCTCCCTCACCATGTCATATTAAGGGGAATAATTTCTCATGTACTTCAATGTTATTGTATGCAGTCTTGGCCTATGTATTTATAGGCACACTGTGTATATGGGATTCTTTGTATTATTTTCTGGCCCATTGATGCCAACATACCATGTATCATGTACTTTGTATCTCATTCCCACATTGTTGGGCTCGCCGTTATTCTTTGTACTCAGTTATCTCAGCGGGTATAGGTATGCCTCCCCTGCCTCATTTGAGATCATGTACTCCAAAATAAAATGAGACTTATATCAGTTTAGTAGGTCTCACCCCCTCCATTCCTCTGTCCTTCCTTGCATTGCTTCAGTTCTCTCTCTCTCTCTCTCTATATATATATATATATATCTCTCTCTCCTTTGGTGTCTTATGGAAGTGTAACCTACAACGCACATTGCTTCAATTATCTCTCTCTCTCTCTCTCTCTCTCTCTCTCTCTCTCTCTCTCTAACTCTCCTTTGGTGTCTTGTGGAAGTGTAACCTACAACATATTTTTGTCATACGATTTTCTCCTAACACTCATATGTTGGGGGGCAATCTATTATCACCAAAAAATGATCACCTAGCCATTTCTAACTAGGTGGACCGAAATACACCATGTAGGGTTAATTTTAACATAGTAAAATCCCTTTCACCATGGGAAATAATTTAGTAAACCATTTTTATTAAATTATTTTTGACTAAAATTAAAAAACCCCACGAGAATAATTAAATAAATCATTATTTATTTAATTTCCTCTTGGAATAATTATTAAATCATTATTTGATAATTATTCCTTGTCACATTTGACTAAATCACCTAGGAATAATTAAATGCATCACTATTTATTAAATTTAGGCTTTTGTGATCCATATCAATTTTTTAGCAGAGTTTTCAGCAAAAATCACATCATAATTCATTGGTTGACGCGTTTCGAACCAACAAGTGTGGTTCATCGTGAGGACAAGTTTGAGATCACTATTTATTTATTATTCCTTAATTCTATTATTGGAATAATTGCTAAAACACCATTTAATAATTATTTCAATTTCACACCATTCTTAACCCTCGTGAAATAATTAATAAATCATTTATTTGTTAATTATTTCTAAATAAAGATATTTGACCATTTTGAATATCTTTTCCCTCTCCAAAAAATATAACAAAGTATTCCTAATGGTTAAATCATGATTTGGTCAATATTATTTTATCATTTTCCATTTTGGAGATCAACCCAATACTTTGTTATAAATAAGAGGGATTTCCATTCATTCTTCACCATGATCATTATCATTGTCACCATTATCATCTTCTTTCATCTGAGCTCCCACTTGAGTTCCGTTCTTTGTTTTGGGTTTTTCACATATTAAGAGAGAGAATAGATCGTTGAAGCACAAGGACATCAAAGGACCCATCCCACGAATAAGGATTTTCGTACCCTTTTTTGTAGATCTCCTCACCAAGTGTTATCAATAAAGATTATTCATTTTAAAATTCTTTCCATATTGGGTAATTACATTGGATATCTATTGTTGTTTACTATTCTGGATCACACATATCTCTTTACTATAGGGTTTTCTCATTTTATTGTTGCAGATCTGAAGCGTAAGCAACCACATCTTGTTGTTAGGGTCACTTGTCACCAGTGATTTAAGTGAAGTATTTTTTAGACACACGCTAAGAATTTGCATACTAACACTTACCAACCCATTGGTTTGCATAACTCAACAAGTAGGATTCAATTCTTTCTTAGCATTTTCATAAGTCCTGACTACTTACAACTTTTATTTTAGTCCCCAATAGGCATTATCTTCACTGTATGTTGTGTCCACCTTGTTTTCTTTCCCTACACATGCTGGGCCAAAACCCGTTTCGAATAAGCCATTCAAATATTGTATTGGTATGCCACTTCCATCTACATGTTGGGGTTTTATTCACTTTTCTCCATGGTGTCATCAATTCAACCATTTTTTTATGGAGAAAGATTCATATTAGAGACTTGGTTGGCCATATCCTAGAAATAAAATATGAAAATTTTAATCCTTTCACCACAAATATATGTATAAAGAGGTTTCCTAGTCTAACTTTTGTAGAGGGGCCTGTGTGAAAATTGACAAAAATTACAACAAAAAAGCCTCAAGAAACAACTCATAGTGTTATGGAAATTGTTGAATGGTTAAGTTTGTCAGCTATCAGAATAAACTTTTCTGTCATGACGAGAAAAATATAGTGTTAAATGTGTGTTGAGTGACGCTCATGTTGACAAATTTACTTTATTTGCATGTGGACATGCAAAAGTGCAGGCATGGGGGAGAATAAAGGGTAGTTGTATTTGTACATGGAAGCCCATATTCTATTGTATTAATTCATATCCATGCACAAGAATAATTGGATACCATGGACAAGTAAATTAACTTTTGGTAAGAACTTAGAGGAAGGAATCATTTAGATAATATGAACAAACTTGAAAAGCTTCAAGCAAAACCAATTTATATTTTTTGACAAATTAAGCATCATAATCGACAACCATTTTTCTTATATCTCTATATTCGTACATTGGCCGGCCACAACACTTGAGGAGGGAAGAACTAAGGTAAGATAAACAAACCTGGAAATTTTGAAGCAAAACTAATTAATATTTTTTAAGAAATTAAGCATCATCACCTACAACCATTTTTCTTATATCTAAATATCTTTGCATTGGATGGTTCTGATTTTTGTTGTGGAGAAGCATTAAAATAGTAAAAACCTACTCATAAAGTTTCACAAAACCCAGTTTGTGCTTTGTGATAAATTTGTTAACAAAGTTTGTTGCTACACTTGTAATAGTTTGTTGCAATTCCCGTAGCAACTTATTTGTTATATCTCAGGATCTGTGCAATGGTTTGTTGTGATTTTTGGTAGAAAATGACATTAAATGGTGATGAACACACCCGTAGAAAACTACCTCAATCTGAAGTGTTGTTTGCATGAAATGTTAATGACTTTGAAGTTGTTGCAACACCATGTACATTTTTCTGCAACTCATATTGTTGCAAATCCACCAAAACTATTACTAAAAGGCTACTTTTGAAGGTATGTTGGCCGTGGGAATTGAACATAAGATTGATTGTGTAAGTTCCATAGAGAAGCGGATAAAGCTTCCGATGGGGTCCTATAAGGCATAACATTACATTGCACCCAGTGAGGAGATGTACAAAAACTCCATCTCTATCTAGATGTATCTATGTAGACCACCACGCTACTTGAGCACTAGATGTCACTCGGAGTCTCTGATATGTACCTTGGTGCATAATGTATGGAATAGGTTTGTGAACTCTAGCACTAATTGGTCCCTCTCATGCCATAGTGTGGTCCATCTAGTGTACTAGTCATCATAACTTCCAAAAGGGTACTATTGTTCCATAATGGCATCCATGAAAGAGTCCCAAGTGGGTATGACCACAAACATTGCAGATTCCTTTGTGGCCCTTTGCTTGTAATAAGTCTCCAACCAATCCTTAACATGGGGAAAAACCTTATGGAGTGCAAAGGTATTCATTTCTCTATAAAAAAATATTGTGGACGGAGAAATACTCTTCTAGTAGATTTAACCATTTGTCTAGAGCATCCACATTTATCTTGCCTTCAAATACATGAATATCAAAATTAACATGTGGCTTGACGCTGGAAATGCCTCCAAAGTGGATCCTGACAAAGATGCATTAGCTGTTGGAAACTATCAAAGGATGTGAACAAAATTATTCCTCATCTTGTTCCTTTGTCATGTGAGGGCTTCCTCGAGCAACAATTTAATAAGATATCCTACTCCATCATCTTTCTTTTCTTTCACCATGGAAGGCCATCAGGGTCAACAAGAACAATCTTGGAAAGGCTCAAGTAGCTTTAGTTCCAACTCTGTATACCCCAACCTTGTTGGGGACATGCATAAAGACACATATAAAGAGTAGACCGTTATGATACCACTAATATAGATTTATGAAGTGAACAAAATGAAATGCATATTTATATAAAGATGACAAAGATACATTAAAAATTGACTTCTATTGATAAATTAAAAGTGATGAAACTGTAAAAATGTAGAATGAAACAAACTCGCTCGAATGATGGTAGCTTATCTTAGAGAAGAGATGTGATGGCTACAAACATTTGCTAGAGTGAATTACAATGAGGCTAAAAGGCCCTTTGTAACCTAAGCATCAATTAGAAAACCCTAAAAATTCAAAAACATAAGCTTATGAGATGAAATGCCAAAAGGCTTGTGGGACCCAATGGGGTTAGTTGGTACAACAACTTCTTGGAATTGTAAATTTTTCATACAATCTTCTTTTGGTGCACTGAGTAGCTCATTGGAAAGGTTTATCCAAGAATTATTTATTCTAATTACGGCCCAAGAAATTCTAAGGCTACTACCTGGGCCCACACCACAACAAAAAACATCATTTAGGGCCTCAAAAAAAGGTCAAAAGTTTAGAACCTAAAAAATGTCGAAAAAATTCCAAGATGGAGAATTGTTCTTTAAGCTAGTAGAATATGTGGGTGGGCACCGATATCCACCTAGATCAATCCTCCCCCTTAGGAAGAAATGGTCTCTATTGCATTAAGTGCCCCCATAAGATGGGGAAACTTTTGTTGAACCTGGGTGAGGCACTTGCCATGGTCTAGCAACTTCCCTACTTTGACATCACAATAAAGATGGATCCTCTATTCACGAGTGCCCTTAAATTGTGTGTGCATGGTTTGATCATGGTTTCTTGTTCCATGTAGTATGGGTTGAGATATGTTGGTATCAACTATTTTTGTTTCTATAATGTGTCAAATAATGGTGGAAAGTATGGCCAAAGGAGGTCCACATTAAACATTGGGTGTAAGCCAAGGAAGGGCATAATACTTAGTTCAAAAGAATTTCCACCCATAGCCTTGGTGATGGTGTAAGGCCCATAGAGAAGTGGAAGAAGCTTCCGATGGAGTCCTGTAAGACACTCTTTATACTAATGAAACTAAACCTTGTCTTCCACTTGAAATTTGTGTGGTACTTGCTGTTGATCATGACTGCTTGTATTTAGTATTGACTCTCTTAAAATATCATGGCATATTGACGAATGTGCTAATCTGTTCAATAAATTTGGTTGATTAGTTTACCTTAGAATGGGCATGGGAATATTCCACCTATCTGGATGCAAGGGGTAGTGCTACATTAAAAAGACGTAATCATTGAAATCCTGAGCCCATTTGAAAAGGGGCATAGTTGGTCAAGATGTAAAGGGTTCTATTGTAGTTTTGTTGAACATATGTGAGACTTTCATCCCATATGCATGGATGCTTGGAGTTGTACATGTGCAAGATACACATAATCATCCTATTGACAACCTATTTATGTCCATCAGTTTTGGGGTGGAAGGCATCCGATTTGGTGAGCTTGGTGTCCAATAATGACTAGAGGCTTGACCATAATGTGCCTAGGAACCTATTGTCCCAATTTGATATGATGGTTTGAGCTATCCCAAAATGTACCCACACTTGTTTGCTAAATCGCTTAGCAGTAGCCTCCACTGTGATATTCTTCTTGTAGGCTATTAAAATGGCCATCTTAGAAAATTGATCCATAAACACAAAGACATAGCCATTGTCCTGCTTAGTTGAAGGAAGAATAGAAATTTAGCCCATTACGATGGATTCCTAGGGCCTATCAGTAGTAGTCAGAGGATTGTACATGCCTTAATTCTTAATGGCCAATTTGGAAATGGTGTAGGTAGTGTATGACCTAATATATTTTCTAACATGTTGTAGAAGTTTCATCCAATAGAAATACTTTTGTAGCATGACCATTGCCTTGCCCACACCAAAGTGTCCCACTATCTGACTATAGTGAGCTTCCCCAATCATCTTTGCATGCTCACTTGAAGGAACACAAATATGGCCTAGATGGCAAAATAGACCATCCTGAAGATGAAAGTTAGTGACGATTGTGCCTGTGATGAACATTTAGTAGGCGCTAGTGAAGTGATGATCACTCTCATACAATTGGGGCCACCTAGAGGCCTTATGTCCACATGAGTTGAGCATTGTGGTTATTGTTGCAACCAGAGGTTGACTGAGGCAACCAACGATGTGATTGGTCCTCCATGTATTATATTTTATATTGAGATGAAATTGTTGCAAACATGTGGACCACTTTTGATGGCAGTTGTTCTACAAGTTTCCTTGTGTTTGCGTGAACTGCAGAGGCCTATGATAAGTGTGGATGACTTACCCAAAATGTAATGCTTCCATTTACAATAGGTTTGTATAATGGAATACATTTCTTTTTCATATGTAGGGTACTTGCAAATGACATATGATAATGTCTCACTGTGGTAGGCCACCTGATGATTGTATTGAGTGAGAATTGCACCCACAGTATAGTTTGAAGCCTCTATCTCAATCTCAAAAGTTTGTTGTAGATAGTTTAATACGAGTATTGGGGTTTGGCATAGGCGATGTTTAAGATCCTTGAAATATTTTTTTTTGTCACTTGGGCCCACACAAATTTTTCTTTTCCAACACCCTTGGCTGCTTGGATGAAGGCCCATGCATTGCAAGAGAATCCAAACATGAACCTATGATAGATATTGGCAAGGCCTAAGAAATTTTGGATCTCAATTAGTGTGGTCAGGGTTGGCCACTCATGAATGGATTAAAATTGTCTAGATCCACATGCACACCATGCTCATCAACAATGTAACCTAGGTATTGGACCCTGCTCATGCTAAAGGAACATTTTTCCAAGTTAGAAGATAACTTGTATTGACATAGAGTGTGGAGGACTTGTTGAATAAGTTGCAACTATTCTTCCCAACTCTTGTTGAAGATTAGAATATTATCTAGATATAGCACCACAAAATAATTGGAGAAATGTCAGAAGATGTCATCCATCAGCCTCATGAAATTTGTTGTGGTATTTATCAAACCAATAGGCATGGCAAACCATTCAAAAAAAACTTCTTTGGACTTGAAAGCAATCTTCCATACATTAGTTGATTTTATTGGGACCTAGTCGTAGTTGTACTTTAAATCACTCTCACTGAAGTACTTCTCCCCCTTGACTTGGTCATACGGGTTGTGAATTCGGGGAATTAGGTACCAATTCCTGACTATAATTTTGTTCAGGGTCCTATAATCAATGCAGAGTCATGAGAGGTTCCATCTTTATTCTACACAAGTACCATTGGGATTTCATAGGGTGAGGAGCTTGGTCATATCTTCCATTTTTGGAGAAACTCTTGGATTTGGCGCTTGACTTCCTCATTCCCCATAAGATAGCAACAATATATTAGCCTCTTGGGTAGAGGTGCACTAGGGGTTAGATCGATTGAATGCTTGGCCTAGCAGTGCATAGGTAACCCAATGGGTGAGGAGAAGATGTCTTCATATTTATATCTATGTAATTTGTGAAAAGTTGAACAAATGCATGCTTTTTTACTGGTGAGTAGTAGGTGCTTATATTGACAAATTTTGTGGTTTTTTTATCCCCCAAATTCACAAGTTCATGCATTAAGGTAGGATTGTGAGTCTTAGCATTAGTAGGCGCATGAAATATCTATTGTATATTAAATAAATTCATGAAGGAAACCACCCCTTTAGAGATGGGATTACCCTTGTCTACATTTTGATTATGTATCACTTGTTGTCTTGTTTATCATGTTCTTCTTCATCAATGACAACATCGTTGAATATGTATGCAATGTTTAGGGCGTCCACTGCTTTTTTATCATCATTGCATACTTTAGAATTAGTGACGTTACCAGAGATATTAGTTTTGAAAATTAATTCAACTGAAAAGACGTTACACAAAGGCGTAAATATAACATTGCATTAGCTAGAGTGTCAACAACAACATGCATATCAAGGTATTGAAACAATATTAAATGATTTGAATAATGAAATTTGGTTCCATGCCTCTTCCTGGTACTCCTTGAGGTGAAAAACAAAGCAATGAATGGGGTTGCATACCTTTTGTACAATTATCTTCAAATCATCAAATAATTTCAAACACTCTACCTTCAGGTCAAGAGCTTCTTTTCACCCAAAGATAAGTGCTTCATACTCAGCTATGTTGTTGATACAATCAAATTCTAATTGGTAGGATATCATGGTTTTATGTTTGTGTGGATCAATCAAGACACATTTGGCACTAGCTTCATCCCACATCTTAGAACCATTGAAATACAAGATCTAAATGTTAGTATCTACTCTTAGTTAGTAGAATTATTTCTATTTACATCTAATACACAACGATAATAATCACTATTATGTGAGCATTGAAGGGGTTCAAGCTATGTGTTAGATGATAAGGGAAATGGTTGTGTTGTATAGAAACCAAGGTTAGTTTCTAGAAAACAATTCCCCAATTTAATGTGTACAAAACTAATGGTTTTGTTTGGTCCTTCTAGTTATGTCACCATGTGTTTCATGTGAGGCTCACTATCTACAATTATTTGATTATTATTTCCTTTGTAGGGTATCCAAAGGTGAGAACAATATGAAGTGAATTATCCTTTAATCTTTTGCAACCAATCCTTACTCAACAATAGTCTGTAAGCTTCAAGTATGTTAAGAACTATGATGTCTATCACTTGATGAACTCGGGGATAAGAGGAAAATCTATTAAAAACATCTTCCATCTCACATGTGACCTTAAATTATGATATGTCCAGTTAAATAACCTTATCATTAGTCACTTCTGACACATCACTGATTTTTTGGCACAAAAAATAAGGCATGACAATGGAAGAAGCTCCAGAGTCAATAAAAAAAGTGTGCACATTATGGTTGAAAATCTCAAAAGTTAGAAGGAAAGGTGGTCTTTGAGAATTTGAATGCAAGGCTCAGATATTAGCAATATTGAAAGTGGACTTGGCATAATTTGAGCTACTGAGTTTAGTAATGAGATTTTTTGCAGAGATTTCAAGATTTGCTATAGGTTTAGACTAAGCAACAAAGGGTTCAAAGGTTTTCAAAAGAAGCTCTCATTGTTGAGGAATGTTACATAGGTTGTAAAGAAATAAATTTACCCTAGTCTTATGAATACCATTAATCACATTATACTCAATTGGTTTTTTGTTTTTAGATGTTGGGGATATAGTGTTATCACCAGGAGATGAAGATCTAGTGTTCTAGGTAGAATTTGAGGTTTTCTTTGTGCACTAAGAGAAGGGTTCTTTGGGGAATTTGAGGTTTTCTTTGTTCAACAAATCAGTGAAACATTGGTTAAAATCTTCCACCTTTTATTTTTTCTCCATGTTGATTGCAATATGTTCTTTGAGAAGAGTAGCAGGGGATTTTTCTTCACCAAATTTACTAAAAAAATCCCTCTCAAAGGCATCACATGATCCAAATTGGATCATTATATTGTTTTTCATCCATCTCGATGCATTTGGAGTGGAAAAAGTGGAGGAACAAGCTCATGGGACTATTTTTACAGACGGGACCCAGTTTGGAAAAATAGGGTCTAAAACATTTTGGGAGTATTTTGAGGCATTAAATGACATTTTTTAGGGGGTAAAACTTTGTCACTTTAGTGTTTCATCATTTCATGTTTTTCTACACACATGTGTCTTCCCAACAGTGCAAGAAGCACATCAATCAAAGTTTGTATGCAAAAGTTATGCCACTCAGAAGTTGGCCTTCTTGTTTTCACACCTATAGTTCGAGAAGATGTCGCATCAACCCCCATTATTCATGAAAAAGGGGCTAGCCATGTAATTATGATGTAAAAGACTCTAGAAGAGTTTATATTGTAACTCTAGTTAAGAGTTGATGTAGTCAAAATTAACCACAGTAGGATATCGGGTTGTGTTATAACCGGGCCACTAGGAGGAAGGGACATTCCATTCTTCTGAGAGCATTTTGTTTTGTAGCTGAGAAAAGATAGCCAAGAGAGATAGGAAGTAGAGCACACACAGAGGATTTGTGCACTGTAGCATCCCACGGGCCATAGGAATTACTTCTTTGTACATGTAGCCATATTTCCAGACAGAGAAAGAGAGCGAAGTGACCTCACCTTCCAGTTGGTTTTTTTTCCCGAAAGTGTTTCCTAGAGAGCATATCTTGTGTCTTATGTGTGTGTGTGGGCTTATTTTATCGTTCTCTACTTTTCTGCATAATTTCCATTTGCATGCATGCACTGATTACAGTTAAATCTATAGATATTAAAGTTTAATAAAATTGTAATAGTGTAGAATCTCACATTTTTTATATAATATTATCAAATATGTTGGGACGAATTGTCTAGTGGAATATTCACAACAGTTTACAGATCATCCCAACTAACTATTTAAGTACTAAGTCGATTATAATAACATGTGGATGATTTTTTCTTGAAGATATATTAAAACAACTTGAAAACTACATCCTCATGTTGCACATTCATCAAATGTAAGGCTCGATAGAAGTTCTTTACGTGGCCTTCAAGAGTGACTAGTTTATCTTGGTCAAATATTGGTAGGAGCCTCTCCAATCATTTAGGAAGATCATGAATTAGAGAAATTTTGAGGTAAAAAATGGGCATAAAAATAAAAATGTACAACAAAAATAAACTTTATAAGGACCAATAAGATTCAATATGGTGATGTCAACCATGGAGGATGATTCACCATTTTTTGAGTAAAAAGGTAAAAAGATAAAAAAAAAAAAACACTACTTTTTCAACTCGTATTTTCAACTTATCTCCCTACAATTTTACTCAAATTTCAAGAGGTAGCACTCATTGGATGTGGAATTTAATTTTTCATCCAAGAGGTACCCATGTTATATACTTTTTATGAACCCTATTACACGAAAAATGTGAAATACATGAAAAATCGTGATTGCAATCACATTTTTTCATGTATTTCACATTTTCGTATTGTAGGGTCCATAGAAAGTATGCAACATGGGTACTCCTTGGATGTAAAATTAAATTTGCATCCAAAGAGTGCTCTTACTTGAAATTTGAGTAAAATCATAGGGAGATAAGTTGAAAAGACAAGTTGAAAAAGTAGTTTTTTCTTTTTTCCCTCCAAAACTTGATGGGGTAATCTAATATTATTTTATTATTTCCACTATTATTTTATAATATTCTTTAGGAGGCCCATTTTAGACCTCAAAATTTCTCTAATGAAAATTTCTTGAAAGGTTGAGGTATCCTTGAGACATTCATTTAAGTTGGAAATTATTGTCCATTATATCTGGTATATCATCCTAGTTTGATCTCTCTTTATAATTGGAGGAGTAATAATAATGATCAATATGACTAGGTTCACCATAAATATCAAACTAAATGTGTATAGAGGTTGGAGAAACTTATGGACTTGGATTTATTTGATCAAAAGGATCAAGAATTTCTTTGGGTTAGAATGCTTAATAATATATTTGATACAATCAACCACGAAACCATCTTTGATGATTAGTCTTCTAGCAATCATTTTCCTAAGGAGACAGGGATCTATAGGGAGTCTTCCAATGTACCTAGCATAAGCACAAGTAATACACCTGAGTGCATTCATTTCAAAGGAAGGGACATAATATAGATCTTTGTTAGAGGGTTCTACATTCTCAAGTTCAGAGGGAATGTCTTCATAATTGGTTTCCCTTTCAATATGTTCAATATAGATAAGAGCGGTATCTGCCTATTGGGTAGGGTTTTCTTTTCAAAGAATACTTACTCAGTATGAATAAGTATTCTTACTGGACATGCAATTCAGGCCCTCCTTATAGCACCAAAATGATTATTGACAAGTATGAATGACCTATAAACAATCACAAGGGGCTCTCTCCAGATTGATGTTCCAATTATACCTCACATCGTTTGGGATAAGAGACCCATTTGGATTATGGCACGACAACCATCCTTGCTTTGTTGAATGCTATGAGATATTGAATGATTGTCGCAACAATGGAAGCATGAAAATTGAACTACAACTATCTAATTATGAAAATAAAACTACTATAAACTAACTAAATGTTGAAAGATAGATGAGTATAGGAACAAAAGAGCTATTATTCATGGCAATATATGAACCAAGAAAGTATTTATTTGATTTAATAACACTAAAAATTTTAACTTATTAGAGAAAACAAATATTATTCAGTCTATGATCTAACAACATGGAAAATTTTAGGGGTGAAATTTTGCCCATGGGAAAAATTAGGGGGTTATTTATTTTGGTTGGGAATTTTTTTTACAAATAGGGGTTGGAATATGCATTGCCCATAATTTATTTAAAAAAAAAATAGTTGTAAACCATTAGCCCATGAGAATTTGATGGGGAGGGTTTAAAAAATTATTTCACCTTGAAAAATTCAAAATATATTCTCCCATTCGCTCTAGTTTTATGGTAATGGAAAGTATCAAGATATATTTCACCCCATTTTTATGGGAATACCAATTATTTGGATTTGCTTCTCCTCGTGGAATTTATTTTCACTCTATTATATTTTTTTATTAACCCAAAATTATTGGAATTTGCTTTTTTCCAGTAAAATTCAAACTACATTCTCCCATTCGCCCTATATATATTTCACCCTATTTTATGGGAATACCAATTATCTAGATTTTTTTCTCCTCGTGGAATTTATTTTCACTCTATTATATTTTTCTATTAAGCCAAAATTGTTGGAATTTGTTTTTTTTCCAGTAAAATGTATCATGCACTTCATGGAATGTGGAATCATGGTTTTATAGGATTTTGGGGTTTATATGAAAGTCATTCCCTCACTATTTAAATAACCATGGCAATGGAGAGATAGTTTGTCAATTCTTCCCTATTGATTTGACAGCTAGCGAACACAATTATTAGACTATTTATGTTTTAATTTGGTAAGCATTCAACCACATTCATGTTCTTTAAATGTTCAAATAAAGAAACAATCGACATGAAAATATGAATATGATTATTAAAATATTACTTTTTTTTTTTTACCTAGATAAACTATTATAAATTTTTCTTATTGTAATAGTAGAGACTATCAATAAAACTCTATATAAATAGTAGAGGAATTACCATCTTTTTATATTTTTATATTTCTAGGTTGAAAAGTTGTTTCATCTACTAAATCATTTAACCCTCCATAAAATAGAGAGAGTCGATTTTATAAACCTTAAATAATTTTTTTGTAAGATAGAGTTAACTATAAACGTCACTGCATTCACCATCAAAGCCATCAAAATTATTCAGGAATCAATAAAATAATAGACCAATGAAGATTGTTGTGGGAATTCAAATTCCTTTAACATGTACTCTCTAGGAAATTAAATGTGATCCGTTAATGAAAAAGGTATTATAGATTATGTGTGAAGTTGCCTATGTTAATTAGTGCAATGGATAGAAAAGATTGCAAATAACATAAACACATAAACAACTTGAAAAACACATTCAAACATATCAACACAGCCAAATTTAGTAAAGGAGTTCACCAGACTTCTTGGCTACGTCTCTTGGTCCTTTTGCTTCTAGTGCTGACCTCTTTATTATTTCTTCAAATTGATGTTACAGGTATGAGATCAAAAATAGAGTCTCAAATACGAAAATGGAACTCACCATTGTGTTCAGCTCGAGTTTTCGAGCCAAAACGAGTATAAACTCGACTGTATTTGGTCACTATGACCTCCAGACCCCAGGAATGGTCCAAAACTACAATAGTCAACTATTTTTGTGATATGGTATTGATATACTGTGTATAGTTACAAACTGCGGTGAACGTGGAATAATACGATAACATTAAAATCAATGGATAAACCAAAGGATCAGCGGGCGTGGGGTTGACCCCGACCATCCGACCTTTTCCCGACACAGATCTCGATACCAAGCGATCCAATGGTTATCGCATTCCCTGTGTGATCCAACAACTTGGATAATCTCCACCATCGATTCATCCTGCTCAATCCTACGGCTGTCGTGCAATCTCGCGCTTCCACTAGCTCGACAGTTAAGACTCTGAAGGCACGCGAGAAAGGTTGTTTTGGTGTGCTACGTGTCAACTGCTGAGTTGAATCGCCTGAATTTTCAAAAAACCATTTCTAGCCTTTAAGGTGCATAATATACCACTTACCGCTTTCCTATCGGAACTCAAAGAAGTTTAACTACTTTGAATAACCATATCGCATTCGTTTAGCATGTTATCCTGCTTGCATATCTTGACGCGATATGCATCGATCTCCTCTGATGGAATGATCTCCGCTCTCGTTCGTTGATCGGACTGATCCAATCACCTGTTGTATGAACCAATCACAAATTGCCACGTTACCTTCTGTGCTGACATCATCCAGAACCTGTGACTCATTCCTGGGTTGCCATGTGTCCTACTAACGTAGGCATTGACCGTTGACCTAAATCTTTGATTGGCTCTAATTTCTTCATCCGGACTCGGATTTACACGTTGTTTGCACCGTTGGATTCGTATTAATGAGCACTTCAATGTGAGCCCACTTTCACCTGTATTTGAAGACTTTGATCTGGAGGCAAAACTGAATCCATTTTGGATCACTCCTCCCCATTGGAAGCTTTTGGTCCACCAAAAGTTGGTTTTAGCTATCGAGTAAGTGAGGATAAAGTTCCCTCACTTTTCCAATCTCTATCCATCGTGCTTTACTTGGATTTGTACCTTTGAGTCCAACTTGAAGATACTCAACATTTCCTCGTCGTGAAGTCCTTATCCTCTTGTCAAGAACTGTGTCCTCTCGTAGCTCATTGAGATACTCGGGAAAAAGATCTTCAATGGAAGGTAGCTGACCTTTCTCTTCAGGATCTTCAATCAATGAAGGTTCATACAATTGCAAGTTTTCAACATTTACGACGGAATAGATTTGCATATAAGTTGGTAGATCTAGGTGGAAAGCATTTTCACCAATTTTGTCAAGTATTTTGAAAGGACCATCTCTAATTGGTTTCAACTTTTTACCTTCCCCTTGCAGTGTTTCTTTACTGATGTACAACCAGACTTGATCGCCAACTTGAAAACTATGCTCAACTCGATTCTTGTCATGTCGTGCCTAATACCTTGCTTGGCTTCTTTCCAACTGTTCCTGTACTGCCTGGTGAATTTCCTGGATTTTTTCAATGAACTTGGTTGCTTTGTCCACATCATTGTGTCCATCAACTACTATGTCTTTACCAAAGACAAAATCCAAGGGAAACTTTGGTATAAAACCAAAACAAGTCTCAAAAGGAGATCTCTGAGTAGAAGAATGTTTTGCATGGTTATAAGCATGCTACACATAACACAAATACTCATCCAAAAGTTTGGGATGCTTGTTGCAATATCCTCAAAGCAACTGTATCACTGTCTTGTTGACCACTTGTGTCTAACCATCTGTTTGCGAATGAAATAACATGCTCTTCTTTAACTTTGTGTCTGTTAACTCCCATAGACTTGACCAAAATTTCCGACAAATTGAGAATCTCAATCGAATACAATAGAAGTGGGTAACCCAAAATGAACCCATACATTTTGAAATAACAACTTTGCAATTTGTTCAGTTGTGACCTGTTTATTACATGGTGTCAAAATACACATCTTACTGAACCTATCCACAACTACATACAAATAATCATGACCCTTTCTAGACTTTGGCAATCCCCCAACAAAATCCATGGAAACACTTTCCCAAGAGCGAGAAGGAATTGGAAGTGGAGTATACAAGCCTAATTTTCTATTACTTGGCTTGTTTGTAGCACACATAGTACATCCTTTAATATATCTAGAAACTGTCTCATTCATTCATGGCCAATAGCAGAATCTTTGTAATTGTGCAACTATTTTACTTACACAAAAATGACCTGATATGAGAGAAGTATGTGCTTATCGAATTATATTTACTCTTTTAGTTTGTGGAATGCATAACTTTCCCAAATGATATAAGAGTTTGTCCTTTATGTAATAATCCAATTCTTCTACCTGCTTTCCATGACTTAAAGTTGCATATACATCCTTAAAATTTGTGTCTTGAGCATATTGTTCAATGTAACTTTCATGAATTACCGAATTATGCTTAAGTATTTTCGATGCATTTATAATTGGTCTTGATAACATGTCTGCAACCTTATTATGTATGCCCTTCTTATATCTGATAACAAGATGAAATTGTTGTAGAAAACCCATCCACCTGTAATGTCTTGATTGTTGCAATTTAGTTTGTGAGTGTAAGTATTGTAGTGGTTGATGATCTGTGTGTATGATTGTTTCTTTACCCATTATGTAATGTTTCCACTTTTTAACACTCTGAACGAATGCATACAATTATTTATCAAATGTACGATAGTTAACTACTGCTGATGTGAATGTCTTAGAATGAAAGCATATAGGCTTCCTATGCTACATCAACACTGCCCCCATGGCATATTCACTTGCATCTGTCTCGATCTCAAATGGATGTTGAATATCTGGCAGTGCTAGTACTGGCGTTGTACTGATCCTTTCTTTCAATGTGTAGAAGGCTTTCTGCTATTTGCCTCCCCACTGAAACACATGTTTCACACTTTTCAAAGAATGTAAAGGAGCTACAATCAAAGAAAAGTTAGCAATAAACTTTCTCCACTATTGTGTTGCCCCTAAGAAACTTCTAACTTCTGTAGTAGTATTGGGCTTAGGCCAATTTACAATGACTTCGACCTTAGAGGAATCTATCTTCAATTCACCACCCCCTACAATATAACCTAAATAATCCAAAGATGTTCTTCCAAATTCACATTTTGACAGTTTTACATAGATATTTTCTCTTTTTAAAACACCTAAAATCTACTTGACATGTTCATCCCATGTTCTACAAAAAACAAGAATATCATTTAAATAGACTATTACAAAATTATCAATGAATGGTCTAAATACATCATTCATGACTCGCATGAATGTAGTTGGAGCATTAGTTAAGCCAAAAGGCATAACCATCCATTCATAGAGTCCTTGCTTCGTTTTGAAAGCAGTCTTCCATACATCCTATTCTGCAACTCTGATATGATGGTAGCCGCTTCGCAAGTCCAATTTAGAGAAGTAAACTGCATCTTTTAACTGATCTAACAAATCATCAATACGAGGAAGAGGATAATGATTCTTTATTGTGATTTTATTTAATGCTCTAAAATCAATGCACATTCTCCATGAATCATCTTTCTTTCACACTAACACAATAGGTGATCCGCATGGTAATGTGCTTGGTCGAATAAACACTTGATTGAGCAACTCCTGTACCTGCTTCTTTATCTCTACATTCTCTAGAGCTGATAACCTATACATTCCAATGTTAGGTAGTGGAGCATCTTGCTGCAAATAAATCTCATGTTCTATCTCTTGCTTGGGTGGAAGCCCTTTAGGCTCTTGAAACAAAATATCATAATTGGAAACAAATTTAACTAGATCTACTTTCTATTTAGGATTACAACCTTAGAATGCATCAAATTTATCAATATCCTTTGCTTTTACAATCATAAGTAAAAATTGCTTACTTAAATTTACAATTCTTTTCATCTGTCTTGAATTTATGAGAGAGAAATTATCTTTGAGTTTATGAGCCCTTGCAATATATTCAGTTCCATCCTTAGTGAGTTGATACTTATTTTCAGTTTGATAGAAAAACGAAGTTTACATTGTTTCGTAACTTGTAGCTTAGTTTTATCACATGCCCAACCTAATGGATATGGCTTTTTATGAGGTTTTGTTTCTAGACCCAAATTCTTTACAATTGCTTCAGAAATCAAATTAACTTGTGACCCACTATCAAATAAAGTATCAATTTTAGTATGCTTGGAAATGACTCTAATATGAAATAGCTCATTTCTTTTCCTCTCATCATTATCATTATAAACAGAATGCGAAGAAGTACTTGCAGATTCTTTAGAATCTTTACCTTTTATACATGTAGCTTTAACCGTTGTCTCGTCACCTGAATCTGGTCCCAAGTCCTTTTGAACAGCAGCAGCATTCTTTCTCTCTTTACTCCCGAACTTCTTAGGCTTCAATTCTGGATGCAAAGACCAGCAGTGTGCCTCATCATGTCCTTCCTTCTTACAATGAGTGCATGAAGGTTTATCCTTCTTCACAGTGTTTGTTTTCCTCTCCTTCCATTTCAGTTTCTTCTTGCCTTTACTCTTGCTTTCAATAGGTTTGGATGATTTCCCAACATCTTGGGTTACATTTTTACCTCTAGCTTCTAGATGAGTTGCTTGAACTGATACATCATCTAGGCTAGTTGGATTAAACATAAGTATGGTATGCCTCAAATAACTATGAAGACCACCTATGTATTTCAACAATGTCTCTGGTGAGTCCAATGATATGCATAATGTTAAAGCTCTCTTACGGAATTCCTGAGTATAACTTTGAACACTTTGACCTTTTAATTGACGTAGTGTTTTCCAAGTCATCATTGCTTGTTGCATATAAGCCAAAGGATAAAAATGCTTTTTAATAGCATAAATGAATTCATTCCAAGTTGAAATGATTTTACCATGTTTTTGGAGATTTTCTTGTGTCTTTCCTTCCCACCATACAAGTGTGGTTCCTCCAAGTCGAAGGCTAGCAAGCTGGATCTTCTTCCTTTCTGAGTCAACTTTCTGCACCCTGCAATATACGTCAATTTGTCTTATCCAATTATCAAGCTTTTCATTGTTAAGTTCTCCATCATAAATTGGCAAATCAAATTTTACATCTAATTTGATCAAAGAGGATTTCTTATTTTTCTTTTTAGAAGAACTAGTCTTATGAGAAGAAGATGATGATGATGACGATGATGGTGATGACGGAGGAGATGGTGGAGGAAGCATTCCTCCTTTTCCTTTATCTTTGTTATATGGAGGAACAAAAAGAAAAGGTTCCTCTGCTCCTTTATCTGGTTTAGGTGATGAAGTGCCTTCACCTTTGCCATTTTTAAACTCATTATACATCTCTTCCAACATTGCATGTATCGTCATGAAACTATTCAAGAATTGGGATTCTGACCCAAGTGGAGTTTCAGCTACCTTCCTTCTTTGTGAAAAGACCCTTCCAATATCTGGATTCACCTCAACAAGTTCACCTTCACCTCATCCGAGCCTCAACCTAGTAAGCATTCAAATCTCCACACAAACTTGTCAAACCTCAAAAACCTTGAGCTCTAATACCACTTGATTTGTTAATGAAAAATTTATTAAAGACTATGTGTGAAGTTGCCTATGTTACTAAGTGCAACGAATCGAAAAGATTGCAAATAACATAAACACATTCAAACATATCAACACAGCCAAATTTAATAAAGGAGTTCACTAGACTTCCTAGCTACGTCTCTTGGCCCTTTCTCTTCTAGTGTTGACCTCTTTATTATGTCTTCAAATTGTTGTTACATGTATGAGCTCAAAAACAGAGTCTCAAATACAAAAATGGAACACACCATTATGTTCAGCTCGATTTTTCGAGTCAAAATGAGTATAAACTCAACTGTATTTGGTCATTATGACCTCCAGACCCCTAGGAATGGTCCAAAACCACACTAGTCAAATCTTTTTGTGATATGGTATTGATATACCATGTATAGTTACAAACTGCAATGAACATGGAATAATACGATAACATTAAAATCAAAGGATAAACCAAAGGACAGGCGGGCGTGGGGTTGACCCCAATCATCCAGCCTTTTCCCGGTGTAGATCCCGATACCAAGTGATCCAACGGTTATCACGTTCCCTGCGTGATCCAACAGCTTGGCTTATATCCATCGTCGATTCATCCTGCACAATCCTACGGCTGTCACGCAATCTCGCGCATCCACTAGTCTGACGGTTAAGACTCTGAAGGCATTCGAGA
Source organism: Pinus tabuliformis (assembly GCA_031772625.1). Lineage (NCBI taxonomy): Eukaryota > Viridiplantae > Streptophyta > Pinopsida > Pinales > Pinaceae > Pinus > Pinus tabuliformis. The sequence goes on along the minus strand of CM062816.1, from coordinate 1,011,645,292 downwards.
AAGGTTGTTTTGGTGTGCTATGTGTCGATTGTTGAGTGGAATCACGTGAATTTTTGAAAAACCATTTCCAGCCTTTAAGGCACGCGATATACCACTTACCGCTTTCCTGTCGGAACTCAAAGAAGTTTAACTTCTTTTGAATAACCATATCGCGTCCGTTTAGCATGTTATCCTGATTGCATATCTTGACACGATATGCGTCGATCTCCTCTGATGGGACGATCTCTGCTCTCATTCGTTGATTGGACTAATCCAATCGCCTATTGCATGAACCAATCAAAAATTTCCACGTTACCTTCTGCGCTGACATCATCCAGAACTTGTGACTCATTCCTGAGTTGCCATGTGTCCTGCTGACGTAGGCATTGACCGTTGACCTAAATATTTGATTAGCTCTAATTTCTTCATCCAGACTCGGATTTACATGCTGTTTGCATCGTTAGATTCATATTAACGAGCACTTCAACGTGAGCCCGCTCTCACCTGTATTTGAAGACTTTGATCTGGAGGAAAAACTAAATCCATTTTGGATCAAAATGGGATTGATCCATCATGTATCATGAAAGGGTGATTGTTCTCATAACTATAGCAATATCTCCTTTCTAATTCAATCAGCTATAAATCATGGCAGTGAGGGTGTTGGAATTATATTCCAATGTAGACATAAAAACTACTAACTTGTGATGTCTCCCTTTTACTTACCATAACATTTTTAAAAAGGTTACAAAATAGTTAGATTCTACATGTTGAGATTCACATTAACTCATTTTCATGCAGCTTTAAAGGTTTGAAATCACCTTCAGAAATAATAATCTCTAAATTCCTTTGATTTTGCATCCACCCTTGTGTTTTTCTTGAGTGTAACAATTCTATATGTTCCGTTAAAATCTTATTCATATTTAAGGTATATACTATAAGTCCTAGATCTTAAAAAGTTCTCCACAATAGCTTGCAATATTAGTTTTCCCCGTTCCTTAGAAACATTCTATTGCTTACATGTTGTAGTTTTTTGGTCAAAGTTTGTGTATATAATTAAAAAATATAATCAACAAACATATATAGATAAAATAATAATAATTAAACCTTTTTTACAAAACATTATCAGAGATACTAAATTTGTGTATGGAATAAAAAATATAATTACCTATATAGATGAAAGAGATAGTAAGTTTGTGCATGGAATAAAAAAATATAATTATTTATATAGATGGAAGAGATACTAATTTTGTGCATGGAATAAAAAAATATAATTATTTATATAGATGATTTACTGGTGGAGACAAAGTGGGGACAATTCCTTCGCTTCCTTATATTTGTAAAGGTAGATTGACTATGTTTTATGGTGCAATTTAGATAAATTGGTTTAGAATTCAATGCCATGTTTTCTCTCTCACACACACACACATATAACGTTGTAGTCCAATACTAGAATGCTTTTAAATGGATTTTAATGTAAAATTTTTGAATGAGTTTTGATGCAAAATTATAGGAGCACCTAAGTTCATTTTTCTTCATCAATTCAATTGTTGCATTTCATTTTATTGCATTGTAATTGGAAAAATAAAATAAAAATTATTGCTCATAGTAATAATATTAGTGATTTATTTTATTAATTTTGGTATTATTATTATTATTATTATATACACTACTTTGAGCAAAGAAGCAAGTGTTTTACTAATTTTCTCATTTAAAATTAATAATTTTATAAATTTGAAAACACGGTAAATTTTCTTTTTTTAGGATATTAATTAAACAACCTCAAATTTTTTAGTGATTTTCCATTTCTTTTAATTATATATCCAAATATGTTTCAATGTGATCTTTTAAATTGGCTTGTCTAATTTTCTTTGTATTATATCACCAGTTAAAAAATGTATTTGCACATACTTATTTAATTATTTTTATAATTAAAAAGACCACTAATATAAAAAAATAATTTTAAAAAATACTAATAATATAACTTATATTTTGATTAGATTATACTTTTTTATAATTCATATATATATATCAAAAATTAAAACATTATTGGTTTTACAAAAACTTTTATATCTATGTATAGTTTCTTCTAACAAAAATTTCCATAACACTTGTAAATGACTCAAATTCATATAAACATATAATGCTTAAAGAATAATGGATGTAGAGATGCAATGAAACTATTTCATTATGATAGAAAAAGAATTAATGTAAGATATAATGTTTATATTTACTATCTTTAAATTTTTACCTAAATACACTAAGTATTATTATAATGATATTTTTATATAACTCAAAATATTATTTTAACATTCTAACCATATTCTTTATATAACTTAATATAAAATAAAATATAAATAAAAACATATAAAATATAAGTAATACTTTATATAATTGATCAAAAAACAAATATTATACACGTGTAATAATTATTATTAAAATTTAAATAAAAATATTTATATAGGAAAAAATATTTATTTTAATTTATGTTTTAATGCAAAAATTATATACATCATATTGCATTCTATCTATTGTTGTAAAGATTAAAAAATAAGACACACAAAATAATAAATGTTCTTTATTATTTATTTATTATTATTTAAATAATAATAATAAATATTTTTAATATTAATTATTTTATTTATAGATGTATTCTTTTAGAATAGGGTTTTAAAATTTTAATTTAATTATCTATAGTTATTTGGTGGAACAATTTGACCTACACTAATTTTTAGTACTAGTCATGATAAGAGTTCGAGATTTATCTCAAAAAAATAACTCCAAACCAACCTAATTTCCCCCCCCCCCAAATGCCACCAAACCAACCCTACTATAATTCACCAAGTAGAGAAAATGCTCCTAAAAATGAGCAAGCCCAAAACTTGAAACATGTGGATAGGGAAATAATGTCATATGGATTAATCGTCCTTTGAACTTTTCCAAGATGTTGCACTGATCTCACTAAGTGCCAAAATATAATTTGTGAAGGTGTTGAATACTTTGAACATAACATCATTGACTTAGTCACCAAAACACTATGTTGAGAAGTAACACTATTTGCAATGACTTGACAATGTTTTATAATTTAGTGAAAAAATCGCCAAGATTAACAAAAAATTATAATTCAATAAAAGATTAATAAAAATATTATATATACATATTATATAATTGAAAAAATAGCATGTACATTTTTATATGTACCATGGGGATTTTTCCATTTACTATACATATAATTTTGGTGGGGTTTCTTGAAATTTTCCCTGTCTTACAAGTGATCAATGAATAAAGAAACAATAAAGATTTAGTAACCATGTGAGAAAGATATAGTTCATAGAATAATTCGTTAGTCAACAACAAAAACTCTCACAGAATGCACACACAAATGAAAACATTAAAGATTAGTCTGAAGCATAATCACAACAAATGTCGAGTCATAATTATAGCAGTGGTTTTCTCAGGCTTGTCAATATTATTTACCATTGAATACATAGTACACCAACTTGCTAGATCCTACCTTTGAAACTCTGCAACATTTAATTGAAGACTTGAAAGTTCAAAAGTGAATAAGTTCAAGAATTTAAAATTCCATTCTATGAGTTTACATCATTTATATATCACATTAGTAATGGCCCCTGGGGACTATTGGACTTCCAATGGTTAGTAACAATCACTTCATATTCTCATTATTTTCAAATACAATTAGGGAAAAATACTTTGTAAACTCCTAGATACTAAAAACAAACAATTATTATAATTTGAATGTATCCTCAATAGGACCCTCAAGGTATCCTCGAGAAAGGCTACCCAAATTTCATAATTGGAGTAAATCATTTTAATCTTGTTGGGTAACAACCATTCCATGATGAAACGGTATTCTAATGTGATTTTTCAATGTGTTTGTGCATCTTTCTTTAGTGAGACCATGGAGGAGTTCAACATTGTTTGTTGTTTTGAGGGATCCATAATGTGTTTCTTAAGGTTGTCTTTTGTGAGTTTGTTTTTGAAAACACTAAAAGAAAACTTTGGTATTTATCATCTCCTCCAACTCTCTATCTACTTCTTCATCTGACCTAGATTCTCCTTAGGTTGTAATGGCAAACATCTTATTCATCTTGGTTAATCTCTTAACTAAGGAATAATCTTTCTCATATTGAGCTATAGACCTGAAGATGTCTTTCTCTATATTTTGTTGAACCTTAAAGGCCTTGTTGACAACGACAAATTCATATGTCAATTATTCTTCATTGATCGTAGGGACCTATAATGGATTATATGGATATTATTTGTACCATTAGTCTAGTTGGTTCATAGAATTCCATACTCCTTGTTGTTGATTTACTCTTTCATTATCCAATTCTAGAGTGGTAGTAGTTTTGTGGATATCTTCTAGAGCTATTGGAGGCATGGATGTACTTGTTTGATCATGACCTTATAAGATTCAACGCTTCATATGCACAAGACCTATAATACTCTATGTCAGTTCCCTCCTACTTCATATTTCTATTGTCAGCCTTTAATAGCTTGACCTAATGCTCCAACTTTGTTATGTAATCATCCTTCTGCTTCAACTATTCAAGGAAATATTTCACATTTCCCTTAGGTGCCTAAGGGAATGCTATGCCTACTCAGGCCTTAGCAAGTGGATCATTTTTTGTGATTGGCACAATGGGATTTTTTCTAGTGACTAATACTAGAGGAAGACGGGGAGTGGAAAATGTCTTCTACTTATGCTCCATTGTCTTGTTCATGGTGTGATCATATCTAAACTTGCCTATGTTAACCACTTTTCTCTTCCTTGTTGGTGTAAATCCCATTTAAGTAACCAATAAGTGACCACTTGTGATGGTAGGAGATACTAGTTCAACTAAGTCAATTTCTATGGAACTCTACTGGACATCCTATTTGTGCACTTCTTTTTGGGCCTTGAGAGATTCTTCATGTGGTTTGGTCTCAAATTCTCTTTTTTGTCTCTTATATTCTTCTTCCTATACATTTCTCTTTATTTCTCTCTCCTTCCTCATTCCTTCCTCTACCTTCTTCTTGAGCTCAAGATCTTGGTCTATCGAAGATGTTTCTTGCTCCTATTTTAAATTTTCTTTCTATGCAAATCTAGTTGCTTTTCATTGGGATTCTTGTTTCTTGGAAAGGGATTCTCTTTCAACTTAAGATTTCTCTTTTTTTAACTTGAGGTGAATTATAGATTATCCTTAAAACAAATTATAAGAAGTTCAAGGCATTTTTCTATCTCTTCTTTAGCCCATGTCTCTGATTAGTAATCCCATTGGTATTTGAATGCATTACAATGATTATTTACAAAAAAGTTGGAATTATATCCATGGGATGCCAGATCCCCAAAATGAAATAATGTTAGACTGTTAAATTATGATTTGGCTTCTTTCATATCTTTTAAATGATATGAGGCTAGGTTTAAGGGCATGTATGATCATAGAGCCTCCTTTCTATTTATTTATTTTTAATCTAGTACCAAATTTATTCAAGGTGGAAATTAAGTGAAACAATCATTGAACTTTTGATGATGATACCTATTAATCAAAGAATGAATCAAGAAACTAAGCTTCAAAAATTAACCATTTTGAGAGAAGAAAGGCTATCATTAATCTCTCCTCAACACTAAGGTCATAACTTTAGAATATGTGGCTTGTTTAACCCATTCGTACCTACGATGGCTACTACCTTTAGTAAAAAAGCTTTTTATTTGTTCAAAATTATACATAAACAAAACTATATGTAATTTCCACCTCTCAAACTTTCTAACTATTTACTCATTTTATTTATGATATTGTAACCGATAAGATATACAATTGAGAACTAAATATCATGTTTCACTAAAATTTAAAACTTTCCAATTCTAAGAATTAAAACTAAAGATGGAAAAATGCAAACATGAAAACTATGAACAAATGAACAAACTGTGGAAATCAATCATACAAGATAATAACAAAATTGTGAAAACCAACATGAAACCTAACTATCAAAAGTAAAACAAATGCAATAAACTAAAATAACAAATCAATGACACATGAAACTACTTATGAAAATAGTTAGGTGAAATTTCTCTCTAGGATTTGACCATTAACAGGAAGAGAATCAAGTTCACCTTCTAGTATTTGCAATATATACATCCTAGCTGGACTATCTCTTCAACAATCTAGTAAGGATTGTGCCATAGGTTTTGAAACTTCATGTGTTTTCCTTTCGGTTTATTCACTCTATCCCATTTTAGCACCAAATTTCCTACTTTAAAATTCTTACCACCATTCTTATGCCTATCAAACTATCTCTTCACAATATGATAGTCAGCTTCAAGCTTCGACTTAGCCTTTTCCCTTTCCTCCTCTTACATAATCAAAGTGTTAATTTTGTTTTGAAGAACAAAGGAAGGTTTCCCTCTTGAAGCCTGAGATAAATGTAAGGACAACTTCTTCTTTTCCATACACAAGATATGATTAATATGTACCTAATACCTCCTTTGAAGTAATCTATCAACCTAGAGAGCATTGGGTAATACATTATGCCAATATCTATTATTTTCTATTGCAATCTCTTTCAAAAATCAAATTGGATTTTTGTTAGTTGACTAAGCCACACCATTACCATATGAATAATAATTACTTAAACATCTAAAAATAATCCCCTTATTCAATGCAATCGTAGACCACAAAGTAGATGAAAAATAAGCAACATTATCTAGAATAATAATAGACAAAACCCCAAACCTAGTGATTAAATGTTTTTCTGGAAATTAAATGAATACTCTCTCATTCACCTGAGTGCTTATTCTTTGAATTAATCTGGTGAGGTTGGTGTTTCGTTTCCTATTTCACTTTCTCATGAGTTTGATGAATAATTATGAGTCCCCAATTACAATTATTTTATAATTTTTAGAGGTGTCAATGGATCTCATTCCTATTTAGACAATGGATGTTTCTGCTTTATTGTTGGAACAAATGTCAAGCCCCTAAACAAATGATTTTTTTATTTTCCATAAGGATCATAGAGGATCCCCCTATTCTTGCTACATTAGGATTTCCTCTAAATGCACCATAAAAAAATAATATGCTCCTTCCTTGACTTTGGCTTTGTTTTAGAAATTCCTCCTCTTTCATTAAAGCCTCCACTACTTTGCTCTATAGGCATTGAAAGGATGAATTACAATGGTCACTTGCTAATAATTGAGCATATTATTGATCGATATCCCATATTCCATTTCTATATAAAGTCATTACTTTGAACTATTTCAGTGGCCAAGCTACAAGCTACAATGGCAACTCTTGAGAAGCAAATAAATGATTGTTTAAAAATAGCTTTGTTCCTGGATAAGCAGATTTCCAAACATATAGGATTTGTGATATCCAACCAAAATATTTGAAATTTTGTTTATGATTAAAAGAGTTATCACAAATATATTTCAAAAAGTTATGAACATTTTGGTATAGGAGTTGGAGAATGAGAACTTCTTTAGGATTTTTCTTACAAATCTATCTCCACATTTATTTTTCATATTGGCATTCAAGAAATAGATGTTTGAATTGTTTCTCTTCATTAATAGCATAAGGAAGATTGAAATGGCCCTTGAATATGTCACTTTTATATCTTTTCCATAGTTAAAAGTTTTTCATGTTCCATTAACTAATAAAGATGTTGATTTGGGGTAGAGAATCAACCTACCAAACATGCTACTACAATCTTGATCGAGGGGGGTGTTGAAGTTTCATGAGTAAGCTTCTACATCCTTCTTTCAAAGTATACCCTAAGTTGATCCATCCTCCTTCATCCAACATAACCTACTCTATGGACACATAACCTACGAAGAGAGAAAATAATTTATGTACCTTTGAAGTTAAGCCAGCTAGGGGAAGAATTTTTTTTCCATCCTATCCATTTTCCTTTAGCCCCTATTTTGATGTATGAGTTAGCTTCTCAAATCCCCTTTTTTAGAAAATAATCTTGCAATGATTTTAGCTCCTTGAAAGTATTGAGTGAGGGTTTTATAGGATACTGTCAATCCATATATTGATAAATTTTCCATTACTTTGTAGCCAAGTCAACTTTGATTGTATCTGAGACATTATTGCCTGAAATAGTTTATAGGTAATCCTCCCATTTCTACTAGTGTAGAATTTAGGCAACATTTTCAAGGCCCATTCACATATGTTTTAAGAAAAAATGTCTTCCACCATTGTTAGGGACTAGAGACCAATTGCCAAATAATTTTGACCCCAATAGCAATGTTTATTCATTTCAAATCTTTGATGGCTAGTCTGCTCATTTCCTTTGTTATTTAGATAACATTCTAATTAATGAGGTGTTTCTTTTTATTTTTATTTTTATTTTTTATCATTATTACTTTTTTCCTACAAAAATTTCCTTATTCCTCTAGAAACTTGTTCCATAATTCCTTTTGGAGCTAGTAATGTAACACACCACTAAATTGGAAGAGTTGAGGAAATTGATTTGATAAAAGTAACCTTCCTATTTGGGTTCAACAACTTGGTTCCCATTACTGGATTTAGCTTGTGAGGTTGTGTTCCTTATCAAGATGGGCATCCCAAGATAATTGAAGGAGGAATATGTTTCAACAGTTGGGAAGTCTGATATTCTTGAAATAGCTTGTAACTTCAAGTTCAAGATATTCCAACCATGGATTTGAATATTTTAGTTATTTACCCTTCCATCATAGGAATTTAAGAAGTTATCTAACACAATCTTGAATCTTCTCACTACTATAGTTTATTCTACTCAAAATAACAAAGTATCATGTACAAAATGAGTGTGATTTGTCTCTTTTATGCCTCTTGATAAACTTATGTCTTGAATTTTCCTGATACTTCTCTCATGCTCCAATTTGTGACTTAGAGCCTCCACCATTATGATGTAAAGTAGGGGAGGCAATCAACATCCTTGTTTATATCCTCTTTTTCCTTTAAAAACCCCAATAGGTCTACCTTTGAGGAGATGATCTAACCAATGAGATCCATTGTCGGCTTTAATACAACAGACAAACTCCTTGTCAAACCCAAACCACCTCATAACTTCAAATAAAAGGGAGATTTGAACCCTATCAAATGCATGTGGCATGCCCATTTTTATTATCATACCTTTCCCTTTCCTTATTTTGCTTGTATAAATGGCCTCATGAACATGTATTATATTATCTATAATTTTCATATTTTGTATAAATCCTCTTTGATTGGCTAAGATAAAATTGGGAAGAATTTTTTCCATTATGTTAGCTATATTTTTTATCAAAATATTATAGGTTGAGTTGAATAGAGAAATTGAACTAAACTTAGAAAAAGTAGTTGGGTTTGTCTCCTCATGGATCACTGCAAAGGATTTGGTACCACCTCCAACATTTTTTCTCGAATAAAATGTAATTCAACATCATTTGTATATCTCACTTTAATGCTATCCAAACATTAGAGAAATTTTGAGATCAAAAACGGGTCTCAAAACAAAAATGTACAAAAAAAATCAACTTTATAAGAATTAATAGGGTTCAATATGATGATGTCAACCATGGGGGATGATTCACCATTTTTGGAGTAAAAAGGTACAAATATTTAAAAAAATAAAAAAATATATATATTTTTTCAATTCGTATTTTCAACTTATCTCCCTATGATTTTACTCAAATTTCAAGTGGGAACACTCGTTGGATGCATAATTTAATTTTGCATCCAAAGAGTACCATGTTGCATATTTTTGGTGGATGCTATGACATGAAAAATGTGAAATACATGAAAAAATGTGATTGCAATCATTTTTTTTCATGTACCAATGTTGCATACTTTCAATGGACCCTACTGCATGAAAAAACATGATTGCAATCACATTTTTTTGTGTATTTCACATTTTTTCGTTTAGTAGGATCCATTGAAAGTGTGCAACATGGGTACTCCTTGGATGAAAAATTATATTTTGCATCCAACGAGCGATCCCACTTGAAATTTGAGTAAAATCATAGGGAGATAATTTTAAAATAGGAGTTGAAAAAGTAGTTTTTCTTTTTTCCCTCCAAAACTTGATGAGGTAATCTAATCTTATTTTATTGTTTCCACTACTGTTTTATAATATTCCTTAGGAGGCCCACTTTAGACCTCACAATTTCTCTAATGATGTTCTAAATAAATGGGTGTTGAAAGCTCTTAGGTCTAGGGGACTTTCATGGAGCTAAACTCTCCATTGCTTGGAATATCTCCTCCTCATCTATTGGCTTTATAAAGTCCTTGTTTTCTTCTTTGGTTATTAAGGTCAATACATGTTATAACATTTCTCTAATTTTTTTTGGAATATCATCTTCTTTTGTAGTGTATAGGTCATAAAAATGTGCTTTTACACTTTCTTTCACTATAGAATATTTTTCAAGCCTCAAGACATCTTATAATTGGATTGTATTGACAATATTTTTATGTTTCCTTGCTTGAGCCTATTTATGAAAGATGAGTTATTGAGAGTGATGCAAGGTGGGGGAGGGGCCAAATGAAATTTAACCTTCACATGGTTGGACATGTTTAATAGAGAATAAATAATTCTTGAATTGAAGAGAATCTTATTCAGGTATTCCACTTTACTCTATATAGAGTCTTGTACATGTTATTCACCATTTATTTATTAAATTATTAGGTAACGATATAACATTTTATTCTCTTAATATTTGTGCATGTCTTCACAATGGAAATGCAAATAACAACTAGCTTATGTGTGATGCGGTTGTATAAGCTTCTACATCATTGATATCATTGACATAGATAGGTTGTTATATGATTAAGCATTGATGTTATATAATGATGCAAGAATGGATAGATAAATGCTTAGGTTGAAAGTATGCTTCCAATATTGGACAAACCTACATGTAAAATCATGTTACAATTTGGTAGAAAATATATACAACTATTTTATGTTTTTAGAGAATGTTTAGACATGTGGATAGAAAGGTGTAGCCCCTATTACCCATGAATGGTTTCCAAGGATGATAATGGAATGATGTTATATCCCTTGAGCACAACATTTGTCAATATTTTCTGGTTGTGAAAGCTTTGGAAAAAAATGTTGCACATAGTATTACCATTGATGACAACTAGATGTCATTGATGTCAAAGGGGATGTCTAAGAAAACAACAGTATCACTCATGATGCCTAAGGAAGCAGTAGTACACCCTATGAAGCACTGTGACATTTGGATCTCTTATCGGAACATATAAAAGGAAGATGAAGATGTTTGAAGTTATTTTAGTTTTTGATGTATTTATGATATCCAAATGATCCTATAAACAATATGGTTGCGTGAGCCTCATCAATAACTTTCCAATGATATATCCTGCTATGAAAAAATACTCTCGGATGAGAAGTTATAGGCATATAAAAATCAATACTAGTTGGATGCCTAAACTATAAGCTAAAAACCCAAAATATTAAATGTTAAAGAGTGCACACCTGTCGGGTGCATCCACCATACACTGATCAAGTCAACGACATATGACAACTGGATATGCACAATGTTTAATGCTAATAAATAACATGCAACTTTCGATTAAATCAATAGTGGCCACTAAACACAAACAATGGATGACGTCGAGAGTTACATGATGTTTAACATATCCCGCAAAGCAAATAGAATGATGATACGTGGCAAACACTCATTGGAGGACAAGTAGCCCAATTAAGTATTGACACTTGGCACAATTTCAATGGATGGGTATGGTGACATGGATGAAATGAAGCTCACTTTCCCACTCAATGATGATATAAAAGATTGGACATGTGGCAGAAGTTTATAGGGCATGATGTGGAAGATATGGAAATTGTGGCATGACAAGTTAGCAGTTGATGTCAGCATGATGATGTGGTTCCACTAGGGGTTGCCATGTCAAAAGGAAAAATAGTAGCTTTGGATTGGTGAAACACTAAAAAATGAGTGACACATGGGTGATGACATCATCATGTGGGAGTCCAAGGACCCCTAAGGACCTAGTCTTGAGGCATGGTCACATGAATTAGGTCATATGGTGAAAGGAGGGGCTAAGCTTGGGAAATGTGATTCCTAGGTCCTAGATCGCATGAACAATGTTAGAGCATGTGCATATGACTCCTTATCAACTTTGTTCAAAGCCCTAGGCTTTCAGGATTTATCCTTGGAATTTAGTCATCCCTCTCGGAACCAAACCACATAAAACACTTATAAATGCATACCATCATGCCTTTCACAATATAGAATTCAAATCAAAGTACATGAGTTGAGTCTCAAATATCATACAAAGTATTCTCATCAAATGCAAAGGATGTGTTCGTTGTTTTGATTTAGTTATACTTGCAAATATTTTGGTTCTAGTTCTGCAAGTTTTGAATGACTCTATTGTTGGGTCTCCAAACTATCACAATTTTCCTTCACCTTTAAGCATATTCCACTATATTATAACCTTACACTAAGACCATTTTCATGATCATATATGGGTTTATCATAACTATTTTCCAAAGCATTATTTTAGTATTTTGAGTGAATTTATGGTTAAATATTAGAAAAATAACATGTATTCACTAATATATACAAGTTCGCTGAGTTTTTTTAATGTGTGTAGGCATATTTGGAGATTCCAGCAAAGTCATATTTAGACTCTAAGTCTCAAATTTCTAGTTTTCTCTTCAAACTCTTGAAGATTTGAGGAATATTTGAGATAATCATTAAAGCACATTTGATGGAGAAGAATCATGAAAGTTTTGATAAGATTTCTTATCAAATATTTCAGAGATTTGTGAGAGGATATGTAGAGATGTTACTTGCTATATGTTAACACATGGTTGTAACCACTTTAGATATTTTTGGATCTAGGAGATATTTGTGGATTTAGGAGAGATTTGTCGATCTGCATTTATTAATTAGTTGTCTTATTTTTTGTATAAATAGGAGTGTCTTCTCCATTTAAAAGGAGGAACCCTTGGAGCATAATTCCAAACTATGATGTAGTAAAATACATTTGATAAGTTCTTGTGTTATTTATTTTAGAGTTTTATATTCTTATTTTGTTGTAATATGTAGTTTTATAATTCATGTAGTTTCATAATATATGTTGTTTATATTAGTTTTCTTATGTTTTAATTTAGTTTCTTTTGCAGATCAGCAGTAACACTTTGTTTAATGTTGCAATTGTGAGCTTTCAACACTTGATCAAAGATGGTGATTTAGATTAACAACAATTTTCGAGAAGCCAACCTCTGATGTTGTTTCTAGCCAAACTAAGATAGATCTTGAAAAACTAAAACTCAGGTTTTGTGCAAAATAAGCCAATTTAATTACAGAGATGGAAACTCTTCAAATAGTGCACAGTTTTGGAGATATTTGAGGATCTTTCAAATGTAATTTTTCAAATTTCGTGTTTCAGCCAACAAATATATAAAAAAAAAATATCCATCAAATTAAGAAAGAGATCACTCATTTTGAATCTAAATCAATCTAGTTTTTTAAGTCATCATCATTCTCTAACAATTATCTAATATTTTTAATTAAGAAATAATTTACATTTCAATGATCACTTAAGAATTGATTTATTCATTTGTTTTAGATGCTTTATTTTCAAGATTTTAATTGTCATTTCATTCTTTTTCATATTGCAAGCAAGCACTTAATAAATATAAAAATACAAAAAAATATTTTAATTCTAAAACATTTTCATTTGTGATTAGAGTTGCTTTCTTTCATAGAAATAGATTTCAAATGTTTTGTATATTAAATTTACAAGCTTTCATAGATTAAATTTACTCATTTTTATAGATTAGGGAATTCCATGCTTTCATAGATTAAGTTTACATGATTTCCTAGATTAATTTTTCAATTCTTTCCTAGATTAATTCTTCATTGCTTTTCTAGATTAATATTTCGTTTCATGTCATTTAATTTGTTTTTGTAGAGTAGAAATTTATTTCATTGCAATTTATTTGTTTTAGAATTCAAAGCTAAACTCGTAGCATATATTGTGTCATATACTTCACAAGTTTACGATCCTAGACTAACAATGTAACGTAAAGTAATTTGAAGCACAATTAAATTACCCAACGTCTATTATAGTGATTATTGCCAATAGTGTTGGTAGAGCCTACCATAGTTTGGTTATAGGCAGGGTGGCCCGACAAACTGAATGAAGTTTTGTTGCATACATAACTTTATGTTTCAACAGATGGTTGGGCCCCGTGCACAATTCGTATGAACGTTTAGTTGTCAACAAATGAAGGTAGTGTTGGAAATAATACTGAGAGGGGGGGGGTGAATCAGTATTATCAAATCAATAAAACTTTTTCATTTCCATTCATAAGATTCATAAACCACGTATATCCAGAATACTTATGATTCAGTTAATCCATTAAATGATGATCTTTAGTTAGTGCAACAAAACTTTATTAACCATATGAGCAGTAAACAGGAGCAGTAAAATAGAACAGATCATCACACACAAGAAGCACACATGAACACCATGATGTAAGGTGGAAACCCAATGTGGGAGAAAACCACCTGCTGCAATATGTTTCTTTCTTCTTTTAATTAGAAACTTCTTTTACAGTAATTTTGTACTGGCACAGTCTTATACCAGTACGCAGGCTTCAACCTGCAGAAGGCTACAACCTTCTATCATTCTCCAGCCTCTCCTGGAAGGGAGCTACAACCCCCTTAACTCTTGTACTAGCTGATCCATTTACTAGTACGTAGGTTCCAGCTTACTGAATGCTCCAATCTTCACTTGTTTTCCAGCAGCTCCTGGAAGGGAGCTACCACCCCCTTTGCTCTTGTACTAGCTGATGTACTAGTACGTAGGCGCCGACCTACAATCTTCTCTCTTCCTCCAGGGACTACATTTCATACATTTTCAAACTAGATGCTCCTGAAGCACAACACCATAATCTGAAAGGCCACGGTTCATCCAATTTTCATACTGGACCCATCAATATGTAATCAATCAATCTTCTAAATCACCCAATCACAAGATCATTACATATACAAGGATAATATGAGTGTTAGCAACCAGATCTAGTCCATCATATCACATAAAGGTAAGTCATTAATAACTTGATCCATTCATCCATCAATACTGAAGTTAAACATAATCATTCAATCAATCACTTCTCAGAATGCTGTTATTAGAACTCAATACCAGTAAGCAGACATCACTTCAAAACCCAGAACACTGCAAAAACATATTTCAATAAAAGGTACGCAACTTCACCAATAGAAAACTGCGAGTATCCGCGCCTGCTCTTTCTTCTGATCTGCGGGTATCCACACCTGCATTTTCTGCTGATCTACGGGTATCCACACCTGCACACACTTGATCTGTGGGTATCTGCACCTGCTGAGTCTTCTGATCTATGGGTATCCACACCTGAATAGTCTTCTGTCCTGCGGGTATCCGCACCTGAACTTTCTGCTGATCTGCGGGTATCCGCACCTGCACACACTGCTGATCTATGGGTATCCGCACCTGCTAAGTCTTCTGATCTGCAGGTATCTGCACTTGAATAGTCTTCTGTCTTGCGGGTATCCGCACTTTCTCTGTGTCGCTCCTGCATACCCAAATTAACAGAGTTATAGATCTGATCTTGCGCCGACCTGCATACCCAAATTATCAGATCTAATCATGCGTCAAAGAGACCTCAACTCATCATCTTTTAATGCTTGGGATCCTCCTTGATTTAGGTTCAGCTATAACTCCTCAATTATTTACCAGTATTTCAGATCTTGTTCTTCTTCAGATTATTCAGCTCATCAGTTCTGCCCGGCCAAATGATCTCCTTTCCTTTTTATAGACTAGGCCTTACTCAAACCATGGTCAAAAACCATAGGAATCCAATACTAGGGACCCAAAACCTGGGTTCAATACTTTAGAAGCAAAACCACGGACCAAAACCATAAGATCAAAAACGTCGGACTAAATACCATGGATCACCCGTAAGTTTTCCCACATGCGTGCGCCTTTTTCTGCATGTAAGTTTGTGAACTTTAGGTCCGCACCTTTTGGTCACAACACCTGCGAACATGTCCACACCTTTTGAATGGCGCACCTGCGGACCCAGTCTAAGACCGCATCTTTGTGAACAGGAACCTGCGGACCTTTCATTTTCTACTTTCTTTGTAGTCTGATCATCAACTTTTTGCTACTGCCCTGCTGCACTATGATCTGTCATCAGTGTGAGTTGCCATCAAGGACAATACTTGTTCATAATGCCAACAATCTCCCCCTTTGGACTTGATGGCAAAGCTAACTTGTCTACTTATATCTGAACTGATTCCTTTTAGCTGTCCTGCATCTCATGTATTCTGTCACATCTGATCTCACTTCTGTAGATTCATATAAGTTATATATAAGTGAGTTGTTCTTCTACGAGTGGGTTGCCATCAAGTACAACACATGCATCATAATGCCAACAGGTAGAAGGAATTACCCTACAAGAAACATAGGGCAATGCAATTTGTATAAAGATTTGTTGGAAACTTTGAGGTCATGGATTTGGCCTCCGTTGGTTGACATGTTCGGTCTGAAATATTTTTTATTTTTTATTTTCATATATAGTCATTTTGTCACACTACTAGAAAATGTTTATGGATATTCTATATATCTGTCACTAAAATCTGGGAAACTTGTAGAAGGGCACCCAGAAAATGGCCTTTTGTAGAAGCTTTAATTTTTTATATAGTTTTATATGATTTTTATGAGTTTCTAGGGTCAATATTGGTCCAAATTGGATTCCAAAAGAAGTTAGATGATCAAGGCTTAGAGATGGATGTAACTAGAGGTGTGTGATTCCTTCTTGACATTTATTTAATGGATAGAATCTTGTGTGTATGTTTTGAGGGTCTATGAGTAGGGTGCAGGGTTTTGGATATATGGGGAAAATAGGTTCCAAGAAGGGGTTTGAGTGACCATATTGATGAACTAGTTAGAATAGAGTATGGAAGAAATATGATAGCTAACAAAAGTGATTAATATGATTTTATGACATAGATTACAGTATAGTGGATGAAAATTGTGGTAGTATATGTACTTGCAGGATTGTGGAAGTAATTGTGGTTGCAGATTATGCATTGATAGAGATTGGAGATAACAAATTGTGACATTACTTATGATTCGGTATTTGTTAATCATATATGATGATAGTGGATCTGGTTTTAAAATTATATCAATAGAGGTTCACAAGGAGTTGGAGAAGGAGGTTGGAGCCTCAATCGGGTTGGATCTTAGAGAAGGTTGGAGCTCTCTCATTATCGAGATTGAAGCCTCAATCAGTTTTAGAGCCTAAATTAGGTTGGATCATGCTCATTATTGAGGTTGCAACCTAGGGAAAGTTGAATCCCTCTCATTATCGAGGTTGGAGCCTGCTCATTATCGAGGTTGGAGCCTTCTCATTATCAAGGTTGGAGCCTTCTCATTATCGAGTTAGAGCCTCAATCAAGTTGGAGCATAGAGAAAATTAGATCCTGCTCATTATCAAGGTTGGATCCCAGAGTAGGTTGGAGCCTGCTCACCATCGAGGTTTTTCCTTGAAAAATGTTGTAGCATACAGTGAGTTGTTGCTTGAATCTTTCAAGGTTGGTGCCTCAATCAGGTTGTAGCCCACCACAAATGGAAACTTGCATTTCTTTGGGGTAGTTGCCTCCAGAAAGTCATAGACTACAAATCTATGTAATGAATTGAAGATAAAGAAGAATAATATTTGAATTTTTTTTCCCATATGGGTTTCCATGTAAAAAAATTGTGCCTCTTTGTTATGTGATGGATTCTTGATATGTTATTGATTTGATGGTAGCTTGATGATGCATTGTTATAGTTGATGATATGATGATTATTATTCATTTCTATATGGTTGTTTTATTATGGAAATTTTTGAAATTGTAAAATTGATCTCACACTAATTCACACCTTCGCACGCCACCCACCTCGTCTTAGTGTGACCTTCGGGTCAACAAGTGGTATCAGAGTAGGTTGCCTTCATACTAGTTAACTACTAGAAGGTTGAAGTTGAAGGGAAGATGGCCACGACCAAAGTAGTGGGTATGCCTCTTATGTTTGATGGATCCAACTATGCATTTTGGAAGATAAGGATGGAGACATATCTCATTTCCTTGGGAGCAGAAATTTGCGAAATTGCGGAGACTAGTTATAAAGTTTATAATTCCATTCCAACATATGCAATAGAAAAATAAGTCTGCACAAATAATGAAGTTGAACATGTTATCTTAAGTGGTTTGGCACAATCATAAATTTTCAAAGTAATGTAGTGTAATTCAACTCATGAGTTACGGAATAATCTCAAAACTTATTATGAAGGGGATGCATAAGTAAAAGAAGTTAGGTTGCAAGCTCTCAAGGGACAATTTTAAATTTCAAATATGGAAGAATATGAGGACATTGCTTCATATTTTCTTTGAGTAGACAATATATTCAACTCTATTGTGGTTCTCGGTGAAGAAGTCTAGGATAGCTATGTTGTCCTAAAAGTTTTGAGATCACTTTCATCAAGATTTAATCCCACGGTATCAGCTCTTGAGGAACTATCAAAATAAACAAGAAGTATGAGGATAAAATTCATGGAACTCTCTCCAAATATGAGCTAAGAATCAAGGAATAAAAATTGAGAGTCAAGGAAGAAACTTTCAAGGTAGGAAAAGAAGACAAAAATAAAAAATATCGATAGGACTCTAACTTCGATGAAGAAGAAGCCAAGTTTGTCCAACAGTTTAAGAGAGGAACCAACAAGTTCAAAGGTAATCTTCCTTTCAAATGTTTTTAATGTGGAAGGATAGGTCATTATGCATCTAAATGTACTTATGATAAGACGTATGATAGTGATGATGAGTCAATATTCAAACCTAAGCATCAAAAGGAGAAGTAAGTAAGTAAGAAAAATAGTTTTTACTCAAAATAACGGTGACAGTGAAAGTAATGAAAGTGTGATTGATAAAGAAAGGGGTGAAATATTATTCATTGTGGAGACCAAAGAAATTGAAGCAAAAATTGAATATGAGGGAGAACTTAAAAGTGAATTGAAGGAAATAAGGATCCTCAAAAATAAAGAAAGTCAATTGATGCAATGACTTTAAGACAAAATTCTAAATGAAGACATTTCTCTTGCTCTCAAAGTGTAACTAGAAGAAGAAAAAATTGTAAAGGGGTTTATGTTTAAACAACTACATGAAAAGGAGAAAATTTTCGAAACACTGGAAGATGAGGTGTTCCTCTTAAGAGAAGAATTGGAGAAACTCAGTTCAAAGTTCCACAAAGGGATTGAATGCCTAGATCACATACTCAACATGCATAGGTCCCCACTCATTAACAAAGGTGTCAGTTATCAAGAAAATTATGGGTCACCCAAGAATAATAACCCCCAAAGAAAATTAAATGAAGATCAATCCAAGAGGCTTGATAATACATTCATATAATCTAGCAGTAGATCTTTGAAGATCCAAAGTAAGTGGTGCACCAGGCCAAGCATGTTCATTTTAATGATACTCAAGAAAATTCCAAGAAGGGGTAGAATACAAGGAACCAGAATGGAGAGAAAGGATCCACAAGTGGAAAAAATGTAGGTATTGAAAAGTAGTCAATGAATATGGCTCATGAAAAAGAATCCACAAGAAATAATGGAGCAGATGTTGGAAATCAACTAATGAATATGGCACCCCATAAAGAATTCACAAGCAACAATGAAGTAGGTATTAAAGATCAACAAATGAATATGGCTTCTCACAAATCATCCACACACAAAAAGTATGTGTTGATTAGCAAGGGAACATGGCTCCTCTAAGAAGTACTGTAGAAGGTTAAAATATCCTTCTATATTCAAATATTGAAATAAGTTTTGTGGTTATTATTTTTCATGCACAAATTTTGGGCATAAATCATAGGATTGCAGAACCTATGATGTTGTCAGGTATAAAGGATATGATCAGGTACCTATATGGAGAAATGTGGACCAAATTAGAAGAATGAATCAACAATTTGTGCAAGTGTTTAAGCCTGATGTTGAATGCCACATATGTGACAACGAAGGTCATATAGCATGAGATTTCAGACTCAACTCAAGATGGTAGAAAAAAGGACTTCCTATCAATGTCTAAGTAGATGGATAGGAGGTAAAAGAGGATCTTGATTAGGTCTGAATCCTCAAATATTATCCCTTGGTGAAAGTTTCTTAAAGATCATCATTTATTGAATCTAAACTTGAAGAAGCCAACTCCATCTATGAGGGAAATATATGGACTATGATTCTTACATTACTTGATGATGATATCTCATATGTAAAAAAAGGATAAGTGAAGCAAGCATGTTTCAGGGGAAATGTAGAGATGATAGGTACTTATAGATGAAGGAAACATGGTATTAGGGGGTATTTTGAAGAAAAACAATGAGAAACACGAGACTTAGATCAATTTCACAAGAAAGCGCATGATATCATGAGGATATTTTAAATAATACAATTATGAGCAATAGTGGAAGCATGGATTTATGTGGAGACTCTATCATAATTGTAGCATAGTAGCAAGAAGGAAACATGATTCAGTTAGTTCCACAAGGTCATCTAGAAACAGATTATGGATCCTTGACAAATACTTATGATGACCATGTTAATCCATTAGCAAGGTAGCTTCAACATATATATGTGACCCTTTTCCATTGACGTTAAAGGGAGAAATATTGCAAACATTGACACAAACTTTGAACTTGAAAAAGGAAGGAATTTTAGCAGGAAAATATTGCAGACATTGCATTTGCATAAGGAGTTCTTGATTCGTTGACATTATGACCATCAATGTCTGATGGTGTTTCCATCAATGACAAACGGGGAGATTTTTTCACATAGTGTTGTCATTGATGATGACAAGATGTCATTGATATCAATGAGGATGTATAAGAAATAAAAAAATATCACTCATGATTCATAAAGAAGCAACAATACACTCTAAGAAGCATTATGACAAATGGATCTCTTATAGGAACTCATCACATAAAGATGAAGGTTCTTGAAGTTATTTTACTTTTGATGTAATTATGATATCTAAATGATTCTATAAATAGTATGGTTGTGTAGGTCTCATTGATACCTTTCCAACAATATTTCCTTCTCTAAAAAACTCTCCTGAATGAGAAGTTATGGCCATATGAAGATAAACACTAGTTGGAGGCTCAAACTATAGGGAAAAAACACAAAACATTAAAGAGTGCACACCTCTTAGGCACATCCACCATAAAATGATCAAGTTAATGGAAGATGGTGATTAGACATGCATGATGTTTAACATCGATAATAACACATGCAAATTTTTAGTAAATTAAGTGTGGCCATTAAACACAAATAGTCGATGATGTTGAGAGTTAAATTATGTTTAATATATACCACAAAGCCAATATAATGATGACAAATGGTATCAGAGCACTTTCTTGGGCAAATGGAGAGATTTTTTTTTTTTTTGGGCAGTGAGTTTGCAAATTATATATGTAACTTCTTGTGAAACATTTGAAGAAACAAATTGTAGATCTAGATTATTTGCGAAAAATAACCAATTTAAAAAAAAAATTGGTTGAACTGGAGTTCGGATGAGGAAGATATCGCTGATTTAAAAATTAGCTGTGTTGCAGAAATTTTTTAACGATAATTTGTGGACGGCGGATCTCCAATTAATTGTTATCGTTTTGTGGGGAATTTTGGGAAACAAATTGCAGATCTGAGATCTTCTTGAAACATTACCCAATTAAAAAAAAATCAGTCGAATCAGAGTCAGATGAGGGAGATATCGCTGATTTAAAATCAACTCTTTTTTCAGATTTTTTTGTGACAGCGGAACAGTTGCATCGCAAATCTAAAATTCCAGTGCCTAGATCTAGATTTCTATTACATGGGAAGATGAAAAATGGTAGTTCCATTTTCGAAAATAGGTCATAATAAGGATTCTGAACAATATTGACCGAACTGTGGCCATTTTAATTTTCACCAAGTAAGTGTTTTTTTCAAAACTCTCTTCATGGCTTCTGGCAAGAAATATTTTACAAGAAAAGATGATGGCCCTACTATTGAAGAATTAATAGAAAGACATAAGTCATTATGGACGAAAAATTGGAAAACTTTCATGGTGGGTCAGTTTAAAGAGGAGGCAACCACATGGTTGGAATCACTTAACAGAACGAAGCGGTTAACCCTGCCCGATGAAGAATTTGAAATATTATTGTTAGACAAATGGTCTCATGCTAGAAAACAAGATAATGAGAAACATGTGGGGTTATTTTCTACTGGTATCTCCCTATTACAGGTTCATGGATGTATTCATAAGAAGAAGATCATTGTGTCTATAAATCCTAGTTGCAAGCAAAATCTTATAAATGTTAATTTGGCAAAAAAATTGCAAGTTTGAGCAAACCACATGGAAAACACACAGGTTGATAATGCGGATGTTCAAGTTCATAAAGATTTGAAGATTTCTATGGATAAATATGTATTGCATTCTAATTTTTATGCTTCGAATATGGCTAATGTGGATGTTGTTTTGGGATACCCTTGGATGGAATCAGGTGGTACTATCAATATTAATGTGCAGAAGAAATTCCTGAAGCTCTGGTATAAAAAGAAAAAAAATTACATTATAGGATATTTCCATCAATAAACAGGTAGAGTCTAAAGAGACTGAAGCAATAGATGTTCCAGAGTCTGACACATCATATGAGGAATCTATGGTTGAAGTAATACTAGAAGATAAGAAACAACAAAGGCGCCACAACATGTACCAGATACCAATCAGGCTCAATTAGGTGGTGAATTAAGCAAGATACACCATTGGTTAAAACTTCAGCATATCACTACCCACATCACCCAGCAAGAAAACAACCTACAAGATGGCAACAAATCAGCCGCAAGGACAACAACCCCTGCATGATAGATATAGAGAGGTGATGATCCACCCACAACACATCAACACAGAAGAGCCATCAAAGTCAACTTCCATATCAAGCGAGCGAGGCACCAGCTAGATCGAGGGTTCACCTTTCTCTTAGATGGCTAGATGTGCGTGCATGGTACAAGTTTTTGAGTAGATCTTATTATATGTGTTCTTCTTATGTTTTGGGGATGAAACATCTTTAAGGGGGGTGGAATGTAGTATACCTAGGGGGGATAGTATGGGGTACAGAGGGAGGTACCCAGAGGAATAATGTCATAATGGGATGGTCCATAGTAATAAATAAAGTGTTTAACCTGTATCACGTACGAGACCACAAGTAGTTAGCAATAATGTGATGAGCCCATTGTATTAGATATATGGTATTGAGAGAACCATGGTAATGACCTATGGTATTGTATGTATGAATCCTATATAGAGGCTAAAAACTCTCCATTGTGAGATGTGAAGGATTAGTGTATTGGCAAGCATATGGCTTGTGGAGTGTTCTCCTTCCTTAAAGAGTGATTATATGGTGTTATCCTACCTCAAGGGTTTGATATTAATAAAGATCTGAAGTTTATCTATTTCTATCTTATTATTTCTTGGTATATTTGCTTTATCATATATTTTCCAGGTCAGATCTATTACAAGTGGTATCATATCACTTTCTTGGGTAAACAGAGAGACATTGTTTTTATTTTTTGCAGGAAAGTTTTTGGGTGGTGAGTTTACAGATCAAATGTGTAACTTCTGATGAAAAATTGAAGAAATAAATTGCAGATCTGGATTCTTTGTGAAAATATACCCAATTTCAAAAAAAAATCGGCCGAATCGGAGTCTAAATGAGGGAGATATCGCTAATTTAAAAATTAGCTGTGTTGCATAATTTTTTTGACGAAAATTTGTGGATGGCGGATCTCCAGTTAATTTTTATCGTTTTTGTGGGAAAGTTTGGGAAACAAATTGTAGATCTGAGATCCTCTTGAAAAATTACCCAATTCCAAAAGAAAAATCGGTCGAATCAAAGTTTGAATGAGGGAGATATCGCTGATTTAAAATCAACTCTTTTTTTCAGAATTTTTTGTGACGGCAGAAAAGTTGCAGCGCGAATATAAAATTCCAGTGCCTAGATCGGGATTTCTATCACATGGGAAGAGGCAGAATGGTCGTCCAATTTCCAAAAACAAGTCATAATAAGGATTCTGAGCAATATTGACCGAACTGTGACCATTTTAATTTTCGCCAAGTAAGTGATTTTTTCAAAACCCTCCTGATAGCTTCTAGCAAGAAATATTTTACAGGAAAAGATGATGGCCCTACTATTGAAGAATTAATAGAAATACATAACTCATTAAGGACGACAAGTTGGAAAACTTCCATAGTGAGTCAGTTTAAAGAGGAGGCGGCCACATGGTGGAAATCACTTAACAGAATGAAGCGGTTAAACCTGCCCGATGAAGAATTTGAAAAATTATTGTTAGACAAATGGTCTCATGCTAGAAAAAAAGATAATGAGAAACATGTGGGGTTATTTTCTACTGGTATCTCCTTATTACAGGTTCATGGATGTATTCAGAAGAAGAATATCATTGTGTCTATAAATCTTAGTTATAAGAAAAATCTTATAAATGTTAATTTGGCAAAAAAATAGCAAGCTCCAGCAAACCACATGGAAAACACACAGGTTGATAATGTGGATGTTCAAGTTTATAAAAATTTGAATATTTATATGGATAAGTATGTATTGCATTCTGATTTTTATGTTTCTCATATGGCTAATGTATATATTGTCTTTGGATACCCTTGGATAGAATCAGTTGATACTATCAGTATTAATGTGCAAAAGAAATTCATGAAGCTCTAGTATAAAAATAAGAAAATTACATTACAGGATATTTTCATCAATAGACAGGTAGAATCCAAGAAGGCTGAAGCAGTAGATGTTCCAGGGTCTGACACATCATATAATGAATTTGTGGTTGAAGTAATACTAAAAGGTAAGAAACAACAGCAGGTGCCACAACATGTACCAAATACCAATCAGACTCAATTAGGTGGTGAATTAAAGCAAGATATACCATTGGTTAAAACTTCAGAATATCACCACCCACATCACCCAGCAAAAAAACAACCTACAAGATGCAACGAATCAGCCACAACGAAAACAACCCCCGCATGACAGATAGAGAGGGGTTGTTACACAAAATATTGTCACCATGACTATTTGCAGTCAGTATGGGTCTATCATCACTCATACTATCCTCCTAAGCAAGTCTCAAACCTCCGCTCTTCATGTCAATATTTGAAAATGAGAGAAAGACCTTAAAAATCGATAAAGCTTTGGTTCCGCACTTTCTCTCACTGTTGCCTGCGGTCCCGCACCCTTTGTTCTTGTTACCTGTGGACCTGCCCACTTTGTCTCTAAAGGAGTGGGTGCGGACCCCTGTGAAAGTCAAAAAGGCGCAAGTTTATTCTTAAAAACTCACTTTGGGTTAATTCTAGATGATTCTAGAAGGAATCTTGACGTGGATGGTTCGCTCCTAGGTGGTTCATGCATCCCAAAAGTGAAGGAGCTAATCCCTTGATGAGAGGAGTTATCTCTTTGAAGGAGGGATTTATCCCTTTGAAGGTGGACCTAGTAACTTCCCTCCATTTCACTATAAATTAAGGCATTGGGCTGGTTGCTAGGGAGGTTAGAAGCTGAACATTTTTTAGGGTAAATGCTGGTGGAATTGAGACTTCCTAGTTAAGCTTGAGAGAGAGATCACATACCTTTTGGCTTCATTGGGAAGAGAGTGAAACTTGTCAAAGTAGAGGAGACTTCTTGATGGACCCTGGGAGGAGCTTGTACAACATCAAAGCACAGGTTGTAAAGTTCTTCTTTGATCTAAATTAATACAATCATATTCATTTTTCTCAACAAATTGTCTTATGTGATTTGTTTCATGAATTCCTTGATCATCATGATAAGTATGCTTTATTATATTGGCTTTTCAGGTGCTATTTAATTTGTGTGCTTGTTTGTGTTTGTAGATTCTCTACAAAGGAGCTCAGTTGGATCAATGGAGCGAGGCTTCCACAAACTTGCATTGGACCCAAGGTAGGCCTAAAACACTTGTTTGCCTTTGATTATAAATTGCATATTTAGAGAAAGATAGAATTTGATTGGTTTGTTTGTCGCTAGATATCATTAGATACTGGGGAGGTCAGTCTTGTCCGCAAGAACGACTCATTCCGTGTGACAAAATGGCGACTCCGCTGGGGACTTGATTTTTGATTTGCTTTACTTTGACTTGAGAACTGTGTTTTTGTTTCTGTTTTTGGCTTGTTGTGTGTGGAATTGGGTAGATTTAGTAGATCTTGGATTATTTTTTGTTTTTCATACTTTTGGGAGAGGACCACATCCTCTGCTTGCAACACAGTGCGAACCTATCCGCACTTTTTCTTTTCACACAGACGGTACCGCACCTGTGTGAACTGCGGGCCTGCGGACCCTGTCAAAATTTTGAAAAAATTAAGATTTTCTCTTTTAGTCAGCTTAGAATTTGTTTAGGTGTTTTTGCCTCTGCCCAGACCTGCATGTGACTTGTCAGGAACTTTTCTTAGGTTAATTCCATTGGCATTAGGGTTTTAGGTGAAATTCCTAGAAGTTTTGGTTGCCAGGCTTGGTTTTCATTTTGATCTTGTAGTAGCTCAGAGCTTAGAAGCCTTAGAAGCCTCAGATCACCTTGGTTTTTACTGGCCTTCTTATGAGTCTGACCATTTGCAAAATCTGCCTTTGTTGAGGAATCCATCTTGTGTTTCTCTTTGCGAAACTTCGAAAAGACTTGTATTAAAAGTTTTAGATTTCATTTTTAGAAAAGAAAACAAAAGTTGGTTGTTTTTTTACTGATTTGTGATTCTGGACAAATTAGTCCTTAGTTTGCTTATAGCTAAGTAAAACATCCTTGAAAAGAAATCTTGGAAGCTTTTACTTCAAATAGTTCTTAGAATTTATAGATCTCAAGATTAGATTTTTCCATAGTTTTGAGTGTTTTATGAAAATAAAAATAAAAAAATCTCTTTTGGAAAAAGTTTGTTTTTGTAGTATTTGAGTGTTTGAAAGAAAAGGGAAATTTTCGTGAGCATAAATAGTTGTCTCGTATTTGAGTGTATTGAAAAAAACAAAAAGCTCTTCTTTTGATTTGTTTGTTAAGGAAAGATTTGTTTTTGCAAGCATTTGCATTCTCAACTCTTTCCTAGCTAGAAATTCATTGAAGGGAAAAGATTGCTTATCATCTTAAGTGCATTTTTAGTGATTTCGAGTCGAGTCTTCACACCATAAGTTTCATCTCCGCACCTTTTGGCTTAAGACAAAAACCAATAAAAATAATGCTTAAAGTAAAATCTATCTAGTAATCTTTTATTTCTAGGGCTCTATTACACCAACATAGCTTAGGCTAGTATCTTGGAGTAGGGAGTAATTAACTCTCCAAGATAGTAGAACAAACAAGTAGTTGTATCTTGCGGTAGGAGATAAAATCCAATTGTTACATCTATGCTCTGGGAAAGCTCCTCTTAAAGGAAAAGCACGAGATCATATCTGAACCAGTGTGGGAATCAATCCTTCCTCATTGGGAACGATAGAAGATATTCACGTATTAAAAACGGTAAACCTCAGATTAACCATTGTCGAGGAGCCTGGGGTCACTTGTTGGTAAACCTTGGATTATGTCAAGGAGCCTTCAAGGGGATTGAGCTTGTTACTCTGCCCTTGCGTGCGTATCGGATCGTAGACTGTTCCCCCAGGTATATTTTGTTTCCGTTGGTAACCCTAATGACCATATTCTATAGGATTCTTTCCTAAGGTGACGGTGGAGGGAAGATCCCACTGTACCTGGAGCAGACGTCGGCTAGACTCACTTGGATTTTCTGGGGGGTTCTCTTCACTCGAGACGGTTTAGTGGAGAAACTTGTGCCAGTCTATTCATTAAGCAGGTTGTCGAGGTAACTGTTCCAACCACCATTTCTGTATTGAACTCTGTGACGTTGGATTTCATCACCAACTAGTGTTTTCGGTTACTGTTTGTGTGTGGTTTGATCTCCTAGATTCTTTAGGCGTGTGATTCAAAATTGTTTGGTTCTTTAGAGGCTTTAGGTGGTTTTCATTGAGATTTTTCTTTGTTTGCGTGTGAAGTAGTTAAAATATTTAATCGTGGCTGAATTACCGAGGAAGTCCCATAGACTTTGGGGCCAACCTCTTGAGTTTTCACCAAGCGAGCCTGAAGAGCTACGAGCCCTTGTAACTCCTAGAGACAGTAGAGTTGGGTCACCTGAAGAAGGAGAATCTTCTTTAGTGGTACATCCTGATTATCAAGCTCTAGTAGTAGATTATAATCCACAATCTGTTTCTGTTTCCGAAATTACTGGTAGTTTTTCATCTACTAGTGATTTAGGTGAGGAACCTGAAATATCTGAACCTGAAACTGAAGTTGCTACTACGCCAACATCGGGATTTGCCTCTCCAACTTCTAGTGGTCCTGGTTCACCCAGGGTAGAAATAATAATTACCCAAAATCTTCCTTCTGGACTTATAGCTATTGAAGAACTTGCTACTCCGGAAGAAGAAGGTATCCCTATCCCTGAAAATCAACCAGTTATAGAACTTAGGGAGCGTGAATCAATCTTTTACAGTCCACCTAGGAGCAACGCTTGGTATCTTTCATTGACCAATTTTTTGGAAAACCCGGGACTAAGTTTTTCACCACCTCACATTTTTTTTCACCCAACACCTAGGGGTTACTATCCTCTGTTAAATATGTCAAGACAGTCGCCCATGTTTTCTCAATCTCCAGAAACCTTTTTATACGGCGGTCCTTCTGTTCCCTCTAGGTATCAGTCACTTACTGGTACTTTTTCGGGAGCATCTCCTCAACCTATTGAACAAGGGTTATTAACTGGAAACAATTGAACTAAGCCGTTGAGTGTAGAGGATATTCTTATGATGTCAGGTACTATTCCTAATCCTCAACCTCAAGGTGGCCAGTTACCGCCTGGGGGGGCAGCCTCAAAGTCCTCAATTATCGCCCGGGGGGCAACCTCAAGGTACCCAATTTCCGCCTGGGGGGCAACCTCAAGGACAGTACATACCTACGGGACAGTACATTCCTCAAGGTCAACCCCAGACTTAATATGTACCTCAAGGTCAACCCCAGTATCAATATGTACCTCAAGGTCAACCCAGTATCAGTACGTGCTTCAAGGTTATCAACCTCAAGGTCAATACCCAACCCAAGGTTTCCAACCACCTTCCGGTCAATCATTTATCCAAGGAGATGGAAATGTACCTTTGAATTATCAACCCTACCCTCAACTCGGTTATGGTCCTCAACATTCTCAACCTGTTATGGGTCCATACCCCGGAATGAACTTAGTGTGGGATCCATCTCAATCTCAATAGATCTTGCAACCGAATGTACAGTTGTCATTTCAAACTAAACAACCCTTGGTTTCTGGTTCACCCCAGCAACCTGTCCAGTCTACTATTCAAACTTCTGCACCTTCTGTAGTTTCTTAGCCTGGGCCTAGTACGCCTCGTACTCCACTTCAAATGACTGTTGCAACTACTGCAACATTTGTTCAATCTACCCCACCTACTTCTGGAGTATCGACAGCTCTGGTTTCTACTGTTCCTGTATCAACTCCTCAGACATCTTTACCTCAGTCTGGATCCACAATTCAGACTTCGGTTCAAATGCCTGTAGGACAACCTGGTCCAAGTAAGGTTGTCACAAGTCAACCTCAATTTACTTATCAACCGTACCAGGGACAATACCAATTCGGTCCTGCTATGCAGCAGCCAGTTTATCAGTATCAACCGTACCTTGGGTATACATATCAGCAACCTCAACAACCCCAGTATGGTCCGGTTAATCTTGGTTTTCCAGGAGGATATAATATCCCAAATGCAATTCCAATTCTTAGTTATCCTGGATATCCTACTCCTGGGGCTGGTCTCATGACCCAGGGTTTCAGGGACCCTAATCGTTAGTTACCGTTCATTGCAACTTTGGACTTGCTTGACTTGTCGCGCCTTACAAACGATTCAATTAACTATCTTCCGTTTTGGCCGCCAATGCCGAATAAGTTGCCTAGTGATATTCCTAAGTTTGAAGGCAAATCAGGAGAGGACCCGTTGAACCATGTGATGACTTATCACCTCTGGTGTGCGTCTAACTCCATTTCAGATGATTCAATCCGTTTAAGGCTTTTCCAGCGCACTCTAATTGGTCTTGCGGCCAAGTGGTACATTGAGTTACCGCGAGCCACTTTTTATAACTTTAGTCAGTTAGCTACTTCGTTTTTAACTCATTTTCAGTTGCCAGTTAGATATGACAATGGCACGGAATTATTAACTTCATTAAAGCAGTCAACGTCCACTTACATTTCATATCACATTCATGAATGGAGACGTCGACGACGTTTAGTGAAAGTTTTTATTCCGGATTAGATCTTAGCTGAATGGTTTGTAAAATCTTTATTGCCGAAGATCACTGAGGATGTAGCTAAGGCAGGAGTCGTTACTGAAGAGCAAGTAATTTCTCAAGCTCAGTACCTTGACTTAGTTTATACGTAGTCAGGTACGTTACACGAGAAAATCCCTGATCTTCCTAAACAAAATCAAATCACTGCAGCTCCTTCAGGGTCTCATGCCGATGATGGTATGATTGGTACGGTTAATACCAAAAGTAAGAAGAAATATTCCAAGAATTATTTTCCTATCATAATTTTACCAGATTCCCCGACAGGAGATTCTTCCGTGGAAATCTCCGCTGATATTCATGTTGTAGAGTCATCTACAGCCAAATCAAAATCTGGCGGTAAGAAGAAAGGGAAGAAGAAAAATAAAAAGATAAAAATTTGAAAGAGAAACCAGAAAAAATGGAATCAACTGATGAGAAACGCAAACCTCGTTATCCTTGTCTCATTTGCGACAAAGAGCATTTTACAAGAGACTGCCCTCATCGTGCAGAGGTTGCGAAAATTGTCAAAGGTTCCCAAACGCCTACTGTTTTGAAGGATCCTTTTCCTAGTCAAGACAGTAAGATGATAGGTTCTTCCTCAAATGCCTCTGAAGAACCCATAATGATGATGTCCCATGTTAGGATTGCAACTCGATCGCATGATTATGGAAGTAAAAGTCCTGTTGATGGTAAAGAAGCAGAATCTTCTCATTCGAATCCATCAACTTCAACTCTCGGTTTCGATCCACTACAGATCGAGAAACCTAACCCAGACTTAGTAATAAAACCGCTCGCCAAGGGTATACTTCGAAAGTCAGCTTTCAATCCACATGCGAGAGCGGCTCGGAACTATAACATTGTTGAAGATTTGGTTATTTCACCTTCAGCAATGTCGGCTTTGGAAGTGCTGCAATCATGCCCAGCACAGCGTAAATTGCTATTGTCGGCTATAGGAGCTGTTGACGTCTAGGACTCGAACCTTATAATTTTTGATCTAGAAAATAGTACACCGCGCTTACCTCATCAAATGGCTTTCCAGATCCCAGTGTTAGTCAAAAACAGACCTTGTTATAGGACTGTGATTGATGAGGGAGCCTCAACGTGTATTATGTCGATACAGTGTTGGAGATCGCTTGTTTCTCCTACGCTAAATCAATCTCTGACGATTCTAAAGGCCTTTGATGGCCGTGGGTTTCAACCTTTTGGCATTCTGAAGGATTTACCTATAGGGTTTGAAGGCAAAACTGTTAATCTAGATGTGGAGGTGGTTGATGCCCCTCTAGATTACAACCTTCTCTTGGGTCGTAGTTGGTCTTACGCTATGACAACTGTTGTTTCATCGGTCTTTCGGCTTATAAAGTTCCCTCATAATGGAAAGATCGTAACTATAGACCAGCTGACTTACTTTTCATCCAACCCAGCCTCTTCTGAAAGTATTCAACATGTCGGCAAAACAACTATCCCGTATAAGGATGTTGGAGTAGGACTAGTTAAAGATTCTGGTTTACTAGGAACTTTTCCTTTTCCTCCTATCAACGCATCGTCTTCTACTGAAACCATTCATATGATTTCGTCAGACACTATTGTTTATGACGATCCTTGGATCGTACCTTCCGAATCTGAGATAGACTCATTTGGTGATGTTATGCCTTTGAGTCCATATGAAATTGCGTATCAGGCTGTGCAGTCGTTTTCCGACCTTTCTTCAACCAAAATTGACTTAATGAATGTGGTCCATGAGGAATCACTTTCAACATCAAACTCGGACTCACGAACATTTTCCGAACTTGTTCACACTGATGAGCAAATTCTTGAAATCCTATGTGTCGATGATTTACCATGGGAATATCTTCATCATAGATCTTCGTTTTTACCTGAGATTGATCGCTTTGAAAATGATTTTTCATCTATTTTTATGACTGAATATGTCAAGGAACCTCAGAATCCAATGAAAAATCCTGATTCAGAGTTAAATTTGGGAAACATTTCTCGAACTATTCCTATTGATATTTTGGTTAAGCCGGGAATTGTTGAAAACATTCATATAGGTGCCTCTTGTACGGAAGATGAAATTCAAACATATAAGGCCCTATTTCAAGAATTTCGCGACGTGTTTGCCTGGTCATATGAGGAAATTCCAGGAATTGAC
This sequence comes from Pinus tabuliformis, assembly GCA_031772625.1. NCBI lineage: Eukaryota > Viridiplantae > Streptophyta > Pinopsida > Pinales > Pinaceae > Pinus > Pinus tabuliformis. The sequence continues at coordinate 1,011,612,732 of CM062816.1, read as the reverse complement.
CCAGCAATTGTTGTTCATGAAATCAAAACTTAGCCAGATGCTAAACCCGTCCGACAACGTTTGCGTCAGATCCAGCCGCGAAAAGCTGCTGCTATTAAAGCAAAAGTTGAAAAATTACTCAAAGCAGGTTTCATTTATCCAATTCCATTAACGGATTAGGTATCGAATATTGTTCCTGTTAACAAAAATCAAGGGACAATAAGAATATGTATCGATTATAGGGATATTAATCGAGCCTGTCCAAAAGACAATTACCCAACTCCCGATATCGATCAAATCATTGATGATTGTGCCGACAGTGAAATATTCTCCTTCATGGATGGTTTTTCCGGATGCAATCAAATCAATATTTTACATGCTGATCAACCAAAAACGGCTTTCATTTGTCCATGGGGGACATTTGCTTATTGCAAATTACCTTTTGGTCTCAAGAATGTCGGGGCAACTTTTCAAAGAGCCATGTCTTACACGTTTCATGACATCAAGCACATTGTGCAACCCTATCTCGATGATTTACCTGCTCATTCATTACATCGAGCTGATCATCTCATCCATTTACGAGCAATCTTTATGAGGTGTAGGCATTATCGAATAAGGTTGAATCCACACAAGTGTGTTTTCTCTATAGAAACGGGTCGGTTACTGGGGTTTGTTGTTTCAAAAGTTGGCATTTGCGTCGATCCCTTGAAGGTTGAAGCTATTGTCAAATTGCCTCCTCCTTCGAGTCTTCGCCAACTCCAAAGTTTGCAAGGGAAAGCAAACTTTTTACGTCGATTCATTCCTAACTACGCCGATATCACAAAGGGTTTTACCCGGTTGTTGAAACAGAATGCTCCATTCTTTTGGGATGAGATAGCTGACAAATATTTTGATGCACTAAAACACGCGTTGACCCATGCACTATTATTGCATCCTCCCAACTACAGCCAGGACTACTTCTTATATCTCGCCGCGTCGCATTCCACCATTGGAATGGTGTTAGTTCAGGAAGATGAATTTGGTACTGAACATGTGATATATTACCTTAGTCGCACTTTAAATCCAACTGAGCTAAAATACTAACATGTAGAGAAATTGGCATTGGCAGCTGTTCAAGCTGTCCAACGTTTTCGTCATTACATTTTACTACGTAAAACTACAGTAATTTCTGATTGCAATCCTATGATCTATATTTTGACCAAACAATTGCTAGGGGGCAAGTACTCCAAATGGATTGTGATCCTGCAGGAGTTCGACTTGGAATTTGAAAAGTCTAAGTCGAAGAAATCTTTAGTTTTTGCGGAGTTAATGTGTGACTTCCCGCGTGCTGACACGGAAACTGTGGCGGAGGAGCCCATTGCAGACGAATCCTTGTTTCTAATCAGCACTTTAGATCCATGGTATGGGGATATCATCGTTTATCTCACGACCCAATCCTTTCGGCCAGAAATTTGAAGGTCAGAACGTCGAAAAATACGATTCCAGTCCCAACAATTCAAAATTATTGGAGATACACTTTATCGTCGTGGGGTGGACTCTGTTTTTCGACGTTGTTTAAGTCATGAGGAAGCTAAAAGGGTTCTAAATGACTTTCACTCTGGAGCGTGTGGCGGTCATATGTCTGGGTTTGCCCCAGCCTAAAAGATATTGCGCGCTGGCTATTTCTTGCCGTCTTTGTTTAAAGATTGTATTAACGCGGTCCGAAAATGCCACAACTGCCAAATTTTTTATCGAAAGATGCGCGCTCCACCTGCTCCTCTCCACCCTATAATTTCCATCGGTCCTTTTGCGAAATGGGGTATCGATTTTATTACATGTAACCCTCACTCGGCGGGGGGGCATGCGTATATCATCCTTGCGGTAGATTATTTTACCAAGTGCGCTGAGGTGATGCCTACATTTGAGGCAGACGGAAAAATGCTGCGATTTTCGTGTTCAATCATATAATTGCTAGGTTTGGTGTTCCACAAGTGATTATCATTGATCATGGGTGTCATTTTCGAAACATTATGATGACTGAACTTACAGACCAACTTGGCTTGCGTCACGATAGTTCAACTCCATATTATCCACAGGCTAATGGTCTGGTTGAAGCCATAAACAAATTTCTAGTCATCATGATCTGACGAATCATTGGGATTCATAGGTCGAATTGGCATAACATGCTATTTTCAGTGCTTTGGGTGTATCGAACCTCAGTAAAAACGTCAACCGGGTTCACTCCTTTCCAACTAGTTTATGGTCTAGAAGCTGTGTTACCCATTGAATGCGAAATCCCGTCATTGCAAATGGCCATCGAATTACTTCCAGCCACTTCCGAAGAGGAAAAACGTTTGTTATACTTGGCTCAGCTAGATGAGAATTGACGTGATGCTGCATTAGCGATCGAAACTCATGCCAAACGTATTAAAGCTCAGTATGATCGAAATGTTACCCCTCGAAATTTTTCGGAAGGAGACCTAGTCTTATTGTACAATCAAGCAAATGATAAATTAGGTGCTGGGAAATTCGTACCTATGTGGCATGGTCCTTATGTTGTTAAGCGAAAGCTAGCAAAAGGGGCCTATGAATTGGTAGACTTTGACGGGGTCTCTTTAGGTAAACCCAGAAATGGTCTTTATCTGAAGAGGTATTATGCTTAAATCTGGGTGTGGGGATTTTTAGTTAGGGTTAGTTTTCTTTCTAGCTGGTGTGTTTTAGTTTAAAAAGTGTGCTTAGCTTAGAGAGTGTTTTTCGTCATTATTCCTACTTATCTTGGTTTTACTCTTGATATTGCAGATGTCGACGCCTCTCCAAACATACATTGGTTTTGCTGATGGTGCTTGTCGTAATACACGGAACATTTCTTCCGCAGCTTGGGTTATCTATTCGCCCTCTGACGAGTTGGTATCTATGCATGGGGTAAGCCTCAGTCAAACAACAAACAACATTGCAGAGTATAGTGCAGTGATTGAGTTATTATCTGAATCTATTTCATTTGGGATTCGGAGTTTGATAGTGAGGTTAGATTCTGAACTCGTAGTATTACAGCTTAATAGAGTATATGCCATTAGAAATCCAGTGTTATTGAGATTATTTTTGAGAGTTCGTCTCTTGGAATGTGAATTTGACTATATTGAATATCAGCATATTCCAAGATATTTAAATACATTAGCAGATGCAATTACTTCTCGAATGTTAAGTAGACATTTGCAACAATCATAAAAGTAAATTTAAAAACATTCCATAACATGTTTTACAAGATAAGCCGGTAATAGTGATATAGTATAATATAGGAGTGTGTCAAAATATACATCGTCTTCGATCATAGGTTGAAAAACACCTTATGATTGGCAAAAATGATAGTACAAAAAACAAAAAATGTCATATGTGCCTACAACATGCGATCATCCTATCACTGGTGATGATCTCGATAAGAAACCACTGTACGGGCCACCCTGTAAAGGAACCTCCTGAAAGGTCCTAGGACCCGAATCACATAGTGTTGTAGCCTAAGAGGAATGTCATCTATGCTGGTATCCAGAATGTCTGCTGTCAATCGCTCTAGATGACTCTCCAATTTGGCCAAGGTCTCTGTTGATTCGTCCTATGGGACTGGTGCTGCTGCAACTGGTTGTTTCCTCTCATAGGGCCGGAGAGCGGCTGGTCACCGTGGACCTACATCTGCATTTGAAACTTTTACTGTCAATTTTGGGACGAGATAAAAATAAAAAATAATAAATTACAAAATGTTGAAAATGATTTTACTTGAGTCATCCCATTACTCTCCTAGTGGAAGAGCCATGTCTGGGTCACCACGAAAATCTACCCCAGCGTAAGGAAATTCCTAAATAGAAAAAGCTTGGTTCTCCAACCAATGGAAATACTCAGGAGTGAATCGAACGACTTCTGTCCCCTCCTCAGGATGACGGGCCATAACTGCAACCCATCACATCAGTTTGGGCTCTCGGGGAAGTCCAACTCCAACAGTGAGGTGCTGTGGGACCAACATTGGAACCCTCTCCAGACCAAAGCTCACAACTAAAGCACCATATCCAAAGGTCTTCAGTTGTCCGTTCTTTGCTCTAGTCAGTTGGCCTTTTATATTAGCCAACACAGCATCGCACCAGTTGAAGATGGTGCCTCGAAAGCAGTCTACTGCCATCCGCATCTAGGATCCAGTGGCTACATGTAGTGTTGCGCTCTCGCAGAGCCTGGTAACAGTAAATGCAATTACCTTGAGTTCAGGAAGGGATATGGTTTTGATATCTATCCCTTTGTCTCTAGTCTAGTTGTTACAAAACTCTAGCTAGAGGTTATCGACAGACTGGCCACCTGGCCTAGTCCCGAATAGAGTCAAGTGTTCACCTCTCTTAGGCAAACCAGTCAAAAAGTAAATGTTTGTCGGTTCCATTTCGAGCTGGTGACCACCAATGAAGAAGCACTGGTCCTGTATGGTCCACCTATCTACCAACTACTACAAAAAGTCCACCTGGTCCCTCATGCCAGGTATGGCCCAGAATTTGTATAAGTCGCATGCCTTCAATGCATCAATCGACGGTTGATTTATCGCGGCGAGATCTACATCCTCATGCTCCGGTTTTCGCCAATCAAGCATGATGTATACTCTACATTCAACAAAAAGGCGAATTAGAATATCTAAAAGAAAAGTTTTTGGGTGAATTTTGAGAAATTTAGGTTTAAAAACCCTTGTTGCGGGGACCGCATCCTCTCTATTAGAGACAGTGCGTGGGTCCGCAGGTTACTTGTGCTATGCTTGCGGACCCCCGCACACGGGTTTCTAACCTAAAAATCCATTAAAAAATGAAATTAAAGCCTAAAAACAAATTTGAAATGAATGAAATTAAAGAGTAGGATGACGTAGATTACTTGGAGGAGACGGCGTTCGATGCCAACGGACAGATTTTCCGCAATTTTCACAGGAAGTTTCTGACCAAAAGCTCTATTTTATCACCCAGAACTCAAATGGTAAAAATGAATTTACAAAAACCCTTTTTATAAGTTTTTTGAATAAATGAGTTTTTAATTTGTTTATGTTTCACTTTAAAAAAGGTAACTTTTGCAGCATTTTTATCTATTTTAAATAGGTATGAGTAATGTTTGAGTTTTTGTTCAAGATAACGGATTTTTCAGGCAAAATCGATCATTTTCCTCGAAAAACATTAGTCACCTTTAAGCTCTTTTCTGACTCCTAAAACATGAAAAGATCGTCGAGTTTTTCTTTTTAAACTTGTTAAAACGGAACTAAAAAGACGGTCCACTTACAACCCTTTTCTGACTGTAAAAACATGAAAAGATTGCCGGATTTTTGTAATTTCAAATTCGATATTGTTTATAAAACGACGTGTCATTGATCGCTTTTTTACTTTTTCGGATCAGGGGCACTAATTATGAAAAGTACTCCTTGGTTGTAATGATCAAGCGGTTCTCTCAAGTATTATTTTATACTTTTTCGGGCTTGGGAGACACAAATTTACGAAAAAGGACAACCATGGAGTCTTCTTAAGTTTTTTCAGACTCTAAAATTGAAAAACACCGAGTTTCTCCTATACTAGACTCGTTAAAATTTAACAGTAAAGGACCTGTTCAATTACAAATAAGAACGGACCACTCCTTCTTAGGGTTCGAATTTAAACTAAGTTGGACTCATCCGAATGATGAGCTTATAATCAAGCAAATGTTATCCTCCTCAAGCTTGTCAAAAATAAAGAGGTACTTGCCAAAAATGGTGGGGGAAAAGAGAGAAAAATGAGCCTGTATACTTTGTAACCACTCTTGAACACGACACTTTTACTCACTTGGGTTGGGAAATCCTTTTCCTAACAGTTGATCAAACCATATTGAAAGTCTTCAGCTAGTTTCTGGGTATTAACTTTGGGTCAATTGTTACCAAACCATCTGCTGTGTCGTTATGTGTTCAAGAGGTCAGTGCAAATAAGCCATTCATTTGCAAAATATCTGTCATCCATCTTGACCATCCCTAAGTCAGTCCTTGCAACTAAATTTCTTCAAACTTGATCTATGATTTTGTGTTGTGGGCTTGCCTACGACGGATCGCTTTCTATCGACTTCAGCTCATTACCTAGAAATATGATCTAGAAATCGTCAGTACCTTGGGATCTGCATGCTTCAATGGCAGGTTTCTTGCCTTCGACGATAGGTTGCATCATTGACCTTCGATCAAAGGATTCCGTGACATGTTCGACATCAACACATCTATTCACATTTCATGGATTGTACTGAGTACTTTGAGAACCATTGACATTACTGGTGGTTTCTCTCACACTTGTTAACAGTTTACATCATTGACTGGTAATCAAGTGGTTTCTACCATGTTCGACTTCGACACATTCATTCACATGGTTAGAATCGTACTATTTCGGGAAGTAGAAATCAAGACCCTGGATCTAGTTTCCACCATCCAGGTTGCGAGGAATTTTGTATTCATTATACAGTGGACTATTCATAAACAGATGGCTGCGTCCATACTGTGTCTACATGTGTCTATACTTGTAATGTAGTACAAGATCATTCCTATATCAGAGCAGTAGTTAGTTTTCTAGTCAGTTTTGATCTGAGTATGGGAACGCCTACCTCAGCGATGATATGATCTCATATACATATTTTGCATTGAATGTTTTTACAGGTTCCAACCAATCTCTCCACAAGATGATCCTCGAAATGATAAAGTAATTCACTCTTCCTAGATGATAAATGAAATCCTCATCTACTACAGACTTCACACTTTAGGGGGCAATCTGTTACACAAAATATTGTCGCCATGACTATTTGCAATCAGTATGGGTCTATCATCACTCATACTGTCCTCCTAAGCAAGTCTCAAACCTCAGCTCTTCATGTCAAGATTTGAAAATGAGAGAAAGACTTTAAAAATCAATAAAGCTCTGGTTCTGCACTTTCTCTCACTGTTGCCTGCAGTCCCACACCCTTTGTTTGTGGTACTTGCGGACCTGCCCACTCTGTCTCTAAAGGAGTGGGTGCGGACCCCTGTGAAAGTCAAAAAGGCACAAGTTTATTCTTAAAAACTCACTTTGGGTTAATTCTAGATGATTCTAGAAGGAATCTTGACGTGGATGGTTCGCTCCTAGGTGGTTCATGCATCCTAAAAGTGAAGAAGCTAATCCCTTGATGAGAGGAGCTATCCCTTTGAAGGAGGGCTTTATCCCTTTGAAGGTGGACCTAGTAACTTCCCTCCATTGCACTCTAAATTAAGGCATTGGGTTGGTTGCTAGGGAGGTTAGAAGCTGAACATTTTTTTAGGGTAAATGCTAGTGGAATTGAGATTTCCTAGTTAAGCTTGAGAGGAGAGATCACATACCTTTTGGCTTCATTGGGGAAGAGAGTGAAACTTGTCAAAATAGAGGAGACTTCTTGATGGACCCTGGGAGGAGCTTGTACAGCATCAAGACACAGGTTGTAAAGTTCTTCTTTGATCTAAATTAATACAATCAGATTCATTTTTCTCAACAAATTGTCTTATGTGATTTGTTTCATGAATTCCTTGATCATCATGATAAGTATGCTTTATTATATTGGCTTTTCAGGTGCTATTTAATTTGTGTGCTTGTTTGTGTTTGCAGATTCTCTACAAAGGAGCTCTTTTGGATCAACGGAGCGAGGCTTCCACAAACTTGCATTGGACCCAAGGTAGGCCTAAAACACTTGTTTGCCTTTGTTTATAAATTGCATATTTAGAGAAAGATAGAATTTGATTGGTTTGTTTGTCGCTAGATATCATTAGATACTAGGGAGGTCGGTCTTGTCCGCAAGAACGATTCATTCCGTGTGACAGGGGTGACGATCCACCCACAACACATCAACATAGAAGAGTCGTCAGGGTCAACTTCCATCTCAAGCAAGCAAGACATCAAATAGATCAAGGGTTCACCTTTCTCTTGGATGGCTAGATGCACGTGCATGGTACCAATGGACTACTCTTTTGAGTAGATCTTATTATTTGTGTTCTTCTTATGTTTTGGAGACGAAACATGTTTAAGGGGTGTGGAATGTAGTATATTTAGGGGGGATAGTATGGGGTCCAAAGGGAGGTATCGAAGAGAATAATGTACTAATGGGATGGGCCATAGTAATAAATAAAGTGGTTAACTCGTATCATGTAAGAGACCACAAGTAGTTAGCAATAATGTGATGGGCCCATTGTATTAGATATATGGTATTGAGAGAACCATGATAATGACTCATGATATTATATGTATGAATCATATATAGAGGCTAGAGACTCCCCATTGCGAAATGTGAAGGATTATTGTATTGGAAAGTATATGGCTTGTGGAAGTTCTCCTTCCTTAAGTAGTGATTGCATGGTGTTACCCTACCTCAAGGGTTTTATATTAATAAAGATCTGAAGTTTATCTATTTCTATCTTGTTATTTCTGGGTATATTTGTTTTATCATATATTTTCTAGGTCATATCTATTACAAGTGGTATCGGAACACTTTTTTGGGAAAACAAAGAGCTGTTCTTTTTGTTTGCAGAAAATTTTTTTGGTGATGAGTTTGCAGATTAGATCTGTAACTTCTGGTGAAAATTTTGAAGAAACAAATTGCAGATTTGGATTCTTTGCGGAAAAAAATACCCAATTTCAAAAAAAAATAGGCCCAATCAGATTCTGAATGAGGGAGATATCGTTGATTTAAAAATTAGTTGTGTTGTAGAAAATTTTTAATGAAAATTAGTGGACGGTGAATCTCTAGTTAATTTTTATTGTTTTTGTGGGTAATTTTAAGAAACAAATTGCAGATCTAAGATTGTCTTGAAAAATTATCCAATTTCAAAAAAACATCGGTCGAATTAGAGTCTGATTGAGGGAGATATCGCTAATTTAAAATCAACGCTTTTTTAAGAATTTTTTGTGACAGTAGAACAGTTGCAGCGCGAATCTAAAATTTCAGTGCCTAGATCAGGATTTATATCACATGGGAAGATGCAAAATGGTCATTCCATTTATGAAAAAGGGTCATAATAAGGATTTTGAGCAATATTGATTGAGCTATGGCCATTTAAATTTTTCGCCAAGTAAGTGATTTTTTCAAAACCCTCTTCATGGCTTCTAGCAATAAATATTTTACAGGAAAAGATAATGGCCCTGCTATTAAAGAATTAATAGAAAGACAACTCATTATAGACAACAAGTTGGAAAACTTTCATAGTGGGTCAGTTTAAAGAGGAGGCGGCCACATGGTGGGAATCACTTAACAAAACGAAATGGTTAAACCTATTCGATGAAGAATTTGAAAATTTATTGTTAGACAAATGGTCTTATGCTAGAAAACAAGATAATGAGAAACATGTGGGGTTATTTTCTAACGGTATCTCCTTATTACATGTTCATGGATGTATTCAGAAGGAGAAGATCATTGTGTCTATAAATATTAGTTGCAAGAAAAATCTTATAAATGTTAATTTGGAAAAAAAATTTCAAGTTCCAACAAACCACATAAAAAACACAGGTTGATAATGTGGATCTTCAAGTTTATAAAGATTTGAATATTTCTATGGAAAAGTATGTATTGCATTCTGATTTTTATTCTTCAGATATGGCTAATGTAGATGTTGTTTTGGGATACCCTTGGATGGATTCAGTTGGTACTATCAATATTAATGTGCAGAAGAAATTCCTGAAGCTCAGGTATGAAAAAAAAAAATTTACATTACATGATATTTCCATCAATAAACAAGTAGAGTCCAAGGAGGTTGAAGTAGTAGATGTTCTAGGGTTTGACACATCATATGAGGAATTTGTAGTTGAAGTAATAGTAGAAGATAAGAAACAACAACAAGCACCACAACATGTACCAGATACCAATCAGGCTCAATTAGATGGTGAATTAAAGCAAGATACACCATTGGTTAAAACTTCAGCATATCACCACCCACATCACCCAGCAAGAAAACAACCTACAAGATGGCAACAAATCGGCCACAAGGACAACAACCCCCACATGACAAATAGAGAGGGGCGATGATCCACCCACAACACATCAACACAGAAGAGCCGCCAAGGTCAACTCAAATCTCAAGCAAGTGAGGCACCAGCTAGATCGAGGGTTCATCTTTCTCTTGGATGGATAGATGCACGTGCATGGTATTAGTGGACTACTCTTTTGAGTAGATCTTATTATTTGTGTTCTTCTTATGTTTCAGGGACGAAACATGTTTAAGGGAGGTAGAATGTAGTATACCTAGGGTGGATAGTATGGGGTACAAAGGGAAGTACCTAAGGGAATAATATAATAATGGGACGGGCCATAGTAATAAATAACGTGGTTAACCCGTATGATGTAAAGGACCACAAGTAATTAGAAATAATGTGATGACCTCATTGTATTATATATGTGTAAGAGAACCATGGTAATGAACTGTGGTATTGTATGTATGAATCCTATATAGAGGCTAGAGACTCCCCATTGAGAGATGTGAAGGATTATTGTATTGGCAAGCATATGGTTTGTGGAATGTTATCCTTCCTTAAGGAGTGATTGTATGGTGTTACCCTACCTCAAGGGTTTGATATTAATAAAGATATGAAGTTTATCTATTTCTATCTTGTTATTTTTAGTATATTTGTTTTATCATATATTTCTTAGGTTAGATCTATTACAAATGGTATTGGAGCACTTTATTGGGCGAACAGAGATATATTGTTTTTATTTTTTGCAGGGAAATTTTTGGGCGGTGAGTTTGAAAATCAAATATGTAACTTCTAGTAAAAATTTTGAAGAAAAAAAATTGCAGATCTGGATTCTTTGAGAAAATACCCAATTTCAAAAAAAAATCGACCGAATTGGAGTCCGGATGAGGAAAATATCGTTGATATAAAAATTAGCTATGTTGCAGAAATGTTTTGACGAAAATTCGTGGACGATGGATCTCCAGTTAATTTTTAGGATTTTTTTGGGGAATTTTTAGAAACAAATTGCAGATCTGAGATCCTCTTGAAAAATTACCCAATTTCAAAAAAAACAATCGGTCAAATCAGATTCTATATGAAGGAGATATCGCTGATTTAAAATCATCTCTTTTTTCAGAATTCTTTGTGACGACGGAACAATTGTAGCGTGAATCTGAAATTTCAATGCTTAGATTGAGATTTCTATCACATGAGAAGATGCAGAATGGTAGTTCCATTTCCGAAAATAAGTCATAATAAGGATACTGAGCAATATTGACCGAACTGTGTCCATTTTAATTTTCGCCAAGTAAGTGATTTTTCCTAAACCCTCTTCATGGCTTCTAGCAAGAAATATTTTACAGGAAAAGATGATGGCCCTTCTATTGAAGAATTAATAGAAAGACATAACTCGCTATGGATGACAAGTTGGAAAACTTTCATAGTGGGTCAGTTTAAAGAGGAGGCGGCCACATGGTGGGAATCACTTAATAGAACGGAGTGGTTAAACCTGCCCGATGAAAAATTTGAAAAATTATTGTTAGACAAATGGTCTCATGCTAGAAAACAAAATAATGAGAAACATGTGGGGTTATTTTCTATTGGTATCTCCTTATTACAAGTTCATGTATGTATTTAAAAGGAGAAGATCATTGTGTCTATAAATCCTAGTTGCAAGCAAAATCTTATAAGTGTTTATTTGGCAAAAAAATTGCAAGTTCCAGAGAACTACATGAAAAACACAGGTTGATAATGCAGATGTTCAAGTTTATAAAGATTTGAATATTTCTATGGATAAATATGTATTGCATTCTGATTTTTATTCTTCAGATATGGCTAATGTGGATGTTGTTTTGGGATACCCTTGGATGGAATTAGTTGGTACAATCAATATTAATGTGCAGAGGAAATTCCTAAAGCTCTGGTATAAAAAGAAGAAAATTACATCACAGGATATTTCCATCAATAACCAAGTAGAGGCCAAGGAGGCTGAAGCAATAGATGTTCCAAGGTTTGACACATCATATGAGGAATCTGTGGTTGAAGTAATACTGGAAGATAAGAAACAACTGCAGGCGCCACAACATGTACCAGATACCAATCAGGCTCAATTAGGTGGTGAATTAAAGCAAGATACACAATTGGTTAAAACTTCAGCATATCACCACCCACATCACCCAGCAAGAAAACAACCTACAAGATGGCAACGAATCATCTACAAGGACAACAACCCCTCATGACAGATAGAGAGGGGCGACGATCCACCCACAACACATAACCACAGAAGAGTTGCAACGGTCAACTTCCATTTCAAGCGAGCGAGGCACCAGCTAGAACGAGGGCTCACCTTTCTCTTGGATAGTTAGATGCACGTGCATGGTACCAGTGGACTACTCTTTTGAGTAGATCTTATTATTTGTGTTCTTCTTATGTTTCGAAGATGAAACACATTTAAGGGGAGTGGAATGTAGTATACCTAGGGGGAATAGTATGAGGTATAGAGAGAGGTACCCAAGAGAATAATGTAATAATGGAATGGGCCACAGTAATAAATAAAGTGGTTAACCCATATCATGTAAGAGACCACAAGTAGTTAGCAATAATGTGATAAGCCCATTGTATTAGATATATGGTATTGAGAGAATCATGGTAATGACCCATGGTATTTTACGTATGAATCTTATATAGAGGCTAGAGACTCCCCATTGAGAGATGTCAAGGAATATTCTATGGACAAGCATATAGTTTGTGGAAAGTTCTCCTTCCTTAAGGAGTGATTATATGGTGTTACCCTACCTCAAGGGTTTGATAATAATAAAGATCTAAAGTTTATCTATTTCTATCTTGTTATTTATGGGTATATTTGTTTTATCATATATTTTCCAGGTTAGATCTATTATATATAAATGTATAATACTGCAAATATATGAAAATAGAAATATTGCTGGAACTTGCAATTTTTTTTGCCAAATTAACATTTATAATATTTTGCTTGCAACTAGAATTTATAGACACGGTAATCTCTCCTTCTGAATACATCCATGAACCTGTAATAAGGAGATACCAGTAGAAAATAACCCCACATGTTTCTCATTATTTTGTTTTATAGCATGAGACCATTTGTCTAACAATAATTTTTCAAATTCTTCATCGGGCAGGTTTAACCACTTCGTTCTGTGAAGTGATTCCTACCATGTGGTCGTCTCCTCTTGAAACTGATCCACTATGAAAGTTTTCCAACTTGTCGTCCATAATGGCTTATGTCTTTCTATTAATTCTTCAATAGTAGAGCCATTATCTTTTCCTATAAAAAATTTCTTGCTAAAAGCCATGAAGAGGGTTTTGAAAAAATCACTTACTTGGCAAAAATTAAAATGGTCATAGTTCGGTCAATATTGCTCAGAATCCTTATTACAACTTGTTTTCGGAAATGGAACTACCATTATGCATCTTTCCATGTGATAGAAATCTCGATCTGGGCATTGGAATTCCAGATTCGTGTTGCAACTATTCTGCCGTCACAAAAATTCTAAAAAAAAAAAAACTGATTTTAAATCAGCGATATCTCTCTCATCCAGACTTTGATTCGACTGATTTTTTTTTTAATTGGGTAATTTTTTAAGAGGATCTCAGATTTGAAATTTGTTTCTCACAATTCCCCACAAAAACGATAAAAATTAACTGAAGATCTGCCATCTACGAATATCTAATACCTTAGTTAATAAATAAAGTGGTTAACCTGCATCATGTAAGGGACCACAAATAGTGATGTGATGAGTCCATTGTATTAGATATACGGTATTGAGATAACCATGGTAATGAACTATCTGACCTATGGCTTGTGGAGTGTTCTCCTTCTTTAAGGAGTGATTGTATGGTGTTACCCTACCTCAAGGGATTTGATATTAATAAAGATCTGAAGTTCGTCTATTTCTCTCTTGTTATTTCTGGGTATATTTGTATTATTATATATTTCTAAGTCAGTTATATTACAAGAATGTAGTATATTTAGGGGGGTATTATGGGGTACAGAGGGAGGTACCCAAGGGAATAATGTAATAATGGGATGAGTCATAGTTAATAAATAAAGTGGTTAACCTGCATCATATAAGGGACCACAAGTAGTAATGTGATGAGCCCATGGTATTATATATATGGTATTGAGAGAACCATGGTAATGACCTATCTGGCAATGTAGTCTACCTAGGGGGATAGTATGGGGTACATAGCGAGGTACCTAAGGGAATAATGTAATAATGGGATGGGCCATAGTTAATTGGTAAGCCCATGGTATTAGATATATGGTATTGAGAGAACCATGGTAATGACCCATGGTATTGTATGTATGAGGCCTATATAGAGGCTGGAGACTCCCCATTGAAATAGGTCTAGGAATATTGTGTGAATAAGCATATGGCTTGTGGAGTGTTTTCCTTCCTTAATGAGTGATTGTATGGTGTTACCCTACCTCAAGAATTTTGATATGAATAAAATCTGAAGTTCATCTATTTTTCTCTTTTTATTTCTGGTTATATTTATATTCTTATATATTTATGGGTCAGTTATATTACAAGTGGTATTACAACACTTTCTTGGGCAATGAGGAAATATTTTTATTTTTATTTTTGTAGGAATTTTTTGGGGCGACGAGTTTGCAGATCAGATCAGAAACTTCTGGTGCACAATTTTCAGAAGTAAATTGTAGATCTGGATTCTTTGCTAAAAAATATCCAAATTCAAAAAACAATCGGCCGAATTGGAGTCTAAATGAGGGAGATATCGCTGATTTAAAAACTAGTTGGGTTGCAGAAATGTTTTGACGAAAATTCCTGGACAGGGGATCTCTAGTTAATTTTTGTAGTTTTTGTGGGGAATTTTGATGAACTAATTGCAGATCTCAAATCCTCTTGAAAAAATACCCAATTTAAAAAAAAATCGGTCGAATCGGAGTCCAAATGAGAGAAATATCGTTGATTTAAAATCACCTCTTTTTCAGATTTTTTTGTGACAGCAGGACATTGCAGCGTGCATCTGAAATTCCAGAGTGCCTAGATCAGGATTTCTATCACATGGGAAGATGTAGAATAGTTGTTCCATTTCTGAAAACATGTCATAATAAGGATTATGAGCAATATTGATCGAACTGTGGCCATTTTAAATTTTCGTCAAGTAAGTGATTTTTTTTCAAAACCCTCTTCATGGCTTCTAGCCAGAATTTTTTTACAGGAAACTATAATGTTCTTACTATTGAAGAATTCATAGACAAACAAAAGTGGTTATGGCCAAAACATTGGAAAGGTTGCGTATGGAGGGGTTTGCAAGATGAGGCTGCCATATGGTGGAGCTCACTTAACAGCAAGAAGTACAACCATTCGGATGAAGAATTTGAAAAACTCCTTTTAGACAAATGGTCTCATGCTGGAAAACAAGATAATGAGAAACATGTGGGGTTAATTTCTATTGGTATCCCCTTTTTACAAGTTCGTTGATGTATTTAGAAGGAGAATATCATTGTTTCTATAAATCCTCGTTGCAAGCAAAATCTTATAAATGTTAGTTTGGCAAAAAAATTGCAAATTCCAGCAAAACACATGGAAAACACATATGTTGATAATGAGGATGTTCAAGTTTATACAAATTTGAATATTTCTATGGATAAATATGTATTGCATTCTGATTTTTATGCTTCGGATATGGATAATGTGGATGTGGTTTTGAGATATCCTTAGATGTAATATGTGAGTACTATCAATATTAATGTGCAGAATAAATTCCTGAAGCTTTGGTATAAAAAGAAGAAAATTACATTACCGAGTATTTCCATCAATAAACAGGTAGAGTCCAAGGAGGCTAAAGCAGAAGATGTTGCATGTATGGACACATTAGATGAGGAATAAGTGGTTGAAGTAATACTGGTAGTTAAGAAACAATTGCAGGCGCCACAACATGTACCAGATACCCATCAGGCTCCATTAGGTGGTGAATTAAAGAAAGATACACCGTTGGTTAAAACTTCAGCATATCACCATCCACATCACCCAGTAAGAAAACAACCAACACGATGGCAACAAATTAGCCACAAGGACAACAACCCCCGCACGACAAATAGAGAGGGGCAACAATCCACCCACAACACATCAAAACAAAAGAGCCGCCAAAGTCAACTTCCATCTCAAGCGAGCGAAGCACCAACTAGATCAAGGGTTCACCTTTCTATTGGATGGCTAGATGCATGTGCATGGTACCATTGGAGTACTCTTTTGAGTAGATCTTATTATTTGTGTTATTCTTATGTTTTGGGGACGAAACATGTTTAAGGGGGGTGGAATATAGTATACATAGGGGGGTAGTATGGGGTACAGATCGAGGTACACAAGGGAATAATGTAATAATAGGATGGGCCATAGTTAATTGGTAAGCCCATGGTATTGAGAGAACCATGGTAATGACCCATGGTATTATATGTATGAGGCCTATATAGAGGCTAGAGACTCCCCATTGAGATATGTCAAGGAATATTGTATGAACAAACATATGGCTTGTGGAGTGTTTTCCTTCCTTAAGGAGTGATTGTATGTGTTACCCTATTTCAAGGGTTTTGATACTAATAAAGATCTGAAGTTCATCTATTTCTCTCTTGTTGTTTCTGGGTATATTTGTATTCTTATATATTTCTGAGTCAGTCATATTACAAGAATGTAGTATACCTAGGGGGGACAATATGGGGTACAGAGGGAGGTACCCTAGGGAATAATGTAATAATGGGATGGGCCAAAGTTAATAAATAAAGTGGTTAACCTGCATCGTGTAAGGGACCACAAGTAGTAATGTGATGAGCCCATGGTATTATATATATGGTATTGAGAGAACCATGGTAATGACCTATCTGACCTATGGCTTGTGGAGTGTTATCCTTCCTTAAGGAGTGATTGTATGGTGTTACCCTACCTCAAGGGTTTTTTTATTAATAAAGATCTGAAGTTCATCTATTTCTCTTTTGTTATTTTTGGGTATATTTGTACTTATATATTTCTGGGTCAGTTATATTACAAGAATGTAGTATACCCAGGGGGGATAGTATGGGGTATAGAGGGAGGTACCGAAGGGAATAATGTAATAATGGAATGGGCCATAGTAATAAATAAAGTGGTTAACCCGTATCATGTAAGGGACCACAAGTAGTTAGCAATAATGTGATGAGCCCATTGTATTAGATATATGGTATTGACATAACCATGGTAATGACCCATGGTATTGTATGTATGAATCCTATATAAAGGCTAGAAACTCCCCATTAAGAGATGTGAAATATTATTGTATTGGAAAGCATATGGCTTATAGAGTGTTCTCCTTCCCTAAGGAGTGATTGTATGGTGTTGCCTTACCTCAAGGGTTTTATCAATAAAGAGAAGCATTTCTATCTAATTATATCTTGTTATTTTTGGGTATATTTCTATTTTCATATATTTGCAGGTCAGATCCATTACACAATTTTGATGTAACAACTTGGACTTGACATGGAAGATATGGAAACATGTGGCATGAAACATTACCATGATGATGTGGCGCCACCAAGGGTTTCCATGTGACAAGGAAAAATAGCAACTTTGGATTGGTGAAACACTCGAAAATTAGTGACAAGTGGAACCCCTCCCTGTTGCCATGTGGCATGATGACATCATCATACGAGACACCAACAACCCCTAAATACCTAGTCATGACGCATGGTCACATGAATAAGGTCATATGGAAAAAGGAGGGGCTAAGCTTGGTTGAAGTTATTCCTAAGCCCTAGATTGCATGAACAATGTTGGAGCACAAGCATATGACTCATTTTTGGTTTTGGTCAAAGCCTCGAGATTCTAGGATTTATCCTTTGATTTTGGTCGGCCCTCTCAACACCAAATCACATAGAAATCTTATAAATACATACCCTCACACCTTTCACAATACATAATTCAAATCAAAGGACATGAGTTGAGTCTCGAAGATCATATAAAGTTTTTTCATTAGATATGAAGGATATGTTCATTGTTTTGATTCAGTTATACTCACAAATATTTTGGTTCTGGTTCCGTTGGTTTTGAATTACTCCATTACAATGATTATTGGCGATATCATTGGTGGAAATCGCCCTAGTTTGGTTGTAAGCAGTGTGGCCTGTCAAACTGAATGAATTTTGGTTGTGTACATAAATCTATTCGTTGATGGATGGTTGGGGACCACAAATAATTCATATGAATGTTTTGTTGTCAACAAAACAAATATTAAGGCATTACGTAACAAGCAACACAATTGGTATAGATCTTCATTGGGAACTTTGAGGTCATGGGTTCGACCTCCACTAGTTGACAGGTTTGGCCTGAAATATTTTTTATTTATTTATATATATAGCCATTATGTCTCACTATTAGCAAAATATGATGGGAATTTTGTAGATATGTCACCAAAATCTATGGAATTTGTAGAAGGGTGCTCAAAAAAAGGCCCTTTGTAGAAGCTTTAATTTATTATATAGTTTTATATGGTTTTTATGAGTTTTTGGGGTCAATGTTGGTCCAAATTCGATTCCGAAAGAATTTGGACGATTAGGGATTCACGATGAATGTAAATAGAGGTGTGTGATTCCTTTTTGACATATATTTGATGGCTAGAATCATGTGTTTATTTTGAGGGTTTATGAGTAAGGTGCCGAAATTTGGGATATATGGTGAAAACAAGTTCTGAGAAGAGGTTTGAGTGACCAGATTGATGAAATGGTTAGAAGAGAGTATGGGAAGCAATATGACAACCAACAACAATTATTGATATGATTTTTATGAAAAATACTACAATATAATGGATGCAGATTATGATAGTGGAAGTGGTTGCAAGATTGTGGCAGTAGTTGTAGTCATAGATTATGTAGTGACAGGGATTGGAGATAAAAAATTGTGACATTACTTATGATTCAATTATTGTTATCCATGTATGATGACAATGGATCAATTTGAAAATGATATGAAATAGAGGTCCACAAGGAGTTTAAGAAGGATGTTGGAGCCACAATCAGGGTGGAGCCTAGAGCAAGTTGGATCCCACTCATTATTGGGGTTGGAACCTCAATCAGGTTGGAGCCTAGAGTAGGGTGGATCCCACTCATCATCAAGGTTGGTTCCTCAATCAAGTTTTGTCCTGCAGTGAGTAGCTACTTGCATCTTTTGAGGTTGGTGCCTCAATAAGGTTGTATCCTATGACAAGTGGAAACTTGTATTTTTTGGGGGTAGTTTCCTCCAACAAGTCATAGCCTGCAAATCTATGTAATGAATTGAAGATAAAGAAGAAGAAGATTTGTGGTTTTCTCTCGTATGGGTTTCCACTTAAAAATATTATGTCTTTTTGTGATGTGATGACTTCTTGATATTTTATTGATATGAGGGTAGCTTGATGTTGCATTGCATTGTTATTGTTGACGATATAATTATTATGATTCATTCCTATGTGGTTGTTTAATTATGAAAAGTTGTGAAATGGTAAAATTGATCTCGCATTGATTTACCTGCCCTCTTTGTGTGACCTTTGGGCCAACAATACAAGTATTTTTTTGCACACTAGATGTTGGTCGTATAACAATAGGAATTTGTATAAATTTACCTTACTATATATGAAACTTGTATGTGTAGAGTATACATATGATGTATAATTGTTTTTTGCAAAATAAAAATGCATAGTTTCTCTCTTCAAATCTTTGTTTTGAGTAGCCTTGGTCCTATCTCAAACATATATTTCTTTGTGTATTTATTATATCATATTAAAGAGGAGTAGCACCTATCTAAAAATGCAGAATGATTATTTCTTGTAATGTTATCTCCAAGGATTTGCATAGTCCTAGAAATTAACTAAGAGTTGAGTACAATGGTGGCTAGCAGGCATTTCTCTTAGGTGTTTGGTGTGTATTTATCATAATCCTAGCAAGATTTTTTTTTAGTGATGAGCATGCATTTTCTTATGGACCAAGCATGCATTTTGTAAATTGAGCATTCCATTTTGTGCCTATGGTTGTGCATTGGTGAAGCCTTGTGGCATGCATTTAATATGTTAGGCATGTATATTATAGGCATGGTAATCCTAGTGCATGAATTTTGCCTTGGGTGTGCATATTAGTGCCTATCGTTTTGCATTTTTGTGCCTATGGGTGTGCATTGGTGGAAGCCTTGTGGCATGCATTTAGTATGCTACATGTGCATATTGTGGGCATGGTAATCGACTAGGAATTTTCTTAAGGGTTGGGTGTTTGTTTCCAGCATGCCTTTGGAGTGCCTTATGTCCCTTAAGTGCACATTGATGGAAGCCTTGTGGCATGCATTTAATGGGCATGGATGCAATTGGTTGAGAGAGTTTTAGAAGGGCACAATTTTGTGCCTAGAAATCAAAGTGAAAAAATTTGATACCTTTGGAAATATATTGAAGGGTGGACTCTAATGGTAGCCCTAATTTGGGTTTTGAAATGAAGTGTGGAAGTATAAAAGTTTAGGGACCACCCTCATTTTCCTTAAGGAAACCTATGGAACTAGGGTGAGGTCATTACAAAGTGTCCAATTCATCATACATAACGTTCTAGCCAACACTGGCATGTATCCTATTTGTTAATCACAAATTTGCAAAAGATGTGTTTCCTTATCAAAAGATTATTTGTTTGATTGGCTAGGATTTCTGACAGGGCTTTAAAAGTATTATTTTTTATTGTTAATAATGTGTTATGGGTGATGGAAAATGAAAATTAAAGGGACCATGGATCTAACTACCGAGGCGCGACGGAAGCAAGCTGAGCGAGGGTTTCGAACATGGCTTTAGGGTTGGTAACAATGGAGGGGCAAGGAGGGGGGAGTTCTACTCCCTCCTACAGTCAGGTAGTCGCGAACAGAGACAAGGAAGTGGGTTCGTATAGATTAAAAAACCAATGGAGGCAGAAATGGAGGAAATAAGCACAAAAATACAGAAAGAGAATCAAGAGGGAGTCAGAAGGGAGCAAGGAACAAGAGACAATAGTCAGAAAGTAGAGCACAAGGTGGGGACAGGACCTTGTAAACCTAGGGTTGTTCTCAATGATCCAGCGCTACAGGCACATAGGGATCACATGGCGACATATGCAATTATTTGCAAATTTATGGGAATATGGCCAATGGAGAAGGCTTTGTACGCATGGATTAAAAATCACTAGAAACCAAAGGGGGACATAACCCTTCACCTTGGATCCAAGGGTTTCTTCACAATGGTGTTCACAAACCTCGAGGATAAGGATAGATTTTTTGATGGTGGACGATATTTCTTTGCTACTGCAGGCCTCTACATGCAACCATGGGTGATGAATTTTGTCCCGGAACAAGAGACATTCACTTTTGTACCGGTATGGATAAGACTCTACTCCCTACCTTTAGATTACTGGTTGCCAGAATCACTGAAAGCCATAGGCAATAAATCAGTGCATTTTTTAAAAATATCAGATGCGACTCTACGAGGAAAATACACATCCTTTGCCTGCATATGCGTAGAAATGGACCTATTGGGAGCACTGTCGGATGAAATCATTCTTGAAGTCTATGATGAAGAATAGGTGTAGACAGTCGACTGTGAACATGTCCCATTTAGATGCCATAAGTGTCATGAACATGGACACCTCTTCAGAGACTACCCACTAAACAAACTAACGGATAATACCAAAACCAACACAAGCAAAGACCCTGCAGGATTCACCAAGGTAGGAGGCAAAGGGAAAGGAGGAAAAAAGCACCAAAAGAAAGCTAACGAGGAAAAGAAACCAAGTCATAACAGTTTCAAGATTTTAGAAGAAGAAGGAGTGAACAATGGAACGAACCAGGCCTCGGAGGATAATCCTGCAGAGAAGGAAAAAGATACTAGCATGGAGGATATACCTGAAAACAACATACCAAGGGAGGTTTTGCCAAGCACTATGGAACTTGGCAGGGACCATGAGATGACCCCAAGTGAAGTTGGAATGGAGGACCATGAACTACAGGAAATCCTTGAGAGGGAGAATCTTGATCTAGAAAATTTCCTAGAGCAAGGAACTACCAAAGGAGTTGACTCTCTACCACAAGAGGAGTTTGACAGAGTGCAACAGCTCTTCCTCTGGAGATCTCAAGAAAAGGGTTCTGGGGTCAAAAGGAACCATGACAACCAGGAAAACAGAGGGATAAAATCGATGGAAGTTACATCATGTCACTCCTCCAAGAACCCAGGCAAGAAAAGAGGAAGGAAGAGATAGAATGAACTATTGACAGAATGCAGGAAACTCATGATTAACTTAAGTAAGATGAAAGATCTCACCAGTTACTCATTCATGAACCTTTCATAATGAAGCTCATGACCTAGAACATTAGGGGTCTAAGAAGTAAAAGAAAACAACGAAATCTCGGTAATAGAATAAAAGAAGAAAAACTAGATATGGTATTTATACAGGAAACTAAATGTTCAATAGAAAAAATCAGAGAGATACATAGTAAATGGCTCATTAAGTATGAGTATCTATAAGTTAAAGCAAACAACACTGCAGGAGGGATTCTTACTCTTTGGAATCCTCAGAAACTTGTAATCCAGAATGTTGAGGCATCCAGGAACTACCTTTCAATGGTGATCCAACCTTTGGGTGATAAGGAACTATATATGATCACAAATGTCTATGGTCCCCAGAAAATTAAGGACAAAATCAAGCTTCTCACCTCACTGGAGGAGCTGAGAGAAAGACATCCTGTTATGCCCTGGATTCTAGGAGGAGACTTTAACATGATAAGATCTCTCACAGAAAAAAAGGAGGGACCAAGATACTAGGTAGGGACTCCATTGCCTTCCAGAACTTCCTAAATGACATGAGACTAGTGGATACGGAGACAATAAATGGCACTTTCACCTGGAACAATAAGAGGGGAGGGGCTTCTTAGGTTGCCTCTAAACTAGACAGATTCATAATCTCGGAGGACCTCATTCTCATGGGCCTTGACCTAACTGCTTCAATCCTTCCTTTTGGAGGCTCGGATCACTAGCCAATCCAGCTTGAAGCTTATTTTATAAGCACTCCAAGGAATAGACCCTTCAGGTTTGAAAATGTCTCGCTCACTCACCCTGACTTCTAGAACATGAGAAAATGGTGGGTGGAAGACATGCCAGTTCTAGGCACAAAAATGTTCCTACTACAACAAAGATTGAAACACATCAAACGCAGGCTTAAAGAATGGAACAAAAATGAATTTGGCAATATTTTCAAAGCCAAAAGAGAAATTGAACAGAAACTTCAGGGAATTAATCAGATCCTCATCACAGATGGCTTTACCGAGGAAAGGAAAATGCAGGCTGACTCTCTTCAACAGGAATGGGAAAACAGATGTTAGCAAGAGGAGACATTTTGGAGACAAAAATCTAGAGTGCAATGGATAAAAGAAGGGGAACGAAATACAAAGTTTTTCCACAAGTCTACAGTTTCCCACAGGGCAAACAACAGAATTTCAAAACTTAAAGACACTCAAGGGAAAGAGCTCAGCACCCACAAAGAAATGGAATCAGCTCTGGTTCAACATTTCCAAAACATAGCTGAGGAGCCACTCTTAGACAGATCACGGTATATCAATAATTTCACTAAGTATATTCCAAAGCTTGTAACCAGGGAAGACAATTACAATCTTAACAGGCTAGTGACTGAAGAGGAGGTCAATGAAGTTATCAAAGAGATGCAAAATGGGAAGGCTCCAGGCTCAGATGGGTTCAATGTAGACTTCTTCAAAGCATGCTGGGAAATTGTCAAACAAGACATCCTTGATGTTGTGGAGGACTCGAGAGGTTCCAAAATAGTTTTGAGGGCGCTCAATGCTTCTTTCATAGCTTTGATTCCAAAGCAGGAAAAAGCTATGACACCAAACAGATTCAGACCCATAGCTTTATGCAATGTGGTGTACAAAATTATCTCCAAAGTAATTGCAAATAGACTCAAGCCCCTTCTTCCTACTCTTGTATCGGAGGAGCAAACTGGATATGTGGAAGGAAGACAAATTCTAAATAACATCATTCAAGCTCATGAGGTGGTTCATTCTCTTAAAAGCAATAAGCAAGCGGGGATGATCATACAGCTTGACCTAGCCAAAGCTTATGACAAGCTAAGCTGGTCGTACATCAGGGAAGTACTAAAAGCGTATGGCTTCGACCATAATTGGATAAGATGGGTAATGGCCCTTGTTACTACAGCTAGTTTTTCTATCCTACTTAATGGCTCCCCAACCAGAGTCTTTAGGCCCTCGAGAGGTCTCAGACAAGGAGATCCACTCTCCCCCTTCCTCTTTATTCTCATGATGGAAGGATTAGGCAAAGCGATCAAATCAACTAAAGCAGAAGGAAGAATCCAGGGTCTCAAACTAACCCTGAATGGGGATACCTTGACTCATCAGCAATTTGTGGATGACACCATGTTGCAGGGCACTCCCACGGTCAAGGAAGCAAAAGCTTTCAAACACATCCTGAATGAGTTTGCTATGGCCACTGGTACAGAGGTGAGTCTTACCAAATCAAAAATTTTCTTTTTAATACTGATATTTCTATTCAGAGAAACCTCTCTAGAATCCTTGACTTTCAAAGAGATCAACTTCCCTCCAAATATCTGAGAATACCTCTCACTGACAAACCCCTAAGCAAGGATGTGTGGGAGCTAGTGACTAATAAACTATAGGACAAGATCAGGAAATGGACAAGCAGATCTTTGAATTTAGCAGGAAGGCTAGTGCTTACAAAGGTTGTCCTGCAAACCATTCCCATCTTTATGTTTTCAGCTCTTCCTGCTCCTAAAGGTGTTATACAACATATCAGGAACATCCAGAGAGATTTTCTTTGGGGCAAAGGGGAAGAGAAAAAGAAATGGGCTTTGGTAGCTTGGGACAAGATTTGCAAACCCAAGACCCATGGAGGTTTGGGTCTTCACGACCCGGAAACCCTAAGCAAAGTCTTGGGGGCTAAACTTTGGTGGAGATGGCTAAAGGAAACGAGAACCCCTTGGGCTAAGCTCTGGAAACAGAAGTATGCAAATAACTGGCAAGATAGAGATCTTATTCGGATGACGGGGCTCATCAAGGGCTCCCACATTTGGAACAATGCTTGGGAGAATAGAGCCATAGTACAGAAGCATAGTTTCTGGGAGATCAGAGATGGAAACACAACTTGGTTCTGGGAGGACAACTGGCAGCAGGAACCTAACCTGTGTAGAGAAGAACTAGCATTTCTCAAGAATGACACTGACAATAAAGGTCTATTCAGGGTAAGTGACTTCTGGGATCAGACAAGGAACAACGGAAAATGGAGAACATGGAAGGACCTAATATACAGGGAAGAAACCCCTTTGAAGGCCCAGGCTGCAGCTCTTGCAATGATCTTGGAACAAAGAAATATTTTGACCTCAACTTCGTCTGACCAACTTAGGTGGGGGAGAAACAACGAAGGCAATTTCAACCTCAAAGAAGCCAAAAGAATTGCCATGGGGTTTGACTTTCCAAACCCTGACAAGACATGGAAGGACATATGGCAGAACCCACACTGGATGAAAATCAAACTGTTCATATGGCTGGTACAACACAAAAAAATTATGACTTGGGAAAACCTTAGGAAAAGAGGTTTAGCTGGTCCATCTAGATGTCAGTTATGTGGTCTGCAAGAAGAAATGATGGATCACCTACTTAACCTCTGCCCATTCACCTCTACCTTGTGGAATTGGGTAGCCTCAATATTCAGCCAAACTGACAGGGATGATTATAGTATCACTAGCACTTTGAAGAAATGGAGAAAAAACTTCTTAGAAAATGAAATAATAAACAAAGCCTGGACGTTGATTCCAAGTTTTTTTGATCTGGGATATTTGGAAAGAGCGCAACAACATGATTTTCAAGAATAGAAGTGGCTCAACCCAAAGCATCATAGCTCAGATTTTAAGACAACTCAAAGAAACTGTGAGTACCCTTCTAAAAAAACCACCTGAGAACCCTCCTCTGAGGCAGGAGGCTTAGATTCTCTTTCAGTTGGGTCTCCAGTTACCTGCCCCTTAGGGCATAAGCAGGATAGTAAGACACATAACTACTGGAAAGGACATCTGGCAACCGCCTCCTCAAGGCTTTTTGAAATTTAATATAGATGGGGCCTCTAAAGGAAACCCTGGGGCAACTGGCTATGGAGGAGTCATAAGAGATGAGTAGGGTTACATAAAAATCATCTTTCATAGTCATTTGGGGAAGGCCACTAACAATATGGCAGAACTCATGGCCTTAGAGCAAAGCCTAGAAATCTTGATTGACTCTAATCTACACAATGCCATCATAGAAGCAGACTCTGAATTGGTAATCAATTCAGTCAAGAAGATAGGCAATGGAACAACACCAGAAAAAGTTTCAAAACACTGGCGGTTACTACAGGTTTACCAACGAATACAATCCCACCTGAGGACCCTGAGAACACTCAAATTTGTTCATGTGCGCAGAACAACCAACAGGTTAGTGGATCGTTTGGAAAATGAAGGCGTGCTCTGCACTGGAAGCAACAGAAGATATGCTTGGGAGTTGACACCCTCAGGAAATTTGAGGGAGGACTATAACAAACAAGCGATCGAAGATAGGGAGCATTATCAATCTATGAAAGAAAAGCAGTAATCAGGCCTATGGAAACAGAGGAAATGGAACCAATCATAAAAAATAAGCAAGGGGTAAATAGTGGGCAGTTTGGATGGCAATCGACCCTAGATTGTAGCAATCTCTAGCATCCAACAAACTTCGGGCGGTTAAATGCTCAGAAGATGACCCTCCAAACAGACCCAAAATATCTCAAAGTGACAGTTAATGCCTCTCATCGGGTCCGAATGGTTTGGTATCGAGAGGGCATGTTACCAGCCCGATATGGGCTAAGGACCGTCAGATCTACGATGGATGGATCGAACGGGTTTCGGGCCATCAAGTTGACTGACGGTTAACCCTATTCCGGACCCGAAATTGTTTAGACTTGTGGTTTAGACTTTTCATTAGGTCCGTTTAATCTTATAAGGCGCGGGCTAGTTGATCACCCAAAATCTGTTATGAACCATCAGATCTGCAATGATCGGATCGTTCGATTTTTGGGTTGCTTTATAATCCCAAGTTTAAGGCTTGTTTTAAGTCATTTTTTGTGGTACTTTGGGCTATAGGTTTGGTGGGTCCTCGAATTCAAAAGTTGTCGGGTTCTCTGTGACCCAAAACTTCTATTTTTTAGCAGTCTCGGAAAAAACTTTAAAACCCCTTTTTTTCTTATCTTTCGGGTTAAGAAGGTTGGTTTTAAAGTGTTGCTTTGCGGGCTAGTTAAGTGAATTATTCCTTGGGTAGATTTTATTGAGGTTGGTAAGGGGTTGTGCTGTTGTTCATAACCCCATTCTTTTGTACATTATGTAATTTTTGTGATTAATGGAAGGCACCACTCTTACTGGATCAAAAAAAAGAATGTGTTATGGGTCAATTGACAAAACATGTTTTAGCCAGAAATGGACAAGCAGAGAGAATTTATGGGCATGTTTTGCAGGGAAAATGTTGTTTTTCCCCAACAAAGGCATTGAATATGAGTTATCCAAACGATTCTCTTAACCCATGTTGAGTTAAGCCAAACAAAAGTTGGAAATTGCTGTAAATATCTGCCACTAGGCACACTCTTCCCAGAGAAAATACGACAAAAAAAATATACTTAATTCATATAGTAGATAAGAACAGGGTAGCGTAGTTATTAACTAGTATCTGTTCATGAAATCAAGAAATTTGATTGATGTTGCAATCATTCATTATCTAAAATCTGAAATATTATCATATGGTAGGTAACTTAAAAAAATTAAATGATGGATTGACTGAAAACTTTCCTTCCCATTTTTTTAAGCTCACAGGGAAAATTGTCTCAATGAACCATTGAAGTTATCCCCAGATAGATTGTAGTTACTTGTTCAAAAGAAAATATGAACCGTAATTGGGCTAAAAAATTAGATAACTAATATCAACTTTGATTTAAAAGACTGGTAATTTTTTTTGGCATTCATATAATATTCGTTGGGTTTAACAAATTTTTAGTGGGAATTATTCGTTTGATTTTTGTGGTGATTTTTAGCTAGTAATATCCTCATTATCAATAGACATTCCTTTGCCATTGATTGCTAGATATTCACTCCCTTTAAAATTATCATACTATATGTTCTATTCATCTATTAATGCATAAATTATAAGCAAGCTAAAATCATGAAAAAACAAAGAGTAAAACTATAAAAATGAGCTTAGAAAAATGCCTACTATGAACTTTATAGAGGAATTTTTTAAAACATAAGAGCATATACTTGGCGGTATATACATATTTGAAAAAACCTCCTTCAGAATTTTGAAACTCATTAGAAGTTGTTTGTAGCAATGTTCTTAAAATTGGTATTTCTGAGTTTTTAACTGATTCAATTGACTAGTTCAGTAAAATACATGCCCAACCCTCATTCTTGAGTATTTTTTAGTGATTTTGATAGGAAATGATTTTATTTTTTTTTGACACATTCATTTACTTATAGTTTCCTAATTTGGACTTAAAAAATCCTACTGTGTAAATACACTACAAGGCTACTTTCTAAATGTGAAATGCCCACTTAGTTGACCAAAATGCAAGCCCGAGTTCCATACTTGGTTATTTTTAAGTACTTTCAATTGTAGAGAATATGTTTCTTCTTTCCACAGTCTCAAAGAGGTCCAAATTTTCTTATAGAATTTGCAGAAAGTCCATAACTTTATAGATTTGTCATATAAGTAAAAATTGGGTTTAGAAAAATGCCAACCACGAGCATTAGAGAGGAAATTTTTAAAACATAATAGCATATACCTATAGGTATATATATATTTGAAAAAAATCGCCTTCAAAATTTTGAAATTCTTTCTAAGTTGTCTGCAACAATGTTTTCAAAATTGGTATTCCTCAGTTTTTAATTGAGTTTGACTAGTTCAATAAAATGCATACCCATTCCTCATTCTTGCCTATTTTTTAGTGATTTCAATAGGAAATTATTTTTCTTTTAATTTGACAACTTCGTTTACTTCTGGTTTCCTAATTTTGGATTTAAAATCTTGATGTGTAAATACACTACAAGGTTACCTTGTAAATGTGAAATGCCCACATAGTTGACAAAAATGCAAGCCTGAGTTATATCTTTGGGTATTTTTAAGTGCTTTCAGCTGTAGAGAATATGTTTCTTCCTCCCATTGTCTTAAAAAGGTCCATATTTGTCTTATTACATTTGCATGAAGTCCATAACTTTATAGATTTATCTAAGTCCAATTTTGTATATTTACACATTTTCTTTACTGAACAATTCAAGAACATAATCATTATAGCCCATATTAAAAACCCAGGTGTATAGTGAGGTGGAAAATAGTAGAAAACACCAATCTCAATTGAAATCACTCAAAAATAATGAGAATGAGGGTATGGCGAGCATTTTTCTAAGTTGGGTAAAACTAGTTTAAAATCTGAGAATTTGTCATTTTGTCAAATCAATTGCAAGAAATTGACATAGAATTTGAGGAATGTGAAAGAGGTTTTTGTCACAAATGCATTTGTCTTCATTCCCATAGACGTATTTCCAATTGATGACATTTGTATAGTCTTAGATGGACATTTTTCTAATCCTAATTTTGTACATTTGAACTTTTTTCTTGACAAAACAATTCAAGAACTTAAGTCACTAGTTTTGAATTTTGACCAAGAGAATTACAAATTGTGCACAAGTGTAAAAAAATAGTTCATTCATAAATATGATCATACAATATTTGTGTGTATTTTTATGGTTTCCATTTTAAACCAAATGTCCATCATGTGGTAAAAAAAATTAGAAGTGCACTTTTCATACATCTGTTGTGAGCATACGAGGGAAGGCTATAAAAATCCAATAAAGGAATATTCTTACCCAATATGTGTACCTATCCCATTCCCAAATCCATTTACTATAATAATTTGATGATAGGGGTTGGCTTGCATTTTTATTAAACTAAGGGGGCATCTCAAGAATACAAGACAACCCTGATTTTTTTTTCTCAACGGGCACCTTTTTAGCCCAAATTGGAAAACCAAGTGCATAGTGACGTGGAAAATAGTAGAAAAAACCATTTTCAACTAAAATCACTCATAAATAAAGAAGAATGAGGGTATGGTAGGTTTTTTCTGAGATGGGTAAAACTGGTTTAAAAACTGAGAAATTGTCATTTTGTCAAATCAATTGCAAAAAACTGAAACAGAATTTTGAGGAATGTGAAAGAGGCTTTTGTCACAAATGCATTTGTCTTAATCCCCATATGCTTATTTCCAATTGGTAAAATTTGTACAGTCTTCAGCGAGCATTTTTATAAGCCTAGTTTTGTACATTTGCACTATGTTCTTAACAGAACAATTCAAGAACTTAAGTCACTAGTTTTGAATTTTGACCAAGATACTTACAAATTGTGAACAAATATAAATAAATCATTCATTCAGATATGATAACACAATATTTGCATGCATATGTATCTTTATGGCTTTCATTTGACACCAAATGTTCATCATAGCAAAAATTGTTGAAAGTTCACTTTTCATACATTTGTTGTGAGCAGATGAGGAAAGGTTATAAAAATCCAATAGAGAAATGTGATTTCCCAATATCTATACCTATCCAATTCCCAAATAAATTTACTATAGTTGTTTCATAGTAGGGAATGGCTTGCATTTTTATTAAACTAAGGGGACATCTCATGAATACAAGATAACCCCGAGGTGTTTTTTTCTCAACATGCACCCTTTTATCCCAAATTGGAAAACTAGGTGTATAATGAGGTGGAAAATAGTAGAACGCACCATTCTCAGCTGAAATCACTCTGAAATAAGAAAGAATGAGGGTATGGTGGGCATTTTTCTGAGTTGGGTGAAACTGGTTTAAAAACTGAGAAATTTTCATTTTGTCAAATCAATTGCAAGAAAGTGACACATAATTTGAGGAATATGAAAGAGGATTTTCTCTCAAATACATCCTTCTTCAGCCCCATGGGATTATTTTCAATTGATGAGATATGTACAATATTCGGTGCCCATTTTTCTAAGCCCATTTTTGTACATTTACATTATACTCTTGACAGAACAATTCAAGAACTTAAGTCACTAGTTTTGAATTTTGACCGAGTGAATTACATATCATGCACAAGTGTAAATAAATCACTCATTCAAATATAATCGTGCAATCTTTGCATGCATGTGTGTGTTTATGGATTTCATTTTACACCAAATATCCATCATCGTAAAAACTATTAAAAGTGCACTTTTCATACATCTGTTGTGAACAGATGAGGGAAGGTTATAAAAATCCAATAGATGAATCTTCTTTCCCAATATGTGTACATATCCCATTCCCAAATCCATTTACTAAAATCATTTCATAGGAGGGGTTGGCTTGAATTTTTATTAAACTAAGGAGAAATCTCATGAATACAAGATAACGCTTAGGTGTTTTTGTTCAACAGACACCTTTTTATCCCAAAATATAAAATTAGGTGGATAATAGAATAACACACCATTTCCAACTGAAGTCACTTAGAAAGAAGCAAGAGTGAGGTTATCGCGGGCATTTTTCTAAGTTGGGTGAAACCAGTTTAGAAACTAAGAAATTGTCATTTTGTCAAATCAGATGCAACAAACTAACACAGAATTTGAGGAATGTGGAAGGATTGTTTGTCACAAATACATTTATCTTTAGCCCCATAGGCTTATTTCCCATTAATGACATTTGTACAGAATTCGACAAATATTTTTCTAAGCCTAGTTTTGTACATTTGCAGTTTGTTCTTGACAGAAGAATTCAATAACTTAGGTCACTAGTTTAGAATTTTGACCACAAGATTTACAAATTGTGCACAATTGTTAATAAATAATTCATTCAAATATGATAAAGCAATATCTACATGCATATGTATGTTTATGGCTTGCATTTTACACCAAATGTCCATCATAGTAAAAATTGATAAAAGTGCACTTTGCATACATCCACTATGAGCAGATAAGGGAAGGTTATAAAAAATCAATAGAGGAATGTTCTTTTCCAATATGTGTAGCTATCCCATTCCCAAATCTATTTAATCTAATCATTTCATAGTTGGCCTTGGCTTGCATTTTTATGAAACTAAGGGAACATCTCATGAATACCAGACAACCCTGAGGTTTTTTTGCTCAACATGGGAGTTTTTAGCCTAAATTGGAAAACTAGGTGTATAATTCGGTGGAAAATAGTATAACACACCATTTCCAACTAAATAAATCAGAAAGAAGTAAGAATGAGGGTATAGTGGAAATGTTTCTGAGCTGGGTGAAATTGGTTCAAAAACTAAGAAATTTTCATTTTGTCAAATCAATTGCAAGAAACTGGTACATAACTTGAGGAATGTAAAGAGGTTTTTGTCACAAATGCATCTATTTTCATCCCCATATGATTATTTCTGATTAATGACATTTGTACAGTATTTAGTAGGCATTTTTCTCAGCCCATTTTTGTTCATTTGCAGTCTGTTATTGACAAAAGAATTAAATAGCTCAAATCATTAGTTTTGAATTTTGAATACAAGACTTACAAATTGTGCACAATTGTTAATAAATCATTCATTCAAATTTGATCGCGCAATATCTATGAGCATTTGTATGTTTATGCCTTGCATTTTACACTAAGTCTCTCGCATTTTACACCATTTAACCCTGTATGTTTCTTCCTCCCATGGTCTTAAACAAGTCTAGATTTGTCTTATAACATTTGCATGAAGTCCATAACGTTATAGGTTTGTCTTATAACTATAAAAATGGGTTTAGAAAAAATGCCAGCCACGAACTATATAGAGGCATTTTTTAAACATAAGAGCATATACCTGGAGTTATATCTATTTGACAAACACCTCCTTAATAAATTTTAAACTCTTGTTAAGTTGTTTATAACATTGTTTTCAAAATTGCTATTACTCAGTTTTTAACCGAATTTGACTAGTTCGCTAACATGCACGCCTAACCCTCATTCTTGAGTATTTTTGAGTGATTTCAACAGGAAATGATTTTTCTTTGAATTTGATACATTCACTTTTAATTTTTTTAATTTTGGATTTAGAAATTCATGTTGTCTCATCTAAGATTCTCGCCAGATTCAGTCCTCACACATGTCATAGCCAAACTGGTTTAAAAGGAATTCAGGGGCCAATTTTTTTGATTTTGTATAGGTCATCCTACAATTCATCTCATGTGCACTTAAGAACATAACTTACCTGTAACAACCCTAGTAAAAAATTCCATGCAATAAAAGTTAATAAAGGCAAAAATAATAACCATGGTTGATGGGACACTTATTCCAAGCTAGATGTTGGGCAAAACATCATGGTGTGGGTGTTCATTTGGTTTATTATGGCTAAGGAAATGGATAAGGATTTGGAAAGGAAAAATTGCATTTTTGGCACATTTATTTATGAAAATAATGGAAATTAGGAGAAAAGGAAGGTGAAAGGTCATAGGTTGCATGTGAGGAGGAAAATGAAGCAACATAATGGAAATGAAGAAAATAGAGGCCTAATTG
Organism: Pinus tabuliformis; assembly: GCA_031772625.1. Lineage (NCBI taxonomy): Eukaryota > Viridiplantae > Streptophyta > Pinopsida > Pinales > Pinaceae > Pinus > Pinus tabuliformis. The sequence continues at coordinate 1,011,579,198 of CM062816.1, read as the reverse complement.
ATAAAAAGGCTTCTCGAGATCAATTTGTAACCTTTTATTAGTTTTGTTTTGGACCTCTCTCTCTCTCTCTCTCTCTCTCTCTCTCTCTCTCTCTCTCTCTCTCTCTCTCTCTCTCTCTCTTGACACTTAGATTTTTCTTGGACCACTTTGGCATTGGATCAAGATAGGAAGAGAAGGCAAGAGGAAGGAAGGAGCAAGCAAGGAAGAGCAGGATCAAGCATCTATAGCAGGCTTCTTTGTAGGTATTGATTTGCATGTATGATTTCATTGCTATATTTTACATGCATGGTATTGCATGTGGTTCTTTGTTGTTATGGCATGGGTTTTGCCAGGTGTGACAGTGTTTTTAGCCTAGCCTTTCCATTTCCAGATAGCCATGGTGTGATGGGGTTCTCATGTTTTGGTTGAGCTGGATTGTTGGATGGATTCAAAGCTGAGTGAGGTGGTTCTTTGAATAATAGAACACATGGCCTAGTAACCCCTAAACCAAACTATGGGTTGCGGTAAATCCAGATTTTGTGTTGCCTCAGTGGGCATAGGAATCCTTGACCGGTGAATGATGGGATATATAGTAAATCCCAGAGGTGGGTGCTCTCCATCGGGCCTAGTAATCCCAGGATGGAATATGCGGTAAATCCTGGAGAGTGGGTCTTGGTTTAGGGCCTATCGATCTGATGTGGATTGCGGTAAATTTTGAGAGACTAGGAGACAGGAAAATCCCTCACAGTGTAGGGGAGAAACTAGTGGCATCAATTCTTGTTTGGCCTAGTGTTCTGGTGGAGATCATGTTAAATCCTATTATTACATGTTTATTGTGTTGGCCTAGTGATTCGAAATGGATTACGGTAAAACTTGGTTTCTATTGATGAGGGTGAGGTGGTTTGGCCTCTGGATGCCCTGGTTGGTTCGTTTGGTTTGACTCCCACATTCATGCTTGGAATATGGCATGGGGGTGAATGAATGAAGAGAGAATTGGCTCATCCATTCTATGGTCGGATGGAACGTGGTAGTCCCATCCTGGGTTGTCTTTTGCGTTCATTAATAAGAGGTTCTTTCCTTGATATATTATGTGTAAATGTATTGGTGTATATGTGGATTCTATGGTTGATGTATCCTTGATATTTTTGTTGTTATTATGTTGGTTATAAGCATGTTTTATGACAATGATGATGTATGGATCTCCTCATGTTTGTATTTGTAAATTAATGAACAATGTATCTATGACCTAATAGATGATAATGCAACTAATGATATAAGGGAACAATGTTTCTTAGCGATTCTTATATAAGTATGAGACCCCTAGGATCAGATCTATTGTTTAAACCTGTTTATTACATACTTGTGACATGTTTGACAAAATGCTTGTCATGGCTAGTAGGGATCCAGTCAATTCCTTGTTCAAGAAATTGCATTTGTATCATTGTTCTATTATTATGTTTCATTCTTGAAAGTGTCATTCAGCTATTGGTAGTGACCTAGTCTCTGGGCTTGAAAAAGTGGCTCAAATATCAAGGACATAGGCACAACATTGGGTGAAAAATTCTCTGGACACTGGCATACCCATGTTGTGGGAGCATCCAGAGCCCCCTAGAAGTATGCATGCCCATATCAAGGGAGCATTTGGGAGTTAAATGGTCTACAATCTGAGTGGGAGCCAAGGGATGGTTACTTGGGAGGTTGGGATGGTTCCTAGGAGTCCTGTTGCTGATGTGGAATGTTTGTATGTTGTGTTTATGTCAGTTCAACATCCTTGATGTGAATTAGGAGGTTGAATCATATCATAGTAACTTCTCATCACATGTTTACCCTGGTTAGATGGTTACTTGGGTAGATGTGGGAGGAGGGTGTTACAGAGTGGATGCATGCATTCCCATATCAAGGAAGCGTCCATGAGTTAAATGGTCTACAATTTCAGTGGGACCCAGGGGTTGGTTACCTGAGATGTTGGGATGGTTCCTGGGAGTCATGTTGCTGATGTGAAAGGTTTGTATGGTGTGTTTCTGTCGGGTCCACTTCCTTTAGGTGACTTAGGAGGTCGAATGATAACATAGTAACTTCTGATCACATGTTTACCCTAGTTAGCTGGTTACTTGGGTAAATGTGGGAGGAGGGTGTTACAGAGTGGTATCAGAGCATGGTTCACCCCTTGGACTAGATGGGCAATGTGTGTTGGTCATGCATTCATGTCACTTTCACGTGTGTTAATCATCCTTGTGGTCTATACGCTTGTTGCATATGCACGGTGTTAGTCATGGTTGCAGTGATGTCGCCATGTGAAAGAGGATGTTGTTGTTTTGAAGTATGTCGTCATGAGTGTATGATTGGTTACATGTTTTTTATGCTTGCGTATTATTAGTGTACATTGGTATGGTTGTTGTTGTCATCCATAAGGTCATGGTATGTGTAGTTGATATGGTCATGCATTGATGACTGGACTCTAGCTAGAATGATGGTTACATTATTATATGCTTATATATTCAATGTATATATGTTGATGTGATTATGTTGTACATGTACTACACTGATTGGTTGATATTGTAGATGATATATCCTCCCCAAAATTTTCTAATGTACGTTGGTTTATTTTGATTTGGTTTAGCTGACATAGTATGCCTTGCAGGAAAGAGATCAAAATGGCTAGAAATATGGTGGACTACAGAGATTCTCCCTATGAATCAGATGAGAAATGTGGTGTTGGGAACTATTCTGAGTTAGCAGACACATTGAGAAGCTTGAAGGAAGAAATTAGGAGTTGTAAGGCAGACAATGACAAAATCATGTAGGCACAAGAGAAACAAGCAGAGGTTAATGCAATACTTATTCAGAGTTTGTCAGAATTGCAGCAACAGGTACCACTTCATATCATACATGGACAAGAGGACAGAACTAATGGAGCATATGGCAGTAGGTCTCATGGTGTTCACAGGTTCGATGGAGATGACATGGTTAGAGATGGCAGGTTGTTGGATACTTCGGAGAGAAACGGTGATGGACACATGTACTACTATAATTCTAGTTCTGATAGGAATTATGATTGTCATCGTTATCATCTTTATAGGAGGAGTGATAGGGGATACTTGCCATATGAGTTTAAGAAAGCAAATCCACCAACTTTTACGGAGATGTGAAGAAGACAAAAGATTTAGAGGCTTGGATACTTGGGATGAAGAAGTTCTTTGAGTTGCATAATTACACAAATAATATGAAGGCCTAAGTAGTTATCTTCAGCCTGAGAGGTAAAGTAGAATCTAGTGGAAAGATATGAAGTAGGTCAGAGACATCACGACATATGACTTTACTTGCAATGAGTTCAAGAGGCTTTTTAGGAAGAAGTACTTGTCATAATGGTACTACGACAATAAGGCCAGATAATTCTATTAGCTAAAGATGGGATCAATGACAGAAGAAGAATACACGACTAAGTTCCTAGAGCTACTAAGGTATGTACCGTATCTTAAAGATGAGAAGGCTAAAGTTCAGAGATTTTTCAGTGGTTTTCCATTAACATTTAGAGATCGGATTGAGTATGATGGCCTCGGTCACTTGAGGAAGTTATTGGGAAATTGAACCATTTCTATGAGCAGTCGAAGCATAAGAATGAATCTCAGCAAGGATGGAAAGGGAAATATAATGGTAAAGGTAAATGGCAGTCGAAAATAACAAGGCCTCATAATGGGGAGGAGAAAGAAAATGTGGCACCACAAAAGAAGTTCAATGCAGCTAGACAGGGACATGGATCACAACAGTAGCATAGAGGTGATGATACTATACTGTTAAGAGTGTTGGACATGCGGTAAGGTACACCTTAAGAGATATTTTCCACAGAATCAGGGTAGTATACCTCAAATATATAGTGCACATGAGGCACAGACTGTTGGGGATGTTGTTCAGAGCATTCCTCGCATCTATGCAGCACTAGATAATAGGTAGACAGACCATGAGGCATCTATCATTGAGATGGACGGTAAGCTTTGTGAGTAAGTTTTTTCTATTTTGATTGACCCTAGATCTAATTATAGTTATGTTAGTCCTGACTTGGTGGATAAGTTTGGTTTGAATAAAGAAGTGCATGAAGAATCTTGGTTAGTGCAGCTGGATACAGGTACAAAGAAAAGAGTTCATCATTGGGTAAGAGCTTGTGCATTTCAGTTGAATGGCATGTCTACAGTAGCACACTTGAACATATTATCATTGCGATCATATAGTATGCTATTGGGTATGGACCGGACATACCTTCATAGGACCAAGGTGGATTGTTATGACAAATCCATTGAGTACTTAGATGACAATGGGGAACCAAGAGTCTTACAGGGAAAGAAGAAAGCCACATTAGTTAGGATGGTGACAACTATGCAAGCCAAATGTAGTTGCGAGAAATGGTGTGTGTTATTTGCAGTGAATATTTCTAGAGACAAAGGTAAGGAAGTTGAGGATGTAGATGTTTTCAGTAGGTACCTATTTCTTCAATAGTTTTAGGACATGTTTCCCATAGAGATTTTAGAGTTTCCACTTCACAGGGAAGTAGACTATTCTACTGAGTTAGTGCCAGGGGTAGCGCCAGCATCAAAAGCACCTTACAGGATGAGCACTCCAGTGTTGGTAGAGTTGAAGTTGCAGCTGAAAGAGATGCTTGACAAGGGATGCATTAGGCCAAGTGTATCACCTTGGGGAGCATTGATATTGTTTGTGAAGAAGAAGGACAGTACTCTCAGATTGTGCATTGACTACAGATAGTTGAACAAAGTGACAATCAAGAATAGGTATCCATTGCCAAGGATTGATGACTTGTTTGATCAGCTAAAGGGAGCAGTAGTGTTCTCCAAGATTGATCTGAGATCAAGATATCATCAAGTACGCATCAAAGAGGAGGACATTTGCAAGACAACTTTCTGGAACAGGTATGGACATTATGGGTTTGTTGTAGTTCCATTCGGTTTGACTAATGCTCTGGCTATCTTTATGTTCTTAATGAATAGTTTTTTGTGTCCGTATTTGGACAAGTTTGTTATTGTGTTCATTGATGACAAATTGGTATATTCTAAAAATGAAGAAGAGCATGTCGAGCATTCGGAAGTAGTGTTGAGGTTGTTGAGAGAGCATCAGTTGTATGCTAAGCTCAACAAGTGCAGTTTCTTTCAAACTGAGGTATAGTACTTGGGACATGTTGTCTCTAAGGAGGTCATATTAGTGGATCCAGAGAAGATACAAGCTCTCATGGACCCCGAAGCTACTAGAAATGTAGATGAGGTGAGATCCTTCATGGGATTGGTAGGTTATTACAAGAGGTTCATTGAGAACTTCTCACAGGTTGCTTATCCTATTACATCATTGTAGAGGAAATGTAAGAACTTTGAATGGACAAATGAGTGTGAGGCTAGTTTTGAACAGCTCAAGAAGTTGTTGACACATGCACCAGTGTTAAAGATTGCAAATCCGAACAAAGAGTTTGTAGTATGTACAGAAGCTTGCAATAGAGGACTTGGTGGAGTCCTTATGCAGGATGGACAAGTGGCATGCTACGAGTCACAGAAATTGAATGAGCACGATCAGAACTACCCGACACATGATCTTGAGTTGGCAGTGATCATACATGTATTGAAGATGTGGAGGCACTATCTTCTGGGTAGGAGGTTTGTATTGATGAGTGATCACAGTGGTTTGCGGTATCTATTTGATCAATCGAATCCGAATGCCAGGAAAGCTAGATATTTGGCCATGATCAGTGAGTTTAATTTTGAAATCAAGTATATCAAAGTTAAAGAGAACATGGTGGTAGATGCTCTTAGCAGACAGATACAGGTAAATCACGTAGCAATTATGAGCTCCTATGGGACAGATTTACAGGATAGGATCTTGTAGGCAGGTCAGTAGGATGACAGGTATATGGAGATTATGCACAGTTTGTAGCAAAGTATAGCTACATGTAGTGGTATAGGTATAGGTTGAGGCAGTGGTACAAGTATAGGAGCAAGTGGTGGTACAGGCATAGGCACATGTACAAGTAGTGGTACATGTATAGGTGTAGGTAGTGGTACAGGTACAGGTGTACAAGATGTGGACTATCATCTCACAGTAGATGGATTGGTTAGATTTAGGGACAAGATATATGTGCCAGACAACAGTGAGCTCAAGAAGGTGATCTTGAGGGAGTTTCATACGAAACCATATTTACGTCACCCAGGCTATCAAAAGATGTTGGCTGCAGTGAAGAAATTCTATTATTGGTTGAATCTGAAAGAAGGATGTACCAAAGTTTGTGGCTAGATGTTTGGATTGTCAGCAGGTAAAGACAGAGTGTAAGCATCCAGGTGGACTGCTACAACTGATTGTGATTCTAGAGTGGAAATGGGAGGTCATTTCCATGGAATGTATCACAGGCTTTTCGAGGACAGTGAGACAACATAATACAATCATGGTTGTTGTGGACAAGTTAACAAAGGTTGCACACTTCATTCCAGTAAAGTCTACATTCTCAACGTGTGATGTAGCATAGGTATTCATTAGGGATGTGGTTAGATTGCATGGAGTCCCAAAGAAGATTGTGTTAGACATGGATTGAATTTCACTTCCAAACATATGGATAGATGGAGAGGGTCAACAGGATACTGGGGGACATGTTGAGGATGTACGTGATGCATCAGTAGCAAAAGTGGGAAGAGTATCTTCCACTGGTAGAGTTCGCTTACAACAATGGGTATCAAGAATATTTGAAGATGAGTTCATTCGAAGCATTGTATGGGCAAAGTTGCAATACTCCCATCAGTTCGAGTGATTTGGTTAACATGGTGTTGATTGGACCGGATATGTTGGTAGGAATGGAACATAAAATGCAGGTAATCAAGAATCATTTGAAAGTAGCACATGATAGGCAGAAGAGTTATGCATATCAGAATAGGTTGTTCAAGGAGTTCCAGGTTGGGGAACAAGTGTATTTGTGCATCAAACCAAAGAAGAACTCATTGCAGATTGGATCATGTGCCAAGCTGGCACCATGGTTTTGTGGACCTTTCAAGATTATTAAGAGGATTGGGCCAATAGCCTATCAACTTGCACTGCCTCCGACAGTAAAATTACATGATTTTTTCCATGTGTCATTACTTAAGAAGTATGTTAAAGATGTTGATCATGTGATTGATTGGTCTATATTGCAGGTGGATCCAGATGGAGAATTCCAATCGGAGCCTCATTGTATATTACAGAAAAATGTGCTCATGCTCCGAAATTGAGCAATCGAGCAGGTTAAAGTGTATTAGAAGCACTTTGGGCGTGATGAAGCTACAAGGGAAATGACGGATCAGATGCGAGCTATGTATCCTTCCTTATTCGCTAGTTGAGCAGATGTTTTGGTATATGTCTTTGGTATGTGTTTATGGTACATGTTTTGGTGATGTTTGGTATATGTACATATGTATATGGATGTAAATACTGCCATGAGCTATGTTATAAATCTCCAATAAGAAGTATGGGTGTCATGTCATTATAGTTGTCATGTTGTTATGTTGTTATGTTGGTTTGCTTTTCAGCAGGGTGATAATTGTAAATATTGCATTGAGATATGTTATAAAGCTCCATGCGTAGTATGTTTTATTTTCAGCATTTTGCTGAGGTATAGGCGTGGTTGAACACTGATGATGGTGTCCCCCAAGGGGGAGGGTTTTGTAACAGCCCTGGTGAAAATTCCATGTAATAAAAGTTAATAAAGGAAAAAATAATAACCATGGTTGATGGGACACTTATTCCAAGATAAATGTTGGGAAAAAAATCCTAGTGTGGGTGTTCATTTGGTTTATTATGGCTAAGGAAATTACCAAAGGAAATGGATAAGGATTTGGAAAGGAAAAATGGAATTTTTGGCACATTTATTTATGAAAATAATGGAAATTAGGAGAAAAAGAATGTAAAAGGTCACAGGTTGCATGTGAGGAGGAAAACGAAGGAAAATAATGGACAATGAAGAAAGTAGAGGCCTAATTGATAAAAAGGCTTCTGAGGATCAGTTTGTAACCTTTTGTTAGTTCAGTTTTGGAGCTCTCTCTCTCTCTCTCTCTCTCTCTCTCTCTCTCACACACAAACAAACACACACACACACACACACACTCTTGGACACATAGAATTTTCTTGGAGCACTTTGGCATTGGATCAAGAAAGGAAAAGAAGGAAAGAGGAAGGAAGGAACAAGCAAGGAAGAGCAAGATCAAGAAGATACATCAGGATCCTTTGTAGGTATCGATTTTCATGTATGTTTTCCTTGCTAGATTTTGCATGCATGGTATTGCATGTGGTTCTTTGTTGTTATGGCATGGGTTTTTCTAGGTGTGACAATGTTTTCAGCCTAGCCTTTCCATTACCAGATAGCGATGGTGTGATGGGGTTATCATGTTTTGGTTGAGCTAGATATTGGATGGATTCAAAGTTGAGTGAGGTGGATCTCTAAATAATAGAACACATGGCCTAGTAACCCCTAAACCAGACTGTGGGTTGTAGTAAATCTAAATTTTGTGTTGCCTTGGTGGGCTTGGGAATCCTCAACCAGTGAATGGTGGGATATACGATAAATGCTAGAGGTGGGTGTTCTCCATCAGACCTAGTAATCCTGGGATGGGATATGCAGTAAATCCTAGAGTGTGGGCCTCAGTTTAGGGCCTAATGATCCGGTGTGGATTGCGGTAAAGCCTAAGAGACTAGGAGAATATAAAATTCCTCTCGATGTATGTGGAGAAATCTGGTGGCATCCATGCTTGTTTGGCCTAGTGATCTGGTGGAGATCATGGTAAATCCTATTATTACATGTTTATTGTGTTGGCCTAGTGATCTAGGATGGATTACGGTAAAGCCTGGTTTCTATTGATGAGAGTGAGGTGGTTTAGCCTCGGGATGCCCTCGTTGATTCTTTTGGTTTGAGTCCCACATTCATGCTTGGAATATGGAACGGGGGTGAATGGTTGAAGAGAGAATTGGATCAACCATTCTATGGTCGGGTGGAACGTGGTAGTCCCATCCCGGGTTGGATTTTGAATTCATTAATAAGAGGTTCTTTCCTTGATATCTTATGTGTAAATGTACTGGTGTATATGTGGATTATATGGTTGATGTATCCTTGATATTTCTGTTGTTATTATGTTGGTTATAAGCATGTTTTATGACAATGATGATGTATGGATCTTCTCATGTTTTTATTTTTAAATGAATGAACAATGTATCTATGACCTAACAGGTTATAATGCAGCTAATGATATAAGGGAACAATGCTTCTTAGCAATTCTCAGATAAGTATGAGACCCCTATACCCAAATCTGTTGTTTAAACATGTAGATTACATAGTTGTGACATGTTTGACGAAATGCATGTCATGGCTATTAGGGGTCCAGTGAAGTGCTTGTTCAATAAATTGCATTTGTATCATTGTTCTATTATTATGTTTCATTCCTGAAGGTGTCATTGAGCTATGGGCAGTGACTTGGTCTCTAGGCTTGAAAAAGTGGCCCAAATATTGGGGACATAGGCACAACACTGGGCGAAAAATTCTCTGGACGCTGGCATACCCATGTTGTGGGAGCATCCAGAGCCCCCTAGATGCATGCATACCCATATCAAGGGAGCATCCGAGAGTTAAATAGTCTACAATCTCAGTGGGATCCATGGATTGGTTACCTGAGAGTTTGGGATGGATCCTAAGAGTCTTGTTACTGATGTGGAAGGTCTGTATGGTGTGCTTATGTCAATTCCACATCCTTAAGGTGACTTAGGAGGTCAAATCATTTCATAGTAACTTTTAATCACATGTTTACCCCAGTTGCTCGGCTACTTAGGTATATGTGGGAGGATGGTGTTACAGAGTGGATGCATGCATGCCCATATCAAGGGAGCATCTAGGAGTTAAATGGTCTGCAATCTCAGTGGGACCCAGGGGCTGGTTACCTGATAGGTTGGGATGGTTCCTAGGAGTCTTGTTTTTTTATGTGGAAGGTCTATATAGCGTGTTTCTATCGGTTCCACTTCCTTGAGGTTACTTAGGAGGTCGAATCATATCATAGTAACTTATCATCAGATTTTTACCTCGGTTGGCTAGTTACTTGGGTAGATGTGGGAGGAGTGTGTTACATTACCAAATTCAACACATGTCATAATGACCTCCTTATCCACTAGGAACTTTTTTGATATCTAGTTGAAGGGATAAAATAAAGAAGCATATTATTATTATGATGATGTGAGTGTCAGGGACCTAGTCATAGTAGAATTGGACATGAGAAAGGCCATGCATCTTTTCATGGGTAGGTGGAATAATGAATGGTATCAAAAATTGTTGAGGATCCACAAGAACTGCTTTCGAACCAAAGGGGAGAACTACAAATTACCAAGATAGAGCTCCTCCATGCCAATGAACACATCAAGAGAATTGAAACTAAGTTGGAGCTTTTGAAGAAAGAGCACACCAACAAACCTTCCCTTAAAGCAGTCAGGAAAATAACATTGGACGAATAATAAAGATAGTAAGTAAGCATTGGAATCAGCTGGAATTCATCCAATAAATGATCAAGATTGTTAGAAGAGCCCATAGAGAAATGGAATCCATTAAGAGCACTATTGGCGACTCTGCCTCTAAGGCAAAAGTGATTATAGACTTTCTTAATCGAGTGCCTAAGGAAGAGGTGGTGAGGGTAAAAATCAATAGGTCTGAATGGGTAGAAGGGGCTAACCATATGATAAGAAAGAAAGAATTGGTGACACGAAGGAAATAGAAGGTTTCAAAACTAAATGTGAAGTGCTCTATTTAAAGGGACTTCCAACCTTCTTCGACAATGATGGAGATCTGTATCCCAAGGAAGCTTTCATACAAATATTGATTACAATAAAATAAGATCACAAGGGCTTTGAAGAAAAGGCTCGTGCTTTTCATATAAAGGAAATCATGAAATTATGCGACAATCATTTTGAAATTTTGTATATACTGAAGCATATTTTCAAGGAGTGAGGCAAAGTTGATTACGAGGCCATCACTAACCTAGAAGGAAACATCATAGATGCATGGTCATGTGATGTTCCATATGGTAAGGAATGGATGAATTTAATGGATTTATATGAATGGGCCATTTAAAGTTGACTTCCACTAGTGACATAGATGACATCGACAGGGGCATGTTCCATCTCAAAGCCTCCACCACAATAGCAAACAAAATCGCAGGTGTGACCCCAATAGTCAACATGGCATCGAAATGACCATCGGCACCATCGGAAGCTCAACAAAGGTAGCACCCATCCAAGAGAGATAAGACCCAATGTCCATCCAAGAGAGAGAGAAACTACTACAACCAAATTCATAGGGCCCCACCCTACAACTGGCATATCAAAATTTGTAAAAATTCAAAATTCAAGGGGGATAGCATTTTTGTAAAGATTCTTGGTGGTTTTTCAAAATACCACTAGTGGTTTAGGGGAGTGTCTTAGATTTAAATGCTTATATATATGCCTCATTTTGTATTTCCAAGGGAGAAATTATGGCTTGTATAGGAAATTTTGACAAAATTTTGTTACAATTTGATGGGAGTTTTGAAGCTTTCAGGAATTTTGAGCGATTTTTGGGATTTTTGTCCTTCTTTTACATGTAATTTCACTAACCGACCTTGGGTTTTAAATCTTTGCTACAAATAAATACAATTTTAAAACAATTTAAAATATATTAATGAAAAGAATAATTTTATAGGAGTTAAGGTTTGTAACTTGGGCTTTAAAGAATCCATAGTTAAAATCTTAAGATAGAAAATATGGATAATTTAGATAGAGAATGAAGATGCAGAAACAATGGAGAGCCTATTAAGGTTTATTTGAACAAAGCTCACAGGTATTTTCTATAACTCTTAAATATACATAAATAAATATGCAACTCATTCAAATGAACTTGCTACCATCATACAAGTGTTTCATAATAAGAAAAAAATGGAGATCACATAATAAAAGTAACACATAGTGCAATACACCAATGTGCCCGAATCAATCTGGTGATTTTATTTTCTCCAAGGAAGCATAATCATTACACAAGCGATCAGAATTCTGAAACTTCAAAAATCCTATTTGTGGTTCCTATGTCTTTAAATTTGACAAAAATAGGAAATCGTTAGCTTGATTTTCTTCAACTATCCTTGATTTGAGCATTAGAATCCCATAATATTCAATTTTGCTTTGGTTTTGATCAAAATATGTAACTGTGCTAATAACCAGCTAAAATATAATTTTCTTCTAAAATGTTGCCCTGATTATTAGAACTATGCAATGAGATTAATGAGATGCTCTCATTCATATTTCATTGGATAAGTTAAAGCAGCCATTCTCCTAAAAGATTCATCCACTTCTGTATATTTCTCAAATGTTGGTTTAGCTATGAACAAATGTTTGATCTCATAACAAACAAATAGATTATCAGTTAATTTCTTGAGTAAACTTTGACCACTTAGAGCTCCTTTTATTCTAACAAATTTTGATTTATCCATTGCTACCATGTGCAATAATCTTTGATACTCTTCTTCTTTTACCATTTTTCCTTGTGAATTTTTAAAACAAGGCAGACCTTTTTGCTGTAAAACAAAGAATTTTCTGTAAAATTTATTTATCTGTGTATGCATACTTTCACATTTATCTTTCATTTGCAACATTAAGTTTTTCTTTGTTATAATTTTTCTAGTTTGCGAAACTGAACTAGTTCTATCATCAATACCCAATTCTTCTAGCTCTTGCTTTGTATTTGCATTTAAAAACTTAATGATCTTGTTTTCTTGGTTGGGTTTATTTCCTAGCTCGTCATTGATCTCATCAATGGATTTTGTTGCTCGTTCCAACAACTCTTCTTGTTCAACAATAATTTCAATTGATGACCAAATGTCAGATATTGAAGACATTACTTCCATCCAAATATTCTCTTTAGCCTGTATTAAACATTGAGCACTGTCAATATGACTTAGTTTCCATTCAAGTTGTTTTTGCAACCTGGATTTTTTTTAGATTTCAATAATTAAAGAATTATCAGAGTTGATTTTTTCTTTCTCAATCTGTTTCAGAGTTTCTTTCAAATTATCAATTTCTTGATTCATTAAACTTAGGGGTGATAAATCCTTTGATGATTCTTTCATTGCCTCATTTCCTTCTGAACTTTTTTGAGATGTGGAGGGCAATGTTCACTCTTTTCCTTTAATAATTGCTCCATTTGGGATTCCATGTTCTGTATTTTCAAGTTGTGTTCAATCATCATTTTCAAAAGCAATTATTTCTCCTCTTCAAGCTCTCCAATTCCCTATGTCTGTGGATGTTATGTAGTAGGCATATTTAATCTCTTACGAAGAGCTTGAATATTTGCATTTCTATTTTTTATAATCTACTAGGCAGCATTGATATCATGATGATATAAACCCAATTTAATAACAATATCCTCCAATGATTTGATTCTAGTGTCTTTAGCAAGAGAATATGTTCTCTCCATCTTTAACTCAGAAATAGTATTATTTAATGAATTTTGCAATTTTGATAAACTTATTGTTGAGCTAGTTAGAGTAGAATAAATCATTTCACCTGTCTGTTTGTGAAGATCAATCTGATTAATAGGACGGATTTGTTTAGTATTAAAATAAAACACAAAATTATTCAACTCTTTAGCTTTAGCTCCTAAGACATTGGGTTCAAGTAAACTTAATTGAAACTATATTTTTACAACATCTCGATTTGAGAGAAATATGTTCTTTGTGGAAGAGGTTTGCTTCTAAAACTGAGAGTAGGTCATTGACTTCAGAGTTTCATTCTTCTTCTTAATTTCCATGAAGTTGGAGAAAATACTTTGATTAGAAGAAGGAGATGAAGGTGAATATTGTTGTCCTTTTATTGTTTATATTTGTTGCAAATTAAAATCAGGCTCACTTGAAAGAACAACTATAGTTGTTGAAGAAATATTTCAGTATCTAGTTTCTGACATAGTCTCTTCTACATCCCTTGTTTTTTGTATTTTCTAAACTCTAAACTTTGTTCCCTCTGATTCTGAAATATTCACAATTTCCATCTTGAGTTATTTTACCTTTTGTTGGGGGGTCGCTAAAACATTAATTCTTGTTGATTGTTTTGCTTCTTTCTCTTTTGTATATACTGAAGCATATTTTCAAGGAGTGGGGTAGATTCGATTACAAGGCCATCGCTAACCTAGAAGGAAACATCATAGATGCATGGTCATGTAATGTTCCATATGATAAGGAATGGAGGAATTTAACGTATTTATATGAATGGGCCATTTAAAGTTGATTCCCACCAGTGACATCGATGGTGTGGATAGAGGCATGTTACAACTCAAATCCTCCACCACAAAAGCAAGCACAATCACAGGTGTGACCCCAATAGTTGACAGGGCATCAACATGACTGTCAGAAGCTCAACAAAGGAAGTACCCAGCCAAGAGAGAAGACCCAATGTACATCCAAGAGAGAGAGAGAACCTACTACAACCAAATTCATAGGGTCCCACCCTACAACTAGCATATCAAAATTTATAAACATTCAAAATTCATGGGGCTAGCATTTTTGTAAATATTCTTGGTGGGTTTTCAAAATACCACTAGTGGTTTAGGGGAGGGTCTTGGGATTTAAGTGCCTATATATATGCCTCATTTTGTATTTTCAAGGGATAAATTATGGGTTTTATAGGAAACTCTGAAAAAATTTTGTTAGAAACTGTTGGGAGTTTTGAAGCTTTCAGGAATTTTGAGTGATTTTTGGGCTTTTTGTCCTTCTTTTACATGTAATTTCACTAACCGGCCTTGGGTTTTGAATATTTGCTACATATAAATACAATTTTAAAACAATTTAAAATATATTGATGAAAAGAAGAATTTTAGAGGAGTTAAGGTTTGTAACTTGGGCTTTAAAGAATCAATAGTTAAAACCTTAAGACAGAAAATATGGATAATTTAGACAAAGAATGAAGATGCAGAAACAATGGAGAACCTATTAAGGTTTCTTTGAACAAAACTCACAGGTATTTTATGTAACTCTTAAAGATACATAAATAAATATGCAACTCATTCAAATGAACCCACTACCGTCATACGTGTGTTTCATAATAAGAAAAAAAATGAAGATCACATAATAAAAGTAACACATAGTGCAATACACCAATGTACTCGAATCAATATGGTGATTTTATTTTCTCCAAGGAAGCATAATCATTACACAATCGATCATAATTATGAAACTTTGAAAATCCTTTCTGTGGTTCCTATGTCTTTAAATTTGACAAAAATAGGAAATCTTTAGCTTTATTTTCTTCAAATGTCCTTCATTTGGACATTCAATCCCATAATATTAAATTTTGTTTTGATTTTGATCAAAATATGGAACTATGCAATGATTTGATTCTGATGTCTTTAGCAAGAGAATATGTTCTCTCCATCTTTAACTCAAAAATAGTATTATTGAATGAATTTTGCAATTTTGATAAACATATTGTTGAGCTAGTTAGAGTAGAATAAATCATTTCACATGTTTGTTTGTGAAAATCAATTTGATTAATAGGATGGATTTGTTTAGTATTAAAATAAAGCACAAAAGTATTTAACTCTTTAGATTTATCTCCTAGGACCTTGGGTTCAAGTAAAGCTAATTGATACTATCATTTTTCAACATCTAGAGTTGAGAGAAATATGTTATTTTGGAAGAGGTTTGCTTCCAAAACTAAGAGTAGTTCATTGACTTCAGAGTTTCATTCTTCTTCTTCATTTCCATGAAGTTGGAGAAAATACTTTGATTAGAAGAACAAGGAGTTGAAGGATAATAATGTTTCTATTTATTGATAATTAAATTAGGCTCACTTGAAAGAAAAATTGTAGTTGTTGAAGAAATATTTGAGTATCTAGTTTCTGACATGGTCTCTTCTAGATCCCTTGTTTTCTGTATTTTGTAAATTGTGAACTTTGTTCCCTCTGGGGATGGGGGGATGACCGTTCAAACAGAGCAATTCAACGTATAAATAAGATGAAGCTATTGGTATACAGAACAAATTGGGGATGGGGGGATGACCGTTCAAACAGAGCAATTCATCGTATAAATAAGATGAAGCTATTGGTATACAGAACTTACTTCTTAATTCTCGCAGCTTTCTGGAAATAAGAGTCTGACTCTCTAGTTCTTCTCCTCAGGGAACACGCACGAGTCTTCCACGACCTCTCTCCACGGGTCTTTACTCCAGCGCCTTACAGTTCAACCTCTTTCGGAAAACAGAAACTATCCTCAGACGTGCAGAACTGTCCTCAGACAGACGGCCCAGAAGGCTTCGATATTAATAAAAAGCAAGAACAGGATACAAAGCTTATTACAACAGAAGTGTCTCAGAGTTCATTACAACACATATGCTCTCAATCGAACGATGCCTTGAACTCATGACGACCCTTTCTTAAATAGACCTAAAACGAATCTAAACTTAGCTAAGACATGACATAAGATAGAAATAATTGAGGGTCCTGTCGGTATCTTTTTCCACCGACGGTGTCTACTCAATTTTTCTTTTGTACAAAAGATTCCTGTCACAACATGTAACCAACATTATTACATTGCTGACAAGAGATTCTTATGCTACGATCTTCTTTTACCAATGTCCTGTGGGACTCCTTGTCTCCCATAAATCTTCTTCGGACGATCCGGCAGATGGCTCGTACTCATCGATGAGCTGTCGATGGTATCTATTCATAAGTCGGTTGTACTGTTCTTCGATTCCTTCATTTGGATCTTGTGCATCTGTCATTTCTCCTTTTTCTTTTGGCGATCTTGTCATACTGTGAGATGCTGCAGATGACGATTCTCCTTTCATGATATTTGTTTTGATTCTGTGAAGTCCTGGTTGTAGTGGTGTATGCATCAACTCCTGTTTTTCCCACTTGTTCAAAAAAGGAAGAGCACTTATTTCAATATCTAGAAAAGAATCTTTAAATGCATTTCGTGCTGCTGGTGATCTTTGTACTGCCAATTCTATCCCATCTAATGATTCCCATTTAAATATCTGAAACATATTAGTGGAGCTTTCAATAGAGTGTTGTACCCACAACCTGCAGTTTTCGCTCAAACAGTCTTTATGCTGCCATCCTAACTCAAAAATTATTGAAGTGCATATTCTTTTAGAGATCATCAGACTAATGATGTGGATGACATTATTGTTCCAATTTGGAGATATAATTGAGATGGTGATTAAAGCCCTTTGATTAATCGCAAATTTTAAGGCTTTGGGTTGTCCTTGCAGGCTATCCATTTTATTCAGAATTTGAATTTTTTCAGCCAATCTCAAATTTCCAAACTCATGAAACCATTCAGCATGTTGTTTGATTAACTCTTGATTGTTACCAGATTCGAAATTTCCAATCGTTTCATGACTGAATGTTTGAGAAAAAGGATTTGGTTCTATACTGTCTCTCATTCTCAAACTATGAAAATCCCACTGATAAGCATATGTTTTTAAATACTGGAGGGATCTTTGTATGCATTGAGATACTCTGGTAACCTGAATTTTTCTGCATTTTCCTTCTTGAAATCTCCAATCTGCAAACTTCTCAAAAATTTCATACTGAGGAAAAGTATCAGTATTTGCATAATTGTCATCTATCCTTTGGAGGAAAGAGGACTCTAGTTCCTCAAATATATCTGGAATTCTTAGAGAAAGCAGATATTTTACCATTTCTTCTTTTATGGGAATTTCTTCTAGGTCCAGAATTTTGGCACCTGTAAAAATGCTAAGGGCAAAGTCAACACTGCCTATGATCTGATAGTAATTCAAGACTCTGAGTGTCCAGATCATTTCATCTGTGTAGATGCTAGACCATAAATCAGATAAGCTTCTGAAGAAAAGCTTAACCTTCATATTTGGTAAAGAAAATACTTTCACCAAGTTTTCATCAAGGCCTAGAGATATACCCAGATTTTTTGACTGCCATGCTTGGCATTTTCTGATCCACCAATTCCTTCTTAGTCTAAAACCAACCAATTTCTTGATTTCATCTGTGACAAGACTTGCATAATTTTCTAAGATTCGAAATCTATCTACAAAGGTTGCAAAACTATCATCTGAAGGGCCTTTTCCTGGGATCTCAAAAACTGAATATTTACAGGTTATGAACATTTTACTCATGTCTCTGGTCAGAACGTCTGTCAAGAAATTCGAGTTACCTGGTATCCACTCGACGTCAAACTCAAATTGCTGAAACCAGATTTGCCAGGCTAAAATCCTGCCCTTTGCGAGTTGTCTTGAAATCTTTGCTGTCAGAAAATATTTAAAATTTTTGGAGTCTGTTCTGATTAAAAATCTTACCGGGGTTAGATATACTTCAAACCTCTGAATCCCGTTGAAGATAGCCAATGTTTCTTTTTCAGCTATAAAATAGTTTTTCTGACTTGCTGTGAATTCCCCGGAAGCATATCCACACAGATTTTCTTCAATCTCTCCTTTATTATTCCTTCTTTGTTCTAACAATACAGCTGACCAAAAATTAAGAGAAGCATCAGTTTGCAAAATTAATAAACCATCACCTGGTGGTTGAAGCTTTGGTAACCGCTGACATTCTTCTTTAAGTTTCTTCACTGCTTCAGTTGCTTCTTCTGACCATCCTCCATCGCTGTGTCTTCTTATAGCAGCTGTTTTCTCTGAGAGTTTTGGAATGTATTTGTGCAAGTAATTCAGAACTCCAATAAACCTTTGGATTGCCTTTTTGTCCTTCAGTTCATCAGGAAACTGTGTTAATTTTGTTAACACATGGGGCTGCATTTGAATAGAACCATTTGCAACATTTATCCCCAGAAAATCAATGCTATCCTGAAATAAGGACATCTTTTTTTCTGACAAAACTATGCCATGCTTTTTAACTTCTTCAAGGAAAATTTCTAAATGTTTCAAATGAGTATTTACATCTGGACTATGTATCAGAATATCATCTATATATGTAACTATAAAATCATATTTAGCAAAAATATAATCCATCCTTCTTTGGAAAAAGGCTGGAGCGTTCTTCAATCCAAATGGAACAACTTTCCACTGATAAAATCCTGCTGGGCATATGAAAGCTGTTTTGTGTCTGTCTTCTGGCTGAATCTGTATCTGATAGTAACCTGACTTCATGTCAAATTTACTGAACACCTTACTATGTTGAATCTTCTGCATTATTACTTCTGGTCTTGGCAATGGGTAATTAAAATTCTGAGTAATTGCATTAAGAGGTTTGTAATTGATCACCATCCGTGGTTTACCTCTTACTATTTCAGAATGATTTCTAACTAGAAATGCAGAACATGCATAATGAGATTCACTGATTTCTATTAGCTGCATTTTTAGTAGTTCTTGAATTTGATTCCTCATTTCTTGTTCATCAGATGGTGTACAAGGAATCACTTTACCTTTTACCCCATTGTCATGTAAGGTGACTATCTCCTGCATCGGACTTTCAGTTTCCCAAAACTGTTGTGGGTTGTCCGAGCAACTTTTCAGAAGTCTCTGGTATATATCTTTCTGTTCTGTAGACCAATTTTCTTCAATGCATGCTGATTGTTTATTTATCTTTTCTGCTCTGGCTTCATAGATTTGTAGGACCTCTTGCCAATCATTTGAATCTTTTGTCGGCCTTCTAGTTCCTACTTTCTTCTGTCTATTCTCATGTCTGGCTTCAGAGTTTGCAATACTTAGCCTAGGCACGGATATAGCTTTTTTCTTCAGATTTATTATCAGCTTATCTTGACTGATAGTGACTGGAAGCACAGAATTTATAAATGGCATGCCTAACATCAGACTTGCTGAAGGGTCATAGTGCTGGATTGCTGAGATTTTTACAATACTCCCTCCAACTTTTAACGAAATATTATCTACGTAATGTGTGAGCTGGACAGATCCTCCAATTGTTTCTGAAACTAGTATATTTTTTAATGGTTTCCAGAGAGATTTGAATAAAGACGGTCGAGCTAGATTATTTGATCCTCCAGTGTCTACAAATGCATCTACTGAAATCCATTCATTTCTGACTTGGACTTCTACTGGAATATAAATCAAGCTTTCTGTTTTCACAATCTTTTTCAACAAAGTATTTTGTTCATTTCTTGAAATCTCTGGCAGAGGTATACTAGTTGATGGTGCAATTTTCTTTTCAAATGGACATAAAGAATTGTATTGAGGTAAAGGTGATGCAATTTGTTTACCTCTATTTGTTTTCTCTGATACTTCTGTTTCTTCTGATCCTTCTTCAGAAATTGATTCTGAGTCTGAAATATCTTCTGTCTCACTTGATACAACAGTTGAAGAACTTTCTATATCACTATAGTGTTGTTCACTATAAAAATCATCATCAGAACAATTTGTACAAATATTCATTTTCTGTACAGGTTCTTCGTCTTCATTGTCTGAAACTTCTGTAAGAATATATACATCAGAAATTTCTTCATCTGATTCTACTACAGACCAATCGTCTTGAAATTCTTCAATATCTATACAAGCTTTAAGTTTACTAGATGATTTCTGAGGACACTTCCTAGCAAAATGTCCTTCCTTTTTACAAATGAAACAACAATTGTTGTTTCTTGGAGCTGTTCTCTTTTTCAAATATCTGAATTTTCTGAAAGGTCTCTTTGGGTTCGATACTCTTTTGGGTTTGTATCTACCATACCTTTTGTATTTCTTCTTCTTTGATTTAAAAGGCGTCCATGGTAATACAGTTCTGCAGACATCTGAACTCGGGGTGATGTCATGCGCCTTCTTCTGCCAACACAAATATTTGACCTTTTCTGACACTCTAAACAGAAGATCAACCCAATAAACTTGTTCTAAACTTCTCATTTGAACCTCAAGATCTTTCATAATCAGATCTCCTAAGTTTCCTGGCAACTTTGACAAAAAAGAAACTTTTTGAGCAATATCATTAAACAGATTAGCTTTAAAGACTTTAGCCATAAATTCTTTGCCAAATTGATCTAAATATTTTAGATCTTTAAGTTCCATGCGGCTAAGGTCAGTCAATAGCTGTTTCTTTTCATCTTTTGGTTCTGGAATGAATTGAGTTTTTAACAGCATTTCAAATGTAGCTAACCCTGCTTCCATGACTGCTATTCTTTCTGCCTCTGATCCTGCCATCCACCAATCAAACACTATTCCTGCCATCCTTTTTTCAGCTAAGATCATAATAGACACATTGTCTAATCTTGTTGTGACCTGCATCTGATATAAGGCTCCTATCCAGATTCTAATAGACTCACCAGGATTGGATGAGTTATCTAGATCTAAAATGTAACCACCAGAATTTGTAGCAAACAGATCTTCTTCAACTCTGGGGTATTTAGCTTCTCTCAGGATATGAGCTTTATTTTGATTTTTTATTGATGGCATAATAAAGGATGGAAATTTTAATGCGGCTTGTTCTAAAGACATGACTTCCTTCTTAGATTCAAAAGGTTTTTCTGCTTTGAACGTTCTAGAAGATCCACTGGTTAATTTTCCAGTGTCTCTGGAAGTCCCTTCTCCTTCACTTGTTTCTGGTACTTCTTCTTCTAAATCCCAGTAATTTGGAGCTGTCATATCTACATGAAATTTTGGGATTTTCTTACCCTTCTTCTTCATTTTTCTTTTTCTTCTCTCCTCTCTTTCTCTCTTCTCTTCTTGTTGCTCTTCATACAACAATTTTAAATTTTCATTTATCAGATCTGCTTGTTGTCCTAAATTGTCTAGAACATTTTCAGCATGAGAACACCAAGTAGTCAAATAATTTCCTACTTGATATACTTGTTCCAAATCATTGGGCTCTTGTGATTCATGTTCTAGAAGAGGTGCACAGTCTGCTCTGGTAGCAGGCTGTTTGGACATTGAAGAAGAGACACAAAACTTTGTTTTTGGTGGCCATTTTCCTCCTCTTACAAATCTTTTATTTGCATATCTATATTCTTCCATAGGTGGATAATTCTGTACATGAGTTCTAAACATTTTATTTACAGCGAGAAAAGGTTTCTCTTCAGGTATATACAATTGTTTTTCAGACCGGGGGGTACTTGTGGAAGTAGACGGCTGTTCTTCTGGTATAGATAACTGTCTGTAAAAAGACCTTCTTCCACTCTGGACTGGACTTTCTACTGGTAATACATGTTTCTCTGGCAAGACTATTGGCTTAGAAATCCTAGGGTAAATTGACTGATTTGGAATGATTTTTACCCCTCCATCTTCAAGAGCCAATCTTTTAATTTTTCTGCTTATATCATCTGAAGCCAAAGACTTATATTGGATATACCAGTGATCGGGTAATGTTTCTTTGTCATAATGCACACCTTCAATCTGTGCATTCCCTATCCCGACAGTCACACAGTCTTTTAACACCGGCTGTTTTAGTTTAGGATGTACTGTGTTTGTTAACTGAAAGGAAGTTTGAACAATTACAGACAAGAATTCACTCTCATCTGCCATAGACAGTCCTTGCACTCCTATCAAGGCTTTCCAACAATCTTTAAGATGTATGTCTGTCAGACTGATAGCATAATCAGGATAAATTGTTCCATGTTGACAACCAGACATCAAATTTCCCAATATTGTTCCTATTCTGGCATGATCATATTCATTGTGCCTTGAATCAAACAATTCTGCTATGCAGGGAGTATTTAAACCATGTCTAAATAGGGGAGCCAAACCAATCCTTATAGCTCCGAAATGTAGGTAATAAAATCTTCCTTCCTTAGCATATTTCCTAAACTTTTTTATTTCATCTTCTGAGAATATATTGAGTCCTATTATCTGCACATGTGGACCCTTAATTCTGAGTCTGAAATATCTTCTGTCTCACTTGATACAACAGTTGAAGAACTTTCTATATCACTATAGTGTTGTTCACTATAAAAATCATCATCAGAACAATTTGTACAAATATTCATTTTCTTCCCCGGAAGCATATCCACACAGATTTTCTTCAATCTCTCCTTTATTATTCGTTCTTTGTTCTAACAATACAGCTGACCAAAAATTAAGAGAAGCATCAGTTTGCAAAATTAATAAACCATCACCTGGTGGTTGAAGCTTTGGTAACCGCTGACATTCTTCTTTAAGTTTCTTCACTGCTTCAGTTGCTTCTTCTGACCATCCTCCATCGCTGTGTCTTCTTATAGCAGCTGTTTTCTCTGAGAGTTTTGGAATGTATTTGTGCAAGTAATTCAGAACTCCAATAAACCTTTGGATTGCCTTTTTGTCCTTCAGTTCATCAGGAAACTGTGTTAATTTTGTTAACACATGGGGCTGCATTTGAATAGAACCATTTGCAACATTTATCCCCAGAAAATCAATGCTATCCTGAAATAAGGCCATCTTTTTTTCTGACAAAACTATGCCATGCTTTTTAACTTCTTCAAGGAAAATTTCTAAATGTTTCAAATGAGTATTTACATCTGGACTATGTATCAGAATATCATCTATATATGTAACTATAAAATCAATTTAGTTACATTCTCAATTTCCGTCTTGATTTCTTTTTACTTTTGTTGGGGGTCACTAAAACATTAATTCTTGTTGATTGTCCTGCTTCTTTCTCTTCTAGTAATTTTTCTAACGTGCCTTCTTCCCAAGTGTCTATGTTTGCATATTTTTCAATCTTTAGCTTTGATAAATGAATAGAGGGAGTAGAATTCTGCTTAACTTTGATAGATGAGATTCTTCCAATTGGACCATAAGGCCAACTGATTCCAATTGAAAATTTCATTTGCGCTAATAAAAACTCTGTCTCTTTATCAACAGCTCTAGTATTTACAACAAATGGTCCCACTTGTGCTTTGAGCTTGAAAATATTCTCCTTCATTTTTTACACAAAATTTACCTGATCTACATTCAAAATATGTCTAATGAACTCCAGATCAAAAATTATGTTTGGAAGAAATATTGGTAAATGGTATGGAGAGAGTTCACATCCATACACTCTTATATCAGTAAAATTCTTATATAAGTACCAATCACCCAACTTAATTTGTTCACTTAGCTGCAAAATATGCTTGACTTCTAGCAAAATTCTTGGTACTTTTTCACTGAGTAAAAGACTAAAGTGTACTAAAAGAAATTGGTCTACAAATTTTTTAAAGTGAATCCCTTAGGATGTTTTCAAACTAATGAATTCCAATGAAAAATTGACCACTGGTTACCCTTTGAATCCTGATTTTGTAGTTGTATTTGAGAAAACTTTTTTGACTGAAAATATAGGAACAAGTAAACTAGGAAATAATAGCTCTTTCAGGTAAAAAGGACTCAAATATGGTTGTTATTTGCTGAGGAGACAACTTCTGATAAATTTAAAATAAAACCTCATTGGAAAATTGATGGGGAGAGGTAGGAACAGCAACTTGAAGGGACAGAAAGATTGATTTAGGTGATATATAACAAAGGCTCTCCATTTTTAGCAATGATAGCCCTCTCATTTGAAAGATACCTATCAAAACACCATACTACAAATTATGGAAAATGACAAGTTTGCAGAAATACAAAATGGGGCATATTTGATTCCTAGAGAGAAAACTCATCATTGTTGTCCTGAAACTTTTGATATGCCAAATTGTGTAATTCACATTTAGTTTCCTCAATTTTTGCTTCTTGGTCAATTAACAACAACTCATCTAATTTTACAGAAGCAGAGGGAGGTGGGTTTTTCTCCTGAATTTTACTCGAATGGATTTCTTTATTTTTCATGAATTCAATAAATATGAACATGACTAAGAGGAAGAAAAATAATAAATAATTGATAATTGATTGAACTAGTAACAATTGATGTACCTAGGTTGCTATGAATTACTTGCTTTTTGTGACTGAATGCACCAAGTAAAAGAAATGGTTGGAAAAACAAGTGGATAGGATGTTATTATTTTATTATGTGGATCCTCTTTTGAATTATAAAACTTTAATAACCATTAGTGCCAAATCCCTTTGACGTGACTTGAAACCGAAGTGGGACTTCGAAGCGGGGTAGGGTGGTAAACGATTTTGATGAGAGGGAGGCAGAAATCACTTTGGAGTGAACACACCATAAAAATGGTTTCATTGAAACAAGCTATTTCAGAAACCCCCCTGCCGCCACCCCCTCCCCCGATGATAAACGTCAAAAAAGAAAGGGGGGTGGAAATGAAATCTCCACCATTGACCAAGCACGCACATTTTGCACCATCCAAAAGTGTGGAAGCGTTAGGTGAGCTTTATTAAAAATCCAAGTTTTTGTTTTAAGAAATAAAATATATGCTCAAAATATAATAGCATATCTCTTTATAACATAGGCTATAAACTATTTGTACAAAGTGCAAAGCAATTAAAATTATTTTTCGAAATTCTTTGGGAAATTTTTTGGAACAAGAAAATGTTACAACACACCTCACTATACACCTTTTTTTCAATTTGGGCTGAAAAGGTGTTTGTTGAGAAAAAACACCTAAGGGTTGTCTTGTATTCATCACATGTCCCCTTAGTTTAATAAAAATGCAAGCCTACCCTTACTATGAAATGATTGTAGTAAATGGTTTTGGGAATGGGATAGGTACATTATTGGTAAAGAACATTCCTCTGTTGATATTGTAGAGATAAAATGGATTTGAAATTGGAAATAACTTATTCTTCCTCACCTATGTCAATTGCAGGATATGCAAAATTCACTGGAGACCCAAATAGACCCAACATTTTAGAAAATGACTCCTTAGTCACAACAAATAAAACCCTAGAATCCTTTGCATACAATACAACCATAGCATATGGTGAATAATTATTAGCACAAATGAATGGATCATTCAAACCAGTAATCTCAACATATTGTTCATAAAAAAAATGTCGATGCAAAGAAATAGAAATCCCTAGTATTTCAATTCTTGGACCACATAATATTGACCTTCTATTCACTCCTACTAGAGGTAAAATATTTGCTAATTTTGATGCCCATCAACAACGTCAAGCATTTTCAAATTAAAACTCCAAACCACAAAATAATGTCATGAATTTACCTCAATCAACATGCAATAATTCATTTGCATATTAGAATACAACAAATTTTGAAACTCAATGTACATTATGCAAACAAATTGTGGCTAACAAAAATGTTGTTGAACAACCAAGGTAGATTTTGTCTCTAATAACAGTTGAAGGGAATGAAATTGTAGTCCTACCCAGTGGAAAACAATTTCAATAGGCATCCAATGAGAATGTAAATGCACCTAAAAGTCATGAAATAGTGGAAAGAACCAGTACCTTTCATGATCAAATGGATAGAAATGCACCAACATAAAATCCAAATTATGCAAATGAACAAGCTTTAGGAGAAATCCCTGAAAGTTGTTCAACATATCAATCTACACGTTATAATATAACGGTACAAAGAAATTGCTTCAGGACATCCTTACTGAGTCTTAAGAAGCGCTTAGGATGGTTTAACCATGGAGTAGATGAGGGGAAGAAAAAAATTAGGGAAAATGGTAGATGTTTCTATGGGAAGTCACTTCAAGATGTATAAGAAAATGACATTATTGTTGGAATTGGGCACTTCATGAGAAAAAACTATAATAAAGAGTCCAAAATTGAGGATGTTATTGAACACCTAGATGGAGTACTTGAAAAAATTCATTCAATTGTTATGAAACAGATCTGTAAGGATTTTATGCCTAGAAATATGGCTTCCATATTTATTGAATCAAGCATGACATATAAGGCTTTCGAATGCTTGAAACGGATTGACTATCAACGGTTTCTTCAAGGGAGATAATCGTACTTCAATTTTAAATTAAATGAAAAAGTGGAGCAAAGAAACTAAGGATATTGATATGGGTTGGGAAAGAATCGATGGTTTCACATACGGAATTAAAGTGAAGAAAGTAAAGTCATATGCTTCCTTCATGGTTGAGTCATATGAAAAGAGGACTAGAAGTATAGTCATTAAAGTTTCTTTCAAACTTGGTATTTATTCTCATGTGCATTATAATCGAGGTGGGAAAGTATGTGAGATGTTATTTGAGTTACTATAAGATAGTGTCTTGATGTCTTGTGTGAGCCTTGGGAAATGGGAAATGGATTTTAGCACATGTTAATGATCCTACAACTAAGGTTAACTTGATGGAACATTTAAATAGACTGTCACAAGCTGGTATCCCAATGGGAGATGGAAGGGTAGTGAAAGTGGATTTGTTTAAGTGCCATGATCGAGTGGCCATATGCAGTTTAGTATGAAATAATAATGTTTCTCCAATGGGGAATAATTTATATCCTTGGTGTGTATTCCATAAATATATATATATATATATATATATATATACATGGTTATAGATGAAACCAAAATCCAAGATGGGGATTGTTATCTCAAAATCAGATCCTGATAGGCTGCTGGTCAGGTTGACTCTAAGTAACTATTTCAAACCGAATTTAGGCTGAGGCTTAGCCTCCTCAACCTGAGAGGGCTCTCTCTTGATGGATTAATGATTTTGATTAAAGATAAGATGGCTAACTCTTATAGAACAACTGTGAAAAATATGAATGGTGGAAACACATTAAACAAAACTATCCATTGGGCTTATGGAGTCAACAACACCTTCAATATAACAATGAACTCAACCCTACATGGTAGTCAGGGCATTCAGCATTTAAACATTCAGAACATAAACTCATATGGGACCACACAGTTTATAAATGTATACAGGAAGTCAGAGCACATTCAGTGAATTCTGAGTGATTATACATCCATACCACTGTAAGAATTAAGAAAAGGACAACATCACATATTCTGAACATAAAAAATCCTTCATGAATCCTGAGAAGTAAAGTCAAGCATGTATTACTGAAAATGAGTCTTACATAGGCCAAATATAAGCTTTTCCATAAAATTTTCCAACCCTTTGTACATCAGATGTTCTGCTATATATAGAGCTCTTTACATGCTTAGATTCCTCTTCTAGGATGAGGAAAATTCGAATTCTACCTGACCTGACACCTAATGACACTCAAAACTAACTATTAAATGCAAATGACACCTAACTAGCAGTCGTAGAGACCTAATACAACTAGGAGTGTAACTCCTTATCATGATTACAACAACCTTATCTAAGCATTAAACACTCCTTTTGACACATAAAACTCCATGAAGTCGAATTTCATGAAGCCCATAACCTTCCAGCTGGCCCTTGATGACTCATCCTTTTGTCGTTCCTAGAAACTAGGAAACTGTCCCTTGCTCTGTTCTGGCTGAAAAGTAGGTCTTGGGACAGAGCTCATAACTTCTCATAAACAATGTATTTGGAAAAACTGAAGGAGGCTTTTGTGAACCAATCCATGCTTAACAAAAATATCTCTTGGTTTTTTGAAACACCTTTCCTACCGTCCAGAATATTTCTTTGAAAAACAGGTGTCAAACAGAGAAATATGCCTGTGGAAAACTTGCACCTACAGCAGTTTCGTAGCGCAAGTTTGATCATTCATTTCTCTCAAATCATAATGGATTTGAAGAAAGTGGAAGAGGTTTTTGTATTTCAGTATCTTATGAATGAAAACCTCTTTCACGTTTTAGAGATAAGCTTTCAAATGCTCAGAAACGCTTCTAGAAGTTGACTAGTAAAAACAGGGAAACAAAACTCCTCCTTTTAAGAGTTTCATTCTTATGTTCATCTTCGAATCCTTCTGCTGACCATGTTGTCTCTTTAATCATATGAAATGCATTAAATCAACCATGAAATCTGATCCCACACTTGAATTAAGACAAATAGCTCCTTTAATGCTGCCTGAAGCATCATCTAGCTATAAAACAATTTCCACTTTTATAACATGTAGCTTAGAATTCAACAAAAATGTCCTCCTTCTACTTGTTTTGCCCTTGCTGAATGTTGACACTTTGTAATTGATCTTTTGCAGAGATTCCCCTTTGAAAATATTTCCCTTTGTCTCTCAATTTTGGTCCACTAATTCATAATATGCTCCTACAGCAGTTTCGTAGCGTGCTACGAAACTGCTGTGTAATTACAAAAACACAGCTTTGAACCAAAATTTTTTCATTTTGAGCCTTTTGCTATCTTCAAATGTCTCTTTTCATGTGCTTTGAAGCTTTTCAAACTGAATATATATATATATATATATAGACCCCATTCTTCAAGGTATGTATGCAATATGTAACCTTGGCATTTGTGAAAGAATCTTCAAGTAACAAGGAAGAAGAGTTGTATGCCAATCATTGGCAATGAAGACAACATCCTCCTCATAAGGTCTGCTAAATGTTCACTATTTTGCTCTAATTTAAAGATTGTTCAGCTGTTGCCACATCTACACAAGGCAGAATGCGGTCAAGGGTGGTATTTTCTATTGAAGGTGCTTCAGTGTGAACATTTTTCCCATTCTTTCCATATGTCTCCACATAACACCAATCAGGAATATCTGTTGTGCCAATCAGGAACCATCCATTTCTTTGATATGCTCCCAAGAGTAATTACTTTTAGCTGTCTCTGCAATCTTAGCCAAATGATCATGGGTAAAACTAGTGCCGCATGGGTTGCTTGGATTGATAATAACCATTGCCATTGTGTTGATGTCTGCAATTGTATGAATCCCTGTGTAATGCATCAAACTAAATTGAGAAATTTTGGCATTAGTATTCTTAAGTGATAACAGGGATACTACTCATAGTATTTCTAAGTTTTATGCAATGTCACCAAATTTGCTGCTAGTAAGGTTTTAGAAAAAAAATTAGAGATTTATTTTTTGTTGATATATTCACTTAATTTCTTACTCTAATTTTGTTTTAAAACATTAATATATGAATCCTCGTTTGGAACATAGAATGACAGGATGATAAGAAAACTTGGATGAGTGTATTACATACATTCAACCAACGTTCTTTTGTGGACAATTAAATGTTATCAAGAAAAATCCCTTAAATAGAATAGTTGATGAAAAGGTATATGCTTTCTCAATTAATTTTTTTATAAATAAAGTTTCTTATTATTTAATTGACAACTAATGAAATATGTTCTATAAATTCTAGTTAACTTTGGGCCCAGTGTCCAAGCTTATATATTGTGGGTGCCATGCTGGAATTAGAATTGTTTTGAATATGTTTCATGAAATTCAAATAATTGCACAAGACTATGACAGGGTTCATCCAACTAAAGGGATTGAGAAAACTAAATTTATTCAAATTTGGGAGGAGACGGAGAAAATTGGGGGTCCATGTAAGCCTGAGGAACCATACCATTGTAAAAGCCAAGAGTACAATGAACTTAACTATGGGAAATTAGATGGGTCGACATCAGATAAGATCCTCATTTGGCATGAAGGAATTTTAAAGGTTTAATAAAACAATTTTACCTGGAAAAAGATTTAATTTTATATATTATTGAGAATATGATTCAAAATTACAATCATGATGTTAGCAATTATGGTTTATTATTTGTCCTTTTTCCCAGCCCCATCCTGATGTTAGCATATGTAACATTTTTTATGTGGTCTTTTAATGAACAATAAATGATGATTTCATGATAGCACATGAGTGAAACTGTCTCACAATTTCATGCAATTTTAATGGAAAATTAAGTAATCATGTATAACAAAATATTGTGCTTAAAGGTTATTGAAGGCCTGCCACATGAAGAAAAGTATAAAAATTTGGTGATGTTGTGGAAGTGTTATCAAGAATTCCATATGTTACATTTACAAGGGAATAGAGGGGACGATGCAAATGTGTATGAGGAAAGGTATGTCAATTTGAATTTTTATTAAGTTTATTGTATGTTGTATTTCAACATTGTGGTTTTGAATCATTCACGATAAAAAAAAAAAAAAAAAAAAAAAAAAAAAAAAAAAAAAATGATTGACTATCGATTGAGGATTGGATTCCTTTTCCAGTGATTTATTTTGGTTTTGTTCATGTTGTTTAGGATATTATATGATTCCTTATATGCATATCCAATGGGCCCATGATTTTTATATGACTAGGGTTATTCATCCTTAGACCTTAGGAAGGTTAAGGAATGAACTGATGGAGCATAAGTACAGGAAAATGAAAAAATTGAATAGCAACGAAGGAGGAGGGAGAGGGGTTGATAATGAGTATAGAAACAACTTTGAACATGACAAAATGTGTCTTGTAAACAACATGCAAGCACAATTTTTCAAGCTTGTTATGAGGTCATAAGGTACCTTCCAAAACTTCAAAGAAAGAAGATTTGTGCCTTCAACCATTAGAAGTCAACTTCGTGTTGAATATGAAAAGACAAGAAATCCACTCAATGATGAAACTGCAACATAGTTGGCATCCCGCTTTCTTGATGTCACTTATCACCAAATAAAACAACTATTTAACTCATGGGTGAAGCAATCAAAGAAATCATTGATTGCTCCACCAATTATAAGTATGTTATAATTTTAAATGGTATATAATTCTTCTTTAACTTTATAGTGTGAGGGCTCATGATGATGTGTTTAACTATTAATATGTCCTTACAGATAAGTAATCATCTTGCAATATCAAGGCCAATAAGAAAATATGGTGAGGAAGCTTATCATGAATCACATCGCTTTGGAAAGCACAAGGCAAAAAATAAGGTTCAAACAAAAAATAAACAACGCAACTTTCCCTCTAGTGGTGAGTGTGATTTTCACTAAATCAGTAAATCTGTAGATTTGTAAAATACTAAATTAACAATGTAAATCTACAACATAATGTGTAAATCAGTAACTTTGTAAATTTGTAGAATAGTAAAAAAACAGAGTATAAATATGTAAAAAGAGAGTGCAAATCTATAAATTTTCCGAATTTGCAATTTTGATGTTTCTTATGTTACACATCATTATAATTTTAGTAAAGTAAATATTTTACATTCACTTTGACAAGGTAAATGTTGTTAATTTCAAGAATTGTGTCAGGTCAGTGTGATCAAACTGATGAGACACATCAAATGAATGGGGCAGTGTTTGTTACAGTTGCAAAACACAGTGAAACATAAGAAGTGTGTTGAGCAATTACTGTGGATATGTCGATGATGGAGTTAATCACTCACAATTAATGGGTGTTCTATCCTTGATAAATGGTGTAGGGAAGAGTGGGGGAAACTGATAAATTCCAGGGGGAGTAATTGAAATCCAAAGGAACAAAGATGAAAATCTTGTACAACTTGGTGCCAATAAAACAAGTATGGGACTAGCAAAAAAGGAAAAGGTCCTGGATGATCAGAATACAACATTGTATGTAGAATGGTGAAAGATATGAACTTGTCTACAAAGAGATAAATTCCAAGGAAAATATTCTCTCCAAGAAGGCTATTGGTTCGAAGAGATTTATATATTCAAATTATGTATCGACCAAGTGTAATTTCGTCTCTTTTGTTTATCAAATTATGTTGTCTTTTTTCCTGGGGAATAAAAGTGTGGAAACATGATTTTTCTTTACAAAACCAAATACATAATCTCTAATTCAAGTTGAATTTTTTAGTTATCAGAGCAGAGAAACAACTCAATAATTCCTTACAAACAATGCTAAACACAGGTCAACAACTTTCTTGTAGGATAAGAGTGGGTTTAGAACTTGGTAAACGTGCGACATAGGAACACTATCAAAGACGACCTACTTCACCTTCAGGACAAAACTAGAATGTTTTCATCAACAATAATTATGTCCCTGATTCATGCCACATGAAGTAAATGTGGGCAAACTTCTTATTCATTTCCAAAGGGATGTCATTTTTAAGCAACAGTAATTATAGGTTGAAGTCCAGCACTGAGGGTTATTGATTTAGATAGTTAAGAGACGAGAGAAGAGAAAATAAATGCCAACACTAAACATGAGTATGTTTAGAAGTTATCTTTGGAATTTCGCATAAACAACAGCTTGTTCTTGCTAAAATGTGATCCAAAACAACAAGAAAATAGATCCAAATAGAAAAGTAAACCCAGTCAAAATCTTGTTAGACATATCATTTTACCTTGGGGACGGTGGAACGGCACCCAAAAAGTCCCCAAAATCTGCCTGGGATAAATTTGGAAGGGCTTGGAAGTCCCTAAGTCCTCAATGAAGCCCCCCCAAAATTGGGGATGTTTCCAACCCCTGTAAAAGTCTTTGGTACACCAAAACGTAGAGTACGAGGTATCTTTTGGTGGGGACAGGTCCTCGTGCAACATAGGTTATAACTAGTATGGAAACACGATTTCTTTATGATTTGATTGTGTGAGTACTTTTGATTCTGAGAATAACAAAGAAACATATGTTACTTATTGAAATACAAGAAATTGATGACCATAAAATACAATGTTTGCATAAACAAAAATATCATTGGAAAAAAAAAAGCATTTTTATATTAAACATTGAAAAGTATTTATAGTAATAACATATACATAGATTGTTTTTATGGAACTCTATGATGCTTGCGAGGTCTCTGCAAGCCCTCCTTTTCACAAGAATCTAATGCAGTACAATATATATTTGCTTGTGTACAAGCCTCTGGTTCTTTGGAAGTTGCAACACCTTCTTGTAATTTATCTTCCAACTCCTTCACTCTATTTTTATACAGTATCAAGTTGCCATGCAATTTATTTTTTTAACAGTGTGCTTCTTCAAAAAATCCACATATTTCTTATAATTTTCAAAGTAATCTTTATTTTTTTTATTGAATAGTATCCTTCACCTGTCTCATCTGAAATTTAACTTGATGCAATTCAAGCTCCAAATCTAGTTGATTTGAAATATGCAAATATGGAAGTGCAAGAACTATGGGCTTATTCTGCAAAGTGAAAAATTGGGATTGCAAATCTTGTATCTCACTTTGGCATGCCAAATGTTTTTATGCTTGCTTTTCCAATAATTTTATTTCAATCTCCTTAATATGCTCTTCCTTCTCAATTAGCTTGTTCTTGAGTGATTCCTTTATTGTTGATGTGTCAAACACATCACCTCCAACATCCATTGTTGCAACAACTTTAAACAATGAGATCTCTCGCTCTTGCAAGGCCTAATGATACTTAAGCAAGGTATCTTTGTGTTTCCTTTTTTTAGTATCTACTACTTGAATAGATCAATTCAAGCTATTCTTTTGTGCTCTTAATGAGTGCTCAAACTCTAACAAGGCCTTCAATTTCTTACCATCTTTCAATTCTTCATCTTTCTTTTCAATCTCACTCTTCATCATTTTAACCCTTTCTTCATAATTTTTGATCTCCTCCCTGTGTTTAGTAACCAGTTCACTGATTTTCTTTTGAAACTCAACCTTTAAAGTATGAATATATTGTTCTTTCTCCTTCACTTCTTGCATAAGTTTTACTACAGGTGGAATGTAGGTCTATAGAGGCAGTGTGTTAAGAACCTTGGGCCTTTTTTTAAGCTCATTTTTTAGCTCCAGTATATTGGCTTCATATTTATTCGTTTCAGCCTTATACTTTTTCATAAATCATTATGTTCCTTAATTCCATCATCTATAGCTTTAGATTCTTTAGCATTCAACTCTTTAATATATCTTTTGTACCTATCTCTAGAAACATTTTCCCTATGTTCATTGTCCACTGGATATTTCTGCAAGATTGTGACTTCCTGCTTCATATGGAGAACCTGTTGATTCTTATTCATGCATATTTCACTGATTTTCTTTTTTAACTCAACCTTTAAAGTATGAACATCTTTTTATTTCTCCTTAATTTCTTGAATAAGTTTAATTGTGGGTGGAATGTAGTTTTGTAAAGGCGGTATGTTAAGAACCTCGGGCCTATTTTTAAGGTCATTTTTAAGCTCCAGTATCTTGGTTGCATATTTTTTCATTTCAGCGTTATACTTTTATTTTATATCGTTAAGTTCCTTAATTCCATCATCTATATCTCTAGATGCTTTAGCTTTCAACTCTTCAATATATCTTCCATGCCTGTCTCTAGATACATTTTCCCTTGGTTCACTGTCCACTAGACATTTTTGCAAGCTTATGACTTCCTTCTTTAGATGAAGAACTTGTTGATCCTTATTCATGCATATTTCATAGTTTTTTTCTAAGGAATCACAGTGAAACTGTGGAGAAGATAATGACTCTTTGGATTTCTTTAAATCTGCAACTTGTTGCATGAGTTCAATAATCTACTTATCCTTAGTGATGCATAGTTCACAACACTTTATACAAGAATAATCTTGACCCTTTGAAGAAGCAGAAATACCATCATCAATAGCTTCTTCATCAGTCTTGATAAACCCCTGCACCATATCTGCATGTTAGCATGTATTTAAGCCTGCCATGTTGAGAAATCAATGCAAGTAAATTAGGGTTTGATTCATATTTCTTGATAATTACTTGTGGGTTATGTTGGCTTCTTTTATGTCTTTATTATCTTATCTTTCGTCAATAAGTTACCATATTATGTGTGTATGAATATCACAAAATAAAATACACAAGATGTAGGCACTATGCCAGGGAAAAACCCCCTTCGAAGGGAAAACCCAATCAAACATTATCTTCCTTCAATAGTATTCTTTGAGACTCTTCAACGTAGACAAATACCAAACCTTCCCTCCACACCAAGTCAGCGTTCTAGATCTTCGACCCCTTTGCAGCAACACTTTCACCCCAGCAACTTCGACTATGAAGCAACTTACAGTATTAGGCAGCAACAACACTTGGAAGGCTTCGATCTCCCAAAATAGAGCACGAAACAGAGAGAGAGTAGCTCCAAAACTTTGATTTCTTCCTTCTCATTAGACTTGACCCAACTCACACTTCCTTTAGACATCTTTTACCTACTTCGCACTTCTCCATCTTCCTTAGAGATATTGAACTTGCTTGAGATAAGATTCTCCAAATGAATTTGACTTCCTTCTATTTATAGGCTCCAAGTGAGGTCGAATTGGTGTCCTTAGGATGACTTGATTTCCTCTAGGCTGACTTGGTGTGGAGGTTACATAAATTACATATTACTCAATAATAAAACTTTTTACATGATTCAAAATCCCAAGAAGGGTCTCTTTAAATGTATAATGACACTATTGACTCAATATTAATCCTAGGAGTCCACAATGGGGACTTTGACTAATATAATGATGACCAAGGCATGAAACCCATGCTTTAATAAGTCATTGATACAATAATAAAAATTATTTTATCTATTCTTTTGACAAGTACATATTATGATGACTCAAATACATTAATGAAGACCGAACGTAGTTACATTTTCCAACGCTCCCTCTTAACTAGGGAAGTATTCATAATATACAAATAAAATGGAAGATCTCAAACTATATGAACAATGAAGAGTTTATGCACCATAATGACATGGACTAGAATCCTGACTAGGGAAATTTGTCCATTGATCTCCCAATAGTTTAGGCATCGCAATGCCATGGACTAGATTCCTAACCAGGGAAATCTATCCAATTGGGAATAAGGTGGACTCAAGCATTCAACCTCTCTAGGTACCAACCCAGTTACCTAGGTGTGTATCCATGGTCAAAGCTCTATGACCCACGCCACCCTCCCTACTTTGGTACATAGACACTAACACAAAGTGTCGGCCAGATGTCCTCCTAGGAAATTCTTCACTCGCAAAGCCTCAACAAATCTCTTCCAATCTCTTATCATCAATATAGTAAGCAATATTTTATAAACCAAGCATGCTTCTCAAATATTCAAACTTCTTATTAGGAAGAGACTTTTTTAGTATGTCTACTACATGATCATATGTTGATACATACTCCAACTTCATCATCCCATCCTGCACTAACTTCATAATAAAAAGGAACTTATTGTTGATATGCTTCAATCTATCATGAAACACAAGATCTTTGGACATATTGATACAACGTTGATTGTCAAAATTAATCATAGTAGAGTCAAGAGACTTCTTGAACAAATCTGTCAGAACCTTCCTTAACCAAACAACCTCATTTCCTACTTCACATGCAGCCACATATTCTACCTGAGCACTACCTAAAAGCAACAAGATCTTGCTTCCTACTCATCCATGAGATCTTAGCACCTCCTAGACTAAAACATCCTCAGGTGGTGCTTCTTCCATTAGGCTCACTGCCACCCCAATCAGAATATGTATAACTAATTAGCTTGAATTTATTACTATCATACTTTCGACAGTGATGTATAGTGCCACAAAGATATCTCAATATGTGTTTGGAAGCTATCCAGTGGTCATGATGAGGCTCCAACTGAAACTGACTAAGAATGTTCACTGCAAAACATATATATGGCATATTATTTACCAGATACATTACGGAGCCCACCAACTAACGATAGGAGGTAGGATCCATGAGACTAGATTCAAAGCCCCTCAACTTCTTGATATTGGTGATCATAGGAGTAGTCATCGACTTGGAATCCATCATCCTGAATCTATGCAACAACTTGATAATGTACTTTCCTTGTCAAAAATGTATCTTCCTAGGTCTTTGCCATACCTTTAGACCTAGGTAATAGTGCATCAGTCCTAGATCCTTCATTTCAAATTCAGTTTCTAACATCTTCATGCATTCTTGAATTCTTCGCTCTACACCTGTAAAGAATTGATCATCCACATATAGTAGAATAATGACGGGCTCATTATTCACGACCTTGATGTATATATTTGGATTAGAAAAGCTCTTTATGAATCCAATTCTAAGTAGATATGCATCCATCCTTGTATACCATGGCCTAGGTTCTTGCTTCAAACCATACAAGGCCTTCTTGAGTCTACAAACATGAGAGTCCCTGCTATTAACTTCAAATCCTTTAGGTTGTTTGATATACACTTCCTCATAAATGGTCCCATTTAGAAATGTGGGCTTCACATTCATTTGATGGATATTCCAACCCACCGTAGAAGCTAATGAAACCAAATATCTAAGGGTAGTGTACCTTGTTTAGGGTGCAAATTTTTCTTCATAATCAATGCCTTCCTTTTGAGATAAACCCCTTGTAATGAATCTAGCTTTATACTTGTCTATACTTCCATCAACAGCATGTTTGATCTTACAGATCCATTTGGAGGTGACAACTAAGTTGTCACTAGGTCTAGGAACAATTTCCCAAACCTCATTCTTCATAATGGATTGATATTCTTCTTGCATCGCCTTCTTCCAAACCTCTTGATGAGTAGCTTCCTTGAATTTGGATGGTTCAGCTTAAATTAAATTCATCATATATGCAACATAACTAGAATATATTTTCGGCCTCTTACTTTCCCTTAAGGTTCCTTTCACAACTTCATGTCCTTCAGCATCTTCTAATGTAGCTTTTAACCAATTTGGCCTTTTCCTTATGGTTTGGATGACTACAGATTGAATAGGCTCACTTGGTCCTTCTTCTTATTCTTCTTCTTCTTCTTGATTTGCAGTGAGATTTTCATGATGATCTTCTTCTTATTCAAATATTGGAACTTCTTCGTGATCAGAATCAATGGGAATATTCTTTGATTTCTTGTAGGCTTGATTTTCATCAAATATGACATCCCTACTTACTTCGATATGTCTTCCTTCCTTAATGTAGATTCTATATGATTTTGAGGAGAGACTATATCCAACAAATATTCCCTTTATACTTGTAGAATCCAACTTCTTTCGCTTGTCCTTTGGAACATGGATGTATTTTGGACTTCCTCAGGTTCGGAGGTGATCTGCACTCGACTTCTTTCCTATGAATACTTCTTCAAGTGTTATATTATTAAGACTTCTATGAGAAAATTATTTTAAATGTACATGGTTGTCATTGCTACTTCTCCCCATAAGAATTTTGGTATATCTTGATCAAGGAGCATTGTTTGAATGCCTTCTTCAGTTGACCTACTCTTCCTTTCAGCCACTCCATTTTATTCTGGATAATAGGGAACAATGAGCTCCCTATTAATTCCTACTTCCTTCCAATATGCAATTAGTTCCTTAGAATTGTATTCCCCACCATTGTCGGACCTTAGAGTTTTTATCCTTCTTTCAGTTAGGGTTTCCACTTTGGACCTAAATTCCTTTAACTTTTCAAATACTTCATATTTTGTTTTGAGAAGGTAGAGCCATGTCTTTCTAGAATGGTCATCAATGAATGTTACATAGTATATATGACCTACAAGTGTTTTTTCATACATGGGCCCACACACATCAAAATGAATGAGGTCTAATATCTCTTTAGACCTAGTTTCACTATTTGGAAATGGACTTCTTGTATGTTTTCCTAAAGAGAATCTCTTGCATGCACCTTCAATATCTAACTTCATATTGGGGATTCCATGAACCAATCGACAAAGTGTAGGGATGACCTTATAATGTAGATGACCATACATTCTATTCCATAACTCAATGGGATTGATCTCCATGTGAACCAAAGCTTGAGTAGGTGGTGTAATAACTCTATAAAGGCTTCCTTCATGAACTCCAATAACCCTACTTTATCAATGCTAGAGTATTTTCCCCAAACCAATACTTCTCCATCAACAAAAGAAAATCTATCCCTTTTATCTCATAGACAAGAAATAGAAAGAAAATTATTTTTCAAACATGGAACGTATAGTATGTTGTTGAGGTGCAACTTCGATCCATTTTCTAGCTTCAACGATGTTGATCTCGGGCCTCTAATAACATAGCTTTTGTTGTCACCCAATTCCACTGCATGAGAATATGGCTCCTTTGATAGTGTATGAAGTTGTTTACTTTCTCTTTTCATGTGTCTTGATGTTCCACTGTCAATGATCCATGCATTGTCATCACAAAGAGAACCTGTAAGAGCAGCCAAGAATCCTTGAATTTTGACCTTGTTGGATAAGTAGTAGATGGCATTCTTGATCCAAATTCTAGAAGTGTTGATACCCATTCTCATGTAGTTTATCAAATAGGGATAATCCATGCCAACAAAGTGATTTTCAACTTTTCCTGACCTTAGCTATGATACCATGTTGAGAAATAGATGCAAGTAAATTAGGGTTGAATTAATAATAAACCCTTTTACATGATTCAAAATCCCAAGAAGGGTCTCTTTAAATGTACAATGACTTTATTGACTCAATATTAATCCTAGGAGTCCACAAAGGGGACTTTGACTAATATAATGATGACCCAAGCATGAAACCCATGCTTTAATAAGTAATTGATACAATAATAATAATAAAATTATTTATTGTTTTGACAAGTACATTTTATGATGACTCAAATACATTAATGAAGACCAAACCTAGTTACATTTTCCAACACACCAAAGCTGCAATAGTAGCAATTTCATTAAGGTTCACTAGATTGATGTCACTTCCCACATTTTCAATGTTTTCCTCTAAAAATTATTCATGTATTTGTGAAGTGGTAGCAGGAACAACCCCTTGCACATTATTCTCTGGAGAATGTTGAGGTATTTTGTCATTGACTTCCTATACTTTACACCTCCTATTGTATGTTTGTTTAGGAAATCTTGATTGCACTGCATTGGGTCAATACAGGTCAATAATTTTCTGCAGTGTGCCCAGGTAGCTGAAATTGACCCTCTTAAGTTTACTTTCCTACCATGCATGGTACAATTTCTTAGCCAATAGAAAAGGTACATTTATGGCCAAGTCTTCAACCCAATATATGACCAACTTCATGCATTCACCGGAAATATCTTCCTTGTGGTGATTCATAATCATCTTAAGGACAATCTAAATCATGGCTTTGTATAATCATAGGGGAACATCTTCCATTTTTAAACCATTTATGGGAAAAACTATTTTTTTCCATAGATTTTATTGGTCATCTCAGTATTTTCTACCTTGGGGGTTTTCAAGTGGTCCAACATTACTCCTCCCCTACATGATATTTTAGTTTCTCTGGCAACCAAATCAGGGTCCAAATAAATCTTATGCCCAAAAATTACCAATTCCTTCAACTCATGGTCATAATTAAAAATAGTTGCATCTATCTCTTCAATTCTGAAATTGAATTCTCCAAAAATAAATTGATGCATACATTTTGGCCATTTGCTTCTATCATTCCATTCATCAACACCCTTTTAGAACTTTTTAACTAAGAAACTCTAAACATGGAAACCTTGCTTGTCAATTGATGGTGTGGCAGAGCAGGCCCCTATTTCCATGGCTGACGATGCCTTAGAATTAGAGTTGAATGCATGTTGAGAATGGATGTTGAGGATCTAAGTTGTGTTTGTATGTTGAGGATGCACTTTAAGGAAACACGTGGAGGATGCACACCGAGGATGCACACTAAGGATGCATACGAAGGATGGATGTTGAGGATGCATGTTGAGGATGCTAGCAAACTAGGATTTTAGTCATTTATATGAATAATAAACTTTATATATAGTAAAATTTATGTTTCAATATTTTATATAATAACCTTTATAATCAACATTCAATCTATGATGAGTGCACTTTTTACAATTTTTACTCTCTAGGACATTTGGTGTAAAATGCAAGTCATAAACATACAAATTCACGCAAATATTGCATGACCATATTTGAATGAATGATTTATTAACACTTGTGCACAATTTGTAAGTCTCGTGATCAAAATTCTAAACTGGTGACCTAAGTTATTGAATTGTTATGTCAAGAACAAAGAGAAAATGTACAAAACTAGGCTTAAAAATGTTTGCCGAAGAATGTACAAATGTCATTAATTGGAAATAATACTATGGGTCTAAATACAAATGCATTTTTTACAAAATCCTCCTTCACATTCCTCAAACTTTGTGTCAGTTTATTGCAATTGATTTGACAAAATGACAATTCCACAGTTTTTAAAGCAGTTTCACCCACCTCAAAAAATTGCCTGCCATACCCTCATTCTTCATTCTTCTTGAGTGATTTCAGTTGGAAATTATTTTTTATACTATTTTCCACCTAATTGTACACCTTTTTTCCAATTTGGTCTAAAAGGTGCCTGTTGAGCAAAAACACCTCAAGGTTGTCTTCTATTCATGAGATGTCCCCTTAGTTTAATAAAAATGCAAGTCGAACCCTATTATGAAATGATACTAGTAAATGGATTTGGGAATGGGATAGGTACACATATTGGGAAAGAATATTCCTCTATTATATTGTTATAACCTTCCCTCATCATTACACAGTGGATGTATGAAAAAGTGCACTTTTAACATTTTTTACTATGATGGATATTAGGTGTAAAATGCAACCCTTAAACATACATATGGATGTATAGGTTTCACGATCATATTTGAATGAATGATTTATTAACACTTGTGCATAATTTGTAAGTCATGCAGTCAAAATTCTAAACTAGTGACCTAAGTTATTGAATTGTTACAAAATTGGGCTCAGAAAAATGCTCGTTGAAGGAAGTATATATGTCATTAATTGGAAATAAGGGTATGGGGATGAAGACAGATGCATTTTTGATAATAATAAAATCTTTCAGATTCCTCAAATTATCTGTCAGATTCTTGCAATTAATTTGACAAAATGACAATTTCATAGTTTTTAAACCAGTTTCACCCACCTCAGAAAAATGACGCCATACCCTCATTCTTGCTTCTTCTTGAGTGTTTCAGTTGGAAATTGTGTGATCTACTATTTTCCACCTAATTATACACTTGGTTTTCTAATTTGGGCAAAAAATGTGCCTGTTGACCAAAAACACCTTAGGGTTGTCCTCTATTCATGAGATGTCCCCTTAGTTTAATAAAAATGCAAGACAACCTCTGCTTTGAAATAATTATAGTAAATGGATTTGGGAATGGGATAGGTACACATATTGGGAAAGAACATTCCTTTGTTGTATTTTTATAACCTTCCCTCATCTGCTCACAATGGATGTATGAAAAGTGCGCTTTTAGCAGTTTTTACTATGATGGACATTTGTTGTAAAATACAAGCCATAAACATACATATGCACACAGATATTGCATGATCATATTTGAATGAATGATTTATTAACACTTGTGCACAATTTTTGAGTATTTCCAACAAAATTCTGAAGTGGTGAACTAAGTTATTGAATTGTTTTGTCAAGAACAGAGAGAAAATGTATAAAAATGGGCTTAGAGAAATGTCCATCGAAGACTATACAAATTTCATTAATTGGAAATAAGCATGTGGGGCTTAATAAAAAATCATTTCTGACAAAAA
The DNA here is from genome assembly GCA_031772625.1 of Pinus tabuliformis. Classification (NCBI taxonomy): domain Eukaryota; kingdom Viridiplantae; phylum Streptophyta; class Pinopsida; order Pinales; family Pinaceae; genus Pinus; species Pinus tabuliformis. The sequence goes on along the minus strand of CM062816.1, from coordinate 1,011,536,184 downwards.
CCTCTTTCACATTCCTCAAATTTTGTGTCTGTTTGTTGCAATTAATTTGACAAAATGACAATTTCACAGTTTTTAAACTAGTTTCACCCACCTAAAAAAAATTCCCACCATACCCTCATTATTCATTCTTCCTGAGTGATTTTAGTAGGAAATGGTGTGTTATACTATTTTTCCACCTAATTATACACATGTTTTTCCAATTTGGGCTAAAAAGTTTCATGCTGAGCAAAAACACCTCAGGGTTGTCTTGTATTCATGAGATGCCCCTTAGTTTAATAAAAATGCAAGCCAACCCCTGCTATGAAATGATTATAGTAAATGGATTTGGGAATAGGATAGGTACACATATTGGGAAATAACATTCCTCTATTGGATTTTTATAACATTCCCTCATCATGACATAGTGGATGTATGAAAAGTGCACTTTTAACAATTTTTACTATGATGGACATTTGGTGTAAAATGCAAGCCATAAACATACATATGCACGTAGAGATTGTGCAATCATATTTGAATGAATGATTTATTAACACTTGTGCATAATTTGTAAGTCTCGCAGTCAAAATTCTAAACTAGTGACCTAAGTTATTGAATTGTTCTGTCAAGAACAAGTACAAGCTTCAAAAAAATGCCCACTGAAGACTGTACATATGTCATTAATTGGAAATAATCCTCTGGGGTTGAAGGCAGATGCATTTATGATAAAATAATATTTCACATTCCTCAAATTGGGTGTCAATTTCTTTCAATTGATTTGACAAAATGACGATAGTTTTTAAACCAACTTCACCCACCTAAGAAAAATGTATGTCGTGGCCTTGTTCTTGTTTCTTCCTGAGAGATTTGAATTGGAAATGGTGTGTTCTACTATTTTCTGCCTAATTGTACACCTAATTTTCCAATTTGAGCTAAAAGGGTGTCTATTGAGCAAAAACACCTCAAGGTTGTCTTGTATTCATGAGATGTCCCCTTTAGTTTAGTAAAAATGCAAATGAACCCATGCTTTGAAATTATTATAGTAATGGATTTAGGAATGGGATAGGTATACATTTTGGGAAAGAACAGTCCTCTATTGTATTTTTATAACGTGTTAACGATGTTGGACCCACCTACATTCAGGGGATCTCCCCGATATGAAGTCCCAACTAGACCTTATGCCGTTTGGAGTAGGATTCCCAACAGTGAGTGGTAATGTTATGCCTTGACTACGAAAGTGTGTAGAGTGAAGTATGGTAAATTTGGGTGAGAGAAAGTGTGTGACCCTATAGAAATCCAAGTGTGATGCATGAAGGTTCTAACACACTAAGGAAAATGAAGTACACCCCTTGGAATCCTGTAATAGCACGAACCTTGAAAGGAACACACGAGTGTAATGACATCACAACCTAAGATGTGGAATAGTCCACAAGTTAAAGTGATGACTTAATACAACAACACGCATTCAACAAGATTCATAAAAATGCAAACAAATTAGTTCATAAGCATAAGAATAATTTAAATAACATACATTGCAAATACAACAAGAATAGTCCTACTATATTCATATTATATGCATGAAAGTGTGTCGGCTTTGATTTTATTATAAGTGAGAGTTCCATTCATACATACACCACTAATAGACCACTAGTCCCAATAGTGGAACATTAAAGTCAAGAACATATTCTCCTCCAAAGAAGTATACTCAGTCTATGCTACAGAGAATCCAAGGCTCTTCACAATACTCTCAAGCTCCTTCTAAGCCTAAGCCTAGCCAAAAGCTTGGCTCCCAAATAGATTGTTACATGATTTATGAGGTTCTATTTATAACAAGGTGGAGTGACTCTTCAACTCCCCTTTGTGACCTTTGGATTACCCTCATGACTCTTTAACTTCTTTATAAAATGACTCATTACATTACATCATGGCTCTTCATATTCCAATATTGACACTTGGAATTTCACTTACAACAAAATTACAAATAATATTACAATTTACACTTGTACCCATATAATAAAAAATAGGGTAGAGTTTCCACTTGTACAAGTGGAAACTTTAGCTCAACAACTTCCACTTGATGCTTCTTTGTCACATATTGGTGCCAAGCTCGGTATTGTGCGATGACATCCCCAAACTACGTGATGGTGTCTCGCTAGAAGTGGACTCTAGCCTCCACAACATCTGGGTACAGTGACTTGGAGCCATTCTTAACCTCTTTCTCAACCAGGAGAAACATTGTTCTGATCTAAATAGGACCACCAATGTAGTTTTGCATGTTATGTCTATTCAACTCCAAATCGTCCTTGCTGGAAATCTATTTCAACTTCTCCAAATAATTTTCAATCTCCCGCCTAAATTTATGTTTGCATTTAGCTTCAGTGAGTGATCTCACTTATGGGATCCTGTGGGTTCTCACCATGAAATCCAAAATATTGTACAATCATACATATGAGGCTTGAATGTTTCCAATGAACGAGGAAATTTTCTTGTTTTTCTACATCAACATTCAAACTCTTGATTTCTCCAACTCTGCCTATGGCTTCATCTTCTTTACCAAAGTAAGTGGTGCCCCTTTGTATCGCACTGTCCATTCTTGTACGATGGTGATGGAATTTTGCACATTCCTAAGAGTCTTCACAAATTCCTTACTCTTTTGTTGCAAGATATTCAAGTGGACAACTTCCTTATGTATGGTCATGAGCTCCTCATAGAGGTCCCGCATGGTCTCTCCAAGTTTTGATACTTCACCAAGTATTGTTGCTCTCATACCCCCAAGTAGACCTATGCGGAGACTACATTATGTGTTGTTGCACGGAGTTGTTCTATCTCTTTTCTGGTAGCCTGTAAGTTCTGTGTCAATTGCTTATTCTTGGCCATCAAATACTGAGTGTTTTATCTTGCTGCACATGCAAAGGCCAAGTTGGCTCCGGCAATGGCATTTGGATTCTTATTGGTGTCTTCCACTATCACTCTTTTTCTAATGAATGCAAGTGATGCATGATCATTTGGAAAATTCTTTCTCCATGTTTGTAATATTCTCTTATGAAGTTCATTATATGAAATATTGTACACATCCATTACTGGATCATCATCAAGGGGAAGTGTGTCTCCTTCCTTTCTCAGGACTAACTCTACAGCTGGAGGTGGTCGAGATTGAACGATGGCCTGTGGTGCACTAAGCACCAGATCAATATCTTCATCCTGCGATTCCAGTCCCAACTCCATGTCCACAACTTTAATCAAATCTTCGATCGGTTGAGCAAGCTCCCATTCCTACATATGTTCACTTTGTCCCTCTGCTGCTGGTTGTTTTTTTCCTTCCTCTTCAACTTGAATCGGTGTTATTTCTTCTGCCATTGCGCCTTTCCTTTCTTCTTCTTCCTACTTCTGCTTCTCTTCCTATTCTTTCCTCTTCAACTCCCATTCTTCCTTCAGTTTTTGTTCTGCTTTCTTCAATCTCAATTTTGCTTCCTACAAACTCCGCTTTTCTCTCTTCCTCCACTCTACTCTTTCTATCCTCTACTTCCTCTTTGCTTCCATTGCCAAAGCTGCTGGATTGAATCCACTTTGACCCTGTAGCTCTGTTCTCCCACTATTATGTCAACAACCTTTCATTAGGGGAATTTTGAGGTCTAAAATGGGCCTCCTAAGGAAATTATAAAATAATAGTGGAAATAATAAAATAATATTAGATTACTCATTAAATTTTAGAGGGAAAAAAGAAAAACCTATTTTTTCAACTCATATTTTAAACTTATCTCCCTATGAGTTTACTCAAATTTCAAGTGGAAACACTCATTGGATACAGAATTTGATTCATCATCCAAGGAGTACCCATGTTCCATACTTTCGATAGACCCTGCTACACGAAAAATGAGAAATACATGAAAAATTTGATTGCAATCACGTTTTTTCATGTATTTCTCATTTTTCGTTTAGCAGGGTCCATCGAAAGTATGTAACATGGGCACTCCTTGGATGAGGAATTAGATTTTGCATCCAATTAGTACTGCTCCTCAAAATTTTAGTAAAACCTTAGGGAGATAAGTTGAAAATATGAGTTGAAAAAGTAGTTTTATTATTTATTATTTTTTTATCTTTTTACTTTTTACTCCAAAAATGGTGAATCATCCCCCATGGTTGACATGTTCATCTTGAATCCTATTGGTTCGTATAAAGTTTATTTTGGTTGTACTTTTTTCTTAGGAGGCCCATTTTAGACCTCAAAATTCCCCTAATGCACTTTCCCTTATCTTGTATTGGATTGCTACCTTCTACTACTGCTGCTAGAATTATTGTCATGTTAGTGTTGACTCCTTTTCCATAAAAAGTTGAGTGTCCACATTTATTGGCAAGTTAACTGGTGCTTGCTCAACTACTTCCCCAGTACTACTTTTAGTGGTCTCTTTTGAAGAAGCTCTCTTTGGTGCCATGGTAACAGTGACTATTGGAGAGAGGTGTTCAACAATTGTGGTACCTATGGGACAAGAAAGACATTCATGGAAAGAAAACATCAGTCTTTAGCAAATATATTTTCAAGGCATGATCAAGCAGAAAACCAGGCATATGATGGGGAGGATTACATAATTTTCATTGACAAGAGGGACTAGCTGCTTGTGGGAGCTGCGCACTGTGCAGTCCCAGTAGCCAAGGATGAAGCTTGAGGTTTGAGATTGCGCAATGAGCAGTCTCAGCCTGGGCAGAGACCGGGAGAGACTGCGCATTGTGCAGTCTCTGTGGCCAAGGTGACAAGCTGACCCCTAGAACTTCACATTGCGTAGTTGGAGCCAGCCTGTACTATGCACTACACAGTTCCAGAGACCAAGCTTGTGGCTTGAGCCTTAGGATTGTGTAGTGCCGAGTTGGGCAAGGCAAGATCCGGCCAAATCAAGCGCAAATCTGCCTGGTGGAAGTGTGAAAAATGATTAGAAGTGAATGATGATGTGATACTAACTAACAAATTGACTAAGTATGAGTCAATCAACATAAATAAAGTGTAAAGACTGAACAAACAGAAGGAAAATTAAGTATGTGAGAAGAGTCGCCACAACGGTGACCATTGGTGCAAAAACAAGAAAATTGATGAGACACTTGTGAAAGGAAAACGAAAACTTAGAAAAATGCTTCTACAAGTTAAAATAAATTGAAATTCCAACAACCATGAAGAGAAATAAGCAAAACAACAATCACACAAGTGAAATGACAAAAAACAACAAAAAACGCAGCAAAAGATGATAAAAGAAAAACTCTCCCAGAAGAGCAAAAACAACTCCACCAAAGGTTCCTTGATCTCTTCAATAACGCTAGAGATTCAGGATCGAATGCACAAATTATCTCTATAGGCATCGATTAACTAGATTTGAGCAAATGAGGTTTTATGACGCACATGCCTAAAATCAAGGAAAAAGTGACACTTAGTGAAAACTTCTAAAAATAACAATGTGTCCCATATGGGATACTAAAAATAGATCCCTATTTCCTAGGGATGCTTTTTTCTTTTATTTTTCTTGCTTTTCTAGGAAACCTTCCATGCACACTTTTGGGAAAGACTATGCAATTCTTAGGAACTGGAAACTTTTCAGCTTAGTGCACTACACAATTTTTGAGATTAGTGAGGGATTGTGAAATTTCTGGGCTGAGCGCTAGGCTTCCTTCCATGGCTACGCATTTTTTGATGTCAAGGATTACTTCCTGTCTAAACTATTCAATTCCCATCATCAAGGTTGCTAGCCCTCAAGGATTGCACAGTTTCTAGCGGAAAGCCCAGGATTGCTGTGAGAACAAGTCGAAGATCAACTTGTGAGTTAGAAATATTAGCTAAGTGTGAAAATGAGAAAACACAAGCCCGAATGAAAAGGTAAGTCTCAGTCAAAGCATGAATACCTAGATCAATGCTAGATGAGCTCCTGTGGATAGGAAGGAAGGCTCCAAAATCAAAGCATAGGCAAAATTTTGGAGGGTGGTTGTAGCCACTACAACATTGGTGACACACTTGTAGAACTCCAAATATTTGTATGGATCTTGTCTCATGAAAAACAGGTCTAATTCTTCTGGAGGTATTGTTTAGTTCATCGATTATCACAACTACTTCACTTAGCTTGAGTTAAAGATATAGTCCAGCAACAATGAAGAGAAATAAGCAAAACAACACTCACACAAGCAAAACAACAAAAAAAGGCAGAAATAGTAGGAAAAGATGATAAAATAAAAACTCACCCGGAAAAGCGACGATAACTCCAATGATAAGGGGCTCAAAAATCAAAGTGTCAAAATTTTGTTAAACTCAACCTCATATTCAAGAGCTCATCATTCAGAATCCAACGGTGTGAATGGCAATCAAATTGGAGCTCGTATGCAGAAGTTAGAGCAAGTCAAAATTCAAGTTTGACTTGTCTACGTGGCAGGATTGGATGATGTGGCAAAGTCCTTCAACGAATCAGGAAGTGCCAAGTGTAAAGACTCCATTGACCCCCGCATGTCACAAATCACAAGTCGCGGGTGGGAAGGTGTTTAAAGTCGGCCCCAGCACAGCCAGGGTTGCAATGCGATAAGGCAATCGCAATCGGCAAAGGGAAGGCATTTAGTAATCGGCCACCAACAGGTTCGGGTTGCAATGTGATATTGCAGATCACAATCGAAAAAAATTCCTGCATATTTATGACCATCGACAAGACTCCACCGATTGCGATGAGCAATGGGATCTCGGATGCGATAAGTTATGCATTCCGGTTAATAATTCCGTCGGGTCCACCGATATCGCAATTGCACAATCGTTGCTTTGTTCACAAGACCATTCATTAGTTTTTACGCTGATTGCGATTTGAGATACGACCGATAGGTTATGGCCCACCACGCGGTGAAATATTCGCCCAGTTAGTGGATTTTGGGGCTAATTTGTAGGATCATGCCGGTTTTGGAGCAATTTGTGGAACGAATAGTGGGAAAACTAAAAGTCATAACTTCTTTATTTTTTCACCAAATTGGATGCAAAAAGAGGCTAGATAGCCATTTTTGAGTATTATTGACTCATTGGAGCAGGTTTCATAAGCATTTGAGCATTTTAAACACATTTTTTTACTCTTTTGAGCATAATAGAGTGGCCCAAGACAATGGAAGCTAGATCAATGAGACGTAGCCCAGAAGGGGTGAACTCCTTTATCATGTGCTTATTGTAATGTGTTTTTGATGATGTTCTATATATGTTTATGATGTTTTTCAGTTTCTATTTGATGTTAAATTTCTCATAAAATTAACATAAAAACTCTCCATTTCACTTGCAAAATCTGATGAATCCTTAAGCGCAATGAAAGCATTTTGTTTATATTCTGAGCAAGATCTTAGTACTGAAAACTAATATTTTGAATCAGATCAAGTTGGTATCAAAGCACTGGGTTTTTCTTTGTGAAAGAAGGATTTAATTATTTGCAAGTTTATGTCATGCTTACAAGGTTAAAACTCAAAAGAGGAGAAGGGAAGTTGGTTGGAAGCCCTGAAGTTGGGTCAAGTGGAAGAAGAGAAAGGTTGCCAAAGTCTTCTACACCAGTACATCCTCAAGTTGCAAAATTTGTAGTTGAGTCTTTAGAGACCATGTCTCATGAAGGAGAACCTACCATGACAGAATATGAGAAGACCTTCAGAAAGGATTTCTTTGATATGATAGAGATGGTGAAGGTCCTCTATGAAGAGAGGAATAGCAGATTGCAAGGAGAAAGTTCCAAACTGACCAAAGGAGAAGGCTCTTCAAGAGGAGGTAATGGAAAAGGAGGTAATGTGAATGGAGACAAACCTCCACCCTCTCTACCATCTTCCTCATATTCTTCTTCACAGGCATCTTCACACTCTTACACTAATACAACCCTTACTCATACCCATCATCATTCATCAAAAGGAACTAGAAAATGACCTCTATTAAAACTTGATGTTAAATTTGAGTTGCCAATGTACAATGGAGAAGTTCATGCAGAGAAGCTTGATAATTAGATGTGTCAGTTGGAGGTCTATTGCAGGATTCAATGTTAGGATATTCCGACACATAGGAAATAGTTAAGTTCAACTTGGTCTAGTATAGAGTTAGGTATAGAGTTAGGTAAAGTGTGTTTCTTTACCGTTGTACATTTTGTAACTTACAATCCGACGGTCACGATATGTAGTGATCTGACGGTTCATTCTCTCCTCGGTATTACCGACACTTGATCCGTGGCTTGACACCCGATTGGTCCATGAGTTCTATTTAAAGCGCATGGAGGGTCATTGTTCGGGTAATCCGTGCATGAGAGAAGCTTATGTAAATTTTCATTCTTTGATTAATAAATTGCCTGTAGTACCCACGTTGGGACAGGCTGTGGACTGTTTCCCTCTTTGAGGGTTTTAACCACGTCAAAAATACTGGTGTATTGATCTGTGATCTGGTTGTGAGCGGTGTCCTTTTGGTATTCTTTCTGAGGAACTTACCCTGTAAATTCCTACATGGTATCAGAGCTATTTGAGGGCCGCGTCCGTTGGTGATCCAAATATGAAGCCGGTAGAACTGCATGCGGCTGTCGTTTCCTAGATCTGTTGTTTCTGACTGCTTTCGGGTCGAGAGGACTGCTCTGTTGCGTTCGGAGCATCTGTTCCAGTGAGGAACCCCTTTCGTTTCACGCGAAAAGGTTTCCGGTAGCCCTAGCTGCGTCATTTTTCAGATCGGGAGGTATACAGTGTTTTTTGCAGTTTACTGTTATTTTCTCTCTGCTTATTTTGGTTTCGGTTTATATAGCCTTTTTTTTAACCGGATCTATACCTTTCATTTCTGCATATGCTCTTTTCCCTGCGACTCTGTGCGATCTGGGCAAATCAGAAACAGAAAGGAAGGATTTTTTTCATGCATATGCTCTTTTCCCTGCACCTTAGTGTGATCTCGGAAAATCAGAAACATTGAGAAAAATATTTAGTTTTTCGGCTAAAGCTAACTTTGAGATTTTTTTTTAAATTTCTAGTTTTTTGGCTAAAGCTAACTTCGAGCCGCAAGGTTCGTTTTTCTTTGCATATTCGTGTTGGGTTTTGTGTTTTGTGTTTTGTAGGGAAAAAAGAGCTTTCTCAAAGCAAGCACACAAACCAAGGCCCCCCCCCCCTCTCTCTCTCTCTCTCTCTCTCTCAAATTTTTTGTATAGATCAATTGGTTCAAAGCTATTTTAAGAGAGTAGAGGTCTTGGGTTCAAGTCTCCATTTTGTGGGGGCGGATTTTTTCATTCCCGCACATTCGCGCACTTTGCCGGCAACGTCAACAATTTTATTTTTTATTTTTCAAAAAGCCATAACTTCTTCATCCGGAAGCCTTTTTCAGAGCCGTTTTTTTTAAAACCGCCTATTTTTTCGAGATCTATCCATTGGAACACTTACTTTCATCATCTTCAGCTTCAGTTTTTTTTTGAAATGGAAAGTCCATGCCAAGTCATTCTTGACAGCACTAACTACTTCCAATGGGTAGCCTACATGGAAGATTTACTTAGAAGTAAAGGTCTCTTCAGAATAGCCACAGACCAAGAGAAGAAACCAAAAGATGAAGACAAGGCTGCAAAATGGGAAAATAGACAAGATCAAGCACGTGGTTTGATAGGGATGTCTATTTCTCCTGATCTTAGATTCCACATTGCAGAACTTGAGACTCCTCATGAAGCATTAGAAAAACTCGCTAAAGTTTTTGGGATTAAAAATGAAATTAGAGCCCATCAACTTGAAAATGAGTTGCTTACTTTGGATCCTAATAATTTTTCTTGCATTGAAGATTTCTTGTCCAAATTCAAGACCCTTAGATATCTCTTGGAAGGTGTTAAAGTTAAGAAAGAAGATGGTAACCTTATTTATTCCATCCTTACTAAGTTGGGACCAGCCTACTCTGTATTTGTTTCCACTTTCCATTCTACAAGGGAAGCTTTCATTTGTCAAGGAAAAGACTACAAGGCCCCTTCCTTTGACTCCTTTTGTGATTCCTTAATAAGAGAACAAGAAAAACTCTTACACCTTGGTCTTCTTAATCTTGGAAACTCTTCCACGAAAGCGTTAGCCGCCCAGCAGCAACCAAATTCAAAGAATCCTAAGAAGTCATATCCTCAAAAGAATGGTCCTAAACCAACTCAGCCTCAAAATGAAAGATCATTTCAGCAAAATGATAAGACCAATAAAAACAAATGGAAGAAGACTGATAGACATTGTAACTTTTGTAATCGAGATGGCCACTTAGAATCTAAATGCTTTAAGAAGATGGAAGCCTTGGAAGCCGCAATGAAGAAACATAACATCCATGTGGAGCCTACTTCAACTTCAACTTCCGGAATGGCACTTTCTGCATGTCGTTGTCAATCATCTCAGTCTGGTTATGCATTAAATGTATCTTCTTCTTCTTCTCATTCTCATGAGTGGCTCATTGATTCTGGAGCCTCTTATCACATGGCCAAAAACCAAGCCATGTTTTCTTCTTTAAATGATTGTAACACCAAAAATATATATGTTGGTGATGATAGATCTCTTAATGTTGTAGGGACTGGAACTGTTCATCTAGACAATGGTCAGTTTAATGATGTATTATGTGTTCCAACCTTATCCTGCAACCTTCTATCTGTCTATCAGATAACTCATTCAGGTGAAGGTAAAATTGTTGAATTTTCACCTCATGATGTTGTAATCAAGGATCTAAAAGATCCTAAACAGATTCTAGCTACTGGTCTTGCTGATGATTCCACAAGGTTGTATAAGTTTCACAACTTTGGGTCATCAAATCTTCCCTCAGTATTTGTTGCTCATAATGATGAAGTGAGCAAACTTTGGCATGAGCGATTTGGTCACTTAAACTATCGCTCCCTTCAGCATCTATGTAAAGAAAATATGGTGACAGGTCTTCCTATGGTATCTTGCAGAGATGGTGTTTGTTCCGGATGTGTACTCGGAAAACATCATCGGGACAGTTTTGACAAACGTGCCTCTTGGCACGCCTCAGCCCCTTTACAGCTTGTGCACAGTGATTTATGTGGTCCTCTTCCTGTTGCTTCATTCTCTGGCTGCAAGTACTTCTTAACTTTCATTGATGATTTCTCCAGACGCACTTGGGTATACTTCTTAAAACTCAAGAGCGAAGTATTTAACACATTTTTGGCCTTCAAAGCCTTTGTTGAAAAACAATCTGGACATCAAATTCTTAAGCTAAGAACTGATAATGGTGGAGAATATGTTAAAAACACATTCATCAACTTTTGCACCGAAAATGGAATTCAAATGCAACATACTGTTCCATACACTCCACAAAAAATGGTGTAGCTGAAAGGAAAAATCGCACCTTAAAGGAAATGGCTAATTGTATGCTGCAATCTAAAGGACTCAGTCTTAGTTTTTGGGCCGAAGCAATTAATTGTGCAAATTATATAATCAATCGCACTCCTACTAAGGTTCTAGAGAATATCACTCCAGAAGAAGCTTGGAGTTCCATTAAACCAGATGTAAGTCACTTTCGTGTGTTTGGAAGTGAAGCATGGGCCCATATTCCAGATGAAAAGCATAAAGCTTTAGAACCTAAGAGTGAGAAATGTACTTTTGTTGGATATTCTGAAGATGTAAAAGGTTATAGACTTATTCCATTTAAGTCCAAAAATGTTATCATTAGAAGAGATGTAAAATTTGATGAAAATAAATCGGCCTGCGAGCCTAGTCCGGCGGATGTGCCACCTCTTCCTATCTCTTCTACTTTTGAAAACATTTCTTCTTCAGATGATGAAAGTGAGGATGATAATCCTCCCCCACCTTCTCAGGATCCTCAACTTCCAAGATGGGTCCGTGCTACTCGGGATGCAGCAGGTGATCTTGCCGGTGATCCTACAGATCAGCGACGTACACGTTCTCAGTTTGAAAGAGCCTCTTCTTTACTGGCTCAAGCTCCAGTAAATCATGATCCTGACACTTTTGCAGAAGCTTCAGGCCATCCACATTGGGAAGCAGCTATGAATGAAGAATATCATTCATTGATGACAAATGATACATGGGATCTTGTTCCTCTACCAAAGGGACGCAAACTTGTTAGATGTAAATGGGTTTACAGAACCAAGTATGGACCAGATGGGAAAGTTGATAAACATAAAGCTCGTCTCGTTGCTAAGGGCTTTTCACAGGTTGAAGGCATTGACTACACTGAAACCTTCTCCCCTGTTGCCAAAATGAACTCTATCCGCCTTGTTCTTTCCCTTGCTGCCTCTTTAAAATGGGAAGTCCATCAGATGGATGTTAAATCTGCCTTCTTGCATGGGGACTTGCAGGAAGAAATCTATATGGAACAACCCTTTGGCTTCATACAAACAGACTCCAGCCTTGTTTGTCGACTTAAGAAATCCCTTTATGGCCTCAAGCAAGCTCCTCGGGCTTGGTATGCCAAAATGGATAGCTTTCTTTTAGAATCTGGCTTTTCTAGGTGTCATTCTGACAATACTGTCTACACCAAGAAAGTGGGCAACTCTCTTATCATCCTTGTTCTTTATGTTGATGATCTTATTCTTACTGGTAGTGATCCCAACCTTATAAACCATGTGAAGTCCAGCCTTAAAAAGAAATTTGAAATGACAGACTTAGGACACTTACACTATTTTCTCGGTCTTCAAGTCTTGCAATCCAAGGAGGGTATTTTCCTTTCCCAGTCCAAGTATGCTTGTGATATTCTTCGTCATTTTCACATGGAAGACTGTAAGCCAGCCCCTTCTCCCTTTCAGTCTGGAGTCAAACTTTCAGTCTCTTGTACTTCTCCTGAAGTTGATGCTACCTTATACCGTCAACTTGTAGGAAAACTCTTGTATTTAACCCATACTCGTCCTGATCTTTCCTTTGCTGTTGGCCTTGTTGCTCGTTTTATGCAAAACCCCCGTGAAAGTCATTGGAAAGCAGCTAAAAGAATACTTCGTTATGTTCGAGGTACAGTACAGTTTGGGATTCATTACAGTGCCAAAGCAGCTCCTCTGTTAGTTGGTTTCACTGATTCTGATTGGGCTGGTGACCCTGATGATCGGAAGTCTACTGCCGGTTATGTCTTCACTCTTGGTTCAGGACCTATTACATGGGCTTGTAAGAAACAGGCTGCCATTTCTCTTTCGTCAGCAGAAGCAGAGTATCGTGGTGCCGTGGAAGCTAGTAAGGAAGCCTTGTGGCTTCGTCAGATCCTATCAAAGTTTGGCTTTGAGCAGCAGCATCCAACCACACTTTGGTGTGATAATCAAAGTGCCATTCAGCTATGCAAAGATCCAGTCCAGCATCAGCGCAGCAAACACATTGACCTACACATGCACTTCATCAGAAAGCTCATTCATGACCATGTTCTTGAAGTGCAATATTGTTCAACAGATGATCAGGTTGCAGACATCTTCACAAAGGCTCTCACAGAGGCGAAGTTCACTAAACTTCGATATATGCTTGGAGTTCAGGAAGTTGTCACTAAGGGGGGATAGGCTCTAGTGCCTCCTTCCTTCTCCTATTGTGTCATATTTGTAAATCCTTCAATCCTATCCCAAGTTGTTCTTAAGGGGGGATGTTAGGATATTCCGACACATAGGAAATAGTTAAGTTCAACTTGGTCTAGTATAGAGTTAGGTATAGAGTTAGGTAAAGTGTGTTTCTTTACCGTTGTACATTTTGTAACTTACAATCCGACGGTCACGATATGTAGTGATCCGACGGTTCATTCTCTCCTCGGTATTACCGACACTTGATCCGTGGCTTGACACCCGATTGGTCCATGAGTTCTATTTAAAGCGCATGGAGGGTCATTGTTCGGGTAATCCGTGCATGAGAGAAGCTTATGTAAAATTTCATTCTTTGATTAATAAATTGCCTGTAGTACCCACGTTGGGACAGGCCGTGGACTGTTTCCCTCTTTGAGGGTTTTAACCATGTCAAAAATACTGGTGTATTGATCTGTGATCTGGTTGTGAGCGGTTTCCTTTTGGTATTCTTTCTGAGGAACTTACCTTGTAAATTCCTACATTCAAAACCTTCAAGAGGATGACATAAAGATTCAGTTAGCTTCCTTGAGAATGGAGGGTGCAGCACTTATATGATGGGAATCAAAGACTCGAGAGGAGATTAAAAAACATGGTAAGATCTCTATTACTTGGTCTGATTTCATTGCTGCTATAAAAAGATAATTCTACCCTTTAGCTCATATAAAAAAATCTATCATGAATTGACAAAATTCCATACAATTAAAGGGTCAAAATGTGCAAGAGTATACTCAGGAGTTTAGGAGAAGAGCTCTTATGCTAGGAGTAGACTTGCAAGCACAAGATACTTTTCTGAAATATATAAGAGGTTTGCATAGCTATCTTCGATGCACCATTCTTATGTTTAATCCCACGAATCTTAATGAGGTCTATGTTCAAGCTACACACCTCGAAGAAAGAGGGAAAAATTTACAAGAATAAGGTAAGAAGAAGCCATTCCAGAGTGGTGAAAAAGGAAAGAATTCTAAAGGAAAGCAAAATTAAAATTCTTATGTTAAGAAAGAAGGGGATAAACCCATGTGCAATAATTTTTCCAAAGAGGGCCATGATAAAGCTCATTTCTAGAAGCTTCATCTTGAATTAAGATCAAAGAAATTTAGCAATAAAGGGAAACAAAAGACAAATGTTGTTGTACAACAAGACTTGGGTTCTGACTCAGGTGATGAATTAAAGATTGCAGCCAGAGTCACTAAAGGAAAAGTCATGGAAAAAACAAGCAAAGACGAAACCGTGGCAAGCACCAATGCAGCAAATAACTCCAACAATGCTTCAAATGAAGAAAACATAATTGAGTTGTTCCATATCAGAGTTATTTGCAAACACACCAAGATTGATATGTTGTTCGTCAGTGGGTCCCAGACAAATTTAATTTCTACATACTTTGTCAAGAAATTAAATCTGGAAACTGTGCCTCATCATAAACCATATTCGTTGGGTTGGATAATGAAGGATGCAAATCTTCAGGTCACAAGGAAATGCATTTTTAGTTTTTCTATTACTGCCAATTTCATTGATGAAGTCGAATTAGATGTAGTGTCGCTGGATATTTCTGGAATTGTGTTGGGAAACCCATATCTGTATGATCGAAAATGCCATAGATTTGAGAGAAAATATCATTTGTTCAAAGATGGACTGGAGTATATTGTGAGAGCCAATTGTAGAAAGCTTAATCTGTCTTTAGCAAGTGCAGGGAAAATGAAGCGACTTGTAAATTCCAGTAAGAATCTCGTGTTCCTTATGATCAAGCAGAAGAATGACACGGTGTGTGAATCCTTTGCAGGATGTGACGTGAAGCTAAAATCTGAATTGGTTGATGTGGTCAATAAATATGGAGATATGTCTCAAGAACCAAAGGGATTGCCACCAAAAAGGGGAATTTAGCAGGAAATTCAGCTACAGCAAGCTGACTATCCACTCCCAAATATCGGTATGTATCGAATGTCAATTCTAGAAAGTTTATAAATTAAGAAATAAGTCCAGTAAATGTTAGATAAAGGTGTAATTCATCCTTATACTTCGCCATGTGGTTCACCAATTGTTTTGGTACCCAAGAATGATGGAACTTGACACATGTGTGTAGATTATCAAGCTTTGAATAAACTTACCATAAAGGATCGATACCCATTTCCCATAATAGATGATTTGCTAGATCAGTTGAAGAATGAAAAATATTTCACTAAATTAGACTTGAGAAGTGGATATCATCAAGTTAGAATAGCTAAGGAGGATATTTGGAAGACAGTTTCTAAAACCAAATAGGGATTGTTTGAGTGGCTAGTTATGCCTTTTAGTCTTTGCAATGCTTCAGCTACATTCATGAGAGTTATGAATGATGTTTTAAGATCCTTCCTTGATGAGTTTGTAATTATCTATTTAGATGATATTTTGATATTCAACAAATCACGAGAAAATCATTTCAAGCATGTGAGGAAAGTGTTGGATGTCTTGAAAAAATAATAGTTATTTCTAAATATCTCTAAATGTGAATTCGAGAAAACTTCCTTAGTGTATTTGGTTCACATAGTTCGAGGAGGTGAGCTGAAAATTGACCCCTCTAAAGTTTCAATCATTATGAACTGGCCAATACCCAAATCAGTCACAGAAGTAAGGAGATTTCTAGGAGCAACGCAGTATTGGAGGAAGTTCATTGCCAATTTATCTTCCATAGCAGCTCCACTACATGCTTTGACCAGCGTGAAGATTGTCTTCCAATCAGGAGGAAAACAACAAAAAGCATTCGATGCTTTAAAACAAAAGACCAATCCAAACCGAAATTTTAGCATTGCCGGATTTGAAACAACCATTTGAAATACAAACAGATGCAAGTGACTACACCATGGGTGCAGTTCTTTTACAGCATGGTAAGCCCATTTCATTTCTTTCTAAGATTTTTAATGGTGTTGTTATTAACTATCCTACATATGATAAAGAGCTTTACGCATTGGTGCAAAGTGTGAAGAAATGGAAGCATTAATTAATGGGAAAAGAAACCATTATTCACACTTATCATAAACCTTTGCAATATCTGCAATCTAAAACAAAATTGCAGCAACCAAGGCACTTTCGTTGGATGGGATTCTTATAGCAACTCCACTTGGTAAGAAGGTACAACAAAGGTATTTATAAGTTGTTGATATGCTTTCTAGACCGGTTTTTAATGTTGCCATTTTACTCAAGAATCATTCTGTTTTGCTTCAAAGTTATGTTGAACAATACGCATGTGATGCTGACTTTCAAGAAGTATATTCAGACTTGAGTCAAGACCACCAATTTGAGGAATTAGAATACCACGTACATGATAATATATTGTATCATTTGGGAAAACTTTGTGTTCCACAAGGAAATAGAGTAACCGTCACAAGGGAAGCACACACTTCTCTTATTGTTGGAGATTTCGGTGTAAGTAAAACAGTGGCAAATCTTTAGAGGTATTTTTACTGGCCTCGTATACTTGAAAGTGTGTCACATTTTATCAGAGGTTGTTCATTATGTGCAGTCAGTAAGCCGAGCAATAGGAAACTAGGATTGTACACACCACTTCCAATGCCTTCACATCCATGGGAAAGTGTTTCTATGGATTTTGTAGGAGGTCTTCCTTTATCAAGAAAAGGTCATGATTATTTGTACGTAGTTGTGGATAGGTTCAGCAAGATGTGCATATTAATGCCTTGTAAAAAACAAATTACAGTTGAACAAACAACTCAACTTTTCTTTCAAAATGTATGGGTTCATTTTGGATTACCTACTTCTATTGTAAGTGATCGTGATTCCCGATTTGTTGGGAATTTTTGGTCAAATTTATGGAACTTGATGGACACCAAGTTGAAGAAAAGTACAACCTTCCATCCGCAAACAGATGGTCAAACTGAAGTGGTTAACAGGACAGTTATTCATTTGCTAAGAGGATATTGTAGCAAACATCCTAAGTTGTGGGATGAACAGTTGCATTATATTCAGCATGCTTACAACCGAGAAAAACACTCTTCTACTCTAACTTCGCCTTTTGAGGCATGTCTTGGTTATTTTCCTAAATCACCTTTGGATTTCATCTTTGAGAAAGATGTAGTTGTAGATGGACATAGCGACATAGACAGAGCAAAGAAATTCATTGAGAAAATTCAGTTGATTCACCAAACAATTCAAGAACAACCAGAAAAAATCAAGGCAAGTATAAGGCAAGGCATGATAAGCATCGTGTGGATCATTAGTTTCAAGTAGGTGATGAATTTTGGCTTTACATTAGCAAGGAAAGGCTTCAAGATGAAGGTAAAAGGTTGAAACCAGTCTGTTATGGTCCATTTAAAATGATATAAAAGATTGGTAATAACGCTTTCAAGCTTGATTTGCCTTCATATATGCAAAGTTATTCCGTTGTTAGTGTTGAAAATTTGATATTGTATGAGCCTCCTTTGATTGAAGATCAAGGAGAGAATATGCAAATTCCCTCTATAGAAGATTTTTCTCTAGAATTCCTTGATGAGCTTCAGCAAGACGTTATACTTGACAGAATAACAAGGACAACAAAAAGGGGAAGTATTGATTATCTTTAAGTGGGGCTCAACGGTACAAACCCTTCAAAATAAAAATGGATGGAGGTTGGAAAGGTGGGGGAACTGTACCCTCACCTGTTGGTCAATTGAAAGTGATATTTTTGGGGTCCAAAAGACTTCCAGTGGGGAGGAGTGATCAGGTGCTCATAATTATGCTCAAAAATCAAAGTTTCATAATTTTATTAAACTCAGCTTCAGATTGAAGATCTCATCATTCTGAATCCAACGGTGTGAACACCACTCAAATCTGAGCTCGTGTGCAGAAGTTAGAGAAAGTCAAAATTAAAGTTTGACTTGTCTACGTGGCAGGGTTGGATGATGTGGCAAAGTCCTTCAACGAATCACCAGGTGCCAAGTGGCAAGCCTCCATTGGCCCCCGCATGTCACAAATATCAAGTCGCAGGCAACAAGGTGTTTAAAATCGGCCCCAGAACAGCCAGGGTTGCGATGCGATAAGGAAATCGCATATTGCAATTACATTCGGTGAAGGGAAGGCATTTTAGTAATCGACCCCCGGCAAGCTCAAGTTGTGATGCAATATCACAGATCACAATAGCAAACAAGTCCCACATATTTACGACCTTCGATAAGAATCTGTTGATTGCGATGAGCGATGGGATCCCGGATGCGATAAGTTATGCATTTTGGTTAATAATCTCGTCGGGTCCGACGATATCGCAATCGCACAATCGTTGCTTTGTTCACAAGACCATCCATTGGGTTTTTATGTAAATTTTGATTTGAGATACGACCAACAGGTTATGGCCCACCACGTAGTGAAATATTTGCCCAGTTAACGGATTTTGGGGCTAATTTATAGGATCATGCAGGATTTGGAGCAATTTGTGGAACGAATAGTGGGAAAACTAGAAGTCATAACTTCTTCAGTTTTTCACCAAATTGGATGCAAAAAGAGGCTAGATAGACATTTTTGAGTATTATAAACTCATTGGAGCAAGTTTCCCGAGTATTTGAGCATTGTAAACACATATTTTTACACTTTTGAGCATAATATAGTGGCCCAAGACATTGGAAGCTAGACCAAGGAGATGTACGCTAGGAGGGGTGAAAACCTTTATCATGTGCTTGTTGTAATATGTTTTTGATGATGTTTTGCACATGTTTATGCTGCTATTTAGTTTCTATTTTATGTTAAATTGCTCATAAAATTAACATAAAAACTCTCCATTTCACTTGCAAAAATTGATGAATCCTTAAGCATAATGAAAGAATTTTGTTTATATTCTAAGGAAGATCTTAGCACTGCAAACTAATCTTCTAAACCAAATCATCCACCAAAGGTTCCTTGATCTCTTTGAGAACACTAGAGATGCAGGATCGAATTCGCAAATTATCTCTATAGGCATCGATTAACTAGATTTGAGCAAATGAGGTTTTATGATGTGCAGGCCTAAGATGAGCTCCTGTGGATAGGAAGGAAGGCTCCAAAATCAAAGCATAGGAAAAATTTTGGAGGGTGGTTGTAGCCTCTAAAACATTGGTGACACACTAGTAGATCTCTAAATCTCTATGTGGATCTTGTCTCATGAAAGAAAGGTCTAATTCTTCTGGAGGTATTGTTTAGTTCATCGATTATCAAAGCTTCTTCACTTAGCTTGAGTTAAATATATAGTCCCTACCATTCTCTTCATCGACAACACACATACCAAGCCAAGTCAGACTGAGTTGTTTCAATTGGGGATGAGGAGTATATAAATGCACAAGTAAAAGATATTGCCAGAGTCTTAGTTTTCATCTCTGGTGTTGCTCCACTACCAGCAGGCCTGGATAGTACCCTGGTGGAGTCACTTGAGGAACAAAAACATTGCTTCACTGCCAGTGAGCCTAGAAAGTAGCCTTACGGAGTTTCTTGCTTCACCTTTCGACGCAGGAAGCCTTTCCCTTTTTTCCCTTTTTTTCATTTTTCATTTTTTTCATTTTATTTGTTCAAAGAACTATGCATAGGAACTTATTTATTTCATAAGGCGGAAGAGGGATCCTGACTTATTGAGAGCATAATAGGTTGCCTCTTTAGAGAAGGATATTTATATACACCTTTGACAGACTTGTTAAGGTTTTCCTCCCCTCCTTACTCTACTTGAATTAGTTGACAAGGGTTAACCAAAAATATAAGACCAATTAGAGTTGGCGGTTCTATTTAAAAGTGCAAGCATTGTGATTTAACTATGACTCTCTCCGAAAGGAACGCATTTTCCATCAAAGTATCATTGACTATAATAAATTCAAGATTCACATAAAGAGAGGGAATGGACAGATAACCAAGCGTTGATAGCAATACAACTTCCTCTTGGACTTCACCTTGCTTGTCTGAGAAGCCAAACACGATCTCATGCGGAAGTTATCCTATGATTGAAAAGAAAACAAACAAAAGGAAAGAAGTGGAATAGAAAGTGAAATAAAGCAAATCAAAGAAACAAACAAGAAAAGAAAACAACTACTCCTACTCCTAAACTAACAGTGAATAGGCCAAACTCACGTGAAATGATACTTCCAATGCAGACATTAGTGCATTGGCTGGCCTATGTAGGCGAGGGAATGTATGTCAAGAAATTTATACAAGCATAACAGTAAACAAGAAAGATAAGAAAATACAAACCAAAACATTTGAAGTTTGAATGAACACGCAGAAAAGTAAAAACGAAAAGTGCATGAAAGACATTCTACGAATGTACCATGGTGTTTAAACACATTATGATTCAAATAAATGCAGGCACAAACTTTCAAACTACGAAGACGAGCGAACATGAATAAATAATAAAACTTTTGTTTTGCAATAGTGCTCGCCACGTACGACTCCTCCAATGATTGAGTGATAAGACCATGTAGTATAGATGGAGGATCTGAAAATTGTAAGACAGATTGATTTTCAATATCTGAAAGAGAGTGATGAGGAGCCTCAAAAGATTCAACACTATTTTTATCAGAAGCGGAACTAACCTCAAGACTATGAGAACCTGACATAACCATCATCTTGGGTTGAAGTGCCTCGACAACTTGGGGAATTTCCAACTCATCAGAAGGTAGATCATCACAGATCAATGGCTAGGAAAGATTAGCAGTAGAAAAATCAGAATCGTAGCCAAATGAATCAATGAAGAGGTCACAACATCCATGATCAAAAAGTTCACGATCACAGATAGAGGTGTCACCATGATCTGATGAATGGAAAAGAGGGGAAGATGAAAAAGGGAAAATTTCACCCTATACATTTTCAGAAAGATTAGATGAGAGATTGGGAAGATCAAGAGTAGAAGATTCATCCTCTCCTCATATGGATGAAAAACTGACATCCCATGTGTTTTGTGAATTATTGGAAGTAGTAACATCATCATAAAATAAATTTTCACGAGATTCAACAAAAATGACAGAATCGTGGCAAATGTTAGGATGATGAAGGAAAGGTGTGAAAGGAAGAGAATCATTCTTTGTCGTAGATTCTTGTTCACCTATGGGCTCCCCCACATAATCATCATGAATGATATCGCAAGTTTGTTTCTCAACACCAACTCCATCCAACACTTGATCCTTGTGAACATCACAAGAGAGATTTGAAACAGGTGAACATGAAGACTCACAATTCGGAGGATCAGAGGGACCAAAGGATGGAGGATGAGGAGATAACACTTCATCACGACAACCAAAGTCACAGTCCAAACCTGCGCTGAAATTTTGAGTATGCGGGGTCAGAGAAGATGGTGGTATATTAACGAATGAAGCCTAAATATCTCCCACCTCAACCTGTAGAACTAGAGTTGTTTAATGAGAAGAGGGCAGAGGGTCACTTGGAACAGAAACCTTGTCTGTCGCAGATTTAGAAGCTATAACACCAAGGTATGTTGGGAGCAGTTCAAAATATTCTAACTCGTGCGAATTTTTTGAAATGTAACAAGATATTGAAATATTCCTAACAATAAATTTCAATCAACTTCATCTTTCAGAATTTCAAAGAAAAGATTCATGAAACGATTGTGAAAATGATGCAGTGATTCATCAGGTGATTTTCTCAATTCTAAAATTTTCTTGCACGCACGTTTACGATCATACATATCAAAAGCGCAAAACAATTATGTGACAAGATTTTTGAAAGAGTGTATGGAGGCATCAGTCAATGTGTGGCACCATTTTCTTAAATGCCCTTCGAACATGAGGATGAACAACCTACAACCAACATCCTCACAGTGGATATTGTGCTCTGTGAAAAATTCAAGAAAACAAGTAATATGCTCAAATAAGGTTACCTCACCCTCGCCATTAAATATGAGAGTTGACAAGTCATTTATGATAATCGTCGGTACTTGCTGACTTATGTTTCTAGAAAAACTTGCCGTGGTTATGATTGTGGAAGAAGTCATTAAATGTGTGCAGAAATTTGAAATAGACTTCAAGGGCTTAGCTTGTCATATGTCATTCCATCTAGCTCCATAAATTTTGATGGTGTTGGACCCGCTAACATTCAAGGGATCTCCCCGATATGAAGTCCCAACTAGACCTCAAACTGTTTGGAGTAGGATTCCCAACTGTGGGTGGTAATGGTATGCCTTGACTGTGAAAACATTTAGAGTGAAGTATGGTAACTTTGGATGAGAGAAAGTGTGTGACCCTGCAAAAATCCAAGTGTGATAACCGAAGGTTACAACACATGAAGGGAAAAGGAAGTGTGCCCCTTGGAAGCCTATAATAGTAAATATCTTGAAAGGAATACACGAGCGTAATGACATCACAAGCTAAGATGCAGAATAGTCCACAAGTTAAAGTGTGAATTAATACAACAACATGCATTCAACAAGATTCATACAAATGCAAACGAAAAATTTCATAATCATAAGCGTAATTTAAATAACATACATTGACAATACAACAACAATAGTCCTACTATATTCATAACATATGCATGAAAGCGTTTCGGCTCTAATTTTACTATAAGTGAAAGTTCCATTCATACATACACCATTGACATACCACTAGCCCCAGTAGTGTAACATTAAAGTCAAGAACACCTGCTCCTCCAAATAAGTATACTTGCTCTACGCTACGAAGAAGCCAAGGCTCTTCACAATGCTCCCAAGTTCCTTCTAAGCCTAATCCTAGCCAAAAGCTTGGCTCCCAAAAAGCATGTAACATGAGTCATGAGGTTCTGTTTATAACAAGAGGGGGTGACTCTTAAACTCCCCTTTGTGACCTTTGGACTACCGTCATGACTCTTCAACTTCTTTACAAAATGACTCATTACATTACATCATGACTCTTCATCTTCCAATATTGACACTTGGAATTTCACTCACAACATAATTACAAATAATATTACAATTTACACTTGTACCCATATAAGACAAAATAGGGTAGAGACAACTTGATAGCCTAACAAGGCAAAACACTACAATGCTTGAGTTTGAGGAAACTCTAGTTGAGCAACTTCCACTTGATTCTTCTCAGTCACATATTGGTTCCAAGCTTGGTATTGTGCGATGACATCCCCAAACTACATGATGGTGTCTGGCTGGAAGCGGACTCTAGCCTCCATAGCATTCAGGTACAATGACTTGGATCCAGTCTTAACCTCTTTCTCAACCAGGAGAAACATTGTTCTAATATGAACAAGACCACCATTGTAGTTTTGCATGCTCTTTCTTTTCAACTCCAAATCCTCCTTGGTGGAAATCTATTTTAGTTGCGCCAAATACTCTTTAATCTCCTACCTAACTTTATGTTTGTGCTTAGCTTCGGTGAGTGAGTTGATTGATGGGATCTTGTGGGTTCTCACTATGAAATCCAAATTATTGTACAACTGTACATATGAGGCCTGAATGTTTCCAATGAATGAGGCGATTTTCTTGTTGTTCTAAATCAACATTCGAACTCTTGCTTTCTCCAGCTCTGCATGTGGCTTCATCTTCTTTACCAAAATAATTGGTGCCCATTTGTATCACATTGTCCATTCTTGCATGGCGGTGATGGAAGTTTGCACATTCCTAAGAGTCTTGACAAATTCCTTGCTCTATTGCTACAAGCTATGAAAGCAGAAAAATACCTTATGTACAGTCATGATCTCCTCATAGAGGTCCCACATGGTCTCTTCAAGTGTTGATACTTCACCAAGTATCGCTTCTCTCATTTCCCCCAAGTAGACCTGTGCGAAGACTGTGTTCTATGTTACTGCACGGAGTTGTTCTATCTCTTATCGAGAAGCATGTAATTTTTGTGCCAATTTCTTATTCTTGATCGTCAAATACTGAGTGTTTGAACTTGTTGCACCTGCAAAGGCCAATTTGGATTTGGCAATGGAATTTGGATTCTTCCTAGTGTCCGCCACTATCACCCTTTCTCTAATGAATGTAGGCGATGCATGATCATCCGAAAAATTATTTCTCTATGTTTGTACAATTCTCTCCTGAAGCTCATTATATGACAAATTTTACACATCCATTATCGGATCATCATTAAGGGGAAGTATGTCCCCTTCCTTGCTCGGGGCCAACTCAATGGCTGGAGGCAGTGGAAACTGAACAATGACTTGTGATGCACTAAGAATCAGATCAATATCTTCATCCTGCGACTCTAGTCCTAACTCCATGTCTACAACCTCAATCAAATCTTTGATCGACTGAGCAAGCTCTCGGTCATGCATCTAATCGCTCTCTCCCTCTGCTGCTAGCTAGTTTTTTTCTTGCTCTTCAACTTGAATCGATGTTGTTTGTTCTGCCATTGTGCCTTGCCTTTCTTCTTCTTCCTACTTTTTCTTCTCTTCCTTTTCTTTCCTCCTCAACTCCTATTCTTTCTTAAATTATTGTTCTGATTGCTTCAATATCAGTTGTGCTTCCTGCAAGATCTACTTTTCTCTCTTCCTCCATTTTGCTCTTTGTATCCTTTGCTTCCTCTTTGCTTCCACTGCCAAAGCTACTTTCATAAGGATTGAATCTGCTTTCACCCTGTAGGTTTATTCTCCCTCTATTCTTTCAGTAACCTTTCTCTTTCCCTTATCTTGTACCGATTGTTGCCTTCTGCTACTACTGCTGGAATTGCTACCATGTTAGTGTTGACTCCTTTTCTATAAACAATTGAGTGTTCGCATATATTGGAAATTTAACTGGAACTTTATCAAATACTTCCCCAGTACTACTTTCATTGGTCTCTTTTGAAGAAGATCTCTTTTGTGCCATGGTAACAGTGACTACTGGAGAGAGATGCTTAAGAACCGTGGTACCTGTCGGACAAGAAAGACACTCATGGCAAGCAAACATTAGAGTTTAGCAAATATATT
The DNA here is from genome assembly GCA_031772625.1 of Pinus tabuliformis. Classification (NCBI taxonomy): domain Eukaryota; kingdom Viridiplantae; phylum Streptophyta; class Pinopsida; order Pinales; family Pinaceae; genus Pinus; species Pinus tabuliformis. The sequence continues at coordinate 1,011,510,874 of CM062816.1, read as the reverse complement.
TTGAAGGCATGATCAAGCAGAAAACCGGGAATATGATGGGGAGGATTGCACAATTTTCATTGACAAGAGGGACTGGATTCCTATGGGAATTATGCACGGCGTAGTCCCAACAGCCAAGGACTAAGCCTGAGGCTTGAGACTGCGCAATGTGTGGTCCCAGCTTGGGGAGAGACTACGCATTGGGTAGTTTTAATGGCCAAGGTGACAGGTTGAGCCCTGGAAATATGCAGTGCGCAGTTGGAGCCAGCCTATACTACACACTACGCAATTCCAGATGCCAATCTTCTGGCTTGATCCTTAGGGTTGTGCAATGCCTAGCTAGGCAAGGCAAGATCCAGCCAAAGCAAGTGCAGATCTGCCCAGTGGAAGTATGAAAAAGTAGCTTAAGTGAATGATAATGTGATCTTGAGTACAAAAATGAATAAGTATGAGTGAATCAATGTAGATCAAGTGTAGTGACTAAAAAAACAGAAGCAAAATCAAGTATGTCAGGAGAGACACCGCAACAGCAACCATTGGTGCAACAAAAAGAAAACGGATTCGACACTTGTGAAAGGAAAACAAAAACTTAGAAAAAATATTCTACAAGTTCAAATAAGTTGAAACGCATGAAACCATGAAGATAAATAAGCAAAATAACACTCACACAAGCGAAATGACAAAAATCGGCAGAAAAGGTGGCAAAAGATGATAAAAGCAAAACTCACCCGGAAAAGCGACGACAACTCCACCAAAGGTTTCTTGATATCTTCGGGAATGTTAGAGCTTCAGGATAGAATTCTAAAATGAGATTTAGAGGCATCAATTAACTATATTTGAGCAAATGAGGTTTTATGATGCGCATGCTTAAAATCAAGGAAAAAGTGACACTTGGCGAAAACTTCTTAAAATAGCTATGTGTCCCCTTTGGGATACTAAAAATAGATACCTATTTCCTAGGGATGTTTTTTCCTTTATTTTTCTTGCTTTTCTGGGGAAAGCTACCATGCACACTACTGGGAAAGACTATGTAATTTTGGGGAACTGGGAAACTTTTTGGCTCATTTCAATGCACAGTTTCTGAGCTCAGTGAGGGATTGCGTAGTTTTTAGGCTCAGCGTTGAGTTGCCTTCCATGACTGTGCAATTTCTGAGATCAAGGCTTACTATCAGTATGAACTGCGTAATTCCCATAATCAAGGTTTCTTTCCCTCAAGGATTGTGTATTTCCTAGAGGCAAGCCCAGAACTGTTGTGAGACAATGTCAGGAGATCAACTTGTGAGTTAGAAAGGTCAGCTAAGTGTGAAAACGAGAAAACACAAGCATGAATTAAAAGATAAATCTTATTTGAAGCATGAATATCTGGATCAGTGTAAGATGAGCTCTTGTGGATAGGAAGGAAGGCTCCAAAATCAAGGCATAGGAAAAATTTTGGAGGGTGCTTGTAGTCGCTACAACATAACCTTTCCTCATCTGCTGACAACGAATGTATGAAAAGTGCAATTTTAACAATTTTTACTATGATGGAAATTTGGTTTAAAATGAAATCCATAAACATATATATGCACGCAAATATTGCACGATCATATTTGAATTAATGATCTATTTACACTTGTGCACAATTTTTAATTCTCTTGGTAAAAATTCTAAAGTAGTGAGTTAAGTTCTTGAATTTTCTTGTCAAGAACATAGTGCAAATGTACAAAACTAGGCTTATAAAATTTCCCACTGAATATTGTACATATGTCATCAATTGAAAACAAGGCTATGGAGCTGAAGATAAATGCATTTCTGACAAAAACCTCTTTCTCATTCCTCAAATTATGTGTCAGTGTCTTGAAATTGATTTGACAAAATGACAATTTCTTAGTTTTTTAATTAGTTTTACCCATCTCAGAAAAATGTTTTCCATACCCTCATTCTTCCTTCTTTCGGAGTGATTTTAGTTTCAAATGGTGTGTTCTACTATTTTCCACCTCATTATACACCTAATTTTCTAATTTGGGCTAAAAAGGTTCTTGTTGAGTAAAAACACCTCAGGGTTGTCTTGTATTCATGAAATGCCTCCTTAGTTTAATAAAAATAAAAGTCAACCCCTATTATGAAATGATTATAGTAAATGGATTTGGGAAAGGAATAGGTAAACATCTTGGGAAACAAAATTCCTTAGTTGGATTTCGATAACCTTCCCTCGTATGCTCACAACAAATGTATGAAAATTACACTTTTAATCGTTTTTACTATGATGGACATTTGGTGTAAAATGCAAGCCATAAACATACATATGCATGCAAACATTGTGTTATCATATTTGAATGAATTATTTATTAACACTTGTGCACAATTTGTAATTCTCTTGGTCAAAATTATAAACTAGTGACTTAAGTTCTTGAATTGTTTTGTCAAGATCAAAGTGAAAATGTACAAAATTGGGCTTAGAAAAATGCTCGTTGAAGAATGTACATATGCCATCAATTGAAAATATGCATATGGGAGCTTAAGACAGATGCATTTGTGAAAAAAATTCTTTCAGATTCCTCAACTTTTGTGTCAGTTTCTTGCAAATGATTTGACAAATTGACGATTTCTTAGTTGTAAAACTAGTTTTTCCTATCTCATAAAAATGACCGCCATACCCTCATTATTCATTCTTTCTTAGTGATTTCAGTTGCAATTGGTGTGTTATACTACTTTCCACCTCACTATACACCTAGTTTTTCAATCTGGGCTAAAACGGTGCTCATTGAACAAAAACACCTAAGGGTTGTGTTGTATTCATGAGATGTCCCCTTAGTTTAATAAAGATGCAAGCCAACCTCTGTTATGAAATTATTATAGTAAATGCATTTTGGAATGGGATAGGTGAACATTGGGAAAGAACATTCCTTGATTGATTTTTTATAATTTTCCTCATCTGCTCACAGCGGATGTATGAAAAGTGCACTTTTAACAATTTTCACTATGATGGACATTTGGTGTAAAATGCAAGTCATAAATATACATATACATGCAAAGATTGCGCGATCATATTTGAATGAATTATTTATTTACACTTGTGCACACTTTGTAAGTCTCTTGGTCATTATTCAAAAATAATGACTTAAGTTCTTGAATTCTTCTATCAAGCATAGAGTGTAAATGTACAAAATTGGGCTTAGAAAAATGTATGTCAAAGATTGTATAGATTTCATTAATTGGAAATAAGCCTATGGGGATGAAGACAAATATATTTGTAATGAAAGTTTGTTTCACATTGCTATGAAATTATTATATTAAACAGATTTGGGAATAGGATAGGTAAATATATTGGGAAAGTGCATTGCTTTGTTGATTTTTTATAATCTTCCCTCATCTGCTCACAGTGGATGTATGAAAAGTGCACATTTATCAATTTTTACTATGATGGACATTTGGTGTACAATGCAAGCCATAAACATACATATGCATGCATAGATTGCATGATCATATTTGAATTAATGATTTATTTACACGTGTGCACAATTTGTAATTCTCTTGGTCAAAATTCTAAACTAATGATTTAAGTTATTGAATTTTTATGTCAAGAATAATCTGCAAATGTACAAAACTGAGCTTAGAAAAATACTTAAGTTAATGAATTCTTATGTCAAGGATAAATTGCAAATGTACAAAACTGGGCTTAGAAAAATGTTCGTCGAAGATGTTAGGATATTCCGACACATAGGATATAGTTAAGTTCAACTTGGTCTAGTTTAGAGTTAGGTATAGAGTTAGGTAAAGTGTGTTTCTTTACCGTTGTACATTTTGTAACTTACAATCCGACGTTCACGATATGTAGTGATCCGACGGTTCATTCTCTCCTCGGTATTACCAACACTTGATCCGTGGCTTGACACCCGATTGGTCCATGAGTTCTATTTAAAGCGCATGGAGGGTCATTGTTCGGGTAATCCGTGCATGAGAGAAGCTTATGTAAATTTTCATTCTTTGATTAATAAATTGCCTGTAGTAGCCACGTTGGCACAGGCCGTGGACTGTTTCCCTCTTTGAGGGTTTTAACCACGTCAAAAATACTGGTGTATTGATCTGTGATCTGGTTGTGAGCGGTGTCCTTTTGGTCTTCTTTTTGAGGAACTTACCCTGTAAATTCCTACATGGTATCGGAGCTATTTGAGGGCCGCGTCCGTTGGTGATCCAAATCTGAAGCCGGTAGAACTGCATCCGACTGTCGTTTCCTAGATCTGTTGTTTCTGACTGCTTTCGGGCCGAGAGGACTGCTCTGTTGCGTTCGGAGCATCTGTTCCAGTGAGGAACCCCTTTCGTTTCACGTGAAAAGGTTTCCGGTAGCCCTAGCTGCGTCATTTTTCAGATCGGGAGGTATACAGTGTTTATTTGCAGTTTACTGTTATTTTCTCTCTGCTTATTTCGGTTTCGGTTTATTTAGCTTTTTTTTAACCGGATCTATACCTTTCATTTCTGTGTATGCTCTTTTCCCTGCGACTCTGTGCGATCTGGGCAAATCAGAAACAGAAAGGAAGGATTTTTCTCATGCGTATGCTCTTTTCCCTGCACCTTAGTGTGATCTCAGAAAATCAGAAACATTGAGAAAAATATTTAGTTTTTCGGCTAAAGCTAACTTTGAGCCGCAAGGTTCATTTTTTTTAATATATCTAGTTTTTTGGCTAAAGCTAACTTCGAGCCGCAAGGTTCGTTTTTCTTTGCATATTCGTGTTGGGTTTTGTGTTTTGTGTTTTGTAGGGAAAAAGAGCTTTCTCAAGGCAAGCACGCAAACCAAGGCCCCCCCCCCTCTCTCTCTCTCTCTCTCTCTCTCTCTCAAATTTTTTGTATAGATCAATTGGTTCAAAGCTATTTTAAGAGAGTAGAGGTCTTGGGTTCAAGTCTCCATTTTGTGGGGGCGGATTTTTTCATTCCCGCACATTCGCGCACTTTGCCGGCAACGTCAACAATTTTATTTTTTATTTTTCAAAAAGCCATAACTTCTTCATCCGGAAGCCTTTTTCAGAGCCGTTTTTTTTAAAACCGCCTATTTTTTCGAGATCTATCCATTGGAACACTTACTTTCAGCATCTTCAGCTTCAGTTTTTTTTTAAAATGGAAAGTCAATGCCAAGTCATTCTTGACAGCACTAACTACTTCCAATGGATAGCCTACATGGAAGATTTACTTAGAAGTAAAGGTCTCTATAGAATAGCCACAGACCAAGAGAAGAAACCAAAAGATGAAGACAAGGCTGCAAAATGGGAAAATAGACAAGATCAAGCACGTGGTTTGATAGGGATGTCTATTTCTCCTGATCTTAGATTCCATATTGCAGAACTTGAGACTCCTCATGAAGCATTGGAAAAACTCACTAAAGTTTTTGGGATTAAAAATGAAATTAGAGCCCATCAACTTGAAAATGAGTTGCTTACATTGGATCCTAATAATTTTTCTTGCATTGAAGATTTCTTGTCCAAATTCAAGACCCTTAGATATCTTTTGGAAGGTGTTAAGGTTAAGAAAGAAGATAGTAACCTTATTTATTTAATCCTTACTAAGTTGGGACCAGCCTACTCTGTATTTGTTTCCACCTTCCATTCTACAAGGGAAGCTTTCATTTGTCAAGGAAAAGACTTCAAGGCCCCTTCCTTTGACTCTTTTTGTGATTCTTTAATAAGAGAACAAGAAAAACTCTTACACCTTGGTCTTCTTAATCTTGGAAACTCTTCCACGAAAGTGTTAGCCGCCCAGCAGCAACCAAATTCAAAGAATCCTAAGAAGTCATATCCTAACAAGAATGGTCCTAAAAATGAAAGATCGTTTCAGCAAAATGATAAGACCAATAAAAGCAAATGGAAGAAGACTGATAGACATTGTAACTTTTGTAATCGAGATGGCCACTTAGAATCTAAATGCTTTAAGAAGATGGAAGCCTTGGAAGCCGCAATGAAGAAACATAACATCCATGTGGAGCATACTTCAACTTCAACTTCCAGAATGGCGCTTTCTGCATGTCGTTGTCAATCATCTCAGTCTGGTTATGCATTAAATGTATCTTCTTCCTCTCCTTCTCATGAGTGGCTCATTGATTCTGGAGCCTCTTATCACATGGCCAAAAACCAAGCCATGTTTTCTTCTTTAAATGATTGTAACACCAAAAATATATATGTTGGTGATGATAGATCTCTTAATGTTGTAGGGACTGGAACTGTTCATCTAGACAATGGTCAGTTTAATGATGTATTATGTGTTCCAACCTTATCCTGCAACCTTCTATCTGTCTATCAGATAACTCATTCAGGTGAAGGTAAAATTGTTGAATTTTCACCTCATGATGTTGTAATCAAGGATCTAAAAGATCCTAAACAGATTCTAGCTACTGGTCTTGCTGATGATTCCACAAGGTTGTATAAGTTTCACAACTTTGGGTCATCAAATCTTCCCTCAGTATTTGTTGCTCATAATGATGAAGTGAGCAAACTTTGGCATGAGCGATTTGGTCACTTAAACTATCGCTCCCTTCAGCATCTATGTAAAGAAAATATGGTGACAGGTCTTCCTATGGTATCTTGCAGAGATGGTGTTTGTTCCGGATGTGTACTCGGAAAACATCATCGGGACAGTTTTGACAAACGTGCCTCTTGGCACGCCTCAGCCCCTTTACAGCTTGTGCACAGTGATTTATGTGGTCCTCTTCCTGTTGCTTCATTCTCTGGCTGCAAGTACTTCTTAACTTTCATTGATGATTTCTCCAGACGCACTTGGGTATACTTCTTAAAACTCAAGAGCGAAGTATTTAACACATTTTTGGCCTTCAAAGCCTTTGTTGAAAAACAATCTGGACATCAAATTCTTAAGCTAAGAACTGATAATGGTGGAGAATATGTTAAAAACACATTCATCAACTTTTGCACCGAAAATGGAATTCAAATGCAACATACTGTTCCATACACTCCACAACAAAATGGTGTAGCTGAAAGGAAAAATCGCACCTTAAAGGAAATGGCTAATTGTATGCTGCAATCTAAAGGACTCAGTCTTAGTTTTTGGGCCGAAGCAATTAATTGTGCAAATTATATAATCAATCGCACTCCTACTAAGGTTCTAGAGAATATCACTCCAGAAGAAGCTTGGAGTTCCATTAAACCAGATGTAAGTCACTTTCGTGTGTTTGGAAGTGAAGCATGGGCCCATATTCCAGATGAAAAGCATAAAGCTTTAGAACCTAAGAGTGAGAAATGTACTTTTGTTGGATATTCTGAAGATGTAAAAGGTTATAGACTTATTCCATTTAAGTCCAAAAATGTTATCATTAGAAGAGATGTAAAATTTGATGAAAATAAATCGGCCTGCGAGCCTAGTCCGGCGGATGTGCCACCTCTTCCTATCTCTTCTACTTTTGAAAACATTTCTTCTTCAGATGATGAAAGTGAGGATGATAATCCTCCCCCACCTTCTCAGGATCCTCAACTTCCAAGATGGGTCCGTGCTACTCGGGATGCAGCAGGTGATCTTGCCGGTGATCCTACAGATCAGCGACGTACACGTTCTCAGTTTGAAAGAGCCTCTTCTTTACTGGCTCAAGCTCCAGTAAATCATGATCCTGACACTTTTGCAGAAGCTTCAGGCCATCCACATTGGGAAGTAGCTATGAATGAAGAATATCATTCATTGATGACAAATGATACATGGGATCTTGTTCCTCTACCAAAGGGACGCAAACTTGTTAGATGTAAATGGGTTTACAGAACCAAGTATGGACCAGATGGGAAAGTTGATAAACATAAAGCTCGTCTTGTTGCTAAGGGCTTTTCACAGGTTGAAGGCATTGACTACACTGAAACCTTCTCCCCTGTTGCCAAAATGAACTCTATCCGCCTTGTTCTTTCCCTTGCTGCCTCTTTAAAATGGGAAGTCCATCAGATGGATGTTACATCTGCCTTCTTGCATGGGGACTTGCAGGAAGAAATCTATATGGAACAACCCATTGGCTTCATACAAACAGACTCCAGCCTTGTTTGTCGACTTAAGAAATCCCTTTATGGTCTCAAGCAAGCTCCTCGGGCTTGGTATGCCAAAATGGATAGCTTTCTTTTAGAATCTGGATTTTCTAGGTGTTATTCTGACAATACTGTCTACACCAAGAAAGTGGGCAACTCTCTTATCATCCTTGTTCTTTATGTTGATGATCTTATTCTTACTGGTAGTGATCCCAACCTTATAAACCATGTGAAGTCTAGCCTTAAAAAGAAATTTGAAATGACAGACTTAGGACACTTACACTATTTTCTCGGTCTTCAAGTCTTGCAATCCAAGGAGGGTATTTTCCTTTCCCAGTCCAAGTATGCTTGTGATATTCTTCGTCATTTTCACATGGAAGACTGTAAGCCAGCCCCTTCTCCCTTTCAGTCTGGAGTCAAACTTTCAGTCTCTTGTACTTCTCCTGAAGTTGATGCTACCTTATACCGTCAACTTGTAGGAAAACTCTTATATTTAACCCATACTCGTCCTGACCTTTCCTTTGATGTTGGCCTTGTTGCTCGTTTTATGCAAAACCCCCGTGAAAGTTATTGGAAAGCAGCTAAAAGAATACTTCGTTATGTTCGAGGTACAGTACAGTTTGGGATTCATTACAATGCCAAAGCAGCTCCTCTATTAGTTGGTTTCACTGATTCTGATTGGGCTGGTGACCCTGATGATCGGAAGTCTACTGCCGGTTATGTCTTCACTCTTGGTTCAGAACCTATTACATGGGCTTGTAAGAAACAGGCTGCCATTTCTCTTTCGTCAGCAGAAGCAGAGTATCGTGGTGCCGTGGAAGCTAGTAAGGAAGCCTTGTGGCTTCGTCAGATCCTATCAGAGTTTGGCTTTGAGCAGAAGCATCCAACCACACTTTGGTGTGATAATCAAAGTGCCATTCAGCTATGCAAAGACCCAGTCCAGCATCAGCACAGCAAACACATTGAACTACACATGCACTTCATCAGAAAGCTCATTCATGACCATGTTCTTGAAGTGCAATATTGTCCAACAGATGATCAGGTTGCAGACATCTTCACAAAGGCTCTCACAAAGGCGAAGTTCACTAAACTTCGATATATGCTTGGAGTTCAGGAAGTTGTCACTAAGGGGGGATAGGCTCTAGTGCCTCCTTCCTTCTCCTATTGTGTCATATTTGTAAATCCTTCAATCCTATCCCAAGTTGTTCTTAAGGGGGGATGTTAGGATATTCCGACACATAGGATATAGTTAAGTTCAACTTGGTCTAGTTTAGAGTTAGGTATAGAGTTAGGTAAAGTGTGTTTCTTTACCGTTGTACATTTTGTAACTTACAATCCGACGGTCACGATATGTAGTGATCCGACGGTTCATTCTCTCCTCGGTATTACCGACACTTGATCCGTGGCTTGACACCCGATTGGTCCATGAGTTCTATTTAAAGCGCATGGAGGGTCATTGTTCGGGTAATCCGTGCATGAGAGAAGCTTATGTAAATTTTCATTCTTTGATTAATAAATTACCTGTAGTAGCCACATTAGCGCAGGCCGTGGACTGTTTCCCTCTTTGAGGGTTTTAACCACGTCAAAAATACTGGTGTATTGATCTGTGATATGGTTGTGAGCGGTGTCCTTTTGGTGTTCTTTCTGAGGAACTTACCCTGTAAATTCCTACACTGTACAGATGTCATTAATTGGAAATAATCTTATGGTGTTGAAGGCAGATGCATTTTTGGAAAAAAAAATCTTTCACATTCATAAAATTTTGTGCCAATTTCTTGCAATTGATTTGAAAAAATTAAAATTTCTCAGTTTTTAAACCACTTTTACTCAACTAAAAAAAATGTCTGACATGCACTCATTCTTCATTCTTTCAGAGTGATTTCAGTTGGAAATGGTGTGTTCTACTATTTTCCATCTCACTATACACTTGTTTTTCCAATTTGGGCCAGAAAGGTTCTTGTTGAGCAAAAATACCTCAGGGTTGTCTTGTATTCATGAGATGTCCCCTTAGTTTAATAAAAATGCAAGCCAAACCCTATTATGAAATGATTATAGTAAATGTAAATAGGAATGGGATAGGTACACATATTGGGAAAGAACATTCATCTGTTGGATTTTTATAACCTTGCCTCATCTGCTCACAACAGATGTATGAAAAGCGCACTTTTACAATTTTTACTATGAACATAGTTACCAATCAAACGACAACTTTACTAATTACCCATTTTTTTGAAGTAGCAATAAAATCATCCGATTTTGAAAAGTGTTAATTTAGAATACACTTTTTTTTTAGCACATTTTTGACACACTAAATTTTCTTATATATCAAGTATGAACATTGTTTTTAAAATATTAGTGCTTTTCATGTTGATTTTGAAAAGTGTTGATGCAACATCAACCCTTTTTTTTCATAGGGTTTATTTTTTACACTTTAAACTTTTTAATATATTTAGTGCGAATCATTTTTTTTAAATGTTGGTGATTTTCATGTGGATTTTGAAAAGCATCAACAATTTTTTTAGGGCATATTTTTAACACCTAAAATATTCTTATGTCCTGAATATGCATATTTTTTTAAATTGATTATTTAACCATTTTCAAGTTGTCTTATTCCTCTTCTTGTTTTTCGTCCTAAGATGTTTATTTTTAAGGATTTTCCAAACATGTGTTTTTATTTTTCCTTGCAATTTTTTTTTATAATGAAATTTTTATTTTTTTAGCAAAGTTAAAAAATAATAATAATAACACTAATATTTTGAGGTTAGGATTTTTTATATATTTATATATCGTTAATTAATACCTCAACACACATAAAATAATTGTCACTAAAAATTAATAATTTTAAACACTGGACAAAAAATACACATTTTGCATATAAACATAATTAAAAGAAAATATGTATTTTAGATCTTTTAGCTAAAAATGACATGTTAAATCAAATATTTTTATGAAAAAATTGAATAAAAAGAGTCGAAAAAATAGCAATTTTTGTTAATTTTATATTCAAAGATTGACATTTTAAGTTTCTTTTTCTAAAAGAAAATGATTCAGATAAGATTTTAAGTAAAAATGTTTAAAAAAAAACATTAAAACATACAAAATATATATATAAATTAGAAACATAAAATTTTGAAAATTAAAAAATACAATTAAATTAAAAAAAAAATAAAAAACATGAAAAATAATAAAAACATTTTTTTTGTGAACCAAAGGTTCTCTTTTATATTATATTGGAAAAACATAGTACAAAATGTGTCTCAATGGCTCCCCTGGCTTCAGTCCAACCAGATTTTTTAGTGAGGAGAGTCGGAGAATGCAAAAGATATGTCCATAAAACCATTAATTCTGGTAGGTTGATTAGCCATACAGAACAAAAAGAAGAAAAAATAGAAAAAGAATCGTTCATCGTCATATCACAGAGGTGGTTGAGAAGAAAGCAAAGGAGGTGTTGTAAATGGACTAGATCTCTCATGCATGTGGATGTCTATATGCTCTGCTCAGGCCTCCAAATCACGTAAACAGTCATTAGTGTGATGCTGGCTTCGACGGGCATTCTCCAACTGCTCCAGAAGTCCATTTTAGCTGAATTGGATATCATTCATGTACACCACCAACTCGTTTCTATCTTCATATCAATGATCCTTGAGGATGTCTAGGTTGGGTTGGCCTCCTCGACACTGCTTAGCAATCGATTCCAATGTAGTCGATGCATCCACAAGACCCGAGGAGCGGCCACGTGCATGGGCCACCTTCCTCTCATGCTCCTCGCTTCACGAATATGCCGAGGATGAGTTATGACTGTTGGCATGGTGCAATAAAGGGCCTTGTTGCCCTTCTCTGCAACGAGGTCGACCTCTCTGACGAGGCATGGCTAGCAGCACAAGACAAATTCTGAACGAGTGCACAGGATGGAACCCAACATCCCAAAAAGAGTTGTCCACTCACACACAACCCAAAGGCCCGAGGACCCACCATAGACATAGGAAACTACACCCCGAGGACCCACCATAGACATAGGAAACTACACCCAAAGGTAAGACAGGATTCACACTGAACAGGGGTGGCTAATTTTGCCACCCGAGGAGGAGAGGCTCAACTTCAATAATCTCGACCCCCCATTCCCCAGAATGACACACCCAATGTAGTAGAGCATAAACAGGACCAAAATAAATAGATGGTAACCCTGAGGAGGAAGCTAGAGGAAGGTGGAGTCGAAGATAGTTTAGGTAGCAATAGACTCAGAGTAACAAGATTAATGAGGGACAGAAAATGAACAAACTCCCAAGATGCAAGGCGTTTACCACTCAAGATCCTAATGATAAAACCTCCCCACTAACGGAAACTGAATACCCCGAGTAGTTACCGCATCAGTAGAATCTCATACCCAATTGCTTTCACAAACCCAATTCTGCTTGCCCAAAAGGAGATACAACAGCGGCCAGAAACCAAACACAACCAAGACTAGACTTACATAGAAAGACAATATGCAAGGAGATAGGTATACATGTCATTTGTAGGGGGCTTGACTGGAAGGGGCACCAAACCATCATCTATAACTAGAAATTCCACAATCAAAGCCATGCCCATAACAATACCCTAAAGTTCTGCACAGTTTTTCCCCAGGGTCCCAAATGAAGGCCTGGGAACCCACCTTGAAACCCACTGAAACAAGACTGGTTACCATTGTGTTTCGCCAACTACCTCATATCCCTAGCGAGCATGCATGGAAATCAATGCGTGAACCCACTACCCTGCAACCCACACTCATTGCCCAAGATTCATCACCCTTGTTGTTGAATGTGCACCTCATTAGAACAACGATGAACACTTCTAGATTGTTCGGACGATAGTCGTTCCATCTATTACAGTGTTCATAATCATTAAGCTACCTACCACATGCCTCGTGGGGAGAACCCCAAGGCTAGTTGGCCATTTGTTTGCCCAACCCCATCAGGGGAAAAATATATATATATATATATAAACATTAAAATAAAAATAAAGAAATAAGAAACATTAAAAAAAACTAATTAAAAAATAATGATTTTAAAAAATTAAAATAAATAAACATTAAAAATAAATAAATAAATTGACATTGATTTCGGGCAGCCCCTCTCACCCAAGCCCAAGGCCCCGTGGGCCCTAGGCAAGCCAGGTCAATTCTAGCCTGCCCATACTGGAAATAACCTAGCCCGACGAGCAGGGAGCTACACAGCTCCCTGCCTGCCCAGGTTTGAGGCCCTGCTCCCTGCCCGCCTAGGGCCCCTAGGGCTTCTAAAACAAAATTTAATGTTTTTTTATTATTTCATTTAAATTTTTAAAATCGTTTTTTTTGTGTTCTTTTTTTAGTACTTTGTACTTTGCTTGTTTGTTTATGTGTGTTTTTAAATTATCCAATCAATATTATTTATTTATTTATTATTTTTCTTTTTTTTTGTTAATGTAAAAAAAAATCTTGAATTATGTTTTTTTGGATATATATATATATATATATATATATATATATATATATATATATATATATATATATATATATATATCTTTCTTTTTTTTTCTTTTTTAATTTAAATCTTTTATAAGTTAATTTTGTTTTTTTCACATTTTTATGTTTGATTTTTTTTGCCTTTTTTATAGATTCTTTTTATATTAGATTTTTTTTTGTCAATTTTTGTCATTTTTTATGTTTTAATACATATTTCTATTTACTTTATTAATTTTTTTAACTTCTTTTGTTTTTTTTTGTGTTTTAGTTTTAGTTTTTATTTTTTCAATGTTTTAATTTTTATTTTTATTTTTAATCTGCAAGGTCTGTGTCAGTGATTGACTAGCAAGCTGATCCCATTATGTGTCAATTTGATAGTTGATTTTAAAGTTTTCATTATAATGGATCAAATTTGCCCCCACAATGTCTCAATTTCATGGTTGGTATTTAATTTTTCATTACAATGGGTCGAGTTCACCTACACTATGTGTCAATTTGATGGTTGATTTTTAAATTTTTGTTGCAATGTGTCAAGTTGTCTTAGGCTAAGATTTTAAAATTGTTATACTTTTAGCATTTAAAAAAGAAATTACTCTTGGTATAATGACTCTTTCATTCAAGTGTTCATTTTTAAAGATTTTTTAGTCATAAATTTTTTCCATAATGTCATGGTTGAAATATGTTGAAAACTTAAGGTTTTTGTAATTATGATCTTTGGTTTTAATTCCATGGTTGAAAATTTGTCAAATTTTTAAAGTTTTTCTAAGTCACGATATTTTATCTTTAATGTTATGGGTGAAAAAATTATAAATATTTTTTCTTTAACACCATTGTTGAAAATTGTTGGAATTTTAAAGCTTTTCATAGACGTGATATTTTATCTTTGATGCCATGTCTAAAATCGTTGGAATTTTAAAGTTTCTCAAAGCATCATGCTTTATCTTCAATGCCATCCCTGAAAATTGTTGGAATTTTAGGACTTTTCAAAGATGTGATACTTTATCTTTAATGTCATGCTCGAAAATCATTGAAATTTTAAGGATTTTCAAATTCATGATATTTTATCTTTAACGACATTATTAAAAAATGCCGAAAATTGGATTTTATTGATTTTTAATTCCATTTTTAAAAAATGTTGAAAATTTACCAAAAAAAATAAATGTTATTCCAACATCAAAACTTTTCTTTTTCACATTGTTTTTTCATGCTTTTTTGGGGTTTTTTGCTAGAGTTCTCATTTTGAGGTAATAGTTCTCATTTGATCGGTAACTTTATTTATGATGGACATTTGGTTTAAAATGCAAGCCATAAGCATACAAATGCACACAAATATTGTATAGTCATATTTGAATGAATGATTTATTTGCACTTGTGCACAATTTTTAATTCTCTTGGTCAAAATTCAAAACTAATGACTTAATTTCTTGAATTTTTCCGTCAAGAACAAAGTGTACATGTACAAAACTGGACATATAAAAATTCACGTTGAAGATTGTACATATGTCATCAATTGAAAATAAGCCTATGGGTTGAATACAGATGCATTTTTAACAAAAACCTCTTTCACATTTATCAAATTCAATGTCAATTTCTTGCAATTGATTTGACAAAATGATAATTTCTCAGTTTTTAAACCAGTTTTACCCATCTCAAAAAAATGCCCACCACACCCTCATTCTTTATTATTTTAGAGTGATTTCAATTGCAAATGGTGCGTTCTATTATTTTCCACCTCATTATACAAATGGTTTTACAATTTGGGCTAAAAAAGTGTTTGTTGAGCAAAAACACCTAAGGGTTGTCTTGTATTCATGAGATGCCCCCTTAGTTTAATAAAAATGCAAGCCAACCTCTATTATGAAATGATTATAGTAAATAGATTTGGGAATGGGATAGGTAAACATTGGGAAATAACATTTCTCTGTTTATTTTTTAAAACCTTCCCTAATCTGCTCATAGTGGATGTGCAAAAAGTGCACTTTTATCAATTTTTACTATGATGGACATTTGGTGTAAAATGTAACCCATAAACATATGAATGCATGCAAATTTTTTCAATCATATTTGAATGAATAATTTATTTACACTTGTGCACAATTTGTAAGTTTCTTGGTCAAAATTCAAAACTAGCTACTTAGGTTCTTAAATTATTTTGTCAAAAACGATAGTGCAAATGCACAAAACTAGGCTTCAAAAAATGTCTACCAAAGACTGCACATACGTCATTAATTTGAAATAAGTCTATGGGGCTGAAGACATATGTATTTGTGGCAAAAAAATATTTCACATTCCTCAAATTATGTGTTATTTTCTTGCAATTGGTTTGACAAAATGACAAATTTGAAGTTTTTAACCTAGTTCCACCTAGCTCAAAAAAAATGTCTACCATGCCCTCATTCTTCCTTCTTTATGATTGATTTGAGTTGAAAACATTGTGTCCTAGTATTTTCCACCTCACTATATATCTGATTTTCCAATTTGGGCTAAAAAGATGCATGTGGAGAAAAAACACCTCAGGATTGTCTTGTATTCATGAGATGCGCCCTTAGTTTAATTAAAATGCAAGCCAACCCCTGTTATGAAATGATTATAGTAAAATGGATTTGGGAATGGTATATGTACATATATTGATAAAGATAATTTCTTTTTTAATTATTTATAATTTTCCCTCGTCTGCTCATAATGGATTTATGAAAAGTGCACTTTTAACAATTTTTACTATGACAGACATTTCGTGTAAAATGTAAGTCATAAACATACAAATACAGACAAATACTAGGTGATCATATTTGAATGAATGAAATTTACACTTGTGCATAATTTGTAAATCTCTTGATCAAAATTCAAAAATAATTACTTAAGTTCTTGAATTGTTCTTCAAGAACAGAGTGAAAATACACAAAACTAGGATTACAAAAATGCCCACCGAAGACTGTATAGATGTCATTTATTGGAAATAATACTATAGGGCTGAATACAAATGTATTTGTGATAAAAATCCTCTTTTACATTCCTCAAATTATGTGTCAATTTCTGGCAATTGATTTGACAAAATTACAATTTTTCTGTTTTTAAACCCAGTTTTACCCAGCTCATAAAAATGCCCACCATACCTTCATTCTTCCTTATTTCAAAGTGATTTCATTTGAAAATGGTGTGTCCTACTATTTCCCACCTCACTATACACCTGGTTTTTCAATATGGGCTATAATGATTATGTTCCTGAATTGTTCTGTAAAGAACAATGTGTAAATATACAAAATTGTGCTTAGAAAAATGTGCGTTGCAGACTGTACATATGTAATTAATTTTAAATAAGCCTATGGGACTAAATATAGATGTAATTACAACAAAAACCTCTTTCACATTCCACAAATTTTGTGTTTATTTACCACGCTTGATTTGACAAAATGACATAATTTCAGTATGTACGTTAGTTTTACCTAGCTCAGAAAAATGGTCGCCATACCCTCTTTCTTGCTAATTTCTAAGTGATTTCAATTGGAAAAAGTTTTTCCTCTTATTTATCCCAAGAAATTGTAAAAGCTATGCACATGTATTATCTGCAAAGTTCTTCCTATAGACTAGAAAATCTATAATTTGATTTCAAACTTTGAAATATCAAAGATAAAAAAATTTCCATTGGAAAAGAAAAATCATTGGTAACATAAATGACTATATGTAACCATATATATTATATAAAAAGAGATTCACCATAGCTATTATATAAAAAATTATCATACATAATTCATCATATATTTACATCCCCAAATGGGGTGCACCAATGATCCTCCCCAGTTCACAAACAATGGACAGGATCCCATGTCATAACATAAATGATTGTATACCACAAATTTTCTTATAGAATTCACCATATTGATAGGTCCAACATTTATATATCCAAATGGGGTGCACCAATCCTCATCCCCAATCCATAACAATGATGGACATGATCCCATTGGTGTGAATCCCATGAAAAGTGCACCTACACACAAGGTTGCAGGCTATTATACAAATAGTGAAATCTAAATGTTGGACCCACTCTCCATTTACCAAGAGGTTGACTATCATCGCTTGATCCTGAAGATGTTTAATATCTATCACGAAAGGTTGTACATGTATAGAAAACAACCTCCTTAATATAATTGTAGCCATCTATGGTAAACTTTATTTTTCTTCACAATTCTAGGAGGTACAGAATGCATTGCAATCAGCTCAAAAGTAACCATGAAACTTTCATCTGAACAATGATTTTCCACATATGATTAATTCATTGTGTATCATGTTATGAGGCCTTATGTGGTTGAAACTTTGTAGGAAAGAAGATTAATGTTACGCCAATGGATTTATTGTAGCTGCAACACTCCAATATATGATGGCAATGCATTGTAACTTCCATATTCTGCAGATGCAGTTAATGTAGAACTTACAAATTCATCATCACCTTTTGTTGTAAGAAGTTGGAAATTTGTGTGATCATCATCTTTCATTGCAATAAATTGACAAAATAAATATTCCCCATTTTGGGTATTAGTGCCCCACCTTCTTATAGTCTAGCTCATAGAAAAGAAAACATCAACAAGACCTACAATAAGAATAAATATAACATTAGATACTATTAAAACAAAGTTAAATCATTGGGAGATACCTTGATAGATCTGAGCCAAGGTACTTTCAAATACTTTTAGAACATAGTTAAATTTGTTATATATAGAAATGTTGTAATATAAAGATTAGTTACTGTAATATAAAGTTCAATATTTATTATTGTAATTCCAAAAAGAAATCGTAGACTATGTCTCAAAGTTTTGAGCATTTTTATGAAGTGAAAAACTAAAATTTCAGTTTAATCCCACTCAAGGACTAACAAATACTATAAAGAAATTTTCTTGATATGAGATTAAAAATGTGAATTAAATAGATACATGTATGCTTACCATCAATGATTTCAGTTGGTACCAATAATCCTTGTGTTGTATAGAACACCTCACATGGATGAAAATTCACACCTTCAGGAATATGATAGCCTCTACCAATAACATCCACATGATTCTCAAATATTCTTACCCAGCAAAAAGTTCCACCAGTCTTCACATCTACTAAACAATTCAAAACTTGCACAGTGTTATAGACATTTTTGGGCACTGCAACCCCAATCAAACATGTCCATAAACCAAGGGCTCCTAAGTCCCTAAAAGTGTTGTTCCATCCCCTAAAAGAACAAGGTCAGCTGATTACATCATCTCCCAGAAGTTCTCCATGAAAAACTGCTCAGAACTTATCAAAACTAGACCATCTCACCTGCTCCATGGTCAAAGTGCGATGCATCCCACCTAATGCACACGGGAGGTGCGATGCATACTGAAAAGCCCTTCTATGGGGTGCGATGGATGAGAGTGTACAAATGGCAGAGACAGTTTGTGAGGTGGATGATCATTGAATCTTCCAGAAACTTCTCCTGTGACACTTGCCTCTTTGAATTCGCCTAGGGATGAGTAAGAAACCATCAATCTCCAAGTGGAATCAAGAACTATCAAAGAGAGGACACTAATCAAAATCCCAGAAGCTGACTCACCCCCCTGCAATCATCTATATATGGATCCCTCATCCCAGAGATCCAAAGGCTGGAATTTTGTATCTTGTAAGGAAGTGTTGTTGGTTTCTTGTTGGAATATCATAGTGTTGGGTGATCTAAGCTTTTCATGAGGTGAAAGAAGGGCTTTCATGCTAGAGGATGACGTTGGGTTAGAACAATTGGTTGTAATCCTCTTTGCTATTCTTGATTATTAATAAAGCTATTTAGGTTTTCCTCCACATTCTTGTATGTTTGATGATATATGTGTTTGTGTGGTCAATATACGTCTGGTCCTATATTGTTTATGATTGTAGATCTATGTTCTTCAATAGTATTATGCTGCTTTGATTCCACATGTGCTCTTTGAAGCTAGGTAGACGAAGGAGAAGCGGCAAAGATCTATCAGAAGGGAGAGGAACCGAGCAAGGAACCAAGTGCAAGACAGAGGTTGGTGTCCTTCATTCCACTCTCATCTACTTCTCATAAAGGAAAACGAAAATAGTTTTAGTTTGTTTGTTTCTAAGATAGCTACCAGTCTTAGTGGGACTAGCAGCTCCAAGTGGACACTAGATTTCCCGATAACAAAATGGTGACTCCACTAGGGAGTGAATAGATTATTTTTCTGCCCATATTTGTTTGTTTTATAAAGTTACAGACGGAACCTGAAGTCAAGCCAGCTAGCCTTCGAACCGCATTTGCTATGCAAGTGCAAAGTAGATCAATGTTGCTTCAGTCTATCTCCGGGTTTTATTTATAAACTGAACAATTGATTTGCAAACCTTCTAATTTCCCTAGTGGTGGCTCTAATAACCTCATTAGATCAGCCCCTGTGATTTCTATTTTTTGTACATCATTTGCTCGGCCTAAATCCCTGAACTGAGCTGCAAACTGTGACCAAGAGCCAAGTAAAATCTCGTCCTGGTACTATCGCACCCTCTCTTCAAGGAAACCAGTATGCATCGCACCTCCCATGTGCAGTAGGTGGGATGCATCCCTGTTTCCCTGTGTTACAAGTGCAATGATCAGAAAAGGCTAATTTTGCCTCCAGGTCTTGGTTTTTCTTCACTCTTTTCAGCTCTATTCTGGAGTTTTGTTGTCTGTGATCAGTATAACACTGTGGAAACCCCCTTCCTTTCCATCATTACGCCTCCATTGTGCAAATAACTGTGAATGCTTTTATGTATTTTCCGCCATTTTCAGTTCTCTTTTACAAAGTAGTAGCATAGTCGAACTGTCGTCTTTTGGTTTGAAAGTGTCGCAAGTGTCGTTTTCAGTCAAAGAAAAGAATTCTATTGTTCTTGATGGTCGATTATACAGTTACTCATGTATTTGATTTGAATTAGTAGGTTTTCAAGTGTCAAAATCAGTTTTCAATTCAAAATAGTAAAGTGTCGTCATTGTCTTCCTTTCGTTTTGAAGATAATTTTGTTAGTACTGTCGCTTTGAAAGATAATTCAGATTTGTACTTAGCATTCTTCTTGTCATTCACACATTAAGAAAGCTGAAAACAAATACATGCATGTGCATTTTCATTTAGACTGCTTGTTGGTTTGATTTAGGACAGTGCATCTAGTGTGTGCTCTCTGCTCTATGTTGAAAGTATATCATCTCTCTTTCTTTAGTAGCTAGGATTTTCATTGCAAAAATAAGATTAAACGATTATTTATCATCTTCGATTGCATTTTAGGAATTGTACATCTACATCACGCGGTGAACCTGAAAGGCAAATTTCTTAAGAAATATCAACTATAAAATAAATTTAATGAACCTAAAAACGCTTTGGAACCTAACGCACAACATCTAGAAGTCTAGGCTAGAGACGTATTCCGGCATTGTAAAGCCTAGTAACTGTCGCTTTCATTGTTGGTTGGGTGATTCCTCCTCTTTGAGACGACAAGTGCCAGTACGGACTTGTACTCACACGTACCTTCGAGTATATATTGGGAGACCATAATAGGCTATATCCTTTATCCATAGGAAGTTGTGTCTGCCGCCCTATCGATCGCAATGCACTGAACACAGCATTCGGGAAGATTGACTATCGTACCGTAAAAAGTATTCTGCAGTTTTGCGATTGGTTTGGTAATCCCTCTGTCTAGATTTCCAGAGTAGTCTCTTTCATTCATTTTCAGACTCCTTAAAGGAAAAGGTTCATCTGAGCACTTGTCGCAGAGGTAACAGGTCGAGTGGACCTTGAATCAGTAAATGATCCCGCAGAGGCGGATGCAGTTCGAGATGCAGCTGACTAAGCACCAGGTTCGCCTATATCTGGGGTTCCTTAGTCCCATTATTTCCCACCCATAGAAGGAGGGAATGATCTGATTCGATGGTATACTCTAGGTATTTGTTTACCAGGCTCATTAAAAATCGAAGGCGACTAGAGTCATCTTTTGTTTTGTCTCGACTCTTAAAAATTGAAAAAACAAGTTGTGTCAAAGCGTCTAAAATTCATTTAATTTGGAAACATTTTCCCCTTTATTTCTAGTTGATCGAGTAATCCGCAATCATGGAATAAAGTCAATGAAACCCCATCGTTCGCGAAGGCTTACGAGTCAACCGACTTTGTCCCCAGAATCAAAACTATTCCGGACAAAGCGAACTCATTTAACCGGCTCAAAGTCCCCTGGTTGGGTTGGAACAAGTGTTTCGACACCCTCAGAGACTCCAGTTACTCCAAACATTTCTGGTACCCCTGCCTTTATAGAAGAAGTTCCACAACCACAAGAGGACAGTAGAACTGATCCTAGTGTGAAGGTAAACACTTCTATTCTGGAACCAGCTACATCCATAGCTGATTCAGAAGATATTATTCCCCAAACATCAGTCGCTGTAGAATCTATACCTTCTTCGGCACCAGAAATATTTTACGGACCTGATGGTCTACCTCTTCCACCTAGTTTGATTGCTATAGAATAGATTGTGGAGGATCCACCATCTAGTACTCCATCGCAATTTGGAGTAGGGGCCACTCTATATCCTTCTTCATCAAAAATTAGTCTACCGGTATCGGAAGTTCCTGTAGAATCGCTAGGAAACCTTTTGGATAGACTAGATATGTCTGAACAACAATCAACATCTAGGACTGTGTCATCTGACACAGCAGCGGCAGAACTTCCTACTGCTACTCCGATAATGTTCGCCGGCGTACCATCTGTCGTAACTAGCTCTTAATCAATATATGGGATCCATCCAGGGGCTGTTTTGACGGTATGGTCTGTTCCCGTTTGTTCATCTGGAATAATATCTGGAATCTCTTATGTTGAGTCTTAGCAAATTGATCCTTCGCAATGTCAATTTTGGTAGTCCGGTCCTTAAAGGCAAATAATCCCCTTAAGCACCGAATTACCGTCGTATGGAGGGCAATATGCCCTTTCATTGTCGCCTCTGGGAGGTCAAACATACGAGAGTTCGTAACAGAATTCAGGTTATGTTGGAATTACATCCAGTGGTTGGATACCAATACTGCCTCAACAACCAAGAGTTGTATACTTAATGCAACAAAGTATGCCTATGTCAAATATCCCCACTACACCGGCTATTGTGACAGTGTCACAAGTGCAAGCGTTACCTATTGTATGCCAACCTCAAGTCTCTCAGGTCGCAATCCAATAGCCCCTTGTCCCTTCGAAGCCACCACAATCATCGGTTAGTGGCTCCTTAACTGGAGTGACCCAGGCTCAAACGGGTACCATTACCCCTCATCTCCGTCAAACAACCAGTATTGGGCAACAGTACATGGTCTCACAACCATGGCTGGTGCAATTTCAACAACCGCAATTCCAACAAGTTTACCAAAGATGTGAGCACCAAGTCTTTGCAAGTAATGGGCAGCCGTATATTCAAAATGGACAACATCAACCATTTCATAATGGTTATGCCCATCAAACTTATCAAAGTTATCAGCATCAAATGCACTATGTTGGTATGCAAAGACCCATTGCTCAGGCAATCCCATCTTATCCTGGGTATGCTTCGCCAAACCTGAATCAACAGTTGCCCTTCGTGGCAACTTTAGAGTTACCAGATCTAAATCGGCTAACAAACGATCCAATCACTTACGCCCCTTGGTGGCTAGCGATTCCTCATAAACTATCTTATTATTATTATTATTGCAGTGAAAAAATCTTCTGCAAACCCTTCTGGAGAAAGGAAACCAAATCTTCCATGCCTAATATGTGATGAGGATCATTCGACAAGAGAGTGTTCGTATAAAGCTGAGCTTAGAAAATTCTTCAAGAATTCAAAAACCTCGAAAGTATTAAATGATCCGTTTCCACATCCAGGAACAAATATGGTTGCTAGTGACAATGCTTCCCCGTCCCAAGTGCTAATGTTGTCAGTTTCAAAATAGCAAAACGATGCTTTGATATCGACAAGGAATAAAGATTACAGGAATCCACAGCTGTCGGACAACAAGGCCAATGATCAACCCAGTAGTTCGACAACAACTTCGACCGAAGTTGTGCCACCCATCATTCCTGAACTAACAATAAAGCCGCCAAAGGGAGTAGTACACAAATCAACATTTAATCCTCGTGCCAGAGTAGCACATCATTATAATATAGTGGAGGATCTGGCCCAATCGCCATCCACTATGTCGACACTTGAGGTACTGCAAAATTGCCCCTCCCAAAAGCAGGCTTTATTATCAGCAATAGGTGGGATTGACCCAACGGATTCCAATCTTGTGTCCTTTAATCACAAAGGATATGACCCTCAGTTACCAGCTCAACTAGCTTTCCTCATTCAAGTGAAAGCCCTCAACAAAACTGTTCATCGAACAATTATTGATGAGGGGGCATCTACATGTATTATGTCGATGAGTTGCTGGAAAACTTTAGGATCTCCACCCTTGTAGCGATCTTCGACAACATTAAAAGCATTTGATGGATGAACATACACCCCATAAGGGATTTTAAGTAACTTGCAAGTCGAACTGGGAGGCAAAACAGTAGAAATAGATGTTGAAGTAATTGACGGAAACCTTGATTACAACATCCTACTGGGAAGGCCCTGGATATATGTTATGGCAGCCGTTGTGTCGACCTACTTCAGGAAGATTGCATTTCCCTTTCAAGGAGGAATTACAATCATCAACCAACAAACATTTCTCCCCAACGATTCACGAGTTACGGGAAGCATTCCGATGATCCACGGAAGCCCTCACTCGCTTCAAAATATCGGATTAGGCCTACTAAAAGACCCTATATTAATGGGGACTTTTTCCTACTACCTCCAATCAATCTGGCGGAAGTGGCAACAGTGGGAACCTACAGCATGATATCATATATTCAAAAGATCTCTGAAAACGATATTAAAACGGATCATCTACAGGTATTGCCTCCAAGCCCAATAGAAATCTTGTAGCAATCAATGTTTTCGGCATGGGAGGCAAACCCAAATCAACGCTTATCAAGCATTTGGATAGATAGTTCTAAGGAATATGGTACCCCTTCGGATCCTTGGTCGCAAGTACATTATACAGATGAAGGAATTGTTCAGTCAATGATGATTGACGGGGCACCATGGGAAAATTACCACCATCGTTCCCATATTCTGGATTACAAAGAAGATATTCCTAGTGACCTTCATAATCCCTCAGTTTTTTATTTTCTATCAAATACTGTAAACACGGTGGATTCCGAGCAAAACTTGTCCAATATTGAAGAGACTATCGCGATAAATATCTCGACCAAAATAGATGTTGTAGAGAATATTCATGTCGGCAAATCTTGTTCTCCTTCAGAACTGGAAATATATAACGCTCTTTTTCGCGAATTCAGAGATGTCTTTGCTTGGTCATATGATGAAATGCCAGGCATTGACTCAAACATAGTTAAACATGAAATTAAGATGTATCCAGATGTCAAACCGGTATGACAACGGTTACAGCAAGTGCACCCCAAGAAAGCCGCTGCCATCAAGGCAGAAATTGAAAAACTTCTCCATGCTAGTTTTATTTACCCGATTCCTCTAACCGATTGGGTATCGAATATTGTTCCTGTAATGAAAAAACAAGGAACGATTAGAGTGTGCGTCGATTATAGGGATGTAAATCAAGCTTGTCCGAAAGACAACTACACTACACCCTTCATTTACCAGATAACTGATGAATGCGCTGGATGTGAAATCTTCTCATTTATGGATGGATTTTCCGGGTATAATCAAATAAATATCCACCCACATGACTGTTGGAAATAATACTGAGAGGGGGGGGGGGGGTGAATCAGTATTATCAGAAAAACTTTTTCATTTTATGCTGAGAAACATATACGCTACTTCAGTTAAGTGAAACAGCGTGTACACGCTACTGTGTCTAAAGAAACCAGCGTATAACAAGAAAACTTATGATTCAGTAGATTATCTTTAGTAAATGCATCAGGACATTATTAACCATGATAGTAAAACAGGTGCAGTATAACAGAACAGATCATCACACAGAAAACACACACATGAACACCATGATATAAGGTGGAAACCCAACGTGGGTGAAAACCACCTGCTGCAAGTCGTCTCTATCTTTCTTTAATATGAAACTTCAGTTTACAATCTTTTGTACTAGTGCAGCCTTATACCAGTACGCAGGCTACAACCTGCTGAAGGCTTCAACCTTCTCTCGTTCTCCAAACTTCCTTGGAAGGGAGCTCCAACCCCCTTTGCTCTTGTACTAGCTAAGATACTAGTACGTAGGTGCTGGCCTACAATCTTCTTTCCTTCAGGTACCACTTTTCATACATTTTCAGACTGGATATTCCTGAAGCACAGCATTATAATCTGAAGACCACAATTCATTCAACTTTCACAATAGATCATTGAAGCACAAAATAACTAATACTAGCATCATCAAACTTTGAATCACTGAACCACTGAAACCCTGTCAACACCAGTCACCAGAACACAGAGCAGACTACAGAACTCTGCAATAGCAGTCAGACCCAACTACAACCAAAAATCAAACTTCAAAGATATACGCTACTTCAATGAGAGAAACCCGTGTATACATGCGCTTTTACCAAAGACAACATGCGTACAGATCTAAAAATAAATTCTCTTAACTTGCAGCTGTACCAGACATCATTTAGACCCAGAACATAACATTGCGTCAGTATGAAGATCTAGAAATATGCATAATCATATCATAATAGTGCATTTCAAACCATTAGATCCTGATATGTCCTTAGATCTAGTCTTCCATCAACCGGTGTGATCTCTCCTTAGCTTAGATCAGGCAACCCAGAACCTGCATACTGGATCTAATACTTCATCAAATATTCAAGACTTTTCAGATGCATTTGCCTAATGATCTTCTTCTCCTTATATAGCCCTAGGCCTTGCTCAATACCACGGGCCAAAACCATAGAAATCCAATACCATCAACTTCAAAACTAGGGATCAACACGTCCGTCGAGACACCATGGTCCAAAACCATAGGCACAACTTCCAAGGAATAACCGCCACGGACAAAAGATAAGTTTTCCACATACACGCTCTTTTACTGAAGCCAACCTGCATGTACACGCGACTTGGTATATAGTGAACCTGCGTATACGCGACTTGGTATATAGTGAGCCTGCTTGTATACGCGACTTGGTATATAGTGAACCAGCGTGTATATATTTTCTCTTCATACTTGTAGTCTGATCATCAATTCCTTGCTGCTATCCTTCTGCACTATGATTTGTCATCAGTGTGATTTGCCATCAAGGCCAACACTTGTCTCATAATGCCAACAATCTCCCCCTTTGGACTTGATGGCAACCCCAAGATGAATCATTCTCCCCCTTTGTCATCAAGGGCAAAGGGCTATGCTCCCCCTGTGAATATGCTGATATCTCTGCTCTGCTGTGCTGAACATGCTCCCCCTGACTGTAGGCAAGATCTGCAAAATATGTTCTTCAAAAAGAACCACTTATACACCCTAAAAGACCTTCCTATCACCAAAAGACTCAATACATACATCCATACTCCCAACCCAATCTGCATCTGTGTAAGCATGAAGAGTGAGATCTGTATCTCTAGGATACCATAGGCCATAGTTTTGAGTCCCTTGAAGATACTTGATGATTCTTTTGACTGCCTGAAGATGAGTTTCCTTTGGGTTGGCTTGAAATCTTCCAACAATTCCTACTGCATGCATAATGTCTGGTCGGGTACCTGTCAAATAAAGCAAACTCCCAATCATGGATCTATAAGTTGGTTGATGAACTGCTGTTGATTCATCATTTGTACTGAGACTGCATCCTGTAACCATGGGGGTACATACTGGCTTTGAATCTTCCATGCCATACTTCTTCAAGATCTTCTTGAGGTACTTGGTTTGAGACAAGAAAATACCTCCTTCATTTTGTTGGATTTGCAATCCAAGAAAGTATGTCAATTCTCCAAGTAATGACATTTCAAATTCTTTCTGCATAACCAAGGCAAAGTTTTGACTCATAGCCTCTTCATTGCTCCCAAAGATAATATCATCTACATACACAACAAGTATTAGCAATTTGTTATTTTCAACTTTCATATAGAGATTGCTATCTGCTGATCCTTTTGAAAAGCCTTGTTGGTGAAGATATTTGTCCAACCGATAGTACCAAGCCCTTGGAGCTTGTTTGAGACCATAGAGAGCTTTTTTCAATCTGCATACAAGGTTTGGATCATTCCCAAGAATGAAACCATCTGGCTGCTCAATGTATACTTCTTCTTCTAAGTCTCCATTCAGAAAGGCTGATTTTACGTCCATTTGAAATACCTTGAAGTTTTGAAAACTTGAGAGAGCAAGGAACATTCGGATGGCCTCAAGTCTTGCAACAGGAGCAAAAGTTTCTTCAAAATCTATTCCTTCTTGTTGTGCATACCCTTTACAAACAAGTCTGGCCTTGTTTCTAATTACTTCTCCATTTTCATTCAATTTATTTTTGAAGACCCATTTTGTCCCTATGACATTCTTATCTTTTGGTCTAGGAACCAATTCCCAAGTGTTGTTCTTTTCAATCTGCTCAAGCTCTTCATCCATTGCTTTGACCCAACATTCATCTTTGCATGCCTCTTTCACATTTTGTGGTTCAGTGGAAGAGAGTAATGCCAAATAGCTTGAAGCTTCTGCAATTGTTCTTCTTGTTTGTACTCCTGCTTCTTTCTGTCCCACAATCTGAGATTCTGGATGATTCTTCTGGACATATCTGGATGGAGTCTTCTCTTATATTCTTGTCTGCAACTCTGGTTCTTCTTGAGTTTCTTCTTCTTCTTGAGGTTCTTCTTCATCATTCTGTCTTTGAGGGTAGCCTTCATCTTCTTCGATGTCTTCATGATGAACTTGCCTAGGAGTGTATCCCTTCTCATCAACCACAACATCAATGCCGTCAACAATTCTGCCAAGTCTTTTATTGTAGCACTTGTATGCTTTGCTATGTGGAGAATAACCAAGAAGAATGCCTTCGTCTGCTCTTGGTTCAAGTTTTCCAAGTTGCTCATCAGTATTCTTAATATAACATTTGCTCCCAAAGATTTTGAAGTGCTTCACCGAAGGAATCTTACCACACCAGATCTCATGAGGAGTTTGAGTGTTGTTTACTCGGACATTTGTTTTGTTGAGAATAATAACCGCAGCATGTGCAGCTTCACCCCAGAAAGTTGCGGGAGTACCTGATTCATCAAGCATAGCACGAGCCATTTGTTGGATTGTTCTGTTCATTCTTTCCACAACTCCATTTTGCTGCGGAGTTCTAGCTGTAGAGAATTCTCTTCTTATCCCATGTTCTTCACAGAAATTGAAAAATTCATTTGAGGTAAACTCCCCACCTCTGTCAGATCTGAGGCACTTAATCTTGTGTCCTGATTCATTTTCAGCCAAGGCTTTGAAGGATTTGAATTTTTCGAATGCTTCATCTTTGTGCTTCATAAGTCCTAACCAGACAAACCTAGAGAAATCGTCAATGAATAATATCAAATATTCTTCTCCTCGAGGTGTTCTTTTTCTGAATGGACCACATGTATCTGTATGTACTAGCTCAAGAGGCATGCTAGCTGATCCTTCCTTCTCCGGAAAATTAGTTCTGGTTTGCTTTCCAAACTGACATGATTTGCATATGGTGTTGTCTGGAATTTTGATATCTGGAAGATCACGAACTGCCTGATATTTGCATGCTTTCCTTATTTGTGGAAAGCTTAGATGCCCCAACCTCCGATGCCATAGCCAGTGTTCATCATTCTTGCTCAAATAACATTGTTGTTGTCTTTCTTCAAATATGTATAGATTATTTGGAGTCCTTCTTCCTTTGATCACTGTTTCACCTGTATCAAGATCACGAACACAACATCCATTTGATCTAAATATTACCTCTGTTCCTTGATCGCACATCTGACTGACACTCAGAAGATTATGCTTCAATCCATCAACATACAAAACATTCCCAGCTTTGACCTTCTCTTTCAACGGAGCAATGCCCTTTCCTTTTATGGCTGCAGAGATATCGTTTCCAAAAGAAACTTTCTTTCCCTTTTCTAATGCGGTATATGATTCAAGTTTTTCTTTGTCCCCTGTCATATGCTTCGAACATCCGCTGTCAATGTACCATAGACTTTCTTGACCTTCTGCATAAAAGGTTATCCCACATCTTTCTGGTTGCGGTTCCTTTATTCTCCATGTTCTGACATTTGAGGTTTGTTCCTTCTGAGTTGTCTTCCAGAACCTGCTCCTGCATTCAGAGTCTTCATGACCAAAGATTACAAATAGAGCATTCAACTTCATTTTCAAGAACCGAAAAGTTGTTATAAGTCCTTTTCATGGTTCCAGTCATACTTCTTTGCTTTTGAGCTTCTCTAGTCATGATTGTCTTGTAGGCAACACATTGAGATGATTTGTGACCGAAGTTATGGCAAGAAAAGCATTGGCCATTAAAGAAATTTCTCCGATAATCAGATCTATCATCCAACCAATTGTAGCTTCTATTGACATCCATTCTTGGGGCAAATTGGGAAGATTTTACCTGTGGCTAATTGTAGCTTCTGTTTGTTCTTAAGGCCGCTTGTCCCCGAACTTCTTGATAGTCTTTATTTGTTCTTGAGGTAAACTGTCCCTGATTCACCTGATGACGTTTATTTGGTCTTTGTTCGCTCCTCCTTGCAGCATCAAGATAACTTTTAGAGGTAGAAGCTTGAGATGTTTCTCCATTATATCCCAGACCTGTCTTGATCAGAGGAGAACGCTGCACATTGATAATCTCATCCAAGGTTTCAGATCCTTTAACAAATTTAAGATTAATTGCTTTTGTTTTCTCAATCTCCTTTCTAAGACAAACAATCTCACATTCCAATTTTTCAAGATGTTTTTCCTTTTCTGCCAGTTGACATTGTAGAGAATCAATAATAGCACTTTTCTCTTCTAAGCAAACTTTGAGATCATTCATTTCTTCATAAAAGCCTTCTACATCTATAGCATCCATGTAATCATCATCTTCAAAAGCCATTAGAAGTTTATATCTATAACCTTGTTCATGTTCGTCACTATTTGAAAGACCATCACTATCTTCATGAGTGTAATAGCTTTTCTTCTTTTCATTCTGTTTCTTGTTCCATTTAACAGGTTCCTTTCCCTTGTCATTCTTATCTTTGTGAGGACATTTGGCAGCATAATGACCTACTCTTCCACAAGCAAAGCATTTAAAAGGTAACTTACCTCTGAACCTTCCAGAACCCCTTTGAAGATTTCTGGCAAAATTTGATTCTTCTTCTTCATCTTCTGGCATGTGACTTGCTTCATAATAATCTTCTTTGCCCGAAGCCTTGAAAGCAGCTTCTCTTCTGTCTGATGGACCTCCTTTTCTCATTTCATAAGCAGTTAGAATTCCGTGAAGCTGAGACATAGTAAGAATTCGTAGATTTTCCTTTTCTTCTATTGCAGACACTTTAGATTCAAATTTGGGGGACAATGATCTTAGAACCTTTTCAACCACAATAACCTCTTTTATTTCTTCACCCAAGTTTTTCATGCAATTAACAATCTCATCTACCCTAAGGAAATAGTTAGCCACACTTTCATCATTATACATTCTGAGAGTCTCATACTTAATCCTGAGAGTTTGAAGTTTAGCACGCTTTACCTGTTCGTCTCCTTCATAGCTCGTGAAAATTTTGTCCCATATTTCTTTTGTGGATTTATAGTGCATTACCTTCATGAATTCCGATTGGGATATACATCCTAGAAGGGTACTGACTGCTTTTGCATTTGTTTCATACTTCTTCTTCTCGGCTGCATCTGTAGGAGTAGCTGAAGGAAAAGCGTAGCCTGTCTCTACAATGTCCCAAACTTCTGTACCAAGAGATTGAAGATAGGCAGTAACTCTTACCTTCTAATAATTGAAGTTTGTCCCATCAAAAACCGGTTGCCTGATTGATGCTTCTCTCTCGTAGTTGCTCATGATGAACGATCTACCTTCAAGTGATCAAGCTTCTCTGAAGGACCTGCTCTGATACCAATTGTTGGAAATAATACTGAGAGGGGGGGTGAATCAGTATTATCAGAAAAAAAAATTCATTTTATGCTCAGAAACATATACGCTACTTCAGTTAAGTGAAACAGCGTGTACATGCTACTGTGTCTAAAGAAACCAGCGTATAACAAGAAAACTTATGATTCAGTAGATTATCTTCAGTAAATGCATCAGGACATTATTAACCATGATAGTAAAACAGGTGCAGTATAACAGAACAGATCATCACACAGAAAACACACACATGAACACCATGATATAAGGTGGAAACCCAATGTGGGTGAAAACCACCTGCTGCAAGTCGTCTCTATCTTTCTTTAATATGAAACTTCAGCTTACAATATTTTGTACTGGTGCAGCCTTATACCAGTACGCAGGCTACAACCTGTTGAAGGCTTCAACCTTCTCTCGTTCTCCAAACTTCCTTGGAAGGGAGCTCCAACCCCCTTTGCTCTTGTACTAGCTAAGATACTAGTACGTAGGTGCTGGCCTACAATCTTCTTTCCTTCAAGTACCACTTTTCATACATTTTCAGACTGGATATTCCTGAAGCACAGCATTATAATCTGAAGACCACAATTCATTCAACTTTCACAACAGATCATTGAAGCACAAAATAACCAATACTAGCATCATCAATCTTTGAATCACTGAACCACTGAAACCCTGTCAACACTAGTCACCAGAACACAGAGCAGACTACAGAACTCTGCAATAGCAGTCAGACCCAACTGCAACCAAAAATCAAACTTCAAAGATATACGCTACTTCAATGAGAGAAACCCACGTATACACACGCTTTTACCAAAGACAACCTGCGTACAGATCTAAAAATAAATCTTCTTAACTTGCAGCTGTACCAGACATCAGTTAGACCCAGAACATAACATTGCGTCAGTATGCAGATCTAGAAATACACATAATCATATCATAATAGTGCATTTCAAACCATTAGATCCCGATCTGTCCTTAGATCTAGTCTTCCATCAACCGGTGTGATCTCTCCTTAGCTTAGATCAGGCAACCCAGAACCTGCATACTGGATCTAATACTTCATCAGATATTCAAGACTTTTCAGATGCATTTGCCTAATGATCTTCTTCTCCTTATATAGCCTTAGGCCTTGCTCAATACCACGGGCCAAAACCATAGAAATCCAATACCATCAACTTCAAAACTAGGGATCAACACGTCCATCGAGACACCATGGTCCAAAACCATAGGCACAACTTCCAAGGAATAACCGCCACGGACCAAAGATAAGTTTTCCACATACACGCTCTTTTACTGAAGCCAACCTGCGTGTACACGCGACTTGGTATATAGTGAACCTGCGTATACGCGACTTGGTATATAGTGAACCTGCTTGTATACGCGACTTGGTATATAGTGAACCAGCGTGTATATATTTTCTCTTCATACTTGTAGTCTGATCATAAATTCCTTGCTGCTATCCTTCTGCACTATGATTTTTCATCAGTGTGATTTGCCATCAAGGCCAACACTTGTCTCATAATGCCAACAATGACCAGTCAAACTCTGCATTTATTTGTCCGTGGGGCACATTTGCATATCGCAAGCTACCCTTTAGTTTAAAGAACGCAGGAGAAACATTTTAGAGGGCGATGAATTATGCCTTCCATGACATCAAAAACATTGTTCAACCATATCTCGACGATCTTCCAGCTCATTCGCGAAAGCGGACCGATCATCCGCAGCATTTGAGAGCGATATTTCTACGTTGCCGACACTACAAGATACGACTCAATCCACACAAATGTGTATTCTGTGTCAATTCTGGTCGTTTACTCGGCTTTGTGGTCTCAAAGGACGGGATTCATCTCGACCCATGTAAGGTTCAGGCAATCATTAATTTGCCTCCACCTTCAAATTTGCTTCAGATTCAGAAACTCCAAGGGAAAGCAAACTTTCTGAGGAGGTTCATTCCAAATTACGCTGAACTTGCTAAAGGTTATACTTGTCTATTGAAAAAAGAAGTACCCTTCGTCTGGGATCAGGTCGCGCAAGCTTCCTTTGATGCTTTAAAAGAATCCCTAATAAAAGCATCATTAATGTATGCTCCTGATTATCAAAAAGACTTTAACCTGTATCTAGCTACAGCGGATACAACCATCGCAATGGTTTTAGTTCAAGAGGACAATGGAATTGAACATCCTATATATTATTTAAGTAGAAACTTAAATGATACAGAAAGCAAGTACTCCTACGTTGAAAAGCTATCTCTCGCAACTGTTCAAGCGATACAGATATTCCAACACTATATCCTCTTTCGAAAAACTACCATTCTGTCAAACTGCAACCCCATGACTTATATATTGTCGCGACAGTTGCTGGGGGGAAAATATTCAAAATGGATAGCAATTCTATAAGAGTATGATCTGGAATTTATAAAATCCAAATCAAAGAAATCCCTGGTTTTCGCGGAGTTACTATGTGACCTCCCATCGTCGTCCAATGATGTAACATCAGAAGAAGCAATCGTGGACGAATCTTTGTTTCTGATATCTTCAAGAAATCCGTGGTATGGAGACATAATAATCTATCTCCAAACCCAAAGATATAGGTCTAATACCTCCCGCTCGGAACAACGATGCATTCGATACCAAGCAAAAGACTACAAGATCCTCGGTGATACACTTTACCGTCGTGGTGTCGATACAGTTCTGAGGAGGTGCCTCGCCCACGAGGAGGCCGAAAAAGTCCTGAATGATTGCCATTCAGGCGCGTGTGGGGGACATCAATCTGGTTACGCTACGGTGCAAAATATTTTACGAGCAGGATACTTCTGGCCAACAATGTTTAAATATTGCATAACCGCAGTAAGAAGTTTCCATGCATGTTAAATCTTTGATCTAAAATCCAGAATACCACCCGCACCTCTACAACCAGTAGTTGCTATTGGGCCATTTGCCAAATGTGGCATAGATTTCATGACATGTAACCCCTCCTCGGCCGAGGGGCATGGGTATATCATAGTCGCAGTAGACTATTTTACCAAATGGGCCGAGGCAATGCTTACATTAAACAACAACGGCGAAACGGCTGCCCTCTTCTTTTTCAATCATGTAGTCTCCAGATTCGGCATTCCACAGGCCATAGTCACAGATCATGGATCACATTTTCGCAATCACATGATGGTTGAGTTAGTTTCCAAGTTACGGTTGTCCCATGACAGCTCTACTCTGTATTATCCACAGGCTAACGGGCAAGTTGAGGCAATCAACAAGGTCCTAAAGCGGATGCTGCAAAGGATGATCAGAGTCCACAAAACGAGTTGGCACCTGATCCTATACTCAGCCTTGTGGGCATACCGGACATTGGTGAGGAATGCAACCGGGTTTACACCCTTTCAATTGGTGTATGGCCTGGAAGCAATCTTACCGGTTCAGTGTGAAATCTCGTCCCTCAAACTCGCAATCGACCTTCTCCCCGGAACTTCCGAAGAAGAGGCTCGTTTCTTGGAACTAATCCATTTGGATGAAACCTGTCGTGATGCCGCTTTGGCTAATGAAGCCCATAACTAACGAGTCAAGGCACAGTTCGACAAGAATGTCAAACCCTGTGTCTTCTCAGAAGGTGACCTGGTCTTACTTTACGACCAGGAATCCGACAAATTGGGAGCAGGTAAGTTCAAATCCTTATGGATGGGCCCCTATATTTTTAAACGTGTATTAGCAAAAGGAGCCTACGAGTTAGTAGATTACGATGGGATTCCACTGGCGCAACCTCGCAACGGGTTGTACCTTAAGCGTTACTATGCTTGACTCAAGATAGTAACCCCTATGCTTTTGTTACATTTTTCTTTTCGCTAAGGGTAATTGTTTTGGTTAAGTGATCCGATTTTACATTTTTTGCAGATGTCGAACCTATTGGAATCATTTGTTGGATATGTCGACGGAGCGAGTCGTAGTTCATGGAACCTATCTTCTGCGGCCTGGGCCATCTTCGATCCAAGCGGCGAGTTAGTAAGTTTCATAGGGGTATGTATTGGTCGGTCAACAAACAATATTGCTAAATACAGCGCGTTGATAGAGCTCCTCTCTGATGCCATTACGCGTGGCATACGCCGACTAGTCGTCAGGCTAGACTCACAACTCGTCATCCTACAACTCACTGGTATCTACTCCGTCCGGAATCCAGCTATCTATCGCATGTTCCTAAGGGTCAAGATTTTGGAAAGGCAGTTTGATTCTATTTGATATCAGCATATTTCCAGAAACTTAACCACACTCATTGGAAAATTATGTGTTAGATAGACATTTGCAACATTTTTTAAAAAAAAACATTTCATCAAATATTTGCATCAAGATCACGTAACTCAACCAAAATAAAACTCCGAAAATCAAAAATATATATATAACTGTTTATGGTTCATACATAATGTTCTGTAACCAGGACAAAATCGGTCAAATGACCCAAAACTCAAAATTCTAGGGGTCACCCTAGTCTAATGATGTTGGTGATAACAAGTCACCGCCTGTGCAATCATGCGTAAAAGCCTAGTCCATCGACTTGGCACGCTAGTAGTATGTTGCTGCAACCTCAGGGGCAGCTCGTCGATCCTCACGTCCGGAATACCAAGAGTGAGGCCCTCAACCTGATCCTGCAATGCTGAAAGAGTATCGGCCACATCAAGGTCACGAAGGATAGCCCTCCCCATAGCTTCTCCTGCTGGAGCGGCAGCTGGTACTCTCAGACGTACTACTGGCCGAACTGGTCCAATATCTGCATGAGCACATGATTTTTTATTAGTCCTGATAGAAGAAAGCACAAGAACATTATAAAAAGAAATGATGAACAGAGATATGGTTAGAGAATTTACCAATAGCACCCCACTACTCACCAACCGGCAACACCAAATCCGGGTCACCCCGGAAATCCATACCAGCATATGGATACTCGGAAAAAACCATCTCCTGATGGTTGAACCACTCAAAAAAGGTATCAGAAAAGGAAACCTGGGACTGACCAGCATGTCGGGCCATAAGGTCGACCCATCTCTGCATCCGTGGCTCATTCGGGAGAGGTAAGCCAAGTGAGATGTACTGCGGCTGCATCAGTGGGATCTTTTCCAAGGCGAAAGCGGCCAAAATAGAACCATAGCCGAAGTTTTTCAATTTTCTGTTTTTCACCTTGGTCAGTTGTTCTTTCATCACAGGGAGTATTGCGTCACACCAGTTGAACACCTTTGGTTCAAGGCATTCTGCATATAGGACCTGTTAGCCACGTGAGGAGCCGCACTACCAGCCAGTCTAGTAAAAGTGAACAGAATGGTCCTCAAGGACTGGTCATCGACATCTCGGATGTTGATCTTGCCATCCCTACTCGGCTGAGATCCCTCTTTGCAAAACCGGCAAATATAATCTCTCACGGATTCGCCCCCACGGGTGGAACCTGATAGTGAAAGAGCGAGACCACGCCTCGATAAACCAGTCAAAAAATAGATGTCCACGATAGTCAAGGGGATAGATTTGCCTCTGATCTGAAACACCTGGTTGGTGGGATCCCATGCATCGAGAAAATATTGCAACAAGTTGATTTGTTTCCTCATGCTAGAAATGCGGAAGAACTTGAACAGACCACAGTTCCGCAGTGCAGTTACCGTAACTAGATCATGTAAAGCAAGCATGTCCTCTTCTTCATGCTCGCGTTCTCGCCATGTAACAACCATTTTTCTCCGATAAATCTCTGCAAAACAAGCAAGAGAAGAGTCAGGACCCTGATTTGGCAAAAAACAGGCAAAAATTCCATGACAAAATAGTGCAAAAAATTCCCTTCTCGCGCCCATCGCACCCCCAGCAGCGTACTGGGTGGGATGCATCCTGACTGGCCAATGGCCAAGCCAGTATGCATCGCACCTTTTGATATAGAAAGGGTGCGATGGAGCCAGGGCGAATTTTTCAAACCCCAGAGGCTCAGAAAAATAGGGAAACATGCACAGAATTCAAAAAGGAAGGAATGCAACTGAAAAGCTCGGGTTTAGCTCCTACCTGGTCTAGACGGCACCGAGAATTGTCCACAGAATCTCCCGAAATCAGCTGGTGAAAATCAAAGGGGAAAAGCACCTCCAGAGCTCCAACAAACCAAAGTTCAAATGAAATGGTAAAATGAGGGGTAAAAAACCACTTTTAAATTACTTTTCATGTAATTCAAGTAAAATATTAGTGTTTTAACTCATTTTGAAACATATATTGTCCATTTCTAATCGGTTTGATGAAGCAATTGAACAGGTGGTACAACCTTTGAAGGAACAAAGTGATTAACGGTGAAATTAAATCAATGACCATTATCATGAGCAGTTTTTATGTGGAGTTCAATCTCGTTAAAAATTAAACATAAGCAATGAGCAAACGTTCCC
This sequence comes from Pinus tabuliformis, assembly GCA_031772625.1. Taxonomy (NCBI): domain Eukaryota; kingdom Viridiplantae; phylum Streptophyta; class Pinopsida; order Pinales; family Pinaceae; genus Pinus; species Pinus tabuliformis. Next base: position 1,011,473,001 of record CM062816.1, on the reverse strand, counting down.
CCAGAGTTTAAGCTCATTAAAAAAAAAATGAACCAATTTCCGGTAAATAACCATTGTGAATGCATTATCATCAGCTTTTGAGCCCTGGTCATGTTCTCATCATCACCTCCACTCTGTTTTAGCTGATCATTCACCTCCATTTGATTGTTTACCCCTTTTGAGGAACAGCTGCGAAGAGTGATCCTGTTAGCCATCCTTGTGACACTGCCGTGACTGGAAAATTCTAAACCTTACCGGGAATCAGCTGCTACCCGAAATTATCACTCGTTCCTCAAAAAACGAGTCTCCTTTAAGCTCTTTTCACCTGACTTGTAAAACATGAAAAGATTTCCGAGCGATTGGCCCCTCCAGCTCGTTAAAGTGACCGGAAGTGCTATCCATCCTCTAGATTTTAATCTTTTTGGACCTGAGGGATTATTACACAAAAAGATTGAGCGCTTGTCTTGTTCGGCTCGTTAAAATTACCGAAAATTCATCCCTTTCGTATTATTTTATACTTTTTCAAACTTAAGGGATTACATGATGAAAAAGGATTACTGGAGTTTCCTTTACGTCCCTTTCAGACTCTCTAAAATTGAAAAGGACCGAGTTATCTTTGTCGTTAAACTCGTTAAAACCGAATAGTGAAAAACTTGTCCATATAGACAAGAACGAGTTTCACTGCCGCTAGGCTCGTTAAAATATAGCAACGGGTTTGCCCGAAGGGAAAATTATAGAACAAGCATATGTTATCCTCCTCAAGCTTGACAAAAATAAAGAGGTATTGGTCAGCAATGACTGGGGAAAAATTTGGAAGAAAACTTGAAGAAACTTTATTGGTAGCAAGTCGCTCTTGAACATGACACTTTCACTCCGCATCCGAGTCGGTTTGGGTTGTTCCATTCACTGGTTATATCACCATTGGTCCATCACACCATCCACATTTGGGGTTAATGCTACGAATCCATCATGTCAGTGTCGCCGGTATGTTCAAGAGAAGTCGCTCAGAGAATTCACCTGTGTCTCATCCACTGCAATACATTCACGCTCCATTCCTTCATGACCGCCACCCTGAACCCTGCATCATCGAATCGTTTTCACCTCCAAAATCATTTACTCCGTTCTGTGTCGTAGATGTGGGATTCATTAAGGCCCTCCTACGATGGGTTGCTTCTTGTCGACACCAGCTCATTATCCAAGAAGTCGACTTAGGAATAACCCTTTCAGTACTTTGAAGCTTGCATGCCTCAATGGCAAGTTTCTCACTTCCGGCGACAGGTTTACATCAATGGCCTTCGACCGAAAGATTTTGCGCGGTGTTCGACGTCAAGTCCCTTATTCACACCACGTGAATTGTATTGTAGTACCTTGAGGGTCATCATCATTATCAGTGATTCCTCGCGCGCTTGTTAACAGCTTACATCATTGGCTAGTAATCAGGCGATGTCTTTCCATGTTTGACTCCAAAACATCTTTCACATGGATCGACTTGTACTCTGAAGGAAGATCGAACGAGTTTGAAGACCCTAGATCTAGTTTCATCCATCCGGGCTGCGATATATTCAGGAAAATAAAGACATCAAATGTACATTGTTGCTACACAGATGATCATCCGAATCAAAGGATGATGACTCTACCAGAATCATCAGTCTCCCACACAGACGGTTGTCTGTCTTATGTACATGAAAATGAATTTATAAAGCTGAGCATGGGAATGCCCGCCTCAACTAGATCATGAAAAATATTATGAAGATAATGTATTGTATTGTATCTTATTACAGGTCGCCTTCCAACTCGAAAAACTTTGGATCCTCATGATAAAGCATTTCACCCGACATCAAAAGATTAACGACCTCATGCTATAGGGGGCAACTGTTATAGACATTTTTGGGCACTGCAACCCCAATCAAACATGTCCATAAACCAAGGGCTCCTAAGTCCCTAAAAGTGTTGTTCCATCCCCTAAAAGAACAAGTTCAGCTGATTACATCATCTCCCAGAAGTTCTCCATGAAAAACTGCTCAGAACTGGTCAAAACTAGACCATCTCACCTGCTCCATGGTCAAAGTGCGATGCATCCCACCTAATGCACACGGGAGGTGCAATGCATACTGAAAAGCCCTTCTATGGGGTGCGATGGGCGAGAGTGGACAAATGGCAGGGACAGTTTGCGAGGTCGATGATCATGGAATCTTCCAGAAACTTCTCCTGTGACACTTGCCTCTTTGAATTCGCCTAGGGATGAGTAAGAGATCATCAATCTCCAAGTGGAATCAAGAACTATCAGAGAGAGGACACTAATCAAAATCCCAGAAGCTGACTCACCCCCCTACAATCATCTATATATGGATCCCTCATCCCAGAGATCCAGAGGCTGGAATTTTGTATCTTGTAAGGAAGTGTTGTTGGTTTCTTGTTGGAATATCATAGTGTTGGGTGATCTAAGCTTTTCATGAGGTGAAAGAAGGGCTTTCATGCTGGAGGATGACGCTGGGTCAGAACAATTGGTTGTAATCCTCTTTGCTATTCTTGATTATTAATAAAGATATTCAAGTTTTCCTCCACATTCTTGTATGTTTGATGATATATGCATTTGTGTGGTCAATATACATCTGGTCCTGTATTATTTATGATTGTAGATCTTTGTTCTTCGATAGTATTATGCTGCTTTGATTCCACAGGTGCTCTTTGAAGCTAGGTAGATGAAGGAGAAGCAGCAAAGATATGTCAGAAGGGAGAGGAACCGAGCAAGGAACCAAGTGCAAGACAGAGGTTGGTGTCCTTCATTCCACTCTCATCTACTTCTCATAAAGGAAAACGAAAATAGTTTTAGTTTGTTTATTTCTAAGATAGCTACCAGTCTTAGTGGGACTAGCAGCTCCAAGTGGACACTAGATTTCCCGATAACACACAGGATATGGATTTTTCAATGACTCTTCTTTAGACATGTCAGGCATATTTCCATAATAAATACGGACATACAAGCCTACCATTATGGTAAAATCAAATGGATTTGTGTTGCGTACCATAATTCCATCCATTTGAATGAATTTGTTTTCTCCAAACTTGATAAAATAATCGTCTTCCAATAAGGAGGTCACATCTTAACCGGATCCCATGAAATATCCTCGCTTGATAACTGCAAAGCACTTTTTTGTGTGGCATTCGTCTGACCCGCTCAAAGATAATTGTGATTCTATTTCAGAAAATGAAGGATGGTGAAGCATAAGTTTCCCACTTTCATCTACATACATCATTTGAATAGGCGGAACATCATCTATACTACATGTCCATGTGCCATTGGTACCAACAGCGTAAAGAATTGGATCATTATCGCAAGGATCCAGGCATGTCAACTCTACATTTCTTGTATGGTACTCATCAATAACTTTGCAGATAATGAACTCTTCTAAAAAAAATCTCCTTTAAGAAGAGCAATTGTATCAAACATTGTAGCCTTTCCCCTAACAAATTGTATAGATGAGTGATATCAGAGTTCATAATGTGTTCCTGTATTATTAGGTTGGATTTGGAAAACTACTGGACTCTACTTCATCACAACTCCAAGAATCATTTTTAGCAATTTTATATAATCTTTGTGACTTTCATCATTGTATCGCTAATTTTTTCTTCAATTGTCTTTGGTTTTCTCGGCTAACATCTTCTTCGGTAAGAATTCAAAATGATTATTCCACAACTTCCAAAGGAAACACCTTTCGTTCTTTATGTGGCAAAGGATTAGAGTTTGTACTAAACATGATTTATTCTATAAAATGATGTAATCTATGGTAATGATAATATGCCAAAATGGGCTACATAGGTTACACATGAGATCTCTGAATTGGAAACCAACAATGGGTAAAGCAATAAATTTCTTTATGCATGATATAAATGTTATACTAACCCTTAATATAATCTTCGATTTGATTTCTCCTTGCGTCGGATACGATTTCTACATAAAATAAATTGATTCTTAAAATATTTCTGCAATAAAAAAACCAACTTGGTTAGAAAAAAATGCACAATGGAAATTTAAAAATAAATGAAATAGAGATTTTCCAGTGATTTTCTTCAATAAACTTGGATAAAGGTCACGAGAATCTGAAATAGAAGCATATATAAAACAAAAAATCATCATTTTGCAAATAAATTTAAATGTCTCTTACCAATGACTACCATCATCTTGCAATCCCTTCTGGTTCAATTTGGAATCGCATATGATATGGTTTGCCCTGGAATGGAATCTTAAATTCAACTAGGGAGATCATGAGGAAGGTCACAAAGGCTAGACAAGAGCAAGGAAGATTGATAACCGAAGTTCACTTGGGTAAAGTCAAAATGGGCATAAAAATAACCCACCAAACGAAAAATTTAAAATTCAAATTTCTAAGTTAACCTCACATGGAAAACTGCACCAGTTAACTCGACATTATAAATCGTGTAGCTGGGAAAGATTTTCGATGGGATCATGAGGTCGATTAATTTGGGGATTAACGTCCATAATTACATCTTAATTAATGTCTAAACTTCTTCTTATTAGGATACATTTTGGGTTGGCTACATTCTTATGTAACCATGGCTTTTAGTGTACAATGATTTACATTTTCTTTTAATTATTGTTCTATTCTTGAAACATCGACATATAGACTATTGTCCAACCCAAAATTACTATAGACTATGTCAAAAATGTCCCCAGTGTGTCATCATTCTGAAATAACCTTCGATGAACTTTACCTACCCATGTCTCTACTCTAACGAACAATGCATGATAGTGTGTTTCAAAATGGCTTACATAGGTCATTTTTATACGTTGGAGTTTTTCTATTGTATGTGTCAAACATGTGACAAATCCTGGTAGCTTGAACCTCTTTATAAATTCCATGTTGCGGTAATTACTGTTTCACATATGACAATCCATTGCAACTCCAACAAGTTATTTCCATGCATTTTTTGGGGATTAAGTCTCCCTAGTTTCCATGTAGTAGTCTTTGGGTGTCAAAAGTATGACACTGAGTTTGTGTGTCGTAAGTTCAACAAAACTATCCTGATGAACGAGGTTTGTCTAGTTTGTTAGATTGTCATCATGTGGTTATCAAACTTGTGTTCGTAAAATGTTAGAAATTTTACCAAATGTTCTAGCGAGTAATGTCCTTTTCCAAGGACATCACTTCTCACCCCTATGTATTTATATGCATGCTCATTATTTCTCAAGAACACATCGATGAATAATAAATAACAATTATTTACCCTTGAGGAACATATGGATTCATCCTTGTTATAATGGATGCTCCATTAAAGTGACCAACAAGTTCACTCAAATTAGTGTTAAATTGGTTTTTCCATTGGCTCATTGTCATATTCATATTCATATATATATATATATATATATATATATATATATATATATATATATATATATATATATATATATAGGGTGATATGCATAGGGCTTACTTATGTTTTGAATATCTACTTCAACAATTATTTTCCTCAAACATTTTCAAGCCACATGTTGAGCTCATCTTCATGAGAAAATATTCCCAAGGGAATGATTTGATGATTGTCCATTTATTAATATTTGTAATTTGTTTTTTTTTTTTTTTGAATTTTGTGAAACCTAACTTTATCGGTGCTTAATAAGGTGGATTGTAGGATGCTAAGAATCATTCATCTTAAGGCCATCACCCCTATTTACATTATTAGGATTTTTTTCTATCTCAATAGCTTCTCATATTTTTCTTTTCATACAATGTTCGTCCTTTGCAATCAGTTTAAAGTTTCCCATATAGATATGGTGATTTGAGATATGTGCATGATTAACTAAGGTGGATATTTTATGGTAATCATGTAAGATGTCAATACTATTTTCCTTTAGTCTAACTGAAATAAGTGGTTTGTTTCCCCAATATATATGTTCCCACATGAGAACAAACTAGTATTGATGCCTTTCTACTTTCTTGGGTCCATAAGGTATTTGGAAAATATAGCCTCCTACCAATGGATTTTAGAGGTAAGAATGATACCTTCATTTATTTTATTTAAAATTGTTGCCATTATATCCATAGTTGTTAAAAATAGCAACAAGAAAATCCTAATTTAATGTGTCCTTGAATAAAATTGGGAATTAAATTGTAATTATATTCTCATAGCAACTTGTAACAGTTAACTAAGTTAAGTTGACTTAGTTGGCTCACTAAATTTGAGTTGGAAGTCTATCTAGAGTCATGTAGAGTGGTCCGTAAATATTAGGGGTTGTTGTAGCAGCTACAAACACCCTCCAAAATTTTTCCTTAGCTTCGTTTTAGAGCCTCCCTACCAACTTTTCACAACAGGTTGTCTTGCTTTGTCAAGTTCACAAGCATTAGTGTTTTGCTTGCACAAAGGCAGCCTGTCGATCATATCTTGATACACTCCCCTCACAAGTTGATCACCCGAACTTGATCCAGATGTAGGTTGAGCAGCTCCCCCAAGAAATTGCACATTTCTGGAGGGAAACCAGCCTTCCCTCCTTAAATTGTGTAATCCTGTCTGGCAGCTTGATGGGCTCCAGAATTGCGTAATTCTTCCAGTCAACACTAACAGTGAAAATTGCGAAATTTTCCCCAACAAGGCTGCTTAGCCCAGAATTTACGCAAATCCGAGCAGCACTCAGCTAATCTGCCCAAAAATTTCGCAAATCTCCTGGGCAGCTAGCCTAGCTCCCAGCCAAAAATGTGCATTTTCTCCCAGGAGTTGAGCAGCCTCTTGCATGCAGCTAAGTTGACCGGTTCCCTCCGGGACCGAGCAAAACAGACTTGCATGCATGGGCTACTTCTCCCAAGGCATCATGCAAATGCATCCCTTGATTCAGGGACCTACTTTTAGCAGTTGAGGTTACATTCAAGGATCACTTCAGAAACCTCCCACCAAGTCACTTTCCCTAGATTTGTGGCATGCACATCAGAACTTCGATGTTATCAAAACTCATCAATCGGACACTACAAAGCTCATTCCTCACGTCAACCTTGCAGCTCTGACATCCCACATCACTTCTAGGAGTTGTCGGCACATTCAGCTCATTTGTTTTGGGGTAAGCCTGCCTTCCATGCCTTGTGTTGCATTTCTGTCACTTTTTGTGTATTCGCTTGTGTGAGTGTTCTTTGTTAGATTTCTTTGAACGCTTGATGTCGTTTACATGTATACTAGATTTTCCTAACACGGTTTCAGTTTTAGTTGCTATCTCACTGTTGTCGCATGCATGAAATTGTTTTGCACGAATGGTCGTTGATTCGGCAACTCGCTTCACTCACATGCATGTTGATCTGTTTACTAAATCTTTCATTCAATGTTTGCATGCACGATCAATCACTTCTGCTTTCACTTAGTGTCACCATGCATTCACTATCATATTTGCTTTCAGTTGTCCGTTGGTGAGTCTGGCCAACCTTGGTCCAGACTCTGCCTTCACTGAGACATCATTGCGCAATCCAGGGAAGGAAGGCTTTGTCTTCCTCTCCAAAAATGTGCATTTCTTCCCAGGCACTATCCTCCAAGGTTGTTTTGCGCATTTCTGAGGGATAGTGACTGTTGGACCAAAAAATTGTGCAATGCAGTCACTAAGCCTGCAGCCATTGCCAACTGCGATAGCGCATTGCACAATTCTAGCAGTCAGCAGCCATACTAGACTATGTATTGCACAGTTCCATCAGTTAGTCAGTTTCCCAGTAGCCCATACTGTGCCTTTTGTAGTCTTGGCAGTCAGTCTCCTGACCTCCTTGCCGAAATTGTGCAACCTTCATGATCAGTCACACAGGTTTGTTGCAAGTCAGTTCTCAAGTTCATTTTGGTTTTAGACTGACATATTACTTGCCATGAGTGTTGCCATGTCTTCGGGTATTGCAAATGTTCATCTGCCTCTCAACAGTGTAAGTACCATGGTTTCAAGAGAGCAGAGTCAAAGACACCATTCAGAGCACTCTTGGGGATGCAGTCGATCAAGTTTCTGTGAACTTGCCTACCCACGAAGACATCAAGTGGTTCATAGACGATGGCATCAAGATATGATGGCAGCAACATCACAGCGAGCAGCATCTTGAACAGCAGCTGAAGGAAACATGCCGAATGCAACGAATGCAAGAGGAAGGTTGTTTACAACACAAAGGTGAAATAAAGTTGCGAGCTCAAGCAGATCCATTGATGATGAAAGCAACTTTGGAGACTCATCTTATGAGGTGACGACGCGACATGAAGATCACGCAAAGATAGAGAATGGAACAAAAAAGGAGTTTCAAATAAGAACATGAAGTTGCAAATAAAAACGAATGAGTTGCAGCAAGAACAAGAACAACAGTGGGTGAAACATGCACTCACGAGTGAAACTGTGCCCATAGAAGTTAAAGATCCATCCCAGCAGCTGGCACGGAGCATACATGGTGAGCAGTGTTATTGATCGCATGCAAGGGATTCAACAGCATGCATGTCAATGTGTGCATGCATGCGATCCAACCCATTCAGCACACTCACGAAGGCGAAGACAAGAAGAAAGTCCAACTGGAGTTGAACATGTACTTCGGCAAGTTGATGTGCACGACCACTAGCACACACTTGAAGATCAGCGCAGACACTATGCATCAGTGTGTTTTTGGTTCAGCCGCACCCAGACGACCATGCTCATGTTAGCATATGAGTTGGATGAAGGATTCGAACCATTGCACCAGTTGCAACGGAGGCAAGAGTTCGCTTCAGCAAGATGTGACCATGGGGTGCATGCATACCATCATGGATGACCAAGCTTGGCATTAGCTCACCACCTTCACCACCACAACATGTCAAAGAGTTGGTCTCATCACAACAGACTGAGCGTCAGTGATGTCTTGCATGGCCTGCTCAAGCCATGTTGTCTCACATGAGTACATGTGCATTGTAATGTAATGTCATGTCAAGTGTAAGTCAAGTGTGATAGTTGGATGTAAAAGTCATATAGTAGATGAAGAGTCATGAGGGTAGATGAACTGCCACAAAGGGGGATGTCAAGGGTCACCCAACCCTTTCCTATAAATAGTCCCTCATAACTCATTGTATAGACTTTTGGTCAGCCAAACTTCATATTAGACTATCTTGGAGAGAGCTTGGACAGTATTGTAATGTGCCTTGGCTTCTCCACTACACTAAGCTAGTACATCTCTTCGGAGGATCATGTGGATGTGGTTGTAGCATTCCACTATTGGAGCTAGTCATTGGACATGGATGTATTATATGAATGGAACTTACACTTATTTATATAATAAGAGCTAGCGTGTTTCATGCATATGTTGTATTGTATTCCAGCCATCTTGTTTACTCTAAATGGCATATGTATTTGCTTTCTTACGCATGCATATATGGACTATTTTGTATGAGTATGTATGAGTCTAACTGAAATGTGTTTATTGGTTTAACCATCACTTTGGATTTCCAGATGACTTGCTTTCCAGCTTGTCATGTATCTTCCCTCGTGTGTTCCCTTCCCATCTGAGTACTATTACAAGTTTCCAAGGGGCGCACTCATCTCAACTGACTTGTGTTAGAACCTCTCATGCACCTTCCTTGACTCACTACAGCTATCACACCCTTGCTACCAATAGAGTTATCTTACTTTTCTCTGTGCGAAATCACGGTCAAGGCATTACCATACGACTCATTGTTGGGACTCCTACATCAAACAGTCTGAGGTCTAATTGGGACTCCTTGCCGGGGTGATCCCCTTGACATGTTGGTGGTTCTAGCACTGTCAACATTTTTGGTGCTAGAAGGAGGTCCAGATGACAAGTTGTGTCCTCTCATCCAGTTTTGAACCTTGCCATATATTTCATGGATTCTTGCACTCTTCTCCCTCCACGATGTTTTTCGAATCATGAACATGTCACCATCATGAGGGAGTTTTTCGATCTCTTGTCCACTTACACGTATGATGTTGAAGGCGAAGTGGCCTAGCCTGAGTACTTACATGACTTTCTTCCATGCTTCATGAGTAAGATGAGTGTTCTGACAAGCAGGCTAGCTTGCTGCTTGCATAAACACTTAGTGAATCCCCACTTTGATGGATGTGCAACCTACCAACTGACAGCGTGCACTCACTTCAACACTTTTGTGATCTCATTGAAGACACTTTCTATCATTTTGATCCTAACCATCTTGACCGAAAATTGTTACAGCAACGGAAGGCTTTGCGTGAATCGATCATGGATTTTTGTCAGTGCTTCCATGACTTGCAATTCCAAGCTTCGAGGAGCCAGATGAAATTTTCCTATCTTTGGGACTGATTCGAATATTGCCTTAAGAAATTTGTTTGTCCCAAGAAGAAGCTTGAAATCAAGCCTCGCTCAACATTCTTCACTAATGGAGCTGCGCAATCTCATGTGGATGTGGCCACTGTCTAGACTGAATGTCTGCCATCCCCTCATTCAACAGCTCCACCACTGCCGAGTGATGTTGTGGATCATGCTCACTCACTTGTTCAGTGTGCATATCCTCCCAAAATCACTTCACTCAATTTTCATGCAATGTTGGTTGTGAGTCCTTCAAATTCCCATATGCATTATGTTCCACAACCTCCATCTTCGCACTCGGTTGTTCCTTCAGATGATATTGTCTTGTGTTCTTCCATTTCGGACTCTTCACTTGTTGTGAAAAAGGAACAAGCCACTGATGGATTCGGTGTTGCATAACCAACATGTGTTGTCATTCATGAAGAGTATGAGTGGGAGATTGAGCATCAACACTCGATAAAGGATGACTCGCTTCCATCCGAGCCGCCTCCGTTCTTTCCTAAAATCTTTGGTGAACCTGCCATCCATGATTTTGCATGTGTGTCTTCATCGACGGATGCACCCATTGTTGATCACTCGCAAGACTCACCGGATGTTGGTCCATCATTCGACAACAGAGAGGATAAGTTATTCATTGAAAATCCACTTGATATTTCATCTGTCTTTTCTAGAAACACAGAGGATGAGTTTGTTCGCTTTTCATCTACCCCTCTGTTTGATTCATCTGATCATGAGGATGTCGATGAATTCATTTATTTTTCTGATCATGTCGGCAGTGATCCATTTACTTCCATATTTGATCACGATCATGACTCTATCGCAGTTGATCTTTTGAAGCCACTGATTTATGATGATTTATCTAATGATGAAGTTGAAACACCCAAGACTATCAAGGCACTTCAGCCTAAGCTGATGGTTATGTCAGGCCCTTGCTCTCTTGGGGTTAGTCTCACTTCTGATCAGGAAATTGTTCAATCACCCAAGGCTCCTCATCACTCATCTGTATGCATTAAAGATCCATCTCACACACAGATCATGCTTCCTCCACTCAAACTGCACGATCCCATCACTCATGCATTGGAGGAATCTTACATTGTAAGCACTCGTGCACGATGCAAGTTATCTTTGTTTCTTTCGTTTGCTTGCATGTCACAGTCAAGAGTGTGCTTATGCTTGAAAGTTTCACGCAATGTCACACAGCACCATGACAAGTCCACGGACTACTTGTCATGCGCTTGCACTCACTTATATCCTGTGGACACTTTGAAACATGAAGTATGGTTGTCTTCATTGTTATATCTTTCTTTCTTGATGGTTCACACAACTAGGTTACTCGCATACCAAGCCTTTACCAACATGGGTCAACCAATGCGCCGATGGATGCATTGGAAATATCAATTCACATGATCAGGCCCATGCATCGTTAGCGTAGGAGTAGGAGTAGTGTTTTCTTTCAGTTGTTTGCTTGCATGCTTGTTTTCTTACTCACTTTGTTTGTTTATTTGTTTGCTTGTTTGTTTTCTTACTTGCTTTGCTTTCGTTTTTGCTTCTGCTCTTGCTTTGCTTTGTTGTTTTTCAGTTCACTTGTTTCGTTCGTAGGTTAGCTTCACATGAAACCATGTATGACTCTTGAAATGAGTTGGGTAAAGTACAAGAGGGCTTGTACAACTATCACTACTTTGTTATCTTTCATCTTGCCTCTGTATGAAGAACTTGTTACTTTTATTCCATGATACGTCGAAGGAAAATACGTACTGTTCGAAGTGAACCTTGGTGAAAATACAATGCTTGCACACTAACTGGTGTCACCTTCTCTGGTCAATTTTTTTTGGGTTAACCCTTGTCAGCTCAGTCAAGTAGAGTAAGGTGAGAGAGAAAACCTTGACAGGCACGTCAGAGGTATAATAAACTACTTCTCTGTTGGAACAACCTCTTCTGCTCTCAATAAGTTGGTATCCCTCTTCCGCCTCTGAAATGAATAAGTGCTATGCACAGTTATAAAAAATGAAAAAAGTGAAAAAAAATTGAAAAAATGAAAAATGAATAAGGCGAAAGAAGAGAAAGGCTTCCTGTGTAGAGAGGTGATGCAAGTAACTCCACCGGGGTACTGACCAGGCTTGCTGGCAGCAGATCCATGCTTGTGTTCCTATGTGACTCTGTCGAGGTATTGTCTAGGCCTGCTGGCAGCGGAGCAACACCAGAGATGAAACTAAGACTCTGACGACTATAATTCGTGTGCATCAATATACCCCTCAATCCCAATCGAAAAATCTGTGTTGCTTTGGCTTGGAATGTGTGTCAATTGACCAAGGGCTTGGAAGATACTACATCTTACAATCAAGCTAGTGTGAAACCAAGATGAGCTGAGAACTGAACAATACTTCCAGAGGTGTTAGACTTGATTTTCACGAACAAGGTCCATTCAGAGAGCTGGAGTTCTACCAGTGTGTCACCAAGTGTTGTAGTAGCTACAACCATCCTCCAAAATTTTTCCTTAGCCTTGTTCTGGATCCTCCCTACCAAATTTTCATAGCAGCTTGTCTTGCTTCGCCAAGTTCACAAGCATCAATGCTTTGCTTACACAAAGGAAACTTGTCGATCACAGCTTGATGCACTCCCCTCACAGGTTGATCACCCGGACTTGATCCAGTTGTAGGCTGAGCAGCTCCCCCAAGAAATTGCGCATTTCTGGAGGGAAACCATCCTTCCCTCTAGAAATTGTGCAATCCTGTCTGGCAACCTATTGGGATCCAGAATTGCGCAATTCTGCTAGTCAACACTCATAGTGAAAATTGCACAATTTTCCCCAACAGGGCTGCTCGGCCCAGAAATTGCACAAATTTGGGCAGCTATCAGCTGCTCTGCCTAGAAATTGTGCAAATCTCCTGGGTAGCTAGCCCAGCTCCCAGCCAGAAATGTGCATTTTATCCCAACAGTTGAGCAACCTCTTACATTTGCAGTTGAGTTGAATGGTTCCCTCCAGGATCAAGCAAAACAAACTTGCATGCATGGGTTGCTTCTCCCAAGGCAACATGCAAAGGCATCCCTTGATTCAGGGACCTACTTTTAGCAGTTGAGGTTACATGCAAGGATCACTTTAGAAGCCTCCCACCAAGTGTCGCTTTCCCTAGATTTGTGGCATGCGCATCAGAACTTTGATGTTATCAAAACTCATCAACCAGACGATGCAGATATCGTTCCTCACATCAACCTTGCAGCTTTGACATCCCACATCACTTCTAGGAGTTGTCAGCACATTCAACTCAGTTGTTTTGGGATAAGCCCACCTTCCATGCCTTGTGTTGCATTTCTGTCGCCTTTTGTGTATTCACTTGTGTGAATGTTGTTTACTTGATATCTTTGGACGCATGTTGTCATTTACATGTATACTAGTTTGTCCTAGAACGGTTTCAGTTTTCGTTGCTATCTCACTATTGTCGCATGCATGAAACTGTTTTGCATGAACAGTCACCGATTCGGCGACTTACTTCACCCACATGCATGTTGATCTGTTTACTGAATCTTTCATTCAATGTTTTTATGCATCATCAATCACTTCTGCTTTCACTTTGTGTTGCCATGTATTCCCTGTCATATTTGCTTTCGGTTGCCCATCGGTGATTCTGGCCAACCTTGACCCGAACTCTGCCTTCACCAAGACATCATTGCGTAATCCGGGGAAGGAAGGATCTGTCTTCCTCTCCAAAAATGCACATTTCTACCCAGGCACTGTCCTCCAGGAATGTTTTTCACATTTCAGAGGGACAGTGACTATTGACCTAGAAAATTGTGCAATGCAGTCACTGAGCCTACATCCATTTCCAGTTGAGATAGTGCATTGTGCAATTCCAACAGCCAGCAGCCAAACTAGACTTTGCATTGCACATTTCTAATATTCAGTCAGTCTCCCAGCAACCCAGACTTTGCCTTGCACAGTGTTGGTAGTCAGTCTCTTGACCTCCCGTTGAAATTTCTCAACCTTCATGATCAGTCACACAGGTATGTTGCAATTCAGTTCTCAAGTTCATTTTGGTTTTCGACTGATAGATTGCTTGCCATGATTGTTTCCATGTCTCTAGGTATTACAAGTGTTCATCTACCTCTCAACAGTGCAGGTACAATGGTTTCAAGAGAGCAGAGTCGAAGACACCATTCAAAGCACACTTGGGGATGTAGTCGATCAAGTGTTTATGAACTTTCCTACCCACGAAGACATTAAGTTGTTCGTAGATGAGGGCATCAAGATATGATGGCAACAACATCATGAACAGTAGCTGAAGGCATCATGTCGAATGCAACTAATGTAAGAGGAAGGTTGTTGACAACACAGAGGCAGAACAAAGTTGTGAGCTCAAGTAGATCCATTGATGATGAAAGAAACTTTGGAGACTCGGGCTATGAAGTGATGGCACGACATGAAGATCATGCGAAGAGGGAGAATGGAACAAAGAAGGAGTTGCATGTGTTGAAGCGGCAACTGAAGGAAGAACATGAAGCTGCATAGACAAACTAATGAGTTGCAGTAGGAACAAGAACAGCAGTGGGTGCAACATGCACTCATGGATGAAACTGCGCCCATACAAGTTAAAGATCCATCCCAGCAACTGGCACGGAGCAAACATGGTGAGCAATGTTGTTGATCTCATGCAAGGGATTCAGCAAAATGCATGTCAGTGTGCACACGCATGCGATCCAACCCATTCAATACACTCACCAAGGCGAAGATAAGAAGCAAGTCCAACTCGAGCTGAACATGTACTTCGGCAAGTTGATATGCATGACCACCAGAACACACTTAAAGATCAGCACAGACACTATACATTAGTGTGTTTTCAGTTTAGTCGTACCCAAGTGATCATGTGCATGTTAGCAGACGAGTTGGATGAAGGAGTCGAACCAATGCATTGGTTGAAATGGAGGCAAGAACTCGCTTCAGAAAGATGTCACCATAGGGTGCATGCACACCAACACAGACGACCAAGTTTGGCATCGTCTCACCACCTTCGCCATCACAAGCATGTCAAAGAGTTGGTCTCATCACAACGGACTGAGCGTCAATGATGTCTTGTATGGCTTGCTGAAGCCATGTTGTCTCACATGAGTACACGTGTATTGTAATGTAACGTCATGTCAAATGTAAGTCAAGTGTCGATAGTTGGATGTAACAGTCATAGAGTAGATGAAGAGTCATGAGGATAGATGAACTGTCACAAAGGGGGATGTTAAGGGTCACCCCACCCTTTGTTATAAATAGTCCCTCATAACTCATTGTATAGGCCTTTGGTCAGCCAAGCTTTCGATGAGACTATCTTGGAGAGAGCTTGGACAGTGTTATAACTCACCTTGGCTTCTCCACTGCACGAAGCTAGTACATCTCTTTGGAGGATCAGGTGGATGTGGCTGTAACGTTCCACTATTGGAGCTAGTGGTTGGACATGGATGTATTGTATGACTAGAACTTACAGTTCTTTATATAATAAGAGTCAGCACATTTCATGCATATGTTGTATTGTATTCCAACTATCTTGTTTACTCTAAATGGAATATGTATTTTCTTTCTTACGCATGCATGTATGGACTATTCTGTATGAGTATGTATGAATCTTACTGAAATGTGTTGATTGGTTTAACCATCACTTTGGATTGCCAGTTGACTTGCTTTCTAGCTTGTGATGTATCTTCACTCGTGTGTTCCCTTCTCATCCAAGTACTATTATTGGTTTCCAAGGGGTGCACTCATTTCAACCCACTTGTGTTAGAACCTCTCATGTGCCTTCCTTAACTCACTGCAAATGTCACACCCTTGCTGCCAAAAGAGTTATCTTACTTGCCTCTGTACGAAATCGCGGTCAAGGCATTACCATACAACCCACTACTGGGACTCCTACACCAAACGGTCTGAGGTCTAATTGGGACTTCTTACTGGGGATATCCCCTTGACATGTTGGTGGGTCCATCACCATCAATAGGGGCCCAGGTTGAGTTCTTAGTGAGTTGTAATTAGTTAATTCAGTTTAACTAAGTTAAATCCAGTTAAACTAGTTCTAATTGCTGGAGGAACTAGTGAGAGGTCAAGTGAATTAAATTGGATTTAATTCACATGCAGTGATTAATAAGATAGCTGATAATTCACTCAAAAATAACTCATACGTGTCAGTTCTGAGAAATACCAAGTTGAGATTAGAGTTCAAGGATAGTGTATTATCATTTGTAAAATCATCTAAATTAAATTGATGGTGCATGCAATCAGAGGAAGGCCTATGGATGGATTGCGCAGTTATGACTCAGGAATTTCTAAATTAAATATGGGATAATTCCCAAGGGAACAACGCAAGGAAGTAGGGGATTAACAGGTAGCAGATTTGGCTAAGTATTGGCTTGAGCTGGCTTGTGAAGCAAAGAGATAGATTGTACCTATGCAGAGATTGTTTGGGTTGAACAAGAATTGTATTTTCTTCTCATATATTCTAGTTAATGCAATATGCAGATAACAAGGGTTTTTAGTTGAGGTTTTCCCCCAAAAAAAATATTTTGTTATGTGTGATTGAAATTCTTCTTTTTCTGCTTCGTTATTTCATTGATCAATCTGTGTTTTGATGATGAGTAGAGTAGATTCAAGTCAACTATTTTACCATATCACAATTTGTAGTCTGAATCTACAGTAAAAATATGCATGGTATCAGAGATGAAATCACTATAGAAGAGGAGAATGCAATTTTGTTGTGCAGGTGAAATCAAATTTGTAGTTTCATACTTCAAAGCCAGCAGGATCTCATTCTATGGTTTGAGACTTGAGTATGCCCTTGAGGTTAGCTCGAATTACATAGCTTGGAAGGACATGATGGAAGTAGTGTTGGAAGACAACGGGCTGGAGGAATTCATAGATCATGATATCTCGAAGCCTCCAACATCTGATGCTAAAGATATGGCAGAGTGGAGAAAGTGTGTGCGAAGGTGAGAAGGAGTATCCTAGAAGGAGTTTGAGATCATATTGTCTCGAATCTCCATGGTAAGGAAACTCCATTTGTAATGTGGAAGGCATTGACAGACCTGTTTCAAAACAACAATGACCATAGGAAGCTAGCACTGAAGGACAAACTCAAAAAGATCAAGATGGAGAAGGGTGACTCAATTCCGAAGTACTTGACCAAGTTCACCCAATGTTGGGATGAGCTTGGAAGTGTCGGGGTTACTGTTACAGAAGACAATCTAGTGAGCCTAGCACTTCTAGGACTTCCCAAGAGCTGGCACAATTACCAGGACTCACTTAATGGGAGGGAGAAGCTGCTAGAGTGGGAGTTATTTTGGCCTGACTTGGTACAAGAAGAGATTTGGCGGAACACCAGAGATGGATCCTCGTCTAAGCATGATAATGAGGAGAATTGTGCCTTAGATGGAAAGGCGAAGAAAAGGAAAGGGAAGTCTTCCCATTACAAATAGATTCCAGTCATGGTAGCTAGAAGGACATGTTGAAAATTAAATGTTTTCACTGTCACGATCTGGGACACTATTCTACAAAGTGTCCACACAAGAAGGTCAATAAGAAGCCCTTAGGAGGAGTGACGGGTGAATCTCTTGCTTCAAAATTCGAATTGGATTTCACCCTCATCACTTGCATGGTGTCATCGGTGATGGATATTGTGTGGTACCTGGATAGTGGAACCTTATTCCATATGACCGAAAACAAAGAGCTCTTCAAGGACTTGGAGAAGAAGGACCTCCAGATGCACATCGAGATGGGAAATGATGGGAGGTATAGTGTGACCGACATCGGTATTGTTACCTTTCAAAGGGAGTCTGGTTCTCCCCTCACATTGAGAGATGTCATGTATGTTCCAGGTTTGAAGAATAACTTGGTTTATGTTGCCATGTTGGAGGATCATGGCTATGATGTGATTTTTAGTAAGGGAAAGGCTTTCCTTCGTTGCATAGCCACAGGACAGGTGAATTAGATCGAGGTTCGAGTGAAGAACCTCTATGAATTGGAGGTAGAAGATTGTGTTGCTTTGAGCACTAAAGCAGAGAAGGTGCAGAGTCGAGACATCAGTGAGCTGTGGCATAGAATATTTGTTCACTTGCACCACGGAGCTTTGAAGATCATGTAGTGAATTTCTATAGGACTTCCCAAGGGTACAATAGAGTAGAGAGACACATGCAAAGGGTGTACATTAGGGAAGTACACCAAATCTTCCTTTCAT
This sequence comes from Pinus tabuliformis, assembly GCA_031772625.1. Taxonomy (NCBI): domain Eukaryota; kingdom Viridiplantae; phylum Streptophyta; class Pinopsida; order Pinales; family Pinaceae; genus Pinus; species Pinus tabuliformis. The sequence goes on along the minus strand of CM062816.1, from coordinate 1,011,454,538 downwards.
GATAAATATAATCAAGAGCAAGAAATCCTTGATCAAGTTCACTCAGATGTGTGGGACCGTTCTCGACAGCATCCAAGGAAAATCACAAGTATTATGTAATATTTGTTGATGATTTTTCTCATAAGTGTTGGATTTTCTTCATGTAGAAGAAAGATTAGACGTTCGCTAAATTTTGTGAATTTAAAGAATTTTTTGAGAAATATATTGGCAAGAAAGTTAAATCTCTCAGAAGCGATAATGGTGGAGAATATATGACGAATGAATTTAATAACTTATGTGCTTCAGAAGGAATTCTATGAGAGTTGATAGCACATCATAATCCACAGTAGAACGGGGTGGCTGAAAGGAAAAATTGAATAATTGTGGGAGAAGCACGGGTGATGTTACATGATCAAGGCCTACCATTGCACTTGTGGGTTGAAGCATGCAACATAGTTGTTTATTTGTAGAATAGAAGCCCTCATCGAATTCTCAGGATGAGTACGCCAGAAGAAGCTTTCTCCGGTAAGAAACCAAACATGGAACACTTCAGGATCTTTGGTTCATCAGTTTACTGTCATGTTAACACAAGATCCACGGAAAAAGATAGAGCCAACAGCTGAGTTGTGCATATTTATGGGTACACTGATACACCTCACAACTATTGGGTGTACATGTCATCCAACAAGATGACAGTGGTTCGTAGAGATGTGAAGTTCGATGAAGAGAAGGTCGTGATATGTTCCCTTGAGAGGGAGCTTCAATTACATGCATATGAAGAGCTTTTAGCTCCAAAGGAGGAACCTCGGGATGATGTGGAGCAGCCACATGCAAAGGAGTAAAGAGTGGAAACACACACTCATGCATATACTTACAGAGATGGTAGAAAGTGCACTAGAGAGGCTAAAAGATTGGTACATGATGATATAGAGAATGTGGGAGCACCCACATCACAGCGCAGGTAGAGAAGGTTGCGAGAGCGATACATTAGATACATGGCTCCGATGAACGAGAGTGTAGAGATTGAGCCATCCCCATTCAAGGAATCAATGTAGAAACTAGTGTGGGTTGATGCCATGGTTGAGGATATGACTCCATTATCATAAACAATATTTGGGAGGTGGTCCCAACACCAACATACAAGTCATTGGTGAGTTCCATATGGATTTACAAGGTAAAGAAAGCAGCAGTGGGAGTGTGGATAAACATAAGGCCAGATTTGTAGCCAGTGGGTTCTCTTAGGTGGAGGGAATTTATTACGATGAGACCTTTGCTCCTGTATCAAGTTACTCATCAATCAAATCTATTCTAGCATTGTCAACACAGATGGGATGAAAGATACATCAGATGGATGTAAAGATATCATTCCTCAATGGCATGATTGAGGAAGAGGTGTATATTGAGCAGCCGGAAGGATTTGAGACCTTCAATAGAGAGTCGAATGTGTGCAAACTCAAGCAAGCATTATATGCACTGAAACAAGCAACTCGTGCTTGGTACACCATGATTGACAACTATTTCACTGGGTTGGGCTTCACCAAAAGTGAAGCAGATATGAACCTTTACCATATTGTGGTTGAAGGTAAATTGTTGATTATAGTATTAGATGTCGATGATTTGATTCTGATAGATGATGAGAAGCTAATTAAATATTGCAAAGAGGATCTTGCAAGAGAGTTTAAGATGAAGGACATGGGGCTCATGCATTACTTTCTTGGTATGGAGGTATGGCAAGGAGTTGAGGAACTGTTTGTCTCTCAAGGAAATTATGCCAACGAGATATTGAAGAAGTTCCACAAGGAGAGCAGCAAACCCATGGAGACTCCTCTAGCAAGTAACTGGAGGAAGGAGGATGCTACTTTTGGTGAAGTAGTGGACGCTACTATTTATAGACATATTGTGGGTTCACTTATGTATTTGGTGAACACACGACCGGACATGTGTTTTGCAGTTAACCATCTTAGTCAAGCCATGGTTAAGCCAACCAAATGGTATTGGAAGGCAGCTAAACATGTGTTGAGATACCTCATAGGCACCACTCAGTTTGATCTTTGATATAGACAAATAGAGGAAGTGAAGCTTCGAGACTTCACGGATGCATATTGGGCAAGGATTCCATCCGACAAGAAGAGTACATCAGGGGGAATCTTTAGTATTGGGTCAGCAGCAGTTTCTTGGTACAACAGGAAGCAAAGATCAGTTGCACTCAGTTCAGCAATCAAAGTTGTATCAAACTATCTGAGAATCTAGTTTTTCATGATCGGTCCAAGCATATTGAGATCTGGTATCACCATCTACGAGATTGTGTGCAGAGGATAATCATGTTGTTAGAATACATTCCTACAGAGGATCAGGATGCATACATTTTGACAATGGCATTGTCAAGATGCAAATTCGAGTTTCATAGAGGCAAGATCGGGGTAGCAGATAATCCCCTCCTTGTTGAGAGGAAGTTTTAAAAATAAAAACAATAAAATCCTAATTTAATTTGTCCTTGAATTAAATTGTAATTCTATTCTCATAGCAGCTTGTAACAGTTAACTAAGTTAAGTTGAATTATTTGGCTCAATAAATTTGATTTGTAAGTCTATCTAGATTCATGTAGATTGATCCCTAAATTTTAGGGGCCTGGGTTGAGTTCTTAGTGAGTTGTAATTATTTAATTCAGTTTAACTAAGTTAAATTCAGTTAAACTAGTTCTAGCTGTTGGAGGAATTAGTGAGAGGTCAAGTGAATTAAATTGGATTTAATTGCATGCAATGATCAATCATATAATTGATAATTCACTCAAAAATTACTCATGCATGACAGTTCTAAGAAAGACTCGGTTGAGATTAGAGTTCAGGGACAATGTACTATCAGTTGTAAAATCATCTAAATTAAATTGATGGTGCATGCAATCAGAGGAAGGCCTATGGATGGATTGCGCAGTTATGAGTGAGGAATTTCCCAATTAAATATGGTCTAATTCCCAAGGGAATAGCGCAAGGAAGTAGGGGATTGGCAAGCAACAAATTTGGTTAACTATTGGCTTGAGTTGGTTTATGAAGCAGTGAGATAGATTGTACTTGTGTAGAGATTGTTCGGTTTGAACAAGCATTGTATTTTCTTCTCAGATCTTCTGGTTAATTTAATATATAGATAGCAGGGGTTTTTAGCTGAGGTTTTCCCCAGAAAATTATTGTGTTATGTGTGATTGAAATTCTTCTTTTTCTACTTCATGATTTCATCGATCAATTTTTGTTTTCACTGATGAGTAGAGTAGATTCAAGTCAATTGTTTTAGCATATCACAATTTGTAGTTTGAATCTACAATAGTTTCTTTGATATATAGTATTGTAACATTCTTCCCATCCCTATCATTCTTAGGTTGTCTACGAATTCCCCTTCATGATTTTCAGATTGCTTTACGAACTTTCCCTTTATTATAGCCATCTAACATGAAAACATTGGACAAGTTTTATACTTATTGTTCCAAGTGATTTTCATCTGAGACCCTAATGGTCCTCTTCTTACCAAATTGTTTATTATGCCAGGTTTTTTCATAAGATAGTGGTGTGAGTCTACATGTAAGTATTTTTCAGTATGTGTTTTCTTTCTATATACATCGTGGGTTAAGGAGCATCATTTATTTTCATGATGAGAACATCCAAAAATGGTATCTGATTGTTTTCTTCTACTTCCATTGTAAACTTTATGCGGTCAAATCTCCAAGTTTATATGATTCAAAGAATATTCTAATTTTTGTCTTCTAAGTGGCCAGTTAATGTAGGTGTCATCGATGATGCTTTTCTACAATTTAGGTTTTAGTGGAAAGGATTCCATGGAAGTTTTTTCAAAATATTCCATGTATATATTTGCCACAATTGGAGAGAGGGGGGACCATATTGCAATTCCTTTGATTTGTTTGTACAACTCCCCTTTGGAGCTAAAGAGGGTTGATTCTAAATAAAAATTCCACTAATTTTGTAGTTTCCTCGTTTATTATATTCTTAATGTTTGTGATAGCCTCCCTTTTGGGAATTTTTGTAAACAATGATACCATGTCAAAACTAACTAGAATGTTACCTTCCTCCATATTAAGGTTTTAAATTTGTGAGAACATGTGTAGAATATTTAAAAAAAGAATGGGTTTATCCTTTTAGTTGCTTAAGCTTCTTCATAAGGATTTTCATTAGAGCATGTGTAGGTAATCCAATCGTATTGACAATAGGTCTAATAGGCATACCTTGTTTATGGATTTTGGGTAATCCATAAATACATGGAACAATAGTGCTTGTTAATGTTAGCATTTTTTTTACATTCTTATCGAGGGACACATTCTTTATATCCTTTGTTACTTTTTTACTAATCTTATTGCTTGAGTCATCTTCTAGTTTTTGGAATCTTCCACTAGTAGTTAGATGTTCTCATAGTTTTTGTTCATAACTAGCTATATTCATAACCATGGTTTTGTTTCCTTTGTCTTCCCTTAGTATGATGATATTTTCATTTTTTCTTAAGTTGTCCAATGTTATTTTTACTTCACAGCCAATATTCATTTGAAGTGGTTTTTCTCTTCTTATGGCTAGTGTACATTCCTGTCTTAATTCATTTTCCACGCTAACTTGAAGGTTCTTATCATGTTTTCGATTAATTAGATCAGTTTTTCCATTTGGATCTTATTGTAATTGCAAAATTTAGACCATGCTCCAACACTTTAGATTGAGCATAATCTAGTATATGTTCTAACATTCCTACTATGCACATCCTCTTGTTTGTCTCCATGCTTATGTTTTGCTTCAATATAAGGTTGGTGATTTTTCTAATTTGTTTTTTTTGTGATATCACTCAATGTTTTGTCCATTATTCCTACAAACACATATTCAATTTTGGACCATATATCCCTCCATATAATTTGTGCTAACTCCAAGATGATGGCTCATTTTTTATTCCCATAATAAAGAAAAGAGAAGAGGAAAAGGCCCAAAAAAATGGTTGGGCATTAATTTTCAAGCTTGTGGCCCAAAATCCTTGATTAAAAAGAAAAGTGCACGTAAATAAATATGATTCAAACAAAGTTCTATATTTTGCAATAAGTAAAGTTTACTGCCATGCACATGATAAGAAAAATAAAAAAGGACTATTCAAACAATGGATATCATCATTGCTATTTGTTTGCATGTAAAGGCAAATTATATTGATGTCAACTTAGTGATAATTTGTTAATTCTAGAGTCAAGTATGTTCCTAAAGGAAGATATTTATGGCATGAAATAATCTGAAATCCATGGCTTACAACTATCAATTAATAATTATAAAGTCATATCCCAATTCAATGTCAAATTTTATTGGTTTTGATATTGTTGATATAATTATGTATTTTAGTATATGGAAACATTACGAATGTTCATTCTAAATATATAAAAATAAATTATTGATAGTCTCTTATGAAGAAAATAAGATAACATTATAAGATTGCATAGTGGAGTCATGCACATAAGTCCCATCATTAGAAGATATAGATCATATACAAAATAATATAACCCAATGTGTTAAGTAATCACCACAAAAAAAATTATGAGGAATTAGAAGAACTTTGAATAGAACAAAGATTCTCTAGTAAATAACTTATGTGAACAAAATCAATCTCTTGTAGATGAAGTACATATCCTAGAATCTAAATTAGAAGAGTAGTCTAAAAAGAAAATATACCTCAAAAAACAACTACAAGCATTAGAGAAATAAAATTATATCTTATAAGAAAATAATCAAGTATCAATTCAAAATATGTTTCAATTTAGTGCAACGTAGAATCTTAGAAGAAGCGAGATACATAAATTCACAAACTTCAACAATAGATTAAAGAGCTACACCAAGAAAATAACAACAAAAAATAATTCACAAAAGAGATACTAAAAATATCAATAAAAAAATATTATCTAAGACAATGAGATTCTGATTTGAGAAATTATAATAAAACTTTATTGACATAAATGGAGAATTTGAGGAATGGGAGGATGACACGAAAAACTCCATACAATCGATTAGGGAACTAACACCAACTCAATTAACATGGAAAAACCTAATGTTGTTATCAATGGAGAATACATCAATGAAAGAGCTTCCAAAAGTTGAAATTGCAAATAAAGTGACCTCAACTAAAGGGATGAAGGACTTAAAAATGGAAAAGATGTATAAGGTTGAAGACGAATTCAATGAATTAATGGAGAAAGGTATTCATGAATTAATAAAAAGAACTTAAAAATAAGGGTTTCCAATTGTGTGAGGATGCAATTCATTGAGGAATCAATCATTATAGAGGTTAAGAACTTGAAGCAATAAAATAATAGCAAAGAAAAGTTGGAAACTTTTTAGTCAAAGGAAGAATTGAAAAGGAAGATGGAGAAATCAAAAGGTTATGAAATCATAATCAATAACTTATTAATGATGTCAAGTAGGTGAAAAGGAGCATTCTAGAGTTAAATTGAATAAAAGAATATGGATGAAGATATTGCCAAAAAATTGAAGAGGATATTATCAAAAAGTTTGAAGAGAACATTTGCAAAATGGTTGAAGAATTCCTAAATAATGATGAAGTAAAATTGGAAATGTAATCTAGAATTTAGGAAGGATATTAGAATTTAATAGATATGATAAGATTGTAGCTTCAAAAAAAGAAAGAAAGACAAGATTCAAGAAGGTCGCCAAAAACTACTTGAAGAAGTTGAAATCCATCTTGAGAGTGTACATGTCAAATACAATAGTGTTATCTCCAAGGCTAGAGTAATCAAAGACCAAGCAAAGAGGATAGATGATGAAATTTCCTTTAGAAAGAAGATGGATGTAATGGGTGTACAAAATGAAGAAAAAGCATCACATGTGGAATGATATCAATATTGTCAAGGAAGAAGATGGAATTCTCATCAATATTCACAGAACAGGGCATTACAAAAGCATTATTCAACGAGACATTATCAAAGGCCAACAACTACTACAAATTGGAGAAATTATAACAACAATACATGGAACCAAAGGAAAGAAAATTATGCAACAATCAACCATTAAGGATTAAGAGCCATAATTTTTTAATTTAAATGGATCAATCCTTTCTGATGCACCCATATTGTCCAAGGCTTCAAACATCATATCAAATGGTATGTTCATCCTTATATAATCAATACCGTTACAAAAGATTGTTCATTATATTAGAAGAAGTTTAGCATTGTTGGGGGAAGGCTTGTAATATACCTAAATTATATTTCATTTATTACTATAATGTAATAAAAAAATATCATGTAACAATAGTCATAGGACAATTTTATGCAATTTGTCATTTCCTATGTTTTGAGGAGAAAAAAAAATTAGTGGGAAAGACTTATAATATACCTTAAGTATATTACATTTATGACCATAATGAAATAAAAATAGCATCTAACAATAGTCATAAGACAATTATTATGTAATGTATTATTAATATATAATAATGATAAGTTATGCCCTTTTCGAAGGACATGGCTTGTCACCTCTATGTATATTTATATGCACACCTATTATATCTCAAGAACATGTCAATGAATGATGAATAATAATTATTTGTTCCTTAAAGAACATATGGATTCAACCTTGCTAGAACATATCCTCAGGTGGAAGTGACCAAGAGGTTCACTCTAGGTTACCAATGATATTTTACATGAGAAGTAAAGAGCCCCCCTTCAAACCTTATTGTGAAAAGGACACATGGAACATGACTAGTGGTCGATATATAGGATTAGATAGGACCAAATATAGCATAACATTTGGGATTGAATGCACACAACATCCTAAAATTGGATATGTGGTTAGTAACAAGAACAAGAAATTTTCAAATATCAATTGTAAATATCAACCAGTGTAGACAAATTATGCTTGAGAGATGTCTCCCTCTTAAAAATTATCTTTTGTGTAATTAATATGTTTTTTAACATTGTTTTTATGATCAAATGAAATGAAAATAAGCTTTCCAAGCTCACTTTGGTCTTTATGGGTTGACAAGTTATGAAAATTTCCATTTTATAGATCTGAAAATGAGATATAATGTTTGTGTAGGTTAGATATTGTAAGAGAAAGTGTTTTCTGCCTTCCACTTCATTTTTCTCAAAAATTTTACATATTCTATTTTACTAATATGTCTTAGGTCTTAATGGTGTAGGAGCATTCAGCCCAACAATATCATTTTACTTTAGTAGACATAGGGGGTCTTGTGTTTCAAGGAAGTTGGTTTCCTAAGTATTGAATTAATGTAATATTTAGGCCTTTGAGTGATTTTAATGAGAATAGGAATTAGTTAGATATTGTGATACATATTTGTAAATGTTCTCGAATGTAGGAGAACATGAGAGGATTAGGATTAGTTAGGAATTAGTTTGAAGAAACTGTTTAGCAACTAAAAAGTAACTGAGGAACAGTTCCTCAACTGTAAAGAAACTGCTAATGATGTATCGAAAAGAAAATAGGAAGTTAGACATTTGGAGTGGGTAAGCCTACTGGTAGATTAGGAACCAGAGGCCACTGTAAAGAAGAATCATGCCCGAGAGACAGAGATCGCATTCTGTAATTAATTGATTGTATTTATATATACAGAGATTGATTCAACCTGTATAAATGTGTGTTTGAGTGTTAAATGATGAGTGATGACTAAATTGGAATTCAGTATAAATAAATATATGCAGGCAGAGTCGTGGCGGATACACAGAGGAGGAAACGATACAGAGGATCCTAAAGGGCCGTAGAACCTAATTGGAGAACCAAGTGATGCTATGGAATGATTGTGATATAGAAATCATAGAGTTAAGCTCAAGGAGGAATGAACGAAGCAGCAGAAGAGCGAAAGGCGAAACCTTCGGAAAACCCGAAAACCATAGAAAACTTAAGGAATGGCGTAAGATCTAAGTGAAGCAGAAGAGCGAAAGAAATGAAGTATCGATGAACCGTAGTCGTTGGATCTTTATGATCAACGACCAGGATTAAATCGCATCGGCAAAATCCTTTTGAAATTATCGGAACCGGGCTTTGGACAAGTGCAATGAGCGATTGCCGATTGATCGAGGACCGTTGGATCGGAACCAGATCAACGGTCGCGATCTAAATCGCATCGGCAAAATCCTTTTGAAATTATCGAAACTGGGTTTTGGACAAGTGCAATGAGCGATTGCCGATTGACCGAGGACCGTTGGATCGGAACCAGATCAACGGTCGCGATCTAATCGCAAATCGAATATTGCAAGGGCAAGCAACAGTGGACCATAGAATTGCGATGTTGCAATGGCCGATACGCCGATAGCGATAAAGCACTGATCGGCAATCGGAGGTATCAACGATCGGGGATTCGTGACTTCAGAGATCGGAGGAGTAGTGCGACAGGCGAAGTAGGCGGACCTGAAATCGTTATAAGCGCAGTTGAATACGCTTTGAAATCCGATATTGCGTTAATCACATATCGGATACAATAGAGGCCTTTGTTAATGAAACTCGCGGAGGAGCGATACCCGATTGCGATAAAGGCATGCTTCGGAAAACGTGCAGAGGCCGTATAAAGGCAGAAAAGGTATGTTTACGCGTATTTCCTTTGTAAATTGTTTATAAAGGATTAAGCGCAGATATAAGGGTTTATGGGTTAAGTCCATGGTATAACCAATGTTTAAGAGTGGTTTAATTATATATGCGGGCATATATATATTGGGTTAATAAAAGGAAATTGAAGGTTTAATAAGGGTTAATGAAGGGTGAATAAGTACCGATAGGATGGATTATAATGAAAGGCTTTAAATAAAGTCATATGTGAAGGTTTGAGGGGTGATAAAGTCCCAATACATGCATATTGAAGGAAGGGTTAAAACTATGTTTGGTTTTAGCAAATCATTCAGCATTAAAATTGATAAAGGGGCCTTAACCACTGATGGTTGAAGATTTGACTCCTTAGAGAGTTAAATTCCTGGGGAAAATGTGATTATGCAATTGTATATGCATATTGTGGGTAAAGCAGGGGTAACCCTGCGTTAATTGGTATCATAGCAAGTTAAAGCTCTTTGAGAAAACTTAGAACATAGTTATGTTTTAAGATGTTTATGCAGGCAAGGGAGATCATATTTTAATCTAAAAAACAATAAGCACACAAAAGGTGATGTGTAGCAGAACTTGCAGATGCAAGAAAATAGAGAACAATCCATTCAAAGTGCAGGAGAATGGTGGAACAAGATCATGCAAAGATATTGAAGGTGAGATGACATGTTTTGTTTTAAATTGATTTGAAGATTGAAGAATGTGTGTTTTTATACTAATACACAGGTAACAACATAAGAATGTGAGAAGGTTGCAGAAATCTACAGTGAGGAGTGCTCAATTGGTTCAAGAGGAAAGAAATAGAGAAATGCTAACAGACTGAGCTCATAGGAGAGAAACTTAGTGGGGCATATGTAGCAAGGAGGAGACTTGTTACTGCAGAGGTATTGTTGCATCTCACAAAGGCAATTCCACAAAGGATGTGGGTAGAATTGCTAAAAGATGAAGAAAGCTGGTAAGAGTTTCTGAGTGAAAGAAGAGGTGGTTAGAACCTAGTATTTTATGGTGATTGAAGTACAAGAGGATAGTTGTGTTCGTAGAAGAGGCAGATGAGTTGAAGCCTAGAAGGAGCAGAGAGAAGTGCTCAAAGAGGTTCTAGAGATAGAGAACCAAATACTTGCCAAAAGACCAAGTACAGAGGAAAGCTTGGTGAGGTAAGTTGCAACAAGGAGGACTTGTTGTGGCAGAGGCTTTAATACAGCTCATAGTGAATGAATGAGGAACTCATAGATGTGGAGAAGAAGATGACTACTGATAGTCATAGCAGAGGTTCTGAGGAAGACCACAGTAGAAGAAAGATGAAGAAAGAGGTTGCCAAGGCAAATGGCAAGAGGATGAGTCAAGAGGAGATTGACAAGGAAATTGCAGAGATAAAAGAACAACTCAATGTATTGAGGATGATACTTGAGGAAAACCAAAGACAAGGTTGGGCCTTGAGGAAAAAGGCAGTGAAGTGGTCTAAGCTACATAGAAGACTACAACAAAAGCAAGTAAAGTGGCAGGTGGAAGAACTCAGAGAGGCTGAGTTGGAAAAGGAAGAATCTATTTGTGAACCAGAACAGGGTGAAGTTCTAGGTGAAGATGAAGACTTGAAGACTGAAACTTCAAGTGAGACCAAAAGGTCACATGATTTTAAATCTGATGATTTGTGTATGGTTGCAGGTGGAACACATGAAGAAGGACAATTTTCTGATATTGTCATAAAGAAGGAAGAAGATAGGCAGAATCTAAATTCTATTCTAAAAGAAGAAGTGGAGAAGGATATCAAGCAACTAAGTGGAGGGCTTGAAGAGGCTGAGAAAAATACCATCGAAGTGTTTTTAAGTCATATAGAGGACTTGGAACAACAGGAGGACTTGATGATTGAATCATCAAATGAGATCATGAAATCTCGTGGGTTTAAAATTGACAAATTATGTGTGAGTGCAGGTATTGCAGAAGACAAACCATCCTATGGAATTGACTTGAATGAAGCTGAAATTTTCCAAGGAAAGTATGATGGTGACTGGTTTTCGAATGAAGAAATAGTGTCACCAGTAAGCTATGCTTGTGACAAAGAAGAATATAGTGAGGATTGTATAGAACTTTTGGGAGAAATTCCTAGCGAGATGGCAAATTTGTGGCATGAGTTAAGTCTTTTGGAAGAAAGGCTAGAAGACCAAAAGGTAAGAGTTCAGATTGTAAAATCAGAATTGAATGAGAATGAAGAAGTTCACTACAGTGAACAAAGATAGGAAGACATCATTGGAGCAGATGATGTGGAGGAGAGACTAGCTGACAGTCTCATGAATTCTTTTGAGAATTCAAAATAGCATACTAATGTGCTATTAGAGGAGGAGAAAACAGAGCAGCAAGCTGAATTGTTGCCAAGGAGAGAAGAGGCACCAAGGCCTTATGTTTCGTACTTTAATAATTGGTTTGTGAATGTAGATTTTGTTGCGGATGTTGAGGAAGATTTAATGCAAGAAGAAGAAGCCACGGAAGAGAAAAGCATGAAGTTGCAGAAGTTGGAGGAAAGCAACAATAATCTGAAGACAAGAGAAAGAGAATATGTGTACCAGACCAAAGATGCGCTGGACTTGGAGATAGAAGAACTGTGGAAGCTAATGATGAAGCAGCTCAGATGGAGGAAGCTGATGACAGAATGAGTGATCAATCAGAAGGTGAAGCTGATTGAGAAGGGAAGAAAAGAAAGGAGAATGAAACAAAAGACAGCAGACATGCAGCAGCAATAAAGGAGCAAAGCATTTGGGCGGTTGCAAACTAAAGTTTGGGACTCTGAAGGTTTTTTCTAAACAACATATGAAGACACATGATCAGAAGATCATGATTATTTTCTACCTTGGGAGTCTGATGCAGGAGCATTCAGCCCAACAATATCATTGTAGTTTAGTAGACATAGGGGGTCTTGTGTTTCAAGGAAGTTGGTTTCCTAAGTATTGAATTAATATAAATATTTAGGCCTTTGAATGATTTTAATGAGAATAGGAATTAATTAGATATTGTGAGACATATTTGTAAATGTTCTCGAATGTAGGAGAACATGAGAGGATTAGGATTAGTTAGGAATTAATTTGAAGAAACTGTTTAGAAACTGAAAAGTAACTGAGGAAAAATTCCTCAACTGTAAAGACACTGCTAATGATGTATTGAAAAGAAAATAGGAAGTTAGACATTTGGAGTGGGTAAGCCTACTGGTAGATTAGGAACCAGAGGCCACTATAAAGAAGAATCAAGCCCGAGAGACAGAGATCGCATTCTGTAATTAATTGATTGTATTTATATATACAAAGATTGATTCAACCTGTATAAATGTGTGTTCAAGTATTAAATGATGAGTGATCACTGAATTGGAATTCAGTGTAAATAAATATATGCAGGTAGAGTCATGGCAAATACACAGAGGAGGAAACGATACAGAGGATAGTAAAGGGCCGTAGAACCCAATTGGAGAACCAAGTGATGCTATGGAATGATTGTGATATAGAAATCACAGAGTTAAGCTCAAGCGGGAATAAACGGAGCAGCAGAGGAGCGAAAGGTGAAACCTTTGGAAAACCCGAAAACCATAGAAATCTGAAGGAATGGCATAAGATCTAAGTGAAGTGTAAGAGTGAAAGAAATGAAGTATCAGCGAACCATAGTCGTTGGATCTTTATGATCAATGGCCAGGATTAAATCACATCGGTGAAATCCTTTTGAAATTATCGTAACCAGCCTTTGGACAAGTGCGATGAGTGATCGCCTATTAATTGAGGACCGTTGGATCGAACCAGATCAATGGTCGTGATCTAATCGCAAATCGGATTTCGCAAGGGCAAGCGACAACGGACCATAGAATTGCAATGTTGTGATGGCCGATACACCGATAGCGATAAAGCATTGATCAATGATCGGAAGTATCAGCGATCGGGGATTCAGGGCTTCGGAGATCGGAGGAGTAGTGCGACAGGCGAAGTAGGCGGACCCGATATCGTTATAAGCGCAGTTGAATATGATTTGAAATCCGATATTGCATTAATTGCATATCGGATGCAATAGAGACCTTTGTTAATGAAACCCACGGAGGAGCGATTCCCGATTGCGATAAAGGCATGCTTCGGAAAACGTGCAGAGGCCGTATACAGGCAGAAAATGTATGTTTATGTGTATTTCCTTCGTAAATGGTTTATAAAGGATTAAGCACGGATATAAGGGTTTATGGGTTAAGTCCATGGTATAACCAATGTTAAAGAGTGGTTTAATTATATATGCGGCCATATATATATTGGGTTAATAAAAGGCAATTGAAGTTTTAATAAGGGTTAATGAAGGGTGAATAAGTCCTGATAGGATGGATTATAATGAAAGGTTTTAAATAAAGTCATATGTGAAGGTTTGAGGGGTGATAAAGTCCCAATACATGCATATTGAAGGAAGGGTTAAAACTATGTTGGGTTTTAGCAAATCATTCAATATTAAAATTGATAAAGGGGATGGTTGAAGATTTGACTCCTTAGAGAGTAATTCCTAGGGAAAATGTGATTATGCATTTGTATATGCATACTGTGGGTAAATCAGGGGTAACCCTGCGTTACTTAACATATTTTAAGATTCTATAATTAACATGATATCTATGAAGATTGCATTATAATCCACATTGGAGATTAGTTGGTTGACATTTTAAACATCAAACTAGGTTCATCATAAGGACAAAAGGGAGTTGAGGAAGAGTGAGGTTGATTATGGGCAATTAACACTTATTTCATTAGTGATGGAAAACATATAATGGAAGATTCCACTTTGTAGTTAAATAGACCAATTTTAGTAGCTATTGTGAAACTCATTAGAGTTTCTTCTTACTTTAGAGATTGTTTTGGCCTTCTAACTTGGGGTTAATTTTTTCTTTATATTACACTAACTTTTTCTTATTCTTAATTTCACTATTACATCACGTTTTTTTCTTTATAATTAGTTATAATCGTATTTTAAATGGTGTTTATATTATCAAAGGCATCTTCTTCAACTATTCCCAATGATGATGCTAAGAAATAGCATGTCCATATTCACTTGAGTGGATTTTATCGTTATTTAAATTAATGCTAAGAAGAGTCTTTCTCCTTTTTAATAATAATTAGTTTGAATTTATACTTTAATGATGGAGTTAGAGCCTCATGCCCAATATATGTAAGCCTGACATTTAACAAAAGAATTAGGTAAGGCAAAGTGTTTGATTTTAATATTTCCAATCATAAAGCACTTTTGGATATGCTTGTAGTTTCCTCCAAGTTTCTCTAGAGATACTAGTTGGATCCTCCCTATAAGTGTAATGGGAGGCCAAAGGCCCTAAAAGAGTAATGATAGTGTAGGTATGGTGGGAATTTAATTTAAGGTGAACTGAGTCCACTATGCTTTCTCTTATTAAATAAGACTCACTACATAGTTGGCATTAAATAATTGCAATGTGATCTCATTAAAGGAAGCCCATTAGATAGGTAGCAGTTGGTTATGATTAAGGTTTTCTTTCTAGCTATAAATAAGGATGGATTGTGAGGTATGTATTGGAGTATAGCTTATTAATAGGTTTGCCCCTTGAAGAGGCAAGTGAATAAGAGTTGATCCTTCAATAAAAGGACCATCATATGGTGTTCCCATACCTAAATGGTATTTCAATCTATGAATTAAGGGGATTTTGGTCATATTCTTGGATATATTGTTTGTGATTCAATTCTATGGGTTAAGGATCATAACAATTTGTATCAAAGCACTTTCTTGGGCAAGAAAGGGAAGAATTTGTCATTATTTTTCTCCCCTTTTTGAAAAGTTTCAAAGGGATAAAGGGTGCCACAACACACAAATCCAAATCTATATAATTTTGTGCAAAGTTTGAAGAACCATATTGCAATGTTGAGTTTCTTTCAAGAAAATACCTAGTTTAACCAAAAAATAAATCATTCAAATCAGAGTCCAAAAAGTGACGATCTCGAAGTTGATTTAAATTTAGTTCTTCTACGAGTTTTGTAGTGATATCCACAAGTTTTGCAAGGCAAAGAGCACTCAAATTGCAGTGAGAGCAATAGTGGTAGAAGTAGATTAGCTATGAAATTTAGAATTGGGTTCACAAAAAAAGAATTGGAGAAGTATCATGGAGGTTATATCTATTTCAAATTGACATTCATCTGGCACAATTATATCTTTGTTTATGAACCTAATTGTAGTAACACAAACACATTAATATAATGTTGTTGTCTCATTTCTGGATTGGCGTCATAATAGAAAATTAGGGTAGTATTAAAGAATTTAGGGCCATTTAAAATTTGTAGCCTCAAGACCCTAAAAAGACAAACAATGTCCATGTTAAGGGACATGCAATGAGTGGATCAAATGGAATTGTTCTAAAACTTGCAGAGAACATGCTCCATCAATGTCATGAGAACAAAAAGGATGGGTTCCAAAAAATTAGGGAGGGTTTGGAAGAAATTGAGGACCATGTAATTACTCACATATAATTTTATTAGAAGAGAGTATGAAGACATATATCCTTAGTATGATTTAGAAAAGATGTGTGATGAATGGTATATGAATAGTGGTAATTTTTGGGAAGACAACTACATCTAGCTATGTTTTGATGACTCTACTCCACCATATGAAGTGAAGATCATTGAGGAGATTTTAGTGCAAGTTATAACTACCAATGTTTTATCAACATATTCTCAAGTGGTAGTGTTCCTTCCATACCCACACTTGACCTTTTGTAGCTATGTGGATGATCTTGTGAATATGGATGGTTTTATTTATTTGGACCCACGTGGGAATGTGGAGCACAATACTCAACAATTTCAGAAAGCTCAAGTGTCATTAGTTGGGAGTCTACATTAGCAATTGAACATGGGACCTGGGTTTATGGATGAACATATTGTATTACTTTAGCATTGCAATCAATACTTGTAGATGGAAACTTGGTTTCCCACTATACTAAAGGGTTGTGATTAGTACCTATACATGGGACTTGGTTTCCGATTATACATCCTCACTCCAAGTATTGCGACAATACTCTTTGAAGGGGGGATAAAATGGTGAGATCCTCCCTAGGGGTGTCATAGGGGTCTAAAAGGAACATTAGAGTAATAGTAGTGTAGGTACGGTGTCCATTTAATGTAAGGTGCAATGGGCCCACTATGCTTGTTGTTATCAAATAAGGCCCACTAAATAGTTGGCCTTGCATAAATGTAATGCAGCCTCATTAAATAAGGCCCACGATATAGTAAGCTTTTTATTAAGATTAAGATTATCTAGCTAGTTATAAATAAGGATGTTGTCCTTCTTATGGAGTATGTATTCAAGTATATTGTATTGGAACTTAGACCATCAGCAAGTTGTCACCTTGAAGAGTCAAGTGAACAAGAACCTATCCTTCAATAAGAGGATCCTTGTACATTTTTTCCCTACATGAAGGGTATTTTGATATATGAAGCTATGAGGATTTTATATCATATTCTTGGATATCTTGTTTTTTATCCAATTTCAAGGGTTAAGGTTCATACTGAAACTACCTTCCCAAACATCACAAAATCATTCTTCATTATAATTGTTGTTTAGACCAAAATAAGCTTGTTATCCTCCATTAGTTCTCATTCCAACATTGCGATTCCAATTTAGCTTATGGTGAATTTCAACACAAAGATGCTTATACAAATGGGTCATTATTGTCATAAATAAAACCAAAGCAAGTGATTTGCATAGATGTAATTATCATTATCTTTGCTTCATCTAGGTTCATAGTCACCATAGTGTACACAAAAAACTTTGAGAATTTTGAGCTGCGTGTCAAGGTCACAATGACTCCTTGCTAAAAGAACAATATTGCATACATGCTATGGGCGTATTATGAGTTTTTTTACCAGTTCCACGCTTACACACCATCATTTCCTCTAAGCATTCATCTAGCTCATCATATAAATTCCAAATAAAGTAGGCGATGAACAACAACCTTGCTTAACCCCTATATTACAATTAACTTCTTCTAACCACCCCTTGTTATTTCTAAATTGTGTTGTGACCCTTTGGTACAACTTTATCAGTGTAGTCCTCAACACATAAGGGACCCATAAGCTTTCTAATCTATCCCAAAGGCTACTTCTAGATACAACATCAAAAGATTTTCTAAAGACCATGAAACAACAAGAGATCTAACTTTGTTGTTTCAACATTCTTCAATAGCAATACTTAAGCTATTTAAATGGCCTAATGTCACATGGTAACTTTGAAATCCACCATTTGACTTTTAGCTCTTTTAATGACTTTCAATCCAACAATTCATCTTCTTCAAAAGTATTCCATATATTCTAACTAAACAAAGACTAACCATAATGGTCTTATATTTTGAGGGGCTATACAAGTCCCCTCTTTTTAAAAATAATAGCAATAATGTTTTCTATCCAAAGATTGGAGAATCCCTCCTTGACTGCGAGGTTGAAGAGGTTGTGAATATGAGGGATAAGAAAAACAACTTCTAATTTTTAGTATTTATGCTAAATAACCTTGAATGACTAGTTTTTCGTTTTGCTAAATATTTAATCCCAAACAATACCGCTTTTACATTCCCTCTTTCATTTATGCTTAATCCCAAACCCAATGTTTTCTATGGTGAACATTTATTTAATAAGAAGAATCTAATTGTTATTTGAAACACTACGAGAATTACAAAACATTTTAAGGTATAAATTCCTATTTTCATAGCATCTTATGATTTTTTTTAAGATTTTTGAGTAAAGATGGGTCTCCAAATAAACATTTTAAGGTATAAATTCCTATTTTCATAGCATCTTATGATTTTTTTTAAGATTTTGAGTAAAGATGGGTCTCCAAATATTTTAGGCTCGAACTTAGAGAGGTTTAATCATTTTTCTTGATTTCAATTTATGTATTAACAATTTTTTTTAATTAGAGTTTCTTACGTATTTATTTTGATATCATTTAGGCGTTCATATAAGGCAACCCTAATATCTTTCCCATCAATGTCGTAATCTTTATTGTATGAAGTATTTGACCAAAATTTATTTTGGAAGTTTTAGAAAACCACGTAATAATCAACAGTTAGAGTTTCACTCTAAAGATGTGATAAAGGTCTTCTATATTGTTATCATTTAAGAGTAGGTTTAACTCTAGATTTTCAGGGACGATGTTTGTTTTTGTTGAATAAAAGTGATTGTTAGCATTTATGAGTAAGTTTTAACTCCCTTGTATTTTAGGAATTGTTTATTTTTATTTATATAAGATAAATTGTTTTCCACTAGTATGGTAATATGGTGTATTTTTATATAAAAAATTAGATGCTTTTTCATTAATAAGGCAATTCTCATTAGGTGGTGTTTTTTTATATAAAAAATTAGATGCTTTTTCATTAATAAGGCAATTCTCATTAGGTTTTGAGTTAAACTTATGAACTTATGAGCAAAGTCGAGGGATTATTAGGATCATAGAGTACTAAATCAATTACACAATCAGCTAGATCATGGATACAAATCATCGTTTGGAATTTGATTATTGTCCTAAACCATAGCAAAGTCTTAAGTCATGACAACTACACAAGTTTATCATCAAGTCATGACAACTACAGAAGTTTATCATCAAGTCATGACAACAACACAAGTTTATCATTAAGTAATTTCAATAAGCTGTTTTTTAAGCTCGTCAAATTAGGGCCTTCTTCCCAACCAAAGTGTGTTAGAGCTAAAGGTGATGACAAGAATTGTGCCTGGCTTATTTTCCATGTTAGCATTGAAGTCTCAAAAATAAGAAGGTAAAAAGTACTATTTTTTTCCAAACTATAGAAAGGGCAATTTTTATCAAGTTATTTTTCTTGTGAAGTTATAATAACCCTGAAATCCCAAGTTGTCACTTTCTTTTAATATTAAACCCCACCTAATGAACTACTTAAAATGATCTTTTTTATAAAGTTTTTTAACATGTTGTACAAGGTCCCTGACTGATTGGTTCTTTTAACTTAACCTGACCATTAATTAAATCCATCTATCTCTAAGATGGATGAATGATCATATTCCCAAGTTTCCACCAGAAATATAATATATTAATCTCTTCATAATCAAACTCAACTTAGTACTCTTCCTCCATTGGTAGGCCTAAAAATTCCAGGGAGTATCCTAAGTTTACCAAACCCCTATTTATTAATAGTTTTTTTTCTTCGTCTTGAATCATTGCCTTTGTATTTTCCCTTATTGTCCATTTCTTTGCTTCTTTTCTTTCTAACCATTTACCTTTGAACTTCCCAAATCGACTTGATCCATTGGAAATAAATTTTCATTTATAAATATTATCAATCCTTTAAAGCCAAATACTCTACTCAACGTGCTGCATTTATTTATTTTCCAATAAAGAACTCAAATTAAGTAATTTCAGTTCTGCTTTTATCAGGTAAGATGCTTCAATGCTCAGCCCCTTTCTTGTAACTCTTTCTTGACTCTACTTATATATCAACTTGACTTTAAAAAAAGTTACTAAGCTCTTTCTTGAGTTGGTAGAAATTAGTCTATATTTTTCACAATACAGCAATTTTGCATTCAAATCTGTCTCCCGCTTTGAATTCAGATTACATACATTCTGCTACTGCGGATTCTATTAGTGTTCATAGGCATCTTTGCAACCTATACCAGTTAAGTATCTGTGCGTTTATTGATGAAAATAGATGATCTTTACAGATTGCATCTTAATCCAAACTTGGAATAAGTATATTAAATATCAAAAGTATTGGATATCTTTTTAAGAAGAACCACCTACTAAAGCCTCTTCAATTACAACGAAATTGTTCAAATGACCGACAGAAAATACATTTCCTGTGGGATTTAGATCTAAACATGTCTCTAATGTGAGATGATTCTTCCAATATTGTATGGGAATTTTAAATTTATCTCAAAACACAACCTATGGAAGACTTTGCCATCAGATTAACTGGAATCAGCGCTCATCACATTAAACTCCATGGATCCAATTGCAAATGTTTATTTATACAGGCCAATTTGACTAGACATCAATACTTCTTAGATGTCTAATTAAGACCTTGAAGGAAAGCATGTTGCATGCTATCCTCCATGAAAGAATCAATGTCATGACTATTATACAAGAAGCAATCAACAGAGTAAACAGATGTGAGGATCCTGCAGATCTATACATGCCAAAATTTGGCATCTGAAGATACGCAATTGATACTACTAACACATGTAGGGCCACATACAATTGCAAGTGAATCGAAAAGAAATTCTAAAATACAACTCATAATAGTATCAATGGGAATGTGAGTTTGCATGTTCCTGCAAAATATCACCAATCAGCACACGTTATGAGAAATCAGTATTCATCAATTATAATCATGACCATCACATTTTCTCTCATCAAATGTACAAAGCAACCAGGCTAGTTTAGTTTATCAAATGGACTAGGAGAAGGCTCGAAGAAACTCACTCTGCTCTGCAGCTCGTGAAGATTATTTACATGTAGTTTGCTCATTGTTGGTAATATAATTTTTACCAAAGGCCAGACCAATAAAGGGCTTTTAACGCATCAACCCTTCTGCACTGCATCGGAAACTCATTTAACATGCAACTTAAACCTTCAAAATCATAACAATATCTGATCCTCATCACTAAGTAGGTTTCGTCTTGGTATCCAAAAAACGAACTACTTCTCTGTACAGTTGTTCTTCTTCGAGGGGTTTTGACACATAACCATCCATTCCACATCTTGTGCACTCCTCATTAGTTGCCTGGATTACATCAGCTGTCATTGCCAATATGGGTACATGCCATCTATCAACATCCCCATATGCCTCACGAGAAGCAACTCCTGATTCTATATGCTCATTAATTTGTTGTTCTATATTACGTACTTGCCGAGTAGCCTCGAACCTGAAATAAGGACAGTCATTTTACCAAAATAACATGCATGTCTCAAGAACTTGCCAAAGACACACAGAAATAACAGCAAAAGGAGCTAATTTGCTAGGGCACAAAGGCAACACATCTTGGACACATACCCATCCATTTCTGGCATTTGAACATCCATGAAGCACGCATCAAACTTGTGTGGTGGCTGAAGCATTGCTATTGCATCCTTCCCACTATCTGCATTCTCCACTTTTGCCCCGTACTTCTTCAAAGCAGCAACTGCAACTCTTCTATTCACTTTGTTATCATCTACTACCAAAATATTCTTCCCTAATAGAAGACTGTGCAGAGATGGAGATCCATCCATAACTCCCTTCCCCTGCTGTCTTTTATCTCCTATACCCAAAGCTTGCTGGAGACATGCTGCGATCAGGCTTGCTCTAAGAGGTTTCATGATTACTGTTTCCACAAATCCAATGGCCTTAGCTTTCTCTGAATCTACACTGTTAATGGAAGTAGCAAGAAGAATCATCCTTGGTAACATGGGGCAACTTCCTGCTTTAGAGCTCAGCCTTGACTCTCTCAAAAGTTGAGGGAATGTGAGACCTGTTCCTGTACCCCATGCTTCCTTATCAACAAGAACCATATCTGTATTTCCTGTTGCTCTGAAATACAAAATGCACATCAATTACAATAAAAAATATTAATATTATCCAATTATGATAAACTTCGCATAGAATCTTCTGTAGTTATGAAATATGCAAAAGACAAACAACAATTCCACAAGTAAATAAATCCTGCTTGCATATAATGTAAATGCCACCATTCAATTACAAAGAGTTTAAGAAATTTTAAAAATACAAGAAAAATCCATAAACATGTGACTTTTCTATCCTAATACAATAGACTGACAAAATATCACATTATATTCAAGTAAAGGACTCTTACTTGCATCTGATATCACCATTTTCCCCTCCAGATATTATAGCTAGTGCCGATTTCTGGTCATTTGCTATTTCAACTTGCACACCAAGCCTCCGCAAATGATACTTTGTTACTTCAGCTCGAACAGGTCTTCCATCCACCACAACAGCTCTCATTCCTTTGAAAATGGTGGGTAAGGGTTCAGGCTGATGTCGCTCCATATCCTGGCTTGTATGGGCTTTTTTAAGTACAACTGTGAATGTGAATGTGCTTCCAACAGCTGGCTTGCTTTCAAAGCTCATCTCACCACTCATAAGCTCCACCAGACGTTTGCTGATGCTTAAACCTATGCCTGTTCCTCCATATGTGCGTGAAGTAGAACTGTCTGCTTGCATGAAGCGCATAAAGACACGCCTTTGTGCATGTATAGGAATTCCAACTCCCGTATCCTCAACACTAACAACTAAATTTACGGTGTCGGATGTTTCAGCAAAGGACAGCTTATTGATTGTGCCAGGCTGCTGATTCATTATTCCATCAGATAGTAGGAGCCTAAAGGTCTCCCAACTATTCGTCCCATCAGCTGCTTCAAACCCACTCAAAGTGTTGCATGAACTTTTCGAACTCTGCTTCCTATCTTCTGTCAACTGCTTTGAGAATGCTTCAACATTGGCCTCCCTTACAGCCTTCACATTTTCAGCTAGGTGAACACTTACACATATATGACCTCTCTCTGTGAACTGTAAAAGCAAAAATACAGTAAAACTAAGCTCGCTAACAAGCAATGACATTTGATCCCCTACAACTGAACTCTTGAGGGTTCAACATTGAATTTTTAATGTACAAACTGTTTTTTAAAATATTAGCACAAGTACTGTAGTGCAAAGCAAGGAAATGTGGGGCTGGAAAACGAACTTTAACAGAGTTTCCAACAAGATTTGTAATGATTTGTCGAAATCTCCCAGGGTCACCAACAACCATATCTGGCACCTGATCTGAGACAAATACTGCAAGCTTCTCTCCACCAAAGAAAGGCAGGTGCACATACACATTCATTGTTCCACTGGTTAAAATACATCAAAGGTACAAAATAAAAACTAGAATTGAACAGGAATTACACAAAATCGGGGAGATGATTAAAATAGAAAACAGGGATAGTGAGAAGCACAGAGTGTCTCGTAATACTGCAATTGGTGCATACCTCAATGCCTTTGTCTCTAGACTTCCCAGAAAATAAAGAAAGAACGTCATCCAAAATGGATCTCAAATCAAAGGGAACCTCCTCAAGCTCTAGCTTGCCTGACTCAATCTTGGCTTGGTCAAGCACTTCATTTATTAGAGCTATGAGGGCTTTCCCACTGGCTTGAGCAGTTCGAGCATAGTCCTGTTGGGTTGCATCAAGATCTGTATCCATAAGCATCTGCAGCATTCCTGAATTGTTATTGTGGAAATACATTAGCAACATGCCCTTCATCTTGTCAAAAATTGTTGGAGATACAAATTATTTATCTAAGCCTTAAGGTGTCATACAAACTAAACATGAACGGAAGAATAGAAATGAGACGTGACCAACATGCTCAACTTACAAAAACTAAGTGTGAGATAAGCTGTCATTTACCTAGAACACCATTCATGGGAGTCCTGATCTCATGGGATACGGTAGCAAGAAACTGCAAGCACAATGCATAAAAAAATAACAGGATATGAATTACTCTAGATCAAGTTATTCACAAATAACTTGACCAGCCAAACTAGCTAAAGCAAAATATTTAAGAGAAAAACTGATTTGAAAAAATAACTCAAGCAGGTTGGATGAGGTTCTAAAGTGAAATAGAAGTACTGGTTAATAATCTTATTCCCAAGTACAATGCTATGCTGTCCATGAAAGCCTTTGTAATAAACAACCTGAGATTTGGCAATATCTGCTGCTTCAGCCTGCTTTTTCAACTCCTCCATTTTACGAAAGTCTTCTTCCACTTTAGCAATGCGGTTTACTGCAGCATATATTATGTGACCAACTAACACAGCAATCACAAATATTCCAAGTGATGTTGTAATTGCTGACCATGGGATTGCAGGTTTCTCATTAAACCTGCATTCAAAATGTTTGCTGCCATCAAAACAGACCTAAACAGAAGAAAAACATTTGAGACAATGTTGCTGGAAATTGCTGGCCATCAAACAGAGATCACTAGCAACTCATTTAGAACATAAATTATTACTACACAATTACATACCGACAATGCATCACATGTCTCCGGAACGGGTCTCCAAAATCAAGATGACTGACATGTGGCACAACAGTATCTGTAACTTGGGGACCATACATTATCAACGGAGTTGAGCTGTTGGTAATATCATATACATTAACAATAATTGCCCGATTACCAGCAAGTTGGCGTAGTAAGTTCTCCACTAATGACTCTACATCAAATGCTCCACCCAGGTACCTGCTTAAGATCCACGGTCCCGATATTTCATGTTTAGTAGAGGGAACTTCCAGACTGCGAACTGTACAATTATTTAGTTCAGATTTTAGGCCTTGACATCCAGAATAACAAAACATCAGATAGCATACGGAAGGCTAAAAAACAATTCTTTAGTCTGTGAGACCGCATCCATTTAACTCACAACTCACCAAAAGAGCCCTTCTCATGTTTCAGGTCCATACTGCTAGGTTAATCGGACGACATACCAGAGTGATCCATATGAGGGTTAAAATTATTTAACTATGTTCATTAGATACAGATAGATATTCTGGTTACACACAAACTTCTTTAATTCCACATAAAAGAGCCCACACCTAACATTTGTCAATATCTTGAAAGTTTATCTATGATGTCAGATATTCCGGAATGTTTATATATGATGTAAGAGTAAGACAGCTCTTCAACATCTAACTCCTTGTTATTAATCACTTGACAATGCGATTAGACATGAAAAAAATTTAGTCTGGTCTTGAGCTTTCAAATGGACTTGTTAACTTGTTGGATCCAAGCTTGGATGGTTAGGAGGACAAGTTGTTATCCTCCCCAACCAGGTTCAAATCCCACTTGTGACAAGTTTTCCCTTTGGTTTGAATCCCCCTAGGTTAAGTGCACTAGTCTACACCAGCAGGTTTACTAGGGCTGCCATCCACAACTGCGACATGCTCTTCTCAGTTAGAAACACCTTGGGTCAGGCACACTAGTCTACACTGATGGGTTTACTAGGACTGCCATCTACAAATGTGGGAAGCTTCCCTCCGTTTGAACCCCCTATGTTAGGCACACTAGTCTATGCCATCAGGTTTACTAGGGCTGCCATCCACAGATGTGATGATAATCCCTTGGAAAAAAGAGATTTAACACGTTGCTTCATTCAACTCAAACACTGCATTGGGGCATAAAATCAATCTATCAAAGTCTGACATGGTGAAGAATTATGTAAAACAAAACCTGGATAGAAAAATGTCTTGCCTGGTAATCCTCTTGGCCCAAGTATCAGTAAAAGTGATGTCCTAATTTAGCTTAGCTTAAATTCTGCTTGCAATCTTGAGAACTGTCTGTCGTTATCTTTCAGACATACAGCCTTCTAGAATAAGAAACTTCTTTGTCTTGCTCAGATGATCAAGAACTTTTTCTCTAATCATATTCCTCATGGTTATGCAAATATGTTGCACATCCACAATCATAACCGAGAGAAAATTCATCTTGCACATGCATATCTTGTTGATTTTATGCTTGAACCAATGAAGGACTGAAACTTTTGAATCATTTATTCCAGGAGATCCATCCTCGAAGTTCCACTGTACTTGGAATAATGCTACTTTGTCATACGTTCATCATCAAGTTAACCCCTACTCTCCATGCACCTCCCTCCAATTTAGTTCCATGCAGTTACATGTTAAGGTGAAACGCTTTTCTTCCTGCTGAATAATTCCTTGTTTCCATAGAGCACTGTAGGAATTTCCAAACAAATTCCTAAAACAAATGAAGCCCATTAATTTGATTTCCAGTAAGCTTATTGTCCTTCCTTGACCCTAATTAAGACCTCAATGTGAACTGTAACTATTGGTGTTTATAGTTCTCTTACCAATAACTTGTTCAGACGAAAACCATATAAACACTAAATCTGAAGTTCCTTGACACTATAATCTTCTAATAATTGGTTGATCATAACTTCCCTGTATATTCCAATGAACAACAGGGAACCCACGATGTAAACTTACACAGCAACAGGACCTTGTGAAGGGGTCCAAGAAATTTCCTGGAAACAAAGAAAACCATAGAATCTAAATTTCTCTTCTTAAGGAATTTTTTATCAATTCAAATTTAGCATAGGATCATTATAACTATCATTCAACTCTGTTCTTGGTCATTTGAAAATTTGAAATATATTCTTAGCTGTGGAAGACCTTCTGGAATTAAACTCTATTAAGTTTTAAAATGTTCCAATATTTTGAGTGGACACTCCATCAATCATCAGAGGATCAGTCACATGCTTAGAATATAACTCTTATAACATATTCAACAAGGGCACTCGTCGTTTGTTCATAACTGAATAGCTTCTGCATCAATTTCTTAACTATAGTACCTATTCAACCTGGAAGCCCATCCATTGTTCATAACCCAATAGCTTTCCAATAAAGATTAATTGAAGGCTTCATAATTGATTCACCTTACAATGTCTACTTGATATTAGATTAAGATTGACATTATGATAAAGCATAAACCCAAGGTGCCTAAGGTTGTCCAGAACAATGGAATATGATAACAATATTCTGATATGACAAACATCTACTATTCATGTGACCACCAACACCATCTAGATTATATAAATAGCACTTTTTGTCATCTAACATGGCATACACTTGTATTGTAATTAACGACACACTCTGAAAGCTAAAGAAAAATCTTGAGTAATTTAATGAGGGTGACAATTAGTTAAGAATATTTACACGTTGATCAGCATTCTATTTTATCATAATCCGCTGATTCAGTAAGCACTGAATATTCTAAAAGCTGTGCTCATGGATGATAACTTATGCTAAGCTAATAAAAAATAATGAGGCTGTCAAGATCAGATCCACTTTTCCAAGCATATTATGTGATGTACTGGTTAACTGAAGGATTCAATTCCTCATGAAATAACGCGACCTCATGTATTTCCTGGAATTCCTCACTGACTTGATCCACTGCTTATCTTGACAAACAGTTACACCCTGAGGTGACTCCAAATACTCATAATTTCTGCAGCCTATATTAAGATAGGACTCAATATTTACACTGGACTCTGAGGGCTGATAATGTGAAAGAAGGTCTTGAACCTTTTTAAAGTTCCTTGTTCTACTTATGCAATTGAGCCCAAAAGATTGAAACTCCGTAACAGAAGGTCTATAGCTTTTTCAAAGTGAAGAGATTGAACTTCAGCTAGACCCCTGAAGAAATATTCATTTGAACTGCCTGTGTACCATAAAATGAACCAATGTCAAATTAGCTGAAATTTCTTTTCAAATGGGCCTCCTCCAAAAAAATTTCACATCATATACTAACTAGTCAAGAAGTAGAATCTAGAAGACTTGGGAGTATGTTGTACTTTATATTGATTAAACCCTTTCAACATGTTTGGTAAAAATCCATAATTATGAACATATTTTCTAAGTAGAGGTTGTTTATTTCGTGGTTTAAGAAGCACGGCCGCAAGAAAATGTGAAGCCCACACAAGCTCAGCCCACATTTTCACTTTTTGGTTGTTGACTCAATGGTTATGAGTAGATGTCCGAAAAGATTTAAACCTAACGATAACCCCTACGTTCTTTATTCAGATGAAAACTGAGCTTTGAACTGAATTATTAAAGAAAACAACTGCATCTGAGATATAAAGGTAGCTTAACTGACGTGGTACTTTCAAACCCTCTTAATTGAAAGATGCTTATGACTTACAACCAAGGATGAATTCACCAAACATAATTTTGGTCATCCTCGATATGGAAATACTAAAATTCAGAAGGATGCATTAGAGGTTGTAAAAGTATATATGACTCACCCAGCAGTTGCTCGGTTACGTTCCTCTGGTGTAGCATCTGGAGGAAGATCAGTATAATAGACTGGAAATGTCAAAACAACTCCAAGGTGATTTGATTCTAATAATCTAAATGGACTTGTAAGCACTCCTTTCCCAGTTGCTCTAGCCCGCACTATATTTTCATGGTCCTCCTACATGTATACCGTTATATGGAATCTGGATAAGTCTAAAGAGATGCCATACAAATTTTAAAAATCCAACTATTTGTAAGAGCCATAAACAGCGGCTTCAAAAAGTATAAGCAACCTTAAGAACCAAAATAAAAGTTTTAAATGGGGGATCACACCTCTCCAGACAACATATCAAGGGATCCAACATAAGAAATAGTCTCCTGAAAGAAGATTGCGGGTGCATATTCATCCTGTATAGGTGATGGCTCCCTGGACTTCATACTTTTGATTGTCCAACCTTGCCACTTTTCGAACTGCTCCCTCTCTGAATGATGAACTCTCTGAGCATAAGCAACACCACTCATGAGGGGCCTCTCAAAAGCAGTTCTTGCAGTGTATTCAGCAAAAGTTTTCTGCATGAACAAGAACCCATTAAGGTGAATTCAAATAACAGTCTGAAGTTAACTGGCAGTCTTATGAAGGTTAGTAAAAACTCAGAAAAAACATAAAGCACTTAACATTACTGACTAAACAAGCTTTAAATCTTGCTAAGCTAATACCCAATAGCAATAAATGGTATTTTCTTGCAAGAGAAGCATATATAAATTTTGCTTTTGTAAACATGCAAGTACATATGTATTCATATTTTTCATTATGGACTGGTTTGGAGCATAAATAGACCCAATATGTCATTTCTTCATTAAAATTCAAGTCAAGATCATAAAAAATGTGAAAGGATCATAAATTCTACAGGTTGTCCAAATTTGTGAAATTTCATGATTTAGAATTCTATGTTATATTTCCATGAAACAATGGAGCCATTGAACAAAACCTCCTAGCCATGTACGATGACACTGAATAACATTATGTAGAATATAATAGGTAAAGAATGTTATAATGACAAATAGTACTCTCGTCATAAAGTATCCAAGGATAAACGTTGACAAGCAACCTGATCAATAGCCGATGGATGCTTCCTGTGATGGAAAGTGGAAACTAAAATAGCCAAAGCATGCACATGATTCATGCTCACGGAAAACTGGTCCTGCAGCATTCTTGCACGCTCGTCGCACATGCTTGCCAATGTTTCTTTGCGACGTTCTATAATATCATAATCCATGGAATAGAAAATCCACATAGAGACTATTGCTGCAACCAGCACCCACAGAACGAACAACTTTGTATGCCATTTTGTCTCAAGCTTTGGCCACTTTGATGGCTTCTGCTTTTTGGTATTGCTTACAGTGGATTGACCCCACCATTTCACTGCCAGTGCCAATCTACTCAAGCCACAACTTTGGTAGATATAACTGGACACTACCCCCCCACCATGAAAACCATTACCTTGAGTAAGCATCTTGGCTTCAAGGGAACAAGTCATATCGCTAGGCAACCGCAGCCCACATCCCTGGGAGAACCTCGCAGGTAGCTTGGAAGGTATGCTAAACCCCAGAGAATTACTCATCCACTAAATATTTGTGTCACTAACTATACAAAGATGCAAGTAGTCACATTCCCAGCAGGAAGTATCTCAACTGCAACTAAATGGAATCTATAATGCTGCATCAATGATTTCTTTCAATAATTGCCAAAATCGTTACCTGCAGAACCAAAATGGTATCAATAGCATCAGACAGCCAATCATTATAGCTTGCAAATAATTATTAGATTAGAAACGCAATTCACAGATTCCCCATTTGTTGCCCATTTTAAACCCATAATAAATCATGTCAATACATTTTTCCTCTCGAAAATTATCTATCCTGATACATGAATTTTGCTTCTCTCAGAGGCCTAAAGCAATATGGAAAATGATTATGCTTCGAGAATGGAAAAAATAGTGAGAGCGTGCTATTTGAACTTGGCTAATATCTGCTGTGGTACTGAGCATTTTCAAGAATAATACTTGGCTAATATCTGCTGTGGTACTGAGCATTTTCAAGAATAATTATGCATTTACCCATTATTCTGGAATTCAAAATGGATGTCAAAGCTGTTGAATTTTATGCTTGCTGAAAATGCAAAAGCGCTAACTCAAGTACCCAAGTTATCAGTGAATAGAATGCTCTAATGATCTGTTGCCAAAATCAACTACTTTATTACCAAATCAAGTTCTGAATATTCCACAAAGACATTAGAAGAATTTGTTAAGAAAACTTACGAAATCAACAGAGATAAACAAAGGGGCAGAGAATCTGGATGGCTGGAGAATTAACGAAGTTGCATATGGTTTTTCAAAACCTAACACTCCGAGAGCTAAGATGATTATGGTTTTCCTAGGCTGCTTAGTTGTTAGGTTATTTAGACCTTTAAGAAATGGATGAGCAGTTAGAAAAGGTGCTCTCTGAACTTTTAAACATCAGAAAAGAAGAAAGAAATTCACAGATACTGTAGAAAGGGCATGAAACAAAGCTGTCCCAAGGTAGACAAAGTCTAAAACCCAAAGGGATGTCTGATAGCCATATATCTTAGGCATTGGCAGCGTATATGGCACAATTTTAAACTATGCAACCCATTTCAGATGTTGTGAACTGCACTTGGCAAAATCAAACACAGACTACCAGTTTGTACCTGTGGGAAGAAAGGGAACTGTAGTTTTCTTTGAAATAAGATTTAATCTGTATTCCATTTCCCAATTTTACAGAAGAAATATTGGGACAGAGGCATGCCAGTAGCAAAACAGTAACTTGGTCATATTACCAAGGACATATTTACTGTTCTAGTTTGGAATCACAATGCTAGAAGCAACAGCCGAACCAGGAAAGCGGATTGTTGATTTTGAACAGGCGAGCTCAGAGCTCAAACATAACTCCATTGCTTATTAGGCCACAGCGGCTTGAAAGGCAGAACGCTATTAGAATCCAATGTCGCGGATTCTTTTCTTCTTTCTGTGCTTCTATGTTACGATGTACTTCTGTCTATAATGACGGTACCAAGCAAAAATAAGTTATCTTCATATAAGGTAAATAAGAAGTACAAGCTTCCTCTGGTATTCCGTGAAAATAAATGTACCTACAAGCATACCTCAAGTAAGGTCCTGAAAGATCTCTACCTGACCATAGGAAGAAAGGGAAAGTAAGGATTCTCGGCAAACTCAAAAAACTATAACTATCCAGAGCAACAATCACGGTCTGTGTGAGAGACGGAAAGCATTCGGTGAATAATGGGTATGCAGAAAAAAGGCCTCTGGCTCCATGGGTTCCTGCAAATAGTTGCATCAAACATGAATCCAGCAGCCCTGTATCCCATAGGACTCACCTACTGCACTGTTAAGCAGATTCACTAAACATAACCAGTAACAAGACAATCTATGTCAACAAGCTCAAGCAGGCTTCATGGCCTAACATTGTCAGAATCCCAAAGTATCACATCAACAAAATTTCAATAATCTTCCCCAAAACGTCCAAGTATGGGAAAAACAGATTTAGTTTGCCTAAAAGAAACACACTTTCAGGCATCTCGGTATTGTATCTGCTCTCTATCATCACAACTAGTTGAAGCTCTAATCACTGGTTGAGGACCGGGACGACCAAAACGTAAGAGTGGAGTAGCGTATCCTACCCTGAAAAGCATTGAGTTCAGACATTTCTGCAACCTTTTCGGATAATCAAACATACTTTCAGGCATCTCGGTACCATATCTGCTCTCTATCATCACAACTAGTTGAAGCTCTAATCACTGATTGAGGACCTGG
The DNA here is from genome assembly GCA_031772625.1 of Pinus tabuliformis. Classification (NCBI taxonomy): domain Eukaryota; kingdom Viridiplantae; phylum Streptophyta; class Pinopsida; order Pinales; family Pinaceae; genus Pinus; species Pinus tabuliformis. Next base: position 1,011,422,308 of record CM062816.1, on the reverse strand, counting down.
ACAACCAAAAAGTAAGAGTGGAGTAGCATCCTACCCTGAGAAACATTGAGTTCAGACATTTCTGCAACTTTTGCGATTAATCACTCCACATGTCAGTGACTAAAGTGGCCGAGTCTTTCGTAAGAACTCCCCTTAATTAGGAGTTCCAGCCTCCCCATATGCTGCCGAATGTTAAAGCCCAAAGGTCTGGTCGCCCAGTGCAAAACTCCTTCCACAACTGAACTGCTGCCTACTCTCTGGCTGGTTCACAGAGGAGCCACATCAACACAGAGTCCAGTATGGTCTATTCTGAATATCCACCCACACTTTTCTCTTGAGCACAATGGTAGTACAGGGGTCCAGAAATAAAACAGAGTTAGAGGTGTTTAAAACATTAAAAATTGATACTAAGAAATGGGTAACATGGTTTATTCCAGACAGTATTGGAATTTGGATGTCACGCAACCCAATGTGATTGATTGATTGACGGACAGGCATACAAGAGATACTGCTGGAAGTGGAGACGCATGAGCTGAGATGTAAAGGCAAAAGCAAGCAGGCAGGCAGAGGCAGACAGACTGTTGTTGTTGCTGTGAAGAAAAGTGGTTGGTGGTATTTGTGGATTGGGGAAGTGGGGCAGATGGACAGGTATTGTACCAAATTCTTTCTGTACCAGAGAGCGAAACCAACATTATTAACATCCACAGGATTAATTAGGATTAACCTTGACTAAATAAAATAAAATCGAACTCTATTATTAAAGTATTCCAATCAAATTCTATAGGGATAATCAGGGAGCCTTCGCCAACACAGTATGATTCCTCTTCTCATGGGGAAAAGAATGATTCCTCTTCTATTCCCCACGCATGGATGCTAAACCAGTTGAGAGGAATGTTGATTATTCTTCTGAATCTAAATGGAGCAATTGAGAAAGCCTTTAATCTTAGCTTAACTCAACTCATTCAATGGTTTTTATTATAAAAATAGTTTTTGGAATATAAGGTTTCTGTAACTCTGGTTGGTCATGAATTCATTTATTTATCCTGAATTTATTTATCTAATTAAATTAGATAATGGTTATTTGAGTTTTTAGTATGATTTTTTTGGAATTTTATTTTGGATTTTTCAGATTTAATTTCTCTAAACTATCACAAGAATTTATTGAAATCACAAGTTTCTTGAGTAATGCACAATCCAAGTATCTTAGGGTCTAGGGTTTTTCAAGCGCTGAATCTATATATGAGTCAAAAAACAAGTTTAAATAACACAAATCAAGATTTCACCTCAAATTTTTCTGCCAGATTCCGGCACCAAAAAATCACACTATAAACAATTCCGTTATTTATACCTATCCATGTTTTACTTATTTCTATTAAAAAAAACTTTTCATAAATCAAATTTTTAGATTAACTCTACTCATTCAATGGTTTTTATCATAAAATTATTTTTTGGAATATAAGATTTCTGTCAGTCTAGTTTGTCATGAATTCATTTATGTAATTAAATTAGATAGTGGTTATTTATGTTTTTAGTGTGATTTTTTTGGAAGTTTTTTTGGTGGATTTTTCCGATCTAATTTCTCTAAAATCCCACAAACATTTATTGAAATCACAAGTTTCATGAGTAATGCACAATCCAAGTACCCTAGGGCCTAGGGTTTTTCAAGTGTTGAATCTACACATAGAGTCAAAAAACAAGTTTAAATAACACAAATCAAGATTTCACCTCAAATTTTTCTGCCAAATTCCAGCACCAAAAAATCACACTATAACCAATTCCGTTATTTATACCCTATCCATGTTTCACTGATATCTATTAAAAAAAAACTTTTCATAAATCGAACTCTTAGCTTGACTCTACTCATTCAATGGGTTTTATTATAAAAATAGTTTTTGGAATATAAGGTTTATGTCAGTCTGGTTTGTCATGAATTCATTTATGTAGTTAAATTAGATAGTGGTTATTTATGTTTTTAGTGTGATTTTTTTGGAAGTTTTTTTGGTGGATTTTTCCGATCTAATTTCTCTAAAATCTCACAAACATTTATTGAAATCACAAGTTTCATGAGTAATGCACAATCCAAGTACCCTAGAGTCAAAAAACAAGTTTAAATAACATAAATCAAGATTTCACCTCAAATTTCTCTGATAAATTCAAGCACCAAAAAATTACACTATAAACAATTCCGTTATTTATACCTTATCCATGTTTTACTGATATCTATTAAAAAAAACTTTTCATAAATCAAACTTTTTTCCAGATTTATTTTTTAATTCAAAGTCTGATTTATTTTTTATAAATCAAACTTATATGGGTGGGTGAGGGGCCAGGGCTCGAAATTAAAGGAGGTGCAATTGTCCTTTGCATAGTACTTGTAAAGTTTGAAACCGAATATTAATGCTTTAATTTTTTGTGTTATATTAGAAGGTCCAATTAAGGTCAGAGCGTTGAAACAACATTAATGGTTACACTTATATATTTAACAACATTGATTGTTATGCTAATATGGTGTATTATATATTGAGATAGGGAATGATGTTGTAAGAGTATGGTCATTTTTTATAATGTGGTATATAAACATGTATACCAAGATTGTAATTAATACATTATTATATTAATTATATTGAATGTGTCTTTTTGTGATGTTTTTAAGTCAGCCTTTCCTCAGTTCATGGTTATGACTGCATGCTTCAAAATCGCGTATGTGTATATGTATGGTGTAACCCCAAAACTAATATTAATGTGATTGTAATCAACATATTATTATATTATAACATTAATGTGATTGTAATCAACATATTATTATATTAATGTTATAATTGGGAGGAGAAAATAATATGGTTGAAGAATTATCTAATAAAGTTTGAGATGGTTTTTTTTATTTGATAAATATGATTAATATTTAGTTGAAATGGTTAGTTTTTGATAAATATGATTAATATTTAAGAATGTAAATTTTTGTGGTTCATAATATTATGAGAAAATGTTTCACATAAATTGCATTACAATTTTTAAATCTAAATAATAATTTTAAAATTATGTTAAAATAAAATTAACATATTTTATTTTGATTATATTTAATATTTTATTTTAATTCTTTAACATTTATTTTGATCGTTTTATTGTTTCCTCATTCTTCATTTCTCTGACTGTTTTGTATTTCTAAAGTATATATATTGGCTATGTTGGATCAATATTTCCTCCAAATTTTGATGATGTCTAGATTTAGTGGTTCGAGGACAACAAAAATTGTAATGTGATTTACCTCAAAACATTCTTTGGTATAATTAATATTATTATTCAATTTATATGCACTAAAATTTATATTTAAAATATCATTTTATTAATTAAATTATATTATTTTAATAATATAAAATTAAATTTTATGGTTCCAGGACAACAAAAATTGTAATGTGATTTACCTCAAAACATTCTCTGGTATAATTAATATTATTATTCAATTTATATGCACTAAAATTTATATTTAAAATATCATTTTATTAATTAAATTATATTATTTTAATAATATAAAATTAAATTTTATAAAAATAATTTTATTATTTTATATAATTTAAAAAGTCATAGAAAAAACATATTAATAAATTTATAAAAACAAAAGTATGAATTTTAATGGTTGAAAAAATATTTATATTTAAATCTAATATAGTGAGATACACACTTTGTCTTTATTTTAATATTTTATTTATAACTTATGAAATATATATATATATATATATAATTTAGAAACATATTAATAAATTTAAAATATATATATATATATATATATGAATTTTAATGGTTGAAAATTTATTTATATTTAAATCTAATATACTAGATACTCACTTGGTCTCTACTTTAATATGTAAAATTTATATTTAAATCTATTAGCTATTTATTTTGTCTTTATTTTAGCTACTTATTTTGTCAAATTTATATTTAAATCTATTAGCTATTTATTTTGTCTTTATTTTAATATTTTGTTTGTAATATATATATATATATATATATATATATATATATATATATATATATATATATAGAAAGATATAATTACAAATGTTAAAATGAGAAGCATTTTGTCAATTGGTATTTTTTTTAATAACTTGGATTTAAAAATGTGGTTTTTCCTTTATGATTTGCTTTTTGTATTCTTATAAAGAGTTGTTAATATGATTTTTTATTTAACTAAGATGTGGGATTTTTCCAATCATTTGTTATTTACTTATACTTAATATGTATTTTAAAATTTTTATTAATATATTTTACATTTAAACAGAATGAAAATTGTAAATTTAAAATTTAAAAAATCAATTCATTATTCTCAAATTAAATTTGACTTTTTGTATTTTAATCCATAATTCTTACTTTTTAATAGCAATTAGTACTATTATAATCTTTAATAATTATAAAATAATATATCTCAAAATAAATTAATTGAATATTACCCAACATTATAAATAAGCCATGTTATTTCACAACATGTTGTTTAAGTGATTTTTAAAATTTTAAATGCTAATAAATTGTTTTAAAATATAGTTATTGTTCTATGAATTCTACCAGTGTATTAATGATGATATATTTACTTTCACTTTCATTGTATTAATGATCATATATTTACTTTCACTTTCATTATTGAAGAGGCTTGTAATGTTATTTCATGGATTTTTTTATACAAAACCATCCTTTATTAACTATTAATTATACCTTAAAACAATCCTTTATTACCTATTAATTAATACATTTAAGCTTTGGGTTTTCCGCGTTTCTCTCCTACACCTTTTGGACTCTACACTGATGAGGTAGAAGATTCAATCAAATCATATTCAATGGGTACGTAAGATGGTTGACTCCTATTCGAAGTTTTTTGTTGCTATTCTCCTATTTGTAGATGACATTATCCTCATGTCCCACTCAATGAGGGGCCTTTATAGCCAAATTGACATTCTAACTCCATCAGCTTAAAAAGGTGTGGCTTTAAATATCTCAAAAATCAAAGCAAGTAATGAGATTTTACTTACATAAATGAGAGGGTTGAGGTAGGTTCTTCCATATATTATTTGGACTTTTTTCTATTTTGTTTTTCACTCTCATTTATAATTTATTTATATGCGCTTATTTAACATTATTTGTGAATTTAAAAGAGATTTTGTACTCACAACTTGCTTGTGATATTTTTTTAGCAAATATTGTTCTTAACACACTTCCCTTGAATTTTGTTTTCTGGATAGCCATGTTTATATAGTCAATTATGGTTATGATGATGACATCCCTCCAAATGTGAGATTGGTTCTCTCTATAAGTTTCCACAAGGTTTTGAATTTTACATTTTGTTCTTTTATTGTGATTTTAATTTGATGTTAGACTATTGCATTAAAATGTTGGTGTTATTCATTGTCATTTTAAAATAAAAAACTTTGTTCTTGGTTGACATGTTAATGTTATTTCACATTTTTTTGTTATGGTATTGTTATATTGTTTATGATATTTATGTTTAGCATGTTATTAATGAATATCTTGTTGTAGATGACAAACTTGATCCTTGATCTGCAAATTGTTGTGGATATTCAATTGGACAGTTCATCACAATAGATCTGATAATATTATATTAAAAATCTGAAATTCTACACTATTATAGTTTTATTAAATTTTTAGATTTGTAGATTTTTACTGTAATTTGTGCATGCGTGCGAATGGAAATTATGCATAAAATATAGAACAACAAAATAAAATCTCACACACACATAAGACACAAAATATGCTCTAGGAAACCCTTTCAGGAGAAAACCCAATTGGAAGGTGATGTCACTCTGCTCTAGTTTCTCTATCTGGAAATATGGTTGCATGTACAAATAAGTATGGCTTGTGGCCCATTGGCTGCTATAGTGCACAAATCCTCTTTGTATGCTCTACTTCCTATCCCTCTTGGCTATTTTTGCTCAGCTATGAAACAAATGCACTCGAAATAATGGAATGTCTCTTCCTCCTAGTGGCTCAGTTATAACAAAGCGTGATAGCCTACTAGTGGTTAAGTTTGACTACATCAACTCTTAACAAGAGTTGCAATATGGAATCTTCTAGAGGCTTTTACATCATAATCACGTGGCTAGCCCCTTTTTCCATGAATAATTGGGGCTGACGTAGCATCCTCTCAAACCATGGTGGTGAAAATAGGAAGGTAAACTTCTGAGTGGAATAACTTTCGCATACGGACTATGATTGACGTGCTTTTTATGTCGTTGGAAAGATAGTTGCGTGTAGAATAACATGAAAAGATGTTGCACTAGAGCAACAAAGTTTTACCCCTAAAAAAAATGTCAGTTGATACCTCAAAACGCTCCTAGAAGGTTTCATAGCCCATTTTCCCAAACTCGGTCATGTCGGTAAAAATGGTCTCATGAGCTAATTCGTCCACTTTTTCCACTCTAAATGCATCGAGATAGATGACAAACAATATAATGATCTAATCCAGGTCAATCTCAATGACATACATGATGAGACTAGTGAAGATAACATCCATCTCTTTTATTTTTATATTTCTAAATTGTTTTTGAATTTGCTTTATTTTTATGTAATTTTTACGTGAAATGAGTTATGTTATTTGTTTTCTATGTGTTTATATTTTATTATATTTTATTATATTTGGTATTTTAAAATGTCGAAACTTATATTCAGTTCTGAAATTTGTATTTTCTCACTAAAATGCTTTAATAAGATTAAAGATGGGAACATGTTTCACAATATATTTTGCGTGTATCTCTTAATAAATCTTAATGACTTACATTTTGAATTTAATAATGCTTAATCAATATTTTGAATTCAATACGTTGAATTGATTGTTTTAAGTTTAATACATTTAATTGCTTATTCTGAATTTTAATCTTGTATGTTTACGTGTGTAATATTAGTCTTATCATTTTAAGAACTGAAGTGAAATACTTTGAATAATTTATTAGTATGTTGGTGCTCTCATTTTGATCTCTTTATTCTTTTAAATTGAATCATGGATGATGTTTTTAATTGTATTTTTCTTGAGGTATGTGTTAAATTGTATTTATGTTATTCATTTAAATGAGTATATATGTGTAACCGCTCTTGTTTGATTTTTTATGTAAATAAAATAAAACCAAGGTCATAGGACACATATTTCAAGATGAATGACAGGAAACATTATAGTGGGAATCACTTATGATTTAATTAATGGCTATGGAAATTGGCAAAGAAAAAGAAGCAATAACTGGCATTTAATTATGAAAATAAAAGAAAATAGGAGAAAAAGAAAGTGAAGAGACACAAATTTGCATGCAAGGGAAATTAGAGGAAAATGAAGAAAAATGAGACATCAATAATAAAAAGGCATCAGAGAAACAGTTCATAGCTTTTGGCTTGGCTTTTGTCAGTTTAGCAATTGGTACTCATACACTCTTGCACACTTAGAGTATTCTTGGAGCACTCTAACATTCACTTGGATTTGGAGAAAGCAAACAAAGGAAAGCTAGGGAATGCAAGGAGACAGTTGGATTAACATCTACAAAGGATTACTTTGTAGGTACAGGTTGCATGTGTGATTTCCTTGTTGGTTTTGGGACGCATGGTGTATGCATGTGGTTCCTTGGTTATGTGTTGTCATTGGCATGGAGATTTGCCTGGATTGATAGTGGTTTCAGCCTGGCCTTGCCATTTCCTTGATAGTCATGGTTTAGTGGGTTCCCCATTTGGTTTTTCTAATTAGTTCTCAAGTTTCCTATGGTTGTGGGTTGGGACAAATTCTCTAGAGCCATGAAACAGCTCAGGTTCCCTCAAGGCTATGGGTTGAGTCTCTAGTTCCTAGAGCCTTAGACAACTTGGGTAGAAATCAATCTGGTTGATGTTAGTGATTTCTGGATCGTATAGGGGAAATCATTGTGGTTGAGGGTTGAGGGTTGAGGTGGTTTAGCGTCTGGAAGCCATGGTTGGTTTTATTTTGGTTTAACCCTTATGATCCCACATTCATGCTTCGAATATGGCACAGGGCTGATTGGCTGAAAGAGATATTTGGTTCGGCCCAATCTATGGTTGGGCGGTATGTGGAAGTCCCTGACTTGGTTAGCATTTTCATATGTTAATATGAGTTATTTTCCTATTGTGATCTATGAGCACTTGTACTAGTTATTATCTTGATCTTATGGTTGATTTGTCATAGTTTTTATTATGGTTATATGCTTAGTTCTATTATGTGCTCTAACTATAGCTCTTGTTCATTATTTTCTAAGTTACTGGATGGTTGATAAATGCATGGGTTAACAAGCGTTATTGCAGCTAGCTTGAGAGGGCATTGAGCCTTTTTGGTGATTTTTAGATGAAGTTCAAAATTTTATGATCGTATACGCATTCATGACCTGTAGCTTATATGTTTACTATCTGTTTGACAAAATGTCTATTTGGTATTAGGCATGTCTAGGTTAAGATCTTGCTCAAGCTTTGTCTATTTAGCATTGTTATCATCATTGTCTTGATCCTAGAAAGTTACAAGTAGTTATGGGTAGTGGTATGGAGGCTAGCCTGAAAAGGTGGCATAGATCTCACAACCACATGCATTGAACAGGGAAAGTTAGGTCATAACCACATGGAGACAGGCCTATGGGTGTGTGTTGAAAATAGCAACAAGAAATGCTAAATATAGAAGTGCTAAATTTAGTACTGCTATAAATAGCATTTCGGGATACCTTCCTATTTTAGTCAGTCCCTAAACTAAAATAGTGAAGTAAAATTCGAATTTAATCTTAGCAGTTGTTTGTAAAATAATTAATTAATTCACCATGAGTTAATTAGTTGTAGAAAATCAAACATGAAGTCTATGTGGGGACATGCAACAGTTTCTCCATTGATTGAGGAATTTATCCATTAGTTAAAGAGATAAGGATGAGTTGTAATATTGAGTTGTAATTAGTTGACTTAGTTAATTGAGTCAAGTCCCGTTAGATTAATTCAAACAGTTTGTTGAATTAATGTGAGTTCAGTCAGTTAATGCATGCATGCATGTAACTACTGCACTTCAGATAATTGAATATTCTCTCATAAATAACTCATGCATGTCAGTTCAGACAAAGACCAGTTGAGATCAGATGGAGGGGCATTGTACTATCAGTTGCTAGAATATTCCTTGCATGCAGAAGGAATTCTTTCCTTGAGGATTGCGCAATTAATTCTTCAAGTTTTGTGAGTGTCATGAGGCCAATTCACACATGTGGCTTCACTGGACCCCAAGAAAAACTGTGCAAGGAAATAGGAGGCTTAGAGGGCTTGAGGAGAACATATACAGTGTCTATTCAGTATGTGAGTTGTATTTGTTTTGATTGCAGAGAGAGCAGGATAGCTTGAGAGCTGATTCTTTTTGTAACTTGAACAAGATTTCCACTTCTATGATAATACAGAGATTGGGGTTTTAGGCTGAGGCTTTCCTCGAGTTATTTCTTCTGTGTTATGTATGATTGATTTCTCATTCTCAGTTATATGTGTTCTCATTGATCGTGCTCAAATTGATTAAGCTTCCGCAAAGTGTTGTAGAAGTAGATCTTGTATTGCGTTTTAGTATATTGCATAATCAGTTGATCTACAGTGGGAATTTCTACATGGTATCAAAGCGAAGGTGATCAAAGGAGAAGAACAGTATACAAGAAGGGAGAAGTTCGAAGTTTGTGGTTCCTGAGTATAGAAATCGAGTTCTTATCACATCTCAATTTCACCAATGGCGTTCAGTGGTTTAAGAGTTGAGTATGCCCTTGATGGCAGCTCAAATTATATAGCCTGGAAGGATTGCATGGAAGCAGTATTAGAGGATAACGGTCTAAAGGACTTCATTGATCAAGAAGTCCCCAAGCCGACTGATGCTACTCAACTGGCGGAATGGAAGAAATGTGTGGCTAGAGCAAGGAGAATCCTCTTGGATGGAGTTCGAGACCACATTGTCTCAAGCCTCCATGGGAAGGAGACACCATTTTCGATGTGGAAAACATTGAAAGATTTCAGAGGAAGCTGGCACTGAAAGACAAGCCTCGTAAGATCAAGTGTGAAAAGGGTGACACGATCTCTAAATATCTAAACAAGCTCACCACCTGCAGGGATGAGCTTGGAAGTGTAGGGATCACGACCGTTGATGATGACATGGTGAGTCTTGCACTCCTCGGTCTTCCTAAGAGCTGGCATAGCTACCAAGACTCGGTTAACGGAAGAGAAAAACTCCCAGATTAGGAACGAATTTGGTTGGATCTGATGCAGGAGGAAATAAGAAGAAGCACCAGAGATGGATCCTCATTAAAGCAAGATGATGAGGAAAATCTAGCCTTAGCGAGTAAGGCAAGGAAATGGAAAGGGAAGGCGTCCCATCCCAAATCTGGTTCTTCCCATGGTGGGAAGAAAATTGACAAATCAAAAGTGCGATGCTTTCATTATCATGAAGTGGGCCATTATGCTATGAATTGTCCACAGAAGAAATCCAAGAAGGGGTACTCGAAGGGATCTGATGGTGAGGCACTAGCCTCATAGTTTGAGCTAGATTCCTCGCTTATCACATGCATGGTTTCATCCATGGTGGGATGTGTGTGGTACCTAGATAGTGGAGCTTCATTCCACATGTCAGGTGACAAGAATCTTTTCAGTACCTTGGAGGAGAAGGATCTCCAGATGCGGATCGAGATGGGCGATGATGGAAAGTACCGTGTTTCAAGTGAAGGTACGGTTGTGTTTCAGAGGGAGCATGGAGCTCCCCTCACCCTGACTAATGTAAAGTATGTACCAGGTTTGAAGAAGAATCTTGTGTCTGTCGCTATGCTAGAAGATAAAGGCTATGATGTAGTCTTTAGTAAAGGAAAGGTATTCCTGAGGCATATCGGTACTGGACAGACAAAGCGAATTGGGATTCGAGTAAAGAATCTCTACAAGCTGGAGGTAGACGACTGTGCTGCATTGAGTTCTAAAGCTGAGATGGTGTAGAGCCAAGATGTTGGCGAGTTATGGCATAGAAGACTGGGCCACTTGCACCATGGAACCCTGAAGATCATGCAGCAGATTTCTACCAGATTAACCAAGGGAAAACTTGAGCAGACGAATGCATGCAAAGGTTGTACCTTGGGTAAGTATGCGAAATCTTCCTTTCCAGAGTGAGGCAATAGAGCTTGAGAAATCCTGGAGCGAGTTCACTCAGATGTTTGTGGACCGTTCTCTATAGCCTCCACTACTCAACAAAGGTACTATGTTATTTTTATTGATGATTTTTCTCGTAGATGTTGGATCTACTTTATGCAAAAGAAGGATCAGACCTTCTTGAGGTTTTGTGAGTTTAAAGCCTTGGCAGAGAAAGAATCTGGAAAGAAAATAAAAGCCTTGCATAGCGACAATGGTGGAGAGTATGTCTCCCAACAGTTTAAAGACTTTTGCGCTGCAGAAGGAATTAAACAGGAATTGACGGCACCCCATAACCCACAACAGAATGGGGTGGCCGAAAGGAAGAATAGATCGATTGTGGGAGCAGCTCGAGCGATGTTGCATGACCAAAGCCTACCACTGCATTTGTGGGCTGAGGCATGCAATACAACAATATACTTGCAGAACAGAAGCCCGCATCGTATACTGGGAATGAAGACACCTATGGAGGCCTTTTTTGGGAAGTGACCTAATGTAAGTCACTTCCAAATCTTTGGATCATCAATTTACTGTCATGTGACCAAAGATTCCAGGAAGAAGCTAGACCCAACAGCTGAGTTGGGAATACTTGTGGGGTACACAGATACACCCAACAACTATCGGGTGTACCTTCTTTCCACTCAGAGGACAATGGTACGCAGGGATCTGAAGTTCGACGAGCAGAAATCCATGCACTTATCACTTGAGAGGGAGCTCAAGTTGCATGCAGAGGAGGAACTTTCAGTGCCTAAGGAGGAGGAGCCTCAGATTGATGCGGAGCAACTGCATGTAGAGGATCCAGGAGTGGAGACATCCACTCATGCTGATACTTCTAGAGATGGGCGAAAACGCTCAAGGAAAGTTGATAGGTTGATGTTGGATGTACAGGAGAATGTGGGACAGCCATCTTCTCAGTGCAGACAAAGGAGGTCGCCCGAGCGGTACACTGGTACATGGCCCTGGTTGGGGAGTGTGTAGATATCGAACCTTCTTCATTCGAGGAGGCAGTGCAGCAACTAGTCTGGGTTGATGAAATGGTAGAGGAGCACGACTATATCATTCGGAACAGTGTGTGGGATGTTGTCCCAAGACCTCAAGGTAATTTAGTGGTGAGTTCCAGATGGCTTTACAAGGTAAAGCAGGCAATTGATGGCAGTGTTGAGAAACATAAGGCAAGTTTTGTTGCCCTAGGTTTCTCACAGGTCAAGGGGATCGACTACGATGAGACTTTTGCTCCCATAGCAAGGTACTCATTGATTAGATTGATGTTGGCACTATCAGCTAAGATGGGGTGGAAGATCCACCAGATGGATGTGAAGACAACATTCCTCAATGGGAAGATTCAGGAGGAGGTGTACATTGAGCAACCAGAGGGTTTTGAGACCTTCGATCGTGAGTCGCATGTGTGCCGACTCAAGAGGGCTTTGTATGGGCTGAAGCAAGCACCCCGTGCTTGGTACACTAGGATCGACAGCTATTTCACCGAGTTGGGCTTCACCAAGAGTGAAGCAGATGCAAACCTTTACCACATCATGGTAGAAGGTAAACCATTGATCATTGTTCTTTATGTCAATGATCTGATTTTGACAGGTGATGATCAGCTGATACAGTCTTGCAAGGAGGACCTTGCAAGAGAGTTCGAAATGAAGGACATGGGCCTTATGCACTACTTTCTAGGCATGGAGGTGTGGCAGAAAGATGGTGAAGTATTTGTGTCTCAAGGCAAGTATGCCAATGAGATACTCAGGCGCTTTCACATGGAGAAGTGCAAGCCCATGCAGACTCCTCTAGCTAGGAACTAGAGGAAGGAGGATGCTACTTCAGGTGAGGTAGTAGCTGCTACTGTTTATCGGCAGCTGGTGGGTTCACTTATGTATCTGGTGAACACACGACCTGACTTATGCTTTGCAGTGAACCAGCTGAGTCAAGCTATGGTTCAGCCTACCAAGTTGTTTTGGAAGGTAGCGAAGCATGTGCTGAGATACCTCAGAGGCACATCTCAATTTGGATTGTGGTACAGACGGATAGAGGGAGTGGAGCTTCAAGGCTTCACATATGCGGATTGGGCAAGGAGTCCATCAAACCAGAAGAGAACTTCTGAAGGAATCTTCAACATTGGTTCAGCTGCAGTTTCCTGGTACAACAAGAAATAGAGATTAGTTGCACTTAGCTCAGCAGAGGCTGAATACATGGCTGCTAGTCAGGTTGCATGTGAGGCCATTTGGATGTGAAAGATTCTTGTGGGATTGTTTCGTCAGAGGATGGATCCTACAGTGATCTACTGCGATAACTAGAGTTGTATCAAACTCTCTGAGAATCCAGTTTTTCATGACAGGTCCAAGCACATAGATATTCGATATCACCATCTTCGAGACTGTGTGGTCAAGAGGATCATGTTGTTGTTGTATGTTTCGACCGAGGAATATGATGCAGATATTTTGACTAAGGAATTGTCAAAATGCAAGTTCGAGTTCCACAAAGACAGGATTGGGTTACTGATAATCCCTTTCTTATTGAGAGGGAGTGTTGAAAATAGTAACAAGAAATGCTAAATATAGAAGTGCTAAATTTAGTACTGCTATAAATAGAATTTCAGGATACCTTCCTATTTTAGTCAGTCCCTAAACTAAAATAGTGAAGTAAAATTCGAATTTGATCTTAGCAGTTGTTTGTTAAATAATTAATTAATTCACCATGAGTTAATTAGTTGTAGAAAATCAAACATGAAGTCTATGTGGGGACATGCAACAGTTTCTCCATTGATTGAGGAATTTATCCATCAGTTAAAGAGATAAGGATGAGTTGTAATATTGAGTTTTAATTAGTTGACTTAGTTAACTAAGTCAAGTCTAGTTAGATTAATTCAAACAGAGTATTGAATTAATGTGAGTTCAGTTAGTTAATGCATGCATGCATGTAACTACTGTACTTCAGATAGCTGAATATTCTCTCATAAATAACTCATGCATGTCAGTTCAGATAGAGACCCAGTTGAGATCAGATGGAGGGGCAGTGTACTATCAGTTGCTAGAATATTCCATTGTGAATATTCCTTGCATGCAGAAGGAATTCTTTCCTTGAGGATTGTGCAATTACTTCTTCAGGTTTTGTGAGTGTCATGAGGCCAATTCACACATGTGGCTTCACTAGACCCCAGGAAAAACTGCGCAAGGAAATAGGAGGCTTGGAGGGCTTGAAGAGGACATATACAGTGTCTATTCAGTATGTGAGTTGTATTTGTTTTGATTGCAGAGACAACAGAATAGCTTGAGAGCTGATTCTTTTTGTAACTTGAACAAGATTTCCACTTGTATGATAATACAGAGATTGGGGTTTTAGGTTGAGGCTTTCTCCGGGTTATTTCTTCTATGTTATCTGTGATTTATTTCTCATTCTCAGTTATATGTGTTCTCATTGATCGTGCTCAAATTGATTAAGCTTCCACAAAGTGTTGTAGAAGTAGATCTCCTCTTGTGTTTTAGTCTATTGCATAATCTGTTGATCTACAGTGGGAATTTCTACAATATGGTTATAGCCTTTCAACCACATGCATGAAGTGTTATAGGTGCGGTTGGGGAGTAAACCTAATGAAAAAGAGTTCCAACTTGGGGGTTGATCACTTGGGGTGGTTAGTAGGCTCTTGAGTGATTTGTAGTCTCTAAGGGAAGTTAGTTTGTTTCTAGTTTGTAGGCCCTACTCTAATAACTGAAACTTGGAGGTTGGGTCGTGTCATAGTGACACTCAATTCATGTTTACCCTAAAGAGCTTGTAAAAGTGGGTAAATGTGGGAGGGGTGGTTACAGGGTGGTAACAGAGGTTCCAAGTTCAAACTCTTGGATTGGATGGGGTAAATTCATATGGTTATGCATGCATGTTAATTGTATATGTGTATATTATACATGCATTGTGGTGGTCATTATTGTAGTTTTGTGTTATCATTCATGATGTTGATATGTTGATGTCATTATGTATCTATATTGTGCTAATATAGATTGATTGTGGAGACGAGATAACCTCCCTTGAAACGCACTGAGGTATGATTTTGACTGTCTCTATTTGGTTTATCTAATATGACATGTTTGCAGGAGATAGAAGATCAGATATGAAGAGCATAATGGTGGACTGCAGCTCGCATGAATCCCCTTACAGGACCAATGATAATTCAATGGAATGGGACAGTTCAATTGAGTGGAAAGGAGAAGAGTACTCTCATGATTTAACATATATGCTAAGAAGTTTGAAGGCAGGGATCATAAGTTGCAAGGCAAACAATAACAGGTTGATTGAGGCATAGGAAAGGCTTTCCAGAGCTCAGGAAAAGCAAGAAGAAGTTAATGCAGTCATCCTTTAGAGCCTTTCGTATTTGAAAAAGCAGGGATAGTTGGGGATCAGTCATGGATAGGAGGAAAAGACAAATGGGGCATATGGCAGCAAGTCTCATAGAGGACACAGGTTGGACAGGGATGACACAGCCAGAGGTGGTAGATATTTGCATACACCTGGAAGGCGGGCAAGCACTCATGGATTTTATTCTAGTTCTAGTTCTAAGAGATATCATCGTCATTACCACCAACATCCTTATAGGAGGAGTGAGAAGTAGTATTTTCCAGAAGATTTCAAGAAAGCCAAGCCTCCTACTTTTGATGGGGATGTGAAGAAATAAGAAGATGTAGAAGCATGGATACTTGGGATGAAGAAGTTCTTCAGATTGCATGATTATTCAAAGAATATGAAATCCAAGATAGTTATCTTCAGTCTCAAGGGAAAAGCATATATTTGGTGGGAAGATGTGAAGCATGTCAGAGGCATTAGGGTAGAGGAGCTGAGTTGGCATGAGTTTAAAAGACTCTTCATGAAGAAGTACTTGTCTAAGAGATATTATGACAAAAAGGTCAAGGAATTCTATGAGCTTAAGATGGGTTCCATGATAAATGAAGCGTACACAAACAAGTTTTTGGAGTTTTTTAGGTATGTGCCCTACCTCAAGTATGAGAAGACAAAGGTCCAAAGGTTCATCAATGGATTTCCTTTAGCATTTAAAGATTAGACTGAGTATGATGAGCCTCAGTCATTAGAGGAGGTCATCGGGAAGCTGAAGAATTGTTATGAGTAGTCAAAGTGCAAGTCTGAGCCTAAGAATAATTGGAAAGGGAATGAGAATACTAAAGGAAAGTGGGCTAAGAAGCGAGAAAGACTTGAGGATGCAGGTGACAAGGATAATGTAGCGTTGTACAAGAAGTTCAATGCAGTTGAAAGAGGACATGGATTTCAGCCTGACGAGCAGAATAAGGGTAATGGCAGGAAGCCTTTGACGTGTTGGACTTGTGGTGGAGAGCATCGCAGGAGTGAATTGCCATCGCACCTGGGGCTTAGGCTTCAGATTTACAGTGCTCAAGAGGCACAAAAAGTTGGAGATGTTGGTCAAAGTATTCCTAGGATTTCTGCAATAATGGATAATAAGAAGGCAGATCACCATGCATCCATTATTGAGATGGAAGGTAAGCTTCATGATCAAGTTGTTTCCATTTTGATTGATCCTAGATCCAATTATGGTTATATTAGTCCTGTTAGTGTCCGTCAGTCCTGTCAGTCACCAGTGATCAAATATGCTCTTACAATTTTTTTGATAGGCTCCTACTGCAAATTTTTATGGTTTCAAATAGGTTTTCAATAAAAATTTGGTCACTCATTAGGTTAGGTAGGTCATCACTACTCCTTTCACCTTTATGATCAATGGGCATCAACATGGTCAGGTCATCCCTTGTTGAAATAGTGTCATAGTCATCAATGTCATCATTCAACTCATTCATTCATGTAGTGTCATCATTAGGTCATAGGGTCAAAAGCATGAAAATAAATCATTTCACCACCAAAATCATCATTTGAAGGAGTAGTGATAGGGGAAAATCTTCAATAAAGGTTCTAAAGTGATTTTATATCTCCATTATGATGTAATATATCCTAAACGTTTCTAAAGCTGCAGATTTGAAATAAAATGTGAAAGGACATGGTGGGACCACTAAACTTTAGAGGCATATGGCCATGCACTATTGTACTAGAAACAAGGTCTCCCAAGTCAGAATCAAGCAACTGAAAATGAAGTTAAGGCAAACCCTAAAAAAAAGAAAAAAGAGAAATACAATCTTGAATTGCTAGCTGAGGCCTCCCTCCTTGCTTGACATTTCATTTCAGAGCTTCATGGACCAAACTTGAAGCAATTTTGAAGAAATTTTGAACAATTTTGAGCTTTTGTGACTTTTGGCATAAAGAGGAAGAACAGTTCAGTCAAAGGCGCGACGCCTCCTCAGACCTCCAAATGCCAAAAAGTTTATATGGATGGATAAATAATGACCTATACATGCTAGCTATCCACTTTTGGTGCCTTTTCAGCAAACAAGTTTGAAGAAAATGCCCAAAAACAAGTCAAAAAACCACTTTCTGCCACCTTACTGGACTAGGCGTTGCGCTTTTGGAGTAGTTGTGGGAGAATGAGTTTTTCTTGGTCTTGGAGTGTCCATTTTGCTTGCTTGATGCACCTAATGACAACTAGACATACCAAGATTTTCATTGGTATATTCAGAGCTAGATTTGGAGTAGTGGAAGGCCCTCAAAAACCTCCTCAAATTTGGTGTTGTGCTTATGCCTAATGGTGCTATGCTTTTGCCTATTTGTCCAAATTTCGAGTTTTCTTCAGTCAAACTTGGATTTTATGATGTAATTCCTCATGTTGTGAGTTGAATTTATGTAATAGAAGGTAAATGAGCTTGTTAGAGTGATTTTGATGTAATTTTAGGCCTCATTTATGAGAAATAGTTCAGTGAAAGTCTAAATGGAGGGTTTGTTCCAACCTCCCTAGTCATTAGGTTTTGGTTGAGAAATTCATGTAAATTGTCCCTATACTGAGGGATTCGACCCCTGAGAGTGGGGAATTTATTTTTTTGGTCTATATGTATCTAGTTTTCAGTCAGATTCAGGGTTGGACATTAGAGAGTGGAAATCTTGTAGCTTGTATTTCATCATATTTTTATTGGAAATCAAAGGCCAAGTTGCAACTATTATTCACGAATTCTTGTGGTGTGAGTTTGTGGTATTATTTTTCTTGTGTTAAACATTTATATGAACGATAAATTATTTTCCTTTCCATATCTATGCTTTTCAGTGATTTTCCTAAGAGGTATTAAACATAATTCTTGTAATTAAGCTTTGTTTTGTTAGGAATCTCATTTTATCTTCTCAGTCTTCTGATAGATGAATTCATGGTTCACATGCTCATCTTGATTTTCTTACCTATTCAACCCTACACTACATTGACCAACTCCTAATTTGTCACAAAAGCATGCCTACCTTGCTCCTTTATATCTCATGCAACTGAACCTTTGAAGACCTGACCCAATTCCCTTATTTGTACCTCTAATCCAACAAAACCCTAGTGTTGTAATAACTAGCATAACATCTTTTAGTCCAGTCATCATTGCCTGTGCATAGAGAGAGCCCTCTCTGGTTTAGCAAGGCTAGCTACTGAACCCTAAGTGGTTTGAGGTTACCTCCATCGATCTCCTTTCTCAACCTTGGGACATTGTGGAGGATAACAAGTCCTAACCTGGTGGACAAGTGTTGCTTGAATAAATAAGTGCATGCATAATCTTGGTTGATGCAATTGATTATAGGGACCAAGAGAAGAGTTCATCATTGGGTGAGATCTTGTGAATTTGAGTTGAATGGTATGCCTACATCAACACATTTAAATGTGCTTCCTTTGGGACATATAGTATGCTTTTGGGCATGGATTGGTTGTTCATTCCCAGGACCAAGGTGGAATGCTATGACAAGGCTATTGAGTTCCTTGATGATGAAGGGGAAAGGAGAGTATTGCAGTGAAAGAAGAATCCTACATCAGCGAGAACAGTTACAGTTATGCAGGCAAAGTGCAGTTGTCGCAAGGGATGTGTATTCTTTCTAGTTCCTATTTCTAGTGACAAAGGGAAGGATGTTGAGGATGATGAAGCCTTGAAGAGGTATCATGTTTTGCATTATTTTCAGGATGTGTTTCCTACAAAGATTTTAGAGTTGCCTCCTCATAGGTAAGTGGATTTTTCTATTGAGTTGATATGAGAAGCAACACCAACATCTAAGGCAGCGTACAGGATGAGCACTCCAAAGTTAGTGGAATTGAAGTTGCAGCTTAAGGAAATGCTTGACAAGGGATACATAAGGCCAAGTGTATCACCTTGGGGTGCACCATTATTGTTTGTAAAGAATAAGGAAATTACTCTCATATTATGCATTGATTATCAGTGGTTGAACAAGGTGAATACCAAGAACAAGTATCATTACAACAAACTAATGATTTGTTTGATCAGTTGAAGTGAGCAACAATATTCTCAAAATTTGATCTAAGATCAGGATATCATTAGGTGTGCATCAAGGAAGAAGACATTTACAAGACTGCATTTCGTACAAGGTATGGATATTATGAGTTTGTGGTGATTCCTTTTGGTCTTACCAATGCTCCAACCACTTTCATGTGTTTGATGAATAATGTGTTGTGTCCTTACTTGGACAAGTTTGTGATAGTGTTTATTGATGCTATATGGATATGCTCAAAGAATGAGTAAGAGCATGCAGAGCACCTGGTAGCAGTGTTGAGACTGTTTAGAGAGCATCAATTGTATGCCAAGCTGAGCGAGTGTAGTTTCTTTCAATCTCAAATTCATTACTTGGGACATGTTGTTTCCAAGGAGGGGATATTAGTGGACCCAAAAAAGATTAAAGTTATAATGGAGTGGCCAACTCCTAGGAATGTGGATGAGATTAGATCATTCATGGGACTAGCAGGTTATTACAGGCAGTTCATTAGGAACGTTTCACAGATTGGCTATCCTATTACATATTTGCAGAGGAAAGGGAAGAAGTTTGAATGGACTTAGGAGTGTGCAGCTAGTTTTGAGAAGTTGAAGCATTTGCTTACAAATGCTCCTATTTTGAGGATTGCAGATCCTGATAAGGAGTTTGTGTTTTGTACAGATTTTGAAATGAAGGACTTGGTGGAGTCTTGATGCAGGGAGGGCATGTGGTATGCTATGAGTAAAGTAAATTGAATGAGCATGAGAAGAACTATGTGACTCATTATATTTAGTTGGAAGCTATCATTCATGCATTGAAGATGTGGAGACATTATCCTTTTGCAAGAGGTTCGTCTTGATCGGTGATCACAGTGGGCTTAAGTACTTGTTTGACCAACCCAAGTTTGACTTTGAGATCAGGTACATCAAGGGCAAGGGGAACATGATTGCAGATGCTCTTAGTAGGAGAGTGAAGGTGAATCACATTTCAGTTGTGAGCTCTTATGGGACAAATTTACAACAACAGATATTGCATGTAGGGAAACACGATGAGAGGTACTAGTAGTTGAAGAACGGGTTGCAGTAGCAGGGTGAAGGTGATAAAGATGAGGAGTATCACCTCATGGTAGATGGATTGATTAGGTTTTGGAATAAGATTTATGTGCCACATAACAGTGAGCTCAAGAAGCTCATCTTGAGGGAGTTTCATTTCAAGCCGTATTCAGGCCACTCGGGATACCATTAGACTTTGAAAATTGTTAAGAAGTTCTATCATTGGCCGAAATTGAAGAAAGAGGTGCTTGTGTTTGTTGTGAAGTGCTTGGACTGTCAGTAGGAGAAAGCAGAGTGTAAGAATCCAGCTGGTCTATTGCAGCCTATTCCAATTCTAGAATGGAAATGGGAGGTCATTTCCATGGACTTCATTACAAGTCTACTGAGGACATAGAGGTAGCATGATTCCATTATGGTTGTGGTTGACAGGTTGGGTAAGTTAGCTCACTTAATTGCAGTGAAGTCTACTCATTCAGCTAGTGAGGTAGCTCAGATCTTCATCAAGGAGATAATGAGGTTTCATGGTATTCCCAAGAAGATTATATCATAAAGAGATGCCAAGGTCACTTCCAAGTTTCAGAAGGAGTTGTTTGCAGGCTTAGGGACAGAGTTAGCCTTCAATACAACTTATCATCCATAGACATATGGACAGACAGAGAGGGTTTATAGGATTCTCGAGGATATGTTGAAGATGTATGTCATGCATCAATAGAAGAAGTGGGAGGATTATATTCCATTGGTAGAGTTTGCATATAATAATGGGTATCGGGAATCCTTGAGGATGAGTCCATTCGAGGCTCTTTATGGGCAACGTTGTAATACTCCTATAAGCTAGAGTGATTCAATGAACATGGTATTGATTGGACCAGATATGTTGGTTTAGATGGAACAATAGATTTAGGTTATTAGAAGGAATTTAAAGGCAGCACAAGACAAGCATAAGAGTTATGTGGATCTACGTAGATAATTCAAGGAGTTTTAGGTTAGAGAACATGTGTACTTGTGCATCAAGCCCAAGAAGAGCTCCTTGAGGATTGGATCATGTGCCAAGTTGGCACCTGGAATTGTGAGCCTTTTGAGATCCTTGAGAGGATTGGACAAGTGGCCTACCGACTTGCATTACCGCCAACATTGAAATTCCATGATGTTTTCCATGTTTCATTGCTTAAGAGATATGTGCAAAATGTTGATCATGTGATTGATTGGTCTGTATTGCAGGTGGAACAAGAGGGAGAGTTCTAGCCAGAACCTCAATGCATTTTGTAGCAGAAATATCTCATGCTTCGGAACCAAGCAATCGAGCAAGTTAAAGTGTAGTGGAAGCACTTTGGTCCTGATGAAGCAACATGGGAGATGGTTGATCAGATGCAGGCTTTGCATCCTTCCTTATTTGTTAGTTGAGCAAATGTGTTTGGTTTATGTGTTTTGGTTCATATTTATATATGCATATGTGTATTGTAAATATTGCATTGAGTTGTGTTATAAATCTCCAATAAGAAGTATGTTGTAAATACTACATTGAATTGTGTTATAAAGCTCCAATAAGTAGTATGGTGTTCATGGTTTCAACAGTTTGGTATGATGTAAATGTTGCATTGAGCTATGTTATAAACAACTTGAAATAACCGACCTTGATTTCTACAAATTAGTAATCACACATGATTAACTGAACTCCAACTCCTCTGAATCAAATTTACTGAGTAAACTGAGCAACACTAGCCATGTCACACAAGTTAACTACATCCAAGTTGTCTGCTAATGTGGAAATTTGAATTTTCTTAATTTGACCAAGGCAAAATCAAATTGAGACTTTATTGCTGCATTTTTCAACACTCCCTATCAACAAGAAAGGGATTATCAACCATCCCTATCCTACACCTGTGGAACTTGAACTTCCCTCTTAAAAAAACATTTGTCAATATGTCAATATCTTGTTCCTCTGTCGGAATGTATTGCAACAACATTATCCACCTCTGCACACAGTCCCATAAATGGTGATACCATATATCTATATGCTTGGATCGATCGTGAAATATAGGATCTTCAGAGAGATTGATGCAACTCTGGTTATCAAAATAGATCACAGTTTGATCCATCATCTGACCAAACAGTCTCACAAGTATATTTTTCATCCAGATTTCCTCACATGTTGCTTGACTTGCAGCCATGTATTCTTCTTCTGCCAAGTTGAGCGCCACATATATTTGCTTCCAGTTGTACCAGGAAATTGCTACGGACCCAACAATGAAAATTCCACCCGTTGTACTCTTTTGGTTTGATGGAATCCCCACCCAAACTACATTTGTGAAGCCACACAATTTCACTCCCTTTGTCCGTTTGTACCATAGTCCAAACTGGGTAGTGCATATAAGGTACCGTAAAACATGTTTAACTACCTTCCAATATAATTTGGTTGGCCTAACCATAGCTTGGCTCAGTTGGTTGACTGCATAGCACATATCTGGTCGTGTATTCACAAGATACATAAGTGAACCCACTAGATGCCGATAAATGTTAGCATCCACTTCTTCACCTGATGTGGTGTCCTCCTTCCTCTAGTTGGTCACTAGAGGTGTCTCCATGGGTTTACAACTCTCCATGAAGAATCTGTATAGTGTCTCATTTTCATACTTTCCTTGAGACACAAGCAAGTCCCCATTGCCTTGCCATACTTCCAACCCAAGGAAGTAGTGCATGAGACCCATGTCCTTCATTTCAAATTCCCTTACAAGGTCCTACTTGCAAAATACGATCAACTTCTCATCACCAGTTAAAATCAAATCATCAACATATAAGACAATAATATGCAATTTACCTTCCACCAAGATGTGATAGAGGTTTTCATCCGCTTCTCTTTTGGTGAAGCCCAAACCGATGAGATAGTTGTCGATCCTAGTGTACCAAGAACATGGTGCTTGTTTGAGACTGTACAATGCTCGCTTGAGTATGCACACATGAGACTCCTTATCAAATGTCTCAAAACCTTCTAGTTGCTCAATGTACAACTCCTGCTCAATAACTCCATTGAAAAATGTTGTTTTAACATCCATCTGGTGGATCTTCCACCCCATTTGCGTAGTCAGTGCAAGAATTGATCTAATGGATGAATACCTTGCTACAAGAGAAAAGGTATTCTCATAGTCAATTCCCCCAACTTAAGAGTATCCCTTGGCTGAAAATATAGCCTTATACTTCTCTCTACTTACGTCTACTGCATGCTTAACCTTGAAGATCCATCTCAAACCCAAAATTGATTTATCTGATGGTCTTGGGACTACTTCCCAAACACTATTCTTTACAATGGATTTGTATTCCTCCAACATTGCATCAACTGATATAGGTTTCTCTACTGCTTCCTCGAAAGATAATGGCTTAGTCTCTACAAGCTCAGGCATTAGAGCCATGTAGCCAGTGTACCTCTCAGGTGACCTCCTTTTCTAGTGCAAATTTGAAGGAGCTCCCACATTCTCCCTTGCATCCTACACCAATATATCAGCTTCCCTAATTCTTTTCCTACCTTCTTTGGATAGTTATGCTTGAGTGGATGTCTCCATTCTTTGCTCCTCAATTTGTGGCTACTCCATAACTACTTGAGGCTCCTCTTTTGGAGCTCAAATCTCCTCTTCTGGTGAGATCTGAAGCTCCCTCTCAAGAGAGCACTGCATCACTTTCTCCTCATCAAACTTTACATCCCTTTGCACAATTGTCATTTTGAGGGAAGGTAAGTACACATGGTAGTTGTGAGGAGTTTTTGTGTAACCCACAAATACCCCCAACTGTATTGTTGGCTGAAGCTTCTTCCTTGATTCTTTGGAGACATGGAAGTAAATGGAGGCTCGAAAAAACCTGAAGTGTGACATATCCGACTTTCTCCCTAAGAAGGCCTCTTCCAGTGTAATCATACCAAGAATCCATTGAGGACTCTAGTTCTACAAATAGGCTGTTGTGTTGCATGTCTCTGACCACAAATGTAGTGGTAGGCCTTGGTCATGCAACATAACCCACGCATCTCCCACAATGTTATGGTTATTTCTCTCAGCCACCCCATTTTGCTGTGGATTGAGGGGTGATGTCAACTCTCTTCAAATGCCTTCTTTCACACATAACTTTTTGAACTCATTCGAAACATACTCACCTCCATTATCACTCTTGAGAGCCTTCACATTCTTGCCAATTTCTTTCTCAACCAATGCCTTGAATTCTACGAACTTGGAGAATGTCTCATCCTTCTTCTGCATGAAGAAGATCCAACACATCCTTAAGAAGTTGTCAATAAAAATGACAAAATATTTGTGTTTGGTAGTGGAGGTTGTCGAGAAAGGTCCACAGACATCAAAGTGGATGCTTTACAAGACTGCATGTGCTTTTTTGTCTGAATCATGGAATGTGGATTTCACATACTTCACAAAGGTACATCCTTTTCATACATCTTGTTGCTAAAGTGATCCTTTGGGGAGGCTAGTGGTTATTTGTTGCATAATCTTCAAGGTGTTATGATACAAATGGCTAAGTATTTTTTGCCAAAATTTACCGACATCGCGGCTCTGCACTTTCTCTGCCTTACTACTTAATGCAGCATAATCTTCCACATCTAGCTTATACATGTTCTTCACACGAACTCCGATTTGCTTCACTTTCCCTATGGCTATGTGTCTTAGGAATGATTTCCCTTTGCTGAAGACCACATCATAACCACGATCTTCATAACCATGATATTCACATTGTACCTTCTGTCACCCCCTAGCTCAATATGGATATGGATATCTTTCTCCTCCAAGTCATTGAAAAACTCTCTACACCCTGTCATGTGGAACAAGGCATCAGATTCCAAGTACCACACACTCCCCCATCATTGTGCTTGACATGCATGTGATAAGGGAGAAGTCATGCTTGAACTGTGAAGCTAAGGCTTCACTTGTTGCTTCTATTGAGTTCTTCTTGCTTGAGTTTTTGTGTGGACACTTCGTGGCATAGTGCTTGAATTCATGAAAATTGAAGCATTTAATTTTGGACAAATCTTTCTTCTTGCCCCCTTGCATGGATTCTAGTTTGGTTTGAGATTTCTTCCCTTTTCCCTTCTTCCCCTTTCTAACCAATGCAAATTTTTCTTCATCCTCGCCCTTGGATGAAGTCCCATCTCTGGTATTTTGCCTTATTTCCTCCCATACCAAATCAAACCATAAGCATTCCCAACTTGGTAGTTTCTCCCTCTCATTCACCAAATCTTGATAGCTATGCCAGCTCTTGGGAAGGCCTAGAACGACTAGGCTTACCAAGTCATCTTCTGCAACATTAACACCAACCCCACCAAGTTCATCACGAACTTGTGTGAACCTTCTCAGATACTATGGAATAGTGTCATTCTTCTGCATCTTCATATTTCAAAGTTTATCCTTGAGTGCAAGTTTCATGTGGTCGTTTCTATTCTAGAATAGATCTATTAGTGTTTGCCACATTGTGTAATGATTTTTGTTCCCATGGATATTTGAGACAATGTGGTCTTGCACTCCCTCCAATATTATTCTTCCCGCCTTGGCTACATCTTTCTTCCATTGGGCTAGGTTCTATGCATCAGATGTCTGTGGTTTTGTAATATTTGTCTTGACGTATTCTGGCAATCCATTGTCATCCAATACGACCTCCATGTGATCCTTTCATGCAATGAAATTAGAGTTGCCTTCTAAGGCATACTCTATTCTCATCCCATTGAAGGTCATCTACCCAACTATGAAGAGATCCTACTAAACTGAATTTCAAATTCGAACCTCCTGAGAAACATCTTCAAAATTCCTACTCTAATGTGAATCCTGCTCTAATACCATGTAGAAATCATGGTGTATATTTGCAACTGCTCATGAAATTTTAATCAAAATCACAAGACACAAACCTACTCTATTGCTTTGCGGAATTTAACTCACAATTTAGAACATCAATCACAAACATGCAACAAGAAATAACACAAATGCACACATTATTTTTCCAAGGGAAAGAAATCTGCTAAAAACCTCTATGCCTGCTTGCATCAATCTGATGAATAGAGATGTATTACAATTTATAGATCAATATAATCTCAACCTACAAGTGAACAACCTATCTCTTTGCTCACTGAGAATCTTTAACCCAAACTTAGTAAATTTTTGCCTCTGTTTGAGTCGCTATTTCCTTACGCAATTCCCAAGGTTGATCATCTGATTGTATGCAACACCTCTACACTTAAGACTAGTCTACAACTGATGTTACACTACCTTGGAATATCCACCACAACTGGAGAACTCGAATTCTCTGCATGCACTATCTATTTTAGGCTGATTGATCAATTAATTGGATGATCATTGAGTTAGACTGAAGTCTCATTGCAGAACTAACCTTCCACTAGTTCCTTCAATAGTTAGAACTAGTTTAACTGATAAAACTTGAAATAATGGACCTTGATTGCTATAAATTAGCAATCACACATGCTTAACTAAACTCCAACTCCTCTAACTCGAATTTACTGATTAAACTGGATGACACAAGCCATGTCACACAAGTTAACTGTATCCAAGTTTCCCATTGATGTGGAAATTCAAATTTTCTCAATTTGACCAAGGAAAAATCAAATTGAGACTTTCTTGCTACATTTTACAACATTAGATGGTTGATGAATGCATGGGATAACAAGTGTTATTGCAGCTAACTTGATAGGGCATTGAGCCTTCTTGGTGATTTTCAGATGAAGTTCAGAAGTTTATGATCAGATATGTATTCATGCCCTGTAGCTTATATGTTTACTATTTGTTTGATGAAATATCTATATGTTATTAGGCATGTCTAGGTCAATATCTTTCTCAAACTTTGATTTTTTAGCATTGTTATCATCATTTTCATGATTCTAGAAAGTTACAAGTAGTTCTAGGCAGTGGTCTGGAGGCTACCCTGAAAAATTGGCATAGATCTCGCAACCACATGCACTGAACAAGGAAATTTGGGTCATAATTGCATGGAGGTAGTCCTATGGGTGCGGTTATAACCTCCCAACTACATGCATGAAGTTTTATGGGTGTGCTTTGGGAGTAAACCTAGTGAAAAAGAGTTCCAACTCAAGGATTGATCACCTGGGGTGGTTGGTAGGCTCATGAGTGATTTGTATTCTTTGAGGGATGTCAATTTGTTTTTGGTTTGTAGGCCTCGCTTCCATAACTAGAACTTGGAGGCCGAGTCATGGCATAGTGACACTCAACTCATGTTTACCCTGGAGAGCTTGTAAAATTGGGTAAATGTGGGAGGGGTGGTTACAATGTGTGTGAGAAATATTTATATTTATTTTCAAGTTTTATTTCAATTATCCATTTTATAATATAAGATTTATTTCTACATATTGCAAGCATATCTATATCTATCTATCTATCTATATATATATTAATGAAAATATGATGTGTTTCTATCGAAACTTGTGATGTGTGTACATTTTATCGATTGATATTGGCTTTTCATCTTGTTCATTAGATAATCTTCATTGTCCATCCCTTCTCTCAACTTTGGATCATTGTGGAATTCAACTTCTATTGTCTATGGTACATGCATTATTGCAGAAAGCAAAATAACCTAGCTTCAACCTAGAATCAACGTGAATAAAATGTTTACATTGATATAAGTAATGTCCTACTATATTATATTCAGGTTAGCCAACAAGAATGCTTTTCGAGTTAGGTATATCCTAGTGCAAGTCTTATATCAAAGACACAAAGCACTATTATGATTTAATTTAAAGAGTGCAGGGATGGATTCTTACTGATTTTTGTCTTATCGAGGATTATAAATTCAATCACCATGATGAGAGTACACACACAAACACATAAATGAATTTACTATCGTTCATATTACATACAACAATGAAGATTTGCATGTTGACCCAAGAAAATATCTCTAGATATTTTGAACATCAAATTTAAAAAACATGTATGGCTTCCAACAACGCGAATTGTGCATTGCATATAATGATATCTAATTGCATTTATCGTTTACCTTCCAAAGTATTATTTCATACTTCAGAATCTCCTCTCACCAAAGAACTGTCTTGGCATATTAGATGAAAAATGAGCATCCAACCCTCTGTGATCATCCAAATCATATCTGCCTTCTCTACTATTGGACACTGCATCCCTAACGAGATTTTATCTTGATGGTAACAATCTCAAAATACAAATGCAAGGATAAATTCGCTTTGTAGAATAAAATTTGTCATTATTTAGCATTGGACATGCTACTTCAAAGAAAATAAACTTTCTAATAGCAAACCTCCTTCAAAGCCTTGGAAGAGAAAAATGGTGTTGACCTCAAATGATATCTATAGTGCTTTATTATCCATAGATGATTTGCATTGCATCTTATATTTGTGTGCTTATGTAACTGCCTCCTATAAAATTAGAATCTCATGAGCTCTAAAACCAAACTCCCTATCTTAAGTATCAAAATCTTCCTCTTTAGAATCCAACTTTATTTTGTCAAGATAATCCATGAATGTATCATGCCCATCATGATCATAAACAATTTTCTACCAATTTTACACAAGTTAAGCCTATAATCACCATAAATGTTCATTCTATGTGAATATAGCAACACATGCATCACACATATTAGCATCTATATCTTCTTGTAACTATGTTATTGTACATATTCCTTTGAATAAGTGAATATAATAATACCTATATCTACATGTTTCCATATTGTTGTACCTATTCCTTTCGATCATGCTAATAAAAAAAATATCATCCTCCACATTTTCAGAGAGAAGCCCAAGGGAGACATATATATAACAAGGTGGTCAATTCTTTTAACCAATGATACAACATTTTTCAACTCATGCAATCATCAATACCCAAACAACTTTTGGATGGTTTGACATCATTCTCATTTCCAAGTGGTATTGTATAAATATTATGAGAACTACTTGGAATTTAGAAAAATAAGTAAAACATTAAATGAAAGAAACATTTCAAATGAAAATAACACTATCACTTTAGTAACATAGGTGATAATGTTCTTAATATTCCAAGTAACATGGGGTCTCAACATGATCATCTCTATAGGCTGATAATATGAAGATAATGACATGATTTTGGGGACGTTTATTAATAACACATTAACTTGTCTATGGGTAGGTAAATTTTAATAAATATTTGTTAAAAGTTTCATACAACATCTCTTCTATTGCAAGTCTATAAATATAAAAAATGTTGCAACCTTTCTCATATTTGTAGATCAAACTTATACTAATTTAATATTTTATAAAAATTATTTTTTTACCTCATGTCGTATTTTCACTATGATAAATAGCTCTTCTATTTATCCTTCTATTGGAGGTGATTATTCTCTATTATTCTTATAAGATCATGTTGTCACTGCTACAACACCCTCCAAAATTTTGGCCTGCACCAAATTTCGGAGCCTACCTTGGTCTTGCATGTTACCGTCGCAAACATTGGAGTCTATCCCATGTGTTTTCTTTACATGTTTTGGTCCCTTTTGCAAGAAAGGAAAAATGTCGTCTTTTCGCATGTTGGTTGTCACACTCATTCCCAAAGTTTTATGCACTGTCGCACAAGTGTCTTCACAGTCGTTGCAAAGTGTACCTTTGGTGTCGCACTTGTCATAAGTCATCACAGAGCTATCGCATTGAGGGAAATGTGTGGTTTATGTGTCACAATTATCTATGTTGTTGTGTCATCAAGGGTTTAAGTGTGGTCATAGTCAAGTCATGTCATTGATCACATCATTTCACTGACCCCACACTTAGCAAATTTTCAGAAATTTCCCAACAACTTAGCCTCATTTGACCTTCCCCAACAGTGCATTATGCAATTCCAACCCTAAAGATGCAACCTTGTCCCTTTCCACTACACAATGTGCAGTTCCTACCTCCTAGGACTGCGCATTGTGCAGTTTCAATGGTCAAGCCCAGAATTGTAATCCAACCCTCTAGCCTAGCCTTACTGCGCATTGCGTAGTCTCTGAGCTCAATCTCAGAACTTGAGCTCTCGAGTTGTGCAATTGTGTAGTCACCCAACCCTAGAATTGTAATCCAACCCTCTAGCCTAGCCTTACTGCGCATTGCGTAGTCTCTGAGCTCAATCTCAGAACTTGAGCTCTCGAGTTGTGCAATTGTGTAGTCACCCAGCCTCCTTTGACTCCCAGAACTGTGAAATGGGCTGAACGAGCCCCCATCCCCTCAGCCTGTCACCTTGAGCTCCTAGACTGCGAAGTTTCCTTCCTCAGTCCAACCTGGACTGTGCATTATGCAGTCTCAAGGCTTAAGATTTATCATTGAGCTCTTGAACTACGCAATTGCACAATCACTAAGCCCCTCTCCCAGTCTGCAATCCAGTACCGGGTCATTTAGTGGATCAACATGTCCCATCTTAGACTAGGGATTTTATCGGAATGATGTCATCTCGTCATGAGTAAATTTCAAATGCAGGTACTCTTTCATACCATGACAAGGCGATGAAGAAGGATATGGAGAAGGGAAACATACTAAAAGAGACCTATGTAGCTAATTATGCAAGTTGATTAATCAAGAGAAGACAAAAGGGACACTAGTTTGTGACCACAGCTCAACACTTGATATTATTAAAGACTCCTTACCTTTAATCCATAAGGAGGTGGATAAAAGATAATCCTCAAGGAAGATATGTAGCAAGAAGTAGCATAAGTGGCTTGACAATTCCATGTCATTAAGTAGTCGATGTCAATAGTGTCATGTCGTGAGTTTTCATGTGCCACATCATCATTATGTATTCTATATTATCTATTCAAAATGCATTGTAAAGTGGAAGTCCAAAGGACACATTCAAAATATGAAGAGTCATGTAAAGTTGAAAATTCATAGGAAGTCAAAGAGTCACGAGGGTAGTTGAAGAGTCACAAGGAAGGTGAAGCATCACCTCATTGTTTATATATACACCCTCATTGTATGGGCAAAGGACTTTTCACCTTGGCTCCTATTGCATAGCATTAGAGAGACAAACTAGTTCTTTTGGGCAGAAAGGAGTGGCTCCAACGCTCCACTATTAAAGCTAGTGGTGTTCATTGTAGACATGTGTCTTGGAACTTTTACTTAATATAGGAAGCCTCATGGCCACCACATTCTTCATGCATGGATTATGAATGTTTGTAAGACTATTTTGTGGATGTTTGTAATTCATGTTTGCTTTCATCTGTGCTAGAGTAGTTGAACTATTTTGGTTATTTTAGTACTTATGATATTGAGAATGTGTTGTAATGGTTACTATTGTTGTCACATCCTTGTGGACTCTTCCACTGGATATTAGACAAATCTCTCTTGTTGATTGATTATATTGACCATCACATCTTTGTGGATTATTGCGCTAGATGTTAGACGAATCCTTCTTGATTACATGTGTCTCTACTAGGGTGGTACTATTACCTCTCTCTTATAGGCTCACTTTCTTTTCTCCCTCCATAGTAGAAGAACCTTGAAACACTTACACCACTAGGCAAACTCACTTTATTTTCGAAGGCACATCTGCATTCCTCTCTCTTGCTAAGAGTTAGGGTCAAGGAAAATTGTTAAGAAACCGACAACTGGGCCATATTCCAGATGAGGATCCTATCTCAAATGGTGTGAGGTATAATTGGGACCGCATATCGAGGAGACCCCTTGAATGTTGGCGGGTCCAACACCATCAAAATTTCTGGCTCTAGAAGGAGGGAAGCCATATTTTCATGGCTCATAACCTCATCCACCCAAATCTTACTTCCTTTGGTCAAGGCAGTAATATCCCCAACACCTCCCCTATGCATATTCTTGAAGTTGGTAATCCTTCTCAGCTCGAGACTGTACAAACTTGTGAGATCTCTTATGTCCAGATCTAGGCCATTCTCCCTATCGCCCTTAATTTTGCAAGAGTCATTGGATTGATACCCAAAGTACATAATATTCCATATTTTCCAAAGAGGAACCCAACCACCCCCATCGGGATAGCGGTCTCAATAGTTGAAGATTTGGTTCTCGCCACCCTTGAAGAGTTAGCAGACTCTGAAGAAAACACAGAAAAACTAGAGCAACCTCCATCCTTCAATGGTGGTGACAGTGATAACATGGTACTCTCGGATGATACTTTCTGTGGGTTAGGTGGTGAAGAATAGGAAGAAGACCAAGCATATTCTAACGAAGAAGGGGAAAACAATGACGAAGATGTGACAAACCAAGTTTTGGGCTGGATGACTCGGGGCCCACTTGCACTGTTGGATGTGTTACACAAAATGCTGAGGCACTTGGAGAAGTTGTTAACAAAGTATGGCCCTAACAAAGCAATGAAGGCGAAGGACCATCTGAACAACTTTTACCTACATCTGCAAATGCTTGAGGTACGTTATGATGATGTTGCATGTAGAATTTTTCCGTGTACCTTAGATGGTAGAGAAGTTGTATGGTATCACATCCTTCCTCCAAACTCGATCTAGAATTGGAGGGGTTTTAAGAAACTATTTCTTGAGAAATTTGTCGATGATAAAACCCTTGCCATGCTTGTAAGAGAGCTAGGCAGTATCAAGATGGAGCAGAAAGAGAAAGTGAAATATTTCAATCAGAGGTTTAACAATATCTCGAATAGATTTCCAACAGACACAAAACCTCCATCACCATCGATCATTTCACATTTACCTTACCAACGAACATTGCATAGTTCGTGAAAAGAACTGTGAAGCCAACTTTGGCTGAGAATTTTGAAGAAGCAATCACAGTTGAAAAGGACTTGCATGCGATTGGAGTCATCACAGATAACGAATCAATGAAGGACTCCAAAGACACGAGTAAAAGGTCTCAGGCCTCTGTAACCAAGGCCAAGGAGAAAGAAGTAATTGATCTTGATAACTTGACCCGCACTATCAAGTCTTTATCTAATGAGATGGAAGAATTGAAACAAAGGTCAAGTAAGACCACATTGAGAAACAAGCCTCCTAGGTTAAACATTCTGAGAAGGGTTGCTGATCTAAAATGATCATAAACTAAATACTGATGTAGAATTGATTAACCATTAATGATTTGAATGTTAGCTGAAGCACACAAACCAAGGAAAAATTGTTTGAAAAGAATACTTTACAACAGCTGATTAAACATGAAATCGATGCATAAAAGAAGTGCAAACAGTAAAAACATAGCGATACCAGACAACAAATTTATGACGGAGTTTGTCCCTGATGGACTACGTCTCCGGGTCCGCTTTC
This sequence comes from Pinus tabuliformis, assembly GCA_031772625.1. Taxonomy (NCBI): domain Eukaryota; kingdom Viridiplantae; phylum Streptophyta; class Pinopsida; order Pinales; family Pinaceae; genus Pinus; species Pinus tabuliformis. Next base: position 1,011,388,550 of record CM062816.1, on the reverse strand, counting down.
AATATGGGTGACCATTTTTATTAGGAATGAGAATAAAGGAATCGATTACAAATGATTTAGTCAGATTGAACTTGTGCACAGGCCACTCTGACCTCTGTCATTAGATAGCCCTCTGAACCATCTTTCCAATGCTGCTTACAGTTTCCAAAACCAACCCCGGATGCTCCCGAAACACTAAAAACAAAATTGCCTATGTCCTCAAGAATCTGCATGCAAAAGTCAAAAACCACTCTCATCTTCAATGAGGACAAATTCTGCCTTTTAAAGGCCTCAAGGTTCATCAAAACCACTTTGACTGAATATATGGTGAATTTGGTTAGTGTTTGAGCTCGGTCCTGTTGACATGAGACACCTAGGGTTAATGCCATGGTGGAGGAATTAGTTTCATGCCAAAAATACATTTTAAAACCAAAAATTAAACATTATGATAAAATCATAACTGCAGGTGGCTAGGTTGATGGCGTGGGGTTGTTAACCACCCATGTGAACAGGTAGTCAACAAACCATGAACTAACCCGGTTGCAGTTTTACCCCCGCGGTTTCAGAACTGCTTGCCGACGCTGCATGTGACAGCTGCCTCCAACAGTTATGGTGAATTCTCTGCATAGTCAGGCTAACGATGACCATGATGGCTTACCATTCACATGTCTGCTGTTACAGTTTCCACACCCGCGTGGTTTAAGGTCTGCGGCTAGCTCCGACTGTTTATAACCCGCAGCTTAACCATACCTGGTCACATGTTTCTGTTGCGGTTTGCTTATTTGCTGAGGTTAACGCTTATCTCTGACGGTGATCTCTCTCTGTTCTCATGCCCACGGTTTCCCAAGGCGGTTAGCGCTGTGGTTTAGGGACAGAGTTATGTATTTTTTATGTTTTATTACATTTGTTGGTAATATAATAGGGTCGAGAGTGTTATGGATAGGGTTAGGACTTAGGTTTAATAGTTAGGTTTATCCAAATGAGGTCTGATGGTATAGGATGAGGGCTAGGTTTGATGACTTGGGTTTTAGCATTAGGTTTTTTTGACTTAGATTTAGGATTTAGTACATAGATTAGGGTTTAGGTTTTTCATGAAACTTTTCAATCCTTTTTACAATCTTCCATAACTAAGTGACATAAAACCACATGCCTATTGTCGAAAAATGACGATATCGATCCTTTGCCACGAAAACACCCACGTCGACACTAATCCTGCTTGTCGAACGAAAAAAACACGTCGTTGACCATTCTTGGTGGAACTGTCGATGAACTCAAGTTGACAGCCAGCTACAACCCATATCAACTGAACACCATGAACACTATGAACATTACCTGCACAACCTGATCCCTAACCAACACTATCAATCTGTCGAAGTTGAACTGAAGCGATGACAATACTGAACACTGATGATGACACTTGAACACCTGTGCAATTGAATCAATGGATCCTCTTGGATCATTCCTCTCCACTTGAAAGCTTTTGGACCACAAAAGTTTGACTAAACAAATAGTCGATGAGGGTAGAACTCCCTCTCTTTCCACCTTGACCTGACGATGTACCAATACATTCGATCAATCACCTGCAAGTGATGACCCTGATGATGCTGACCATGGCACCTTTTGAGTCGGTGACCTGTTTCATCCATCCGCAGTATGAACAACTTGCGACGATGGGAAAACAACCTGTTATCAACATGGCAATTGAATTCTTTCCACGAAGAATCATGAGTTAGTGATTCAAAAACATCTTTGAAAACAATATTTGTAGAACTTTGTTCAATACATATGATGGGTATTAACAATCTACTTTCTGAAATAACTGAAATATTCAAAGACTCCTTTGATTTTGACTTCATATCAATTACTTGACTTGATTTACTTTCCTGTTGACTGATTACTAAGTGAACTTGCTGCACATAACTCATCCAGTTGTGATGTAAAGACTGCTGCAACTTAGTTTGACTTTGAAAGTATCTAAGTAATTGTTGATTTAATTGAATCACTATTTTTTCATCTCTTAACTAATATCTCCATTGACTAATGCTTTCACTTAATGCATTAGTTTTCAAATCATGATAAGGAAAATTTAGATCTATTTTCGAAAATGCTTTGTCATGAAAACTTATAGACTTCCTCTCCACTTGAAAAGAGGCTTCATTACTTTTTAAAACATGAAATTATGATGCAATACCAAAGAAATGTAACACTGACTTTCCCCAATACTGAACTGCACCCCTAAAACTGAAAATAAACATACCATCTGAAACAAGTCTCTGATTAGACTCACATGTACCATTCCCTATAACACACTACTGATGATGATAGTTTCTAGAATTCAGTTGAATGAATGAGTTGGGAGTCATTATGTTTTTAAGAAGATGTTCATAGGACATGAAATGTATCCCGTGTTGCTTATCCTGTTTATGAATAAGATTTCCTGGAAAAGAATTAACCAACTTGACCAATTGATCTATAAACTGAATCTCGCATTCCGAACAATCATCCTTATTTTTTCCTTAATAAACATGAGTACATATTTACTTGAACTTATTAATTGCTTAACTTGATTTGTAACAATTAAATTCAAGTTTGATTTGACTTTATGTGCCATAACAATAAATTCAACCCCTTCTTTCTTTAGGTGATATTTATGTTCTCTTCTGTAAAACACTGCATCTCTATCATAAAGATAAGGGCTTCCTAAGACAACTCCACATATGTCTATTGGGACCACATCTAACTCCATTTCATCAATGTAATTAGATATAATTGCAATTTTTAGCCAACACTGCTTTGTGACATGTATCTGAGTTGATTTATTAATCCAACCTAATGGGTATGGTCTTGGATGATTCTGTGTCTCCAATCCCAATTGATTAACTATATGTTCAGATATTAAATTTGCCTGTGATCCACTGTCAAACATTGTGTCTATCTTTGTATGCTTAGAAGTCATCCTTATGTGGAAGAGTTCAACTCTTTTATCCTCATGTGAAGGATTTATGTTTGAAGAAGATACAATAGTTTTCAAACTTGAACTAGTATCAGAAGTTTTACATGTCGTAACCATGGCGGTTATCCTCCTTTCATCACCTAAATCTGAACCTAGATCCTGCTGGACTGCTGCAATGGCCTTCTTTGCATCCTTGGCCTTAAGGAACTTTTTGGGCTTAAGTTTTGGATGAAGTTTCCAACACTTTTATCCATCATGATCGATTCTCTGGCAATGAGAACAAGTAGGTCTTTCCTTCTGAACGATCGTTGATTTCTTTCTCTTTGAATATTTCTTCCCCTTACTGTCACTGGAATCTTTGGTTTCCAACTCTTTGGATGACTGCAATGAAAACTTGAATGGTCTGCCACCTGATTCAATATGTATGGCCTGAACACACACCTCATCAAAATCATCAGGATTAAACATCAATAAAGTATGCTGCAAATATGAATGTAAACTACCGATGTATTTTAAAAACGTTTCACGTGTATCCAATGAAATACTTAGTGCCAATGCTTTCTTTCTAAACTCCTTAGTAAACTATTGAACACTCTGCCCTTTACCTTGCCTCAGATGATGCCAATCAATAAAAACTTGCTGCATGTATCCTAAAGGATAGAACTGTTTCCTAAGAGCTTTAAGAAACTTAGACCATGAAGAGATGACTTTTCCTTTACACTTTACATCTATATGAGTTTTACTCTCCCACCAGATTAAAGCTGTTCCCCCCATTCTAAGTGTAGCTAACTGAATTTTAGTTTTATCGCTAGAAATGTTCTGAATGCGACAATACACTTCTAACTGCTTTATCCAGTTATCTAGCTTTTAAGGATTCATTTCACCATCATAAATAAGTAACTCAAATTTAACATCAAGTTTTAAAAGAGATGTTTTCTTAGGTTTCTTTTCCATTTTAGATTCTGCACTGGAAGAAGAAGAAGAAGAAGAAGAGGATGATGGAGATGATGGAGGTGAAAGAGGTTTATCAGTGTTCCCTTTACCTTTGTCCTTCTTCGATGATTTTGAAGAAGAAGCTGCATCTCTCGCCTTCTTGTCTTCGTACAATTCTCCCAACATCTGTTGCATGGTTAAGAATGCCTACTGAAATTGTTCTTCACTCATCTTAGTTTCAATGTTTTCACTTAAATCAAGTCCTGACATGGTCGATTTCTGAACGACTCATCACTTTCCAATCTCTGGAATGATTTGCTCAAGGATTCCTTCTCCTCGTTGCGACTTTGACCTAGTTAACATTCAATGGCACATTCTACAAATGCAACCTGCTCTGATACCAAATTATATGATTTGAAATTATCATAAACTAAATACTGATGTAGAATTGATTAACCATTAATGATTTGAATGTTAGCTGAAGCACGCAAATCGAGGAAAAACCGCTTGAAAAGAACACTTTACGACAGCTGATTAAACATGAAATCGATGCATAAAAAAAGTGAAAACAGTTAAAACACAACGATACCAAACAGTAAATTGATGACGAAGTTCGTCCCTGATGGACTATGTCTCCGGGTCTGCTTTCAAGATGGGTGATCTTTTTTATTAGGAATGAGAAGAAAGGAGTCGATTACACAGTAATTTAGTCAGACTTAACTTTCACATAGGAAATTTTGACCTCTTTCATCAAATAGCCCTTTGAACCAACTTTCCAACACTGCTTACGATTTCCAAAACCGACCTCAGATGCTCTCGAAACACTGAAAACAAAATCGCCTATGTCCTCCAGAATCTGCATACAAAAGTAAAAAACCACTCTCATCTTCAATGAGGACAAATTCCGCCTTTTAAAGGCCTCCAGGTTCATCAAAAGCACTTTGAATGAATATATGGTGAATTTGGTTAGTGTTTGAGCTCAGTCTTGTTGACATGAGACACCTAGGGTTAATGCCATGGTGAAGGAATTAGTTTCATGCCAAAAATACATTTTAAAACCCAAAAATAAACATTATGATAAAATCATAACCGCAGGTGGCTAGGTTGATGGCGCGGGGTTGTTAAGCGCCCATGTGAACAGGTAGTCACAAACCATTAACTGACATGGTTGCATTTTTATCCCCGTGGTTTCGGAACCGCTTGCTGATGCTGCATGTGACAACTGACTTTGACGATTAGGGTGAATTCTCTGTGAAGTTAGGCTAACGGCTACCATGATGGCTTACCATTCACATGTCTGCTGTTACGGTTTCCACACCCACACGGTTTAAGGCTTGCGGCTAGCTCCGACTTTTTACAACCCGCGGCTTAACCATACCTGGTCACATGTTTTCAACGCGGTTTCTTCTTGGCTTGTTGGGGCCTGACCCAGGTTCGGAGGTGAGTTAGCCAAACAAATCCCGGTACTACTGGCCCTTTCGGCAACATTCCGTGGAGCGCGGACTGAGGTCTCACTCGAAGTAGTATGGGAGGGTGCTAGAACCAGTTTTTCGCACCCTGGAGATGTCTGATGGTTTCAAGTGGTCCACGGTTCAACCCCGCGCGCACGTCGCTACACGCACTTACCCATTCCTCGCGGCCTGAGGTGTTGCCTTCGCGCAGCCCTACTCGAGGGCTGAACATTTTTATGACCCAAGTTCTTACTAGTAAACCGATATTAGTTGCTTAACTTAGCTTTTTGTATGCTTTCAGTTATACTTAACAATATTCACAATTCATACAAGTGCGCGTAGTAAAGAAACAATATATTCGCAATTGATATCAAACATGTAATAACTCAGAACAGATACACAGAATTGGTAACAAAACCTTTCTTTATTAATCTCTTCTCCGATTATAGACTCGACTCCACCCTGCGCACTCAGCTGCAAGGGTCCGTGCACTCAACTGCGGACTCTACTAGGCCTCTGTGCACTCAGCTGCAGAGCCTTTTCCTACTCTACGACCCAAGACACACTTAGACACCTGCTCTATGCTTCTACTTTTCTATCCCATACTTCATTCCAACTAACTGTCTTTTACACTTAGAGCCTCGCTCTATTTATACAATCCCATGGTCCGCGGACCATGGGTAGACCGACATTACATTAAAAACTAGGGCGGACAACCCTATGACTCTAACATACTTTCGCGCCTGCAATTTGCAGAGATTTACAACATTATTTGGTCAAAACATGGGATTTGAGCCCCAAAACATGTCGTGGGGGATTCCATGCCCAACAGGCCCCCAGCACAAAAATCGTGACTCACCCTTGAGTCACTCTGTCAGCGCAGCGATCTTGGCATGGAGTCCCTCCAACTGTTCTCGAATGGTACTGATGTCTGCAGCGCACTGAGCTGCTGCTTACTGAATCTACTTCATCCTCTATTCTGGGACCTCTGTGTCTGAATTGTTTCCCTACATCTATACCGGGATCTGTTGCATATGTTTATAGTCTCATGCTTTTGTCTGACTCCTCGAAGCACGAAGACTATGCTTTGGCCAGCTAGTTAGGTGGTCGCACCACCCATGTGGGGCTCCATCCCGTCCTCCACCATGGTTCGTGGAGAATCCCCACCTCCCATAGTTGTGGTAAGCCTCACGCACTTTACTACTTGCAACATGCTACCCTGGTCACTACATTTGGCGATATGCGATCCAAGCCAAGGCAACAGGCTAACCAGTGTTCGACGATAGTTCTCCAATGTGTCAGTATGATCGTATGCACCTTGCCTTACCCTCCTCGGTTTTTCGATGAGAAATGCTTCCTTTAATTCATCTTCCAGCTTCTTGACCTTTGCATCCATCAAAGCGCTTTTCTCCCTTAGCCGTACACGGTCTTTTTCAAGTTCACAAAGTTTAAGGTTTCCCTGTCGGATTTCTTCCTCAAGTACTATGTGTTCTATTTCTCGCGGATGTGTGATTCCTTCGTTCTGGGTCTCGCAGACTGCCGTATCTGCAGGTGCTGCAATGCGCGGACTAGGCTTTGCATGCTCCATAGGGATTACAGCCCCTAATTCATACTTCAGCTTTGGAAGTGCTTGTGCGGTCATGGTTTTGCACATGGTCCTATAAGCCCATAGAACCGCTGGTATGCGCAGGTCCTAGTCATTGCATTTCAGCTGGTGGACTGTGTTCATCAGTTCGCACACCTTGTCAAAGGATTCCCCGTGTATAATCTAGGTGTTCTTGGTCTTATCATACTTCGTCATTCACGCCCTCATCTTGCCTGCTCCTGCTTGTTGTTCCTATTTCCTATCATGAGGACAATGTGCAGTTGTGCAGGTTGCGTACCATACGTCTGTACTCATCTAGAGAGGTGGGCAAGTAGGATGTTTCGTCCATTATACACAGCTTCCATCCGCAGCTGAGGCTTTCCAAACCATATAAGCATCACCCCTCTGCATTCGCGCTAGTTCTCAATACTTCTCTGATCCGTACCCCACCACCTTGCGGGCATAGCGAGCAGTGCCCATTTTAAAGCATTGAACTGCTACTGTTCTAGCACTTTGCTTTCAAATTTCTTTAGGAATTCATCCACCGTTGTCAACCTGTCATACATAGGTAGATCCCTTACCTCTGTTGTCACGCAACGCAGTGATCTTAGCATCATGTTGCAATTGAGCGTGGTTACCTCGTGTAACCGGTTCTGCCATCATTCTATTTCCTCATTCGAATCCGATGTGCAGGATTTTTCACTCTCCCACGAAATCCTGCCATCCGTTGTAGGATTCGCCCAGGCTTGCTCCTGCATGGTTATCTTGTAGATACAGACTAGATCATCCTCACTATCGTCATCGCGCACCGGTTCTGTGTAACACGATCCTTCTGCAGGGTCTAGAGGTACCACTACGCATAGTGAGTTTTTCTCAAAAATCATTTTGCGCTTCTTGAGATTTATCACCCCATTCATATCAGGGCCCAATCTATTCCAAGTAGCGCGGGATAGGGATTTCTGTCATCGATAATCTCTATCACTTCAAAATCTGCAAGCGCGCTTGCACCTTCGATGTGTACCGTTATTCCCTGCAATCTCCCCATCTGTAGGATATTCTACTGGTTTTCCATTCGCAATTGAATAGTGGACCATTGCAACGTGGGCCTACCCATGCACTCCCATGTCTGCTTTAGCAATATGTTCACATCCAATCCTAGATCCAGAATCACCTAATCCATTTCATAGTCCTCGATTTGCGCAGTCAATCTCATCTCCCTTCCTGTTCGCGTTGTGTGCTTCCCTCGCTTTTGGACTACGCGTGGTTCTCTTGACCCAATGCACCTAGTGATGAGTTCCTGCAATCCCTTCACGGCCTTGCTGTCGCGCAGAAGCTTCAAGCATGTCTCCAGAAAGGTAGTACGCATTGACGGTCCATCTTCAGTTCTAGTTTGTCCTTACTACCTGAAGTGGAGGCCTCCTTGAAGCTCTTCTTAGCTTCCATAAATGTCTCCTTCGCGTGCTCCAAATCGAATTCTGGTTCCTTTGTAGGAGCCTTACGAACCCAAGCACTCTCTTCGGGTTGCTTGCCCTTGTCATCTCCTGTCATAATACCGCTTTGGAGCACGATGTTTACATTTGGGTCCTCTTCGCGCAACTCAGACCTTGTCATTTGTAGGTTCTGAGTCGGGGGAGGCTAGAGTATTCCTTTATAGTGCAACCTTGCTATCAGTGTAGGGCAGTCCTCCATCTCATGATCAAACTAGGTATAATATAAACATGCTGCTCTCATCAGATTTGTACAATCGCAGGCATAATGCCCTGGCCCTCCGCAATTGTAACAAATCAGCTGTCTACGACCCCTTCCTGGTCCCATTCCACCTCAACCTCATCCGCGTCCTTGAAATCCAGCGCGCCCCATCCCTATATTTTGATCGAGGGCTCGCGTTTCAGTCTGCACCTTGTAGGTAGGGGTTCGATCCATCATCAACTCATGACTTCTGCAGGTGTGCTCATCATGGCCTACTGATCTGTAGAAATTACAGAACAACTGCTGGGACGTCTGCGTATACTTCTGTAATAGATGACAATTATCCATAACATGTTTTCCTCCTATCTGAAAAATCACGCACCATAATGCAGGCACCAAGCTCAGTCCTGCTTGTGCCTCTGGTCTTAATGGCATCGGCCCTCCTTCCACCAAGTAGTTCGTGAAGAAAGGACAATGGTCCTTGTCGTGTCCCTGTCCCTTACACTTTATGCACTATATCTCCTCGCGCGCCTCTGGGCGAGTTGTCCTGTCCTATTTCAAACTTTACATTTCCAGACATAAATTTTTCAGTTGCGCGTGGATTTGTTGGACTCCCAGGCCAGAATCTTGTATTGGGGTATCGTGCAGTCTCATTGCAATCTCCAAAGCTTTGGCCTGGGTAGATAACTTCTGCTGTGACAGCGTGGTCCTTAGAAGCGGTGTTAGTGATGCTACAAACCATGCGGAGTGCTTTCCAGCCATCAAGGTCATGTTGGCTTCATGAATCATACTCTTCAGTCTCTAATCCAGCTCACAAGGGGTCTCGCCTAGAAGCATCGCGATTTCCTTAAACCTGATAATTGACTGTGTCTTCGATTTTGGCCTACTAAATTCCCTGTGCAACGCAGCTTGGATATCTGCGATCCCAGCGTTTGGATGGTCATTAGAATTCTTAATTTACCATGTTAGTGTGTGATCTTGAAATGCACTTACCAGCGTTGCCTTCTTTATATTTTCATCCACGACTCCTTGTGCTTCCCATACAACCTTTACTAAGAACCAAAATTGGTCTGGATCTTCGTTCCCTACTCCTTTGAACATCAGAAATTTTATTGCGCTTGTCATATTGAACTATGGTGGTGGCGGAGGTGGTGTGGGTGGATATGGAGGCAAAGATCGTGAAATCGGTGGTGGTGTAGATGGAGGTGGTATGCATAGAATTCACTACCTTATCAAACTGATCGCACTTTTTGGTGAAACTTTCATGAGCTCTTCCTCGCTTTCTCGTCGAAGCGAAATCAAGGGGCTATTTTCTATTTCGGCGCTACCTTCATTTCTATAGATCCTCCCACTCCGCGTAGCCCCAAACATCAATTTATTCGCATAACCTGCTTTTCACACAATAGCATTTTAATCCAAGTGTTCAAAGATTTAATGTACTTACCTCGCGATCCTTTGAGGAAGCGTCGTTCTGCCTTGCTGTAGCTGACTGAAGTATCTACCGCGAATTCAGTGATACTCCTATAATTCAATTGATTCAATGGTCCATAGTGCAGTAATCTTATCTTCTGATGCTTCTAGTTTGCACACCAATTCTGGAGTCCACACAATCGGTTTGTCGAGCCTACACCTTCCCTGACTATCTGCTAGCTTCGCGATCCACTCATACAACTCAGAGGGGAAGGATCTAAAGAAAATTTCATGGATTTCCGTATATAAGTAGCGCTCTAACCACTGTTCCTTCGATACTCACGGATTCCTGTTTTCATGCGTCGCGAACCTGTGAATCTTTCTTTCCAACCACCCTTCAATTTCTTTCTTCGTTGGATTCCAGTGACACGATAGTAGATATCCCTTATGCAGATCCCTGTCCCATCAACAGAACCATTTGTTGGCTTGTTGGGGTCTGACCTAGGTTCGGAGGTGATTTAGCCAAACAAATCCTGGTACTATTGGCCCTTTCGGCAACATTCCATGAAGCGCGGACTGAGGTCTCACCCAAAGTAGTATGGGAGGGTGCTAGAACTAGGTTTCCGCACCTGGAGATGTCCGATGGTTTCAAGTGGTCTGCGGTTCAACCCTGCGCTCACGTCGCTATGCGCACTTACCCGTTTCTTGCGGCTTGAGGTGCTACCTTCACATAGCCCTACTCGGGGGCCGAACAGTGTTATTACTCAAGTTCTTACTAGTAATCCGATATTAGTTGATTAACTTAGCTTATTTGTATGCTTTCAGTTATACTTAACAATATTCACAATTCATACAAGTGTGCGTAGTAAAGAAACAATATATTCGCAAATGATATCAAACATGTAATAACTCAGAACAGATACACATAATTGGTAACAAAACCTTTCTTTATTAATCTCTTCTTCGATTACAGACTCGACTCCACCCTGTGCACTCAGCTGCAGGGGTCCGCGCACTCAGCTGCGGACTCTACTAGGCCTCTGCGCACTCAGCTGTAAAGCCTTTTCCTACTCTATGACCCAAGACACACTTAGACACCTGCTCTATGCTTCTATTTCTCTATCCCATACTTCGCTCCAACTGACTGTCTTTTACTCTTAGAGCCTCACTCTATTTATACAATCCCATGGTCTGCGGACCATGGGTAGGCCGACATTACATTACAAACTATGGCGGACAACCCTATGACTCTAACATACTTCCGCGCTCGCAATTCGCGGAGCTTTACAACATTATTTGGTCAAACCATGGGCTTTGAGCCCCAAAACATGCCGTGGGGGGATTCCATGCCCAACATTTGCTTATTCACTGAGGTTAATGCTTATCTCCGACGGTGATCTGTCTCTGTTCTCATGCCTGCAGTTTCCCGGGGCAGTTAGCGCTACGGTTTAGGGACAGAGTTATGTATTTTGCATGTTTTATTACATTTGTTGGTAATATAATATGGCCAAGAGTGTTATGGATAGGGTTAGGACTTAGGTTTAATAGTTAGGTTTATGTAATGAGGTCCGATGGTATAGGATGAGGGTTAGGTTTGATGACTTGGGTTTTAGCATTAGGTTTTTTTGACTTAGATTTAGGATTTAGTACATAGATTAGGGTTTAGGTTTTTCATGAAACTTTTCAACCCTTTTTACAATCTTCTGTCACTAAGTGACATAAAACCACATGCCTATCGTCGAAAAACAACAATACTGATCCTTTGCCACGATGACACCCACGTCAACACTAATCCTGCTTGTAGAATGACAAAACACATGTCATTGACCATTCCTGGTGGAACTGTCGATGAACTCAAGTCGACAGCTAGGTACAACCCATATCAACTGAACGCCATGAACACTATGAACATTACCTGAACAACCTGATCCCTAACCAACACTGTCAATCTGTCGAAGCTGAACTGAAGTGACGACGACACTGAACACTGATGATGACACTTGAACACCTGTGCAATTGAATCAATGGATCCTCCTAGATCAGCTGCTTACTCTAGCAGTAGCAACAACCATTCGACCAAGTCTACGCAAAGCTCAAACGTTGTGTCGAATGTTGAAAGTATGGACATGGATCAATACTATTTGTTTCATCAAGAGTATCATTTGAAGAATACATGACTGAAATGGAACCACAACGTGAACACTCTTGTTGTGCACATTATTGATACAGTTATTTGAGATGAACAGACTGAGCCTGCAGAAGAGAAGGAAGAGAATGTTCCAGCTGAAGAAATTGCAAGTGTTGGATATGCAGTGAGCACACTCAATCGTGTTTTCATAGCTAAGAAGAAGAGTGGCAAAGAACAGTTGTTGAGTGAGGCCCCGAATCAACAACGGAAAAATCAATACAACTTGAGAAGCCAAGGGTTAACCTCTGCACAAGAGTTGATGAAGTAGAAATTGAAAGATCATTTGCAGAGGAAAATCGCACCACCCACGAACTCATGTCAAAACACTTAGAGCAAGTCTGGAAATGTGGCTACAATGAAAAGTACTTCCGCAAACAATAAAAGTAATCCCATCACTCTAGAAGTGGCAGATAAAGGAACCCTTCCAAATAGTTAGGCTCATCCTCTCATCGAAATATTTAACCAATATTTTTTACTCTAAGAGAATCTTTGTTTAATTAAGATAAAATTTATTATTCAATTCTTTATATTTAATTAAGTAATTTAGTTAGTTATAGCACATTTATTAATTAATCATAACTTAAAATTTATTTTTCTTGGTAAAGTTAAGTTAGTTGAATATTACTTCTGAGAAATGTCCCTACAATGATATGAAGAAAGCTCGCGCAAATATCTCACTTTTTGAATTGACTAAGATCATGAGCCAATGAGAACTGCTTGCCCACGCACTTGAATAGTTTGCCTCAGGTAATGTTGCTTCTTCACAGAAGGGATCTGGTACTTCCTCTGGTTCTCTCGAATTTGTATTTAATGCTTTAACATTAGACCTAAATAAATTATGCTTTCAATTGTTGTTAACGTTCAAAATTTTCAATTATAATGTGTACAATTGCTTAGTTGATTCTGGTGCGTCTATAAAAGTAATGCCTTTATTGGTAGCAAAGAAAATCAATGCAAAATGAGATACAATAGATGCACAGATCATCCAGCTAGATAAGACTCTTTTCCATGCGATTGTTGAACTTAGAAATGTGCTTATATGCTTATCATCTAACCAATGAGTTCACCAATGTATAAATATAGTAGTTGTGGACATTCCAGAAGCATACAGTCAATATATTGTTGAGGAGAGACTGGTCCAACAAGTTACAACGATATTTTTCTATGGGCTGGTCACATTTATGGCTTCCATACAAGGGCATAAACAATCAGATCCAGGTGAACTCAGAGCGATACATGAAACACACGGTTACTCCCTTAGAAGGAGAAAATGAACCAATGGCTTTTGCAGATCTTATCTTTCAGAATTGGTTTCTTGAAACTGATATGGGGTGCTATCTTTCTCAACAATCCCTAGTCCCACCTGACAAACAGTTGGAACTCCATCCTAGTCTTATTGGCAGAAATGACACTTGTATAGTTAGTAGTAATAGTAATAATAATACTAGTGTAGCTCATAGCCTCTGTACATATGATGTTTAGACATTATACTTTGATGGTTCTAAGGCATAGGAGGGATCTAGATCTGGTTGTGTTTTAATAGACCCGCGAAAGAGGGAACATCTGATCTCCAACCTCTTGGAATTTGAGGGCACCAATAACACCACAGAATATGAAACACTCATTTTGGGTTTGCAAAGAGCCATCGACCTCAAGGTTTTGGTCCTCAAAGCAGTAGGTGACTCAAAAATTATCATACGAAACTTATGTGATACTATACAATGTGTGTCACCTCATCTAAAAGCATATCAACAAGAGGTATGGTGTTTGATTTCTTGTTTCCAAGATTTCAATATTATTTATGTTCCTAGAATGTGTAACGCAGGTGTGGATGCATTAACAAATGTTGTTGCTAGGTTGTTACCGCTTAGGGATGATTTTTCTATAAAAATTATTTATAAACCATCCATCCCTAACAAGAACACTAATTTACATGTTTTCAATGATGACCAACAAATACTACACTTCATGGCGAACGTTGATGTATTCAGCGATAAATCTATCAACGAAGACGAGAACGAGAAAGCATTGCAAGATGCAGCTTGCGCAAACAAAGAGTGTCCCATGCCGAAAGGTGTGGTATCACTAGAAAATCAATATGATCCACATAACTAGTTTCGATGGTTAGTCAATGCAGAATCCCACAATTTAATGCTACCGCACGAGCAAATAAATATTGGGATAAAAAAGGATCTGAAGTTTGTCAATATTGGTACTTGCTGCATGCCATAGGAGCGACAAGATTTCATCCACCTATTCAAGCAGTACTGAGATGTATTCACGTGGACATACAATGAGATCAAAACTTATGACACACAAATAATCCAATATGTGATCCCAATAAAAAAGGGGGCTAAGTAATTTGAACAAAAGTTGCAGAAGGTACATTTGACGCTTGAGCCTCTAATGCAAAAGGAGTTGAGGAAACTGTTGGATGCTTGGATCATATAAAAAGTGCGACATTCTATCTGGGTATCGAACTTGGTCTCAGTTAGAAAGACACCTGGGGAAATCCACTTATGTGTTGATTTCCGCAACTTGAACCACACCTCAGACAAGGATAATTACCCTCTTTAGTCTGTGGAACAAATATTGCAAATAATATCAGGTTCAGAGATGTTTTCTTTTTTAGATGGATATTTTGGTTACAACCAAGTTCTAGTCTCATAGCCTGATAGACTAAATACAACATTCCACATGAAGTGGGGTACGCTCACATTTAAAAGAATGCCATTTGGGTTGATCTGTGTCGGTGTAAAATTTCAACATGCCATGGACATCACATTCCATGTGTTAGTGTCAGTATCTGCATACTTCCATCAGGGATCAAATTTGCTCTTTGCATTTTCATTTTAGGGGTCCCATACTGAAATTTTTACATCATTTCATTAGATCATGTCAAGTTGATCCACTGATGGTTGTCTTCTCTTCAGAGCTCATAAAGTATACTTGTTGACCCATCTTCAGGTTGTCTTCAGTCATGGTTTCATGGTCAAAATGGAATCATGTTTTCATTAGGTCTTAGGGCATGTTTTCATTAGGTCTTAGGGTTTCATTTCCAAGGTCAAAGGCATGATTTAAAGGTGTAAATAAAGGGCAGCAAGGGTATGAGGATGATAAATAAATCAATAATGATGGCTAGTAAGTCATAGTCACTATATAATTATGTTTTTAACTAATGTAATTTTCACCTCAAAAAACATGTTTTTGAGGTGAAAACAGAGTATTTTGAGTTAATTTATATTTCTTATGTAATTTTAAGTCACTTTATGTAATAAATGATCCCGGTTGCACCAATGCATCTCTCCTTGCTACAAGGCAAAGAAACACTGCAAAAATCAGTTCAAATTGATCATCATCCACCTAAAAAGGAACAAAGAAGAAAATGCATTAAAAACAGATATTTGAAAAAGGTCAAGAAACATTAGAAAGTGGGTTTTTATAGTGAAAAATCAAAATCTACTCCTACATAAGGTGTCAGATTTCATTTTCAAGTTCATCATTCTCATTTGGCAAAGAAGGAGTTAAAAGGTGAAGAAAAGAGGAGAAGTTGAGTGAGTTTTGGGCCAAGGAGAAGTGGCGCTGCACTTCTGGAGTTTGGTGCTACGCGTTTCAGGCAGTAGAGGTGGTGTTGCGCATTCAGGGGGTGGCGCTGCACATACAAGCTGAGAGCTGTGCACAGGGCGTTTCCAGCAGTGTAAAATAACACTGCACTGCGCGTTCAGGAGGGCGTTGTGTGCCTGTAGCAGGAATTGCGTGTTGAGAAGCAAGGACCAAAAGAGCCTCCAACTTCCTAAAAACATCCAAAATCACCCTCTCATCCCTCAAGCAAGTAAGTGTCCTCACTATACCTCATCAGTGATTTGCAATTGAAGTGTTTGAAGTTAATTTACATTGGCAAAAGAGAAATGCTATATTCTTCCTCAATTACACCCTAGAAACCCTAACCCCCATTATTTTTCCCACCACCTATCACTAAAGCCCTGAACCCCTCCCCTATATCACTCCATAACATTTTATACCCCTTCATCCTTCATCCCACAAGCTATACTTCAAAAAAGGACCCAAGCCCCTCTCCCTCATTTTCATGATTCATACCCTCCCCTTCATTTCCTAACCCACCAAATACCTCACAAGGTCATCTCCCATTCCCTTATTCCTAATCACTCTTGCTCACTCCCTTCATCCCTTTCTAGGAGTGCACAACCTCAAAATTTGCAAACATGGACAGAGAAGACAAAGACTATGAGGAGGAGGAAAACACCGGCAGTGACAGTTCAGTAGATAGACCTAGGCATCAGAGAAAACCACACAAGGGAGGCATAATTATCAGGGAAGAGCCATCAAACCTTAGAGAATTGCAGGCCTCTCAGTTGGCTGTCACTTGTTTCAAGCATCTAGGGTGCTATGAGTTCTGTGAGCAGGTAGAGAGAGTTCAACACCACCCTGAGCTCACCAGGCTTTTTGTAGCCAATCTTCGGGACAACAAGGTGACTCTTGCTGGGGTGACATTCACAGTTTCACCCTCCATCATTGCGGATGCAACCAGGATTCCAAATGTAGGGGAGAAGTGGTACAAGGCACAAGACTTGGATGAACATTATTATGAGCCTTATATCAAACCCAAGTACATAAATGAAGCAAAAAGGCTTTTTCCTTTCAGGTTCCTTGAAGACAAGTATGCCTCCATGATGAAAATCATCATGAAATATTTCACTTGTGAGGGCAGATTTTCCAGACTGTACACCTATCACATCAGGATTCTCATGCATTTTACTAGGGTGAGGATGTTAAACCTCCTTTATTTCTTGTTTAGGAATATTGAGAAGATAACCCACTTCGTGTAGAAAAAGCCATACCCTCAGCAAATGAGTAGTCTTTACCATTATTCCCTGATCAAGATGATTGTGCTTCATCATCTTAGCCTCATCGACATCTCTTTGGAGACATTCATTGCTCATGACATCTTCGGGGGTCCTCAAAATCCTCCACCATTGTTTGAAGAATCAGCAGGACCTTCTAGCAGTGCTTAGGTGAAGACAGATGAGAAGGCCAAAGAGGCTAGAGCTATTGAGGTGCCCGAGACCTACATGACATACTAGAGGGGCACAAGAAGATTGTTTGCAACTGATAGGCAAGTGTTTTCTCCATAGGATGTGGAAGGGACCTTGCATTCTTCATCAACTCATAGGTAAATGTTTGCTCCACAAGATGTGGAAGGGGCTTTGCTTTCTTCATCAACACAACAAGAACAGGTGCAACATTTGCACAAAGGGAAAGAAAAGATGCAGGTGGAAGATCTTGATGATGAGGAGGTAGAAAGAGACTTTCATTTGACTGAGCATGATGAGCTAGAACAACATTATATTCATAATGGCATAGAGACAATTGACTTAGAGGCTCAGGATGAAGCAACAATAAAGGACATCATCATACAGGAAAAAGAGGTTCAAGTCCAAGCATTGATGGATAATTTGGAGAGAGCCAAGTATGTCATCACATATTTGGAACAAGAGAACAAATAGCTGAGTGACAAGTAGGTCCTCATGGAACTGGAACTTCTCAAGATAAAAAGACAAGGTGACAAGGGTGAATCAGCTATGCAAAAGGAAGAGGTACTGGTCACTTTGACTCCTATTGAGAAGGAAATTGAGGATGATAGAGAGATTTGGCTTGAAAGAGTCAATTTTCACTTAGAGAATCTATTGCAGAAGGCCAATAGGGACAACCAGATCATCAGGCACATGGCCTACCACTACAGGACCCGGAACAAAATTTGCAACATGAGGGTCAAACAGATGAAAGCTAGGCTAAGGCGTGATCTAAAGGGAAAAAAAGAGGAGGATAGGCTTAGGTTGCTTGCTGAAGCTTCCTTGGCTCATCAAGATGCTTGATGATGGTCCTACTCACCAATTTTGGTCAGGTTTGGAGGAGATTTTGTTTTTGCAAATTTTGGAAATTGCACACAGAAAATCTCACTCAATGCGCAACACCAGTGATTTTCCTAGGGGCACCCAATGGACAAATGGCTTGCATTTTTGGATTCAGAGTGATAAGTACATGCACCCTATGGATTTGCTAAGTTTTTGGGGTAGAACTGGTCCACCGAAAAGTCAAAAAACAGCCTAAAAATGACCTTTCTGCTACTTTTTGGACACACAGAAGCAGTCTTGGGAGACTCAACGTTTGAGGGGTCAAATGAGATTCAAATGAAGAAATTATAGGTGTTTTGGAAAGTAGACTTGAATATATTTCCAATGAGCTAGCATGAACTCAATTTGGATGTCGGGAAGGTCTCCAAAAAGGACTTGAAAGTGGCGTTGCGCGTTGGACCAGTGGCATTGCGCGTAGGACAAATTTTGCACAAGATGGCCATTTTTCTGTGTTTTGACGGTGTTCATGGATTTTCTCTCATGGAGGATGTTTTACTGATGTAAATGATTACTTCTCTTGTAAATATGATGGATAATTAATAGTAGAGGGCAGATTCATTAGATTAAAAGTCAATTTGAGCACAAATAAATCAATTTTCTCACTTTTAGAGGCAAGTTGTTAGGATGCCTATATTCCAATTTCTTGTTCAGTTTTGGTTAGATTAGATCCTCATCTTAGGGATTCGACCCCTGAGGATGGGAGGAGGTTGAAACAATGCCTATATCTTCTTCTTCTTTCTCATTGTAAAGGGTTGGACTCAGATGGATGCTTATGCCTTGATGGTACATCATTTTGTAGCAATTTAGTAGGATATTAATAAAAATTGCAGCTATTTCTTTGGGATCCATGTGGTATGGAGTTTAGTTCAGTTTCTTCTCTTGTGATCATATATTAATATGTTTGGTGTACTTCATTAATCATTTCATTGCTTCTAAGTGAATGTTTCCAAGTTGATAGGCAGAATTCATAACATCACTGCTTTATTTTGAGGAAATATTCACCATTATACGTTTTCTACAGTCTAGGAACGATCCATAGTAATCACATGCTCTTCCTAGCTTCTCACAAGTCTGAGAAAATCTCACCCATAAAGCCCTAGAGTGCTAAACCTTATGCCTACCTTGCCTTATTGAACACCCTCCAATTTTGACCTAATTCCCTAGCCCTAACTGTTTGGCTCCTCATGATCCAGCAAAACCGCTTCAAAATCAAATCAAACTTTGTGCTACTATACCTAGCCTAATATCCTTTTTCCGATCTAGTCATCTTGGTTGAGATCCTTACGGAGAGAGCCCTCTCCCGGCCTAGTAGGGCTAGCTACTTGGCTAAGCGTGGTTTGTGGTTACCCTTGCATTGCCTTCTTTCAGCCTGAGGTTCAATCCAGGTGATAACATAGTGGTGACCATGCTGGGGATCGAAAGATTAATCACCCCAGTAATATATTTCATTTGAATTCTTAAGCTTGTGGATGATGAGTTTTAGAATTTACTAGGCTGAATTGGAAAGTTTTAAAGCAATATATAAAATTTGAAAATTAAGCATACTGGCTTCGCGAAAGTACACTAGATCCAATCCAGATCCGAATCCTCCAACCATTATCAGTGATCCTCATAAAATTGGGCGGAAATCTAAGAAAGTTGCAGAGAAATTCAGTGTAGCATAAGAACAATCAAGTGAAGTTTTCATTCCTCGTGTTCATTCACTCTCGGAAAGGTTAGACACTCTGCAAGATATTGAGTTTGATGTTCATTTTGAGAAAAGTCTATTCCGCAGTAAACATTTGAGTTGGATTGATCAAATAGTTGTTGATTCCTCTATATCTCTTGATAACCTCGTTTAAGACTTGTTTACACAAAGTAAATCAGGGTCACAACTTATTCATGCTCTCGATCAGTTGCAGAACCTTTCTTCAAACGTAGACACTTGGGTGAAAAATATGCCATCTTTTAATTTTCAAAATAGCTCCTTTACATCTACTACAACTCAAACATTTCCTTACCCACTGCTTTCATCTTTAAAGATTGTTCATACTACTCCAACGATTGTTAATTCCCCTTTGAATATACCGAGTATCCCAATCCTTGCTTTAAATCCACCTCCCCCACCTCGAGTTATGGCTGCCCGATATGCACCCCTTGTTTTACCTCAGAATCTTGGTGCCATGCCCGCTGATTATCAAACCAAAATACCTTTCTTTGATGCCACTCAAACCATTATAGCTCAACAACATGTAGATAAAATGAATGATTTCTTTGACCTCCATGAAGTAGAAATTGAAGATGTGACGATGAGGTTGTTTGTACAAAGCTTTGGAGGTGAAGTTCGAAAATGGTTCAGAGCCTTACCAACAGCTTCTATCACCACTTTACCAATCCTCCATAGGCAGTTCCTGGATCGATGGGAGGTGAAGAAGAATCCACTTCAGATTTTGTCCGAGTATGAGAACATCAAAAGAAATGTTGGCGAGAGTGTGCAAGACTATTGTGTGAGGTTTAATGTAGTATACAATGCTATTCCTGCAAACATTAAACCACCGGAGGGATTGGCTTTGCTCAAGTTTCCGAAAGTTTTTGATACTGATATGGGATATCAATTGCGGGAACGTGATCCTACAACACTAGAAGACATGCAAAAGAATGCTGTGAGCGTAGAAGCAAACTTGTTGGCCAAAAGAGCAAGAATGAGATCCGAGAAAAGAGTGACCATGAAAGAAGAAGAATCTACTTCAGATGTAAAGATGGACACACTGATTAAAATAGTGGAAAGGATGGTTGACTGGTTATCCATCACATATAGACCTGAACCTAAAATCCGGAATCCAAATTTTAGAGGATAATAGCAACCCCAATTTTGAATCAAGCAGAGAGAACAAAAAGCACCAGAACAACCAACACAACAACAACAACATATCAAAATTCCCTTATAGCAGAATTATGTTCAAGGAATGTAAGAAGAAGATGAGGATGATTCGGTAATTGAAACAAATCAATTTTTCACTGCTGATGGTATGCCCATATTTTTGACCGAAGATGAAGAATACACAAAAGTTCTAGACATCCAAAGGGATGAGGATTACACCTTAGCAAATGATGTGGTTTTGGAGGCTGAATCTAACGATTATTAGCGTGGTTATATGAATGTTTTGACTGCACAACAGAGGTAGTACTTTTTAAGGAGCAGAGATGTACCGGTCAATCCCATTTAGAAAAGAAAGGATGTGAAATCAAAGAATGATTCCTCAAACACTTAGAAGAAAGGCAAAGAGCTTGCTGATCCGAATCCCAGCAAGGTACCATCAACAAGTACCACTACAAATGAGAAGAAAAATCAGCAAAAAGATAGTGCAACGAAAGAGCAAACAAATAAGAAGGACATTGGTGTCAAAGAGGTAGAGAAAGTTTCATCTTTTAATTTAGAAAGTGAAATTCCTAAATTAAAAGTGTCCATTCCTTTGACTGAGCTTGTTAAGAATAAGAACTATAAACACCGTGTATCTAGAATATTGCAAATAGATCCTTTGTCTGACATCGTGAATGTCGAGGATGATCATCCTGAACTCATTTTTGGTCCAGCCATAGAAGGTTAGCTTGAAGATAGCGAAGTCCCTCCCTTTTATTTGAGTCTTAGACTGCATGAGTATATTCTCCATAATGCCATGTTAGCTTCTAGAGCTTCCCACAATTTGATGCCCAAAGAGATTATGGAAAAGTTGGGCCTGGATATCACCCAGAAATATCATGATTTGTACTCATTTGATTCTGGTAGAGTTCGTTGCATTGGTATCATCAAATATTTGGTGGTTTCTTTAGATCAAATCCCAGCGAAAAATGTCTTGATGGATGTGGTAGTTGCTGATATACCACCACGATTTGGTATGATCTTATCTAGATCGTGGGGAGCTAAACTCAAAGGCACTTTACAACTTGACTTTTCTTATGCTACAATCCCTGTTTTCAGTCAATTGAGGAAGTTGTACCGAGAAAAGAAAATGAAGTATATGGTCACTAGTAAAGAGAAGCCTGTGAATCATCAGATAAACGCTGTACATACTGATTTAGAGTCTTTTGTTTTGTACTCTGATAGTAGATTGAATGATGTAGATATTTAGCTTGTAGAAGTAGATGATGTCCCAGAAATTTCCGAGAATTTTAGAGCAGTTCTTAATCAAGAAAAAGAAAAAATAGCAATTTCTTCTGAGCAGCTTACATAGCAGCAAAATATCAGTGAAGAGCAGAAAAATGAAGTAATTAGCAAAGGTAAGGTTGAGAATAAAACATAATTCCAACATCTAGAAGATGAAGCTGGCCTTTGGAGCATGGACTTCGATGGTGCTGTGGGTAAAGATGGTGTCGGTATTGGAATTTGGATTCGAAGCCCTGCTTTCCAGCCTGCCAAAGTCCCAAGTAATGTTAGAGTATGTTCCTACAAGTTAGCTTTTGATTGCTCTAATAATGAAGCAGAGTATGAGGCATTGATTATAGGTCTAAATTTTTTGAAGAAACTAGGCGTGAAAAGGATTTCTGTTTATGGTTATTCAGATCTGATGATTAAACGAGTAAAAGGAGAATATCAAGCAAAGCATTTGCGGATGTGAGCCTATAAAAATGAAGTTATTGATATTTTGAAGATGTTTCTGGAATACACCTTGATAGCGGTACCCTGGAGTCAAAACATCATTGTAGATTCACTTGCCACTGCAGCCAACAATTTGAAGATTCCAATGAATTCTAGCAATAAATTTGAAATTCGTGTCAAACATAGGCCTGTTGTTCCTAATAATTTGGGGTATTGGCAAGTTTTTTGGGATGACAATGAAATTAATGCCTTTTTGCAGAATGAAGGAAAGTTTAAGAATGCTTTCATTGATGATGTTTGTGATTCTGGTGAACAAGATATTGAGGTAAATCAGATGGCGATTTTACAGCTAAAAGATAATATTATTCCTAGAGGTCTCATACCTTTAGATGTGAAAACCAATACCTCGAGCATGAAACCTTTCCATCTCACTTATCCTCATGGAATAAAAGGGCACTGCGGTTAAAAGCATTATCTTATCAGTTGGTGTATGGGGTGCTTTTCAAGAAGCACCATAATGGAGTTTTTCTCAGACTTGGAAGCGCACAATTTAGAGAAAGTACTATGTGATCTCCATGATGGACTAGTCGAGGGACACTTTGCGGGTAACACAAATGCACACAAACTTATGCAGGCCGATTTATATTGGTCCACATTATTCAAAGATGCTCACGCTTATGCCCACAAGTGTCCAGTTTGTCAAAGGTGTGCCGAACAAAACAGAAAGTCATCCACCCCATTACAACCTATTAAAATGGAAGAACCATTTCAAAACTGGGGCTTAGATGTCATCAGAGAAATATTTCTGCATTCGTCAAAGTAGTATTGCTATATCCTAACTATACAGACTACTTCACATGGTGGATAGAAGAAATTCCGCTTAAACAGGTGAATGATCAAGAAGTCATCAACTTCCTTATGTAGAATATCATTTCCATCTTTAGCATCTCGACTTCACTCGTTTTTTATAATGAAACATATTTTTCATCGTTAAAATTATATGACTTTGCATTAGAAAACAGAATTGTATTGAAACGTTCTATTAACTACATTCCGCAGGGAAATGGTCATGTTGAGACCTCAAATAAGAACCTTATCCACATCATCAAGAAGACCATCTTCTCTGAACAAAGGAAGTGGCACTTTGCTTTGGTAAATTCCTTATGGGTTGATCGAGTCACGCCAAAACCTTCTATAAACACGTCCCCTTACTTCTTAGTTGATGGAAAAGAATCTATCCTTCCCCCTAAAATCTACTTGCCTACTCTCCAACTTTCGCAAGAATCCCAAGGCAAGCCATGCTTATTGGTTTACTGTAGGATAGACACTCTTCACAAGTTGCAGGAAGAAACGAAAAAAAACAAAAGAAAAAGTTTCACTTCACTAGAGTTGTATCAGGAGGTGGTTCAACAAGAAGTATGCAGGGAAGAATGAATTCAGTGTGGGTGACTTAGTCTTGAAGTGGAAAAATTCCCATGAGGACAGAGGCAAACACACTAATTTCCAATCTGCGTGGATCGAACCATTCATTATACATGAAAAGCTTGGCGAACACACATTTCTTCTGCAATCACTAGGCGAGAAGATTGACTCCCTTCCTATTAATGGCCAAGACTTAAAACACTATTTTCAATGATAATCTAGGGTTGTGCCCTACCCTATGTACATCGTTTCTTTTATTTCTTATTTCTTTGTTGGTCATGTTTTTCTTTTCGCTTGTGTAATTAAGCATCATGTGTGAACATGTTTTCCAGCTTCCTAGTGTGTGGATGAATTGAAGAGAGTCTTGTGACACCACAACATTTCACTAACTTTCATCCTCCTTCTTTGTTTTGGGTCACATATTTTGGTTGATGAAGTTCCGATGAAAAATATGATCCATCCATACGAAGAGTTTTGGTCAAACCATTATCCTTGTGACTATTCTGGAAACCTTATGACACACTTGGTTTTTACGTTTCAGTGTTTTCACACTTATCCAATCAATAGAAGAGGAAAAGGGGAAAAATCTAAATGAGCAAACCTAAATCATAGGTCTCTATATGCTTCTCTGGAGGAACGACCTCTCCTACTCTCAATAAGTCGGGATCCCTCTTTCGCCCATAAAATGAATAAGTGAAAATGCACAGTCCTCTTTAAATATATAAATAATGGTGAAAGAAGAGAAAGGATTCTTGTGCAAAGAGGTGAAGAAATCAACTCCACCGGGGTACTTTCTAGCCTCACTGGCAATTGAGCAATTTTTTTGTTCTTGTAGTGACTCCGTCGGGGTACTATCTAGGCCTGCTGGCAGCTAAGCAACACCAAAGATGAAAAAACTATACTACCCTTTCCAATTTGAAATTTTTTGATATTATTGAATCTTATGCATATGTTCAACTAAGAAAGGCTCAAATGGGACCATGTTTATTCATAGGGTGAGTGGGGAAGCCAAAGTGATCTGCACAATGAATCAATACTCCCTGAGGAATTGAAAACCTGCACAAACGAGTGACTGAGATAAAGAAGCTAGAATTTCACCATTATGTCGCCAAGTGTTGTCGTTGCTACAACACCCTCTAATATTTTGGCGTGCACCAAATTTTAGAGCCTACCTTTGTCTTGCATGTTACCATCGTAAACATTGGAGTATATCCCATGTGTTTTCTTTAAGTGTTTTGGTACCTTTTGCAAGAAAGGAAAAATGTTGTCTTTTCACATGTTGACTGTCACATAATGTGTAGAACCTTGTTTTGGTGGTTTCAAGAGGTTATCTTTGTGCGAATGAGTTGATCTAACCATGTGAAAATCCGTTGCACTCATTCCCAAATTTTTGAGCACTGTTGCTCAAGTGTCGTCATGGTCGTCACAAAGTGTACCTTTGGTGTCGCACTTGTCATAAGTCATTATAGAGTTTTCGCATTGGGGAAAATGTGTGGTTTATGTGTCACAGATGATCTATGTTGTTGTGTCTTCAGGTGTTAAGTGTGGTTATAGTCAATTCATGTCATTGATCACATAAGTTCACTAACCCCACACTTAGCCAATTTTCAGAAATTTCCCAACAACTTATCCTCATTCGACCTTCCCCAATTGTGAATTGCGTAGTTCCAACCCTCAAGTTGCAACCTTGTCCCTTACCACTATGAAATGCACAGTTCCTGCCTCCTAGGAATGTGCACTCCATAGTTCTAGTGCTCAAGCCCAGACCTTGGCCCCCAGAATTGCAAAATCCATCTCTCCAACCTGGCCTCAACTATGCATTGCGCAGTCTCTAAGATCAAGCCCAGACCTTGAGCTCTTAAGCTACACAATTGCACAGTCACCTAGTATACTTTTCCTCCTAGAACTGCGTAATGGGCTGAGTAAGGGTTTATCCCCTCAGCTTATCACCTTGACCTCATGGACTGCGCCATTTCCTTCCTGAATCCAACCTAGACTACACATTGTGTAGTCTCAAATCTCAAGCTTCACCCTTGAGCTCTTGAACTACACAATTGTGTAATCTCTAAGCCTCTCTCCCAACCCGAAACCCGGTTTCGGCTCAGTCAGTCGATCGACATGTCCCATATTAGACTAGGGGTTTTATCATACTAATATCGACTTGCCATGAGTAAATTGCAAATGCAGGTACTCTATCATACCATGAAAAGATGATGAAGAAGGAGATGGAGAAGGGAAACATGCTAAAAGACACCTGTGTAGTTGTTTATGCAAGGTGATCAATCAAGAGAAGACAAAAAGGACACCATTTTGCGACCTGTTGAAGCCCCGAAAATCGGGTCTACAACAAGGGGGATACCCACCCGGTCCAAACCTTGGTTAGCAGCTCCTTTTCCGTTTGGTATAGTGGGTCCGACTGGGGATATGGGACCAGTTTCCCAATATAGGTGTGTGTGTGTGTTGAGAATTGATATTTCTTAACTAATGATTTCTAAGTAAAATGCTTTCTTTATTCTAAGTCTAATCTATCAACATGCAATTTTAATCTAATAAACAAAAATATCTAATTCTAAACTAACCAAGGATGTAATCTTTCCTTTATGTGATCTAAAATGATTTCAAATGACAGTTGGTAATAAAAATCATTCAACTGCTATGAGAAAAGAATTCAATAAAGATAAACCATTTCATATAAAAAGTTAGATGAAACAATTGTGAAAAACATATCGCATAGTAAGCTACTCATATACTAAGCATAAATAAATAGCTATCACTGTACAAAAGTGCCAAATGATAACTCAAGCATTTAAGCATTCATATATAAATAACTGAACATGAATATCACCATAACACATAAGCAGAAACAATTAAGAGATAAAAGTACCATTTATAACTAGTTCTACTCATGAGCTCCAGCAATAATGATCTATTTCTTCTTAATCCAACATCCACTAAGAGTACAGAAGTGCAACATCAGTAGTAGATATTAAACGCAGATATCAATAAATCTTGTTCCATTCATTCATCAAAACCTCCTCGGAGGGTGCAAAAGTGCATGTTCTGAGGACAAGTTTTTGATAAATTTCTAGACCCTTCTCTAAATGCATGAGAAGGGTTTAAATGCTACTAACTAATTCTAAAAATAATTATTACAAAAATGTAGGATGTGGTTTAAATGACTGTCCTCATTTCAGGCAAAAATAAAGCAAAATTAAAACTAAAACTGAATCTAAAACTAAAACTACTAACTAACTATTTATGTATCTTCTCCTTAAAGTCGCAAGCATTCAACATTTGCTTGAGGAGAGTTGGTTGGCCGACTTCCGATTTCAGCTGTCCTGCGAAAACGGAATCAGTAAGAGCTGGTGTCATCTTCTCGGCAAAATTGATGACACATTTGAGAGTCATGCACTGGCTATGTGGTTTTACCAAGTACGCCAAGTAAGAATCCCAATTCAACTTGGTTAACCTTTGGATTGACTCTGCCTTTTCTTGAGCCTTCTGTCTCCAACTTGTTTGTAGATGTTGCACCTTTGGTAGATATCTATGTATCGCTTAATGATATACCTGATAAATATTATTGGTTTTGAGTTCCAATTTTACTTTCCGTCTTTAGTTCTTTTTCCCTACAAATTTCCGCGCTTACAGGTGACTAAGCAATTTGAGGCTTTCCATCTCGAGGGGTTTTTCCTGGCGATGCGCGATTACACACCTCGGAAACTACCTCCGTTTCTAGATCCGGGCTCCCCTAATGGTGATTTTCGCCTCTTGCACATTTTGTTAGAGGATATAAAGCTTAAACTTTGTAGAAGGAATGGTTTTATACGTCCTTGGTTCTGAGCTTTGATACGTGATATCACCATTATTTAGTACTCATTTAACCATGTCTGTATACGGGAGAATTTCGGGTCTCGCCGCTATCCTGTGCAAGAATGAACAAGCTAGATCTGTAATAGACGCCTCAAAAGACCTGTGTGAGCCTGCAGTAGCCGTTACCTCCATTACCTTGGGATCTTCTTCCTCAAGTAAACTATACATGCCTTCCCAAGTAGTGATACCGACGTCTTTGTTGCAGGTGGTGTCTGTGTACAAGGGAGCCATCTCTTTATCTTCAGAACTGGGAGCTTTATCCTTCTTTCCCATGGTATCTTGAGTTCTTCTTTGTATACTTCTCAGTTCTTTGCTCCTACAGTTTACAAATGAGGTGAGAATGATGATAAGAAAAGGTGTTGGGAAAGCTTTAAATGCAGAAAACATATAAAAGATATCACCTTACGTGAACTGGCTCCTTGATAAGATCAAAACCATATTTCATTAATGATTGCCAACTAACTCGTTAATTAACATAAATGCACATGACTAGGCCTCGGTTTATGGAAAAATCTTTCTCAAACAATGGGCTGTGCAGATCTGCGATAAGGCGATTTTGCGATTTTCTTTGTAATATCGCAGATCGCAGTATCAAAGTATCACAATAACGCAAATCCTTTACATGCGGCAAGCATCGGTTAATGTGTTTTCTACGAAATGCAATTCGCGAGATGCGCCATCGCATATCGGCATTTTAAGGCACTTCAGCGTAGGTGAGGTTTAAGGCATGCAATGCGATGAGGGTTTTTCATGTGTAATTTCGCATCGCAATTTCGCATTTTTAGAATTCCGCTTGTGAGAAGGTATCGTTTACCCTTTTTGCGATGCGACGTGCTTTAAGGAGTGATTTCCTTCTAACTTATCATAAAACTTAAGCCTTTTTAGGTTTTTGAGGGTATTCTTCTAAGTTTATGATAGTAAGTTTTATTGAAAAAGGAAATACGGGCATTAATCGATTTTTTTAAATTTTTGAATAAGGGTCCCCTCTTATTTAGTATTAGTGATAAAACTAAATAAGAAGGGGGCTTGTTGCTGGCCACAAAAATTGGCGATTCACTTGGAAGAACCAGTTATCTCTGCTTTTCTTTTGAATTTCCTAAAATTCCAAAACAGAAATTTTCTAGAAAATCAAACTCTATTATAGAAAGATAAAATACACTATGCTTTAATTTGTTTCTTCTGTGCAAACTTTGTTTATTTACTTCCTAGAGCTTAGTGATTGTATTTACATCAATCACTTGGTTTATAAAGATAAAAACAAAGCCTTCTCTGTAAATCATTTTTAAATATGCTCATTTGTTGTAGGTAGAGCCACTACTGCCAGTAGGCGTTTATAGCCTCGACAGGGTTACCTGTTACCCAGCAATGATCCTGTATCCCACTTGGAGAAATATACAATTTTCAAAGAGAAATCATATCTACACTTATTGCTTTCATTTTCTTTTAATCCTTAAATAACAATGCCTTGGTTTGATAACCAAATTATGACAGTGCCACTCACTTGATTTATAGCTTTGCTGAACAAGCTGGCTCGTGATGAGACCCCTTGTCTTTTGATTGCAACAATCTTAAGTCATTACCCTGTTGTGGTATGCAGTTTTGGAAAAGTCAGCAAGTTATAATATCTATGATCTTGATAAGTCGGCTCGTGATGAGACCTCTCATTCTTTAAGTTTAAAAGTATATCATTGGATTATTCCCTAAAGCTTGTGAGTCCTTAAGTGGGGAGGAATTCATTGTTTCCTTAAGAATAGCTCTCTATGACAATGGTAGAGTTTTTGGAAAGAGCTTTTCTACAGAGAATCTTTGTTTTGTTATTGATGCCTTTCATTGGACTAATATAAAACAAATTCCCACTAAAGGTAACTTTTTATCAAAATTTACAAGGTTGAAACTAGTATCATATTCAGGCTTATAGTTTTTTTTTTACTGTATATTTCAATAATAATGACCAACTTTCTAGATTATTTCTATTTATACAAGAGAAAAAACAAAATCTAAAAGAAATACTTGTCCTTTTCGTGAATTCCAAATGTAACCATTTACAACTAGTTTTATTATGAAAGTAAAGAAAAACTAATTTACAAAAATAGAAGAACGATCTCCTATGGAAAGTATTTTTTGAGGATCTTCCCGTTAACAGGTAAAGATTCTCTTTTTCTTGTTAAATCCTGTAACATAAAGGTAGATGGTCCTATGATTTCTGCGATTTGGAAAGGTCCAAGCCATATTCGTTTAAACTTTGTATGTTTGCCCTCTTCTTCGTGAGCCTTGTCCCATTTTAAAACTAGATCCCCTATCTGAAAGTCTTTTCGGGACATCATGTTTGAGTCAAAAGAAGCTTTACTAATGCTTGGTGATGAGCATGAGTTATTATAGTCTGCTGTCTTTGCTCTTCTAGCTTAAGGATTTGTAACTGCCTTAGTTGTAAGGAAGGAGTTGGTGTTTCATCAATATATTGAACTAATGCCAAAGAGGAAATTGCTAGATGAGTTGGAAGAACCACTTATTTCCCATAAACTAAATTAAAGGGAGAAGTGCCAATAGACGCTTTCTATGTTATTTGGTCCGCCCATAAAGCATATATTAAAGACTTATGCCAATTTTTATGACTTTGGTCAATGGTTCGCTTAATGATCCTAATCAAATTTTTATTCGTAGATTCAACAAACCCATTCCCCTGTGGGTAATAATTGGCAGAGTACTTAAGCTTAAAACCTCCTTTGAGTGCAAATTCAGTCATAGCATTGCCAGAAAATTATCAAACATTAAAGCAAAGGGTAAACCAAACTTGGTGATTATGAACTGATCTATAAATTCAATGATGTGTTTGGCATTAGCTGTCTTGAGAGGAACTGCTTCTACCCATTTAGTAAAATAGTCTGTAGCTATAAGGATATACCTATGCTGTTTAGAAGAGTGCGGAATGATCTCACCTATTATATCCAATCCCCATTGATAAAAAGGTTGTTCAATGTTGATTGGTTGCAAAGGTAATGATGGCTTCTTTTGTCTTCCAGCAGCAGTTTGACAAACTTGACACTTTATTACATAGCTATGCATGTCTTTGAATAATGTGGGCCAGTAATAGCTTACGCGGAGGATTTTATGTGCAGTAGTATCACCAGCATAATGTCCACCTGTTGGTCCATCGTGGAGTTCCTGCAAAACCTTTTCAGCTTCAAATTTCTCAAGACATCTAAGGAGAACAGAATCATAATTCATCCTAAAAAGTACATTGTTTACGAGCTGATATTGCTTAGCCTTCAACCTTAAAGTTCTTTTCTTTGTATAATCGAGGTTTGAAGGAGCATATCCTTTCTTTAGATAGAATATGATATCATCGTATAATGAATCAACATCGTTTAGGCTTACCTCACACATTTGTATCTCTGTAGATGGTATTTCGGAAATAAGCGATGCTCCAGCCTGCATTTTGTAAAAGCCTTGACCTTTAACAATATTTGCTGGTTTAATCTCAACGTCATATTCTTGTAATGCGTTGGCTCTTTTCTCACCCACATCTTTCTGTACTAAAAGATTTCTTACCGCTGGAAATGGTACTATGATCTTTGTATGGGTTTTAAGAAAAAAGGGTCTGAAATATTTTATCGCTTTGAAAACAACAAATGCTTGTTTCTCTACGTCTGAATAATTTAACTCAGCCCCTTGTAGATTTGAACTGAAAAAAGAAATTGGGGCTTCCGCCTTTTCTTGATTTGGTTGAGTGAGTATCGCAACATATGATTTATCAGATGCAAATGTATATAAAATAAAAGGATCGAAAAAATTGGGAGTTGCTAAAGATGGAGCGTTAACAATTGCTTGTTTGATCAAATTAAATGCTTCATATTCGTCTTGGCCCCATTTGAAGTTTGAGTTATTTTTAATCATTGCCTGTAAAGGAGATACAATTCTTGAAAAATCTGGAACAAATCTCTTTACAAAGTTAATCTGGCCAATGAAAGATTGCATAGCTTTCTTGTTGTGAGGCAAAGGTATTTAAGAAATCTCCTTGATTCTGTTAGGATCGATATGGATTCCAGATTTTGACACTATGAACCCAAGGAGTTTTCCTTCACTTAATGCAAAAAAGGATTTTTTTGGGTTAAGCGAAATTCCGTACCTTTGACACCGTTGGAAGATCTGTTTTAAATCTTTGATATGATTGCCTCGCTTCTTTGAATATACAGTTATATCATCCAAGTAGATTACTACTGATTTATTTACTAATCCTTTAAATGCAATGTCCATGGCTCTTTGGAATGTGGCACCAGCATTAATCAGACCAAAAGGCATCTTTTGATATGCGTAAGTACCCCATTTGGTCCTGAATGTGGTTTTTAATTGATCATCGGGATGGACCAAAACTTGGTTATAGTCGGAGAAACTATCCAAGAAGGACATTAATTCTGATCCTGCAACTGCTTGCAATATTTTCTCCATAGGAGGCAAAGGAAAATTATCTTTTTGGCAGGCTTTGTTCAGATTTCAAAAATCAATGCAAATTCTAATGTCTCCGTTCCTTTTTCTAACGGGAACCATATTGGAAACCCATTGAGAATGTCATACGAGAAAAATTATTTTGGCTTTCAATAGCTTATTAAGCTCAGATTTGATCTGGTTTTCTAAATTAGGATGTATCTTTCTCAGTTTCTGCTCGATAGGTTTTTCATCATTTATCATTGGGACAATATGTTGGATGATAGAAGTGTCATAAGTCTTAAGTTCATTGTAGTTCCAAGCAAAGACACTTTTGTATTGTTTCATGAGATGAACATACACTAGTTTTTCCTCAGGAGCCAGGCCAAGGCCTAGGATGATATTTTGTAGCTTGGTATCAGTTCCTAGATTCACTAATTCATAGTTCAAAGTTGAACTTTGAAGCTTTGAATTGGTAGATCTTTTGAATTGATCTTTTAAATCATATAGATCTTCTAATTTGACTACTGATTTTGGCATAGCATTATTAGTGCTATCTTGTTGAAATTGTCTGTCATGTTGACCCTCATCAATTATTTGATTAGTATAAGATCCCTCAGAGGTGAGGAAGCTTACAATATCAGGATCATCGTTGAAAATTCTCCAATTTGTAATGTTATCAGGAATTGAGGGTCTAAAGATTAATTCGATTGAAAATATATCGGGGGTAAAGTCTTCCGAGGGAATGAGCTTGGAAGCCACCTTTGCTAAGAGGTCGGCACTAGCATTCTAGATTCTAGAAATTGATGAAATATTAAATGCTATAAAATGTTCAATCAGATCTTGTACTAAAGATTGGTAATGCTTTAAATGACCTGATAGACAATGTATAGTATTCTGTACCTGTCTGATAACAATTTCAGAATCTCCGAAGACTTGTAGATACTTGATGTTCAATCCGATTGCTTTGTATAATCCTTGGACTAAAGCCTCGCATTTTGCATTATTATTGGTGCAATCGAACTAGAGTTTACAAGTTAGCATAGTTTTGTTTCCTTCTAGGCTAACTAATATGCATCCTTCTCCTGCTCCTTCATTAGACTTAGAACCGTCAAAAAATAACTTCCAAAATAAAGATTTATTTACAGGATTATCTATAAAATTAATACATTTAGAACTATCTGTCTGAGAAAAAAATTCTACTTAAGATAAAACAGAATGTTCTAAGTAAGGTGAAGTGTGAGCATTGAAATTTCCTAGGAAAGAATCAACAGAATGGTTGCCAATTATATTATTGCTGTATGCTACCGGTTCATTTACTCCTTCCAATTCTGTTACTATGTATTTCTGACGTCTTTCTCGCTCAACCTTTATCTGATTTGGCTTACCATTGTAAGGGAGCCACATATGCGACCAATCGGTTGCAAAATATCCATGAAGCTTTTCTGACCAATCCCTGCTAAGAATTAAGCCATAGAATTCTGGAATGTCTGCAACTAAAATATCGATAACTTGACATACCTTTGGATTAGATGACAGCCTTATGGTAACCTGATTTAATTCGCCAATTATTTCGACTTGCGACCGATCCAGTTGCACTATGCGCACAACAAATTTTTGAGGTTGAATGTTCAACTTTGCACAAATTGATTTAGGTAAAATATTGGATGAGGCTCCTGAATCCACTAAACAATTATGCAAATTTTTATTGAAAATTTCATAAGTAAGAAGAAATGGCGGAGTATGAGATCTTGACCTTCCTCCAATTAGAGCAATGTCATTTGGATCAACTTTGTTAATCATAGTATTTGGAGGTATTCCCATCTCATGGGAAGCTTGCGAGATTACAACGGCGGGCAGAGGTGCAACTGGTACTGCATGCAATTCTTTCAAAATGAGCTTTTGCTGATGTTTTAACTTGCTTAATTCATAGAAAGTGATGTTAGCCCTAGTCTTTTTCATGTCTTCTATGATGTTATATTCCATTTCATCCGAAATAATCAATGTTTTAGATGGAGTTGGTGAATCTGTTTGGACTAAGCTTGTTTGAGTCGCTTTGGATGTAGTTTTCTTGGTTGTGACTTTATCCTTAGGCGTTGAGCTTACACTCTTTGGCTTCGGAGTAGATTGAGGAGGATCGAGTTGATTTCTACTTCGAGTACTAATTAGCGATGCCTCTTGATCCTCTTCATCGGGGAGGTTGAAATCCTACATACCTTGTAATTCTACAACTTCTTCTTCATCGGTAGGTACGTCGGTAGTAATTTCCTCTTCTTCTTCTTCTGATTCAACACTTGTAATAGCGTTAGGAGGCTTTGGATCAGTCGAAGGATTTCTTCTATAAGGCTTATAAGGATTTTTAGAAGAAGTCTCTGCTACTTGTTTCTTTATATCAACCATTTCGTTAGACATGGTCTTCAAAACTTTTTGCAATCCTTCTAAATCAAATGGGTCTTTGGGCTGTTTTTTCTTTGGATCTTCTTTGAAAGAAACCTTTTTGGATTTACATTCTTCAACGATGTTTTTCTTTTCTAGAGCTATGATATGTTTCTCTACCGCTATTTCTTCCTTCATATTGTCAGCTAAAGTTGTTTTGTTAGATTTATCCATGAAGATTGCTATGTTTGATGGTAACGCAGAGATATACCATTCACTTCGCACTTCTTCGCTAGGTTTAGAATCAGTGGGAATTTTTTTCAATAGTTTATTAAAACGCGAGTTAAAATCTTTGATAGGTTCCTTTGACTCAGCTCTAAGGTTAGACAGGTCATTGATTAATGTTGCAGTGGACCTGTCATCACCAAACTTAGTCAAGAATTGTTCTTGGAAGATATCCCAAGTAGTAATAGAACCGGATGGTAATGAGAAATACCATGATCCAGCTGCTCCTTGCAATGTGTAAGGGAAAATCCGAACAACAATGTCTTCATTAGTGACCCCATTGAGATTTATGGATAACATAAAATTATTTATGTGTTCTTCTGCTAGCATGCCTGCTTCAGGATTAAACTTAGGCAGCCATTTTTCAGGATGGGCCAGTAGTTGACTCAAGGGCGCAGGCATTAAGATTGCCCCTGGGTTATTCCATGGCATTTGGGCCATTGCTGAACTGCTAAGAGAGGAAAGCGCAGAAGATGATCCCTGCGGTTGGGAAGATGAGGATATTATAGTTCCTGATGTTTGAGAAGGAGATGTTGAAGTTCCAATGGTATGATGGATGATGATTTGAAGTGGAGGAGTGGATGGTTGACTTAGCGATGGGGAAGTTGAGATGGATGATGATGATGAAAGAGTCTCACTATCAGACCCTTTAGGTGATTTCCTGGCTCTCTTCCTTGTAGGTAGAGGTAACTCAATTGGCTCAATACTAAACTTTTCACTCTTTAATCTGGTGAGAGGATGAGCAGGATTATATTGTGAAGTCACATTGCCTTGAGATTTATCAGATTTTTGAGGTGATATTAAAAATCGTGGAAGTTTATGAATCAAAGATTCAACTTTAGGAGGTTCAATAATAGATTTCTTTGA
Organism: Pinus tabuliformis; assembly: GCA_031772625.1. NCBI lineage: Eukaryota > Viridiplantae > Streptophyta > Pinopsida > Pinales > Pinaceae > Pinus > Pinus tabuliformis. The sequence goes on along the minus strand of CM062816.1, from coordinate 1,011,352,611 downwards.
AATATCGGGGTTTGTGGTAGTGGTTGTTGTTATTTTGACTTCTGGCTCAAGATTTAAAGATTCTACGTGCAAAGGAGAAGTCGGGGGAGTGGTGAGGGCAATTTACTCTCAGAATGGTATTTAGATTTAGACTTGCTTGCCATTCACAGTTCAGGCCCTCCTTCTAGCGCCAAATATTTTGAAGCCCCGAAAATCGGGTCTACAACAAGGGGGATACCCACCCGGTTCAGACCTTGGTTAGCAACTCCTTTTCCGTTTGGTATAGTGGGTCTGACTGGGGATATGGGATCAGTTTCCCAATATAGGTGTGTGTGTGTTGAGAATTGATATTTCTTAACTAATGATTTCTAAGTTAAATTCTTTCTTTATTCTAAGTCTAATCTATCAACATGCAATTGTAATCTAATAAACAAAAATATCTAATTCTAAACTAACCTGGGATGTAATCTTTCCTTTATGTGATCTAAAATTATTTCAAATGACAGTTGGTAATAAAAATCATTCAACTGCTATGAGAAAAGAATTCAATGAAGATAAACCATTTCATATAAAAAGTTAGATGAAACAGTTGTGAAAAACATATCACATAGTAAGATACTCATATACTAAGCATAAATAAATAGCTATCACTGTACAAAAGTGCCAAATGATAACTCAAGCATTTAAGCATTCATATATAAATAACTGAACATGAATATCACCATAACACATAAGCAGAAACAGTTAAGAGATAAAAGTACCATTTATAGCTAGTTTTACTCATGACCTCCAACAATAATCATCTATTTCTTCTTAATCCAACATCCACTAAGAGTACAGAAGTGCAACATTAATAGTAGATATTAAACGCAGATATCAATAAATCCTGTTCCATTCATTCATCAAAACCTCCTCAGAAGGTGCAAAAGTGCATGTTCTGAGGACAAGTTTTTGATAAGTTTCTAGACCCTTCTCTAAATGCATGAGAAGGGTTTAAATACTACTAACTAATTCTAAAAATAATTTATTACAAAAATGTAGGATGCGGTTTAAATGACCGTCCTCATTTCAGGCAAAAATAAAGCAAAATTAAAACTAAAACTGAATCTAAAACTAAAACTACTAACTAACTATTTATGTATCTACTCCTTAAAGTCGCAAGTGTTCAGCATTTGCTTGAGGAGAGTTGGATGGTCGAATTCCGATTTCAGCTGTCCTGTGAAAACAAAATCGGTAAGAGCTGGCGCCAGCTTCTCGGCAGAATTGATGACACATTTGAGAGTCATGCACTGGCTATGTGGTTTTACCAAGTACGCCCAGTAAGAATCCCAATTCAACTTGGTTAACCTTTGGATTGAATCTGCCTTTTCTTGAACCTTCTATCTCCAACTTGTTTGTAGATGCTGAAATTTTGGTAGATATCTACGTATCACTTAGTGATATACCTGATAAATATTACTGATTTTGAGTTCCAATTTTACTTTCTGCCTTTAGCGCTTTTTCCCTAAAAATTTCCGCGCTTACAGGCAACTGAGCAATTTGAGGCTTTCCATCTCGAGGGGTTTTGCCTCGCCATGCGCAATTACATGCCTCAGAAACTGCCTCTGTTTCTAGATCCGAGCTCCCCTGATGCGATTTTCGCCTCTTGCACGTCTTGTTAGAGGATATAAAGCCTAAACTTTGTAGAAAGAACGGTTTTATACGTCCTTAATTCTGAGCTTTGATACGTGATATCAACATTATTTAGTACTCATTTAACCATGTATGTATACGGGAGAATTTGGGTCTTGCCGCTATCCTGTGCAATAATGAACAAGCTAGATCTGTAATAGACGCCTTAGAAGACCTGTGTGAGCCTGCGGTAGCCGTTACCTCCATTACCTTGGGATATTCTTCCTCGAGTAAACTATACATGCCTTCCCAAGTAGTGATACCGATGTCTTTGTTGCAGGTGGTGTCTGTGTACAAGGGAGCCATCTCTTTATCTTCAGAACTAGGAGCTTTACCCTTCTTTCCCATGGTATCTTGAGTTCTGCTCTATATACTTCTCAGTTCTTCGCTCCTGTAGTTTAAAAATGAGGTGAGAACGATGATAAGAAAAGGTGACAGGAAAGCTTTAAATGCGGAAAACATATAAAAGATATCACCTTACGTGAACTGGCTCCTTGATAAGATCAAAACCATATTTCATTAATGATTGCCAACTAACTCATTAATTAACATAAATGCGCATAACCAGGCCTCAGTTTATGGAAAAAGCTTTCTCGAAAAATGGGCTATGCAGATCTGCGATAAGGTGATTTTTCGATTTGCTTTGCAATATCGCAGATCACAGTATCACAAGATCGCAACGCAAATCCTTTACGTGCGGCAAGCATCTGTTAATGTGTTTTCTACAAAATGCGATTCACGAGATGTGCCATCGCATATCGGAATTTTAAGGCACTTCAGTGTAGGTGAGGTTTAAGGCATGCGATGCGATGAGGTGCGGCAAGCATCTGTTAATGTGTTTTCTACAAAATGCGATTCACGAGATGTGCCATCGCATATCGGAATTTTAAGGCACTTCAGTGTAGGTGAGGTTTAAGGCATGCGATGCGATGAGGGGTTTTCATGCGTAATTCTGCATCGCAATTTCACATTTTTAGAATTCCGCTTGTGAGAAGGTATCGTTTACCCTTTTTGCGATGCGACGTGCTTTAAGGAGTGATTTCCTTCTAACTTATCATAGAACTTAAGTCTTTTTAGGTTTTTGAGGGTATTCTCCTAAGTTTATGATAGTAAGTTTTATTGAAAAAGGAAATACGGGCATTAATCGATTTTTTCAAATTTTTGAATAAGCATCCCCTCTTATTTAGTATTAGTGATAAAACTAAATAAGAAGGGGGGGTTATTGCTGGCCACAACACGACCACAACTCAAGACTTGATATTATTGAAGACTCCTTACCTCTACGCCTTAAGGAGGTGGATAAAAGAGCATCCTCAAAGAAGATATGTAGCAAGCAACAACATAAGTGGCTTGACATTTCCATGTTATCAAGCAGTCTATGTTAGCAGTGACATGTCATGTCATGTCATGAGTTGTCATGTGCCACATCATCATTGTGGATTATGTAATTATCTGTTCAAAATGTATTGTAAAGTGGAAGTCCAAAGGACACATTCAGAATACGAAGAGTCATGTAAAGTTGAAAAGTCATAGGAATTCAAAGAGCCACAAGGGTAGTCGAAGAGTTGTAAAGAAGGTGAAGCATCACCTCATTGTTTGTATATACACACTCATTGTATGAGAAAAGGATTTTTCACCTTGCCTCCTCCCACATAGCATTAGAGAGATAGACTAGTTCTTTTGGGGAGCAAAGAGTGGCTCCAACGCTGCACTATTGGAGATAGTGGTGTTCATTGTATACATGTGTCATGGAAATTTTACTTAATATAAGAAGCATCATGGCAAACATGTTCTTCATGCATGGATTATGAATGTTTGTAAGACTATTTTGTGGATGTTTGTAATTCATGTTTGCTTTCATTTGTGCTAGAGTAGTTGAACTATTTAAGTTATTTTAGTACTTATAATATTGAGAATGTGTTGTAATGGTTATTATTGATGTCACATCCTTGTGGAATATTCCACTGGATATTAGACAAATCTCTCTTGTTGATTGTATTGTATTGATCGTCACATATTTGTGGACTATTGGATAGATAGATACTTCTTGGTTACATGTGTCTCTACTAGGGTGGTACTATTACCTCTCTCTTAGAGGCTCACTTTCTTTTCTCCCTCCACAGTAGAAGAACCTTGAAACACTTATAAACGAACATCCACCATGCACACTCACTTGCTTTTCGAAGGCACATTTGTATTCTTCTCTCTTTCTGACAATTAAGGCCAAGGTAAATCTTTAAGAAATCGACAACCGGGCCATATTCCAGATGGGGCTCCTATTCCAAACGGTGTGAGGTCTAATTGGGACCACATATCAAGGAGACCCCTTGAATGTTGGTAGGTCCAACACCGTTAACGTTTTTGGCGCTAGAAGGAGGGTAGCCATATTTTTATGGCTGATAACCTCACCCACCCAAATCTAACTTCCTCTAGTCAAGGCATTAATATCCCCAGCACATCCCCTATGCATATTCCTAAATTTGGTAATACTTCTCAGCCCGAGACTCTACAAACTTGTGAGATCTCTTACAACCTAATCCAGGCCATTCACCCTATCACTCGTAAGTTTGCAAGAGCTATTGGATTGATACCCATAGTACATAATCTTCCCTATTTTCCAAAGAAGAACCCAACTACCCCCACTGGGATAGTGGTCTCAACAGTTGAATATTTGGATCTCGCCACCCTTGAAGAGTTAGCAGACTGAAGAAAACACAAAAAAACCAAAGCAGCCTCCATCCTTGAATGGTGGTGATGGTGATAACGTGGTACTCTCAGACGATACTTCCAGTGGGTTAGGAGATGAAGAAGACCAATCAGATTCTGAAAAAGAAGGGGGAAACAATGACGATGTTGGGTGTGTGTTATATTCTTTCCACGACTAGCCTCACGCGTGAAGTAGGGGGGGTTAGAGGGGGGCAGTAGCCCCCCTCTATGGGGTCTAAGGAAGTGCCCTAGATTTTTTTTTTTTTTGGACCCTATATTACGTGGGCAGAACTACCTATGGTTTTATGCATGAATTTTGTACATGGTTTTGGGCATGATGGTTTTCTGACCATGGTATCTTGTAGATCTGATCAAGGATACTATGGTTATGTTCTAATCTAGGGTTAATGGATTAGGGTTTATGGATGCTTCAACATATCTATATCTATATATATATATATATATATATATATATATATATATATGTAACATTGAAAGGAATATAATGAAAAATCAATCTGGTAGTCCTGGTTTTGGGATCTAAGTGAAAATATCTATGTATATCTATTGTATGTTTTATGCTCTCGCCATTGTTTATTTTCTGTTTTTAAGAATTCATTTGCAGGTAATTTCTATACAGGGTTAAAACTTACAGACAAAGACATGGTAGACCAAGATCTAGATTGGATGACTCAAGGTCCACTTGCACTGTTGGGTGTGTTATATAAAATGCCCAAGCACCCGAAGAAGATGTCAACGAAGTATGACCCTGACTAAGCAGTGAAGGCGAAGGATCATCTGGACAAATTTTACTTGCATCTGCAAATGATTGAGGTACGCTATGTTGATGTTTCATCTAGACTTTTCTGTGTACCTTAAATGACATAACAATTGTATGGTATCACAACCTTCCTCCGAATTCGATCCAGAATTAGAGGGGTTTTAAGAAACTATTTCTTGAGAAATTCATTAATGAGAAAATCCCCGCCATTCTTTTAAAAGAGTTGGGCAGTCTTAATATGGAGAAGAAGGAGAAAGTGAAAGATTTCAATCATAGGTTTAACCTTATCTTGAATAGATTTCCAGCAGACACAAAACCTCATGACTCCATCGCCATCGATTATTTCACATCTGCCTTACCAATAAGCATAGCATAGTTCCTGAATAGAACTGCAAAGCCAACTTTGGCTGAGAATTTCGAAGAAGAAATCGCAGTTTAAAAGGACTTGCATGTTATTGGAGTCATCATAGATGACGAATCAATGAAGGACTCCAAAGACACGTGTAAAAGGTCTCAGGCCTTCGTAAGCAAGGACAAAGAGAAATAAGCAATTGATCTTGATAGCTTGACCTGCACTATCAAGTCTCTGTCCAATGAGATGACATAATTGAAACAAAGGTCAAGCAAGACCAGCATGAGCAATAAGCCCCTTAAGTTCAACATTCTGAGAAGGCTGCTAACTCTAGTAGCAACAACAACTAGCTGGCCAAGTCTGCACAAAGCTCAGATGTTATGCTGAATGTTGAAAATATGGGCATGGATCAGTATTATTCGTTTCATCAAGAGTATCATTCAGAGAAGACATTCCCGCAATGGAACCACACCATGAACGCTCTTGTTGCATACATTATTGACACAATGCTTTTAGATGAATAGACTGGGCCTTCATAAGAGAAGGAAGAGAATTTTGTAACGGAAGAAACTGCAAGCATCAGACATGTAGTGAACACACTCAGTTGTGTTTTCGCAACTGAGAAGAAGAGTGTCGAAGAAAAACTGCTGAGTGAGGCCTTGAATCAACAAAAAAAACTCGATAGAACTTGAAAATCTAAGGGCCGACCTATGCATAAGAGTTGACGAAGTAGAAATTGAAACAACATTTGCTGAGGAAAATTGCACCACCCACCAACTCATTTCAGAACACTCATAGCAAGTCTGGAAACATGACTACAACGAAAAGTATTTCCGTAAAAAGTAAAAGTAATCCCATCACTCGGAAAGTAGCAGATAAAGCAACCCCACCAAACACTTCGGCAACTTCCTACACACTGGATTACAACATAGTTGAAGATTTGAAGAAAGCTCGCACGAATATCTCACTTTTTGAATTGACAAAGATCGTGAGCCAGCGGGAACTGCTTGCCCACACACTTGAACAGTCCGCCTCAGGTAACAGTGCTTCTTCATAGAAGGGATTTGGTACGTCCTCTAGTTCTCTTGAATCTATACTTAATGCTTTAACATTAGACACAAATACACTCTACCCTTCATTTTTGTTAATGTTCGGAATTTTCAATTATAATGTGCACAATTTCTTAGTTGATTTCGTGCATCTGTAAACATAATGCCTTTATCGATAGCAAAGAAAATCAATGCTGAATGGGATAAAATAGATGCACACATCATCCAACTAGACAAGACTCTTGTTCATGTGATTGATGAACTTAGAAATGTGCTTATATGTTTATCATCTGACCAAAAAATTCCCCAAAATATAAATATAGTAATTGTGGACATTTCAGAAGCATACAATGTATTGTTGAGTAGAGGCTGCTCCAACAAGTTATAGGGGTATTTTGCTATGGATTGGTCACATTTATGGCTTTTGTACAAGGGAAAAAACAATCGGATCCGAGTGAACTCAAAGCGATACACGAAACACACGATTACTCCTTTAGAAGGCAAAAATGATCTAAAGGCTTTCGCGATCTTATGTTTGGGAATTGCTTTCTTGAAATTGATCTTGGGTGCTATCTTGCTCATCCATTCCAAGTCCCACCTAACACACAGTTAGAACTCCTTCCTAGTCCAACTGGAGGAAATGACAATTGTACAGTTAGTGGTAGTAGTAATAATAGTACTATTGCAGCACATAGTCCCTGTACATATGATGTTTGGACATTATACTTTGATGCTTTTAAGACATAGGAGGGATTTGGAGCTGGTTGTGTTTTAATAGACTCATGATAGAGGAAACATTTGATCTCCAACCGCTTGGAAGTCGAGAGCACCAATAACACCGCAGAATATGAAGCACTCATTTTGGGTTTGCAAAGATCCATCGACCTCAAGGTTGCGGTCCTTGAAGCAATAGGTGACTCAAAAATTGTTGTATGACAGGTATGTGATACTATACATTGTGTGTCACCTTATCTGAAAGAATATCAACAAGAGGTATGGTGTTTGATTTCTAGTTTCAAAGCTTTCAAGATTATTTATGTTCCTAGAATGCGTAACACAACTGCGAATGCATTAGAAAATGATTTTGCTAGGTTGTTATCTCTTAGGGATGATTTTTCTATAAAAATTCTTTATAAACTATATGTCCCTGACAATATCACTAATTTACACATTTTCAATGATGACCAGCAGATATTTCACTTCAGGGAGAATGCCTATGTATTCGGGGATGCAACTATTGATGAAGACAAGCACAAGAAAGCATTGTAGGATGCAGCTTGCACAAAAAAAGAGAACCCCGTGGAAAAAGACGTGGTATCATTGGAAAAACTATATGATCTGCAAAACCACTTTCGGGGGCCAGTCAACACAAAAACCCACAGTTCAATGCTATCGCACGAGGAAATAAATCTTCGGACAGAAAATGATCTGAAGTTTGTTAATCTTGGTACTTGATGCGTGCCATAGGAGCAACAAGCTTTCATCTACATATTCAAGCAGTACTGAGATGTATCCGTGTGGACATATGATGAGCTCAAAAATTATGATACGTGACTAATCTAGCATGTGATTCTAATCAAAGAGGGGGCCAAGCCGTTTCAACAAAATTTGCAAAAGGTACATCCAATGCTTGAACCTTTGATTCAAAAGGAGTTGAGGAAACTACTGGATGCTTAGATCATATACAAATTGCGACATTCTACCTAGGTATCGAACTTGGTCCCAATGAGAAAGAAGTATGGGGAAATCCACAACTTGAACTGCGCCTCAGACAAGGATAATTACCTCATGTCGTATATGGAACAAATACTACAAACACTATCGGGGTCAGAGATGTTTTCTTTACTGGATGGATATTCTGGTTACAACCAAGTTCTAATCTCATAGCATGACAGACTAAAGACAACATTCTGCACAAAGTGGGGTATGCTCGCATTTAAAATAATTCCATTTGGGTTGACCAATTTTGGTGCAACATTTCAACATGCAATGGACATCAAATTCATCAGACTGGTCAGACAGAGCGTAGTGTTCTATCTTGATGATGTCACAATATTTTCCAAGAAAAGATCTGACCACATACACCATCCGAAGAAAATTTTTGAGCGATGTCGCAAATACGGGATATCCCTTAATCCAAAAAAGAGTATTTTCACAGTGTTCGAGGGTAACCTCTTGGGCCATATCATTGCCAAAAGTGGGATTAAAGTAGACTTGGAGAGGGTCAAAGCAATTACGTAGATTCCCTTCCTTGTGAAAGAGAAAGCAATGTCGTCCTTATTGGGGAAATTAACTTCCTCTGCAAGTTCATCTCCGATTATGCTCAGATTGTGAAGCCAATACAGGAGATGGTAAAGAAGGATGTGATCTACAAATGGGATAAAAGGGAAAAGGACACATTTTACTGCATTAAGCAAGCTATTGCAGAAGCACCTACTTTATACAACCTAGATTTTAGCAATTATTTTCTCCTCTACACTTTCACTTATGACACTTCTCTCGTCGCTATGCTCATGCAAAAGGATGACCAAAATAATGAGAATCCAATATCTTTCATGGGTTCTAGCCTCTAGGGACCCAAAATCAACTACCCTACCATCGACAATCAATCTTGTTCAATCTATAAGGCGGTGAAACATTTCTGGCCCTATCTCTTGAAAAATTATTTCATCATCTTTGTTCCACACCCAACAGTCAGATCATTGTTCGTTCAACAAGAGTTGGGTGAGAGAAGAGTGAACTGAATGACCAGTTTACAAGAATACGATATGGAGTTCAAACTAGTTCACAAAATCAAGGGCCACAATCTATGTCGGCTAGCAGCAGAAGTAATGGATGCGAAAGAAGAAGACCAGTACAATGTTGAGTGAGCTTCCCGCACTACCATTGTGAACTATTGGTACATGGATGTGCACTAGTATCTCGAGCACAACACTTTTCCCTCTCACTTATCCACATGGTAGAAGAGGGAACTAAGGTTAAAAGCATTATCTTATCAGTTGGTGCATCAGGTGCTTTTCAGGAAGCACCATAACGAAGATTTGATCAGATGCTTGGAAGTGCACGATTCAAAGAAAGCATTCCGTGATCTCCATGATGGACCTGCCAGGCGACACTTTGCGGGTAACACAACTGTGCACAAGTTTATGCCGATCAGTTTATATTGGCCCACATTATTCAAATATGCTCATGCCTACACCTGCAAGTATCTAGTCTGCCAAAGGTGTGCCGACCGTAACAGGAAGTCAACCGCCCCATTACAACCTATTACAGTGGAAGAAACATTTCAACAGTGGGGCTTAGATTTCACTGGAGAAATATTTCCACATTCGTCAAAGAAGAACCACTATATCATCATTGCTACAAACTACTTCACGTGGTGGACAAAAGTAATTCCACTTAAACAGGTGAATGATTAGGAAGTCATCAACTTCCTTAAGTAGAATATCATTTCCAGGTTCGACATTCCGAATTCACTTGTTTTCAATAATGCAACATATTTTTCATTGTTAAAATTATATGACTTTGCATTAGAAAATGGAATTGTATTGAAACATTCAACTAACTATTATCTGCAAGGAAATGGTATTGTCGAGTCCTGAAATAATAACCTTATCCCCATCATCAAGAAGACCATCTTCTTTGAACAAAGGAACTAGCACTCTGCTTTGGTAAATGCCTTATGGGCTAACTGAGTCACGCCAAAACCTTCTCTAAACATGTCCCCTTACTTCCTAGTGTATGGAAAAGAAGCCATCCTTAACCCTAACATCTACTCTCTTTCTCTCCAACTTTCACAAGAATCCCAAGGCAATCCATGCTTATTGTTTTAGCATAGGATAAACACTTTTCACAAGTCACAGGAAGAAAGGAAAAAAGCAAAAGATTTTTTTTCACTTCACAGAGTCTTATCAAGGGGCAGTTCAATAAGAAGTCTACCAAGAAGAATGAATTTAGTGTGGGTGACTTAGTATTTAAGTGGGACAAAGCCCACAAGGACAAAGGAAAACACACTAAGTTCCAATCCCCATGGATCGACCCATTCATTATACATGAAAAGCTTGGCCAACACACATTTCATCTGCAATCACTAGAAGAGAATATTGACTCTCTTCCTATTAATGTCCAAGGCTTAAAACACTATTTTCAATGATGATATAGGGTTATGCCCCACCCTATGTGCATAGTTTCTTTTCTTGCTTGTTTGTGTTCTTGGTCTTGTTTTGTTTTCATTTGTGTAATTAAGCATCATGTGTGAACATGTTTTTCAGCTTCCTTGCGTGTGGCTGAATTGAAAAGAGTCTTGTGATACCACAACATTTGGCTAACTTTCATCCTCCTTCTTTGTTTTGGGTCACATTTTTTGGTCTATGAAGTTCCAATGGAAAATATGATTCGTCCGTAAGGAGAGAATTGGTCAAACCATTATCCTTGTGATTATTCTGGAAACCTTATGCCACACTTGGTTTTTATGTTTTAGTATTTTCACACTTATCCAATCAGTAGAAGAGGAAAAGGGGAAAAATCTAAATGAGCAAACCTAAATCATAGGTATTTATATGCTTCTTTGAAATAACAACCTCTCCTGCTCTCAATAAGTCGGGATCCCATTTCTGCCCATAAAATGAATAAGTGTTGATGCATGGTCCTCTTTAAATATATAAATAAAGGCGAAAGAAGAAAAAGGCTTCCTGCATAGAGAGGTGAAACTAGCAACTTCGTTGGGGTACTTTCTAGGCTAGTTGGGCAACTAAGCAATGTTTGTGTTCCTCTAGTGACTCCATCAGGATACTATCCAGGCCTGCTTGTAGCAGAGAAACACTAGAGATGAGAAAACTATACTCTGAAAATATAAATCTCACAAACTTCACTACCCTTTCCAATTCTAAACATTGTGATTTTGTTGAATCTTATGCATATGTTAAACCAAGAAAGTCACAAAATGGGCCATGTTTATTCATAGGGTGAGTGGGGAATCCAAAGTGATCTGCACGATGAATCAATACTTCTTGAGGAACTGACACCCTGCACAAATGAGTGACTGAGACAAAGAAGCTGGATTTCCACCAGTGTGTCACCAAGTGTTTGTCGCTGCTAAAACACCCTCCAAAATTTTTGCCTGCACCAAATTTCAGAGCCTATCTTGGTCTTTCATGTTACCGTCGCAAACATTGAAGTCTATCCCATGTGTTTTCTTTAAGTGTTTTGGTTCCCTTTGTAAGAAAGGCAAAATGTCGTCTTTTCACACGTTTGCTATCACATAATGTGTAGAATGTGTAGTAATGTTTACTATTGTTGTCACATCCTTTTTGATTATTCCACTGGATATTAGATATATCTATCTTGTTAATTGATTGTATTGATTGTCGCATCTTTGTGGACTATTCCAATGGATGTTAGACATATCCTTCTTGGTACATGTGTCTCTACTAGGGTGGTACTATTACATCTCTCTCTTAGAGGCTCAACTTATTTTTTCCCTCCACAGTAGAAGAACCTTGAAACACTTACAACCGAACATCCACTAGGCACACTCACTTTCTTTTCGAAGGCACATTTGCATTCCTCTCTCTTGTTGACAGTTAGGGCCAAGGAAAATCTTTAAGAAACCAACAATCGAGCCATATTATGGATTGGGCTCCTATCCCAAATAGTCTGAGGTCTAATTAGGACCCCATATTGGGGAGAACCCTTTAATTTTGGCAGGTCCAGCACCGTCAACAAAGAATTATTAGCTCAAAGATCACAGTGTGTACACTTATGTTTATTCATACAAATAGTTATGTCAACATTATACATGTGTTTGTTTTGAAATCTTGTCTTTTCTTTGTTTTTAAAGTGTCTATTTGATTCCCAAGGTGCTTAAAAGGCCTGTTTTGAAATATTCAAATAGATTGCCTACTTCAGCTCTAGTAATATTTCCTATGGCAGATTTAGTGATCTTAGATGTCATAGCTCTTTTTGCATTTCTTGCCCTACTTCTGGAGTACTTTTGACACAAGTCAGCAATCTGATCAAAAGGTAAATTAGAAATGTCCCCTTTACCCATGAGATTGAGGTCTTCTAGATACCCATCCTAGATGCCCTTAAGAAATATTGGTCGAATAAGATCAATGGACATGGTTCTATGTTTTGATTTTTGTAGATTATGTGACAATATTTCCAAGTATTCCTATAAGGTATCATCTTCTTGTTGATTCATTCTAAAGTTGTCATCTTTAGAATCTTCTGATCGACAGTAAGGTTGATACTTCTTCAAAAAGATTTTTCTCATGTCATCCCAATCAGTGACTGAATGTTCACCTAATCCCATGAACCACCTAAGTGCTGTTGCTTTTAATGTAGCAGGAAAAAGTTGAAGTCTATGTGCATCATTGGTATATCCATAGATTCGGCATACTATGTCAAATTCAAACAAAAATGAGTCAGGGTCTTCAGATGCCATACCATAAAAGTTTGGTAATACTGATGGCGGTATATATTTCATTTTAATTTCCTCATCCATATCCTCTCCTGTATCTTGAATCGGAAATTTAAATGTGGATTCCTCTACCTTTGGTGGATTTGGATTTCCTCCAAACAGAGTATCATTTCCTTATTTTTCTTCATTCTCTCTTTTTCTTCTCCTTTCTTCCATTTGTCTCTCATACTCTCTTAGTTGTTCTGCAGTAGGTCCTCTGGATCCTCTGTCTTCAGCCATTGTGATTTGTGATTTGTCTAAGGTTTCTATCTCTTCTTCTTGTTTTAGTTCTTGAGGGAAAATTTGTTCAAAGATAGGCTGTTGGATTCTTGTACTACTCTCTTTTAGTTTCCCTATTGTAGAAGTCTCAGGTATATATCTTTTCTTTGCCTCATGAGCTAGTAGGATTTGTCTTTCAACGAGAGTAAGTCTTTGGCCTGATCTTTGTTTTTCCTCAAGTTTTTCCACAGTAACTTTTCCAGTTGGTGTTGTGTACTCAATCCTTTCTAATGGTTTTGCTCCTAATGGTGGGTTAGTTTTTGGTTGGGGGGTTTTTGTGAATCTTCCTTTCTCATCCCTAAATCTAGACATAAATAAACATGACTAAAAATTAAATTTAAATCTATGTTTTTGTTGTTTTGTTGATTTTAAGTGTTTTTTTTTAGATTTTTTTTTCTAAATATTTCTAGTTGCACCTCCCCGGCAACGGTGCCAAAATGTTTGGTCTTTACTTACTAAGGTAAGTTAAGCTCTTAATTCCTTTATCAACCTGGGAAAGTACACTTAGAGGCACTCATCTAATGTATATATATCTAGAAGGATCTAAGGTTCTAATGATAGCCTAGTGAAATGAGATTAACAATGCTCTCTTACAAGAGGTCCTTCCTTGTCTTTTCAAACACTTAAGCATCAATTTAGATGAAAACAAATCTAATGAAATTCTGATTGCCTAAGTAAAAAAACAAAGTATTAATGACTGGTTAAAAATCCTATCATTCCCTTACAAGAATCTTTCTTAATAGAATCCTTTCCAATCCTTGGATCATAACAGTTCAAAGAAATTTCAACACCTAACTAATCCAAGCAACAAATAATATAAGTAACATTGCAAACCAATGACAGTTGAATCTCTTACAAGAATCACTTATCTAACTACAAATTGAATTTAACAATTACAAATCTGAATCACTTGGAAATCAAACCATGAACTATCTTTGAAATTAAAGCTAATAAGAAAATATCGAAATTATACAACAACAAGCATATATATGTCAATATTTAAGATCAGTATTGGTTGAGTCCTTTTACAAGTCTCTTTTCACAACGAATGCAAATCCTTTCCAATTAACAACTTCAATCACATAACCTTTCTTACAACACATAAAATAACCTCCGAGTTTTAAATCTATCTTTGCAACTAGTAAAGAAACTTGATGACAGAGTGTACTAGCGTAGTGATGAGGGCCCTTCAACACTTCACAAGCACACTAAAAATGATTCTAAAGAATATGACTATTGGATCTGAAGGCATAAACTCGATAGTGAAGTCTGTATTAAGTCTGGAAGTAAAAATGCATAAACTGTACTTTCATGTGTCCAAAATCTAGCAAAAAAATAGTCTTTTCTCATAGGTTATTTATCATAAATCATATAAAAAATGAAGCTATTCCTCCTCCATATTATCCTAAAATAATTCTATTAATTACATCCAAGAAGGTTGAAATTGGATCAGTTCCTTCAGTTATGAAAAAATTCTCAAAATAGAAATGATTTTGTTCACAAAATCTAGAAATTCTACTGAAGTGGCTGGGTTTGACTAGCGTTGACCGGACACCTATTTCCTTCAAATTCAAAATTGGATAGGTAATCCACCATCCGTGTACATTTAGCTTCATGCCCATAATCTTCGCCAACTTGTTATGCAACATGTCAAACCATGGAGCAATTACAAGAAGTTACAACTTGTAATTTGCTGGAAAATGTCATTTTAACACAATAATTTCAAAAATTAATTTCAAGCTAAAAATAATGATAATGAAATCATATAATTTAGTTTCTAAGGATTATAGCTAGAATATGAAGGTTAAATGGTAAAAAATGATAATCAAAAGAGGATTTTTAAGTGAAATGGACAGTCATAATTTGATACCAACATTCCCCCAAACTCAGGATTTTTCATGCCCTCATGCAAATGAATTCTAACCTGTCAAATTCTGCCTTCTGCCTCTGCTTCTGCCTCTACTGCTTGAAGTAAAGCGTTGATGTTCATTTGGGCTTCATACTTTGTCTTCAAGATTTGATACTTGGTTTTAATTGCCTTCTTTTGCTGGTAAAATTTATAGGCCTTCCTACAGATTTGCATTTTATAAGCTTTGAGTTTCTTAACCTTCTTTTTCAATTTTTCATTCTCATCTTGAAATTTCTTGCTTTGTATTTTGAGTGTTTCATTTTCTCTTTTCACCACTCTTTCCAAAACTTCTGATTCCATAAGCTGCTGTTGTAATTTCTCAACTTTCCTTTCCAGCTTCCTTTTCTTCTTTCCTGAGAATTTATGTTCTTGTTGTTCCTTTTCCTTGTCTTTTATTTCCAATCCTTGTATGTAATCATACTGGGGCTGTTGTAGAATGTCATCTTCCTCCACCATTTTCCCTTTCTGACCAAACTTAGTCTTTCTGGACTTCCTTGTGTAGGTAGTAAAATTTTTATCTTGTTCAGCTTTCTCAACTTCCTCTCTTACCATTCTTCTTGTCTTGATACTACTGTTGGATGGAGCAAAGTTACTTGTGCCCATTAAATTTTTATAGGAATTTCAGCCATTGTTTTTCCCTAAAAATGTCTATTCAGTCCTTATGGAATTTGGAAGGGTCAAATTGTTCTGGCTCTATTCTATTTGCCATGAGAGAAATTTTTTTACCTCCAGTTACCCTGTGCTGTAAGAAGAATTTACGGTTGTAAAAGAAAACTACTACATTTTCCTTATGCCGTAAAAATAATTTTACCATAATTGTAATAAGAAAACTACCTGAGCCTGAGTGCTATGCGTATCTCTGTTTTTTAGTGGAGGATGCTATCAATTAAATTGGAATGCCCTTCAACTGGTTATGTAGAATCTCCCCTGTGCCGTGGCCCTATTAATTGTAAGTTGACATTGTTATTGTCAACATACTCGTAACGTTATACCCATACGTATTTAAGAGAGGATTTCATTTTAATCTTCAGAATTTTAAACAGCTCTTACCAGTCACTAAGAGAAATTCGCAGCGTTCTCTATAGGTTCAGACTTCTACCTATACTCTGTGATAAATATAACGTTTACTTCCCTTTTTCAACACAACAATTTCATTCATAATGAACCTTGCTGCCTCCATTCAGTACTTGATTATGCAACGAACCCTCAGTGCCTTCACGTAACATATACTTCAGTGATAATCCTTTAGTTCCTTACATAGGGATTTTTAATGACGTCCTGAGCAGTCCTACAACAGTCTTTGAATGATGAAATTGGGTATGGTGCAAGCCCTTTGCTAAAATCGTGAGGGCTACGGATCATTATGGCGTCTTCAAATCGTGAGGGCATCGGGTCATTATGATTTCTTTGAACTAACCATTAATCCTCATTATGATAACATACCCTTTGTCTTATCAAATATTTTTATGTTCTAGATTTAAAAAATTTTAGGTTGAAAACCATAAAAATTTATAAATCCTTCATCTTCGTGTCCTTATCCCATTCTTCAAAATTCGGATCTGTAGCTACTAATTGATGGCTTCTAATCTGTAGTTGTCGACTTAATTGGTTCTGAGTATGCATGCTTAGTTTTAGTAGGTCTGTTGGTACTTATGACTGTAGGTTGAATGTTGGATTAGAAATGTATGTACAGGATAAAAGATAGGCTTTAAGAATCAGGTTTAGGGATATGTACAGGATAGAAAATAGGACTAATGTAACTAGAAATGTATGTACAAGATAGAAAATCTAGTTTTTAAGAGTAGGAATGACTCCTACAGGATATAAAAATGGGCATGTATGATATAGGATAGGCTAGATATTAGAAACTAAAATCAATAATCATCATAAACCACTATTTAAAACTTGGAATTAATAAAAGAAATTAAAAGTATTAAAATGAAAATTCTTACAGCCCTCTGATATTTCTTTGTTTGGAAGCTAGCTTTTGTTGTTTGATATGTTCAGGCATAGCAAAATGTGATGGTGTCCATTTCTCTCTTAAGTGTAGTCTCTTTTCCTTAGGTGCAGTCCAGTCTTCTTCTTTGCAATCTTCTTCTTCTTAGGTGCAGTCTTCTTCTTTGCAGATGCAATCTTCCTCTTAACAGATCCCATTCTGATAATGTGCATAGAATAGGTCCCTTTTCTGAGAATGAGAATTTGTAGATAATAGGTCCCTTTTTGAAAAATGAGAATTTATAGATAACAGGTCCCTTTCTGAGATATGTTTAAAGTTTTATCAAACATTGAACAACAATCATTTCTTGTTGAGAATCCATTAGAAAATGTAAAGACAAATTTATTCTTCTGCTGGAAATGAAATTAAGGAGATGAAAGCATGAAGAAGTTCAGACTTTATCCTCCCCTATTGATGTTTTGACTTGTTCTCAAGTCATTTTTCTGAGATTGAAATTGGAAAATGATTTTATTTTGAACATCAAACTAAATAAAAGAGAATTCTTACAAGCCAATTGCTTGGTTTTCTCATAAGAATTCGTGTTTAGAGTACGCCATATCTGGTTTTCATATCTAAACATTATTATGTTTTTATTTTTATTTTTTAGTTATTATTTTTTAGTTTTTTGTTTTTAAATGCTTAAGGCTTAGATATTATAGCCGACTGTTGTATTATCTATACCTCCTTTTGCCCTGATACTGTCTCCATGAAATCTTCTTTGGTGATAGGCTTATGATAGATCTTGAGCCTCTGTCCATTTACTAGATATGTTTGTCCTTCTTGGTCAATTGTGGTGAGTTTGACTGATCCACTCTCAAAGACTTCAATGATTTCGTAAGGGCCCATCCAATGGGTTGTAAATTTGGCTTTATAGTCTTTGAATTTTGAGTCAAAGAGTAATGCCCAGTCACCAACTTGAAATTCTTTCTTCTTAATTAATTTATCATGCCATTGTCTCCTCTGCTGTTGTATCATTGTTGTCCTTTCCACTGCTTGCAGTCTCATCTCGTCCAGCTGATTTAATTGCATGATTCTTTCTTGTTGAGCTTCAAAGAGATCTATTCCTAAGTCTATAGCCAGTTTGTAAGTATGTATTTGAAATTCTATTGGTAGCATGACTTCTTTGCCATACACTAGCTGATAAGGTGTAAACCCTGTTGTGTTTTTCCAGGTGATTCTATATGCCCAGAGTGCTTCATTGAGCTTATCTGCCCAATCCTTCCTGTTTGTTGCCATTGTTTTTGTCATGATCCCTTCTAGTGTCTTGTTTGTAGATTCCACTTGGCCATTGGCCTGCGGATGGTAGGGTGTACTCCTTCTGTGCTTGATTTTGTACTTGTCAGTAATTTCTTGAACCAGTCTAGAAGTGAATTGACTCCCTTGGTCGGTTACTATCTCTCTGGGCACTCCATATCTAACAAAGATTTCTTCGAAAAGGAAATTGACTACTGTTTGTTCAGTTGCCCTTACAAGTGCCTTTGCTTCAGCCCATTTAGTCACATAATCAGTACATACAAGAATGTACTTCTTACCTTTGGATGGTGGATTGATGGGTCCAACAAAGTCGAGAGCCCATTTTTCAAATGGCTCTAGATGTACTTGTGGCTGTAGTGGCATCTCATTAGAGGTGGTTGGTCTGCCCATGTGTTGGCAACTGTCACAACTTCTTACATACTTCTTTGAATATTTGAAAATTGATGGCCAACAATAGCCGAGGCTGAGAATTTTGTGTGTTGTCCTCTTAGCTGCAAAATGGCCACCACAAGTTTGATCATGGCATGATGTTAGTATGTCAATATTTTCATCCTCTCTAATGCATATTCTAATGATCATATCATAGTGAGTATAAAACAAATCACCATTAACCCATGAATATCTTGCACTTTGTTTGATGAGTCTTTTCTTCTCCTTTGAACTGAAAGATGGAGGTACTTTTCCTATGGACAAGTAATTAGCTAAATCAACATACCATGGTGTTAACACTGAAATTTCAAACAAGTGTTCATCAGGAAATGAATCTTCAACTTGGACAGCTTCACCTGGATTTGTAGTCTAGAAAAGTAATCTGCTACCTAGTTCTCTTTCCCTGGCCTGTCTAGTATGGTGAGATTAAATTCATGCAATAAGAGTAACCATCTGGTGATCCAGCCATTAGTAATAGGTTTTTTCATTAAATATCTAATGGCTGAGTGGTTAGTGTGAATGAGGACTTCATATCCAGTTATGTAGTGACGAAATTTGTTCACCACATGTATAATTGCAAGCATTTCCTTTTCCGTTACTGTGTAGTTGAGTTCAGCAGGAGTCAAATTTTTACTGATAAAGTAAATGGCATAATGGCATAATTTAAAGCATCTTCTTTCTGCCCTAATGAAGCCCCTACTGCTGTATCGGATGTATCAGTTGAGATGTGAAAAGGTAAAGTCCAATTGGGTCCCCTTAAAACTGGAGCGGTGCTTAGTTTCTCTTTTAGTTTCTCAAAAGCATTTTGACAAGCCTTATTCCAATTGAAGGATACATCTTTTGCATTGCACAAGCCAAATGGTAGTACATTGTAAGCATACGTACCCCAGGGACAGGTAAATGTTGTTTTGTCTTGGTCTTCTAAGGCTATGCTAATCTGATTATAGCCATTAAAAGCATCCAGAAAGGAAAATGACATTTTTCCAGCTAATGTATCCAAGACTTGGTCAATAAATGGCAGTGGAAAATAGTTTTTAAGGGTGGCCTTATTTAGTTCTCGATAGTCAACACAAACTCGCCACTTACCATTTTTCATGGGAACTATTACTAACGGAGCTACCCATTGGCTGTCAGAAAAGGGGTAAATGAACTTTACTTTTAGTGAATTCTGCAATTCGTCTCTTACAATATCTTTGAACACGGGGTTCATCCGTCTCTGTGGTTGCCTCACTGGTTGGATACTAGCATCTGCATAGATATGGTGAGTGCAAGTTTCTGGGTGAATTCCCTGCATGTCAGTGTAGTCCCAAGCGAATGCCTTTTGGTATTTGGTAAGAAAATCAAGCAATTTCCGTTCCTGAGATGTTTCTAGAAATGCCCCAATGTTCAATGTTTTTCCTGGGTTGATTTCTATAGTCTTGCTTTGTGTGTTTGTAATGGAGTTGATTGGAAAGATCTCTTCAAATAATGTTTTCAAAGAATACATGGTACAAGTTTCCTGAAAGCTTTGTGCCAATATTTGATCTGCAACAGTGTATTGTTCATTTCTCAACTCTTCTAAAACATCAGGTTGAGAGATAAACATTTCCACTAAATCTTCATTGTTGTTCTCCTCGATATCATATATTTGATTGATGCTTAAAACATAATATATTTCTTCCTTATCATCTTATTTGTCATCAAGCCATAGGTTTTGTGTTACTGTTGGGGCTTGTGCTGATGGGTACAAGGTAAGTTGTTTTCTCTCCGTGCCTCTAGAAATGATCATGTTACCAGATCTACACCCAATGAATGCATCAGCAGTTGCCAACCATGGTTTGCCAAGTATGAGTGGGTGTCCTCCTAAATTGGATTTTCGCTGGAGTACTAAGAAATCAATTGGATACTCCCAAGAGTCCAATGAAACAATTATATCTTCCAGTACCCTTTCAAGAATGAATTTAGAGCGATCTGCTAATTTCAAAACAATCGGGGTTGACTGTAAATTTGTTAGCTGCAAAGTTTTTATTGTGTCCAATGTCATTACATTTATTGCAGCTCCTAAATCAATCAGAGTGTTTGGAATTGAAATTTTGTTGATAATTGCTGTGACTCTAGGTATGGCTGGGTCAACGTATTTTTCCATGGATATGATATTTGACATCAGGCCAGCTAAATTGCCAAAAACATGTATTTTTTGTGGATCAAATCTTTTCTTTGTAGTATTTTTGAGACAGAGATCTTTAATGGCTTTAGTATAAATCAGAATATCCTTGATTGCCTAGAGTAATGGAATTTTGACATACATTTCTCAATTCATTAAGAACATCGAATTGTGGCAATGGTGTGGGTAACTTGGGTTGAAGTAATCGTTCTAGAAATGGAGGTGATGGTAGTGTTTTGATTTGTTGACCCTGTTCTAAATTGTTTTGTGTTGGGTCATTTTGTTTACTGCATGTTGGTTTTTCTTGTTCATCAATTTGACTCTCTTTTTGTGACTGCGTTGTAACAGGTGGAGGTTCTTTTTGCAGAGTTTGACCTGACCTTAGTTCAATGTTTTGCAATGGCAGAGTTGGGTACAATGGTCCTTCATCCACGTTGTAAGCTGGTCTATCTATTCGGTTGTTTGGGTTAGCTATGGGTTGAGCTGGTAGCTGTGTGGGTTTAGGAGGTTGGTTGGATGGTAATTGTAGCTGTGGTGAATTTATTTTTGGAGGAGCAGGTAAGATTTGTTGAGGATTTTGCTGTTGATAAGCAACTGGTTGCTGAGGGTATTGTTGTGGATATGGCTGAGAATATTGTTGCTGATAGTGTTGGGGATATGGCTGAGAAAATGGTTGCTGATATTGCTGAGGTTGTTGTTGAGTAAATTGCTGAGGATAAGAATATCCTTTCCATCCTTGTTGTGGATAAGTTTGCTGTTGTTGATTAAACCAATTTTGCCAAGGCATAGGAACATTCCAAGAATTTTGAACAGGCATGCTATAATTTGTTGGATTTGGATTTTGATACATACCTGGAGGTCTTGGCTGCCATGGCCTTCTAGCTCCCATGAAATACATGTTCTCCATTTCTGCATTGGCTTCCAAATTATAATTCTGCAAAATTTTCATCTTTGTGCAATCCTTAGTGTCATGATTTTCTGTACAAAACCCACAAATCTGCACATTATCTAAAGGACATTCTTTCAAAGCATGTTTTCGTCTGCATTTGGGATAGAATATAGATAACTCTTGTTCTTGTTCATCTTGTCTTTTCTTTGTTTTTAAAGTGTCTATTTGATTCCCCAAGGTGCTTAAAAGGTCTATTTTGAAATCTTCAAATAGATTGCCTAGTTCAGCTCTAGTAATATTTCCTGTGGCAGATTTAGTGATCTTAGATGTCATAGCTCTTTTTCCATTTCTTGCCCTACTTCTGGAGTACTTTTGACACAAGTCAACAATCTCATCAAAAGGTAAATTAGAAATGTCCCCTTTACCCATGAGATTGAGGTCATCTAGATACTCATCTCGGATGCCCTTAAGAAATATTGTTCGAATAATATCAACAAACATGGTTCTATGTTTTGATTTTTATAGATTATATCAGAATCTTTTCAAGTATTCCTCTAAGGTCTCATCTTCTTGTTGATTTATTC
Organism: Pinus tabuliformis; assembly: GCA_031772625.1. Taxonomy (NCBI): domain Eukaryota; kingdom Viridiplantae; phylum Streptophyta; class Pinopsida; order Pinales; family Pinaceae; genus Pinus; species Pinus tabuliformis. The sequence goes on along the minus strand of CM062816.1, from coordinate 1,011,330,130 downwards.
TAAATATGTCATCTTTAGAATCTTCTGATCAATAGTAAGGTTGATACTTCTTCAAAAATATTTTTCTCATGTCATCCCAATCAGTGACTCAATGTTCACCTAATCCCATGAACCACCTAAGTGTTGCTACTTTTAATGTAGTAAGAAAAAGTCGAAGTCTATGTGCATCAGCGGTATATCCATAGGTTTGACATACTATGCCAAATTCGAACAAAAACGAGTTAGGGTCTTTAGATGAAATACCATAAAAGTTTGGTAATACAGATGGCGGTATATTTTTCATTTTAATTTCCTCATCCATATACTATCCTCTATCTTGAATTGGAAATTTAAATGTGGATTCCTCTGCCTCTAGTGGATTTGGATTTCCTCCAAACATGTATCATTTCCTTATTATTCTTCATTCTCTCTCTTTCTTCTCTTTTCTTCCATTTGTCTCTCATACTCTCTTAGTTGTTCTACAGTAGGTCCTCTAGATCCTCCGCCTTCAGCCATAGTGATTTGTGATTTATCTAAGGTTTCTATCTCTTCTTCTTGTTTTAGTTCTTGAGGGAAAATTTGTTCAAAGATAGGCTGTTGGATTTTTGTACTAATCTCTTTTATTTTCCCTACTGTAGAAGTCTCAGGTATATATCTTTTCTTTGCCTCATGAGCTAGTAGGATTTGTCTTTCAACGAGAGTAAGTCTTTGGCTTGATCTTTGTTTTTCCTCAAGTTTTTCCACAGTAACTTTTCCAGTTGGTGTTGTGTACTCAATCTTTTCTAATGGTTCTGCTCCTAATGGTGGGTTAGTTGTTGGTTGGGGGGTTTTTGTGAATCTTCCTTTCTCATCCCTAAATCTAGACATAAATAAACATGACTAAAAATTAAATTTAAATCTATGTTTTTGTTTTTTTGTTCATTTTAAGTGTTTTCTTTAGATTTTTTTTCTAAATCTTTCTAGTTGCACCTCCCCGGCAACAACGCCAAAATGTTTGGTCTTTACTTACTAAGGTAAGTTAAGCTCTTAATTCCTTTATCAACCCGAGAAAGTACACTTAGAGGCACTCATCTAATGTATATAGATCTAGAAGGATCTAAGGTTCTAATGATAGCCTAGTGAAATGAGATTAACAATGCTCTCTTACAAGAGGTCCTTCCTTGTCTTTTCAAACACTTAAGCATCAATTTAGATGAAAACAAATCTAATGAAATTCTAATTGCCTAAGTAACAAAACAGAGTATTAATGACTGGTTAAAAATCCTATCATTCCCTTACAAGAATCTTGCTTAATAGAATCCTTTCCAATCCTTGGATCATAACAGTTCAAAGCAATTTCAACACCTAACTAATCCAAGCAACAAATAAGATAAGTAACGTTGCAAACCAATGACAGTTGAATCTCTTACAAGAATCACTTATCTAACTGCAAATTGAATTTAACAATTACAAATCTGAATCACTTGGAAATCAAACCATGAACTATCTTTGAAATTAAAGCTAATAAGCAAATATCGAAATTATACAACAACAAGCATATATATGTCAATCTTCAAGATCAGTATTGGTTGAGTCCTTTTACAAGGCTCTTTTCACAACGAATGCAAATCCTTTCCAATTAACAACTTCAATCACATAACCTTCCTTACAGCACATAAAATAACCTCTGAGTTTTAAATCTATCTATGCAACTAGTAAAGAAACTTGATGACAAAGTGTACCAGCGTAGTGATGAAGGCCCTTCAACACTTCACAAGCACACTGAAAATGATTCAGAAGAATATGACTATTGGATATGAAGGCATAAACTCGATAGTGAAGTCTGTATTAAGTTTGGAATTAAAAATGCATAAATTGTACTTTCATGTGTCCAAAATCTAGCAGAAACATAGTCTTTTCTCATAGGTTATTTATCATAAATCCTATAACAAAAGAAGCTATTCCTCCTCCATATTATCCTAAAAGAATTCTATTAATTACATCCAAGAAGGTCGAAATTGGATCAGTTCCTTCAGTTATGCAAAAATTCTCAAAATAGAAATTATTTTGTTCACAAAATCTAGAAATTCTGCTGAAGTGGCTGGGTTTGACTAGCGTTGACCAGACACCTATTTTCTTCAAATTCGAAAGTGGATAGGTAATCCACCATCCATGTACATTTAGCTTCATGCCCACAATCTTCAAATTCGCCAACCTGTTATGCAACATGTCAAACCATGGAGCAATTACAGGAAGTTACAACTTCTTGTAATTTTATGGAAAATGTCATTTTTAACACAATAATTTCAAAAATTAATTTCAAGCTAAAAATAATGATAATGACATCATATCATTTAGTTTCTAAGGATTATAGCTGGAATATGAAGGTTAAATGGTCAAAAATGATAATCAAAAGAGGATTTTTAAGTGAAATGGACAGTCATAATTTGATACCAACAGTTAGGGCCAAGAAAAATATTTAAGAAACCGACAACCGAGCCATATTTCGGATTGGGATCCTATCCCAAACAGTGTGAGGTCTAATTGGGACCACATATCGGGGAGAACCCTTTAATGTTGGCAGGTCCAGCACCATCAAAAGAGAATTATTAGCTCGAAGATCACATAGTGTACACTTATGTTTATTCATACAAATAGTTATGTCAACATCCTACAAACATTTTCTCAACTCCACCAAATATACCCCTATTGCCTTGTGACAAATTTCTCAGAGATTGTGATGGAAAATGTTCAATTGGCACCTAACGCTACCTGTCATTGTAAACAAAACCACTAGCTATTAACTATCACATGGAAATTATTTTTTCCAAACCATATGTGGTAATAATGATAAACTATGACAATATCCCTTCATGGGATATGGTTATCAAACTTTAATAATGTAGAGGGTACTTGAGTGATGCTTGTGCGAGTGGCATTTTAGTGGTGCTTGACATCCAATGACAAAATCTCTGTTGGGGCCACATTAATCATATAATTTGTAATATATGATCTGGATTTCCTTACATCACTTTTAGTGCATTCACTTGAACACCATATTTTTGTTACATAAAATTCCATTATATATTTTCATTTTCTTGTTGTGTTGAATATTCAACAAATATTAAATCATATATCTTATGACATGTCATTGGACCTTCCAATACAACTTGTAAACATTGATATACAAGCTATTACTAGGATCAAAGTACACAAAGTGGTTTCACTATATTTATATATGTAACTAACATTGGTGTTAATAGTCACATGTTTAAGAGTGTGAATATACTCTATAGATGTATCTTGAGATTTATTTAAGGAAGCGAATTTTTTTTTTTTATACACCATATTTCATCTAATTTACAACTTTGACTAATGTTAAAAGTTGATCAAATTATACATATAAATATGTAACTTATCTTCATAACTTTTGAAACATATTTCATTCGAGCTTCCTAAACACTTGCATAGATATATAATTTCAATATTATCATTTTTCATAATCTTCAAATATTGTTATCCATAATTGAATTCTTACAATCCATAAACTGAATTCTTATTAAAACAATTCATAATTGTTGCACACTTACCTACTATCATTTCCATTCTAAGCGCACATTTCTTGCATTTCATAAAATTGTTGTGATCAACAACCTTGCTAAACTCCTTAATCGCCCATTGCTTTCTTCATTTCCCTATAATATTTATGTTTTCCTAGTCACACCCTTCGCTAAAATGCACTCATCTCCAAGAGTGTTGGACTTGGCTAATAATGTGGATATTCACTTGAAGCAACACCTTCAAGATTTAAAAGTGGTAAAATTTTGGTGTCCATTATGTAACAATACATATATGAATAATGAGTATCAACTCCTAAATATTACATTGTTAGAAATGTTAACGAATAATGAGTATCAACTCCTAAATATTACATTGTTAGAAATGTTTACATAAATAACTCTTTACATAGATTCCTCTTTAATGTGATTACTTATTTTCATAATTTATCTAATTCATTTTCTTTGAATCATAAAGAAGGAAATACTTATATGTTTATAGTAAGAATTATTTTATATTTAATAAAATTATATATGTGTACGTTAATTGATATGAGTAATTATCAAATTTAGGAATTGATGTGATTTCATGATGTTTTGTGAAATATATCTTGGAACTAGTATTTAATTCAATTACTTACAATATAAACAATGTTCCATGCAATTTATATCGGGATTGACTTGGGTAGTTGTTAAGACATTTTTCTGTGTTAGAAAGCTTTGTAGATGAAATTGTTGAAATCAAGAAAAATAAATTTTGTACATATATGTTGTGGATAGAATCTCTCTCTCTCTCTCACACACACACATTTTCTTGTGTTAGAAGGCTTTGTAAATGAAATTGTTGAAATCACGAAAAATAATTTTTGTACATATATGTTGTGGATAGAGTCACACACACACACACACACAAACGCACACAAACGTGCATGCACACACACACACACAAATTTTATACCTATATGTTATGGATAGAGACACAAACACACACACACACACACACACACACACACACATGCACGCACATGCGCGTGCACACACACACAAATTTTATACATATATGTTATGGATAGAGACACAAACACACACACACGCACGCACATGCGCGTGCACACGCACGCACATGCGCGTGCACACGCACACACACACACACACACACAACTCTTATTCAAATATGCATGGTATATGCAGTTAATGTACATGTGTGTGTGTGTGTGTGTGTGAGAGAGAGAGAGAGAGAGAGAGAGAGAGAGACTATTATCTAAAATCCTTATGTAAATAATGGATGCTCCACACACCCCTTCTAAAACTCTTATGTAAGTAATGCAAGGTCTATGTGCTCAATGTACATGTGTGTGTGTGTGTAAAACTATGTAAAACTAGTATCTAAAATCCTTATGTAAATAACAGATGCTCCATGTGTGTAATGTAAATGGTACAGATCATATCTGTTCAATGAAGTAATCCTTTCATGATGCATAACATGAGATGGAAATGATGCATATCACATCCATTGAAAGAGATGAAATTGATACATCTAGACATATCACACCCATTTAAATTAGATAATATCGGTATAATTGGAAACACATCATTGTGTGTGCATTGATTTACACTTATTGAATGTCCAATTATCTCTTACATATGTTTGTAGGAATAGGTAAAATGATAGAGAAGGGAAGTGAAGAAATTTTATGTGCTCAACTAGGTAGCAAGAATTTAATCCGATAATGTGTATATTCATCCTTTCATGCAATGGAAATATAGAGGAGTAGCATGCAATTTAAAACAATAGTTGTTATGATAATAGCCAAGTATCCAAAATAACAATATAAAAAATAGCCTCGAAAAATAATGAAGTAGCTCATGGAAGGAAAAATAACCATGAACTAGGAAGATTAATTAAAGACAACAATAATTTTGATTCCTCCACACTTGGAAGTCTACTTGTTCCAACATTTTATCTATATAAGATGAATGATAAAAAATTTAGGGGCTAAAGGAAGAAATGAGAAGGCATTAATTGAAGAGCCCGATTTGTGAAGCTAAAATATAATTTGAAGTAGATTAGGCCCAAGTGGTACACAACAACGACCATAATTCCTAAAGTTACCTCTTTTGGAATTCTCATGTAACACGCCCAACTATGGAATGGGTAGCCATGATATAGGGATTTCTAATTCAAGCCCTTAGAGGTCATATCTCCCAAATACCATTTGAGTAAGCCTCTTAGGAAGGACTGTAATCTGACAAAATATACTAGGTTCAATAATTAAAATGCATTGGAAATAAACAAGCATGGGTTCAATGAGATTCATGAAAATGAAATACCAATTAAAAAAATCAAGCATAATCACACACAACATGCAATACACATATTCCTAAACAATAATAAGGAACTTATCTTTCAACAGATGTTGTTCCAAGAAATAATTATTCAGTGAGTAATTTTCCACCTACCCATTGCGATCCAGTACAAATACCACCCCAAACTAGGCTTTGAGGCCACTAGGTGAAGGAACCAAGCAACAAGATTATATCTCTCTTAACCCAACCCATTTTCTCTTTTCTCTCATGGTTAGCTAATATACTAATTATAGAGCACTCCAAGCATCTCATCCAAACATCAAACAACCATGACACTCTCTAATTTCCCTACATAACACAAGGAAAAAAAGATCTACACTTTCTCTACTCATTAGTCCCAAATTTCTCTTTAATGTGGGGCAAAAGAGCCCAATCTATTGTATGCTTTCTATGAATTTTTTATTAGAATAATAACATAGAAAATGTGTAGGGGTGATATTTTCCTAATTTTCCTCACCTTTATGCTCATAATAACCATCTATATTTTATCTAAGGTTTGAAAATTTCCCTCTCCATGATGTTAAATTGGTCAATTTCTATATTAGTTTGTTGTTAGCAATGCAGAACACAACATGAGCAATATAGAGCCTCAACATGACAATGATAGAATGAATGCTATAGTGAATGGAAATGAGATAATTAAGGGAAATGGTGACTGACATTACTTTTGACAAGAGTGATGTAGAAATATTAAACTTTCCCCATGATGATTGTACTCAGCCTTTGTTTCAATAACTACATGAGAAGACTTCCCCACCAACCTCTTACATGCTTTTGATTATTGGTTTTAGTAAACCATAAGAGGCAGATGGCTTTATTTGAGGCACAATGTAGAGAAGGAATGAGATTTAAGGATGACACTTGGAGATGGAGGATGATCCAGATTGGATCATTAAATTGTTTGTCATCCATATTAATTCTTTGACAGTGGAAAAAGTGGAGGAATCAACTCTCAGGACCATTTTTACCAGTGAGACCCAGTTTGGAAAATTGGGGTCTGAAACCTTCCAGGAGAATTTTGAGGCATCAAATGACATTTTTTGGGGATACAACTTTGTTGCTTTAGTGCCACATATTTTTTCATATTCTACACACATAGACCTTTCCATCGGTGTAAGAATCACATCAATCAAAGTTTGTATGTGAAAGTTATGCCACTCAGAAGTTGACCTTCTTGTTTTCATCACCATAGTATGAGAGGTTTCCACGTTATTCATGGAGAAGGGGCTAGTTGTTACACAATATTTTGTCACGCCTCTTGCACTTCCCTAGGTCATACCCCGAAGTGCCCAAAACTTGGCAATCATGCAATGTACCCATCCTGATATGCAACTCAGATCCTCCTTGAAACACTAATGGAAACATGCCTTGAGCCTTCCCTAAAGAAGTAAGCTCTAAAACCCAAATTCCAGGACCAGTGCGACCCTGACACTGGCAACTTGTGCCAATCGCTAGTTGCACTATACTAGCCTCGTGCTGCCAACGTGCTTTTTTCTTGCATACTCATGTTGATCCCTAAAAGGCAAGTTTTCCCAAGGAGGACAAGAAGCTTCATGATCTACAGGCTTCCAAAATGACGAGTTGGAGGTTTTTCAATGTGGATGTGGCCGAATTCTCCCAATTTTTCCCTTTGATCTTATCCCTATGAGCTACCTCCTTGAGATGAGGACCTTCCCCTATGTTTGGATAGATCTTAACTCCCTCTCCCTGCCTATCTATTCATCCTCTCCCATTCCCAAATGGTTGGTCTTTGTCTATTTTCACCCTTATGCTGAGATAGTGCCTACATGCTACTCATTTCACTTGGAGAGCTTGAGCTTGGACTTGGACTTTCACTCAAGGAGAGCTGATTGAAATCAAGGCTTGGTTGTATGCTTCCTCCATTATTTTATCAATATATACAACTGTTGGTTCACTTTCCATAAATTTTTGTGTTAATGCATCATTTATCTTAATTCTCCTTGATCTCTTAAGTTGATTACTTTCGATTATGCTATTTGTATTTGTATGCTTCATTGTTTCTTTAATCTCTTGTGCATATATTCAAACACTATGAGCAGTAGAGTTGAGCCTAAGGCACAAGCGATCTGAGGTCTTCAACAAAGGAGTACGTTATAGCATCAGAACAAGGTAGGCCATCTTCCTCTTCTCTCATTTCAATTGTAATTTAGGAAAGTGTCCTTGTATATTGTCACATAGGTTGCTAGTCCCACTCATTGGGCTAGAGGGATCTTCTTTGTTTGTAGAGAGGATTTTCCTAGACAACACTAGGCATGTGATTATGATGAATGAGACTCTAGAGGAGTCTATACTGTTAATATGGTTAAGAGTTGAGGTACTCAAACCTAACTATTAGTAGGCTATCGAGCTATGTTATAACTCGGCCACTAGGAGGAAAAGGAGTTTCATTCTTTTGAGTGCATTTGTTCCATAACTAAGAAAAAATAGCTAAGAGGGATAGGAGATAGAGCACACATAGAGTATTTTTTCATTGTAGTAGCCCACCATCCACAAACCATACTTCTTTGTACTCACAATCGTATTTCCATTCAAAGAAAGAGACTAGAGCGACCTCACCTTCTAGCTTGGTTTTTCTCCCAAATGGTATCAGAGCAAGTTTCTTTGAGTATATTGTGGATATTTGAAGGAGATCTAGATCGACGGGGACAAAATTCGTAAAACCCTAATCATGACCAACGAATATGTGAATAACCCTCGTGATCCTACATAGGAGAGGATTTATCGGCTGGAACAAAAAGTTGCAGTTATAAATCGTAATGTAACTCTCCTCATGGATGCTCTAAGAAATAAGATTGGGATATCAAGATTAAAATGGGGATCAAGAGATTGACAAGATACATAGAATCAACTGAAGAAAGGACTTGAAAAAGATAAACCTAGTTCGAGTGCCATGAATCAATCACAACCCCTTGTCGAAAATGGAAACGGAGGTTGATATCAAGTTGTACTATGGTGAGATTGACACTTTGAAGCTAAATCACTTGTTGCAACAACTCGAAGTGTATTTTAGTGTCCATCAAATTGAGGAAGAATAAAAGATTTCATTTGTGCAGCTAAAATTAGAGTGCCATGCCCTAACTTGGTGGGAAAGCCACATGGAGACCTTGAGGTTGGAGGGAGAGCCTCCAGTGACTAAGTGGGAGGACTTCAAAATACTTGTTAAGTCATAATTTTACGTTATTAGGTATGCAAAGGACCAGTGGATCTAGTGGCACTACTTCAGGAAACAAGTTGAGGAAAAGTGTGTAGGAGTACATCACAGAGTTCAGAAAGATGACCATGATGTTGGGTATCTCCCAAAATAACCTAGTTGTACTCCACAATTATTTGGGGGGCCTACACCACCATCTGCAGGAGTAAGTGATGTTATTCAAGCCCAAATCAATGGAAAGAGGCTTGTGTATAGACACAATACCTAGAGAAAATAGGTCTGATGAAAACACAATCAAGTGGATCAAAGAAGAAGGAGCAGCATAATGCTTCTAAGGAGGGGAAGAAGAATAAAAAAGGAGGAAAATATAAAAATAAGGCAACCACAACACACCAGTGCAAAGATCCAAATAAGCACTGCAACCACTGTAACATTGACGGTCATACAAAGGAGAAGTGATAGAAGTTGCATCCAGAGCCAAACATGAAGAACAAAACGAAAGACAAGAAGAAGAAGAATCTCATGGCCACTGATTTGAGGGACCAAGTTGAAATAAAATCAGACATGGATGAGAATATCATCTATACATAAGTGCAGAAGCTGGTGAACCTGAGTAGCATTTAACAACATGAAGAGAAATAAGTGAGCAAACTCTTCCATATAAATATACAGGTTAAAAAGACAAAGATTGATGCTTCGTTTGACTTAGGATTATAGGTGAATCTCATTGTAGTAGAGCTTGTCAGGAAGTTTGGGCTAGAGGTTCGTGATCATCCAAGCCCATGTCCATTGGGATGGGTAAATAAGAATGAAAAGCTGAAGGTAATAAAACAATGCAAAATTACATTTTCCATTAGTGCCGATTTTATTGATGAAGTAGAACTAGATGTGGTTCCCCTTGATGGATGTGGAGTTGTGTTTGTGAGTCCCTACATGTCCCTAGGAGAAGCAATATTCATGCAGAGAGCCAACCAATACTGACTCATCATGGATGGAAAATCATTCACCATCAATGTGCATAGATGCAAGTCGAAAATTTCACTAGTAAATGCCAACCAAGCCAAGAAATTGATTAGTTCCAACAAGAAGTATGTGTTACTATTTTTAAGGGAAAAACAATTTGTAGAAGAGTCAGTAGGAGGTCAGGCACCCCTAGAGGGGTGTACTAAGAAAGAGAATTTTTTTTTGGAAAATTTGCTATAGGCATATAAGAATGTGTTTTGATAGCATAAAGGGTTACCTAAGGGGAAAGTGGAGCTTGAGATACAACTATTGTCAGACTCCCCACTACCAAACATTGGGTTGCACAAGAATTCTATTATAGAATCAAGTGAGGTGAAGAAAAAATTGTAGAAAATGCTGGAATATGGTTTCATTCAACCAAGTACATCACCATGTGGGTCACCCATCATCATTGTGCCAAAGAAGGATGGGACTTGGCGGATCTGTATAGATTATAGGGCATTGAACAAAATCACGCTCAAGATTAAGTAGCCCCTACATAGGATAGATGATTTATTGGATTAGTTGTAGCAAGAAAAATACTTCACTAATCTAGACTTAAAGTTTGGATATCATCAGGTTTGACTCAAAGAAGAAGATACCTAGAAGACTGCCTTCAAAACTGGTCAAGGTTTGTATGAGTAGTTAGTCATACCATTCGGCCTATGTAATGCAACAACTACATTTATGAGATTAATTAATGGTGTACTATGCCATTTTATAGATTCATATGTTATTGTCTATTTAGATGGTATACTGGCATACAATGTTACTTGGGAGGAGCACATCTCACATTTGACGCAGGTGCTAGAGACATTAAAGAAGCACAAACTACTAGCAAATCTTAATAAGTGTGGGTTTTCATGGGATTCTTTGGTTTATCTGGGGTATGCGATGGGTACAGGAGAGCTAAAGATAGATCCTGCCAAGATGAAGGCCATCATGAAGTGGCTAGTGCCTACTGATGTTTATGAGGTCAGGAGTTTCATTGTGGTAGCACAATACCTAAGGAAATTCATAGTCTATTTTTCAACGATAGTAGCAGCTCTCCATGCCACAACAATAAGTGGCAAGAGTTTCCAGTGAGGAAATGGTCAATAGAGGTCTTTAAAAGTGATAAAGAAGAAGACCAGTCAAACACCGGTTTTGGCATTACCAAACTTACAAAAACCCTTTGAAGTGGAGATAAATGTGAGTGGATATGCTATGGAAGCAGTCTTGATGTAGGGAAGAAGGTTAGCGTGCTACCATTTTGAAGTATTTCATGGGGAAGTTCTTAACTACCCTAGCTATGACAAGGAGCTCTATGCCCTAGTGCAAGCTATGAAGAAGGGAAGACCATGGCCAACTTATAGAGGTATTTGTATTGGCCCAAGATGCAAGATCATGTAGCTAGGTTCATAAGAGGATGCATGCTTTGTTGTACCAGTAATCCTAGCAACATGAAAAAGGGTCTATATCGTCCCTTTCTTGTACCCACTCATCCTTGGGAAAACATTTCCAAGGACTTTGCGGGAGGTTTACCAACAACTAGGAAGGGACACGACTACCTCTCTGTGGTAGTTGACATGTTCACCAAGGTGTGTGTTTTGATGACCTATAAAAAGACCATTAGTGGGAAAGAAGCAACAAACTTGTTCTTTGGATGGGTTTGGGTGCACTTTGGGATACCAAGGAGCATCGTTTCAGACAAGGACACAATATTTCTCAATGCATTATGGACTACATTGTGGGAGAATATGGAAATAAAGTTGAAGAGATCCACAACATTCCATCCACAAACATATGGGAAAATAGAAGTAGTCAATAAGACTTTGGTGCAACTTCTGAGGGGATACAACAAGAAGCATCTAAAGACCTGGGATGAAAATATGGTATATACACAACATTATTACAATAGAGCATTCCACACTTCTATAGGAAAGTCCCTACTTGAAAACTTGTTTTGGATATTTTTCGCCTTCACCTTTGGATACATATGAGCAACAAGGAGTGAGGGAATATCTTATAGAGGACACCCTGAGAGCTAACAAATTTATAGAGAAGATTAGGCTAATTCATATACAGGTACAAGAGACACTGCAAAAGTCACATTAGAAATATAAGTCCGGGCATGATCAACAATTAATAGGGAAATCATTCAAGGTGGGAGAAAAAGTATGGCTACAATTGAACAAGGAGAGACGACATGGTCATAGTAATAAAATAAAGGCTCTAAGGTATGGTCCCTTCGAGATATTGGAAAAGGTGGGTGATAATGCCTATTGACTAAGTTAGTTTACCACCATATATGCACATTTACTCAGTTGCGAATGTAGAGAATTTAAAACTCTATGAGCCTTCCATGCTAGATTAGGAAGAGGAACAGGTCCTACCTCCTGTGGAGGATTTGGCACCAGATTCTCAGGTAGAGTTAAAAAAAGATACAATTTTTTATAAGAGGTATAGAAATATAACAGAAGGGCAACATGACCTTTGGAAGATTGGTTTTAAATGACAACATCTAGGAAAAGCTAAATGGTACACTAGAGAGAAGGTGGAGGAAAATTTTCCTAATCTCACTCATTAGAAGCCTATGGGGACAAAAAGCCTCCAAAAATGGGAAGGTGTGATTTGTATTGGATCATTATATTGTTTTTCATCCATTTCAATTCTTTTGTGGTGGAAAAAGTGGAGGAATCAACTCTTAAGACCATTTTTACTAGTGAGACCTGGTTTGGCAAATTGGGGTCTAAAACCTTCTAGGAGAATTTTGAGGCATCACATAACATTTTTTGGAGGAAAAAATTCCCACTTTAGCACCACACCTTTCTAACCTATTATACACACAAATACCTTTCCAAAGATGCAATAATTGTGTCAATTAGAATCCATATGTGAAAGTTATGCCACTCAGAAGTTGACCTTCCTGTTTTCACCACCACAATTTCTAGAGGATGCCACATCAACCCCCATTATTAATGGAGAAGGGGATATCCATGTGATTATGAAGAAGAAGACTCTAGAGGATTTTATATTGTAACTATAGTTAAGAGTTGAGGTAGTCCAACCTAACCACTAGTAGGCTATCAGGCTGTGTTATAACCTGACCACTAGGAGGAAAATGGGTTACATTATTTCGAGTGCATTTATTCCATAACTGAGAAAAAATAGTTGAGAGGGATAGGAAATAGAGTACACAGAAAGGATTTGTGAACTATAGTATCCCATTAGCCACAAGCCATACTTCTTTGTACTCACAAGCATATTTCCATTCAAATAAAGAGAGCGGAGCGACCTCATCTTCTAGCTAGGTTTTTCTCCTGAAAGGGTTTCCTAGGTCATATCTTGTGTCAAGTGTGTGTGTGTGACATTTTATTTCATTGTTCTCTATTTTATGTAATAATTTTAAATTTGCATGCATGCATATTAACACTAAATGTATAAATCCATAAATCTAATAAAATTTTAATAGTGTAGAATTTCATATTTTCAATATAATTTTATGAGATATGTTGTGACGAACTATTGAGTGGCATATCCATGACAGTTTACGAATCAGAGGATTTACAATTCCCTAAGCCCTCTTTCATCTCCCCCTCTAAGGGAATCATAGCCCTAGATGTGCTCTGTGTAGCCATCTTAGACCATTCTATTATATTCAAACATTAATATTTTCATAGCTTTAATTCAACATCGTTAGCCTAACACATGGTCCATACATATATTTACATTATACATGCCTAATGATTCACTAGTTGGTCCTTGGCCTTGAGCTTCACACTAGGAATCCATACTAGCATATTTACGTCATTGACATAATTTTCTTCAATTCACTTTCGGGGTCAAAATTGGGGTATTACATTCCACTTCCCCTTGGAATATTGTTTTCCTTAGTGCTTCTCGAAATCAGGAAACAAAAATGGTATGAACCCTTCATTTCATCCTTTAGGCCCCATGTAGTTTCATTGGGACCAAAATGTTTCCATTTCACATCTATTTGATGGCTTAGTTCTAAATAAATTTTAATTTCTTATTGAGGATGTTTAATGGCCATGTTTGGAACTTTGCATCTAGTTCTGCCTAGATCACATCCCAATCAATAACATGGTTATGATCATGTACATATTTCTTAAGCAAAAGAAATGGAAAAAAACACGAGCTTCAGTGTTAGTATGCAATGCAAGTCTCTATGCAATTGGCCCTATCTAATTAAGGAATTCAAATTTTCCCTAATACTTGGGTGCAAAACTAACAAAACTTTTGGGCTTCAAGGATCTCTTCCTTGGCTTACTTGAAGGAACACATGATCCCAAACATAAAATTTCTCATGCACTTTGTGCTTATTTATATAACATTTATGCCTATCTTTGATTGCCTTCAAATGCTACCCAATTCTAGCAATTTCTTACTACATTGTCTTGATCATTTTTTGCCCAAGAGCGATTGCATTTATTATACTATCCCAATTCATTGGTGTTTATTATACTATCCCAATGCTTAGCAAATATACTAATTATAGAGCACTCCAAGCATCTCATCCAAACATCAAACAACCATGACACTCTCTAATTTCCCTACATAACACAAGGAAAAAAAGATCTACACTTTCTCTACTCATTAGTCCCAAATTTCTCTTTAATGTGGGGCAAAAGAGCCCAATCTATTGTATGCTTTCTATGAATATCCTATTAGAATAATAACATAGAAAATGTGTAGGGATGATATTTTCCTAATTTTCCTCACCTTTATGCTCATAATAACCATCTATATTTTATCTAAGGTTTGAAATTTTCCCTCTCCATGATGTTAAATTGGTCAATTTCTATATTAGTTTGTTGTTAGCAATGGAGAACACAACATGAGAAATATAGAGCATCAACATGACAATGATAGAATGAATGTTATAGTGAATGGAAATGAGATAATTAAGGGAAATGGTGACTGACATTACTTTTGACAAGAGTAATGTAGAAATATTAAAGTTTCTCCCTAATGTTTGTACTCAACCTTTGCTTCAATAACTACATGAGAAGACTTCCCCACCAACCTCTTACATGCATTTGATTATTGGTTTTAGTAAACCATAAGAGGCAGATGGCTTTATTTGAGGCACAATGTAGAAAAGGAATGAGATTTAAGGTTGACACTTGCAGATGGAGGATGATCTAGATTGGATCATTATATTGTTTGTCACCCATATTAATGCTTTGACAATGGAAAAAGTGGAGGAATCAACTCTCAGGACCATTTTTACCGGTGAGACCCAGTTTGGCAAATTGGGGTCTGAAACCTTCCAGGAGCATTTTGAGGCATCAAATGACATTTTTTGGGGATACAACTTTGTTGCTTTAGTGCCACATATTTTTTTCATATTCTACACACATAGATCTTTCGATTGGCGTAAGAATCACATCAATCAAAGTTCGTATGTGAAATTTATGCCACTCAAAAGTTGACCTTCTTGTTTTCATCACCATAATATGAGAGGTTTCCACGTCAGCCCCCATTATTCATGGAGAAGGGGCTAGTTGTTACACAATATTTTGTCACGCCTCCTACACTTCCCTGGGTCATACCCAAAGTGCCCAAAACTTGGCAATCATGCAATGTACCCATCCTGATATGCAACTCAGATCCTCCTTGAAACACTAATGGAAACATGCCTTGAGCCTTCCCTAAAGAAGTAAGCTCTAAAACCCTAATTCCAGGACCAGCGCGACCCTGACACTGGCAACTCATGTTGATCGCTAGTTGCACTATTCTAGCCTCACGCTGCCAACTTTCTTTTTGCTTGGATACTCATGTTGATCCCTAAAAGGCAAGTTTTCCCAAGGAGGACAAGAAGCTTCGTGATCTAGAGGCTTCCAAAATGACAAGTTGGAGGTTGTTCAATGTGGATGTGGTTTAATTCTCCCAATTTTTCCCTTTGATATTATCCCTATGGGCTACCTCCTTAAGATGAGGGCCTTCCCCTATGTTTGGATAGATCCTAACTCCCTCTCCCTGCCTATCTATTCATCCTCTCCCATTCCCAAATGGTTGTTCTTTGTCTATTTGCACCCTTATGCTGAGATAGTGCCTACATGCTACTCATTTAGCTTGGAGAACTTGAGCTTGGACTTGGAATTTCACTCGAGGAGAGCTTATTGACATCAAGGCTTGGTTGTATGATTCCTCCTTTATTTTATTAATATATACAACTGTTGCTTCACTTTCCATAAATTTTTGTGCTAATGCATCATTTATTTTAATTATCCTTGATCTCGTAAGTGGATTACTATCGATTATGCTATTTGTATTTGTATGCTTCATTGTTTCTTTAATCTCTTGTGCATATATTCAAACACTATGAGCAGTAGAGTTGAGCCTAAGGCACAAACGATTCTAGGTATTCAACAAAGGAGTACGTTATAGCATCAGAACGAGGTACGCCATCTTCCTCTTCTCTCATTTCGATTGTAATTTAGGAAAGTGTCCTTGTAGATAGTCACGTAGGTTGCTAGTCCTACTTATTGGGCTAGAGCGATCGTCTCTGTCTGCAGAGAGGATTTGCATAGACAATACTAGCCATGTGATTATGATGAATAAGACTCTAGAAGAGTCTATATTGTAAATATGGTTAAGAGTTGAGGTAGTCAAACCTAACTATTAGTAGGCTATCAGGCTATGTTATAACTCGGCCACTAGGAGGAAAAGGAGTTTCATTCTTTTGAGTGCATTTGTTCCATAACTAAGAAAAAATAGCCAAGAGGGATAGGAGATATAGCACACAGAGTATTTTTTCATTGTAGTAGCCCACCAACCACAAACCATACTTCTTTGTATTCACAATCGTATTTCCATTCAAAGAAAGAGACCAGAGCGACCTCACCTTCTAGCTTGGTTTTTCTCCCGAATGGTATCAGAGCAAGTTTATTTGAATATATTGTGGATATTTGAAGGAGATCTATATCAGCGGGGACAAAATTCATAAAACCCTAATCATGACCGACGAATATGTGAATAACCCTCATGATCCTACATAGGAGAGGATTTCTCGAATGGAACAAAAAGTTGCAGTTATAAATCGTAATGTAACTCTCCGAATGGATGCCATAAGAAATAAGATTGGGATATCAAGATTAAAATGGGTATCAAGAGATTGACAAGATACATAGAATCAATTGAAGAAAGGACTCGAAAAAGATCAACCTAGTTCGAGTGTCATGAATCAATCACAACCCCCTGTCGGAAATGGAAACGGAGGTCGATATCAAGCCGTACTATGGTGAGATTGACACTTTGAAGCTAAATCACTTGTTGCAACAACTGGAAGTGTATTTTAGTGTCCATTAAATTGAGGAAGAACAAAAGATTTCATTTGTGCAGCTAAAATTAGAGTGCCATGCCCTAACTTGGTGGGAAAGCCACATGGAGACCTTGAGGTTGGAGGGAGAGCCTACAGTGACTACGTGGGAGGACTTCAAAATACTTGTTAAGTCATAATTTTACGTTATTAGGTATGCAAAGGACCAACGGATCTAGTGGCACTACTTCATGAAACAAGTTGGGGAAACGTGTGTAGGAGTACACCACAGAGTTCAGAAAGATGACCATCATGTTGGGTATCTCCCCAAATAACCTAGATGTACTCCACAATTATTTGGGGGGCCTACTCCACCATCTGCAGGAGTAAGTGATGTTATTCAAGCCCAAATCAATGGACGAGGCTTGTGTACAGACAAAATACCTAGAGAAAATAGGTCTGAAGAAAGCACAATCAAGTTGATGAAAGAAGAAGGAGCAACATAATGCTTCTAAGGAGGGGAAGAAGAATAAAAAAGGAGGAAAATATAAAAATAAGGCAACCACAACACACCAGTGCAAATATCCCAACAAGCACTGCAACCATTGTAACATTGACGGTCATACAAAGGAGAAGTTTTAAAAGTTGCATCTAGAACTAAACATGAAGAACAAAAAGAAAGACAAGGAGAAGAAGAATCTAATGGCCACTGATTTGAGGAACCAAGTTGAAATAAATCAGACATGGATGATGATATCGTCTATACATAAGGGCAGAAGCTGGTGAACTTGAGTAGCCTTTAACAACATGAAGAGAAATAAAGGAGCAAACTCTTCCATATAAATATATAGGTTAAAAAGACAAAGATTGATGCTTCGTTTGACTTAGGATTACAGGCGAATCTCATTGTAGTAGAGCTTGTCAGGAATTTTGGGCTAGAAGTTCGTGATCATCCAAGCCCATGTCCATTGGGATGGGTAAAATAAGAATGAAAAGTTGAAGGTAATAAAACAATGCAAAATTAAATTTTCCATTAGTGCCGATTTTATTGATGAAGTAGAACTAGATGTGGTTCCCCTTGATGGATGTGGAGTTGTGTTTGTGAGTCCCTAGATTTCCTTGGGAGAAGAAATATTCATGCAGAGAGACAACCAATGCCGACTCATCATGGATGGAAAATCATTCACCATCAATGTGCATAGATGCAAGTCGAAAATTTCACTGGTAAATGCCAACCAAGCCAAGAAATTGATTAGTTCCAACAAGAAGTATGTGTTACTATTTTTAAGGCAAAATCAGTTTGTAGAAGAGTGAGTAAGAGGTCAGGCACCCTTGGAGGGGTGTACTAAGAAAGAGAATTTTTTTTTTGGAAAAGTTGTTATAGGCATATAAGAATGTGTTTTGAGAGCCTAAAGGGTTACCTAAGAGGAAAGTGGAGCTTGAGATACAACTATTGTTGGACTCCCCACTGCCAAACATTGGGTTGCACAAGAATTCTATTATAGAAGCATGTGAGGTGAAGAAACAAGTGTAGAAAGTTCTGCAGCTAACCATCCTCCAATTCAGCCTCAACATGTCTTGAGTGCCCCAAACACAGAACCGACGTACAAACCTGGCCTGCAATCCCACTTGATGGGTGAAATTGTAGGATGGTTAGTCCGCCCATTAAGCCCCCAGTTTCAAAAATCATGGTCACATGGCGACCATAAGACCGCATAGGGGGTTGATATTCCAAGGCTGCTGTCTAGCACCCATTTGGGTGCACGCTCCTAATTTTATGGATTGCTTGTGACCATGGGCTAGTCCCCTAAGGGCTAGCCCCTCTACTTCCGTGAC
Source organism: Pinus tabuliformis (assembly GCA_031772625.1). Lineage (NCBI taxonomy): Eukaryota > Viridiplantae > Streptophyta > Pinopsida > Pinales > Pinaceae > Pinus > Pinus tabuliformis. Next base: position 1,011,310,971 of record CM062816.1, on the reverse strand, counting down.
CACAGTCATATGAGGCATCATGTGCCTTGGGGCTGGCCCCCTGTGGGTTGGTCCTTCTTCTCGTTAGCCTTCGGTCTTGCACTCTATCACCATTGGGTTATATGGTTAGGTCCATGGCCGTGGGATGGGCTAGGACCTAGCCCTTGGCACCCCTCTCACAGTCCTGTGGCGCTGGGGTGGCCAGGGGCTAGGGATTACCTTGATCCCCCCTTCAAAATGCACATTGTATAACTTTCAAATATAATTTTTGAACCATTGTTAACAAGGAACAAGTGTGTGGCGCAATGGTGGAAGGTTGTAGTTATTTGGTGGAGGTCACAAGTTTGAACTTCATAGAGGCCTGGTTTGGCCATACAAAATTTTTCACAGCCAAGAGGATGCCACATGGCAACCACCAATTGGCCCATGTGGCTCTCCTTCACTGGGCCACTTCAGAAACCCTTGAACCAATCGAAAACCATCATACACAAACCAATAAAATGTGACAAGTGTTAACCAATGAATGGCCCACAAAATTTGAATTTTTGGACAAATCAGGAGAGGTCATGTGGCAGCCTACCATGGGCCCAAAATGTCCAGTCACCTGTCCTTTTTTCCAAAATTTACTTGTTTACCAATTCGATCAAAACGCAATATCGAGAGCATCCGATATCGATTTTGAGTGAAACGAATTGCATTGGGTTTAGATCATCGATATCTATCCATTTGTTTAGGATTCAAGCTCTGTCACACACTTTGAATTTTGAGCACTATTTTGATCCACCATATCACTCCTCCCCATTAGAAGATTTTGGACCTCCAAAAGCTCTTTATCAGTCAACAAATAGATGAGGGTACAATTCCCTCACCCTTCCATCTCAATCCACTAAACTTTGCTTGAATTTTCATTTTGAGATTTGCATGAAAATATATAATTTTCCTTGATTTTGGAGTCCTTGTCTTGCTGTCATAGATATCATCTTGTTGCAATTTCCTAGAATATGCATAACAAAAAACTTCCTTTGAAGGAATAAACACATTCCCTCCTCGGTCTCCAATCAAAGGAAACTTAAACAATCTCAAATTCTTCTCACCTTGAACACTATCATCATGACGATGCTTACCATGTCTAGCCTTGTACTTGAATCGACTCTTGACCAAATGTGATCACCATCGCCATGCACCATCCCTTTTCAAAGCCAACACATTATGAAACCCATAAGAAGAAGTTTTGGAACCAATGTCCTATTTGTCAATTTTCTTTTGCATTTTCTCTTTGACCTCTACACTCTCCAACATTGACATCTTGTTCACACCAATGTTCAACAACGATGCGTGATGCTGCAAATTTACTTCATTTTGTTTACCCCTTTTAGGAGGAAACATGTTAGGCTCCTGAAACATAGTATCACATGGATTAGAAACATCAATGAAATCAGATTTCAAACTTGATTCATATCCTTGAAAGGTTTTATATTCCTCAAGATCTCCATGTTTGATCATTAACAATGCAAAGTTCTAACGAACATTAATAATCCTCTTAATTTGTCCTGCATTTACAAGAGATGAATTCAACTTCTTGCTATGTGCTTTAAAAATGTACTCAATCCCGTTCTTGAACAAATGATATTTGTTCTCATGGAGATGAAAATTATATCTCCTATCATATAGATATGGGCTTCCCAAAACAATACCACATATATCAATTGGAATCATATCAAGCTCTACCTCATCTAAAAAGTTTGCAATGATCGCAAATTTTAGTTTACATCTTTTTGTCACATGCAATTTTGCATTGTCACATATCCAACCTAAAGGATAAGGTTTAGGATGAGGAATGGTTTCTAAAATCAACTTCTTGACAATGTCTTCTAAGATAAGATTTTCTTGTGAACCACTATAAAACAATGTATCTATATTGGTATGTTTTGAAATAAATCTAATGTGGAAAAGATCTATTCTTGGTTTTTCATATTGAGTTTCATTGAGACAATTTGAAGAACTAGTACTTGCAATGTCCTTAACTTTCAACTCACAGTTGTGATCTTTGTTTCATCTCCAGAATCTGAACCTAAATCTTGTTGTGTAGTTGCAACTGTCTTCTCCTTCTCCTTGTTCTTAAACTTTTTGGGTTTCATTTTTGGATGAAGTTTCCAACAATGATCTTCATCATGGCCCTCTTTGGAACAATGTTTAAATTCAATTTTTTATTTCTCCATCTTGATGGTAGCATTATTCTTCCCTTTTCCTTTTTCTCCAGACTCAAAGGAACTCTCACTAATTTCTTCAGAAACATTTTTCCCTCTTGCCTCTAGATGAGTTGTGTGAACACAAACCTCATATAGTTTTATAGGACTAAACATGAGAATGGCATGCCTCAAATAACTATGCAATCCTCCAATGTATTTGAGAAAATTATCTCGTGAGGAAAAATCTATACCCAAAATCAAAGCTCTTTTCCTAAATTTTTGAGTATAAGATTTCACATTTTGCCCTTTAGCTTGCCTAAAGTTTTGCCAATCCATAATAGTTTTTTTCATGTATGCTAATGGATAAATTTGCATTCTTATTACAACAAAAAAATCATTCCAAGAGGATAAAATCTTACCATATTTCTTCATGTCCTTTTGAGTTTTGGATTGCCACCAAAATAGTGTTGCACCTTCCAATCTAAGAGAAGCAAGCTGAATCTTGGTTTCATCATCTTTGATTCTTTGTATCATGCAATACACTTCAATCTGATGAATCCAATTATCTAATCTATATATATTTACCTTTCCATTGTACATAGGCAATTCAAACTTAATATCAAGCTTAAGCAAAGGAGTCTTACCATGACCATTTGGGGAATTTGGATGTGTTTGTGAAAGGGTAGAAGAAGTTGAAGATGAGGATGAAGATGAAGATGAAGATGATGATGGAGGTGAAGGTGGTGGCTTGTCACCATTTTCTCCATTCCATTTTGGAGGTTTGTCTCATTTTCCTCCATGAGGTTTTGAGATTTATCCATATAGTCTGGAATTCCTCTCCTCATACAGAACCTTAACCATCTCAGACATCTCAAAGAATTCATTTCAGAAAGTCTTCTCATCTTCAAACATCTCTTTAGGACCTTCTTCACGTGCCATGACTATTTAAGCTTGAGGTGTGTTTGTTATCATTGAAACAATTTGAGATCTTGGCTCCACAAGTTATCCTTCTCCTCTTTTAAGCTTCAACCTTGTAAGCATAATAAAAACACTTGCAAACAAATAAAATCTTCACAATGACCTGGGCTCTGATACCGAAATGATCTGAATGTGTAAACTTGAAGATTTTTAACAATTTGCAAGTTAAATTTTATATGTGTTTTGGGTAGAGGATCAACTACTAAACACATAAACAAGTAAATTTTAACCAAATTTTACAGCCAAATAGAGACAAATAGGCATATCTAAAACACATAACACAAAGTGTGATAAAGGAGTTCACCCCTCTCTTGGGCTACGTCTCCTGGTCCAACTTCCAATGGAGGACCTATTTCATTAAAAATGCTCAAAAGTGTGTTTACATGCTTTATACAATTCAAATAGTAGAACAGATGTTTCCAATGGATCCAACACTGTCAAAAACCCCCATTTTGGTTCTTTTTGCACCTCATTTGGCCAAAAATTGAAAAAGTTATGATTGTTTCTTTATTTTCCCAAATTCTACAGCTAACCATCCTCCAATTCAGCCTCAACCTGGCTTGAGCACCCCAAAGGCAGAACCGATGCACAAACCTGACCTACATTCCCGTTCGATGGGCGAAACTGTAGGACAATTAGTTTTCCCATTAAGCCCCCAGTTCCGAAAATCATGATCACGTGACAGCCATAAGACCACATAGGGGGCCAATATTCTGGGGTTGTTGTCTAACACCCAACTGAGCATGCACTACTAGTTTTATGGGTCACTTGTGACCATGGGCTGCCTCCCGCCAGTTATCCGTGCCTGTGGTTACATGGGATCTCTTGTGACCATGGTCTGGTCCCTCTCTTTCCGCGCCCGCAGACATATGAGGCATCATGTGCCTTGGGGCTGGCCCCTCTTCCCATTAGCCTTTGGTCTTGCACTTTATCCCCGTTGGGTTATATGGCTAGGTCCATGGTTCGTGGGCTGGGCTATGCCCTAGCCCTTGGTCCCCCGCTCGTGATCCTATGGCACTGGGGTGGATAGGAACTAGGGCTTACCCTGACCCCCCCTTCAAAATGTGCATTAGATAACTTTCAAATACAATTTTTGAACTATTGTTAACAAGGAACAAGTGTGTGGCGCAATTATGGAAGGTTGTAGTTGTTCGGTGGATGTCACAAGTTCGAACCTCATAGAGGCCTTGTTTGGCTATACAATTTTTTTCACGATGAAGAGGAGGTCGCGTGGTAGCCACCGATTGGCCCATGTGGCTCTCCCTCATTCTGCCACTTCATAAACCCTTAACCAATCGAAAACCCTCATACACAGACCAATAAAAATGTGACAAGTGTCAACCAATGACTGGCCCACAAAATTTGAATTTTTGGACAAATCAGGAGAGGCCATGTGGCAACCTGCCACTAGCCCAAAATGTCCAGTCACCTATCCTTTTTACCAAAATTTAATTGTTTGCCAATTCGATCAGAATGCGATATTGAGAACATATGATATCAGTTTTGAGTGAAACAAATTGCGTTGGGTTCAAATTGACGAGATCTATCCAGTCATTCAGGTTTCAATCTCTGTCGCACAATTTGAATTTTGAGCACTATTTTGATCCACCGGATCACTAAAAGTATTGCTTTATTTCTATAGCAACAATTTTTTGGTAGATTGAATGTCCAATATATGGCATCTTATTTATTTCATACATGATAATACCTCTTAAATCTAAAGATTTGGGAATATACATTTTATTTAAATAAATAGGAAACCAATCATCATTTAACATTCGTAAAGAAATCCCATCCATATAACTTGCCTAACATTTAAGTTTGTATGTCTCGGATGTGGGTGTATGTCGAAATTGATATGCTGGCAGGGGAATGGGATGGCAAGTGGCCTGGCCACATGGCCCTCTGTAATCCCGCACACAAAACCATAAAACGAATTAACAGCAGCAGTAAATGGCATTTAAGCCGGCACTCTAATCAACCTGGCTGCGTCTACCCGCCTCGGCTCTGCTTAATGGCGCCCTCTGGTAATTTCAACTCCACCTCCTTTGTCTCTAATCCTTCGCCTCTGCAATGTCATTGTCCACTGGCTGCAGTGGAACCAAGCTCACGCACTGCTACGGGCAGGCGTTGCAGCATTCTATGCTGCATTGAATTTGGCCCGGGTAATCATTATTCGCAGAGCTTTATCTGCAACCTCATTCTCCATTCTGCGTCTGCTGCTATTCCTTCCTCTGAGCCGACCTCTGAACCTGCTGTGCCTTCTCAATTCTCTGAGCCACCTCCTAGCAGATATTCTCTTCGCTCCCGCGTCAAAATGCCTAGGCTCTGCCATAGAATGTGAAGCAGAAGAGGGAGTAGCAGAGGCAGACTGCCTCGCTCTCCACCTTCTCCTGCCTCAGACTCCTCATCCCCCTCGGCTCAATTGGTCTCTGGCTGCTATCCAAACACTCGCAGCGGCCGCTCACGAGCTCTCCGCTTCCAACTGATGCAATCCGCCTCTCCAACCATTGACATTCCTTCCAACCCACAGCAACCCCTTCGCTCAGCCCAGTTCACTTATCGCTGCTCCCTGAACCAACCAGTCATAACAACCACCATCTCAATTACCTTCCACGAGGAGCCAGCCAATGAAGAAGGAAGCCCAATCTGCGAGGAGCCAGCCAGGGACGATGGAAGACCACACTGCGCAAGGGAGAAGAAGGACAATCCTCAGGACAAGAACACTGCGGAGGAGAAGAACTGTGACCCTTAGGTGAAAGACGACACGGGTGCGATGCAGCAGGAAGAGGACGACATTGATCCATACAGGTGTTTCATCATTGAGGAACAGCCGTTGCTATCGCATAACACCTGACTTGCTAGCACAGCATGCCACACGACTTGCCATGCGTCATCGAGTCTCAGGTTTCTGGAATTACATCAATAGGATTTTTTTGTGCATTTTTGAAAATCATGCTAGCTACTGTGATTGATTGCTAGTTTCCCCTGTGTGGGCAGCAAGTTCATTTTTGCAATTTCATTTTGAACTGGACTGGTTTCCCGTTTTGGGCAGTCACAATCCTGTTTTGCTGTTATATGCCTTAAACCATGGCATGGACATGCAAAGGCCAAAGCCTCAGTGTATCACTATGTTTCAGTAATAGAATTTAGAATTATTTAGAAAAAAAAAAACATTTAAGTTTGTATGATTAAATAAATAATTTAAGCTATTATGATCAATTATAAGCTCATATATTTTTCTCATTATCTAGTGTCTCCAAATTTTTAGAGCATGGACTATTGGATCAAGTTTCAAGTCATGAATAACATAGTTTTTCTCATGTTCTTTCAATTTTTTGACTTATAACATATTGCATGCTTACCTTGCATGAAAAGCCCACTAAGGCCTTCAATGCAAGCATTGGTGCACACAATGAAATATTTATCTATATTTACAATTTGTAGAGTTTAGGAAGCTATGAGAAGCTTCTTCAATAGCTAAAAGCCTTCTTCACAATATTGGCACCATTCAAACTTTACCCATTTCTTTTGCAAGGAAAAACCTAGGTAAGCAATCTCGGAAAATTCCTTAATGAATCTTCTATAATAATTAGCGAGACCCACAAAATATTTCACATTTGTTACAATATTTGTAGTCGGCCAATTCATTATAGCCTCAATCTTCTTTAGATCCACAAATATTCCTTCTTTTGAAATAAGGTGACCTAAATAATGTTTTTTTTTTAAATCATGTTTGGTTAGTTTTTCATACAATTTATGTTCTCTTAACACTTTAAAAACCTTTCTAAAATTATTCTCATGCTCTTCATCATTCTTAGAGTAAATTAATATATCACTATAGAAAATTGAGCACAAAATTGTAAATTACTTGTTGAAAACACTATTCATGAAACACATGAATGTAACTAGTGCATTTGTTACACTAAATGGCACCACTACACATTCATAACAACCATAACTTCATTTTGAAATCTATATTATGGATGATTTCTCCTTTAATTTATACATATTGAGATCTCAAATCAATTCCTGAGAAGGTTTTTTCGCCTCTCATTTGGTCTCAATGGTACAAGGTAATGAATTCTTATTATTAAATATGAGTTTAGTTAGTATCTTGTAATCAATACATATCTTAAGAGTTCCATCTCTCATTTTTTCAAATAAGATAGTTTCTCTCCATGGAGACATACTTGGCCAAATATATCCCTTTTCTAAAAACCCTTGCAATTTCATTTTTAACGCCAATAATTCTAGGGTACTCATGATTGTGTATGGAGTCTTGGACATTAGTGCCATGCTAGGAATAATATCCATATAGAAATTAATATGCTTTATTGGGGAAGTTTTGAGATTTCATTTGGAAATACAACATAGAAATCTTATAGTGTAGGACAATCTTCAAGCTTGGTACCTATATACTTCATTGATTATGTGGGTTACATGTAATTGTCATCCTTTTTATAAAACATTTCTTCCACTACATGGTTAAAATATGTCTAGTAGAGTTTTTCTTGGGAATGCCTCTTTCTTTCCTTGAGTTTCCATATTCATCATTGTAGTTAAAAGTATTGTTGTAGCAATAAAATTTAACACATTGTTATTCTAACCACTCCATACCAATAATGATATCATAAGAACTAAGTGGAAAATATTCAAGTTTTCCGATGTGAAGAGTCCATTAAGCTCTAGTATACATCTCTTCACCAATTCACTAACTTTCCTCTTGTTATAATGGCTAATTGAACTAGCTAAGGCTTACTATCCGTACACTTCTTAAGAGCATGTTTTTTCAACAACTTTAGAAGTAACATCGATGTGATGAGATCTTGGATCAATTAGAATTGAAAGGGATTTCTTTGCAATCTTACCTTCAATTTAAATTACAATTGATTTGTGATATGCTTAGTCATCTTCTAGTGCAACATAGATCCTAGGAATAGTCCTTGCTATATTGTTAACAATTGTAGCCACCTGAATGTTATGAACATTCCCAGTGTTCTCTTTTTGATGTAGAATTTTTTGCTTAAATGGTATTTCCCACATGTTCAACATTGGATAGGTTCTCTTGGCCTCTTTCCCATTTATTTAGCTAACTTAGTTATACTTTCTATTTTCTATTTTTTTTTTTTTAAATTAGGAGGCTTGAACCCTTTATTTATTTGGTGAAGCTTCTACTTATTTTTACTTGATTCCATGTTTTGTGAAGTTCTTGATTGTTTTGTTATACTCATAGCATATTTAACCTTTCTAATGGCCTCATCTAGAGTTTGAGGTTCACCAAGATCAATATTTTTATCCCTAAGATTGAGGTAATCCACTTAAGAGGCATTGGAACTTTTACCTTCTCATGTTTGATGCACTTAACAATCTCAACAAATCTAAGAATTTATTCATGTATTCATCCATGGTCATTTGTCTCAACTTTAGCCTATGAAATTATTTGATTTTACCATCACAATATTCATTAGAGAATATGGAGAACTAGCGTGCAATTTAAAACAATAGTTTTTATGATAATAACTAAGTATCCAAAAAGGAAAATATCAAAAGTAGCCATAGAAAATAACAAAGATAACTCTTAGAAGGGAAATTAGCTATGAACTAGGGAGCAATTAATGAATCGCAACAACACAAACTTGAGCTAGGGTTTTTTCCTTGGATTCAAACTCGAGAGCTCTTGAACATAATGGCTGAAGAGAGTTGGAACTAGAAGGAGACCAGGTTCCAAGTCCTAGAAAGGATCATCCATTGTGCCAAAAATTGTGTCTTCTTCGGAAGTTCGGCCACCATGAGCCTTTGATCTAAGTGCTACTGCGAATTTGTGTGACTCAATTCCCCCAAATCATCCTTCGACAAACTATAATAGTAATAGTCGATGCAGGGCGAGGTTTCTATCCCGTGACCTAATGTTAGTGCTATTTGATTCAATTAGAATATATGGTCGTTGATGGGGCTGATCCTCCTTGCAGCATGACCATCATCAACTGGAACCAAAACAATAACAAAACCCCCCTCCCCTTCTTCCAAGCCAAATGAACCATTGTTTTTCTAGTTGAAAATGCATGGGGCTCATTAGATTCAAGTGTCGTAGTGGTGACATGTTCCACACCTTCCAAAAATTAGAAGTGAAGCAGTGGCAACTCGTAAAGGTTCCTCAAAGTTCATTTCAGATCCTTGTCAAGATTCTCTCTAGGAATTCATAACTCCTTAGGGTATGCTCCTTAGATTTGGTATTGGAGCTTCTAGTTGGCATTCCCCTTGTCATACAATGCCTACTTTTCAAGGGTAACCAACTCGATGATTATTCCGCTCTTTTAATATATAATATTGATAAGGATGCCACTATTTTTATGACCCTTCATTTGCAAGGAGGGCTTGTGGGAAATCCTTCCTCCTCTTGAGATTTTTCTTATAAAGATGTTGCCCATGCTCAACCCTCACAAAAGATAGCTCAGTCCCAAGCAGTTCCTGGGTCATTTTTGGTTGAAAAATCTAAGGAAACTCCCTCCTTATAAATCTCTCACCTTGATCTTGAGGAATTCCATCATATTTTTGTAGAGACAACCCTAATATGTCATTTTAATGGTTTATGCGCCTTCTCTACCAATCTTTATCAATGGATCTATTCTTCATGGACCAAGAACTCCAAGGTTATTTTCTGCTCCAAAGGATTCTTCATTATGGTGCTTGTACATCTTGAAGACTACCAGAAAGTTTTATCTAAAGGGCTTGGTTTTGGGGCAATGCTAGAATATTCATAACCCCTTGGTTTCGATATTTTGACCCTTATACGATATTCATTACCAAGTTTCCAATATGGGTCCAACTTTATAATTTGTGCACTCACTTGTGGCACCACACAGTCTTTCAGGGCACTGGAATCTCACTAGGTTGTTTCCTTACAATTGATGTTTCTCGTGTGCAACTTGGAGTTTACACCTATGGAAAAATGTGTGTTGTAATCGATATCAATAAATGGATATCAAACCAAATCTTTAAAAATAGGGGATTTTCATTGGACCTAGGATCTAGACTATGTCGATTCTGTCAGCAAACATGCCATTTATAGAATTCTTGCCCCATGCTCAAATATCATCAAAAGTAATGCATTCATAATTCCAGAGCTAAAAGTTGGAAGCCTTGTGACTTGCCTTAAATGGAGAGCGAGGCTTCATCAAATTCAAACAAGGATGATGAAATTCATTCAATGGATAAGGTTCAACCTTCAACTCCCCAAAAGTCTCTTGGCGATCCCATTGTGAAACATGATCCTTTGACAACCACAAATATAATGAATAATAATGCTTCTTTGGGCACACTGAAGCGAGTTCATGAGTTAGCTTCTTCGGAATTTGACAGCGACTCTCCTTCAACACACAATGATAATCTTCATATTGCTTTGATAAACCCACCTTTGGAAGAATGGGTTAAGGTTTCGAAAAAGAAAGGAAATAAAGGTTGCTCTAAGGACCTACCCCAAATTGGGTGATTCTCTTTTGTAATTGTTTCTTTTGTTCCTATATATCTCATTTTCTATTCAAAATCTCATACATCTCAATTATGTTCCTGATAGTATATGGTACGTTGTGCCAAAGAAAAAGTCGTAATGGTATATGATGTATTTCTTTTATAATTGCTCACTAAAATCTTTAAAACTTAAAAACAGGTGAAATACAACAACAACCTTAACCTTGATTTTTCCACACTTAATAATCTACATTCTCCAATAATTCATCTATATAAGATGAATGATCTAGCCAAGAAGGAAAAGTGCACTAATTGAGAAGTTGATCACTAGTCAAAGTGGATTTGAGTTGATTACTACACAATGTAGAACCTAATTCTTGAAATTCCTTTCCACCTAAAGTTTCCTCGCCTTTACTTGAACTAACCATAACTTGAAATGATGATGTGTAGAGCTACTCTGCCAACCAAGTTTAATTCCTGGCACTCTTGAATAAAAAATGGAAGATAATAGAAATACATTTCACATTAGGTTTATTACTACCTATTATAATAATAGGTTATATTTTTCATCATCAAAGGAATGTCTCACACACGGGGCCATGTGCCTAACTCCTTGCGCACATGAAACACCACCTTTGTCATAGGCTTCCATGGGATGTGAATAAATAATAATATTTATCCTTAATGTTAAAAAAAAACATTATATCGAGTAAATTTTAATTTTGTTGAATTATCACAATCAATAATATTAATCTATATATTCAAAAATATTACTATAAGTCTATGCAATCTATATTTATAATTATTATACTTTATATTTATAGATTTAAAAAGCATTATTTATCCGTAAAACAAAAATATAAATGTCAAAATTATATGTGGCATAGTAAAAAAAATGTGAATTGGTTGTTATGCAAATAAAATTTATGGAGCATAGTTATCCATAAACCACAAATATATATTAATATCATATATCAAATAAAATTTATGGAGCATAGTTATTCATAAACCACAAATATATATTGATATCATATATCATGAGAATTGGTTGTTAGTATTACAAATTTAAAAGTATAGTTTATCCATTTAAAAATATATATCTATATATCCAACAACCATATCTTATATGGTTGTTGGATTTCATTATTAGATTTTTTAACCGTTGATTGTGATATTTATCAAATAGGGATGAAAAATATAATAAAATTTGATTTTAGTAATTATTTTTTTAATTGGATGTATAATATAGTTTATTGTAAATCAAAATTAACAAAGCATGTTTTCATGTAAAGAAGAAATTTAAAAAGAAAATGTTGCAAAGCAATTTGGTAATGGTTAGAGTTTGGTTAAAATTTTGAAAGTCTTTTATTTAAAGATGGTACAAAGAGATAATAGATAGTATAATTGAGTTTAATTTTTGAGCTTTAGAATTAGAAATTTAGATAAATTTTGTGATATTTTTAATTAACATAAAAAAAGAACAATTCAGTTTTTGTAATGAATTTATTTTCTAATAAACAAGATTTACATTGATTCACTCATTTTCTTCGAACAATTTTTTTTAAATAAATTAAAACTTAAAAAAAAATCATAATCAAAATTTCTATTAATTTGAAATATGATTTTTTACAATAATTTTATTAAATAAAAAAATATATAATAATAATAAATAATTAAATTTACTGCCTTTTAATTTAATTCAAAGAAAAATACTCACCATTACATAATAGTAGTACTGCAATAAAGAAAAATACTCAACATTACAAAGGAATACTCTGCAATAATGAAATTGGAAATGTTATCGTAAAAAATGAAATTGAAAATGTTGTTTTGAGGTTGACTGCTAAAAAGTGGTCGTTATTGGGTCATAAGAAAGTGGTCGTTATTGGGTTTAAGACCAAAAAGAGAGACACAATCATATATATAAATCATGCAATCTCTGACTCCATTGAAAACAATGTAGAGATGCCCTTAATTTTGAATAAGATCCTTAGGACAATATATTGCATTTTCTTTTGATAAGCCCAATGGAGATTTTTATGACATATTTTAAGTAGCTTTCCAACAAATGGATTTTATTATTAGATTTTTTGAACGTTGATTGTGATATTTATCAAATATGGATGAAAAATATTATAAAATTTGATTTTAGTAATTATTTTTTAATTGGATGTATAATATAGTTTATTGTAAATCAAAATTAACAAAGCATGTTTTTATGTAAAGAAAAAAGTTAAAAAAAAAATGTCGCAAAGCATTTTGGTAATGGTTAGAGTTTGGTTAAAATTTTGATAGTCTTTATTTAAAGATGGTACAAAGAGATAATGGATAGTATAATTGAGCTTACTTTTTTAGCTTTAGAATTAGAAATTTAGATAAATTTTGTAATATTTTTAATTAAAAATCATGCAATCTCTGACCCAGATGCCCTAAATTTTGAATAAGATCCTTAGGACAATATATTGCATTTTCTTTTGATAAGCCCTAAATTTTGAATAAGATCCTTAGGACAATATATTGCATTTTCTTTTGATAAGCCCAAGGGAGATTTTTATGACATATTTTAAGTAGCTTTCCAACAAATGGCATCTTAATAAAACTGATACTACCACACGTGATACTATGATACATGACAAATCCTACCACTAGGAAAATTTCAAAATCACTTACCTTTATTTCCTCATTGATTGTGTCCTCTATCCATAGGCTTGTGGGCAACCTTTTTAATATAATTCCTTATCATTATATTTCTTTATACTTCTTTGCGTTAACTATGAAATTCTTTATAATTAAACTGATCATTGTTGCCTTTATCTTTTAGGGGGTTGCACGGAACAAAGGGTTTTAAAATATAATATTGAAGATTAAGAATATAATACTACAAAGCTTTTAGATTTCCTGACAAAGTTGATTTTGTGGGCAATTTTTTTATTTAATCCTTCATATTGGGTGTTAACTCTTAAATTCTTTATAATTACCCTGATTATTGTTGTCTTCATCTTTCTAGGGGTTGCAGGGAATAAAGGGTTGGGTTTTGGTTTTGAAATGGTGGATTAAAAAATTATAACATCACAAAGTTTCTAGATTTTGATAAACGGTGGAATAAAAAGCATAACATTACAAAGTATTTACATCTTAGTTTTATTGGAATGGTAGTTTATTTAAAAGGTTATCAATTTTTAATATATTATATTTAAAAATAATCTTTAAGAAATAGTTATGGATATTTTATTGGTGATTAAGGATTTGTCCAAAAATATTTTGTTGCGGATTTGTCCAAAAATATTTTGTTGCACATTTTAAATGTTAGATAATGAGTTAAAGACAATTATATTAGGATGTTAGAGATATTTATTTAATGGTAAACATTTTTTTTTCATAGGAGAGGTTTAAGATTTTTAATTATTTATAAAATAAAAAAAAAAAAATTAATATTTTTAATCATAATTTATATAAAATTTAAAGTTTTTCTAATACAAAAAGATAACTTAGTTTATTTTAGAATTGAAATTAATCTAGTAGTGGGTATATCAATTTATGAAATGGCGCAAAAGTAAGATAATATGACTATATAATATAAAAAAATTTAACATAAAATTAAAATAACAAGTTCATTGAAAGTTCTTTTACTTTTGCTCGTTTTGTCATCCAAGATGGTTCACTATTGTTTCAATTCATATTTGTCTATCTTAAGGGGAGGCCACTTTGCTAGACCTTTTTTTTTTTAAATTTCAATAAGGGTAAGAGAGATGGATTTTATGGGGCCTTACAGGGAATAGAAGGAGGAGTTATGAAATTCTTTGAAGAGATGCCTAGGTATTTCACCACATTGTCAACATGTGCGTATAAAGTTCATTTCATCTCCTCTAATTCAATCTACTTTTTCCTTTGTGAGTGCATGAAAACTTTCAGGGAAAATTTTAAGAACCCCCCTAAATTTATATGTATAATAAATGGGTGAATCTCCATGGTATATAGGAAAAATGGAAGGCGATTTTATCAATAATATAATATGTATATATAATTCTTTGGCGAATCTCTCACCAGGCATGGCAAATATTTTACTCAATTATAAAATCTTGTAAGATCTTGGTGAGTCTTTCACTAAATAATAAAACTTTGTAAGGTCCTAGTGAATCTTAGCATTGTGAACTCTTAGAGAATTTTTTGAAAAAGTATAAAATCATATATGACAAGAGCCACATGGTGGCAATATCACTGTTTTTTTCACATTTCCACGAAATGGAACTTGTTTATAAAATTATAAAAAAGCCAACCAAGTCCCTTATAATATGCACGTAAGCTTATAACAGAGTCTGATACATCTACTATTCTTGTCTTTATTCAAGTGTCATAGCTGCTATACTTAACACTGTGAATCACAACTCTCTCAGAACTCAACTCTATAGTGTAATTAAAACCTTTGGAAATTGAATCTGACAACTCTATAAAAAGGATTAGTGAAATAGAAGCTTTTGTGAATGAGCCCACTAATTATCACTACTAAACAATCAATCCAGACTATGAAGTCTTCCATCTTGATCACAATCGTGCTCACGATCATGGGAGTGCGACCACCTAGCCTGACATAATGGCCATCATAGCTTCCAATAATCAACAACCACCTTGCAAGGGCATCCTAGCTCATGTATCATGAATTTTATTCATCAATCTTAACTAATATAAATCTTATAAAGATAATATTAGAATCCTCTCCGGATTCACTGTTAATACAAAGGCAAAGGAAATTTTCTAGCTCAAGGCACTAGCCAATACCAACTTTGGTATTTGTGACCCCTTTGTGGGGATGCACCTACCCTGCCGCGTTGGGTTTCTGCCTTGTAACATAGTTCAAGGATCACAAGACTTTCCAATCTTCCTACTCCATTAGACACACTTTATATGCTATACATAGTGAATGGAAAAGAAGCATTATAGAACACACAATTTCACAGAAGGAAGAAAAATCTTAGCCAGTTCAATATCAAAATCTTAACCACTGATTAATAAAGAATAACAAGTAGTGTAATGAATTGTTCCGAGTTATTTATTTACAAGCTGTAAAGAATGTAGTGGAATGGAAAATATTACTTAGGCAACCCTTCAATATTTTCTACTAATATATCTGTGCATGTACATATGAAATTAAGAGCATTGTTGAATACAAAGTTTCCTTTTCTCTTGCCTCCATTTTGACAAATCAGTGTGAAATCAATGTCACTTTGAATCTCCTTTCCTGTGTGGATGTTTTGACAAATCAATGTGAAATCAAAGTCACTTTGAATTTCCTTTCCTGCGAGGGATCACATCCATAGTTGATTAGTAAAATATAATCTATTATATATTATGTTCAAGAAACTGACTGCAATCTATGGTGGAAACGAGATCTCAATTCTTATTCTGAATTTGAATATCTCAGGACAACATAAGAGATAAAAATGCATATGGCCTTCGTAGCTAGAAAACAATCATTCCATCATTACAATACCACCTAGATTTCAGCACTTAATCTAAATAATGACACTAGTTGTAGTGCTTATTTGCATTAACACCATGGAAAAGCAACAACAATGTTTCAAAGTACACTTACTAGAAAAGTTGTAATGTTCTGAGAATATTTAATGATAGCATCTGAACCTCATAGCTATGGTGGGGAAACTAGGGAACCCAAATATTGGAAGATATCTCATACCAAATCTGAGAAAAAAATAAAAAAGGGAAAAAATCAAAATCTATAAATCAAGCGATGAATTGTTTACAAATCAAACATAATTCCTTTAACTAACAGTTAAATTGTGGTGATATATTTAAATATTTAGTAAGAGGGTAACTTCAAACCATGGAATATTACCTTTGTCATTACTGTCATTCCTCAGTGACTGAGATTACAAATCAATACTTATGGAAAGATTGTAAGAAATTCTGTGAAATAGTAAAGCGTAACCTCTATTTTCAAGCAACAAAATCAAGACATTGTTACATCAAGAGCCATAATTGATACATAATCAATGAAGCAAGTCCTTGTATGGCACAAGCTTGTTTCACAACCTCTATTTTCTCAATAACAAAATCAAGACATTGTATGTGGTTATTGCCAAAAGGAAAATACGTTCTAATTTGGAAGAGGATCTTATCAAAAGACATGGATTTATTCAAAGCTACAAAGCCTAATGGGTTACTGAAAAATAAGTTGGAATATGGGATCATGATACTTAAATTGAAAAAATATGCTTTCATTTTAGAAACATTACAATTATACAATGTTTTTTGAAAGCATTAGAATTTGAAATTGGGCCTTTCTATCAAGACAAATTTTCATTAACAGAATGTACTTTCCCACCTGAAACGTTGTAGATATCCAAAAAAAACTTGAAAAGCATAAGAGAACTTAGCATAATGTACTTTCTTTCCTTCCTTAACATTCTTAAAGAGTTGAGGTTCCCCAAGTCATCAGGTAACTTTCAAAGGAAATGACAGTTAATAATAGTCCAATTCACAACTGAAGATGAGTCACAAATACGAGGGGGCATCTCCTCCAAATCACAAAAGTGCTCCAGGTTAAAATCTAGCATTATTGGAAGCTTAATGCTCGACTGGTTGTTATTGAACCTAGACATTTTTCCATTCTTCACTAAAAGCTTAAAGATAGCTTCTCTAAGTTCTACATGACTTTACTATGCTCTTGAAGTGGGGGCACATGCAGGCTCTCCAAGTGAATAGTCTTAAACTAAGTGAAGATAAGGCCGATAGATCATTCAGTGTGGATCTCTTTAACCCATAATTGAATACTATGTCTCTCTTGAACCCATAATTGAATACTATTAGGACTTTCAAATTTTTCATGGAACTCAAAAATGTTGGAAGAAAGTATTTGCTTCCAAAAAGAGTAAAACTAAAGTCTTTGCTTGAGGACAATTGATGTCACACCACTAACACTTCTCCATGGAATCTATATAGGTAAACCACAAATGCAGAATTCCATTAGAATATTGTGTTTATTGAATACACAAATGAAATCATTGCATTTCTTTAAAATATCTTTTGAAATCAAAATTACTGAAATTACATATCGATAACCTAGTGGGTGTAGGATAAATTCACCCGTGTCATTCACAAAAAGCATGAGAAAAAACTAATACTATATATAAAACCAAGAAAAATTCAAATTCATCACTTCTAGGGACCTCGTAACCACCCTGCCAATACACAAGTATGTTCCTGTTTGCAGTTAGAAAAATTACCCAAATTACAATCTGTTTACTCCAGCATATGTTGGAAAGTTACAGAAGGATGACTAGTGCAATCAATCCATTCCTTTTAGCCCTGGATTTGTTTTAGTTTAAAACAGAAGTATACAAATATACTTGTCCAATGTCTACGCTTTAACCATTCACCTTAAGATGTTTTTACAATATAATTTCCTAAGTCTATTTAATATCTTCATTATCACAAAAACCAACCTATATCCATCTTAACTCCACATCTACCACTCTTAGGGGGATGAAATCTATTTATCCCTCTGAGCACTTGGTAGACCCAGAATTAAGATGGATCTAAGATGATAGAATTTCCCCTTTAAATAGTTTATGCTCACATGAATACCATGGTATTACCATGGGTTATCATAAACCTGGAGCTTAAAAATTACTATTAGTAATTTATAAAAATTAATAAAATTAATAGTTGAATTTTATTTTATTTTTTATTTTAACCAAGCTAAAATGTTTAACATACATTAAATTACAACATCCATTTTTACTCTTGATCCACCAAGCCCGAGAGGGATCAAATATTTTTTCACTCTATGCTAGTTTGCATATCATGATATTTGATACCTCTCGGGGGTTAGTAGATCCAGAGTAAATATGGATCTATGTTGGTTTACTTCCCCATTTAAATAGGCTACATTCAAGTGAATACCATGTGCCATTTTGGTGAATACCATGGGTCAATACCATGTGCCATTTTTATTTTTATTAATACTAATATTAGGGTTAATAATGTTTTTTTGCATGGTATTAATAACAATCTAGTCCATGGTATTTGTCCCATAGCATTTTGCCCATAGGTTTCACCTAAATATAACGCATTTTTTGAGTGTTCGTAAATATAAAGTGACTTATGGAGTAAATATAAAAAAATGTTTTATTTGTTTACCATACCTCTCATTTATTTATATTTTTATTAATTTACAATACCTCTTTTACAAATATGGTATTTGGCCCATAGGATTCACTTAAATAAAACCTCTTTCTTGAGCCTTCATAAATAGAACGAGGGTTATGGACTAAATATAAAAAGAGGTTTTATTTATTTACCATACGTCTAGTTTATTTATATTTTTATTTATTTACCATACCTTTTGAGTAACTATAAAAAGACGTTTTATTTATTTACCATACCTCCACTTTACTTATATTTTTATTTGTTTACACCCTTGCATGTATATAAGGTGACTTATGGAGTAAATATAAAAAATGTTTTATTTATTTACCATACCTCTCATTTATTTATATTTTTATTAATTTACCATACCTCTTTTATAAATATGGTATTTGGCCCATAGGATTCACTTAAATAAAACCTATTCTTGAAAATGGGCGAACAAAAGGTTGTAACTCCTAGTTTCAAGGGCTAAATTTACCTTTTTTACCCTCTCCCTTAAAATAAGGTGGGTTATTTGAGGTGATCTGTAAAAATGTGCTATGATACAAAATATTCGCCCACTAAAAATTTAAAACCCTTAATTTCGCCAAAGGGCGAACATTTGCCCCTAAAATTTTCTATGAAAACTTTCATATCCACCATAACCTTACCTCTCGTTTACTCTCAATTTTCCATAACTCTTACCAATCATCTTCCTATCTACTTTGCTTCATAGGTTTGTCCACTTTGAAATTTTTCATTTAGTCATCTCTCTACCACAATGTTTGATACCTCATTTTATTAGAGCTAAATCACAAAGGCTATCAGAGTAAATTTGAGGTATAAAATGGGCCTCATAGGAAAAGTGAATATTAACGAATTATAATTCAATGGCCAATATAAATTCTTGAAATTATGTTAATGATAGTCATTGAGTTGTATCTATAAAGGTTAAGGATGACTATGTATCGTACTTTTGTTTTTATTTGGAAATATTTAATTAGGTGCCAACCTCACACTCGCTAAGATCATGACAATGTTATCTCTAGATATAATAAATAATCTTAAAATTCTGAATATGAAATAATTTATTTTGACACTACTTCTAAGTTCTTAAAAAATCATCTTACTTTAATTAAAATCATAATCAAATCACCTTAAAATCATAAATTATAACCATTTTAATCTATAATATAAGTTAGCATATTATCATTGTCCTAGAATATTAATGGAGGATGGATTCTTCACTGATTTATTCTGATCTATTTTTGAGCCTATGGGGTGAAAACTAACACTAATTATATAGCAAACCAAATTAATCTAAGCACCATCTACATACCATGGATGTATTCAATTTAATTTTTTTTGATTTATTTTTGAGCCCATGGAGCACAAACCGTCTCTAATTATATAACAAACCATACCAATTTGGGCACCATCTAAAACCATATACCTTATTGTTGACAAATCCTAGTTTTTTATGAGGACAACTTGAGATTCAGGTGGTTCATTGCTGTCTCATGTGTAAAGCTCAAGATTTAGTGAGCTTATTGCAAAACTTCAGGGCTTAATCCTACTCTTGTGTTAAAATTCCTAAACCATATCATTGCAACCAAGAAAAATTGTTGAAGCTACCTTCCTTAGATCTAGTTATTCATGTCCTACATTGACCTAATGAAGTGAATAAGTTCCTTTTTAACTCTTGTTTATTATTTATTTATTTCCTTTGTTTTCCAATATCACCAACTCAATGCAATTACCAAAACCTCTTAGGGGGATAATTGTAGACAATACTTATAAACATATAGAAACATTAGAAAAACATAAGAGGGAGAAGTCAAGCATAAAACATAGGTCGAGATACTAATTGATAATAAGTTTAGATCCTTATAAGACGTGACTAAGAAATACATAGACAATAGAATATTAGCTTTGGAGGTTAGATTATAGGAAATAGAAAAATAAAGCCAAAAAACAATTGACCTAAGAAGGAGAGATCGATGATATAGAAAATCATAACATGAGGGACACAATTAAAGAGTTAGAAGAAGAACTAAATAACAATTTGAGATTAAATAGTTTGCAAAGTAAATTGAATATCAAATCCATCAAAGAGGAAATGAATAAGTTCACTAAGTTGGATCAACAGTGTAATAAAAGGCCTCAAACCTCATAATGTTTCGTATAAAAGAGTAGGAATATGATGAAACACTAGTGATAATTAAGGACGAACTACAAAATAAATTACAAATTGAAACAACTTGCCTCAATGAAGCAAAGAGGTTGGCAAGAATAATCAAACATAGAGGTAGGTTAATTTGTGTTAAGGTAGGCTCTAATGACAATAAAAGGGTTAGGAGATATTTATAAATGAATACCTAATTCTAGAAGATCAAGATAAATTAAGGAAGAAAGTTTAAAAGGTAAAAAAATCTAAGAAGGAAACAAAATGGGGAAAATTAGGAATTGAAAATATATTATTAGGAATAGAGACCAAAAATATAATAATAAATAGGAAGCTAGGTCATTTGTATCATAACCTCAATATATCAATGTTATTATTTTTTTTTAAACTTTGCAAAAAAAAAAAAATCATTATAAAAAAACATTGTAAAGAAAAACAAAAACCACAAGTTTAGAAAACCCTTAAAAAACAAACATCTTAGGAAAAAAAACAAGAAGAGGAATAAGACAACTTGAAGCCTTAATAAAACAAATGTTGATGCTTTTCAAAATCCACATGAAAATCACGTCCATTTAAAAAAAATCACATTTAATACGTTAAAAATTTTAAAGTGTAAAAAACAAACCCTCTAAAAAAAGGGGTTGATGCTGCATCAACATTTTTCAAAATCAGTATGAAAATCACTAACACTTTAAAAAAAATCTTTATACTCGATACATAAGAAAATTTAAAGTGTCAAAAATATGCCTTAAAAAAATGTTGTTGTTTTTAAAAATAAACATGAAAATCACTAACGTTTTAAAAAAATATTCATACTTGATACATAAGAAAATTTAAAGTGTAAAAAATAAACCCCAAAAAAAAGAGTTTGATGTTGCATCAACACTTTTCAAAATCAACATGAAAATCACTAACATTAAAAAAATGTTAATACTTGATACATAAGAAAACTAAAAGTGTCAAAAATATGCTCCAAAAAGAAAAGTTGTATTTTGAATCAACACTTTTCAAAATCAGATTATTTTTTGCTATATCAAAAAAACGGGTACTCAATACAATTCCTGTTTGATAGTTTACATTGTTCTAAACTTTGTATTAAACTAAGAAAATCTTTGAACATATATAGTAGTTATTGGCTTGCCACTCGAGGAACCAGAGTGGCAACAAAAGTATAAGGTTTTGTCCATAGAGTTATATAAGTGACATTAAAGCAATGATTAATCCAAAAAACCACTTCATTATCTATTTACGTGCTAAAATTCCTAGAATATGATAGACAACAATATGCTACTTAGAAATAATGAGACAAAAAGGATGAACTAGTGCATTTCAAATTGAGGAGGAGTCAATTGCTAGTGGATTAGGCCTACCATCAATCTTGTCCATGCTCGGCCCTCACGAAAGATAGCTCAGTCCCAAGCGGTCCCTGGGTCATTTTTGGTTGAAAAATCTAAGGAAACTCCCTCCTTATAAATCTCTCACCTTGATCTTGAGGAATTTTTGGTTGAAAAATCTAAGGAAACTCCCTCCTTATAAATCTCTCACCTTGATCTTGAGGAATTCCATCATATTTTTGTAGAGACAACCCTAATATGTCATTTTAATGGTTTATGCCCCTTCTCTACTGATCTTTATCAATGGATCTATTCTTCATGGACCAAGAACTCCAAGGTTATTTTCTGCTCCAAAGGATTCTTCATTATGATGCTTTTACATCTTGAAGACTACGAGAAAGTTTTATCTAAAGGGCCTGGTTTTGGGGCAATGCTAGAATATTCATAACCCCTTGGTTTCCATATTTTGACCCTTCTATGAAATTCATTACCAAGTTGCCAATATGGGTCCAACTTCATAATTTGTGCACTCACTTGTGGCACCATGCAGTCTTTCAAGGCACTAGAATCTCACTAGGTTGTTTCCTTACAATTGATGTTTCTCGTGTGCAACTTGGAGTTTACAACTATGGAAAAATGTGTGTTGTAATCGATATCAGTAAATGGATATCAAACCAGATCAATTTAAAAATAGGGGATTTTCATTGGACCTAGGATCTAGACTATGTCGCTTCTGTCAGCAAACATGCCATTTATAGGATTCTTGCCCCATGCTCAAATATCATCAAAAGTGATGCATTCATAATTCCAGAGCTAAAAGTTGGAAGCCTTGTGACCTGCCTTAAATGGAGAGTGAGGCTTCATCAAATTCAAACAAGGATGATGAAATTCATTCAATGTTTAAGGTTCATCCCTCAACTCCCCAAAAGTCTCCTGGCGATCCCATTGTGAAACATGATCCTTTGGCAACCACAAATATAATGAATAATAATGCTTCTTTGGGCACACTAAACCGAGTTCATGAGTTAGCTTCTTTGGTATTTGACAAGGACTCTCCTTCAACACATAATGATAATCTTCAGATTGCTTTAATAAACCCACCTTTGGAAGAATGGGTTAAGGTTTCGAAAAAGATAGGAAACAAAGGTTGCTCTAAGGACCTACCTCAAATTGGATGATTCTCTTTTGTAATTGTTTCTTCTATTCCTACATATCTCATTTTCTATATAAAATATCATACATCTCAATTATGTTCCTAATAGTATATGGTACATTGTGCCATAAAAAAATCCATAATTATATATGATGTATTTCATTTATAATTAATCACTAAAATCTTTAAAACTTAAAAAAAATGGAAATAAAACAACCTTAACCTTGATTTTTCCACACTTAATAATCTACATTTTCTAATAATTCATCTATATAAGATGAATGATCTAGCCAAGAAGGAAAAGAAAAAACATTAGTCAAAGGGCACTAATTGAGAGTCGATCACTAGTCAAAGTGGATTGGAGTTGATTACTACACAATGTAGAACCTAATTCTTGAAATTCCTTTCCACCTAAAGTTTCCTCGCCTTTACTTGAACTAATCATAACTTGAAATGATGATGTGTAGAGCTACTTTGCCAACCAAGTTTTATTCCTGGCACTCTTGAATAAAAAATGGAAGACAATAGATATACATTGTACATTAGGTTTATTACTACCTATTACAATAATGTCTTACACACGGGACCACGTGTCTAACTCCTTGCCCACATGAAACACCACCTTTATCGTAAGTTTCCATGGGATGTGAAATAAATAATAATAATAATTATCCTTAATGTTAAAAAAATCATTATACCGAGTAGATTTTAATTTTGTTGGATTATCACAATCAATAATATTAATCTATATATTCAAAAATAATACTACAAGTCTATGCAATCTATGCTTATAACTATTATACTTTATATTTATAAATTTAGAAAGCATTGTTTATCCGTAAAACAAAAATATAAATGTCAAAATCATATATGGCATAGTAAAAAAATGTGAATTGGTTGTTATGTAGATAAAATTTATAAAGCATAGTTATCCATAAACCACAAATATATATTGATATCATATATCATGAGAGTTAGTTGGTATTACACATTTAAAAGTATAGTTCATCTATTTAAAAATATATATCTATATAATATAAGATATAGTTATTGGATTTTATTATTAGATTTTTTGAACGATGATTGTGATATTTATCAAATATGGATGAAAAATATTATAAAATTTGATTTTAGTAATTATTTTTTAATTGGATGTATAATATAGTTTATTGTAAATCAAAATTAACAAAGCATGTTTTTATGTAAAGAAGAAAGTTAAAAAAAAATGTCGCAAAGCATTTTTAATGGTTAGAGTTAGGTTAAAATTTTGATAGACTTTATTTAAAGATGGTATAAAGAGATAATGGATAGTATAATTGAGCTTAATTTTTGAGCTTTAGAATTAGAAATTTAGATAAATTTTGTGAAATTTTTAATTAAAAATCATGCCATCTCTGACCCCAGATGCCCTTAATTTTGAATAAGATCCTTAGGACAATATATTGCATTTTCTTTTGATAAGTCCAATGGAGATTTTTATGACATATTTTAAGTAGCTTTCCAACAAATGGCATCTTAATAAAACTGATACTACCACACGTGATACTATGATACATGACAAATACTACCACTAGGAAAATTTCAAAATCACTTACCTTTATTTCCTCATTGATTTTGTGCACTATCCATAGGCTTGTGGGCAACCTTTTTAATATAATTCTTTATAATTATATTTCTTCATACTTATTTGTGTTAACTATGAAATTCTTTATAATTAAACTGATCATTGTTGCCTTTATCTTTTAGGGGGTTGCACGGAACAAAGGGTTTTAAAATATAATATTGAAGATTTGGTTTTGAAATGGTGGATTAAGAATATAATACTACAAAGCTTTTAGATTTCCTGACAAAGTTGATTTTGTGCTCTATCCATAGGCCTGTGGACAATTTGTTTATATAATCCTTCATATTGGGTGCTAACTCTTAAATTCTTTATAATTACCCTGATTATTGTTGTCTTCATCTTTCTAGGGGTTGTAGGGAATAAAGGGTTGGGATTTGGTTTTGAAATGGCTCCAATAAATAATTATAACATTACAAAGTTTCTAGATTTTGATAAACTGTGGAATAAAAAGCATAACATTACAAAGTCTTTACATCTAGTTTTATTGGAATGGTAGTTTATTTAAAAGGTTATCAAATTTTAATATATTATATTTAAAAATAATCTTTAAGAAATAGTTATTGGTGATTAAGGATTTGTCCAAAAATATTTTGTTGCGGATTTGTCCAAAAATATTTTGTTGCACATTTTAAATTTTAGATAATGAGTTGAAGACAATTTATTAGGATATGAGAGATATTTATTTAATGGTAATTTTATTATATATATTATATATATTTATATATTTTTATTTTTTTATTTAAGATTTTTAATTATTAATAAAATTAAAAAAAATTATTTTTAATCATAATTTATATAAAATTTAAAGTTTTTCTAATACAAAAAGATAACTTAATTTATTTTAGAATTGAAATTAATCTAGTAGTGGGTATATCACTTTATGAATCGGTGCAAAAGTAAGATAATATGACTATATAATATCAAAAGTTTTAACATAAAATTAAAATAACAAGGTCATGGAAAGTTTTTTTACTTTTGCTCGTTTTGCCATCCAAGATGGTTCACTATTGTTTCAATTCATATTTGTCTATCTTAAGGGGAGGCCACTTTGCTAGACCCTTTTTTTTTAATTTCAGTAAGGGTAAGAGAGATGGATTTTATGGGGCCTTACAGGGAATAGAAGGAGGAGTTATGAAATTCTTTGAAGAGATGCCTAGGTATTTCACCACATTGTCAACATGTGTGTATAAAGTTCATTTCATCTCCTCTAATTCAATCTAATTTTTCCTTTGTGAGTGCATGAAAACCTTCATATCCACTATACCCTTACCTCCCGTCGTACTCTCAACTTTCCATAACTCTTACCAATCATCTTCCTATCTACTTTGCTTCATAGGTTTGTCCACTTTGAAATTTTTCATTTTAGTCATCTCTCTACCACAATGTCTGATGCCTCATTTTATTAGAGCTAAATCACAAAGGCTATTAGAGTAAATTTGAGGTATAAAATGGGCCTTATAGGAAAAGTGAACATTAATGAATATAATTCAATGATCAATATAAATTCTTGAAATTATGTTAATGATAATCATTTAGTTGTATCTATAAAGGTTAAAGATGATTATGTATCGTACTTCGTTTTTATTTGGAAATATTTAACTAGGTGTCAACCTCACCATCGCTAAGATCATGACAATATTATCTCTAGATATAATAAATATTCTTGAAATTTTGAATATGAAATAATTTATTTTAACACTACTTCTAAGTTCTTAAAAAATCATCTCACTTTAATTAAATCATAATCAAATCACCTTAAAATCATAAATTATAACCATTTTAATCTATAATATAATTTAGCGTATTATCATTGTCCTAGAATATTAATGGAGGATGGATTCTTCACTAATTTATTTTGCTCTATTTTTGAGCCTATGGGGTGCAAACCAGCACTAATTATATAGCAAACCAGATTAATCTAAGCACCATCTACATACCATGGATGTATTCTATTTAAATTTATTTTGATTTATTTTTGAGCCCATGGAGCACAAACCGTCTCTAATTATGTAACAAACCATACCGATTTGGGCACCATCTAAGACCATATACTGTATTGTTGACAAATCCTAGTTTTTTATGAGGACAACTTTAGATTCAAGTGGTTCAGTGTTGTCTCATGTGTAAAGCTCAAGATTTAGTGAGCTTCTTGCAAAATTTCAAGGCTTAATCCAACTCTTGTGTTAAAGTTCCTAAATCATATTATTGGAACCAAGAAAAATTGTTAAAGCTACCTTCCTTAGATCTAGTTATTCATGTCCTACATTGACCTAATGAAGTGAATAAGTTCCTTTTAACTCTTTTTTATTATTTATTTGTTTCCTTCGTTTTCCAATATCACCAATTCAATGCAATTACCAAAACCTCTCAAGGGGGAGGCCTAACAAAGTATTGTATACAATACTTATAAACATATAGAAACATTAGAAAAACATAAGTAAGAGAGAGAAGTCAAACTTAAAAAATAACTCGAGATACTAATTGATAATAAGTTTATATCCTTATAAGACATGACTAAGAAATACATAGACAATAGAATATTAGCTTTGGAGGTTAGATTACAGGAAATAGAAAATAAAGCCAAGAAACAGTTGACCTAAGAAGGAGAGATCGATGATATAGGAAACCATAACATGAGGGACACAATTAAAGAGTTAGAAGAAGAACTAAATAACAAACTGGGATTAAATAGTTTGCAAAGTAATTCGAATATCAAATCCATCAAAGAGGAAATGAATAAGTTCACTGAGTTGGATCAATAGTGTAATAAAAGAGCCTCAAACCTCATAATGTTTCGTATAAAAGAGTAGGAATATGATGAAACACTAGTGATAATTAAGGAAGAACTACAAAATAAATTACAAATTGAAGCAACTTGCCTCATTGAAGCAAAGAGGTTGGAAAGAATAATAAAACATAGAGGTAGGTTAATTTGTGTTAAGGTAGGCTCTAATGACAATAAAAGGGTTAGGGACATTTATAAATGAATACCTAATTCTAGAAGATCAAGCTAAATTAAGGAAGAAAATTTAAAAGGTAAAAAAATCTAAGAAGGAACCAAAATGGGGAAAATTAGGAATTGAAAATATATTATTAGGAATAGAGACCAAAAATATAATAATAAATAGGAAGCTACATCATTTGTATCATCTCTAGGAGTTGTAGTGGGTTTCCATGGAACAATGGGCCTATGTTAAGTTGGACCTCGAGTGAAGTAGATATTATATTTTTTTTTTAAGCTTGGGAGCATGAAGAATCTAAGGTTCTTAACATAGAAGGATTTGTATTATGGCCAATATAGAACAAAAAACTTACCATAGATGGATTAAAGAGATAATTTGTTACATAATAATAAAAACAAAAATAAAAATTCTCCTCACATTAGACTCCTTATGAAAGACCATTTCAATAAATAAATGTGGATGGCAATTTCATATATTAAAACTAAGAATATTTATATAACAATTTGTTATTTCACGCCTAATAATTCTAGCTTTTATAAAAATAAATACATATAGATAAAATTGTCCTTACAATACATTAGAACAAGATATTTACAGTCTCATAGATCACAGGGGTAACTTCCTACTAGGATACTTTAATGCCATAACACGACTAATCAAGATATTATTTTAAGTAATGATTTCAACCCTAATCCATTATAGCTAAATGAGGACCTTGTTTTAGCTAACAGTTATGAAAGAAACTCTAAAGGCTTGACCAAGAATTTGTTTGGTGCCAAGCTAATCAAGCTTTGCAGTTCTCAAGATTTAATAGTTTGCAATGGTCTAATGAAGTCAACAAAATCCAACTAAAGGCTTGGAAATAGTGTCATGGACTGTGTGATATTTGATATCCACATATACCACTAAACAATAAATTTTGACCTCTTAAATGGCCATGAGCCCAAGTTTAATCATATACCTTTAATGCTAACATAAAACTTTATCATGCACAAAATCCCCATTAAAGAGAATCATGATAATAAGCACTTGTTTTTTGAAAAAAATAGATCTATTTTTTATAATTTTCCTTTAATGAATTAATACTCCTATCAAATAAGAAAAATATTCAATACCTCTAGCATAATTTCATGACAACCCTTTCTACTTCCACTAACAAGTTCTCCGTTGAGGTGTTATTTAAAAAATTAAATAGAATGGCCATCCCTCAGTATGGTAATGAGTATAAAATTTCTATAAAAGTAATTATGGATGCTTCTAATGAGTCCTTAAAATCCAATTAGATAAATAGATTCAAAGGCCCAATTAAAACGGAAAATGGTACTATATAAATAGAAATAAGAAAAAACTTTTCCATCTATCGAAGCTAGATCCTAAAAATTTATGGAGGAAAGTTCTAATGCATAAAAATAAGAAGACAACGTGATTCCATCGAGGGATTGAAATTCCCACCTTATAAATATTTATGAATCCCCTAATGCCTTAGAAAACATTCCAAATGTTTCTATAGAGAGAAGTTTTTTATGTAGAAGACATATGGTTTAGGGTTAAAAGGTTCACAAAAGAGAAATCTTGGGACATTAGAGGCTATTAAGATGAAATCTTAAAAATTGGAGGGTCTATCATGATAGATCTCGAATACATAATCTCTTGAATTTAGCAATTGATCAAGATTTCCCTAAACCTTAGACTCAAAACATCATGCTACCTACTTTTATAGGTTGGGATAGAAACAATCCCTCTAATTATAGGATCATTATGATTAGCCCCATTTTAGACAAGTTATATGGAATTATTTTGGAAAGGAAGATCAATGTATGGCTAGAAAACCACAATAAAGAACTAAAGGCTAAGATAGTTTCAAGAGCTATCATTTAATTCTTGACCTCTTTGTTAAGCTTAGGATAATTATGGAGTAGTGTCATTATAAGTAAACCAATCTCCTATGTTGTTTTGTCGACTTAAGAAAATATTTTGACATATTTCCCAAGACTAACATTTGGAATGGTTAGAAGATTTGAAAGTTTATTTTGAGTTGAGAGTTATTATGGTAAGGCACCAATACAATTCATTGTTGTATAAAAACGAGTTATATTATTGTTATTTTTTTGTAAGCTAGACAAAAAAAGTAAACTATAAAACGAGAACTATAAACTCAAGACGAGCTAAAA
Source organism: Pinus tabuliformis (assembly GCA_031772625.1). NCBI lineage: Eukaryota > Viridiplantae > Streptophyta > Pinopsida > Pinales > Pinaceae > Pinus > Pinus tabuliformis. Next base: position 1,011,280,780 of record CM062816.1, on the reverse strand, counting down.
AGACCCCCAAAAAACATGAAAAACAACCTGAAAATGATAAGTGTTGATGCTAAAATAACAATTTTTGGTTTTTCTTTTTGGGTAAATTTTCAACATATTTTAAAAATGGAAGTAAATATCAATAAGTGCCAATTTTTGTGTGTGCAAATAATACTTATATACATAATTTAAATATACAATTGAATCATATATAATATGCATAGTCTAAACATTTGACATTTTTAACCTTTTTCACGTATGTTTTTCCAACTAGTTCTTCCCAAAATCTGGCTAGAAAATTAGAAGGATCACTGAAATTGTAGATTTCAATTGTTGAGATTACAAAATTTAGTGTTATAAAGGTTTTTAATGGCATTGAATTGATTTATGCATTCAAAATGCAATTTAAGCAATGATAAATTGTTATTTCATCAATAATTTCATAGTCAGATTCTAACGAGGGTTGCCAAAAGAAGTAAAAAATGTAGAATGGTTAGACTTATTCTACATAAAAAGCACACATACAATTCATTGTTGTATAAAAACCAGTTATATTATTGTTATTTTTTTTGTGTAAGCTAGACTAAAACAAAGTAAACTATAAAACAAGAACTATAAACTCAAGACGAGCTAAAAAAACCCCCAAAAAACATGAAAAACAACCCGAAAACGATAAGTGTTGATGCTAAAATAACAATTTTTTATTTTTGTTTTTGGGTAAATTTTCAACATTTTTTAAAAATGGAAGTAAATATCAATAAAAGCCAAATTTTTGTGTGCAAAAAACACCCAAAAAATGTTGATGCTGGAATAACATTTTTTTGGGTAAATTTTCAACATTTTTAAAAAATGACAGTAAAAACCAATAAAAGCCAATTTTTTGTGCAAAAAAACACCCTGAAAATGAAAAGTGTTGATGCTGAAATAATGCCTTTTTTTAGGGGGTAAATTTTCAACATTTTTTAGCATTGACATTAAGGATACAATATCATAACTCCGGAAAACCTTAAAATTCCAACGATTTTCAGGTATGACATTAAAGATAAAGTATCATGTCTCTGAAAAGCCTTAAAATTATAACAATTTTCAGCGATGGTGTTAAAGATAAAATACTTATAATTTTTTTCAACCATAGTATTAAAAATAAAATATCATGACTTCGAAAAACCTTAAAATTTTGACAAATTTTCAACCATGGAATTAAAACCGAAGATCATGAATACAAAAAACTTTAAGTTTTCAACATATTTAAACAATTACATTATGAAAAAAATTATGACTAAAAAAACTTTAAAAATAAACACTTGAATAAAAGAGTCAGTATACCAAGAGCAATTTCTTTTTAAATGCTAAAAGTATACTATTTTAAAATCTTAGTATAAGACAACTTGACACATTGCAATAAAAATTTAACGATAAACCATCAAATCGACACACACTATAGGCAAACTGGACACATTACAATGAAAACTTAAAAATCAACCATAAAATTGACACATTGTGGGGCGTACTTGATCCATTATAACGAAAACTTTAAAATAAACTATCAAATTGACACATAATGGGGTTAGGTTCATAGTCGAGGATTGACATAAACCTTGCTCAAAAAAATAAAATAAAACAAAATAATAAATAAATAAAAAAGGAAAACATAAAACAAAACGAAAATTAAAACATTAAAAAATTGTAAAACTGAAAAAATACCAAAAAAATAAAAGCATAATAACAAATAAATAAAAATATATATTAAAGCATTAAAAAAAAATAACCAAAAAAACAAATATGGAAAAAAAATCATTAAAAAATAAAATTTTAACCCCCAAAAAATTAAAAAACGTTACCAAAAAAACAAATATTGGAAACAAAAATCATTAAAACATAAAAATTTAACCCCAAAAAAATTTAAAAACGTTATTTTTTTTAAACATAAAAAATAAAACATTAAAAATTAAAAACCAAAAAATATTATATATATATATAGATATAGATATATATATATATATATATAGAGAGAGAGAGAGAGAGAGAGAGAGAGAGAGTGTTGAATAAGAAAACTGCAACTAGAGGCGGATAAGAGACGCTGCTCCCATGGACGCCTCTGCAACCCATTGATTCAACGCGCAAGGTGCTGAGAAAGGCTTCCCAAGACGAGTGGAATCAAACCATGGTACTCTGATCTACACCCTGAGCACCTTGGCCCCTTTCGCGCCCACACCTGATATGCATCTTGGCTATGGAGGATGGGGGGTTTCGAATCGAGGATTAATCAAAGACGGCGCAGTGTCCATGCCTACTGCAGAAGGGGCAAGGGTAAACCATCTCCAGTTTTGCGCAGAAATGTCGGCCGATCTGAGCAAAAACAGATGGGAGATAAGGAATGGGGTTTTAGCTGCTGTCAGTATCGGATCTGCAGACCTATACACTGGATCTGCTGCTATAGGCCAAAGAAGGATGTTGCATGTAGCTGGGTTGTTCTCTCCTACCACGGAACGACACAAATCACTCGGATCAAGCTTTGATCTCTTCGATCCGGCACACTTTCGACAGACGAGCCAAGACCAAACCGCTCTGAAACTTGGGACTGAGGAATGCTGCTGAAACAGGGATACACGAGGGTATAGTTGTCAAAACAATCCAGCCTATTGGACGGAAACTGTAATGAAGCATGGCCAGGCTTACATCACCAAACCGTGCCTCTGTTTTCCTGAGGGGGCCATAAGGCACGAGGACAGCCTGCAAGAAAAAATGGAGAGCACAGTTCTTACTACCTCCACGGCAGTCGCAGAACCTGGTGCAGACGAAGTCACTTTAGAAATGGGGAAAGACCCTTGGATGAATTCCCGGCCCCTGAATGCCAGTTTGGACTCTGACGGGCTAAACCCTAACTGCTTCCAAATCTTTATAAAGCCCCCTTCTAGGAAATCAACCCTGATCTGGGTTCATCCTTTAGATAGTGTGACAAATCTGAAGATTAACATTGCCAACCATATTGGCTACCCGGATGGTCAACAACATTTGCTATTTGAGGGAAGATCGCTATAGGATCACAGAGCTATCAAGGATTACAACATCAAGTCAGGATCTACCATAATATTCAATATGAGGCTACAAAGAGGTGTAGCAACCAACAACCCATCTAAACAATTCGAAGGAGGTAGTGGTTCCCAAACAAAACAAAACCCAGATTCACATCAGCAGAACAAAGGCCAAGGAATATCTTTCAAGAATGTTTTACAAGGGGGAAAATCTTCTACAACAGCTCCAAAGCAGGTTGGAATAGAACCCAGCCCATACATAGTGGAGCAGCTGCACTATACACCTGAACTAACAATAGAAACATCAGAAACAGAGGAGGTACGTAACAGTTATGAAAAGCAAGCCATCATCTGTCGATTCAATGGTTTCTGGCCAAAACCCATGGACCTATTCCATTGGATTCTCACAAGATGGTCCCTAAATTGTGAGATTTTTCTCTGCTCCAAAGGGTTTTTTATAGTCAAATTTCAATCAGTAGAGGTCAGGGACCTAGTGATTCAGGAGGGACCGTGGTTCTAGGGATCTTCAGGACTCTTTATCACTCCTTGGTTCCCGGAGTTTGATGCCAACTCCTTCATTGTTTCCAGGATGCCAGTATGGGTGCGTCTACATAACCTCCCTATACATTTTTGGGACCAAAAGATTCTTGCATGCATAGGCAATACCATTGGTAGATATATTAAAATGGATACACAACATGCGGAGGATAGAATTTTTACTTTCGCACGCATTTGTGTGGAAGTGGATCTTAACAAAGGATTATCGAACTGCATACAACTGAAGCATAAAGATCGTAGCTGGATGCAAAAATGTAATATTCCTAACCCTGAATATCCTCAAACCCCAACAAAAACTCCAACCAAATATGTGCAAATGATATAATAACCCAGAAGTGATAAAATAACAGTGGAACAACATATAATAATGTTAACCGGAAATATAGGTAGATACACAAGAAATGCAGCAAGAAATGCTAAGCCATTTTATTATACTGAGGAATAAATGAGTACAAGAGGTGATTAGACATATGGCACCTCGACTTGCACAAGGCAAGTGAAGAAATACTCTCAGAATGACAAGAATGGCCTCTCTGCGTGGATGCTGCTGCTAGAAAAAAATGATGATTTGGGGCTGCTCCCCTCCTTGGAAAAAGCTGAAACTTTGGATTCAGGCTCAACTCAAGAAACCCAGAAAACTTTCTTGAAATGGCTGACCCCTGAAAATCACCCCCTTGGGGTTTTGCACAGTTCCTCAAAGACGCTAATGAAACTGCTGTTGAAATGCTGATGAAACTGCTGCTGAAATGCTGATGAATCTACTGCTGAAATGCAAATGGAAATAACTTGCCCGAGCAGGCACTCGAAGTCCCCCGGGGCTAAGGGTGAGATCTCCGAATGGAGACACTCAATGCACTAAACAATACTGCGGACTAGCTAAACAGCGAATGTGCTCTAAGTCGAAATGACTATCACAAATGCTCATAACTAGAATGATCCCAAATGAGGGGGTTCCTCTCTATTTTATAAGCTCTGCCTCTCATAATCCCTAGGCTCACTTTCTCCTGCGTGATCCCCTTCTTTCCATGTATCCTTCCCTCCTGCGCAGTCCCTCCATGTGTCTGCGTGGGCCCCATTTCTGCGTCCCCCTTTGGTCCCCTTGGTTCCCCCTTAAGTCACAACGTTGTGCTACCTAGGAAGTGACTTTTTATTCTAAAGTGAGTTATGTTCCCCCTTCCTCACTTTTTATTTACAAATAACTATAGAAGGAAAAAATCGAACAAAATCGAATATTCCAATTAGCCATAGCTAATTAGGAATATTACAAAACATTAGATTATGAAAACACAGCATTTAGGTGCAGAATATGTCAGCAAACTGGGCACTTACAAAATGCCTGCCTTGAATACAAAAAACACAGTCAAAGAAGGAAGAAATTTGGTAAACAACAAAAGGGCTGGACATTCCCCCCACCAGATCCTGAAGAGGAGGGAGATGATGAGGAGGAAATGCCCACCCCGAATGAGAACAGCCAAGCAAAAACTCAAAAGCAATCTTCACACGTGCCTACGGAACCACATCCGGAAAAGACTACAGATATAATGGAAATCAGTGGAACCAAAAGGCAACATACTTCAGACACCTTTGACTCTGACAAGGAAAACCCTCGACCCAGCGATGAAAACCCACTTCAACTTGTTCCCACGGTTCCATCCCAAGGAGAGTGGCGCAAGGTAGAGAAGAAAAAGGGGAGGAAAACTTGATTCCCCCCATATTGCCATCTCTGCGCTTCTGGCGTGGACCACATTTACTCAGTTTCTGTTGTTTTTTTGTGTTTGACTGTTTCAGAGCTCTTTGCATAGAGCAGTACTTATAGATTCTCTATGCTTTTTCCAAAAGCCTTATCTGGGCAAAAAAGACAGGCTATGCCTGAATATTGTATATGCTACGCATCTGCAAAACACAGTTTCTTTATTAATAAAGAAAGTGCGACTTTTTCTACGGGAAAATATATCTATATATATATATATATATATATATATATAAAAATTAACAATAATAAAAAAAAATCATTAAAAGAAATAAAAATAATAATAATAATAAAAATTAATTTAAATAAAAAATTAATTAAAAAAATTAAAAAAATGATTAAAAAAATTAAAGGCCTAAGGGGCTGCAGGCCCCTAGGCAGACCTGATCGGCCTTTGATGGGGCTCATTTTTATTTTATTTATTTTATATTAATTTTCTTTAACTATTTTTTAATTGCTTTTTATTTTATTTTTATTTTAATGTTTTATTTTTCATTTTATTTTTAATGTTTATTTTTAATTGTTTTAATAATTTTTTTCCTTTTAATGTTTTTTTTTTTTTTTTTTAATTTAATTATAATATAAAATTTAATTATAATATAAATTCTATGTTTTTAATTTTTGTTTTTAAGGTTTTTATTTATTTATTATTTTTTAATTGTATGTTTTTTTTTTTTTTATTATTTTACTTAAAATTTTATCTAAATAATTTTTTTTGGGAAATTTTTTTTTCAAATGTCATATATAAAATTCATAAATTTTGTTATATCTCCAACATTTTTTATTGAATTTTTTCATAATTTTGTTTTATTTAACATGTCATTTTTAGTAAAAAGGTCCTAAAATACAGAGTTTTTTCATGATATCTATATGCAAAATGTGTATTTTTTGTCAAGTGTTTAAAATTGTTATTTCTTACTGACAAATTATTTTTATTGAAGTATTAATTAACGATATATAAATATAAAAAAAATCATAACCTCAAAATACCAATGTTATTATTTTTTTAAAACCTTGCAAAAAAACAAAAAAAATCATTATAAAAAAACATTGTAAAGAAAACAAAAAACACAAGTTTAGAAAACCCTTAAAAAACAAACATCTTAGGACAAAAAACAAGAAGATGAATAAGACAACTTGATGCCTTAAAAAAAATAAATGTTGATGCTTTTCAAAATCCACATGAAAATCACAAACATTTAAAAAAAATCACACTTAATACGTTAAAAATTTTAAAGTGTCAAAAATAAACCCTCTAAAAAAAGGGGTTGATGTTGCATCAACATTTTTCAAAATCAGTATGAAAATCACTAACACTTAAAAAAATGTTTATACTCGATACATAAGAAAATTTAAAGTGTCAAAAATATGCCTTTAAAAAATGTTGTTGTTTTTTAAAATCAACATGAAAATGACTAACGTTTTAAAAAAATGTTCATACTTGATACATAAGAAAATTTAAAGTGTAAAAAATAAGCCCTCTAAAAAAAGAGGTTGATGTTGCATCAACGCTTTTCAAAATCAACATGAAAATCACTAACATTAAAAAAAAATGTTAATACTTGATACATAAGAAAACTAAAAGTGTCAAAAATATGCTCTAAAAAGAAAAGTTGTATTTTGAATCAACACTTTTCAAAATCAGATTATTTTTTGCTACCTCAAAAAAATTGGTACTCAGTACAATTCCTGTTTGATAGTTTACATTGTTCTAAACTTTGTATTAAACTAAGAAAATCTTTAAACATATATAGCAGTTGTTGGCTTGCCACTCGAGGAACCAGAGTGGCAACAAAAGTATAAGGTTTTGTCCATAGAGTTATATAAGTGACATTAAAGCAATGATTAATCCAAAAAACCACTTCATTATCTATTTACGTGCTAAACTTCCTAGAATATGATAGACAACAATATTGCTACTTAGAAATAATGAGACAAAAAAGATGAACTAGTGCATTTCAAATTGAGGAGTCAATTATTAGTGGATTAGGCCTACCATCAATCTCCTCTAAGGTTGAAAACTATAGGCCAATAATTTTCTTTGCCGGAAGGGAGAGATTGTGGTCTAGCTTTTTAACCTGTAGCTGAAGAGCATCCAAACATAGAAGAATTTCATGTTGAGCCTCACTTCTTTAGGCAAAAAAATTCCCCATGATTGTCTTGATTTCCTAGGAAAAGTCCACTATTTGCAAATATTTGGTATCTTTTATTATGGTGTTGCTTATGTCTAGGACCCAATGCCCCACATCTTCCATCCTTGCTTTGACTTCTGCAATGATGATTTTTTTCCTTGGTTGTTGGGGAGCATGCTCTTGGCAGAGAGTAGTCAAGGCCTTGATTTGTTATTGAGCACATGAAATAAGGTAACTACAATTCACTTTATGGCTAGATGACAAGAGGTAGAAGTAGAGGGAACCATGATGGTAAACATGGGAGAGTTCAAAAAGAAAGGGTGATGGATAACATCTAAGGAAAGCTACCCAAGGGTGAATAAGGACAAAGAAGCATCTGGAAGGGAGCTTGAAGAATTCATACGGAGGGGAAGAAATGAGTGGTAAAGGGGAGCTCAGCCCTATATAAGCCCTTACATGAACATACTATAAAGGAGACTCACATCCCGTTGATTTGAGCTTCACCCTTAACTTGGATTTAGAAAGAGAGATTCAAAAAATTAGAGCATTACCTTTGATTTGAACTTCACCATAAACTAAAGATCATATATTCAACAAAGGATTAGAACTTTGCAAATCTCAGTCTCGACCCTTCCTTGCATACCATCCCACAGAGTTGCATACCTCAGATCTGGATTAGCTACGAATTCAACCTCCTTTACATATTTCAAAGGGATCATAACTTGTCATAAACTTAGGATCCAGATCACAGTGAGAATTTAGGTCTCTTGCATAACAAACTTGAAAGTCCAACTATGTTAATGCCCCCTGGCTCTGATACCATGTTGATTTTATTAAGGGCATTAGAAGAACAAATTATTTTCAAAGATTAACACATAAATTAGTAGCATTTTTACATCATTAAGAAGTAATATATATAAACCATAAGCATGAAGAGAGCAATAGAACAATAAATTTGAAACACTAAGAAACCATGAGACAAGAGACACATAAGTTAGGCTTGAGGTCGGGGCAAAACCCATAAATTATTCCTTATATGAGAGAGAGAGAGAGAGAGAGAGAGAGATTTCAAGTTACATTGGTACACCAGAAATAACAATAGCAGGAAGATAGCCAAATCAGCAACAAGATCATGATCAAATTCCAAGGCAAAAACCAAGCTCCTAAAATTTCGGCCCTCCCTACAATTTCGCTTGATCAAAGATGCACAAGACAAATTTTGATATGTCCAAATGATAAGAAAATGTCTCTTATTTATAGATTTTAGGAAGGGGTCAAATGGATGCCTCTTAGCGGCCCAACTAGCCTAAAATAATATGAAGCCGACTATAAAATATTTTGGAGGCAAATTATTAATTCAAATTTTCAAATTCTTCACAAGATGAAAATACTGACCATGGCTACTATATTTCCAACAAGCCTCACTCCTTTCTGTGAAAACATTCCTCATGATTGTCTTAATTTCCTAGGATAGGTCCACTATTTGCAAATATTTGGTATCTTTTCTTCTGGTGTTGCTTGTGTCTAGGACCCAATCCCCCACATCTTCCTCATTTTCTCATTGTGGAGGCAACTCATTTCCATCCTTGCTTTGACTTCTGTAATGTATTATTTATTTATTTCCATAATTATTGGCGGAGTATGCTCTTGGCAGAGAGTAGTCAAGGCCTTAATTTATTGTTGAGCACTTGAAATGGTCTAATTACAATCCCCTCTATGGCTGGGTGACGAGAGGTAGAACTAGAGGGAACCATGATGGTAAACATGGGAGAGGTGTTCAACATATACCACCCACATGCCCGAGGCATTGATTAGTCATTACCTTCCATCTACTCATCCAATAATAATATTATTTTATTTATTAAGTGTGCAGGAAAATATAAATTTATTATTATTATTTTTGATCCACACTTCATAGCCCTATATTAATTTGACTTTGATAACTATCATTAGTGAGACAATGTAGATTAAATTTCCTTAGATGATAACTCTAACCTAGTGTGACATAACATATGCTTTTACTATTTTAGTATTTTGCTTAAGAGGCCCATTTTGACTCCAAATTTCCTTTAATTGGACATAACAATTATTAGTGTGATGACAATAGCCCACGCCTTTCCCTAGGTAGAAATACAAAACTTGTACTAAGTGGAAGGGGAGCTTACCAAATGATTTTATAGGTCTAGCCCACTTGAGTTTTCCTTAGGTAGAAATACACCACTTGTACTAAGTGGAAGAGGAGCTTACTAACAGATTTTATAAGTCTATCCCTCTCAAGCTGTAACCCTAAAGGAAGCACACCCCTAAATGACAGACTAAACCACAAATCTAAGACCCCGAAACAAACTCACTAAAACCCTTTAACATTGATTCAATTCACACATAAAGATCCAAAACATTACACAAACTCACTAGAACCCTTTAACCTTGACTCAATTAAAAACCCACACATAAAGATCCAAACCATTACACAACACTTATAACTTTGATCCTTGTCGAGTAATTGTAACTAAAGGGTGTAGAATTTATTACTCCAACCTTGCTCATACACATGCATGGACACCTAGTTAGTGGGTGGGTCTTTAACACATATACCTTTGATTGTTTTCGAGTAATTGTAGCTAAGTGATGTGGGATTTATTACTACAACCTTGTCCCCACATATGTATTTACACCTAATTAATGGGTGGATATTTAAGACACATTTGATGTTTGTCATAGAAGAACTTTGAGTGATGCCTCTTCTCCATTAATTACAATATAACCTTCTCTCTACAATATAACCTTCTCTCACATGGACATGATAGTTGACTTGGTAATTTGCACTTTTATTTTCCTTCTACCCACTAATGAAAAAAGTCCCTCTAAACATCGCCACAATCCTTCCTCTTTTATTTAAAGATATGCACAATGCTTAATATTCTAATATCACCTTTACTTTCTGAAACCATTCTTAATATTTTAACATCACCTTCACTTTCTAAAATCTAGATCCTTACTTCCCTTAGAATCATAGAAAACTCTCTCGCTAAAGCATTCCAGCTAGGCGGATTAGGTCAATAATTTGATTGTAACGAAGTAAATGATTTGTTATGAATTTTTCGAGATGGTAATGGATGTGTTAAGTGCAACCACTTTAAAAATATAAATATTTACATGATACACGTGAAATTAAAAAAAAATAACAAATAAAATAAGACCCAATCATTCAAATATTTGAGAGAGCCTACATAAGTTGACTCTTCTTTTGGCATGTTTCTTCATGTCACAATTGCTTGAAGAATGTGTGTTTGGTTGCAATTAATTTCGGGGTTTGCCCACCATTCATAAAGTCCACTCTTAGATTAAGATAGACATACAAAGTTGACAGAGGTTGATGATTGATAAAGGTAGTTAGAAAAGGTCGCTAAAGTGTAATTTGTTATAATGAGTTGTTATAATCAGAGGTTATTGTAAGAGTAAATTAATTTGTTATAATGAGTTGTTATAATCAGAGGTTATTGTAAGAGTAGATTATAAATGTTAAATTATTTAATATAATGAGTTTTTAAATAGAAGGAAAAATATTATAATTTAAATATATAAATATTGGGAATAATTTTAAATTTGAGATTTTTGTAAATTGAGTTAGGATAAGTTTTTTTTAATCCATTATCTAAGTAGTTTTAGTTTAGATATTTAGAATTATCAAATGCGGTTTATCTATTTCTATTAGGATATTTATAATAGTTATTTAACAAAAAAATCACGTCAGGTAAAATAATTTGTTAATGATTTATAAAATGACAAATTTTCACTTCTATCGAATATTTTTGACTTTTGGAACATTAAATTTTAACTCCATATATATATATATGGTAACTCATTAGGCTATCTTGTATTTGCATCACATAAGTAGTTTTAGTTTAGATATTTGGAACTATCAAATATCATCATTCACTCTTATTTGGGGATTCATAACGGTGATTTAACAAAAAAATCACACTACTTAGAATAATTTGTTAATGATTTATAAAATGATAAGTTTTCACTTCTACCAAATATTTTTGAATTTTGGAACATTAACTTTTAACCGAATGAAAACAATTTTTTTTGGTAACTCACTAGGCCATTTTTTTTGGTAACTCACTAGGCCATTCTCCTACTCGTTGTGACACGAAGTCTATTTTGGTCACTATCACTATATCTCTAAGGGCCTACAACTTGTCCTCCTCTTTGTAAACGAAATCACAATCAAAAACTAAATCTTAAACATCTTAATTTACATGATTTCAAATCACTTTAATCACCAATTAAACTACTCCTAAATCACCAAATAAAAATGATTTTAAATCATATTCTAAAAACTAATTTAATAAATTAAAATTAATAATAATAAAAAATAATTTATATATTATAAAATAATTATTTAATTAAATACATATTTTCAAATTTTAATAAGATATTAAAAATTAAATTCAACTTCAAATACTTTGAAATTAACATTATCAATTCAAAGACATTAGGACTCCCACAAATCAATTCAAAAATATTAAAACTTACACCTTTCCAAATATTTATTCTTATTAATTAAATTTCAACATTTGATAAAAGTATTAAAAAAACATTATTAATACCACAAATCAATTTAAAGATATTAAAACTCCACCAATCAATTCAAAGATTTTAGTACTTACACTTTTCCAAATATTTATACTTATTAATTAAATTTCAACATTTTATAGAATTATTAAAAAAATCAGAAAAATAATGGAAAAAATGAGCCAATTAAACAATAATTGAAAAAAATATATGAATAAACACTACCATTTAAAAATTGAAAGGAGACATGAAAGAATGCACATTTGAGGAACGAAATGTTAATCCTTTTAATTTATATATTTAACATTATTTAACATTATATGATTTATGTACTTTATCCCTATTAGTGCTTATATCTACAAATTTGTAAAGCACATATTTTTTTACGAATCAAAATGGGATGTTTTTGTTTTTGTTTTTGTTTTTTGTTTTTTTGTTTTGTTTTGTTTTTTTGTTTTTGTTTTGTTTTTTTGTTTTTGTTTTGTTTTTTTGTTTTTTTGTAAGAGATTATATATGGAGTAGCTCTTAAGTATATATAATCTTATATAAGATTAGACCATAATCAAATCTCTCCACCTAACTATTGAATTACATTCTCAGAATTATATTTCTCTCTTATATGACACAAATGATGTAATTACATTCTCAGAATTATATTTTTGTGTTATATGACACAAATGATGTAGATTCATTGTTTGGGTTGATAATGAAAAAAATATCATTGGTTCACATGAGTTGTAGTTTACCATGATTATCTTTATTTAAATAAAAAATGTGCGAAGTTTAATTTTGGGATTTATATTTATTTGATAGGATAGTATAGTTGGTTTGTCATTATTGTTAATTTCGTTTTCATGAAATAATGACTTTGGATTTTATGTTTATTTGATGAGAAAGTATAGATGATGTGTTATTATTATTATTTTAATAAATTAAATATTTTGAGAAAGGTTGATGCATTAAATGTTTTATGTAGTGATTAAATTTATATTTATTATTTATTATTTTATACAATTTCATAATTAAAATTAATAAAATAATATTTTTAAATTTATTTTAGATTAACTTGTTTTAGATGATAAAGATGGAGAAATGGATGAGAGTCAACAACAACCAAAAGCATATAATCGACAAGGCTCTCAAATGGAGAAGGGAGAAGAGAAACAAAAGTGTTCAATCAAACATGACAAGAAAGCCACTGATCTAGCAGTGATTCAACATCCTGGAAATCAACATGAGGAAAATGACAACACCCAAGGAACAAGTGGAATAAAGCGAATGCCAACAAAGTTAGAAGGAGAAGAATTGGCAGTTCTAATGGTCACTCCAAATTCTCGGTTATGACAAAGTTCAAAGGAGAAAAGGTAAAAAAGAAAAATCCAGTTTATTTGGTTAAATGTTAGTTTTTTTTTTTGTAGCTAGGATACGATGAGTGCTTCAAGTGTACACAATAGACGAATGCACTTTGTGCATGTATTGATGTAAATTTTTATTTTTAATAGAAAGTTGCAATTTTTCCTTGGAAAAAAAAAACATTTTAGATCCATTTTAACTTTGGATTTATTAAGCATTGAGAGGGATCAATATATATATATATTTTTTCACTTTAAAAGAGGTTTGCACCTCAAATTTGATCCCTCTAGATGCTTGGTAGATCCAAAGTTAAGATGGATCTAGGTTGGTTTAATTATTAATTATACTTAATTATAATTATAATTATGTTGACGGTGCTGGACCCGCCAACATTCAAGGGATCTCCCGATATGAGGTCCCAACTAGACCTTACACCGTTTGGAGTAGGAGTCCCAACAATGGGTGGTAATGTTATGCCTTGATCGCAGAGACGCGTAGAGGAAAGTATGATAACTTTTGGTAAGAGCAAGTGTGTGATCCTACGGAGAGTCAAGTGCGATGCATGAAGGTTCCAACACACGAAGGGAAAAGGAAGTGCACCCTTGGAAGCCTGTAATAATACGCAACTTGAAAGGAACACATGAGCGAAATGACATCACAAGCTAAGATGCGGAATAGTCCACAAGTTAAAGTGATGAGTTAATCCAACAACACGCATTCAACAAGATTCGTACAAATGCAAACAAAATAGTTCATAAGCATATGCGTAAGTTAAATAACATACATTGCCAATACAACAAGAATAATCCTATTATATTAACAACACTTGCATGAAGGCGTGCTAGGTCTGGTTTTATTATTATAAGTGAAAGTTCCATCCATACATACACCATTGACGACCACTAGCCCCAATTGTAGAACATTAGAGTCAAGAACACCTGCCCCTCCAAATAAGTATACTCGCTCTATGCTATGGAGAAGCAAAGACTCTTCATAATACTCGCGAGCTCCTTCTAAGCCTAAGCCTAGCCAAAAGCTTGGCTCCCAAAATCCTCTTACATGAGTTATGAGGTTTTATTTATAACAAGAGGGAGTGACTCTTCAACTCCCATTTATGACCTTTAGACTACCCTCATGATTCTTCAACTTCTTTACAAAATGACACATTACATTACATGATGACTCTTCATATTCCAACATTGACACTTGGATTTTCACTTATAACATAATTACAAATAATAATACATTTTCCAATCATACCCATGTAAGACAAAATAGGGTAGAGACAACTTGACAACCCAACAAGACACAACACTATGATGCTGGAGTTTGGGAGAAGTCTAGCTCATCAACTTCCACTTGCTGCTTCTCGGTCACATATTGGTGCCAAGCTTGGTACTATGTGATGGTGTCCCCAAACTTCTTAACGGTGTCTTGCTGGAAGCAGACTCTAGCCTCCATGGTATCTAGGTACACTGTATTGGAACATGTGTCCACCTCATTTTGAAGCATGAGAATCATTGTTTTGACTTTGATAGGACCACCGATGAACTTCTGCATGTTTTGTGTGATTAGCTCCAAGTCTTCCCTTGTGGCTTCTTGTCTTAGCTACTCTAAGTACTCTTCGGTCTCCAGCCAAACTTGGTTCTTGGGTTTAGCTTTGGTGAGGGAACCGATTGATTGGATCTGGTGTGTTCTCACCAAGAAATTCAAACTACTGTATAATTGCACATATGAGGCCTATGTGCTACCAATGAATGAAGCGAGTTGCTTGTTGTTCTGAATCAACATTCAAACCTTCGCTTTCTCCAACTCTACATGTGGATTCATTTTATTCACTAAGTCAAGTGGGGCCCCTTTGAACGACATTTTCCACTCCTATACATAGGTGATGTAAGCCTATATGTTTTTGAGAGTTTTAACAAAATATTTACTCTGCTGTTGTAGGCTATGCAAACAGATAACTACTTTACTCACGGTGACAAACCCATCATAGAGCTTCCACACGGTTTCTCCAAATGTTGATACTTCAGAAAGTATCGTTATTCTCATCTCCCCCAATGCGAAAACTACATTCTCTGCTGCTGCTCGGAGTTGTTCTACCTCTTTCTTGGTAGCTTGCAAGCTCTTTGCCAGGTGCTCATGCTCGACTGTCAATTACTGAACATTTGATCTTTTGTTCCCGCACAGGCCAAGCTGGCTTCGGAAATGGCAGTTGGATGCTTCCTAGCATCCGACACTATTTCCCTTTCTTTGATGAATGCAAGTGAAGTTTTATCATCTGGAAAGTGCTTCCTCCACACTTGTATAGTCCTCTTATGGAACTCATCAAGTGATAGATTGTACACATCCATGACCGAATCATCATCAAGGAGAACAATATTTCCTTGCTCACTTGGGGCTAGCTCTTCTGTTGGAGGTGGTGGAGACTGAGGGATGACCTATGGTGCTCTCAGCATTAGGTCAACATCTTCATGTTGCGACTCCTGTTCCAACTCCATGTCTATCATTTCGATCAATTGCTCAATCTATTGAGAAAGCTCCCGATCCTACATATGTTCACCTTCCTCCTTAGCTTCTAGTTGTTCCAGTTCTTCAACTTGTATCAACATTGTTTCCTCTATCATCACACCTTTCCTTTGTTATTCTTCATGCTTCTTCTTCTCTTCTTATTCTCTCCTCCTCAATTTTTGTTCTTCCTTCAACTTCTTCTTTGTCTCCTGCAACTTCAGTTCTGCTTCTTGCAACCTCTGCTTTTCTCTCTTCCTCTGCTATTCTATTTGCATCCTTTGCTTCCTCTTTTCTTCCGCTGGCAAAGATGCCTTTGCGTTAAGAGGGTCTGCCTTCATTTCACAACTTTTCTCTCCCTTTGAATTGTGAGCA
This sequence comes from Pinus tabuliformis, assembly GCA_031772625.1. NCBI lineage: Eukaryota > Viridiplantae > Streptophyta > Pinopsida > Pinales > Pinaceae > Pinus > Pinus tabuliformis. The sequence goes on along the minus strand of CM062816.1, from coordinate 1,011,264,509 downwards.
ATCTTCCTCTTTCCCTTGTCCTGCACGAGATTTCTGCCTTCTGTTGATGTTGCTTCTAGAATTGTTGTTGTCTGTGGAGCATCCTTTAAAGTCCTTGTTAGAGTGACCAACTCATTAAGTTTGGAGGCATAATAGCAATACCTCCAAGGATCCTCCTTTAGCCAATGAAATTACCCGCTGATCCACAGAAAGTAAATTCTTGTATAATGGTCCTTACAAATATTGTGGGGATCATGCAGATTAAAGTACTTAGTGCTGGATTTGAATTTCACTATCTCCTTAGCCTCTACATCTGTGACTTTCAAGTTATTTATTTCATATAATCCGATTTGCAAAGGAAGAGTGGGCCATGGTGCTTTCTTTTTCTTGTGTAATGTTGCTGAAAACCCTATAGTGAGATGGTATACCTTGTCAGTGGCATACCTTGTTAAGATATGCAGAGGGTTCTCTCCGCCAAAAACTCTGATGAAGGTGCCACCTGGTGAGGCATACCAATCTGCAATGTCTACTATCGCCTCCATTGCTTCTTGGGACATGTAAGTTGGATCTTATTCAAATATAAGCTTATATAGCGGGATGATAAAGTGGTCAGTTAGCCATGCCATTACTCCTCGATAACTGCACTTTGAAAGAAACTTATAATAGATGTTCATGATAGTCTCTCGTGGTGTCCATGTCCAGTTCATGCCAGGGAATTACTGTTGCGCATAGATTGCGTCTAGCAAGTATGTGGACATATAGAACCTTGCTCGCTCATTCCTGGGTAGATTCCAAGCTTGTGCTACATGGGCCTTGAATTGTTGAGCCAACAAGTCCGACTAGTTGAATGGCCTCCCATTGTTCACCAACTGGTCTAATAAGACTGTCCGCCCTTCAGGAAAGGTTTTTGTGCTCTCTTGACCATGGATTCTATAAGTGAAGATAATAAAGAGCTGGTAATCCTTCCTGAGGGACTTTGTCTTGTACACATGGGTGGGTGTCTGTCGAAACTTTGATGGCTCTTTCAACCAACGCTTGATAATATCTCTAGTGTTCACGTAGATGTGGGTGGCATAGAAGAGTGAGTCCATGCGCTTTACTAGCTTGGGAAAGTGATACATCTGCTGAAAGTCTTCTGCCCATTGGTACTGCTGAATGTCATAGTCTGTTCATCCATATGTGAGACAATTCAATTGATGATGTACGTGCATGGGAAGACGGGATACCTACATGCAACCTTGTATAGCCTTGACTGCCGGATGCTAAGATAAACCTGTTGGTCCTCTAACTTAGCCTCAAAGTCCTTTGCAAAAGTGCCTTTTTGTTTCCATGTCAGTGTTGTTCCATTCTCTATAAATAATTAGGTATTTGCACACACTAGTAAATCAACTGATGTCTATTCAACTGCTTCCCCACTACTGCTCTTGGTAGTTTCCTTTGATGCAAATCTCTTAGATGCCATGGTAATAGTGTCTGCTGGAGAGATGCTCAACAACTGTTGTATCTGTGGGATAGAGAGGGCACTCATGGCAAGCAAATGTTAGTTTAGAAAAAAACAACTTACGAGGAAAGTTCAAGCAACAAACTAGACACTAGATGGGAAGGATTGCACAATTTTTATTTTTTATTTTATTTATTTATTTTTCTGATAGGGGAGACTGGATCCCTGTGGGAATTGTGCACTGCACAGTCCCAACTGTGAAGGTGGAAGCTTGTTGGTTGAAACTTCACAATGCGTAGTTCAACATGGGCAAAGGCCTAAGGGAGACTGCACATTGGGTAGTATCAGTGGCCAAATTGAGAGGCTGGCTCCTGGAACTACGCAGTGCACATTTGGAGACAGCTTAGACTACGCACTGTGCAATTCCAGAGGCCAAGCTTGTGGCTTGAGCCTCCAGATTGCATAGTGACAACTGTGTAAAGTGAGATTCGACTAGGGGAAACACATATCTACCCAAGGAAAGTGTGGAAAACAATCATATCTGAGAGATAGTGTGAAGATGAGTGCATATATGATTAAGTGTAGTTGAATTCATGTGAATCAAGTGCATCAATTGATCAAATGACAGGAAAACAAAGTAAGTGAGGAGAGCCGCCACAACGGTGACCATTGGTGCAAAAACATGAACACTGATGTGACACTTGGGAAAGGCAATCTATAACTTGAAACAACACTTCTATAAGTTAAAACAAGTTAAAACTCCAGCAATCATGAAGAGAAACAAGTAAAACAACACTCACACAAGCCAAATGACAAAAAATGATAGAAAAACAACAAAAGACGACAAAAGCAAAACTCACCCAGAAAAGCGATGATGATCACACTGAAGGATCCTTGATCTCCTCGGGAATTCTAGAGCTCCAAGGTAAAATGTGCAAATGAGCTATAACAACGTCGATTAAATAGATTTGGACAAATTAGTGTTTATGACACGCATGCCTAAAATCAAGGAAAAAGTGACATTGGGTGGAAGTTTATAAAAATAGTGCAAGTTCCTCCTCTGGGATACTAAAAATAGATCCCTATTTTTTAGGGATTTTTTTTTCCCGAGGAAACTTGCCATGCACACCACCGGAAAAGGTTGTGTAGTTTCGGGGAACTGTGCAACTTTCTGGCATAGTGCACTGTGCAGTTTCTAAGGACAGTGAGGGTTGCGAAATTTCTGGGCTCAATGTTACGCTTCCTCCTCATGATTGCCCATTTTCTAAGCTCAAGGCTCACTGGTCAATACTGCACAATTCCCATCATCAAGGTTGGTTGCCCTCAACGATTGTGCAGTTTCTGGGGGCAAGCCTAAAACTGTTGTGGGACCAAGTCAGGAGATCAACTTATGAGTTGGAAAATCAACTAAGTAAGCAAACACAAGCCAAAATGAATAGACAAGTCTCAATCAAAGCACAAATACCTAGATTAGTGCGAGATGAGCTGCCGTGGTTAAGAAGGAAGGCTCTAAAATCGAAGCATAGGCAAAATTTTGAAGGATGGTTGTAGCCGTAACAACAAATTATAATTATAATTTTATTTTTATATTATTATTTTTATTTATATAATTTTGCTAAGTCAAAATGTTTTAATTAATAATTTTGTTATGTTATGTTATTTTTAATTTTTATGTAATTTGACCAAGTCAAAATTTTTTGCATGACGAGACAACATCTCTTCCATATTGAATTGGAGAGCACCTTTAGACACAATGATTATAAATGAAGAAGAAAAGAAAAAATATATTATAAATTTTTTGATATGGAATAAGTTTAAGGGGTGGGGTATTTTAACAAAGTACAAGTTTGAATATTCTAAACTTTGACTTGTTCAATAACTATTATTGGAATGGGATAACAAAAATGTTGATTACATCATAATTTTACATTATTTAAATAACATTTTTTAATACATAAATTGATTTAGTGCACTCCAAAATCCCCAAAACATTCACATTTTTAATAACTAAATCTACAATATTAAAATTCCCCACTAGATTTTGAGTAAAATTGATTAAGAAACATACTTAAAAAAATTAAAAAACATAAATCATTTATACTACTTTCATCTATAGGTATAAATTTCAGAATCTCACACTTACTTTCAAATTGGAACATATTTTGGGTACCACCCACAACAATATCTTCAAATTAGTTATTGTCATACACTAATTTAATTCTAAATACATGTGTTTCGATCAAACAAAAATCATAGTCTTAGCTCTTTCCTACAATTCTTGGATCATTTATAAAAGATCTTGAGATTAAGAAACATTGCAATAACTTCAATAAAACAGATAGCCACAAATTCAACAAATCTTAAAAACTTGTTATTCATTACATTCACCAAATCATAAAAATTTGTTATTCATTACATTGACCAAATCTTAAAAACTTGTTATTCAATACATTGGCCAAGTACTCTTGTTTCCTTTCCTTTTTATTCACCTTTATAGTGAAACTTAACTTCTTAACATCAATCTTCTATCATTTGTAAAAGATCTTGAAATTAAGAAACATTGCAATAACTTCAATAAAACAAATAGCTACAAATTCAACAATTCTTAAAAACTTATCATTCATTACATTGACCAAGTACTCTTGTTTCCTTTCCTTTTTATTCACCTCTATAATGAAACTTAACTTCTTAACTTCAATCTTCTTATTCCCTTTGAATATCTCTTTATTTCCATCCTATTCAACCTCTTTCTTAATCCTCCTTTAAGGCCCTAGCCTCTTTCTTCTTTCTTTTTATTGTTTTATTATTTGTGTAATTCATTACTATCCCTTTTTTTCGAATTTCTCTTTTTCATACTAAGATTTTGTTTTTATTCCATCCTTATCTACTTTTTATTTATGTGCTTTATTTTTCTTTAAATTTTAATAATATTATTATTTTCTATTTAATATTTTTTAATAATATTTATTTATTATTTTTATTTTTTATTTATTTTTTTCATTCTATCTTTACTTTTTATTTTTTTATTTTTTTATTTTTCCTTGACTTTTCCTTTAAATTTTATATATATATATTTTTATTAACTTTTTCTCTAAATTTTATATATATGTTTTTTATTAACTTTTTCTTTAAATTTTAATAATAAGATTATTATTATTTAATAATACTTACTTTATTTTTTAATAATATTTTATTATTAATTCAAAATATCTAATTCACAATTATATAATTTTTATCTATTTTAGTATTTTTTTATAAATTTAACTAATAAAATTATCCTTATTTAATAATATTTAATTTATTCTTTTCTTTTAATAATATTTAATTATTAATTCAAGATATCTAATTCACTATTATATAATATTCCTCGATTTTATTATCTTTATTTTTTATAATAATTTCTCTCATCCTCTTTGATGCTTAATTTTTTTAAGCTTGCATCTTTTCTTATTCAACTTTTTGAAATTATTCCATCTTTACCCGCGTTTTATCCTTATTATTCATTTTTCTCGTTTAGATTTAATTAATAATTTTATTTATTACTTTATTTGATTCTTTTAATATTAATTAATGATTTCTTTTTACTCTTTTCTATTTTATTACCCTTGCATCTTTTCTTACTTAACTCTTTGAAATTATTCCATCTTTACCGCGTTTTATCCTTACTATTTATTTTTCACCTTTAACTTTAATTAATAATTTTATTTATTATTTTATTTTGATTCTTTTAATATTAATTAATGATTTTTTTTTACTCTTTTCTATTTTATTATTTTTTTAAAAGGTAAAAGTTTTATATTAATAAAGGTTGGATTAGGGCGATTTTTTTGCAAATTTTTTCTGATTTTTGACAAAATATGTATTCATCAGTCTACAAAATATGATTGCCAGCTCTAATACTACATTTCCTCCCTACATTGAATATATTTCTCCTGATAGTTCGGCAAAATGTCTCAAGTACTAAAATATATTTACAAAGAAACATATATTTTCAAGATTATATAAAAACCTACAAAAACAACATATCTAAACAATGAGCCCATCCTTCAACAACGACCAAGGCCAAAAGTACTAGACCCCTGTGAGTGATGAGTCTTTTTCCTTTGCAGGAGCAATGTTGGATCCGATGCCCCCCAAGTCAAGCTGAGCACGACCAGGCTTGAAGTCCTCCAAAGTAGAGACCTAAGCATTGAGAGAATTAACCTCCATGCGCAAACCATTCAAAAATTGCTCTAGACTGCTATGTTGTCGGGCTAACTTGGCTTCCAAGAAGAGCTAGAATGATTGTCTTTGTCTTTCTACCATATCTTCCAGCTATTGCATTGTTGCCAACAACATTTCAACCAAATTCAATAACTTGTCAAGCAACATACTGGCATTGACATTCTCCAGAATTGACGAAGGATTCACCATTTCAATAGAGTTCAACTGCATCCAACGAGGCAATGCACAAACACATTATATCCTCGCATCAGAACCAACATGAATCAACAACATCCTGAAGGCCAGTTGTTTCTTTCAATAACCAAAGTCGATACCCTGCCATGAGGCCAACTGAAGCACAAATTCCAAAGCCTGACTAGGATTGAAAAAAAGACAAAGAATAGACGGTTGATGGGTACAACAAGACGACAAAATTAACTCCATCCCACTGCATATTGAATGAGTCTCCATGGGCGATGTGATCCACAACAATTCCCACCAAAAAAAATAAATTAAATAATTATATTGCCCTGTACTGAGGAAAATTATATTGACGCACCACATGTTGAGGAACATTAGACAACAGGAAGGAGCCTTGAGGATTCATGGCTAGAAAATGTAAGGCCGCCAGATCTGGGTGCCCTTCATTCTCTAGATTCGAGCTAAAGGTTGGTCTGAGCGAGAGGCAAATAGCCTCACACCTATTCCAAACAATTTTACCATGATGACATATTTAATAATGAAGCTAACACGTCTTGGAATTCCAATCATAACTAAGGGATGGAGGCAAAATTAATAAAAATTTGATCCAACTCTATTTTTCCTTGTCCTAATGCCAATCCGTTTTTTGCCAAAGCATCAACCATCGAATTTAAATGCCTATACACATGAAAAAACTCCAACTGCTCGAACTAAGAGGTAGTTATGATAGTCCTTTGGAAAATAGGAGGGTGGTAAGAATTGGCACATTCTTGGCCTTGATCATTTGTTGAATAACAAGCATCGAGTCACCAAAAACTATTAGTTTTAATATTTTCTTTGCAATAGCTATTTTCAAACTCTTACATAGAGCAAGGTACTCAGCTTGGTTATTGATCGCGAGACCAAGTCCCAAACATACTGCAACACAATTTTTCCATCAAAACTAAACAATGCCCCTCCCACTCCTGCCTCCTTTTTATTAATTTTTATTCTTTATTATATTATTAAACTTTCATTAAAAAAAACCTATTTTATTATTACATTGTTAATTTCAATGTTTTAATTTTTAATATTTTGACTTCTTCTTTAGTTTTTATTATTTTTTTCTTAATAATTACATTTTTTAATATCTAATATTTAATCTTTTCTTAACCTTTATTTAATGTTATCAAAACTTTTGTTACCTTTAATGCATTGAATATCCAACTTAAGTATTGAAAGTTTTTAAACTTAAACATAATTTATTGTTAAAATTTTTTATAGTCATACTTGTAAATTTATTTATTTAAATTAAATTTTGGATGAAAATTAAAAAAAATATTTTTAAATTTGTTTATTGAAATTAAATTTCGTATAAAAATGTAAAAAGTTGAATTGTAAATGATATCATATGAAGATCAAAAGGATTACATACTTGCTTTAAAACTTGTGTAATGAATCACAATAAACGTTGTGTAAATATATAAAAAATTGTATATTGATTAAAAAGGAAGTAAACATTTGGAAGCAAACATTACAACCACTTCTTAAGATATAAAAATGGGCATACTCTCACTTACTTCTTGGCATTTGGAAATAAACATTTCAACCACTTCATTCATTGCTTGTTATAAGTTCGCATATTTTTTAATGCATTAGGTATTCTTTAAGTATGAAGAACATAGTGATAATTCATCGTGCCTTTTATTTTTACGTTTAATATCATATTATTTTCTTACGACTTTGTAAGTTTTTTTAATATGAGGTATTTTTTATATCATATTATTTTTTTACAACTTTGTAAGTTTTTTTAATATTAGGTATTTTTTAAGTATGAAGATGTATGTATGTATGTATGTATGTATGTATGTATGTATGTATGTATGTATGTATGTATGTATGTATGTATCACGTTTAATATTATATTATTTTTTATAAATTTTTAAGTTAGGAGTTATTTTATTATAGAAAATGTATAAGGATTACATGTTTGGACAACTTAGCTAGCTAAATATAGGATGAAAATATAAGTGTAAGAGAATGGATTTCACAAAATTGTATCAAGGAAAAAGACATAGCCAACCATATACAGAATGAAACCTTAAGCCAAAGAGATTGGCAATCACAAAAAAGTAGGTAGGACTATTTTTCTTTGTGAGGGAAACCATAGCTCTTCCTGTGAAGTTTGTCAACACAAAAAGACTTAAAGCATAAAAACAACATAAGGGAAGAAGCCTCAAAGTGACCTAAAGCGCATGAGAGGCCTAAACGATGTTAGGGACTAGGCTTATTTGGTTTAGCCACGTCATGCTTGAGCTCCGAGGGGTCTTCACAAACTACGAGATTTGGATTGTAGTAATCATCATCATCAGGCAGTGGGCATTTGGTTGACAAAGTGTGCCCAACTTGCTCATTGTGTGTTGCTAGATCATGGTGCTTTGCTGGCTAAGGGGGCCCAGTTGAGATTAGATAAATCCATAATACCAGTGTTGAAAAATGTGCAACAAGAAATGTTAAATTTAGAATGTACTAAAAATAGACCTGCTAAAAATAACATGTCTAAAAATAGCAGTTTGGCTAGTGAGGTCATTGGCCACATTAGGTGAGAGGCGAAACTGCTAAAAATAGAAAGTTCTAAAAATAGCATTTCTGGGTCCCTTCCTATTTATAAGAGTCCCTAGTCTACCTATAGGAAGTAAAATTAATTTTGGTCTTAACAACAGTTGGAAATATTAGTTAACTAATTTAGTTGAGTTAATTAGTTAAGGAATTTCGAATTTGAAGTCTTTGTGAGCATGCACATGAGTTGTCCCACTAATTGAGGAATTTACCCTTAATTTCCTCCACTGGTTGAGGGAATAAGTATGAGTTCTATAATGAGAGAATTGATTGACTTAGTTCTAACTAGTCAAGTCTAGTTAGATTATTTTAACAAGTTGTTAAAATAATAAAATATAGTTTGTTAATGCTTGCATGCATGTGACAACTATTATTTTAGATAACTGAGATTCACTCATGGATAACTGTTGCATGTCAGTTCTGTCAGAGACCCAGTTGAGATCAGATGAGGGAAAATGTACTATCAGATGCTTGGATATTTCTAGTAAGTATTCCTTGCATGGAGAATGATATATTTCCAAAAGAAATACGTATTATAGGAGATTGGAGGACTTGTGGCCTATATATTGAGGCCTAGGTAGTCTATGATCTTCATCTTCTCATTACAGAGAGAGCAGGATAGCTATTGAGCTGATTCTTTTTGTATGTTGTTGAGGATCTCCAATTGATTGATAATACAGAGTTGGGGTTTTATGCTGGTGCTTTCCCCAGTGATATATTCTGTGTTATGTCTGATTATTTCTCTTGATTAGTTATGCATGTTTCTACTTGATGCTGCTCATGATTTCGATTATGCTTTCGCTTAATGTTTTGTATAAGTAGAACAAGTATTATGCTTTAGGAAATTGCATATATCGGTTTGTTCTACAGGTGAAATTTCTATACAGTATCAAAGCTATCTGATTTGTCGAAAGATTCTACATGGTATCGAAGCACAGGTGATCAAGCAAGAACAATATACTAGCAGCAGAAATTCGAATTTTATTATTCGGGATATAGATCTCAAGTTCTTATCACATCTATTTCATCGATGACGTTCTATGGTTTGAGGCTTGAGTATGCCCTTGATGGTAGCTCAAAGTATATAGCTTAGATAGCATGGAAGATAATGGTCTTAAGGATTTCATTGATCAAGAAATCCCTAAGCCTACTGACAAGATTGAGCAGGTGGAGTGGAGGAAGTGTGTGGCTAGAGCTAGGAGAATTCTCTCGGAGGGAGTGTGAGATCACATTGTCTTGAGCCTCCATGGGAAGGATACTCCACATGCAATGTTGAAAACATTGAAAGATTTATATCAGAATAGTAGTGATAAGAGGAAGCTGGCACTAAAGGACAAACATTGAAAGATCAAGTGTGAAAGGGATGAGACGATCTCTAGGTATTTGACCAAGCTCATCACATGCAGGGATGAGCTTGCAAGTTTATGGGTCGTGACATCGGATGAGGACATGGGGAGTCTAGCACTCCTAGGCCTTCCTAAGAGCTGGTATAGCTACCAGGACTCAGTGAATGGAAGGGAGAAACTGCTAGATTGGGAATGAATATGGTCGGATTTGATGCAGGAGGAGATCAGATGGAGCACCAAAGACAGTTCTTCATCCATGGATGATGAGGAGAACTGTGCCTTAGCGAGTAAGGCGAAGAAGGGGAAGGAGAAGGTTTCTCTTTTTGAATCCAGTTCTTCCAATGATGGGAAGAAGGTTGACAAATCGAAAGTGCAATGCTTTCATTGTCATGAGGTAGGCCATTATGCTGCAAATAGTCCACAGAGGAAATCCAAGAAGGGATCCAGGGAAGGATCTAAAGGTGAGGCACTTACTTCAAAGTTTGAGTTGGATTTCACACTCTTCGCATGCATGGTTTCATCCATGGTGGGAAGTGGTTGGTTTCTTGACAGTGGAGCTTCTTTCCACATGATCAGTGACAAGATTTTGTTCAGTACTTTGGAGGAGAAAGATCTCCAGATAATCATAGTGATGGGTAATGATGAGAAGTATAGTGTCTTAGGTGTAGGCACGGTTATTTTTCAGAGGGAGCATGGATCTCGCCTTACCTTGACCGATGTCAAGTATGTACGAGGACTGAAGAGAAACTTGGTGTCGATCGTGATGCTGGAAGACATAGGCTATGATGTAGTCTTCAGTAAGGGAAAGGTTTTTCTTAGACACATCATCACTAGACAGGTGAAGTAGATTGGTTCATGGGTCAAGAACCTGTATGCTCTTGAGGTTCAAGATGCATGCAAAGCCTTGAGCAGCAAGGCAACTGATAGAGACTTGGTGGTTGAGAGGGAGGGTATATTACCTCTCAACATGCAAAGCTAGAAGAAGTCTCAGACAATTGTGGAGGAGCCACGATTGGTGAAACAACTTCAAGAGGTTGTCGAGCAGCCACAAGAAGGGAAGCTGAGTGGAGATCGAGTAGAGACATATACTCATGCAAAGACCTCCAGTAGGGGTAAACTTCGAGCCAGGTGGGCTGAGGGATCACATGCAGCCATACCTCCAGGTAGGAGGTGGGGCGATATAGAGTGATCGTCTTAAGGAGGAGGGGCAGGATCCTTGAGGTTCCCAACCTCTTGGATGAGACCTTGGTATAGGAGCCCCGATGTGGAGTAGCAGGAACTGACTGATTGGGTAGAGACAGATGCGGATGGAGCGACAAAGAGAGTGACAGTGCAGGGAATGCCAGGATAGCGCATAGCTAGCAGGCTGCAACAATGCGAGAGGCACAAGTGTTTTTCGTAGTGCTAGGTGGCACAGAGAGTTGTACAATGGTGCGAGATGCATGGAGATGTTGCAGTAGCGCAGATGTCAGAGAGGGAGCACTTATCAGTAGCAGGTAGAGCTTTAGCATCAGAGTATGTTCCTAGCGCAACAGAGTGGTCAGTTGGGAGTGTTTATGTTCCAAGTGTTGTTGGAGCAAGTGGACCAGGTAGATGTATTGCATGCAGAACATTCCAGAGTTATAGGATAGGGTTCGAGAGAAAGCCTTTCTTGTTGAGAGGGAGTGTTGAAAAATGTGCAACAAGAAATGTTAAATTTAGAATGTACTAAAAATAGAACTGCTAAAAATAACATGTCTAAAAATAGCAGTTTGGCTAGTGAGGTCATTGGCCACATTGGGTGAGAGGTGAAACTACTAAAAATAGAAAGTTCTAAAAATAGCATTTCTGGGTCCCTTCCTATTTATAACAGTCCCTAGTCTATCTATAGGAAGTAAAATTAATTTTGGTCTTAACAGCAGTTGGAAATATTAATTAATTAATTCAGTTGAGTTAATTAGTTAAGGAAATTCGAATTTGAAGTCTTTGTGAGCATGCACATGAGTTGTCCCACTAATTGAGGAATTTATCCTTAATTTCCTCCACTGATTGAGGGAATAAGTATGAGTTCTATAATGAGAGAATTAGTTGACTTAGTTCTAACTAGTCAAGTCTAGTTAGATTATTTTAACAAGTTGTTAAAATAATAAAATATAGTTTGTTAATGCTTGCATGCATGTGACAACTATTATTTTAGATAACTGAGATTCACTCATGGATAACTGTTGCATGTCAGTTCTGTTAGAGACCCAGTTGAGATCAGATGAGGGACAGTGTACTATCAGATGCTTGGATATTTCTAGTAAGTATTCCTTGCATGGAGAAGGATCTATTTCCAAGAGAAATATGTATTATAGGAGATTGGAGGACTTGTGGCCTATATATTGAGGCCTAGGTAGTCTATGATCTTCATCTCCTGATTACAGAGAGAGCATGATAGCTACTGAGCTGATTCTTGTTTTATGTTGTTGAGGATCTCCACTTGATTGATAATACAGAGTTGGGGTTTTATGCTGGTGCTTTCCCCAGTGATATATTTTGTGTTATGTCTGATTATTTCTCTTGATCAGTTATGCATGTTTCTACTTGATGTTGCTCATGATTTCGATTATGATTTCGCTTAATGTTTTGTAGAAGTAGAACAAGTATTATGCTTTAGGACATTGCATATATCGGTTTGTTCTACAGGTGAAATTTCTACACGGTCTCAGAGCTATCTGATTTTTAGAAAAATTCTACAACCAGAAATACGAAGAAATATAGCCTAGAACACAGAATTATCACAAGAAATGAGAAAAACGACAAAGTATTTTATTATTTAGAAACAGATTCAATGTTCAGTTGTCTCTTGAGGGGGAAACCTCCAACATAGCAGAGCTCAATTACAATAAGACTCAATGATCTTTCCCTTACTGACTAAGACTATTTAAAGCTAAATGACATCCAAAACCCTAACTACTAGTGGTCCTTTTCATAACACGGCTTAACCACTTTATTTATTAACTACGGCTCATTTACAACTAACTGTGGTCCCTTTTCTCTAATGCGGGTCAACCACTTACAATTATTAATGTGAGCTTTATTGAATCTCTAACTAACTATGAATCTGACTCGACCCATTGGGCTTATTACATAAATAAAGGGGTTAGGGTTGGACCCTAACATGCCCTCCCCCATCAAAAGAAACCTTATCCTCAAGGCTAAAGCTGCGGAAACTGTTGAAGAATAGTGGTTGGTTCACAGGTCACATATTCTGGAGAGATTTCTTTCCACTTGATGAGGACTTCCTTGATCGTGTGGCCACAGAGATTTCTTTTATGAGTATCAAGGGCTTGTTCTTGTCAGAGCCAAAGTGAGCCTTCCTCATCTAATTCAGGTAGACTTGTTTGAACTTTGCAATTGTTTCCCACAACTTTCTTGAGGCATGGTACATGGAAGACCAAATGGATTTTTGAAGTAGGTGGCAAGGCCAGTTTGTAGGCAACTGCTCCTATGTGTTGAAGTATCTGATAAGGCCCATAGAATTTTGGTGCTAGTTTCTAGCAACCCTTTTCTTTGAGAGATGTTTTCTTATATGGTTGGAGTTGCAGGAAGCCCTGATCCCCTTCTTCAAATGAGAGCTCTGAACGATGTTGGTCATCTTGTTGCTTCATTCATTTCTAAGCTTGATGTAGATTATCTTTGAGATGAGCGATCATGGCGACATAGTTCTAGAGGAGTTGATCAACTACCTGTACTTTAGAACATCCAGGGATATATAAAATAGGTGAAGGTGGGAGTTGGCCATACACTAGCTCACATGGAGAGATCTTGGTGGCTTCATGATAGTTAGTATTATACCACCATTCAACTAAAGGCAACCATTGTACCCATTGATGCTGCTTTTCTGAAGTGGAGTACCTCAGATTGGTCTCCAAACATTTTTTGATTGCTTTTGTATGACCGTCGGTTTGGGGATGCTAAGAGATACTTAGTTGGAGTTGCATGCCCTGTAGCTTGAAAAGTTCCTACCAAAATTTGCTGGTGAAATTGGGGTCGTGATCAGACACCATGGAAGTCGGCATGCCATGCATTTTGAAGATTTGGTCCAAGAAAACTTGAGCCAACAAAGTGGGGGTAAATGGGTATGGTAGAGCACAAAAATGAGCATATTTAGAAACTTTGTCCACAACCACCATGATGACTGATTTGTTGCTTGACTTTGGGAGACCAGTGATAAAATCCATGGAAACATCCCTCCATACCAAAGTAGGGTTGTAAGGTTCCCGATGACTTGATTGTTTCACCTTTGTTGCATTGGCACACATCACATTTAGCTACAAAAGTAAGAGTACCATTTTTCATTCTAGTCCAAAGGAAAGAAATATGTGCACTAGCATAAGTTTTTTGAAAGCCATAATTTCCTGCAATTGGAGATGAGTGCAGCTCATCCAAGATGCGGGTTTTGAGGGTGGAGGCCGATGATATAACTACGCGATCCTTGTAGCGAAGAATCTCATCTTTCCAAGAGTATTCTGCTGGGGAATTAGGAACATCTATTAAGTTATTAATGAGTTGGGAAAGAGAGGGGTGGGAGAACCATTCCTTGTGTGCCTCTTCAATCCAATCTCGTATGGGAAGAGAGATTGATAACAATGTGGTCTCATCCTCAAATTGGCGTGATAAAGAATCAACCACTACATTGTCATGCCCTTTTTTGTAAATTATCTCATAATCATATCCCAACATTTTTGCAAGCCATTTATTTTTCTGTGGTGACGATAGACACTGCTCTAGAAAATATTTTAGGCTTTGATGGTTCGTGTGGATTTGGAAACGACGCCCCAACAAGTATGGCTGCTAGGTGTCTACTGCATGTAATATGGCCATCATTTCTTTCTCATAAGTATATTGACCCACATGTTTGCCACTGAGTTGTTGGATGGTGAAAGCCAATGGTCTACCTTCATGCATTAATATTGTGCCAATACCTATACTTGAAGCATCACATTCAATCACAAAAGACTTGGTGAAATTAGGGAGGGCTAATACAGGAGTGGGGCATACGGCCTGTTTGAGAGCCAAGAAGGCTTACTGAGCTGCATCAATCCAGAGAAATGAATTTTTCTTGAGAAGATTAGTGGGGGGTCTAGCAATGCATCTGCAATTGTGGAAAAATTTGTGATAATAGCGAGTGACACCCAAGAATCCCCTCAAACTCTTCAAGGTTTTTGGTTGGGGCCAGTCTTGCATTACCTAAATCTTTTTCGAATCAACCCATACTCCTTCACGACCCACAATGTGTCCCAAATACTCGAATTCTTCCACTCCAAAAGAGCACTTGGATAATTTGACAAATAGCTTGTGATCTTAGAGAAATTGCAATATCTGATCTACATGTTGAAGATGTTTGTCCCAAGTTATGCTGTAGATGAGAATGTCATCGAAGAAGACCAAGACAAAGTTTCAGAGATATGGTTTCAACAAGTGGTTCATGAGGCTTTGAAAAGTAGATGGATAATTACAGAGACCCAATGGCATGACGAGGAATTCATAATGGCCTTCATGAGTTCGAAAGGAAGTCTTGGGAATGTCTACTTCCTTCATGTGTATTTGGTGATATTCCGAGCAGAGGTATAGCTTGGTAAATAATTGAGCACCATGTAGTTAATCAACAACCAGAATAGGAAATTTGTCCTTTATAGTGAGCTTGTTGAGGGCCCAAAAGTCTGGACACATGCGCCATTCTCCATATTTCTTTAGAAACATGACCAGTAGAGATGAATGAGGACTGATGCTGGGACGAATAACACAGACTTCGAGGAGTTCCTTGATGATTTTTTCAATTTCATTCTTCTGGGAGAAAGGATATCAATATGGGCGGACATTAGGTGGCTGGGCACCTGGGACCAAAGGGACGCTATGATCATGTTCATCCCTAGAGGGAGGAAGATCTTTAGGTTCGTCAAAGACCCGCTAGTGGTGATCTAATACCTACTGCATCTCAAGATGAATATGAGGAATAGTGGGTTCCATGGCCAGGATGACATTAAATTGGGTGACTACTCCATGATGGCCCTTTTTTAAAAGCTTCTCCATTCGATGCAAGATGATGATAGTAGGAGCACCTGCCTGTAGTCCCCTTAATGTATGAATGTGGTTGTTCTGCTTAAAGCTCATATATAACTCCTGGAAATCCATTGTGATAGGGCCCAGTGTGTGAAGCCATTCAACACCTAGGACAATGTCGAAACCATCCATTTCAATAGAAAACATGTGGGTCTTTAGGTGGTAGTCTCCCATTTGAAGCTTAATATTTTCACAACGGTCTTCACATTTCATGGTCCCCCCATCAATGATAAGGACTTGGAAATTAGATATCGCCCGTACAAAGCAATGAACAACTTCTGCGACTCTCTTATGGATAAAGTTATGAGTGTTTCCACTATCAATCAATACCACTACTGGTCGATGTTTAATAAAGCCTCAGATTTTGAGAGTCTGAGGCGAAGAAATGCTAGCTAGGGCATGTAGTGAGATCACTGGCTCATCTCGCATAGCTATGAGATCATTGTCGATTTTGGGTTCCCCAGCTTATTCCTCAGGCACCTTAAGGGATGGATCTTCCTTTGCTAAGCTTTTATCAATAGCATCAATTTGAAAGATTTTTGGTTCCTTGCATTTATGTCCAGGGGAGTACTTGTCATCAAAGTAGTAACATAGTCCTTATTTTATTCTTTCGGCCATTTCTGCTGGTGACACCTTTTGAAAATTAAGTGTTTGGGTGGGGCCCTAAGCCTAGGTGGGACACGCCTTGGCGACAAAATTTGGATGATTGGACTAGGAATTTAAGGTGGTTTCCACCTCTAAGGCCTTGTTGCATGTGTCCAACCAAGTAGCTGGGTGGTGCATCTGGACATGGGCTTGGATGGCTTCTTTTAGGCCACTGATGAAACACTCCAAGTAGAAGTCATCTCCTAGATCGTAAATTCAAATGATCAATTTCTCAAAGGATGCAATGTAGTCCTTTACTGTACTTGTTTTCTGGAGCTTAGTGAGATGACGCAAAAAAATAGATTCCCGGTCAAAGCGATCACATATGGATTTTGCGAACATGTGCCAATTTACTCTCCCTGAATAACATTTCTTATGCCATTTCCACCATTTCCATCTCTCTTGTTCCAAGAAAAGGGCTCCCACATGTAGTTTAGTTTCATCTTTGCAGATATCATTAAGGGAGAAATATTGTTCCATTTGTGCTACCCATACTGTCGGGTTGGAGCCATCAAATTTGTACATGTCCAGCTTGGGTGTCCAGTGGTTGGAATGGTGGTGATTTCCATGGAAGTGATTTTGATGGATGGATTCTCCTTCTATGTGTGCCTCAACACTCGGTTCCTCCCGATGAGACTTTGTTATAAGGTCTGTTAGTTGCGAGATATGTTTTGTAATCTTGTCCTGGAATTCTTCGAACATTTTTTCAAGGTGTTCGACCCTCTCATTAGCCATAACTTGAGATCTGGTACATAGCATACACCAACCCCAGTCAATTACTTAAGAGTAGTCTTATTAGAAATAGGGCGATCTCGGGAGTCTAATGGCATGGGTTACTTGAAGTCAGGTCGGAAAACTTTCTGGGACCATTGGAAAATTGGGGGCTTACAAGTGAATGGTACCACTGCAACCAGCTCATTGTCTAGAAGCTTATGGGATAAGCCACTTGCAAGTGTCCCGGGATGGTCTCAATTTATTTATTTATTTTTTACTTCAAAAAGAGTTTTACTCCCCACTGATCAATACTGTAGTGGCCGAATTCCAGAAAGCTTGATCCTTCACAATGTCCTGCGAAAATCGAGCCTAGACTATAGTAATAGAAATCCCAAGGTCTTGGTACTACCGAATGTGCTGTGACAATCTGATTTGGACTATAGCGGCCAAAACCCTCACTGTACAAAGAGTCTGATATGCATTTTGAAAACCTCAACTACTGAATCTGAGTTGCTCGACGACGACAAAACCCCAACTGTTGGATCTGATATGGAAGATAAGGTAGAAATCGGTCTCCAGATATTAGAGGGAACTATGGTCACAAAGGAGTGTTAAGTGCTACAGATCGCAATATACACAAGCGTCCAACAATAGTACTCGACCAAATCTTTCAAGGCGTTAACTAAGGAGGATCGACCATACCCTTAGCTGTACTACCTGACTACTCTGCAAGTGTTGTTCTTAGTGTACTGTAGTAGCAAGACAACTAACAACGTATCTAAGATTAGGTTTTAGGTGAGCCTAGGGGGCTTTTGATATACCCAAGGGTACATGGAAGTGCAGTCCATGCACAATTCTATCTAATGCACTACTATGCGAAGGGGTACCCATAGGGGTTACAAAGGAGTCCAACAAGTGTGACCACCTCTTGTAGTTCCTACATACTTGCCTCCCCAAATCTGCAAGTTTATGCGCTCAATGATAGATCTTGTGGTTTAAAGATGTTGGAACACATCTCTAGCCTAAACAAAAAATTCTGTAAAAATTGGAGGTACAACTAGCCTGGGAACCTGGCTTTGATACCACTTGTTATGCTCTTGACCTACAAGAAATCCAAAATACCAGAAGACTATTTATAGCTAAATGACATCCAAAACCCTAACTACTAGTGGTCCCTTGCATAACACGGGTTAACCACTTTATTTTTTAACTACAACCTATTTACAACTAACTCGGGTCCCTTTTATCTAATGCGGGTCAACCACTTACAATTATTAATGTGAGATTTATTGACTCTCTAACTAACTATGACTCTGACTCAACCCATTGGACTTATTACATAAATAAAGGGGTTAGGGTTGGGCCCTAACAGTCATGGTGCAATGCTGATGCAATGCTGACCAAGTATGCTTCACAGATTGCTGATGCATTGCTAGTTAAGAATGGGTGATGTTACCTTAGCCTCTGGTCTCAATATCCTTGAAAACTTGCACTCCGGGATTTACTAGGGTTCTTTCCATGGTGTTGTGTTCATGTTGAAGCCTAAAAGAGGAGCGAACCTTAGTGCTTCAAGAACATCAACGATGGGTTGACAATGGGCTCTGAGAAGAGGAGCTAGTGAAGGAAGAGGAAGTGTGTTGGAGGCCTAGAGTACTCATAATGCCTCACAAGGAAACCAATTCACGACAAAGGTGAAAATTCAAATCCCACACACTTCCCTCTGGAATAATAGTGGCATCTTCCTAGTTGCGAAGGTGTTGGCCCAAGAGATTACAAAGAGCCCACACATTGTCACTAGTGATGCACATCTATTGGGACTTGAGGTCTTCTACTAAACAATAGTAATGAATACTCTCATTGAATTTATTTGATCCTTGGCTATGGTAGGGAGGAAGAGGAAACCTGCCTCTACCTCTACTTCCCCTACATGGTTTACCTCATTCCATCACCATTGCAGTTGCGAAGGAGGGTTGTGACCAAATTCTCTGTTTTATATTACCTTCGACTGTTAACAACTAGTGCTTATGCCAGTTAATATCCTCGCTTCTGGAACTCTTAACATTATATGTGTGTGAGTCAATATTACCAATAGGAGGATGTGTGTACAATGGCTTGAAGGCCCATAAATTCTTACTGGAGAGGAGATTACCATTGTAGCAATTTTTGGAGTGGTGTATAGGCGAGGGGGTAGGCCTGAGGTGTCGTTGATCCCTTGAAGTCAATGTAAAAGGAGCATCGAACCATTAAGATGGTAAATTCTTCCCTCTATCAATGTGACACCTGGATCTAGAGCCTGGAGATCATGGTGGACAATCTCAATGCATTAAGAAACCCATGAAGAGATTAAGGGGGAATTGAGAGATAAAACTGCACATGGAAGATGTTCCTTTACCCCCTTGTTGGCTAGGAAATTAACTAGAGAATTGGCCTTCTATTTGATGTGAGAGAAGATGATTTCTCCTTGTAGAGCTATATTTTGGGCAAGAACTTGCATGCTATGATATAATCTCCATCCAAAGGAACCCTTCACTGAGGAAGAACCTGATCGAATCTTTTTTATGCTTGGATTATCAACTGAGAGTATCCTTCAACAATAAAAGGGCAAGACTTCTATGCCTGACTTTGTGGATGCCATGGATCAAAGCTTCCAGTTCCACAACATTATTGCTATCATGACCAATGGATGCATATGATTTATCCCTTGTGGTTCCTTATGGATCCTTGTTGCACTAAAAATTGTCACCTTGACATTCTGGATCTATGTGAGTGCATTACCACTCATACTTTCCCCCTTTGCAAGTTTGAAGCATCAGTTCCTCATATCAAGCCTTGGAAGTAAGAGAAAAGCCCTTAAAGTCTTTAAAACTCTGGTTCCGCACTTTATCTTTGTATTACCTGCGGTCATGCACCTATTGGTCTTGTCCCCTGTGCACCTGACTGCTCTGTCTCTATGTTAAAGGTGCGAACCCCTGTAAAAGTTAAAAAGGCGCGAGTATATTCTGAAAAACTCACTTTCAGTCATTTCTAGAAGCTTTTGGAAGGAATCTTGAGGTGGCAAGTTTGCTCTCTTAAGGTTCATGCAATACATACCTTAAGGAGCTAACTCCTTGATGTGAGGAGCTTATCCCTTTGAAGGAGGATTCTATCCCTTCATAGGTGGACCTGTAACCTCGTCCTCTGCACTATAAAAAGAAGCATTGGAATTGTTACTGGGGAGGTTAGAAGCTGAATATTTTTGAGGTGAAATGCTATTGGAACTTAGTCTTCTTTAGTTGAGTTTTTATGAGGAGAGATTACATACCTCTAAGATCTCATTTGGAAGAGTGCAAGGCTTGTCAAAGTAAAGGAAATTCCTGTTTCAGACCCCAGGAAGAGCTTGTTCAACATCAAGGCTGAAAAGGTTGTAAGGTTCTTCTACATCAAAGTTAATACAAATAAGTTTGTTTTTCTCAATAAGCTGTTGATTCATGGTTTATTTTATGGATTCCTTGATCACCATAATAGACATGATTTATGATATTTGCTATGCAGGTGCTATTTAATGTTTGCTTGTTTGTGATTGTAGGTCCTCAAAGGTAACTCTTTCGAACGATTGGAGGGTAACTCTTTCGAACAATTGAAGGATGACTACTACGAACAACCATTGGATCTAAGGTAGGATCTTAACGCCTTTATAGTATTTATTTATAAATCACATATGTCTAGAGAAAGATAGGTTTGTTTGTCTGTTTATTGCTAGACTATCTTTTGATACTAGGGAGATCGGCCTTGTCTGCAAGATCGATTTATACGGCCAACAAATTGGCAACTCCGCTTGGGAATGAATTTGGTTTTTGGTTTTATTTTGTTTTGACTTGAGAAAATTGTTTTCGTTTCTAGTTTTTTATTGATGTATACTGGCTTGGGTAGTTTTTAGAATCTGGATTATTTTTTGTTTTTTTCGAAGTTTTCAGGGGACCACACTTTCTCTTTACAGATAGTGCAAGCATCTTCACACTTTTCCTTTTGTAAACAGAGCGGAACCGCACCTGTTTCTTCTGGAGTCTGCGGACCCTGCAATTTTTTTTGAAAAACCTAAAATATCTCCTTCCAGTTGAGTTTAGGTTTCATTTAGGATTTTTAGTGTCTACCCAGATCTGTATTTTTCCTGTCAAAAAATCTCTTGTGAGTGAGTTCGGATAGTATTTTTGTTTTAGATGATTTTCTAGAAGTTTTTCATGCTTGGAGTGGTTTTCACTTGGTCTCTGTAGTGAATTAAAGATCAGAAGCTTGAGAAACCTTAGATCCCCCTGGTGTCTTTTTGTCTTCTTGATGAGTCTGACTTGGTTGTGAAATCTATCCTTTGTGAGAAACACATTTATTTTTCTCATCAAATCTTTGAACAAACTTTGTTATAAGTTCTGAATTTCATTTTTACAAAAGAAAACATATCTGGATGTTTTTTGATTGGTTTGTTATTCTGTGCAAATGAATCCTTAGTTTACTGAACAACTAAGTAAAACGTCCTCAAAAAGAATTGAAGCTTTTATTCAATTAGATTTTTAAAATTTTTTAGATCTCAAAATTAGTTTTTGTAGTTTTGAGTGTTTTTCTAGAACTTGTAGATCTCTTTTGAAGCAAATTGTTTTATGTAGTTTTTAGTCTTGAAAGGAAAGGGATTTATTGTGAGCATTAATTATTAGTCTCATTTTGAGTTCTTATTGAAAAAAACAAAAAGATTTTTCTTTCCATTTCCATGTTGAAAGAAAGAATTGTTTCTTAAAGAATTGCATTCTTGAACTCTTTCTTTTAGCTAGAATTTCATTGAAAGAAAAACGAATTGCTTATCATTTTAGGTGCATTTTTTTTAGTGTGTTTGGAGTCGAGTCTTCACACCATCAAAGCTTCATTTCCATACCTATCAACTTAAAGAACAACCCATAAAAGCAACACTTAATTAAAATTGATCTAGTAATCTTTTCTATTTCTAGGGCTCTTATCACCAATATAGCTTAGGCTAGTATCTTGGAGTAGGGAGTAATTAACTCTCCAAGATAGTTAAAACAAACAAGTAGATACATCTTGCAGTAGGAAATAAATCCAATTGTAATTGATACATTCTGGGAAGCTTCTATTAAAGGAGTCAATCACGAGATCATGTCCGAACCTTTGAGACAATCAATTCTGTTTCATTGGGAAAGATAGAAGATTTGCGCGTATTATAAATGGTAAACCTCGAATTAACCATTGTCGAGGAGCCTGGGGTCACTTGTTGGCAAACCTTAGATTGACCATGTTGAGGAGCCTTCAAGGGGATTGAACTTTGTTACTCTACCCTTGCGTGTAGATCGGATCATAGACTGTTCCCCCAGTTGTATTTGTTGCTGTTGGTAACCTTAGTGTCCATAAACTTAAGATTATTTACTAAGGTGATGGTGAAGGAAGTGTTATAGACATTTTTGGGCACTACAACCCCAGGCATGAAATTTCCATAAACCAAGGGCTCCTAAGTCCCTAAAAGTGTTGTTCTAACCCCTAAAGGAATAAGGTCAGCTGATTACAGCTTCTCCCAGAAGTTCTCCATGAAAAACTACTCAGAACTGGTCAAAACAGGATCATTTCAGCTGCTCCATAGGTAAAGTGCATTGCATCTCACCTAAACACACTGTGTGGGTGCGTTGCATTTCAAAAAGCCCTTCTATGGGGTGCGATGGGTGAGAAGTGACAAATGGCAGTGTCATTCCGCAAGGTGGAGAGGCATGGAAACTTCCAGAAACTTCTCCTGTGACACTTGCCTCTCTGAATTCGACCAAGGATGAGTAAGAGATCATCAATCTCCAAGTGGAAGCAAGAAATATCAGAGGGAAGACACTAATCAAATCACAAGCTGACTCATCTCCCTTACAGATATCTATATATGGATCCCTCATCCCAGAGATCCAGAGGCTGGAATTTTGCATATTGTAAGGAATTGCTGTTGGTTTCTTGAGACAACATCAGATTGTTGGGTGATCTAAGCTTTGTATGAGGTGAAGAGGGGCTTCCTTGCTGAGAGGATGATGCTAGGTCAGAACAACTGGTTGTAACTCCCCTTGGCTCTTTCTTGTTTATCAATAAAAGCTATTCAAGTTTTCCTCCATACTCTTGTGTCATTCATGTTTGCTGCATTTGTATGGTCAATTTACATCTGATCCTAGATTGTTTATGATTATAGATCCATGTTCTTGTATAGTGCTATGCTACTGTGATCTTACAGGTACTTTGTGAAGCTGGGCGTGCAAGGGAACAAGTAGCAAAATACTATCAAGAGAGAGAGGAATCGAACTAGGAGATTAGCGCAAGACAGAGGTTGGTCTTCTTTGTTCTCTCTCATCTATACTTCATAAAGGAAAAATGAAAGTAGCTTTACTTTGTTTGTTTCTAAGGTAGTTATCACACCTTAGTGGGATAAGCAGTTCTGTGTAGACACTTTTCCCTGTACCAAAATGGCGACCCTGCTGGGGGTGAATTAGTTTGTTTGTTTATCTTCCTTGTTGTCTATTTTATAAACTTATAGACGGAGCCTGAAGTCGAGCCAGGTAGCTTTCGAAATGCATTTGCTATGCAAATGCAAAGTAGATAAATTCCACTTTAGTCAATCTCCGGGATTTGTTTATAAATTAAACAACTGATTTACAAACTCTCTGATTGCCCTTGTGATAGCTCTTAGATCCTCTTTAGATCTACCCTTGATTGTTGCATTACTAATTACCATTTGCTCGGCCAAAACCCATGAACTGAACTGAAAACTGTGACTCGGAACCCAAGCCAAGTTTCGTCTCTGGCCCAGCGTAGGTACTGTTCTATGAATCTGAAATTCAGCGCACTTCCCGAGTGTAGTAGGTGCGCTGCATTTCAAATTACCTGTGTTACAGGTGCGCTGATCAGACTAGGCATTGTCCAGTTTTGGTTCCTGTGATTCACTCTTTCCAGTTCTATTCATGAATTTTGCTGCCTGTGATCAGTATATCTCTGTTTGAAACCCCTTTTCCTTGCTTTTATTCCGCCTCCTTTGTACGAAAGAACTGTAAATGTTTTTGTGTATTTGTTGAGTCATTTTTAGTTCTCCTTTGCAAAAAGTAACGTAATCGTACTGTCGTCCTTTGATTTGAAAGTGTCGCAAGTGTCATTTTCAGTCATAGGAAAGAGTTTGGATGTTGTAGATAGTCGATTATCCTGTTACTATTGTATTTGGTCTGAATTTGTAATTTTTCTAGTGTCGAAAGCAAGTATTCATTTCTAAATCGTAAAATGTTGTGATTGCCTCCATTTTTGATTTCGAAAAGAAACTTGTTGATAATTTTCGCTTGAAAAGTAATTCAGATTTGTGCATTAGCTTTCTTTTCTCCATTCACATACTAAGAAAGCCGAAAACAAATACATGCATGTGCATTTGCATTTAGACTGTTTGATTGGTTTGATTTAGGAAAGTGCATTTAGAGTGTGCTCTTTGCTCTTTGTGAAAGAATACTGTCTCTCTTTCCTTAGTAGCTAGGATTTTCATTGCACAAAGAAGATAAAAGACTGTTTATCATCTTAGATTGCATTTTAGGAATTACACATCTACATCTCGCGGTGAACCTGAAAGGAAAACTTCATAAACAAGATCAACTATAAAATAAATTCAAGGAATCTAACAACGCTTTGGAACCTAACGCGCAACATTTAGAAGTATAGGCTAGAGACGTATTCCGGCGTCGTAAAACCTGGTAACTGTTATTCTCACTGATGGTTGGGTGATTCCTCCACTTTGAGACGATAAGTGCCAGTACGGACTTGTGCTCCCACGTACCATCGAGTATATTTTGGGAGACCACAATAGGCTTAATCCTTTATCCATAGGAAGCCGTGTCTGCCGCCCTATCGATCACAATGCACCAAACACAGCATTCAGGAAGATTGACTGCCGTACCGTAAAAAGTATTCTGCGGTTTTGCGATTGGTTTGGTAATCCCTCTACCTAGATTTCCAGAGCAGCCCCTTTCGTTCCTTTTCAAACTCCTTAACGGAAAAGGCCATCTGAGCACTTGTCACTTTAGGCTCATTAAAAATCGAAGGCGACTAGAGTCATCTTTTGTTTTTTCTCGACTCTTAAAAATTGAAAAAACAAGTTGTGTCAAAGCGTCTAAAATTCATCTAATTCGGAAACATACTTCCCCTTTATTTTTAGTTGATCGAGTAATCCGCAATCGTGGAAGAAAGTCAATTGAAACCCCGTTGTTCGCAGAGGCTTACGAGTCAACCGTCTTTGTCTTCGGAATCGAAGCTAGTACAGACAAAGCGAACTCGTTTAACTGGTTCTAAATCTCCTGTTAAAGTTAGAACAAGTGTTCCAACAACATCAGAGATTCTGGTTACTCCAAACATTTATGGTATCCCTGCCTTTACAGAAGAAGTTCAGCAGCCATAGAAGGACAATGGTATTGTGCCTAGTCTGAGGGTAAACACTTGTATCACTGAACCCGTTCCATCTACAACCGGTTCGGAGAATGTTGCCCCCCAAACATCTGTCGCTGCAGATTCCATACGTTCTTCGGAACAAGAAATATTCTACGGACCTAACGGTCTACCACTTCCACCTGGTCTGATTGCTATAGAAGAGATTGTGGAAGATCCTCCTTCTAGTACTCCATCGCAATTTGGAGTCGGTATCACTCTGTATCCTTCTTCATCAGAAGTTAGTCTACCGCCAGCGGAAGCTACTGTAGAATCGCTAGGTAATCTTTTGGATAGACTAGAAATGTCTGAACAACCGTCGACATCTAGGACTGTGTCGTCTGACATAGCGACGACAGAACTCCCTGCTATCACTCCAACAATGTTCGCCGGTATACCATCTGTCCCAACTAGCTCTCAATCGCTAGAAGGAACCCACTCAGGGGCCATTTTGATGGTATGGTCTGTTCCTGTTTGTTCATCCGGAATAATATCCAGAAACTCTTATGTTGAGCCTCAACAAATTGATCCATTTGGAGGTCAATTTGGGCAGTCCGGCCCTCAAGGGAAAACCATTCCCTTAAGTACCGGATTACCACCGTATGGGGGGCAGTATGCCCTTTCATTATCCCCTCCGGGAGGACAACCATACGGGAGTTCGCAAAAAATTCGGGTTATGCTGGAATGACTTCAAGTGGTTGGGTACCGATACTACCTCAACAACCAAGAGTTGTATATTCGATGCAACAATGCTTACCTATGTCAAGTATACCAACTACGCCAGCTATTGTGACCGTGTCGCAAGTTCAAGCGTTCCTGTTGTATGCCAACCTCAGGTTTCTCAGGTTGTAATGCAACAGACCCTTGACCCTGCAACTCAACCGCAATCGCCGACGGGTGGAATGACACAGGTTCAAATGGGTACAATTACCCCTCATCTTGGTCAAATAGTTAGTATCGGGCAACAACACATGGCTTCACAACCATGGCTAGTGCAATACCAACAACCGCAGTTCCAACAAGTATACCAAGGTTCTAAACAACAAATCTTTGAGAATAATGGGCAGCTGTATATTCAAAATGGTCAAAATCAACCATTTTACAATGGTCATGCCCACCAACCTTACCAAAGTTACTAGCATCAAATGCATTATGCTGGTATGCAAAGACCAACTGCTCAGGCAATCCCATCTTATCTTGGGTATGCTTCACCTAACCTGAATCAACAGTCACCCTTCGTGGCAACTTTAGAGTTACTTGATTTAAATCAGTTAACAAACGATCCAATTGCTTACGCCCCTTGGTGGCCAGCGATTCCACATAAACTTCCATCAGATATTCCTAAATTTAATGGAAATCCAGGTGAAGATCCGTCGAATCATGTGATGACCTTTCATCTGTGGTGTCAATCAAACACCCTAAATGATGATTCGATTAGGCTTCGCCTTTTTCAGAGGACGTTAACCGGTCCGGCAGCAAAATGGTATATCGAATTACCTAGAGCTTCATTCGACAACTTCAGCACCCTAGCCACAACCTTTTTAACCCATTTTCAGTTACCGATAAGGTACAAAACGGGAACAGAACTTCTTACCAACTTCAAACAAACGACGACCACTCACATATCTGATCATATACATGAGTGGCGACGTCGTCGTAGAATGGTGAAACGTATTTTCCCGATCAGCTCTTAGCTGAATGGTTTATCAAGTCATTACTGCCTTCCATCACGGAAGATGTGGCAAAAGGGGGGGTCGTCACTAAAGAGCAGGTTATCGCTCGTGCGCAATATTTGGACTTGATTTACACTCAGTCTGGCACGCTCTACGATAAAATACCTGACGCTCCTAGACCGGAATTCTCAGTTCCTCCTCCTCCTAAATCAAACAATGACTCTCATGCCGGCGATGGCATGATTGGCGCAACAAACACGAAATCAACAAAGGCTACATCTAAAAAGGCCCGTAAGATATCCGGTCAAAATGCAAATGAGGAACTTCTTGCCTCGGAAGTAAATTCCATATCGACAGATAAGGGCAAAGAAACCAAGCAACCAGGGGGCAAGAAGAAAGGAAAAGGGAAGAAGAAGAAACAGGAAGAATCATCACCTGAAAAATCTTCTGCAAACCCTCCTGGAAATAGGAAACCAAAAAATCCATGCTTTATATGCGATGAGGATCATCGGACCGCAAATTGTCCACACAGAGCTGAGCTTAAAAAATTCTTCAAGAATACAAAGACCTCAGCAGTATTAACTGATCCATTTCCAAATCCAGGAACAAATCTGGTTGACAGTGAAGATGCTTCCCGGTGTCAAGTTCTAATGTTGTCAGTTTCCAAACAGCAAAATGATGCTTTGATATCGACAAGAAACAAAGATTATGGGAATCCACAACTGTCGAACAACAAGGATAAATATCAACCTAGTAGTTCGACAACAACTTCGACAGAAGTTGCGCCACCCATCATTCCCGAGTTGACAATAAAACCGCCAAAGGGAGTAGTACACAAGTCGACGTTTAATCCCCACGCTAGAGCGGCACAACATTATAATATAGTGGAAGATTTGGCCCAATCGCCATCCGCTATGTCAACTCTTGAGGTACTACAAAATTTCCCATCCCAAAAGCAGGCTTTATTATCAGCCATTGGTGGGATAGACCCAAAGGATTCCAATCTCGTATCCTTCGATCATAAAGGATACGATCCTCAGTTACCAACTCAACTAGCTTTCCTCGTTCAAGTGAAAGCCCTCAACAAAACTATTCATCGAACAATTATTGATGAGGGGGCATCTACATGTATTATGTCGATGAGTTGCTGGAAAACTTTAGGATCTCCAACCTTGTCGCGATCTTCGACGACATTAAAAGCATTTGACGGACGAACATATACCCCATATGGTATCCTAAGTAACTTGAAGGTTGAACTAGGAGGGAAAACAGTAGAAATAGATGTTGAGGTAATCGACAGAAATCTCGATTACAACATCCTACTGGGAAGACCATGGATATATGCTATGGCTGCTGTTGTGTCGACCTATTTTAGGAAGATTGCATTTCCCTTTCAAGGAGGGATTACAATTGTCGATCAACAAAACTTCCTCCCAAATGGTTCTCAAGTTACGGGAAGCATTCCAATGATCCATGGAAGCCCCCATTCGCTTCAAAATATCGGAGTAGGCCTACTAAAAGATCCTATATTAATGGGAACTTTTTCCCTTCCACCTCCAATCAATTTGGTGGAAGTAGCGTCGGTAGGAACCTGCAATATGATATCTTCTAAAAAGATCTCAGAAAACGATATCGACATGGATCATGTGCAGGTTTTGCCTCCAAGCCCAACAGAAATATTGTAGCAATCAATGTTCCTAGCATGGGAGGCAAACCCAAATCAATGCTCATCAAGCGTATGGATAGATAGGTCTGAGGAATATGGTACCCCTTCAGATCCTTGGTCGCGAGTGCATGTCACCGACGAAGGAATTGTTCAATCAATGGTAATTGAAGGGGCGCCATGGGATGATTACCACCATCGTTCCCTTCTTCCGGATTGTGAAGAAAACACTCCTGATGACCTTTATCATCCTTTAGTTTTTGATTTCCTATCAAATACTGTAAACACGGTGGATTCCGAGCGAAACTTGTCCAACATTGAAGAGACTATCGCCATAAATATCTCGACAAAAACAGATGTTGTAGAGAATATTTATGTTGGCAAATGTTGTTCTCCTTCAGAACTTGAAATATATAATGCTCTTTTTCACGAATTCAGAGATGTCTTTGCTTGGTCATATAGTGAAATGCCAGGCATTGACTCGAGTATCGTTGAACACGAAATCAAGATGTATCCAGATGTCAAACCAGTACGACAACGGCTACGACAGGTGCACCCCAAGAAAGCCGTTTCCATTAAGGCAGAAGTTGAAAAACTTCTCCATGCTGGTTTCATTTACCCAGTACCTCTAACCGATTGGGTATCAAATATTGTCCCTGTTATGAAAAAACAAGGAACAATTAGAGTGTGCGTCGATTATAGGGATGTAAATCAAGCTTGTCCAAAAGACAACTACCCTACACCCTTCATCGACCAGATAATTGATGAATGCGCCGGATGTGAAATCTTTTCATTCATGGATGGATTCTTCGGGTATAATCAAATAAATATCCGTCCACAGGACCAGTCAAAGACTGCATTTATTTGTCCGTGGGGCATATTCGCATATCGAAAATTACCCTTTGGTTTAAAGAACGTAGGGGCAACTTTTCAGAGGAAAATGAATTATGCCTTCCATGACATCAAAAACATCGTTCAACCATACCTCGATGACCTTCTGGCTCATTCACGAAAGCGGACTGATCATCCGCAACATTTAAGAGCGATATTTCTACGTTGCTGACACTACAAAATACGACTCAATCCACACAAATGTGTATTTTGTGTCAGTTCTGGTTGATTACTTAGCTTTGGAGTCTCGAAGGATGGGATTCGTCTCAACCCATGTAAGGTTCAGGCAATCATAAATTTTCCTCCACCTTCAAATTTGCTTCAGATTCAGAAACTCCAAGGGAAAGCAAACTTTCTGAAGAGGTTCATTCCAAATTACGCCGAACTTGCTAAAGGTTATATGCGTCTTTTGAAAAAGGAAGTACCCTTTGTCTGGGATCAGGTCGCGGAAGCTTCCTTTGATGTTTTAAAAGAATCCCTAATGAAAGCATCATTAATGTACGCCCCTAATTATCAAAAAGACTTTAACCTGTATCTGGCTGTAGCGGATACAACCATCGCAATGGTTTTAGTTCAAGAAGACAATGGAATTGAACATCCTATATATTATTTAAGTAAGAACTTAAATGATACAGAAAGCAGATATTCTTATGTTGAAAAGCTAGCGCTCATAGCTGTTCAAGCGATACAGAGATTTCGACACTATGTCCTCTTTCGAAAAACTACCATTCTGTCAGATTGCAACCCCATGACTTATATATTGTCACGACAGTTACTGGGGGGCAAATATTCAAAATGGATAGCAATTCTACAAGAGTTTGATCTGGAATTTGTAAAATCCAAGTCAAAGAAAGCTCTGGTTTTCGCATAATTATTATGCGATCTCCCATCGTCGTCCAACGATAAAACATCCGAAGAAACAATCGTGGATGAAAATTTGCTTTTGATATCTTCAAGAAATCTGTGGTATGGGGATATAATCATTTATCTCCAAACCCAAAAATATAGGCCAAACACTTCTCGCTCCAAACAAAAATGTATTCGATACCAAGCAAAAGACTACATGATCGTCGGTGATACACTTTACCGTCGTGGTATCGATACCATTCTGAGAAGGTGCCTCACCCATGAGGAGGCCGAAAAAGTTCTGAATGATTGCCATTTAGGCACGTGTGGGGGGCATCAATCCGGTTATGCTACAACGTAAAAAATTTACGAGCAGGATACTTCTGGTCAACAATGTTCAAAGATTGCATAACCACAGTCAGAAGTTGCCATGCTTGTCAAATTTTCGATAGTAAAACCAGAAGACCACCCACACCTCTGCAACCAATAGTTGCTGTCGGGCCATTCTCCAAATGGGGCATCGATTTCATGACATGTAACCCCACCTCGACCGGGGGGCATGGGTATATCATAGTCGGAGTTGACTATTTTACCAAATGGGGCGAGGCGATGCCTACATTAGATAATACTGGTGAAACAGCTGCCCTCTTCTTTTTCAATCATGTAGTCGCCAGATTCGGCATCTCACAAGCTATAGTCACAGATCATGGATCACATTTTCGCAATCACTGGTCGAATTAGCTGCCAAACTAGGGTTGTTTCACGACAGCTCTACTCCATATTACCCGCAAGCCAACGGACAAGTTGAAGCAATCA
This sequence comes from Pinus tabuliformis, assembly GCA_031772625.1. Taxonomy (NCBI): domain Eukaryota; kingdom Viridiplantae; phylum Streptophyta; class Pinopsida; order Pinales; family Pinaceae; genus Pinus; species Pinus tabuliformis. The sequence continues at coordinate 1,011,232,952 of CM062816.1, read as the reverse complement.
ACAAGGTCCTGAAGCGCATGCTGCAAAGGATGATTGGAGTTCACAAAAGAAGTTGGCACCTAATCCTGTAGTTAGCCTTGTGGGCTTACCGAACATCGGTAAAGAATGCGACCGGGTTTACACCGTTCCAACTGGTATATGGCCTGGAAGCAGTCTTACCAATCCAGTGTGAAATCTCGTCCCTCAAACTCGCAATTGACCTTCTCCCCGGAACTTCAGAAGAGGAGGCTCATTTCTTGGAACTAATCCAATTGGATGAAACCCGTCGTGATGCCGCTTTGGCTAACAAAGCCCATAAGAAACGAGTCAAAGTGCAGTTCGACAAAAATGTCAAACCCCGTGTCTTCTCAGAAGGTGACTTGGTCTTGCTTTACGACCAAGAATCCGATAAATTGGGGGCAGGTAAATTCAAGTCTTTATGGATGGGCCCCTATATTGTTAAGCGAGTGTTAGCAAAAGGAGCCTACGAATTAATGGATTATGATGGAATTCCATTGGCACAACCTCGTAACGGGTTGTACCTCAAGCGTTACTATGCATGATTCAGTATAGTAACCTGTATGCTTTTGTTTTCGCTAAAGTGTTTGTTTTGGTCAAGTAATCCACTTTTTACATTTATTGCATATGTCAAACCTATTGGAGTCATGTGTTGAATATGCCGACAGAGCGAGTCATAGTTCGCGGAACCTATCTTCCGCGGCTTGGGCCATTTTTGATCCAAGCGACGAGTTAGTAAGTTTCAGAGGGGTATGTATTGGTCGATCAACGAATAACATCGTTGAATATAGCACGTTGATAGAACTTCTCTCTGATGCCATCACACATGGTATACGCCGACTGATTGTCAGGCTAGACTCACAACTTGTCATACTACAACTCACTGGTATCTACTCTGTCCGAAATCCAGCTATTTATCGCATGTTCCTAAGGGTTAAGATTTTGGAAAGAAAATTTGATTTTATTCAATATTAGCATATTTCCAGAACCTTAAACACATTAACTGACTCATTGGCGAATTATGTGTTAGATAGACATTTGCAGCATTTATAAAAAGAAGCATACCATCAATATTTGCGTTTGGATCATGTAACTTAACCAAAATAAAGCTTCGAAACTAAAAAATATATGTATAATTGTTTATGGTTTACACATAATGTTCTGTAACCAAGACAAAATTGGTCAAATGACCAAAAACTCAAAATGCTAAGGGGCACCCTAGTCTAATGATGCTCGTGATAGCAAGTCACAGCCTGTGCGATCATGCGTAAGATCCGAGTCCATCGTCTTGGCACACCAGTAGTATGCCGCTGCAACTTCAAGGGCAGCTCGTCAGTCCTCACATCTGGAATACCCAGAGTGAGGCCCTCAACCTGTTCCTGTAATGCTGTGAGAGTCTTGGCCACATCGAGGTCGCGAAGGATAGCCCTTCCAACAGCCTCTTGCTAGGGCAGCAGCTGGCACTCTCAGGCGTACTACTGGCCGAACGAGACCAAAATCTACATGAACACATGAGTTTGGTTAAGTCTCGACAGAATAAAGCACAATGAAATTATAAAAGAAAAATGATAAACAGGGATATGGTCAAAGAATTTACCAATGGCACCCCACTGTTCGCCAGTCGGTAGTACTAAACATGGATCACCTCGGAAGTCCATACTGGCATATGGATACTCGGAATAAACCATCTCCTGACGATCAAACCACCCGAAGAAGGTATCAGAAAAAGAAATCAGAGACTGACCAGCATGCCTAGACATATGGTCGACCCATCTCTTCATACGTGGTTCAGTCGGTGAAGGTAAATCGAGTGCAATATATTGCGGCTGCATCAGTGGTATCTTTTCCAAGGCAAAGGTGGTCAAGATAGAACCATAACCAAATTTCTTCAACCTCCCACTCTTCACCTTGGTCAACTATTCTTTCATCACAAGAAGTACTGCGTCGCACCAGTTGAACACCTTCGGTTGGAGACATTCCAAGGCATACTACATATAAGATCAGTTGGCTACATGAAGAGCCGCACCACCAGCCATCCTACCAAAAGTGAATGGAATAGTCCTAAGAGACCTGTCAGTGACATCACAGATGATAATCTTTCCGTCCTTACTCGGCTGAGACCCTCTCTGCAATAACGGCGAACATAATCTCTCACAGATTCACCTCCTCGGGCTGAACCTGATAAAGAGATGGGGGCACCCCGCCTCGACAAGCTAGTCAAGAAATAGATGTCCACTACAGTCAAGGGGATGGATTTGCCCCTAATCTGGAACACCTGGTTGGTAGGATCCCAAGCATCGAGCAAATACTGCAGCAAGTTGATCTGTTGTCTCATGCTAGAAATGCGGAAAAACTTCAGCAAGCCACAGTTCCGCAGTGCGTTTACTGTAACCGGATCATGTAAGGCAAGCATGTCCTCTTCTTCATGCTCACGTTCTTGCCATGTAATAGTCATCTTGCTCCAAAGATCTCTGAAAACAAACAAGAGAAGAGTTAGATCTTGATTTTGGTAAGAAACAGGCAAAATTTCCATCAAAAACTGTGCACAAAATTCCTTCCTTGCGCCCATCGCACCTACAGGAGTGCTCTGGGTGTGTTGCATGTCAGATGGCCAGTAGACAGGCCAACATCCAATGCACCTTTCAATACACAAAGGGTGTGCTGAAGCCAGGGCGAGTTCTTCAAACCCCAGAGGCTCAGAAAAACCAGGAATCAAGCTCAGAATGCAAAATGGAAAGCATGAAATGAAAGAGCTCAAGTTTAGCTCCTACCTGGTCCTGACGGCACCGAGAATCGTCCACAGAATCTCCCAAAATCAGCTGATGAAAATCAAGGGGGAAAAGCACCTCCAAAGCTCCAACAAACCAAAGTTCAAATGAAATGGTAAAATGAGAGGTAAAAGCACTTTTACATTACTTTTTACGTAGTTCGAAGTAAAATATTAGTGTTATGACTCATTTTTCAAACATATATTGTTCATTTCTAACTAGTTTGATGAAGCAATTGAAAATGCAGTACAATCTTTGAAAGAACAAAGCCATTTATGGTAAAGTCAAGAAGTGACCGTTGTATCGAGCAGTTTTAGCGCATAGTTCAAGCTCGTTAAAAAATAAACATAAGCCATGAGCAAATGTTTCCCCCCGCGTTTAAGCTCACTAAAAAATGAACTATTTCCTGGTAAATAACCATCGTGAATGAAGTACTTGAGCCTTTAAAAGCCTTGGTCGTGTTCTCATCATCACCTCCACTCTGTATTGGCCGATCGTTCACCTCCATTTGATTGTTTACCCCTTTTGAGGAACAGCTGCGAAGAGTGATCTCACTAGCCATCCTTGTAACACTGCCGTGATTGGAACATTCCAAACCTTACCTGGAATCAGCTGCTACCCAATTTTATCACTCGTTCCTCAAAAGACGAGTCTCCTTTAAGCTCTTTCCAACTGACTCGTAAAATATGAAAATATTGTCGAGCCATTAGCCTCTCCAACTCGTTAAGGGACCAGAAGTGCTATCCCTCCTTTAGATTTTAATATTTCTGGACTTGAGGGATTATTACACAAAAAGATCGAGCGCTTGTTTTGTTCGGCTCGTTAAAAGTATCGAAAATTCATCCCTTCTGTATTGTTTTATACTTTTTTGGACTTAAGGGATTAGATGACGAAAAAGGAATTTCGGAGTTTCCTTTATGTTCCTTTTCAGACTCTCTAAAATTGAAAAGGACCGAGTTATCTTTGTCATTAAACTCGTTAAAACTTAATAGCGACAAACTTGTCCATAGCAGACAAGAACGAGTTTCACTATCGCTAGGCTCGTTAAAACATAGCTATGGGTTTGCCCGAAGGGCAAATTATAGAACAAGCATATGTTATCCTCCTCAAGCTTGACAAAAATAAAGAGGTACTGGTCAGCAATGACTGGGGAAAATTGGGAAGAAAACTTGAGGAAACTTTGTTGGTAGCAAGTCGCTCTTGAACATGACACTTCCACTCCACATCCAAGTCGGGTTGGGTTGTTTCATTCACCGGTCACATCACCATGGTCCCATCACACCATCCACATTTGGGGTAATGCTACCAATCCATCATGTCAGTGTCACCGATATGTTCAAGAGAAGTCATTCAAAGAATTCACCTGTGTCTCACCCGCTACAATACATTCATACTCCATTCTTTCATGACCGCCACCCTGAATCGTATGTCATCAGATCATTTTCACCTCCATTAAAATCATTTGCTCCGTTCCATGTCATTGATGTGGGATTCATTAAGGCCCTCCTGTGACGGATCGCTTGTTGTCGACATCAGCTCATTATCCAGGAAGTCGATCTAGGAACACCCCGTTCAGTACTTTGAAGCTTGCATGCCTCAATGGCAAGTTTCTCACTTCCGGTGACAGGTTTACATCAATGGCCTTCGATCGAAAGATTTTGCGTGGTGTTCGACGCCAAGTCCTTTATTCACACCACGTGAATTGTACTGCAGTACATTGAGGGTCATTATCATTATCGGTGATTCCTCTCGCACCTGTTAACATCTTACATCATTCGCTGGTAATCAGGCGATGTCTTTCCATGTTCGACTCTAGAACATCTCTCACATGGATCGACTTGTACTTCGAGTGAAGATCGAACGAGATTGAAGACCCCGGATCTAGTTTCATCCATTCGGGCTGCGATATATATTCAGGGAAATAAAGACATCAAATGTACATCATTGCTGCACAGATAATCATCCAATCAAAGGGATGATGGCTCTACCAAAATCATCAGTCTACACTCAAACGATTGTCTTTCCTATGTACATGAAAATGAATTTATAAAGCTGAGCATGGGAATGCCCGCCTCAGCTAGATCATGAAAAATATTATGAAGATAATGTATTGTATTGTATCTTATTACAGGTCTCCTACCAGCTTGAAAGAACTTCGGATCCTCATAATAAAGCATTTCACCCGACATCAAAAGATTAACGACCTCATGCTTTAGGGGGCAACTGTTATAGACATTTTTGGGCACTACAACCCCAGGCATGAAATGTCCATAAACCAAGGGCTCCTAAGTCCCTAAAAGTGTTGTTCTAACCCCTAAAGGAACAAGGTCAGCTGATTACAGCTTCTCCCAGAAGTTCTCCATGAAAAACTGCTCAGAACTGGTCAAAACAGGATCATTTCAGCTGCTCCATAGGCAAAGTGCGTTGCATGTCACCTAAAAACACTGTGTGGGTGCGTTGCATTTCAAAAAGCCCTTCTATGGGGTGCGATGGGCGAGAAGTGATAAATGGCAGTGTCATTCCGCAAGGTGGAGAGGCATGGAAACTTCCAGAAACTTCTCTTGTGACACTTGCCTCTCTGAATTCGACCAAGGATGAGTAAGAGATCATCAATCTCCAAGTGGAAGCAAGAACTATCAGAGGGAAGACACTAATCAAATCACAAGCTGACTCATCTCCCTTATAGATATCTATATATGGATCCCTCATCCCAGAGATCCAGAGGCTGGAATTTTGCATATTGTAAGGAATTGCTGTTGGTTTCTTGAGACAACATCAGATTGTTGGGTGATCTAAGCTTTGTATGAGGTGAAGAGGGGCTTCCTTGCTGAGAGGATGATGCTAGGTCAGAACAACTGGTTGTAACTCCCCTTGGCTCTTTCTTGTTTATCAATAAAAGCTATTCAAGTTTTCCTCCATACTCTTGTGTCATTCATGTTTGCTGCACTTGTATGGTCAATTTACATCTGATCCTAGATTGTTTATGATTATAGATCCATGTTCTTGTATAGTGCTATGCTACTGTGATCTTACAGGTACTTTGTGAAGCTGGGCGTGCAAGGGAACAAGTAGCGAAAGACTATCAAGAGAGAGAGGAATCGAACTAGGAGATTAGTGCAAGACAGAGGTTGGTCTTCTTTGTTCTTCTCTCATCTATACTTCATGAAGGAAAAATGAAAGTAGCTTTAATTTGTTTGTTTCTAAGGTAGCTATCACACCTTAGTGGGATAAGCAGTTCTGTGTAGACACTTTTCCCTGTAATAGGAAGGATCTCGCTCTACCTAGAGCAGATGTCGACTAGATTCACTTGGACTCTCTGGGGGTTCTCTTAACTCGAGATGGTTTTGTGAAGAAACTTGTGCTAGTCTGTTTCATTAAGCAGGTTGTCGGGGTAACTGTTCCAACTGCCCTTTCTGTATTAAACTTCTATGAAGTTGGATTTCATCACCAGCTAGTGTTTTTATGGGAAGTTACTGTTTGTGTGTGGTTTGAACTCTTAGATTTTTTAGGCGTGTGATTCAGTTGTTTGTTTCTTTAGAGACTTTAGGTGCTTTTATTGAAATTTTATTTGTTTGCGTGTGATTATTTTCATCCTACACCAAGAGGTTATTATCATTCATCGATAATGTCAAGACGGTCATCTGTGTTTTCCCAATCACCGGAAACATTTTTATACTATGGTCCTTCTGTTCGTTCGAGGTACCAATCACTCTCTGGTAATTTTTCAGGAGCAACTTCTTGACCGACTGAACATCAGTTATCATCTGGTAGTAATGGAACTCAAACATTGAATGCAGATCAAATTCTTATGATGTCTGGTAGTATTCCAAATCCTCAACCCCAAGGTAGTCAGGTACTGCCTGGGGGGCAACCTCAAGGTAGTTAGTTACCTCCTGGGGGGCAACTTCAAGGTAGTTAGTTACCGCCTGGGGGGCAACCTCAAGGTAGTCAATTACCTCCTGGGGGGTAACCTCAAGGTAGTCACTTACCGCCTGGGGGGCAACCTCAAGGTAGTCAGTTATCGCCTAGGGGGCAACATCAAGGACAATACATACCTTCAGGACGGTACATACCCCAAGGTCAACCCTAGGCTGAGTATATTCCTCAGGATGCTTATCAACCTTAGATTCAGTACGTGCCTCAGGGTTTTCAACCTTAGGGTTTGTACCCAACTCAAGGCTTCCAACCGCCTTCTGGTCAATCATTTTTACAAGGAGCTGGAAATGTACCACTCAATTATCAGCCCTATGTTCAACCAAGTTATTGTCCTCCATATACACAACCTTTTATGGGTCCATACTCCGGAATGAATATGGTGTGGGATCCGTCTCAAACTCAATAGACTATGCAACCTAATGTGTAGTTATCTAATCAACCTGGACAACCTTTGGTTTCTGGTCCAACCCAGCAACCTGTCCAACCTACTGTTCAAACCCTTGCACCTAGTTTAGTTCAGCAGCCTGGGCCTAGCTCACCTCAGACTTCGCCTCAAACTGCTGCAACTACTGCAACTTCTGTTCAACCTACCACACCTGTTTCTGGAGTATTTGTAGCTCCGGTTTCTACTATCCCTGCATCAGTGCAAACTCCTCAAGTCTCTGTGCCACAGTCAGGACCTATAGTTCAGACTTCGGTCCAGATGCCTGCAGGACAAGCTGGTCCAAGTACGATTGCTACAAGTCAACCACAATTCACTTATCAACCGTACCAGGGATAGTATCAATTCGGTCCTACTGTACAAAACCCAGTTTATCAGTATCAACTGTATCCTGGCTATACTTATCAATAGCCTCAACAACCTCAGTTTGGTCCGTTAATCCTAGTTTTCCAGGAGGTTATAACATTCCTAATGCAAATCCAATTACAGGTTATCCTGGATATCCTCCTTCTGGAGCTGGTCTCATTACTCAAGGTTTTCACGACCCTAACCATCAGTTACCATTTATTGCAACTTTGGATTTAGCTAATTTGTCGCACCTTACGAACAATCCGATTTACTATCTTCCGTATTGGCTGCCAATGCCTAATAAGTTGCCCAGTGTTATCCCGAAATTCGAGGGTAAGTCAGGAGAGGATCCATCAAATCACGTTATGACTTATCACCTCTGGTGTGCATCTAATTCAATCATTGATGATTAAATTCAATTGCATCTTTTTCAACGAACTCTTATTGGTCTTGCCGCCAAATGGTACATTGAGTTACCACGAGGCTCTTTTTATAATTTCAATCGGTTAGCCATTGCTTTCTTATCTCATTTTCAGTTCCCTGTCAGATATGACAATGGCACGAAATTGTTAACTTCACTAAAACAATCCACGTCCACATATATTTCTGATCATATTCATGAGTGGCGACGAAGAAGGCGTTTAGTGAAAGTTTTCATTCTGGATCAAATTTTAGTGGAATGGTTCATTAAATCATTGTTACCTAAAATCATTGAAGATGTAGCTAAGGGAAGAGTTGTCACTGAAGAGCAAGTCATTGCTTAGGCTCAGTACCTTGACCTCATCTATACGCAATCAGGTACTTTACATGAAAAAATCCCTGATCTTCGAAAACACGGTCAAATAACTGCAGCTCCTTCAGGATCTCATGCCACTGATGGTATGATTGGTTCAGTTAGTACTAAAAGCAAGAAGAAATCTTCAAAGAATTCTTCTCATATGATAACTTTACTTGATTCCCCAAAAGGAGATTCTTCCACTGAAGTTTCTGCCGACGTCCATGTCGTAGAATCATCTATGACCAAATCCGGTAGTAAAGAGAAGGGGAAGAAGAAAAACAAACAAAATTCAAAAGATAAAACGGATAAAAATGAATCTACTGACGAAAAACGGAAACCTCGCTATCCTTGTTTCATTTTCAACGAGGATCATTTTACCAAATAATTCCCACATCGAGCAGAGGTTTTGAAATTTGTTAAAGGTTCTCAAACGCCTGCTGAATTGAAGGATCCTTTTCCTACTCAAGATAGTAATATGGTTGCTTCTTCCTTGAATGCCTCAAAAGAACCCATTATGATGATGTCTCATGTCAAGATTGCGACGTGATTGCAAGATTATGGTAGTAAAAATCCCGTTGATGGTAAAGAAGCAGAATATTCTAATTCAAACACATCAACTACACCTCCTCCTGGTTCTGATCCGCTACAGATTGAGAAACCCAACCCTGACTTAGTAATCAAACTGCCTGCTAAGGGTATATTTTGGAAATTAGATTTCAATCCACATGCAAGAGCTGCTCAGAAATATAACATTGTTGAAGACTTAGCTATTTCCCCTTCAGCAATGTCGGCTTTGGAAGTGCTGCTATCGTGACCAGCACAACGTAAATTACTATTGTCTGCTATAGGAGCTGTCGATATTCAGGATTTGAACCTAATAATCTTCGATTTAGAGGATAGTACACCCCGCCTACCTCATAAAATGGCTTTCTAGATTCCAGTTTTAGTAAAAAACATACCTTGCTTTTGGACTGTGATTGATGAAGGGGCTTCTACATGTATTATGTCGATCCAGTGTTGGAGATCGCTTGGTTCTCCCACACTCAATCAGTCTCCGACAATTCTAAAGGCTTTTGATGGCTGAGGGTTCCATCCTTTTGGTATTTTGCAGGATTTACCTATATGGGTCAAAGGAAAAACCGTAAATCTATATGTGGAAGTGGTTGATGCCCCTCTAGACTACAACCTTCTCCTGGGTCGCAGTTGGTCTTATGCTATGACTGCTATTGTTTCATCGGTCTTTCAGCTTATCAAGTTTCCTCATAACAGAAAGATCATTACGATAGACCAGCTAACTTATTTCTCATCTGACCCAGCCTCTACAGATAGTGTTCAGCACATCGGCAAAATGACTATCCCTTACAAGGATATTGGCGTAGGTTTGATTAAAGATTCTGGCTTACTGGGAACTTTTCCTTCCCTCCTAACGTATCGCCTTCTATTTCAAATATTCATATGATTTCATCAAATACTGTTACTTTTGATTATCCTCAAATCGTACCTTCCGATTCTGAGGTGGATTCATTTGATGGCGCGATGCCTTTGAGTCCCTTTGAAATTGCATATCAGGCTGTACAGTGGTTTTCTGATTCCTGATCAAGATCGAGTATAGTTCGTTCTTGTGTCAAACTCGTTAAAAAATGAAACCAGGTGTTTCGAGGATAGTTTATTCCTGTGTCAACCTCGTTAAAAAATGAAACGGGTGTGTGGAGCATAGTTCCTTGTCTTGTGTCAAGCTCGTTAAAAAATGAATCAAGGGTTTTGAGGAAAGTTCTTGATCTTGAGTCAACCTCGTTTAAAAAATGAAACAAGGGTTATGAGCATAGTTCCTTGTCTTGTGTCAAGCTCGTTAAAAAATGAAACAAGGATCATGGAGCATAGTTCCTTGTCTTGTGTCAAGCTCGTTAAAAAATGAAACAAGGAGTTGTGAGCATAGTTCCTTGTCTTGTGTCAAGCTTGTTAAAAAATGAATTAAGGTTTATGAGCATAGTTCCTTGTCTTGTGTCAAGCTCGTTAAAAAATGAAACAATGAGTCTTGAGGATAGTTCTTTTCTTGTGTCAACCTCATTAAAAAATGAAACAACTCCCTTTCCAAATCGAGGCTTTGATTAAGATCTCGTAAAATCCAAGTCGAGTTTTTCCAAGATCTCGAAAGTGAACTTTCATTCCATTCACCTCATTGAATGCAATGAAGCTTGGGGGGCATGTACCTTGATTTGAGTCATTATGTTGGGGGTATGTGAACTTATAACAAGCATAGTTTCTCATTTCAAGCTTGTGTAAACATGAAACCGAATCCAAGCAGAGTTCTCGATGGTTCAAGCTTGTGTAAAAATGAACCCATACCCGTTTTACATCTCGTGATTGCCCTTTTTATCCGCTAAATTCTGCTAGATGAGCCTTGGTTGTTTCATTCCATTGCCACCATCTCTTTGGATGATCATATGCTTTCACTTGGTTGTTTTTCCTTTCTTGAGGGACCGCAACGATGAGTGGTTTTATTAGCCAACCTCTTAACCATTACATGTTTTGAGTAGTTCCACCATTCTCGGAACCAGTTGCTACCCTTTATACCACTCGTTCCTCTAGGATGAGTCTTCTTTAAGCTCTTTTCTGACTCATAAAATATGAAAAGATTGCCGAGTTTTTCCCTTTCTAACTCATTAAATGGAATTAAAAAGGCGGTCCACTTTCAGCTCTTTTATGACCATATAAACATGAAAAGATTGCCAGACTTTTGTCGTTTCAGGTTCGATACTGGTTACAAAACGACGTGTATTCAATCACTTTTCTAATTTTTCGAATTGAGGCCACTAATTATGAAAAGTACTCCTTGGTCGTAACAAGCAGTTCTCTCGAGTATTATTTTATACTTTTTCGAGCTCAAGGGACACAAATTTATGAAAAAGGACCCCCCTAGAGTTTTCTTTTCCGTGTCTTTTTCAAACTCTCTAAACATGAAAAATACTCTAAGTTTTACCTATGTCGGACTCATTAAACCCTAACGACATTGAACTTGTCGCCATGACAAGACTAGAGTCCTCTTTAAACCCTTTTCAGACTTGTTAAATATGAAAAGATTGTCGAGTGCTTGTCTTTTCCAATTCATTAAAGTATTGGAAATGCCATCCCTCCTGTATTATTTTATCCTTTTTCAGACTTGAGGGATTATTTTACAAAAAAGTACCCCATGGAGTTTTCCTAAGTTTTTCTTCTGACTCCCTAAAATTGAAAAACATCGAGTTTTTCTTATACTGGACTCATTAAAATTTAAACAGTAAAGGACCTGTTCAATTTTAAACAGGAATGGACCAATCCTTCTTAGGGTTCGAATTTTAAACTAAGTTGGACTCATCCGAAGGATGAGCTTATAAACAAGCAAATGTTATCCTCCTCAAGCTTGTCAAAAATAAAGAGGTACTTGCCAGAAATGGTGGGGGAAAAGAGAGAAAAATGAACCTGTTTGTTACACTTTGTTTTTTAGAAAAGCCGTTAACCACTCTTGAACACGACACTTTTTGTTCACCTGGGTTGGGAAATCCTTTGCCTAACAGTTAATCAAACCACATTGAAAGTCTTCAGTCAGTTTCTGGGTATTAGCTTTGGGTCAATTGTCACCAAACCATCTGCAGTGTTGTTATGTGTTCAAGAGATTAGTTCAAACAAACCATTCATCTGCAAGATATCTGTCATCCATTTTGACCATCCCTGAGTCAGTCCTTGCCAATATATTTCTTCAAAACTTGATCTATGATTTCGTGTTGTGGGCTTGTCTACGACAGATCACTTTCTATCGACATCAGCTCATTATCTAGGAAGTTGATCTAGAAACTGTTAGTACCTTGAAATCTGCATGCCCTAATGGCAGGTTTCTTGCCTTCGACGATAGGTTGCATCATTGACCTTCGACCAAAGGATTCTATGACATGTTCGACTTCAGCTCATTTATTCACATTTCATGGATTGTACTGGGTACTTTGAGATCCATTGACATTACTGGTGGTTTCTCTCACACTTGTTAATAGTCCACATCATTGGCTTCTAATCAAGTGGTTTCTACCATGTTCGACTTCGACACATTCATTCACATGGATAGAATCGTACTAGTTCGGGAAGCAGAAATCAAGACCTTGGATCTAGTTTCTACCATCCAGGCTACAAGGAATTTTGTTATTCATTATACAGTGGACTATTCATAAACAGATGGCTGTGTCCATACTGTATCTACATATGTCTATACTCTTGATGTATTACAAAATCATTCCTGTATCAAAATAGTTTAGTCAGTTTTCTAGTAAGTTTTGATCTGAGTAGGGAATGCCTACCTCAACAATGATATGTCTATATATATATATTGCATTGAATGTTTTTACAGGTTCCAACTGGGGTGTCCACAGGATGATCTTTGAAATGATAAAGTACTTCACTCTTCATAAATGACAGACTCTATCTTCATCTATTACAGACTTCGCACTTTAGGGGGCAATCTGTTGCACTAAAAATTGTCACCTTGACATTTTTCTATGTGTGAATGCATTACCACTCATACTTTCCTCCTCTACAAGTTTGAAGCATCAGTTCATCATATCAAGCCTTGAAAGTAAGAGAAAAGCCCTCAAAGTCTTTAAAACTCTGGTTTTGCACTTTCTCTTTGTATTACCTGCAGTCCCGCACCTAATGGTCATGTCTCCTGCGCACCTGACTGCTCTGTCTCTGTGTTAAAGGTGCAGACCCCTGTAAAAGTTAAAAAGGCACGAGTATATTCTGAAAAACTCACTTTCAGTCATTTCTAGAAGCTTCTGGAAGGAATCTTGAGGTGGCAAGTTCGCTCTCTTAAGGTTCATGCATTCCATACCTTAAGGAGCTAACCCCTTGATGTGAGGAGCTTATCCCTTTGAAGGAGGATTCTATCCCTTCATAGGTGGACCTGTAACCTCCTCCTCTGCACTATAAAAAGAAGCATTGGGCTGGTTACTGGGGAGGTTAGAAGCTGAATATTTTTGAGGTGAAATGCTGTTGGAACTTAGTCTTCTTTAGTTGAGTTTTTATGAGGAGAGATTACATACCTCTAAGATCTCATTTGGAAGAGTGCAAGGCTTGTCAAAGTAAAGGAAATTCCTGTTTCAAACCCCAGGAAGAGCTTGTTCAATGTCAAGGCTGAAACGGTTGTAAGGTTCTTCTACTTCAAAGTTAATACAAATAAGTTTGTTTTTCTTAATAAGCTGTTGATTCATGGTTTATTTTATGGATTCCTTGATCACCATAATAGACATGATTTATGATATTTTCTATGTAGCTGCTATTTAATGTTTGCTTGTTTGTGATTGCAGGTCCTCAAAGGTAACTCTTTCGAACGATTGGAGGGTAACTCTTTCAAACAATTGAAGGATGACTACTATGAACAACCATTGGATCTAAGGTAGGATCTTAACACCTTTATAGTATTTATTTATAAATCGCATATGTGTAGAGAAAGATATGTTTGTTTGTCTGTTTGTTGCTAGACTATCTTTTGATACTCTGGAGATCGACCTTGTCCGCAAGATCGATTTATCCGGCCAACAATCCTCTGATTTCGACATCACCTAGATTGCCTTTTGAGGCTCCATGAAAATTTATTTTGAAGTGGTGAGTTAGAGGTGGAGTCCAAACTTCAAGGCTAGTGGATTTCAGTGTTAGGCATATAGAGCTGGTTGGAAAATATTTTTTCCAAGTATTTTTATGAAATTATAATACGAATTTCTCCTTATTAATTTTTGGAAAAATTAAATTAGGAATTTCTTGCTGCATTTTCAACACTCTCTCTCAGCAAGAAAGGGATTATTTGCTACCCCGATCCTACCTCTATGGGACTTGAATTTTCATCTTGAAAATGCATTTGTGAAAATATCTACATCTTGTTCCTTTTTAGGAATGTACTCCAACAAAATGGTTCTTCTCTACACACAATTCGTAGATGGTGATACCCGATGTCGATATGCTTGGATCGATAATGAAAAACTAGATTCTCAGAGAGTTTGATACAACTATGATTATCATAGTAAATCACTGTAGGATCCATCTTCTAACCAAATAACCCAACAAGGATCTTCCTCATCTAGATAACCTTACATGTTGCTTAGATAACAACCATGTACTCTACTTCTATTGAGCTGAGTGTAACAAATATTTGCTTCCTGCTGTACCAAGAAACCACTGTTGACCCAACACTGAAAATACCTATTGATGTGCTCTTCCTGTCTGATGAAATCCTCGACCAATCTTCATCTATGAAGCCTTGCAACTTCAATCCCTCTGTCTACCTGTACCAAAGACAAAAATGAGTGGTGCCTCTGAGGTATCTCAACATATGCTTTGCTTCCTTCCAATATATTTTGGTTGGCTTAACCATTGCTTGACTAAGCTGGTTAACTGCACAACACATGTCCGGTCATGTGTTCACCAAATACATAAGTATCCCATAAGATGCTTGTATATGATAGCCTCCACTAATTCACCTGAAGCAGCATCTTCTTTCCTCCAATTCCATGCTAGAGGATTCTTCATGGGTTTTCTGCTCTCCATGTGGAACTTCTTCAATATCTCGTTGGCATACTTTCCCTGAGAGACAAATAGTTCCCCCTCTCATTTCCATACTTCCATACTGAGGAAATAATGCATGAGCACTAGGTCCTTCATCTTGAATTCTCTTTAAAAATCCTCTTTGCAAGACTTGATCAGGTTCTCATCTCCAGTCAAAATTAAATCATCGACATATAATACTATAATCAATAATTTACCTTCAACAACAATATGGTAAAGGCTTACATTTGCTTCACTTTTTGTGAAGCCCTACCCGATGAGATAACTGTCGATCCTAGTGTACCAAACATGGGATGCTTATTTCAATCCATACAATGCTTTCTTGTGTCTACACACATGCGACTCTTTGTCGAAGGTATCAAATCCTTATGGATGCTCAATGTACATCTCTTCCTCAATCACTCCATTAAGAAATGTTATCTTCACATCCATCTGATGTATCTTCCATCCCATATGTGCTGCAAGAGCTAGAATTAATCTGATTGAAGACTACATTGCAAGTGGAGAAAAGTTATCTTCATAGTAAATTCCCTCCACCTAAGACAACCCCTTGGACACACATATGGCCTTGTGTTTCTCGATGATTCCATCTACTTCTTAATTCACCTTGTAGATCCAAATGGAACCTACCACTAACTTGTCCTCTGGTCTTGGGACCACTTCCCAAACATTGTTTCTGTTAATTGAATCATACTCTTGTACCATGGCATCAACCCAAACTAGTTGCTGCACTGCTTCCTCGAATTAGGATGGTTCAGTATCTACAAGCTCACTCATCAGAGCCATGTAGAAAGTGTACCGATCTAGTGACCTCCTCTACCTACGTTGTGATGTGGGTGCTCCCACATTCTCTCTAGCATCATGCAATAATATGTCACCTTCTCTAGTGCACTTCTTTCCATCTATGGATGTCTCTTCTTGAGTGGAAGTCTCCACTCTCTCTACCTTTTCTTTTGGATGCTCCACAACTTCCTGAGGTTCCTCCTTTGGAGCCAAAATCTCATGTTTTGAATGCAACTAAAGCTCCCTCTCAACAGAACACCTCATTGCCTTCTCCTCATCAAACTTCACATCTCTTGGGGCAACTGTCATCCTGAGAGATGGAAAGTACACATGATAGTTGTGAGGTTTTTCTGTGTACCCCATAAATATTCCCAACCAAGTTGTAGGCTCTATCTTTTTCCTTGCATCCTTGGAAACATGATAGTAAACTAATGATCCAAATATCCTGAAGTGTGACACATCTAGTTTCTTCCCTGAAAAATCTTCCCCCGGTGTACACATGCCAAGAACCCTGTGAGGACTCTTGTTCTACAAATAATCAACGATGTTGCATGCTTCAACCCACAAGTGAAACAGTAGGATCTGATCATGCAACATGGCCCGTGCAGCTCCCACAATACTTATGTTCTTCCTCTTAGCCAACCCATTCTACTTTGGGTTATGAGGTGCTGTCAAGTCCTATCGAATGCCTTCTTTTGCACAAAATTTCTTAAATTAATTCGACACATATTCTCCACCATTCTCACTCCTAAAAGCCTTCACTTTCCTATTAGTATATTTCTCAACAAGCTCTTTAAACTCAACAAATTTGAAGAATGTATGGTCTTTCTTCTACATGAAGTAGATCCAACACTTCCATGAGGAATCATCCACAAATATCACATAATACTTGTGCTTTACCGTGGAGGCAGTCGAGAAATGTCCACACACATTTGAGTGAACTCTTTCAAGTACTACTTGCGCTTTATTGTCTCTCTCATTGAAGGTGGCTTTCGTGTACTTCCCAAATGTACACCCTTTTCATGTATCTCTCTACTCCAATGCACCTTTGGGAAGGCCTGTAGAAATATGCTGCATGATCTTCAAAGTGCCATGGTGCAAATGGCCCAATCTTCTATGCCATAATTCACCAATGTCTTGGCTCTGCACCTTCTTTGCTTTTGTGCTCAATGTTGCAAATTTCTAAATCCAATTTGTAGAGGTTCTTCACCCAAATCTCGATCCACTTCACCTGTCCTATGGCAATGTGTCTAAGGAAAGCCTTTCCTTCACTAAATATCACATCGTAGCCATGTCTTCCAAGATAAAATCTGGAATGAGATTCTTCTTCAGACCCAGAACACCCATCATATATTTTAATTTGAGAGGGGAGCCAAACTCCCTATGAAAAGTAACTGTACCAATACTAGTAGCACTATACCTTCCATCATCTCCCATTTCAATGCACATCTGGAGGTCCTTCTCTTCCAAGTCACTGATGAATTCTCGGTTGCCTGTCATATGGAATGAGGCTCCACTATCTGGATACCATGCACTACCCATCATGGTGCTCATCATACAGGCGATGAGGGTGAAATCAAGTTCGAATTGTGAAGAAAGAGCTTCACCTACCGCTCCTCCTAGGGTCTTCTTACCTGCCTTATTGTGTGGACACTTCATGGCATAGTGTCCCAGTTCATGAAAGTGAAAGTCAAATAGTACCTATGGTGTTATGTGCATGTTGCATATTTTGTACTATGTACGTATAATGTTGTGTGTGTGTTTTATGTGCAATGCTATGTACATATGATGTTGTGTATGTATAGTATAAGCAGTGCTATGTACATATGGTGTTGTTCACATGTTGTATATGTAGTATTGTGTACATATGATGTTGTGTGCATATTGTATATATGGTGGTGTGTACATATCGTATTGTGTGCATGTTGGATATGCAGTGTTGTGTACATGTGGTGTTGTGTGCATGATTGTACATGTGGTATTGGGTACATATTGTACATGTTTTGCTATGTGTAGGTGGTGCTGTGTACATGTTGTGCATGTGGCATTATGTACACATGGTGTCGTGTACATGTCATGTAGGTGCTGCAGTGTACATGTGGCATTGTGTACACATTGTGCTGACGGTGCCATGTACATGCGATGTTGTGTACACATTGTGCAAGTGGTGTTGTGTACAGGAGGTATTGTATACATGTTGTACATGTTGTACTGGTGCACATGTGGTATTGTGTGCACGTCGTACATGCTATGTTGTGTACATGTGGCAGTATGCATGTGCATTGTGTAGTCATGGCATCCCGGTATGTGTATTCATTGTGTTTTACTATTTGTACATATGTGTATTGTATTGTTCATCAGATGTAGGAGTATGTGTTGTGTTGTGCTGTACATTGGGTGTAGGTGTATGCATTGTGTGGTATTGTATGTTGTGTGTGGATGCATGTGTTGTGATGTACACTGTGTATGTGTGTGTGATTGAAGAAAAGAAAAATGCACTATGTGTTTGCTGGGTGTGGCAATCGATCTAGTGTGTGTACGGAAAGGAAAAAGGAAGTAGAAAAGGATCAATTAAAGGATAAGTACTAGTATTTTATTTCAGTTTTGTTATGCATGTGATTTATGACTCTGATTTATAATGGTTACATGTGATCTATGATTCCAGTTTATGATTATTTCATGTGATTCATGGTTTTGATTTATGATGGTTGCAATTTGAGCTAACTGGATGTGATATGTTTATACATGATGATTTGATCAAACGGTTAGTTTGAGTTGTGAAAGAAAGTAGATAGAATTGCAAGTGTACCTTATTGACGGGCCATCAATGAAATATGGTGTGAATTTATTTCAATTCATTTTGAGTCTAATGGAATTTATGTGCTTGATATAGGAAATCATGGAAAATGCCCGAGCTGGGTGGATGAAATTGACTGCAAGAATTAGTAGCAATAGTGAAAGTAATTGGAACAAGCAATAGTATGATGGTAAAGCATTTAAGGAGTAGGGCCATTGTGGGACACTGGTACCCAATAATGTCCATTAATTTCCATGAGCATTCTATGACCGATATGATGGTTTTGAGTTAGGGATATGCCTTGGTTTTGGAATTTCTGATCCAAGGAAATCTTGCCAAGGGAGGGGTCACCCAAGGGATTGTGTAGCGGAGAAGGGGACGCCAGCAGAATTTGGAAGGTGTGTGACTGCACGGAAGGGGGTGACCAGATTGCCCGAGGGAATGTGTAGAAGAGAAGGGAAGGGCGGGGATGGATTTTTTTGTTCATTAGCATTGCCAGATGGAACCATATGTACATTGGGAGTGTGCCCTAGAACAATGAGCTGGTAATTGTTCACTGAGAGGACAAGTGGCACAAGATTGTAGCATTGGACATTAGGTGCATCTTTGACTTTGAAAATGGATTATAAACTTCCTAGGAAGGAAGTGAATCCTAGTATTACTTTGAGGGTAGAGGTGTGAGCCTCAAGATTCCCTTCTTACTGATACGGGAATTGTATCCTTTTATTTTCTGGTTAAGAAAATGTGCATATTTATATATGTGTATGTTATTTTAAATACTGTATCAAGCTAGATTTATAAAGCTCCATAAACAATATGATTATTTGCTGGTTGAATCAAATGTGTATGAGTATATATGTGGTTATTATTATAAATATCGTAATGAGCTATGTTATAAAGATCCAGTAAACGGTATGATTGTCATATCTTTAGTAGTGGTTAGTGTAAATATTGCAACGGGCTGTGTTATAAATCTCCACAGGAAGTATGTTTTGTTTTTAGTAGTTTGTTGGTTTATAGGTGTCATTGAATACCGAGGACAATTTTCTCCCAAGGGGGAGGGTTATGTAACAACCCCTGTTAAAAAGTCATGTAAAAATATATATAAGACCAAGGTCATTGTTATAGCATCATTTAACACTCCTGTAGACTTGATGCTCTTTTATGGCCCTAGGCAGTCCATTTTCCCATACAAACTTGATCTTATATTAAAACACAATATTTCAAAATCCATATGTGACTCTGCTCACACTAAATCACGTACATACGTGGGTCCTATAACACTGCACCTACATATACCTTTTAAAATATGAAAAAATAAAATAAAATGCTATTTTTCAGGAGGGGTTTACGGGTTTTACTGAGAGGCCACTTACAGGAGCCCGTGGCATAATTGAATTAACCAATTTCAGGTGGTATATATACACCCCTTGGGTAGGCCTAATTCATACAAGAGAAGGGCTATTGAAATTATACACATTTTTCTCCCAGATCAACTCTGATTTTCCCGCGCCTCCCGTACTCCCAGTATCTAGGAAAACCTGGTTTCCTTTGCAGACATGCTCATCATCCTTATAACATACCTTTGTACTTGTTAGGGAGGTTGTCTTCATGGCTTGGGGTGGATGGATCCAGAGGAAGGATTCGTCGATGCCTTTGGCATGGATCATGTTGTACCTTTCCTGTACCTATGCTGTTAATAAATAAATAAGCTCATGTCTTGTTCCTAATATGTTATTGTCTCATGAATAATAATTTATATGCTTATATATGATGATATAACATATCTTTTGTGTAAGCACATTGAATTATCCATTGTGTATATTCTTCTATGAATTGACTTGTAGGTCTGCTTGTTTTGGAGGAATAAGAGGGTCTGGACCCTACTGGAACATCATCAAACATAGGACCTCTAGGTATGTTTCCAAATACATGTTTGTTAATTAATATGTTTGGCATGATTGTTTGACTGCTCTTTATTGATTACCTTGTTCGGCTCTGTTGAGGCTTTCAATCCTTTCCTTAGGGAATTTTTTCCACTAGCAGAATTGGCGACTCCATTGGGGATTCCATTAAGTATTTCCTAGAAGGCTTATTGTTCTTTGATTTGGGTTTGGTTTTTTGTTTCTTGAAATTTCCAACCTTCTTGACTCTGAAGCGATCTGGTCATTCATCCTGATCTCTTGGACCTATGCTATCTTTTTATTTTTCCTTAGTTTTCCATTTATATGCGGTTTTTATTGTAGATAGTCACATATATACGCAGTTTCTTCCAAATAAACCTACGTATACGCGGATTTCTTCAGACACAATCATGTATACACATGGTTCTGTAGTTAAACAATTCTGTACAAATATGAAAAATTGAATTATTTCATTTTTGGCTTTTGTTGGGGGTTTGACCAAGTTTGTTTATGATTTTATGATATTAATGAAGCCTGGAATTGTCTTGCTATCTATTGTTGTTGGTTTCCTTCATCTTGTTTGAGAAAAGCCTATGTCAACCTAGGGTTTATAGTTTTTGAAGTTTTTTGTGTTTGAAGTTGGGTTCTAGATCTTCTTTATGATGTCTCTGGTTGTTTTGTGCTTCTGTAACAGGTCTAGTTGTTTTTAAACTTGTTTATAACCCAATATTTGAATTGATTCTTTTTCAACCTTGAAGTTGGCTTATTTTTACTTTTCCTTTCTTTTTTGCGAAAGGTGTTTACAATTCTTGGATGAATGAGAGATTCTAGTTCTCTGAAATCTTTCTGATTTCTAGAATCTTTTGTATCTTTCTGATCAAGTTATTTAAGGTGATTAAGCCTCTTATTCCACTATAGCATTTTATCCTTGTGATCATTGGTGACTAGCGGGGTTTGGGTATTTTTTATGCTTTTGGTATTGAAATAGAAACTTGTTTTCCCTTTCTCAACTTTTTGTTCTTTCAAAATTTGTAAAAAGAAAAAGAAAACATTTTCTTTGTATTTCTTTTCTTTTGCTTTCTGTCTTTTGAGTTTTTTGGCAAATGTGTGAGTTCTTGTTTTAAGGCTAAGCATCTTTTTTCTTTGAGGAGTTTTTTTCTTTGGATATTGTCTCTCTTTGCTAGTTGAATTGGATTTTACTTTTGGGATCAAATTTGTTTGGTTTTGAGCCTTTCTTTGAATATTTCATTTGCATTCTAGTGTGCATTAGGGTAGATGCATTTTAGACATCATTTAGTCTTTTTTGTTAGGTGTTGAATGTGTGAGTGCTTAAAAGTAAAAGAAAAAGAGTTTTTCCTTTCTTATCTTTCTCGTAGAACCTGTGTAGAAATCTCTTTCATTGAAGAAAAAAAAGTGTTTCATTTTCATGTAGCCTAGATTTTCTATTGATTTCTTTTTTGTTAGAACATCATCAGTTGCACTTCTGCTTGCCTTCTCTTAAATAAAAATAAAATAAAATAAGCGTTTAAACTTAAAATGAACTAGAATTTTTATTTTTGTCATAGTAACATCAACTAGTATAGGGCATTTAGGGACTTGGAATAGGTGTGTGGAGAGTAAACTCTCTAATGCCACTTAAACTAAAATGATAGAAGTTTATTAAAGAGTGGAAATCCAGTATTGTTAAGCTGTTTGGGAAAGCTCCTCTAACATAGAAGCTAAGCAGGAGGACGTGTGAATATAAGGAAAGAGAGACAACCCCTCTCCTACTTATTGGATCGCGCGCCCATAACTATTCTATGCAGCTTCTGACCATGAACTAGTGAGCTTAGTTTCCTTTCCTAGGAACCACACAGGTGACTGTGAGGGGGAATGCCCGTGGTACCTGAGGTAGAAGTTGTATCACTTTCATATTACTTTTGGAGGGTGCCCTTGTGAATATTGGGTACTTGAAATGGCAAAGGCTATTTTCTGAAGGTTAGTGTAACTGCTTCTGATATCTTTGTTGGTAGGCTTGGGCCCTCATCATCCCAAACTACCTTCGGGAGATTCTTATCTTGGCTTTCTTGTATTTTTGTGTCCAGTCCTAATCACCCAAAGCGAAAATACCTAGATTTTTTTTTCTTGGTTGTATCTTTAGGATGATTTTCGTGAGTGCTCTATGCTCCTAGCTTGTCATAGGTGATTTGAGTCTCCAAAAAGTTGTAATAGGTTAGATATTTTTGAAAAAAATCTATATGTACTTTGTAATTTGATTGAAGAAGGGTTGGTACCTAAAGCATATTTTTGGAGTGATACTACTATAATATTTTCATCTTCAAGATAATAAAAGGATTTTAGTTTCCATTTATGCAACATTTGTGTACTTGTGAGTGTTTTCTAGTGATTTTCATAATCTATTTCTACATATTTTTGAGATAGTGTAGGACATTAGGAAGGGAAAGACTGAATATCATTCTCTCTGATATCCCTAGCAAGGTTATTTTATATACTATGTAATAATTAAACAATCTATTTAATTTGATACTCATAAATTAATAGATATTGCTTCTATATTATACTTAAACATATTTTGTTCACTATAGAGATACATCTATATGTTTCCTCTCATCTCAAATGATTAGATGTTTAGGAAGGATATTTAGTCTTCTAAGTTCTTCTACATTCTTCCTTCAAAGAACTTATAAAGATTGTATGTTGTCATAATGGAACATTAGCACTTTGATTAATCTAAAGGATTAAGAATTATAGGCATAGACAAGTATTTTCATATTTGGGTCATCCATTTTATAAAAAACCCCTCACAATTGATGCTTTGGCACAATTCTTTGGTTGAGCACTATCTGCAGAGTTCCAACATCTTTCAAGTATTTGTTTTCATAAAGGAGAACTCAATCCTCAACAAAAAAATATTTCTTCTTGATTTGGTGATAATTACACACCTTTTGTCTTTGATTTTCCACACTTGGATGAAAATTTTCTAAAAATATATGTTCATCTAATTCCCATAACTCCTGGAGTCGTTTTGTGGCTGAATCATCATCTGTCATCCTGGTGGCTTGTGCAATGTATAAATTAGGAATGAGTAATTCCACAGGGACTACAATTTTTTTTCCATATACTGACTGGAACAAAGTGTACTTGTGTAACATCTTAGTGGTATTCCTATAGGTCCAAAGTGTTGCAAGAACTCTCTCATCCCAATAATCTCTATTAGATGAACAAACTTTGGTGAGGCCTTTCTCGAGAATTTTGTTAAATGTCTCCACTGTACCATTGGCCTGCGGATGGCGTGGAATAATCTTATGGTGTTGAATAAGAAACTTCTAAGTTAGAGTTGCAATACTATCATTAATAAAATGGGCCCCTTCATTACTAGTTAGACTCCTTGAGCAACAAAACCTAGTAATCATATTCTCAAAGTTGAAACAAGTTGCAGTACTGACAGTAAAGTCTTTCACTAGAGAAACTTCTTCCCATCTCATGAGATAGTATGTTGTGGTAATAATGTATCTTTCTAGCGAATGTCACACAAGAGGGATGATAGGTTCAATGAAGTCAACAACCTACTTATCAAAATCCCATAACACTCGAACTGGATGTAATGGAAGCTCATCTCAATGAGAAGGTCTCCCAATCGTCTTACAAAAATAAAAAGTTTTGGTAAACTCCTTGGCCTCCTTAAACAAAGTTGGCCACCAAACTCCTTCTTGTGGTAATTTATGAGTGGTACATTTTCCTCCAACATGTCCTCCTGCAACTCCACTATGACACTCTCATAGAATATCATCCCTTTCATGATTGGAGACACATCTACAGAGAATACTATTGAGGCCTAATTTGTATAACTGGCCTGCAATAAGCTAATAGTTAACAGATATGACTAAAAGATTCTATTTTTTGTATGGAATAAACCTTAGGGAAAATACTAGTAGTTAGGAAAAATGCAATATCATATAAATAATTGGGAGCAACTCCAATTCAAAAAAATCAACATCAAGAAGTTGTCATCAACAGGAACCCCCTAATTCTCTTGACTCCAATTGAGAAATATGATCAAATCCCACATTAGATCGCCCAAGTTTCACAATGACTTCGAAAGAGAACTCTTAAAACAAAAAAATCCATCGATAGATCCTTCCCTCCAAAGGGCTTATTCACTAGATACTTCAAAGTTGAACAGTCTATGAAAAACTTGAAATGTCCAACAAAAAAATTGTGGCGAAACTTCTAAAAGGAATACACCATCATCAAAGCTTCTCATTCAACAATAGTATAATTTCACTTCAAAACTGATAACTTCCTACTTGAAAAATATATCGGATGATCCAAGTTCCCTTCTCCTGGTTGTGAAAGAAAAACACCAAGAGCAATCTTGAAAGCATCGATATGCACATGAAACTCCTTACTCCAATTAGGGTAAGATGGAATAAGAGAAATTTCCAATTTCTCTTTTAACGTTTAAAATGAAACATCACACTTAAGATTCCATACAAAAGATTCATTTTGCTTTAGAAGTTTCTCAAGTGGAGCAGTGATAAAAGCATAATTACATATAAGCTTGTGGTAATAGCCTTTATGTCCCTGAGTAAATCTAAGCTGCTTAATGCTCATTGGAGGTGGCATGTTAAGAATTATCATAACTTTAGCTGGATCAACTAATACACCAATTGTACAAACAATATATATGTCCCAAAAATTCCCAAATGGCACACATAAAATACATTTCTTCAAATTACGGGAAATTTATAGTTGTCTACACTAGTCAAGAATTACCTTGATTAGAATTGCATGTTTCTTAAATAGACTATAAACAATCCAATCATCCATACACACTTCCATAAAATTATGTATGTATTCTCTAAAATATGCGATGACAATCCTGGAAAACATTGCAGGAGCATTCTTGAGTCAAAATGTAATTACATGAAATGCATAGGATCCCCATTATGTAGTAAAAACAATGTTCCTTTTTTTTTCTTTTGCAATCCTAAACTTATGATAGCCTGAAAAATAACCTGTAAAATAATAGGCCTCCTATCCTACAACATTTTTGAAGACATCATCACTATAGGGAGAAAGGAAGGGGTCATGAACACATGTATTATTCAAACCGTGATAGTCTACACAAACCCTAATATCATCAGAGTCCTTCTTTTCTTGGATAACTATAATACTTATCCATTTAGCCTCATCTACAGGAAAAATAAGCCCTACTTCCATCATTTTGTAAATCCTTTTTTGACCTTCTCCTTAACTTAGGGGTTCAGCCGATATAGGCAATGTTTCACTAGTCTCGCATCTGGTTTCAAAACTATCTTCATTTCACCTAAATCTCCTTTGATGCCTTTTAGTTATGAAATAGATGTGAGAAATAAGTCTTCATACTCCTTGAGTAGGTCAAATATCTCTTTAGTTGTTTTCTCATCCCAATAATCTCCTATGGATGCTAATTTAGGTTTCTCATCAGAACCAATATTAAATTTCTACAACTTAAGGGGTTGTAAATGAGGAGCATCTTGAGGAGGATCATCTTTGATACTCTATTCTCCTTCATATTATTTAAAATACAAATGTATCAGTCCCTCCAAATCATCATCATCTGGTTCTTTATCAATCTTCCCATAAGTGACAACCATATGAAAATCAGAATTATATAGAGTACCACAACTTATATTTTCAAAGGATTCTGAAAGGGGCTTTCCAGTAGGAGACATAACCTGATTAATTGCTTTCAAAAATTTTGGAATATCAAAATATTCATCTAAAAATTTGAAATCAATATAGAACTAATAAATTAATTCATCCTAGTTATAGGTTTGTATTTTCATTTCCTCTTTAAAAAACCAATCCTTTGGGATAACTCCTAAATTGATACATGATAATTCAACAAGTAACTTGTCATTTTTTTAGAATGTGACACATAACTTAACATGATTTTCAAGACTAGTGTGACCTTAATACAAAGGAATTGAATTTTCTCCTTTCTATGATGTAGAAAATATACAAAGAAGGGAAAACTTGGCTATCTCCCAAGACAAAAGATTGTTGTGATGGGTTACCCACCACCAGGAAGGAGTAGATTGCAGTGCCACATCCATTAAAGGAAACATTTGGTCTTCCACAATAGTAAGTTCAATATCCCTTAAAAAAATGTATAAAGGAACAAGATCATAAAAAAGGGGATAGTTTCTTCCCTTCGTCCCAAGCCATTGAGCAAATTGTAAAGTTGCGTTTCTTCGGGAATATAGTTCATGATTGTTGTTGCCACTCTTCTAGTGCAACATCAAAATCCGTTTCTATGTTCTGGAGACTTCACCTACTGATAAATCCATTAGCTATAAGGTTGATGTAATATTCCCTTTGTCCTATGATTATTTGATACAACTGATAAAGGCCATTAGGATATTCCACATCATCAAGAATTTTTGTGAATCTGGGACCTTGATAAGGATCCAAGAGTTGAATAACTCTAGTCCCATCAACTTCAAAGATCATGATAACCATTTTCAAATCAATAATAGAATAATTTTCAAAGGCCTAATCAACCTTTAATAAAGCGGGATATTGATCCTTGTCTCCAATAATGTCAATAACCTCAAAGTTTGCATAGGTGTTGACATCTTCAACATCCACCTCTACATATTCCAATCGACTGGTAGGAAAAATGCAACATTGATTTGCCATTCGCAATTGAATTGGAGAAAATATTAACTTAGGTTATTCCAGTTCCTCGTAGGTTTCATTGGGAAAAATAATGACATTAGATTCAAGGTCCAACATGGTTTCCTTAATCTAATAGCTTGCAACCTGAGCATCTATCTTGAATTATGTCCTAGTTCTCCATTTATTACGACTGACCCTTCGACTATGGTATTCTAGTAGGTTTGCAGAGATAGGTCATTTAGAGAGCTATCCATCTCTTACTATGTACTTCAACTTCTACCACAATTGATTAGAGAGTTTCTCATCATTCAAAATATCTAGGAACAATTGAGGTTCAACCTTCCTAATGATGGGTTGTTAGAAAGTGTCCTTATCAACACTAGTTCGAGTGCCTCCTCAGGTAACAACATTGATGATTGGCTACTGGAATTTTTATAGTTTCCACAACTCTGAATTAATCAAATTGGCCCCTCTATTGATTTCGCTCATCCCATTGGGTAATCAATTCATGACAATCCTCTATTGCATGGGCATTAACACAATAGTGAAAACATCATGGTATTTTAGGTATGTTAATTTTGGTATATTCTATGCTTAAGAGCAATTTACTTTAAATTTTCTTATTAGCCCAATATCAATTTCCAGAATAGCAATCACAACAGCATGATAGTAAAATGTAGATAGAACATAAATGTAAACAATAGAAGAAAAGACAAGACAAGAGGACACAAGATGTGGCACCAGCCAGGGACAAACCCTAATGCAGGGAAATCATTGATCAATTATTATTATATTCTTCAATAATTCAAGAGAGAGAGAGAGATAGTACAATTACATAAATCTATAATTTTATGACAACAACAACAAAACCCTAACAAACAAAGTCAAAGATGGTCAAACAGCTCAGAATTGACCTCAAGTCAACCTCAATCAACTCGGCTTCCAACAACAAGAATGTACATCCCAAAACAATCCAAAATGATGGTCAAATTGTAGTCAACGCAGGGATAGGTCTGTGGTCAACCCTTGAAAGCCAACGCTGGTCAAAGGATGGTCAAACAGGGGTCTGAAATGTTGATCAGAAATGCGCTAGCCTAGGAGAGGTTTCCAACCAAAACCACAGTCAAAGTATCCTCCACGATGGTCAACGTTGCCAAGAATCAACCTTTTTGCACCATGGTCAACCTAAGTCAATGCTACCCTAATTCTTCATCCTGCTTCCTCTAGCCACACGTGTGA
Source organism: Pinus tabuliformis (assembly GCA_031772625.1). NCBI lineage: Eukaryota > Viridiplantae > Streptophyta > Pinopsida > Pinales > Pinaceae > Pinus > Pinus tabuliformis. Next base: position 1,011,204,712 of record CM062816.1, on the reverse strand, counting down.
GAGATTTTCTCCTCTAATGAATAGGAGAGAGAGAATAATGAGTGATGAGATGAGTGTGTTTATGCCACAAGGTCTCCCCCTTTTATATTCTACGTTGAGGATAAGATGGAGGTGTAAAACATTGTTTTTCTTGCTGGTTGACCTTGACAAATTGTCAAGAATACAAATAAATTCATATCTCCATGAATACATGTCAAAATAGGATGATCGTTAGATCAATCCTACACCTATCAGTGAGAGGAATCCAAGAAAAATATCAGCTGCCATAAATAAGGTGACACACATGGAGTACTCCCTCTCAACTAGGAAGAACTCCATTTATTAATCCATTTATCTACCTATATTATCTTTTCCATTAATGCACTGCTCTTCACTGCTCTTCTGAAATATGAAGAAGAAGGAGTGATCGAGAATGTATCATACCATCCTCTACTAACCCGAAGTTAGTCCCAGATAAAAGAGAGTGTCTAATAGCACTTTTACTGACCTGAACCACTCACCCTATGGTTTCTCATCTCTCCAAGTACCCCAAGCCCCCCAGAGCTCCCAGAGCTCAATGTATATATCATACAAGACCCTCATAAGAGGTTCTCTCCACGACTCCTAGTCATTCTCGAAAATTCAAGATTTTGACCTTTCCCGGGGGCTTCGTCATAATGTTGGAGACCTTCTCATCAGTCCCAATATGATGGAGCCTTATTTCTCCTCGTTGTACCATATCCCAGATAAAGTGGTACCTGATATCGATGTGCTCGGAGCGATAATGAAATACATGATTCTATGATAGACTATGGTTGTTGCAGAGGATCACTGTAGTATCCAGCGTATGTCTAAATAGATCACTAAAGAGCTTCCTCAACCGGATAGCTTCACAGGAGGCCATACTTGCAACAATGTATTCGGCCTCGGTGGTGCTCACTCCACCGAATTCTGCTTCCTACTCATCCAGGATATCGAAGCAGAACCCAAAGAGAAACAACACCCGAAAGTTCTTTTTCGGTCCACCACACTGCTTGCCCAATCAAAATCGGAATAACCATGCAACCTTACATCTTCAGTAGTGTATCCTAGTCCATGAGTGATTGTGCCCCAAAGATATCTCAAAATATTCTTGGAACCAATCCAATGTGAGCGATGAGGTTCAACCATATATTGGCTCAATGTGTTGACTATAAAACATATATCCGGATGGGAGTTCACCAAGAAAATCAGTGCTCCTACGAGTTGATGATACTTAGAAGGATTTCCTAATACAGGTTTGAAAATATTACCCCATAACTTCTTGAAGTTAAGCTCCATTGGGATAGTCATGGGCTTGCAGTCCACCATTCCAAATCTCTCGAATATATTCACCACGTATTTTCCTTGAGATAGGAAAATTTCTCTTGGCTTTTGCTAGACCTCCAGTCCTAGGAAATAGTGCATCAGTCCTAGGTCCTTCATCTCAAAGTCAGAAGCCAACTCCCTCTTACATTTGTGAATGAGAGGGTATGAACCTATTAGAAAGATGTCTTCAACATACAACATCAGTATGAGAGGGTTATCATCTCCAACCTTAAAGTAAAGGTTTAGATCGACTTCACTTCTAGTGAATCCCAACTTCATCAAATAGCTATTGATCATCTCATACCAAGCTCGGGGTGCTTGCTTCAGCCCATAGAGAGCTTTCTTCAAATTGCATACATGAGATTCCTGATTATGAATATCAGACCCCTCAGGTTGTTCCACATAGACTTCCTCTTTAATTGAACCATGCAAGAATGCGGTCTTGACATCCATCTGATGTAGGTTCCATCCTTGTGAAGTAGCAATGAATATGATTGAGTCGATGGTGGTGTATTGGGAAACATGTGAAAATATCTCATCATAATCCAAACATTCCTTTTGAAAGAAGCCTTGAGCAACAAAGTGATCCTTGTACTTTTCAGCACTCCCATCAACTCCATGCTTGATTTTGAAAAGCCATTTCAAGGTAACAATTGATTTGTCTTGGGGTTTGGGGACCACATCCCAGACATCATTCTTCATGATGGAATAGTATTATTCATTCATAGCATCCTTCCATACTTTACGCTTCACGGCTTCTTCGAGTGACATAGGCTCGTTTTGAATGATGGTGCTCATAATGGTCAAGTATCCCTGATACCTGGTCGACTTCTTGCTTTCATGGAAAGTCCCTCTGGGTGTAGTATGTCTCTCGGCATCTTCAAGAGTCACCCTAAGACATGAGGGCCTCTTCCTAAAGGAGGAGGGATCTTGAGGAGGAGGATCAATAGGATCCATAGGTTCTTCAATATCCGACATCATTTCATCTTCTTTTTCATTCGACTTCCTGGTGTCAACTTCTTTATCCTTCCTTGGAATAGGAAGATTGTCAACTTTGCGAAGAGCCATATATTCATCAAAGGTGACATCATGAGTAATCTCAAGTTCCCTTTGACTAGCCATGCAAATTCTATATCCCTTAGAATTTTCGCTATAGCCCACAAAGATTCCTTTCTTTTGAGATGCACCCAATTTGCTTCTTTTCTCTTTCGCCACATGAAAGTATACGAGACTTCCAAAAATTCTAAAATGAGAGATGTCAAGTTTCTTACCAGCGAACATTTCTTCGGGAGTCTTGGAGTCTAATGCTTGATGAGGGCATTGGTTTTGAACATATATGGTGGTATCTGTAGCTTCGGCCCACAAAAACTTCGGAAGCCTTTAATCATGGAGCATGGCACGAACAACTTCCACAATCGTATGATTCTTCCTTTCAACCACACCATTCTGCTAAGTATTGTATGATGTTGTAGTCTCCCTCTTAATGCCAAATTCTTTGCAAAGGTCATGGAAATCATTGGATTCATACTCGGTCCCATTATCAGTCCTTAATATCTTGATTCTCTTCTCGGTTTGATTTTCAATCAAGGCTTTGAAGTGACAGAACCAGGTGAACACCTCATCCTTATTTTTCAAGAAGTAGGTCCAACTCTTGGGATAATAATACTATCTAAAAATGAGATAATATAGATATCCTCCCAAAGAGTTTACGGGCATCATACCAAATATGTCGAAGTGGAACAACTGCAGTATATCTATAGAATTTCTATGGCTTGAGCAGAATGGCCCCCTTTTGAGCTTTCCTTTGGCACATCCCGATCATACACCTTCATGCTCTACTTTGAACTCGGGCATCCCTGTCAACATCTATCTCACATCGGGTAGAGCCTTATAATTAAGGTGGGCAAACCTTTGGTGCCATAGTTCAGACTGTAGAGATGTGTCCCAAGACATGACCCCCAATAAACTTCCTCCAACTTGATATAAAGAGTCAACCCAGAACCCAAGAGTGAAAGCACCTTTAAAATTATTTTTCCAAACACGTACCTTGCCATCAATGAATTCCACCTTGTAGCCTTTTTCGATTGGGTGTGGAGCCTGATTATCAGGGAAAATTTTAAGGATGGAAATTTATGTTAAAGTTTAGAAACCTTGGTGAATTTCATTAATAAATATTATGCAATTTGTAAAATGTTTGTAAATACTTTTTGTAAAAGTATTTAAATTTCTAATAATTTTATATAGTCTCTATATAAAATTTTGGCAAATTTTAAGGTAAGAAAATTTTATACTATAAAATTTGGGCAAATAATTTTTATAAAAAATGGAAATTAACAAATCTTTTTTTTGGCAAAAGCATGGAAAATTAGCCCACTTGCGAATATTAGCCCCTAAAATTTTCCCTGCTGATTACATTCTTTTTTCAGAGGTATCACCACATTGGACCCCAGTTTGTAATGTGGCGGCAACACCGCATGTAATATTTGTGCTGCAAGGGGGGTCTAGGGGTGGGTGACTGCGATCTTTGGGAGCTCCCCCCTGGCGGGGGATCAGGGGAGTGTCCTCAAAGCTAAAAATAGATGTAAAATTTCCTTGTAAAATGTTGTAATTTCGTAGTCAATTTGGGTCGTTCATTAGGTGAAGATCTGACAGTAGAAGTTATGTTTAATTTAGGGTTTTTTTCCCTATAAGGCAACCCCTCACTATATATGAGGGAATTGTATTGCTCCTATGTAGATATGTATTCTGAGTGAGAAAGAGAGAGGAGATTGTGTGAGAGCAAAGAGGGTATTACAATGGATCTGCTGTAGGTTGTATCTCTTCAGTTTGCTGGATAATATAAAAGGAAGGACTGGCTATTTCTCTGTGGACGTAGCCCAAATTGGGTAAACCACGTATATATGTGTCTCTCTTGTTTGATGTGTTTTTTGTGTTTATATTTCTAAAATATATAATTTTCTAACAACTGGTATCAGAGCTGAAGGTTATTTGGCTGATAAACTCGCAGGAGAGAAGGGTTCCTAGCTCAAGTGAGAGCAATGGCGGAAGATGGTAGGTTTAGGGTAGAAAAATTTAATGACCAAAACTACCAGCTATGGAAGATGAAAATGGAATATTATTTGTACTAGAAAGATCTGTACCGACCATTGAGTGGAAATACAAAGAATCCGGTGAGTATGACAGACAGAGAATGGGATATTCTTGATAGAAAGGCACTTGGAACAATACCACTGTGCCTAGCGGCGTTGGTAGACTTTAATATTTCAAAGGAAATAACAACATAGGGTTTAATGTCGACATTGGCCAAACTATATGAAATACCCTCAACCTTAAATAAGGTATTTCTTATGAAGCATTTATTTAATATGAAGATGTCAGAAGGTGGATTTGTTGCTGATCATTTAAACGAATTTAATACAGTTACCAGTCAGGTAAGTTCTATAGGGGTAACTTTTGATGATGAAGTTAGGGCTCTGTTATTTTTGTGCTCATTGCTAGAAAGTTGGAATGGTTTAGTTATGGCCATTAGTAACTCTGTCTCTGGATCTATTACTTTAAAGTTTGATGATGTTGTCGGTGCAATCCTTAGTAAGGAAATGCGATGGAAAAGCTCCTGTGAGACATCAGGTAATGCTTTGAATGCAAAGACTAGGGGAAGAAAAATGGAAAGAGGAAAGAACCCAAGATATCACAGTAAGTCAAGGAAAGGTAGATCTAAGTCCAGATCGGGGATAGTGTGCTAGAAATGTGGGAAGAAAGGACACCTGAAGAAATACTGCAAGTCTTGGAAGGGAAAAGAAGGAGACACGCAGTAAGAAAACAATCATGAAGCGAATGTGACAGGTGATTTGTTGCAAGATGATTTGTTTCTTTCATTAGAAAATATTATTGATGCCTGGGTGGTAGATTTAGGGGCCTCATTCCATGCAACACCTGATAGGAAACATTTTCATGATTATGCTCAAGGAGATTTTGGATAGGTTCGATTGGGTGATGATAAACCCTGTAAAATCATTGGAATGGGTACAATTTTCATAAAATAACGGAATGGAAATCAATGGCTATTGAAGGAGGTAAGGCATGTTCCAGATATGAAGAAAAATCTAATTTCAATAGGGCAGTTGGGAGGTGAAGGTTGTGTGACTACTTTTACAGATAAAACCTGGAAGGTCACTAAAGGATCCCTGGTAATAGCAAAAAGAGAAAAGGTTGGCACATTGTACTTATGCAATGGTATTTCTAATTATGTTAATGCTTTAACCTCTATAGGAGAAGACATGACATTGTGGCATCATAGAATTGGGCACATGAGTGAGAAGGGGATGTAGATTCTTCACTCAAGAAATTTGTTGCCAGTTTTGAAGCATGTTGAGTTAAAATTTTGTGAGAATTGTGTTTATGGAAAACAAAAGAGAGTCGGATTCCTCAGAGTTGGGAAAGAAAAGAAGAGCAAAAAATTAGAGCTTGTGAATACAGATGTATGGGGACCTTCTCAGATATCATCTCTCAGTGGCTCTTGTTAGTATGTTACTTTTATTAATGATAAAACCAAAAAAACTTGGATTTATTGTATTCGAAATAAATCTGATGTATTTGATACTTTCAAGAAATGGAAAGCTTTGGCTGAAAATGAGAAAGGAAAAAGGTTGACGTGTCTCAAATCAGACAATGGAGGTGAATATTGCAGCAAAGAGTTTGATTGGTACTGTTCATAGAATGGAATTCGCAAAGAGAAGACAATTCTAGGAACACCACAAGAAAATGGTGTGTCAAAAAGGATGAATATGACAATCATGGAGCGTGCAAGGTGCATGAGATTGCATGCAGGATTACCTTTACAAATTTGGGCAGATACTGTAGATACTATTGTTTATCTAATAAATCACCACATATCTACATGGTGGGAAGGAGCATACAAAGAACACTACACTATCATCAAAGAAGAATACTCTCGAGAACACTCTAAATCACAAGAAATCGGGCACGAAAGAAACAACTCTCAAGACAAGCAGGGGGAAAGTGAACTCGACAACCCCTCAAGCATCAACAATTATGAGGATTCGAATACCACAGAAAATAAATCTTCATTTACCAACAAAGCAGGTATCCTAGACCAAACTTCTTCTTCGACTATCTTCGAAAGGAGCAACACAATAGATCGTGAAGCTAAGACACCAATGTCCCAAGAACTAGAAGAGATGACAGAGATGCAAGATAAAGGAAGTTGGAATACCGTAGAGAAAAAAAAGAAAGCTACAACACCAATCTCGCTAAGAAAGACGAGGAGCCATATAATTAAAAACTAAGAAAATTATAGGTTTGATAGACCAATTTGGTCTCATTGGATGTTAACCACCACCACCATCATCATCAAATAGAGGGCCTTCAAGTTCCTTGGATGGTGGTATTCCAGAGGAGGCATGGATAGGTAAAAAGGTAAACTACTCATTTTTAAAGACTTTTGGTTGTGAAGCCTTTGTCCACATTAATAAAGAAAATAGAACAAAGCTTGAGGCAAAATCAAAGAAATGTACCTTTATTAGATATGGTGTTAATGATTTTGGTTATCACTTTTATGATTATGAAAAACAAAAAAATCATTAGGAGCATACATGTCATATTCAATGAAAAGATTTTTTATAAGGATGAGATGCAGGAAAAGAAACAGGAAAAAGAAAACAGAGAATACACAGTCCTTGATGACATCACTGAAAAAGTGAAGGTGCTTGAAAATCATAATGATCAACAGCCAAAACAAAAACAACAACCACAACAACAACAAGAACCTCAAACACTTGAAAGTGGTGTTAGAAGATCTACTAGGATAAGTAGACCCCCTGAACAATACTCTCATTCATTATATTATGTATTGTTGACTGATTCTGGTGAACCAGAATGTTAAGTAGTGCAGGTAGAAACCAGGAAAAAGTGGGAGCAAGCCATGAAAGAAGAGATGGACTCCTTAGCACATAACTAGACTTGGGACTTAGTCAGGTTTCCTACAGGTAAAACAACATTGCAAAATAAATGGGTTTACAGGTTGAAGGAAGAAGATGGAGGTAGAAAAAGGTATAAAGCTAGACTTGTGGTGAAGGGGTTTGCACAGAAAAAGGCTATAGATTTTGACGAGATATTTTCTCCTATTTTTAAAATGACTTCAATCAGAACTATTTTAATTCTAGTAGTAGCTAAAGATTTGCATCTTGAGTAGTTAGATGTAAAGACAACCTTTCTCCATGGGGAGTTGGAGGAAGAGATATATATGCAACAACCACAAGGATATGAGGTAAAATGGAAGGAGAAACTAGTGTGCAGGTTGAAGAAGAGCTTATATGGCTTAAAACAAGCTCCAAGGTAGTGGTATCTAAAATTTGACAGGTTTATGTCTGAACAAGGTTATACTAGATGCCACTCTGATTATTGTGTTTATCTCAAAAGGCAAAATTATGGAAACTATATTATATTGTTATTGTATGTAGATGACATTCTTGTTGCAGGTTCTAACATGCATGAAATAAAATTGCTCAAAATAAAATTGGTGAACTCATTTGCAATGAAGTATTTGGGCACTGCAAAACAAATCCTTGGTATAAGAATAACTAGAGACATGAAGAATCAAAAATTAACATTGTCTCAGAGTGAGTACATAGAAAAGGTGTTGAAAATATTTAATATGCAAAATGAAAAATCAGTTAGTATACCTTTAACTACCCATTTCAAACTAAGTAAGGAGGTGTGTCCCAAGACACAAGAAGAAATGGCTTATATGTCTAAAGTTCCATATGCATCAACAATTGGAAGCTTAACGTATGCGATGGTCTGCACAAGGCCTGATATTGCACATGCAGTGGGAGTTGTAAGCCGGTACATGAACAATCCAGGAAAAGAACATTGGATGGCAGTGAAGTGGATTCTCAGGTATTTGAGAGGTACCACAAATCAAGCATTATGCTTTGATGGTTCAAACATTTTTCTATAGGGATATGTTGATGTAGATATGGTGGGTGATAGAGATAACAAGAGGAGCACAACAGGGTATGTGTTTACTGTAGGTGGAACAAATGTTAAGTTGGGTTTCAAAACTGCAAAGTGTTGTTGCACTTCGAACAACGGAAGCAGGGTATGTTGCTGCTATAGAGGCTAGTAAAGTAATGATTTGGTTACAAAGGTTTTTGGATGAATTAGGTAAGAAGCAGGAGTTGGGCAGGTTATACAGTGATAGCCAGAGTGCCATACATCTTGCAAAGAACTATGCATTTCATTCCAAGACTAAACATATACAACTCAATTACCATTTCATAAGCATTGGAAGATGGAAAGTTGAAGCTGGAAAAGATACACACTAGCAAGAATCCTGCAAATATGTTAACAAAAGTTGCAACCAAGGAGAAACTGAGATTTTGCTTAGTTTCAATTGGTCTTCAATTATGATGAAGAAGATGAGAAATAGCCAAGTCCAAAGTGGAGTCATTTTCCAACAAATGAAGCAGCGGTGGAGTTGCAATAATTAGTCTCCAAGTGGGAGATTGTTGGGTGTTGAGCCTGATTATGTTATTTATTCAAAGGTATCACCACATTGGACCCTAGTTTGTAATGTGGCAGTTATGCCACTTGTAATATTTGCGCTGCAAGGGGGGTCTAGGGGGGGCGGCTGTGATCTTTGGGAGCCCCCCCCCCCCAGCAGGGGATTGGGGGTAGTGCCCTTGAAGCTAAAAATAGATGTAAAATTGCCTTGTAAAATGTTGTAATTTCGTAGCCAATCTGGGACATTCATTAGGCAGAGATCTAACGGTAGAAGCTATGTTTAATTTAGGGTTTTTTTCCCTAGAAGGAAACCCCTTGCTATATATGAGGGAATTATATTGCGTTTATGTAGATCTATATTTTGAGTGAGAAAGAGAGAGGAGATTGTGTGAGAGCGAAGAGGGTATTACAACGAATTTTCTGTAGGTTGTATCTCTTCAGTTGGATGGATAATATAAAAGGAAGGATTGTTTGTTTCTCCTTGGATGTAGCCCAAATTGGGTGAACTACGTATATCTGTGTCTCTCTTATTTTATGTGTTTTCTATGTTTATATTTCTGTAACATATAATTTTCTAACATTGTCTTCCATTCCTGAAATGGACACCAGGTTCTTCTTGAGATCAAGTACATATAAGACTTCTTGCAAATGGATAGTGTTAACCTGAGTTAATTGAAGAGTAACATTCCCTACACCCTTTAAGGATAGGTAAAATTGTCTCCAAGAATAATCTCCAAGTTTGTCTCCTTCTCTATCAGATTAGAGAGAGCTTCCTTGTAACCAGTGAAGTGCCTTGAGGCACCACTATCAATAAGCCAATTTCCTAACGAGTTCGGAGGAGAGGTAGTGAAGAGGGTGGATATTAGATAATACTCATCTTTCTTATTATTTACAACATTTGATTCATACCTGGAGTTCCTTTCTTTCTTGGAGGGTTGACCATTTCCTTGATTTTCCGCATTCCTCTTTCCTTTGTGATTCCTTTGATTGTTGTTGAAGTTTCCCCTGGAGTGATTTTAATCATCATCATGTGATGTGTCCTTTCTATTCTGACACTCCCTCGCATAATGGCAAAATTTATTTCAAACAAAGCATCTTCCCTTCCTTCCACCCTTCGATCTAAGCTTTCCTTTGAAATGACCTTAGACCCAGAATTATTTCTCCTTTTGGCATGAGAGGAGAAAGTAGTGGGTTTGCCTTTGTTTGAAGGAATTTATTGCTCCACATCCTTGTCTCTTCTTGAATGCATCTCGACATCAATTCTTCAAATCCTGAAATTCGATCATTGTTGAGAGGAGTGTTTCTAAATATATATGATTTGGATGGGAACCCTCCAAGGGTAGTGATAGTTAGTTTCCTATCAGGAATGAATTCTCCAATTAATAGAAGATCATTCTTGATCCCAGTGATCCTTAAGAAGTAGGATTGAATATCCTCATCCTTTCCCTTCTTAATATCCTTCAACTTATTTTTGAGGAATAAAACTTGATTTTCATCACTAACTTTAAACAAGCTTACCAATCTGTCGTAGATCTCCTTGGAGGTGTTCAACTCGGAAATGTAGGCCAGCAAACACTTGTCAATTGAATCTCGGATAAAATTTTTCACTTTGACTTCACCCTTAGTGTACTTGTTATTTGTAGCAGCTAGTGCATTTGATGGAGGCTCAGGAATTTTACCCCTCACATAGTCCAACACTTCTTGCTCTTCCAAAGTCAGATCAAGAGACATCTTCCATCCATGATAGTTAGACTTCTCATGGAGTTGTCTTTGGCCAGGAAGTGGGATGAGGAACCCATTGAGCCTTTTGTCCTTTCCTTTTGTCTTTAGTGATTTCTCTTGCACTCTTGCTTGGGCTTTTTCTTCACCTCAACTCTGATAGCATGTTAATTTTGGTATGCTCTATGCTTAAGAGAAATTTACTTCAAAATTTCTTATTAGCCCAATATCAATTTCTAGAATAGAAATCACATTAGCATGATAGTAAAATGTAGATAGAACATAAAAGTAAATAGTAGAAGACAAGCCAAGACAATAGGACACAAGACGTGGCACTAGCTAGGGACAAACCCCAATGCGAGGAAATCCTTGATCAATTCTTCTTATATTCTTCAATAATTCAACATAGAGAGAGAGAGAGATAGTACAATTACACAAATCTGTAATTTTATGACAACAACAACAAGATCCTAACTAGAAAAGTCAAGGATGGCCAAACAGGTCAGAATTGACCTCAAGTCAACCTCAGTCAACTCAGCCTCCAACAATAAGAATGTACAACCCAAAATAGTCTAAAATGATGGTCAAACTATAGTCAACACAGGGACAGGTTTGTGGTCAACCCTTGACAGTCAACGCTGGTCAAACAGGGTTCTGACATGTTGATCAGAAATGTGACTAGCTTAGGAGAGGCTGCCCAACCCAAACCATAGTCAAAGTATCCTCCAGGTTGGTCAATGCTACCAAGAATCAGCCTTTCTGCACCACGGTCAACCCAAGTCAACGCTACCCTAATTCTGCATCCTCCTTCCTCCAGCCACACGTGTGAGAGATTTGCTCCTCTAATGCATAGGAGAGAGTGAAGAATGAGTTTTGATATGAGTGTGTTTATGCCACAAGGTATCCTACTTTTATATGTCACGTTGAGGATAATTTGGGGGTGTAAAACACTGTTTTTCTTGCTGGCCGACCTTGACAAATTGTCAAGAATACAAATAAATTCATATCTCCATGAATACATGTCGGAATCAGATGATCGTTAGATCAATCCTACACCTCACTATGAGAGGAATCCAGTAAAAATATCAATTTCCATAAATAAGGTGACCCACATGGAGTTTGGCCCTAGTTTCTGATTTTAACATGTTGACACCTGCAACATCCACCTCTACATACTTCGATTGACTGATAGGAAAAATGCAAAATTGATTTTCCATTCACAATTGAATTGGAGAAAATATTAACTTAGGTTATCCTAGTTCCTCTTAGGTTTCATTGGGAAAAATGATGACATTAGATTCAAGGTCCAACATGGTTTCCTTAATATGATAACTTGCAACCTGAGCATCTATTTTGGATTATTTCCTAGTTCTCCATTTATTACGCCTGACCCTTCGACTATGGTATTCTAGTAGGTTTGTAGAGATAGGTCATTTAGAGAGCTAGTCATATCTAACTATGTCCTTCAACTTCTCCCACAACTGATTAGAGAGTTTCTCATCATTCAAAATATCTAGGAACAATTGTGGTTCAACCTTCCTAATGATGGGTCGTTAGAAAGTGCCCTTATCAACGCCAGTTCGAGTGCCTCATCAGGTAACAACATTGATGATTGGCTACTAGAATTTTTATAGTTTCCACAACTCTGAATTAATCAAATTGGCCCCTCTATTGATTTCTCTCATCCCATTGGGTAATCAATTCATGACAATCCTCTATTGCATGGGAATTAACACAATAGTGAGAACATCATGGTATTTTAGGTAGAAGGAAATCCCTAGCTACATGTCCTTGTACATAACAATTGTAACATCAGACTTACCTTCTTCCGCCATTTCTTTTCTCCTTTATACCATGCACCTCCCCTTCCACGAGCAGTTTCATTCACTTGGAAGGAGAAACAATCCAGATGATCAACCAAAACATACAAAGCTATGCATTGGTCAATACCAAGTGTAGAAGATCAATAACACTCACAAAATATGGAATTAGTAACATTCAAATATTTCTACAATATAATTCATAACTGGGGTGAGCACCCATGAGAATGACAAATTTCATTGTATTCACTGGAGGACAAATTTCTACAATATAAGTCATAACTAAGGTGAGCACCCATGAGAATGACAAATCTCACTGTATTCCCTCAAAAGGAGCAGTCGAAGATACTATCACAACTCTGCTTGAAGTCCATGTCTATGGAGGAGGGAAACCTAATGGAACATTGGAAGATATCACACCTTGTAACCTTGGACACTCTATAACATGATGGCCCTTGGTATAAAACATTGTGCACTAAACTTGAGGAAAACTAGGTTTTGCAGTATTCATCTCCTTCAACTTCTAGGTCAAAACAAAAATTTGTTTCTAGAAACCAGTTAGAGTAGGATCATTGGAATTTGAGCCTGATTTGAAGTGGCCAAGATATCTTTCCATCGCCTCAATTCTCATAGCTTACTCCAGGGATTCTGCTAAAGTTTTAATCTTTTGTTGTGTCAAGGGTATTCTTGTTAATGTTAGTAAATCGTAAATGAACCACTCTTTCTAATGATCCATGTTACAGGAAAATTTCACGAAAGCAAGTTGATTACTTTTAACCCAGTAGATCATAGAATGATCTACCCAAATTTATGTGTGATCATGAAAAAAATCAAAGATTCAAACCCCAATCCTTTTCCATACAAAAAAACACATTCAACACTTGCACATGATAATATGAAGATTAGAAGCTAAAACCTAGAATCCTCCTAGATTAGTGAAGTCTCTTGAGTCTAATGTAGAAGAAGCACACTTAAATGTGAATATCTCATTCCACCTGCAATAAAATAAGACCCTACACACAACACCACCAAAAAAGCATACAATGGCCTTTGCACGGAGGGTCTGTCAATTTAAAACCAACATATGTGAGCATAAAACATATTCAAAACATGGACATAGAAAAGGAACATGTATCTATTAATCCAGAATGAAAGTACAACAAATGTATACCTTCTAGCAAAGGAGATCCTCTCCTCAAGCTTGTAGGTTATATCCTCTCCAAATACAACAAATCTCTTACACTATAGCGTGGGTATTATATCTAACCCCCTTTCCTCTTGGTTAGAATATATACGCTCATTCTATCCTCTGGGAGAATGTATCCACATGCCTAATGGCTTGAGAAGTTAGAAAATTTATACAATAATGGACCCCTATCCAACTCATACACAAGTGGGTCAAGTTGATCTCCCTGGGAATGGAAAACTCTAGACACCTTTATCATAATTATGAGATTTTTCTTAATTATCTCAATTATGATATAATTATTATCTCATAATTATAATATTTTGTCAAATTAATTATGAGAAATAACTCAATCATGTAATTCCAGCCTTTTTTCATGGGACAAATCTCACACAAGTAAAAGAAAAGGTGAAAATGGGATGCATTTTAGCCAAACAACTGAGGTAAGTTGATATTAGGTTTCTCTCACTACAATGGAGTAGAAAATAGGGTTATAGCAATCTAGAAGGAGGGGATAGCTCAATCTCCCAACAATATCTTTGAATCCTTGCACGCACTCCCATGCAGATTCTCCATCCTTGTGCTTGATGTCCCACAACTCAGTCAAAGCATGTTTCTTAGAATGAGGCAATTTAAATTCTTTAATGAACTCATCTTTCAATATATCCAAAGTCAAAATTTGAAGGGTTTGTATAGACTTGATGTATCATCAAAGGGTTCTTCCCCCAATGTAGTCGATAACTCAACTAACTTAGACATGTCTAGAGTTTCTCTGGACCTTGAGATGGTCTCACATAGGTACTAGTGTTTTTCAACTTATACATCTCCTAGGCCCCAAAACGCAAGGTACCGAGTGAAATATCTTGCTATATTACCAGCCACTGGAGTAGGAATATGTAAAGCTAAAACAAAATCATTTGGACCAAGTTGTGAAAACATCACCAAATTCTGCTGACTACCACTAGAGAAAATACCAATTGTATGTAGTTTTTGACTACTGTGAAACTTCTTGGTCTTATAAAGCTTAGAAAAAAAACGCACTAGATTTTGATAAAACACAAGGGGAAGGGATGGAATAGAACCAAGCGTGACGCTATATTGTGGAATACTGATTTCAAGTGAAGTAATGTCTTCTTGGAACGAATTTCCCATCGCAAAATGAATGTCTTCATCTATAGGGCTATGTTGTAGCATTCAACAACCCCCCATTTTTTTTACTCAGTTATTCATAAATAATGGGGTCCCTTCATTTCTTTTAATAAAAGTTGGAACATATTTGAATTAGTTATAAAGTTTAATAGGCTTGAAGGCTTTCCTTTATTGGAACCTCATATATCAGAGCCACACCTTAAAAAGTTACAATAAAGTTAAACTCCAATAGGCCCCACTCACAAAGTCAAAGTCATATCGAAAGAATTCTATCAGAACTCTATTATATCGTAACTTTCCTTTCCAGATTGTTATGATAAAGCTCCTCCCATTGTCTTATTCCCCGATGTTGGATTTATTAAAATAATTATATAAAGGGATTTCAACAATATATTTGCGTGCTTTCACATAAATGAATTTTATAATTATTCATTGGTCCCACAACTGTTATTTATTATATCGACGTGTTCAATATTGTAAGTTCTATTAGCTTGCATTTTTGATACCCCTGTCCTCCGATATCCTGCACCTCTGATATTGAATATCTCCAACATTCCTATCGAAAATCTTTATTAAAAATCTTTTTATCAGAAGGCTTTCCCTAAAACTACCGATATGATTCCTTCGATATGCCACCTTTGATATGAATTCCCAAATATGCTTAGTGCCTCTTTTGTCAGAGTTTTCTATCCGATATATTTCATGACTATTATTATATCGGAAAACTTACATATCGGAAGTTCATAAATTTCTAATGCAGTCCTCCGATATATTTCTTTGATATTGTTCCTCTGATATGCTAATTTAGAAATCGCATGTGATTTCACACTCACATACTTAATTTTTGGGAGTGGAGAGTTATTGTTTTCAAAATTATAAACACTTTAATTTATTTCACTTCAATTTTATGAAGATTCTCTTTAAAGAAAGAATATTTTTGTAAAGTTTCATTGTTTGCGCTAAGTCCTCTCGGAATAAATTTTTTTCGCTTATCACCATGTTTTCTACTACATGCTAGCTCTGATCACCATAAGGTTGAAGAAATGTCGAAAGCAAGGAAAGGAAATAAGAAAAACGCAGTGCAACAACAATTTTCCACCCCTCCAATTGAAAGAATTAAAGAAAAGAATGCTACACCAGGGTTGTTCTCCGATACAGTTTGTTCTAAAGACTCCGGGCAATCTTCATGAGAAGTGATATACAAAATCTTTAAAGATGAAGGACCCAGGGTTACCCAAAGGAAAGTAATTGCTGATGACTCTACTCTAGTTTCAAATATGACCTACAACGATGTGGCAAATTATTTCTTACATAGAATTGCATCCAGACCTAAAATTATTCCCTATACAGATATGGTTTGGTGGGTCATAGATAATATGAGTATTGACAATAGGAGAATTGTTACAAATAAGCAAACAATCATCAAATTGTTTTCCAGTGAGGACTTGAGGAGGATGTACCATCTTCCTAAGGCACAATGCAAATACGATAAGAAATACAGTGAGGCATTTCTTAAAGAACATGGACATGCATCAGAGTCGATTAAAGGATGGAGAAGGGATAAAAAGAAACACAAGTGGGAGGAAAGCAGTAAGGATGCTGTAGATTCCCTTGCTGGTACCTATTATCACATAGTTGCTATGATGTGTAGGCTTTATGCACAGCCTAATGCACATAAATTTATTGACCAATGGGTACTGCTTATATATGGGGCTTCAGAGGGTTATATTTTTGATTGGGCTAATATACTCTCAGATAATTTAGCTACCCATATCTTGTCTTTTAGGAGTAAACAAAAATTTTCTGTGAACATATTCCCACCTTTCTATATGAGTGCTTATATCATGGATGCCTTGTATTTATCCATGGAATTTTCATCTATGGGTTGGAAGTGGACTTTTGAAGACCCAACCCCTATTCATATCTATCATGATATTATTTTGGATTCCAATATCAACCACATTTCTATAAAAGCTGTCATGGGGTCATGTTACCAACATATCAAATTTTCTTTGATAAAAGGGCTCCCTAGATGTCTCCAAAGGCTGAAACTAACCTGCTCCGAGTAGGAAATTGGTTTGGTTAAGAGTCATTCACTTATATCAAAGTTTATGGGAGTCTGGCCAATCCTCATGTGTTACCTCTATTCATTCCTGATAAACTTCTTACTAGAGAGATAGCCTATCAAACTATGGGAAATGATATTTCTAAAGTTTTGAAGGAATCTAATAAAAATATGTGGCTTGTCTTTCCAGCCCAATTTGGTATATATGACTTAGATAAATATAAGCATGCAATGATTGAAATAAAGGCCATTCAATATCTTGGTTTTCCTACTATACCCAATAGACAATATGATCCTCACCAAGTGGTTATAAAGATTACAACTGCATCAAGTATCAGACAATTTGCCCATGAACCCGATAAGTTTTATGATTTGTTTGAGGTAGAATCTTCTTATTGAATGGTTGCACACAAATAAGAGTAAAAATTAGCTCCAGAGGAAATGAATCAGTTCACTCAATATAGGGTCTCTAGGCTAGAAAAGATTCCAATGGATTCATTACAAATTCCTCAGGAGAGGACTGTTCTTGATGATGTTGTGATTATTGGTTTTACACAATCTGTTGATACTTCTTAGCCAAGAGAAACAATTTCCTCTTATTATTCTTAGGTATAGGTTTTTTTGCTTAATGCTAAGTTAGAAGAAATATGGGAATAATATAATCAAGCTCTTAACTCTAAGGTTGATGAATCTCAGGTTGTGAAGAATCCTCCACAAATGAAGGTTCATGACACTTTCAAGAACCCTGAACAGACTCTGATAGCAACAAAGGTTCTTGAGAAGCCTTTGGATGATAAAGATATAAATATCATACTGGAATTCCCTTCTTCCGAGGTTGTTTTAAAAATCGAGGAGATTCCTCCAATGGACATATTTTACAGCCCTCAACACAAATTTGTGGTAAAGAGGGAGAGAGAAAAGAAAACTTGACCTGTCACATGCAATAGTTCCTATAAATGCATCTTTTAAGGTTTTATGGAAAGGATATTTAGCAACTCATACAGAGGAATTGGGTAGGCTTACCCAATTTACGTGTGCCTATGCTTCAAATACTATTGACAAAGCCACAAAGGTGCAACAATTTCTTAAGCAGAAGTAAGAAATAATTTCTCTGTTAGAACAAAGCATTGAAACTGAAAAGAAAAGGATCACAGAACATTGGCAGGGGTAGTTCACAGAGCTTCATATTAGGTTTGACTCTCTTAGAGTTTAGTATGATGCTGATACTCAGGCCTGAGACTCACAAATTCAGGAGATATAGAGAAGGATTGAACATCTGAGTGTCAATATGGAATTGGTCGAGTTTAAGGAGGCTAAAGAGTTGAATAATATTCTAGCCCAACAACAGATTGTATTTTTTCAAAGGTTGGCCATTATTCATGATTATTACAGGACATCTAGCTCCCTGGTAAACCAACTATTTGATATTAAAAATTATTTTGAACATATAGAGGAGAAAATTGTTGGTTTCTTGACATGGAAGGAAAGTGCAGAGGGAAGATTAGCCAATGTTCCCAAAATTGAAGAATCTCATAAGGAGATTATATTCATAGAGTCGGAAATTCTCATTAAGCATGCATAAGAAACAATTTATCATGCAAGGGATATTTCAAATAATATTATTGAAGCAGTCAATGATAATTTGTTTCAAGCTAATCTCATATCGAGTTGTCCTGAGGGAGAATTACCTGATATCAAACTGCTGACATAAATGTGGCAAGAATACTCCAAGAAATAGGTTGAGATTTTCGATCAACTGACCAAAACCAACTTGGAGAGTCATTGGTAATTTTTAGTGAAACCGCACAGTCAGTGGCTTGTGCTCCGATGATTATCAAACACCACCTCATGGATGCTGCCAGCACTGAGGGATGCAATATTCACTAGCCAAATGTGGATACAACCCAAGTCTCCACCTGAACTGTAGAATACGATTGATATCTATGAGCTTCAATAGCGATTGGGAGGAAAATATTCCTCCCAAGCTTATATTATATGTTGTAACTAATTCTAAATATGTTCCTTTTGGTTCCTTTTAGTTACTTTGTTTGAAACCTCTTGAGGTTGTTATTGTATTTTCTATCTTTGTCTTTTATTATGAGACTATAAATCCCCTCTCTAAGATAAGAGAAGGGGTTCTAAATTTTTGAAAAATAAAGCTTAAGTTGCACTATTGTAGCTAAAGTTTTTATTAATATAAAGCTAGACCATCACCTTTCTATCATGAGTAGATCAATGATATATCACGTGATATTATCCTTTTGTTGTTCTTTTGATTATAGTAGAATGGATTTTTGATTTTTTCATAATATATGTGTTGAAGTAATAGTTCATTATCACTATTGATGTGTTTGATTGAGATTATAAATTATATGTATGAACAAAAATATCTCAGTATATGTCACAATTCAATGAACTATTTAATTAAATTAGTTATCTTTATCTGCATTAACTTCATAGTTGCAAGATGATCTACATTTTTGTGACAATTACGAAATATGTATAATCACATACCAAGAACATACTCGTGATATAATAGTAAATTAATATTTATTTTAGTTTATAACTATATTAGAGAATTATATTTTCTATTCAATCCATTCCATATAATTCTATATAAAGGGAAACTTGTCCCATAATTCCAGTCGAAGCCATCATCCCAAACGGAAAAAGATCTATCCTAAGGTCCCGACCGGGTAATTTCCCCCAATGTTGATGCAGTCATTCTAGAACATCAACATGGTACTGGGGTTGGTCACCATGGTCCTCTAGTCTGGTGTTTGTGATTTACCTAATTCTTCATGGGCATCATGACTATGTTCTCCTAAATCACTTTCTTTAGCTTCTTATCCTCCACTGGAACACTCACCTCCTATCAACCCTTTCTTCGAAAATTCTAGGCTTGCTAGCACTTTCTCTATTTACTTAAAAGTTTCTCCTCTCCTTCAAATCTCCCTCATATTTCTCTCCCTCCATTCTTCATATATACAAGCCCTTTTTGCTTCCCTAAAATCTCTAGCACCCCATATTTCTTCCCCTTCCAATGCAACTATTTCCTATATTACACAACATGTCATATTCTCCCCTAAGATCCTACCCCCAACGTGAGGGTTTTATGTTGCCATGTTAGTCAAAGGGAAGGGTAGAAACATTTCCTCAACCAATATGATCTTGATCCATAAAGGGATTTCTTTCAACAATCTTCCTCAGCTAAAAACTACTTTGTATTTCAAGAAAGATTGATAATTTTCTGTAGCAAATTCAATAATATACCTATTGAAGCCTAAAAAATTGTTGCCTCAAAATGGGGGAAAATCACCTGGTCCGGACCTTGATTGACAACTCCTTTTCCATTTGGAGTAGTCACTTTGACTGGGGATAATGGGACCAGTTTCCCAATCTATTTAATGCTTGTGCTAAATGGGGTGATGTGTGATGTGTTTTGAGTAACATTTTAAGCTAACAATAATCTATTCTAAACTAATCAATCACAAATGAATTTAACTTCTAATTTCTAAAAGCTATCTAAGTATAATATACCCGAGATAAACTTGATGTATGCATCTACAATAATTTCTAAAAGAAATTGGTAATAAAGATCACTCAATTATGATTGGAAGTGAATCCGTTTTAACAATAATCATTTCATATAAAAAGTTAGCTGAAACAATTTTCAGAAATATATCATATAAAGAGTTATTCATATATTCATCATAAAATAAAGATCATCATCATACATAAGTGCAATAACGATAATCAAAATTCAGACTTTCATACATAAATAATTCAAAAAAGAAATGATTGCTTAATACACAAGTAAAAAGGATTACGAGATAAAAGTACCATTTATAATACGTCCTACTCATGTGTTTCAGAAATATTGATCTATCTTCAATCCATTTAACATCATCTAAGAGTAAAAAAGTGCAATTTCAGTAGAAGACACTAAGTCAGATAAAAATAAATCATGTTCCATGTATTTCACCAGAACTTCCTCAAAGGGACAAAAGTGCATGTTTTGAAGAGAGTTTCCGATAAAATTCTAGACCCCTCTCTAAATGCATAAGAGGGGTTTAAATACTAAAACTATAAAACTAAAAATAGATTATTACAAAAATAGTTGAGGAGGTTTAAATGACCTGCCTCAATTTATACAAAAATAAAATCAAAATTAAAGTAAACAGAGTGACTAACTATGTTGCATTCGATCCTTCAGATCACAGATATCCACCATAGGCTTTAGCTATGTAGGTCGACCGACTTTAGCTTTCAATTGTCCATTGAATATGGCATGGGTCAGTGTTGGCGCAATTTTCTTGGCAGAAGTGGTTAGGCATCGCAGGGTCATCCATTGGCTATGAGGCTTGACCAAATGTTGGTAATATGCCTTGTTAAGAAATTTATTGCATAACATAAATAATTACCGAGAGGAATATATATAAGAAAATAACCAACAACAACCATAAACACATAAACACAAATGTTTATTCGGGAAAACCCCAAATCCAGGGAAAAACCCAACCTAATAAGATCTCATTATCATTGGCCAAAACCCTGGCCAATTCGACCAAGTGAGCCTTCACTGCTTACCTCTAGGTCTTGCATTACAACGAAGTCCTTCTAGCCTTTTATAAGCTCCATTACATATAATACCATAGGTAGAATACTATGGGTGCACAATACCATGTGCCCCAAAACCATCACTGTTTAACGTGGTCAACGTTGACTCTATCCCGAGTCAAGTTTACCTAACAATTCCCCCTTTAAACTTGACTTGGGGTTCCTTGACTAACTCTAGCCAAACCTACTAAGTGAGACAATCCTGCTCACTCTAGCTCTTACCCCCCTCAGAGTTTTTACCTGGGGTATTGTTAACCCGACATCCCTCTATCACCTAGGTCTAACCCATACTTTACCGGTGATCATTGAGGGGTACACACGCCTTACCAGGTCTTACAGTAGTATGCCCATTTACATGCAATAATTTTGACTTCATTAATTTTTTTTTTGTGCTACTGCGATTCTGATCCATCCTCTCTCAATTTGATTTGCTCAAAAACTTCTATCAAACCGCTCCAACTGCGAGCTCGACGAGAACCTCATAGATTCCAGCACCGGTGGCCTCACGTAGCAGAAAACGAACAATTTTTGAAGCCGCATGAACAATTTTCTTTTGCTAACCTTCTTTAAATAGCCGCATGAATCCCAAACAATTCATCAGCATGTTCCAAACTGGTAAATATCACAAATGCACTGCTATCCCTGGCAGTTACGGCACTATCTTCTGCACATTCTCCTCGAGGTTCTTCTGCGTACGATTGTTCCACCATTATTTTCAGACCTAGATCTGTAGAAAGGCTGCATTGATCTCATCAGTTACTATAAACCCTTGGCATCAAAGAATCCCTTTGAAGCCAATATTTGGCTCTGATACTAGTCGTTAAGAAATTTAATGCATAACATAAATAATTACCGAGAGGAATATATATAAGAAAATAACCAGCAAGAACCATAAACACATAAACACAAATGTCTATCCAGGAAAAACCCAAATCCAGGGAAAAACCCAAGCTAATAAGATCTCATTAGCATTGGCCAAAACCCTGGCCAACCGACCAAGTGAGCCTTCACCGCTTACCTCCAGGTCTTGCATTACAATGAAGTCCTTCCAGCCTTTTATAAGCTCCATTACATATAATACCATGGGTAGAATACTATGGGTGCACAATACCATGTGCCCCAAAACCATCACTGTTTAACGTGGTCAACTTTGACTCTATCT
This sequence comes from Pinus tabuliformis, assembly GCA_031772625.1. Taxonomy (NCBI): domain Eukaryota; kingdom Viridiplantae; phylum Streptophyta; class Pinopsida; order Pinales; family Pinaceae; genus Pinus; species Pinus tabuliformis. Next base: position 1,011,182,141 of record CM062816.1, on the reverse strand, counting down.
CGAGTCAAGTTTACCTAACATGCCTCCTAGTCTAGCCTAGTCATTTGCCTTATTACTTTCACCTTTTCCTCTGCTGCCTATTTCCATTGTTGTTCGAGTTTTTTCGCATTTGGAAGAAACCATAGTGTCACACGAAATGAGTCGATCTTGCAGACAAGATAGACCTTCCTAGAATCTAACGATATCTAGTGACAAGCAAGCCAATAAAAAAACTATCTTTCTCTAAATATGCAATTATAAACAAAGGCAAACAAGTGTTTTAGGCCTACCTTGGGTCCATTGCAAGTTTGTGGAAGCCTCACTCCTTTGATCCAAATGAGCTCCCTTGTTGCGAATCTGCAAACACAAACAAGCAAACAAACTAAATAGCACTTGAAAAGCCAATATCATAAAACATACTTAACATGATGATTAAGGAATTCATGAAACAAATGACATAAGACAATTTGTTGAGAAAAATGAATCTGATTGTATTAATTCAAATCAAAGAAGAACTTTACAACCTGTGCCTTGATGCTGTACAAGCTCCTCCCAGGGTCCAACAAGAAGTCTCCTCTACTTTGACAAGTTTCACTCTCTTCCCAATGAAGCCAAAAAGGTATGTGATCTATCCTCTCAAGCTTAACTAGGAAGTCTCAATTCCACCAGCATTTACCCTAAAAAATGTTCAGCTTCTAACCTCGCTAGAAACCAGCCCAATGCCTTAACTTATAGTGCAATGGAGGGAAGTTACTAGGTCCTCCTTCAAAGGGATAGCTCCTCTCATCAAGGGATTAGCTCCTTCTCTTTTGGGATGCATGAACCACCTAAGAGCGACCAATCCACGTCAAAATTCCTTTTAGAATCATCTAAAATTAACCCAAAGTGAGTTTTTTAGAATAAACTTGTGCCTTTTTGACTTTCACAGGGGTCTGCACCCACTCCTTTAGGGACAGAGCGGGCAGGTCCGCAGGTATTGTGAACAGGTGGTGCGGGACCGCAGGCAACAGTGAGAGAAAGTGCGGAACCAGAGTTTTGTTGATTTTTAATGTCTTTCTCTCATTTTCAAAGCTTGACTTGAAGAGCTGAGGTCTGAGACTTGCTTAGGAGGACAGTACAAGTGATGATAGACCCATACTGACTGCAAATAGTCATGGTGACGATATTTTTGTGTAACAGATTGCCCCTAAAGTGCGAAGTCTGTAGTAAATGAGGATTTCATTTATCATTTAGGAAGAGTGAAGTACTTTATCATTTCGAGGATCATCTTGTGGAGAGCCTGGTCAGAACCTGTAAAAACATTCAATGCAAAATATATATATGAGATCATATCATCGCTGAGGTAGGAATTCCCATACTCAGATCAAAACTGACTAGAAAACTAACTACTGCTCTAATATAGGAATGATCTTGTAATACATCACAAGTATAGACACATGTAGACACAGTATGGACACAGCCATCTATTTATGAATAGTCCACAATATAATGAATACGAAATTCCTTGCAGCCTGGATTGCGAAAACTAGATCCAGGGTCTTCATTTCTACTTCCCGAAACAGTACGATTCTATCCATGCAAATGAATGTGTTTAAGTCGAACATGGTAGAAAACACTTGATTACGAGTCAATGATGTAAACTGTTAACAAGTGTGAGAGAAACCACCAGTAATGTCAATGGCTCTCAAAGTACTCAGTACAATCCATGAGATGTGAATAGATGTGTTGATGTCGAACATGTCACAGAATCCTTTGATCGAAGGTCAATGATGCAATCTATCGTTGAAGGCGAGAAACCTGCCATTGAGGCATGCAGATCCCAAGGTACTGACGATTTCTAGATCATCTTTCTAGATAATGAGCTGAAGTCGATAGAAAGCGATTCATCGTAGGCAAGCCCACAACACGAAATCATAGATCAAGTTGAAGAAATTTAGTTGCAAGGATTGACTCAGGGATGGTCAAGATGGATGACAGATATTTTGCAGATGAATGGCTTATTGGCACTGACCTCTTGAACACATAATGATATAGCAGATGGTTTGGTGACAATTGACCCAAAGTTAATACCCAGAAACCGGCTGAAGACTTTCAATGTGGTTTAATCAATTGTTAGGCAAAGGATTTCCCAACCCAGGTGAAAAAGTGTCGTGTTCAAGAGTGGTTACAAAGTATGAAAAACAGGCTCATTTTTCTCTCTTTTCCCCCACCATTTCTGGCAAGTACCTCTTTATTTTTGACAAGCTTGAGGAGGATAAAATTTGCTTGATTATAAGCTCATCCTTCGGATGAGTCCAACTTAGTTTAAATTCAAACCCTAAGAAGGAGTGGTCCGTTCCTGTTTGTAATTGAACAGGTTCTTTACTGTTAAATTTTAACGAGTCCAGTATAGGAGAAACTCGACGTTTTTCAATTTTAGAGAGTTTGAAAAACTTAAGAAGACTCCAGGGTTGACCTTTTTCGTAAATTTGTGTCTCCCAAGCCCGAAAAAGTATAAAATAATACTTGAGAGAACCGCTTGATCTTTACGACCTAGGAGTACTTTTCGTAATTAGTGTCTCTGATCCGAAAAAGTAAAAAAGCGATCAATGACACGTCGTTTTATAACCAATATCGAATTTGAAACGACAAAAATCCGGCAATCTTTTCATGTTTTTACGGTCAAAAAAGAGCTATAAGTGGACCGTCTTTTTAGTTCCGTTTTAACGAGTTTAAAAAGAAAAACTCGGCGATCTTTTCATGTTTTAGGAGTTAGAAAAGAGCTTAAAGGTGACTCTAAATATTTTTCATCGAAAATGATTGATTTCGCCTGAAAAATCCGTTATCCTGAACAAAAATGCAAACATTACTATGCCTGTTTGAGATGGATAAAAATGCTGCAAATGTTACCTTTCTAAAGTGAAACATAAACAAATTTATAATTCATTTATTCAAAAAACTTATAAAAAGGGCTTTCGTCAATTCATTTTTACCGTTTGAGATTTGGGTGAGAAAATAGTGCTTTTGGTCAGAAACTTCCCGTGAAGATTGCGGAAAATCCATCCGTCGGAATTGAGTGCTGTCTCCTCCAGGTAATCAACATCATCCTACTCTTCAATTTCATCCGTTTCAAATCATTTTTTAGGGTTTTATTTCATTTTTTAGAGGGTTTTTAGAATAGAAACCCGTGCGCAGGGGCCCGCAGGCATAACACTGGCATCCCGCGGACCTCGACTTTTTCTCAATGGGGAAAAAGTCAGGGGTCCGCACTTGCCATGAAGGCAAGGTGCGGACCCATGCACTGTCTCTAACAGAGAGGGTGCGGTCCCTGCAGCAAGGGTTTTTAACCCTAAATTTCTCAAAATTTACCCAAACAATTTAATTTTTTGCATTCTAACTCGCCTTTTTGGTGGATGTAGAGTATACATCATGCTTTATTGGTGATAATGAGAGCATGAAGACGTAGATCTTGCCGCGTTAAATCACCAACCTTCGATCAATGCATTGAAAGCATGCGGCTTGTACAAATTCTAGGCCATACCTGGCATGAGGGCCCAGGTGGACTTCTTGCAGTGGCTGGTAGATAGGTGGAGCATACAGGACCAGTGCTTCTTCATTGGTGGCCACCAGCTCGAAATCAATCCGGAAGACATATACTTTTTGACTGGTTTGCCTAAGAGAGGCGAAGACTTGACTCTATTCAGGACTAGGCCAGGTGGCCATTCTGTCGATAGCCTCCAGCTAGAGTTCTGCAACAACCAGGCTAGAGATAAAGGGATAGACATTAAAACCATATCCCGTCTTGAACTCATGGTGATCATGTTTACTATTACCAAGCTCTGTGGGAGTGCCGCACTACATATTGCCACTGGATCCCAGATGCGGATGGCAGTTGACTACTTTCGAGGCACCATCTTCAACTGGTGCGATGCTGTGTTGGCTAATGTAAAAGGCCAACTGACCAGAGCCAAGAACGGACAACTGAATACCTTTGGATATGGTGCTTTAGTTGTGAGCTTTGGTCTGGAGAGGGTCCCAATGTTGGTCCCGCAGCACCTCACTGTTGGAGCTAGACTTCCTCGAGAGCCCAAACTGATGCGATGGGTTGCAGTTATGGCCCGTCATCCTGACGACGGGACAAAGGTCGTTCGATTCAAACCTGAGTATTTCCATTGGTTGGAAAACTAGGTTTTTGCTATTTAGGACTTCCCTTACATTGGGGTAGATTTTCGCGGTGACCTAGACATGGCTCTTCCACCAGGAGAGAAATGGGATGACTCAGGTAAAATTATTTTCAACATTTTCCTATTTTAATTTTTTTTTTTTGTTTTGTTTTTATTTTATCCCAAAATTGATAGTAAAAGTTTCAAATGCAGATGTGGGTCCACAGCAACTAGCCGCTCTCCGGCCTTACGAGAGGAAACAACCAGCTGCAGCGGCACTAGCCCCACAGGACGAATCAGCAGAGACCTTGGCCGAATTGGAGAGCCATCTAGAGCGTTTGACAGGGGACATTCCAGAGACTGGCATAGATGACATTCCTCGTCGACTACAACGCTATGTGATTGGGGTCCTAGGACCTTTTAGGAGGTTCCTTTGTAAGGTGGCTCGTACAGTGGTTTCTTATCGAGATCATCACCAGTGATAGGATGATCGCCTATTGTAGACACATATGACATTTTTTGCTTTTTGTACTTATCATTTTTGCCGATCATAAGGTATTTTTCAACCTATGATCGAGGACGATGTATATTTTGACACACTCCTATATTATACTATATCACTATTACCGGCTTATCTTGTAAAACATGTTATGGAATGTTTTTAAATTTATTTGTATGATTATTGCAAATGTCTACTTAACATTCGAGAAGCAATTGCATCTGCTAATGTATTTAAAGATCTTGGAATATGCTGATATTCAATATAATCAAATTCACGTTCCAAGAGACACACTCTCAAAAACAATCTCAATAACACTGGATTTCTAATGGCATATACTCTATTAAGCTGTAATACAACGAGTTCAGAATCTAACCTCACTATCAAACTCCAAATCCCAAATGAAATAGATTCAGATAATAACTCAATCACTGCACTATACTCTGCAATGTTGTTCGTTGTTTGACCGAGGCTTACCCCATGCATAGATACCAACTCGTCAGAGGGCGAATAGATAACCCAAGCTACGAAAGAAATGTTCCATGTATTACGACAAGCACCATCAGCGAAACCAATGTATGTTTGGAGAGGCATCGACATCTGCAATATCAAGAGTAAAACCAAGATAAGCAGGAATAATAACGAAAACACTCTCTAAGCTAAGCACACTTTTTAAACTAAAACACACCAGCTAGAAAGAAAACTAACCTAACTAAAAATCTCCACACCCATTCTTTAAGCATAATACCTCTTCAGGTAAAGACCATTTCTGGGTTTACCTAAAGAGTCCCCGTCAAAGTCTACCAATTCATAGGCCCCTTTTGCTAGCTTTCGCTTGACAACATAGGGACCATGCCACATAGGAACGAATTTTCCAACGCCTAATTTATCATTAGCTTGATCGTACAATAAGTCTAGGTCTCCTTCCGAAAAATTTTGAGGGGTCACATTTCGATCACACTGAGCTTTAATACGTTTTGCATGAGTTTCGATCGCTAATGCAGCATCTCGTCGATTCTTATCTAATTGAGCCAAGTATAACAAACGTTTTTCCTCTTCGGAAGTGGTTGGAAATAACTCGATGACCATTTGCAATGACGGGATTTCGCATTCAATGGGTAACACAGCTTCCAGACCATAAACTAGTTGGAAAGGAGTGAACCCTGTTGACGTTTTTACTGAGGTTCGATACGCCCAAAGCGCTGAAAATAACATGTTATGCCAATTCGACCGATGAATCCCAACAATTCGTCGGATCATGATGACTAAAACTTTGTTGATGGATTCAACCAGACCATTAGCTTGTGGATAATAAGGAGTTGAACTATCGTGACGCAAGCCAAGCTGGTCTGTAAGTTCAGCCATCATAACATTTCAAAAATGACGCCCATGATCAGTGATAATCGCTTGTGGAACACCAAACCTAGCAATTATATGATTGAACACGAAAATCACAGCTGTTTTGCCATCTGCCTCAAATGTAGGCATCGCCTCGGTCCACTTGGTAAAATAATCTACTGCAAGGATGATATACGTATGCCCCTTGGCCGAGTGAGAGTTACATGTAATAAAGTCGATACCTCATTTGGAAAAAGGACCAACGACAATTATAGGGTGGAGAGGAGCAGGTGGAGCGCACATCTTTCGATCAAAAATTTGGCAGTTGTGGCATTTTTGGATCGCGTTAACACAATCTTTAAACAAAGACGGCCAGAAGTAGCCAACGCGCAATATCTTTTGGGCTGTGGCATACCCAGACATATGACCACCACACGCTCTAGAGTGACAGTCATTTAGAACCTTTTCAGCTTCCTCATGTGCTAAACAACGTTGAAAAACAGAGTCCTCCCCATGGCGATAAAGAGTATCTCCAATAATTCTGAATTGTTGGGATTGGAATCGTATTTTTCGACATTCTGACCTTGAAATTTCTGGCCGAAAGGATTGGGTCTGGAGATAAACGATGATATCCCCATACCACGTATCTAAAGTGTTGATTAGAAACAAGGATTCGTCCGCAATGGGCTCCTCCGCCACAGTTTCCGTGTCAGCACGTGGGAAGTCACACATTAATTCCGCAAAAACTAAAGATTTCTTAGACTTAGACTTTTCAAATTACAAGTCGAACTCCTACAGGATCACAATCCATTTGGAGTACTTGCCCCCTAGCAATTGCTTGGTCAAAATATAGATCATAGGGTTGCAATAAGAAATTACTGTAGTTTTACGTAGTAAAATGTAATGACGAAAACGTTGGACAGCTTGAACAGCTGCCAATGCCAATTTCTCCACATGTGAGTATTTTAGCTCAGTTGGATTTAAAGTTTGACTAAGGTAATATATCACATTTTCAGTACCGAATTCATCTTCCTGAACTAACACCATTCCAATGGTGGAATGGGAAGCGGTGAGATACAAGAAGTAGTCCTGGTTGTAGTTGGGAGGATGCAATAATGGTGCATGGGTCAACGTGTGTTTTAGTGCATCAAAAGATTTATGGGCTATCTCATCCCAATAGAATGGAGTATTCTGTTTCAACAACCGGGTAAAACCCTTTGTAACCTCAGTGTAGTTAGGAATGAATCATCGTAAAAGTTTGCTTTCCCTTGCAAACTTTGGAGTTGGCGAAGACTCGAAGGAGGAGGAAATTTGACAATAGCTTCAACCTTTGAGGGATCGACGTGAATGCTGGCTTTCGAAACAACAAACCCCAGCAACCGACCCGTTTCTATACAGAAAACACACTTGTGAGGATTCAACCTAATCCGATAATGCCTACACCTCATAAAGATTTCTCGTAAATGGATGAGATGATCAACTCGATGTAATGAATGAGCAGGCAAATCATCGAGATAGGGTTGCACAATGTGCTTGATGTCATGAAACGCATAAGACATGGCCCTTTGAAAAGTTGCCCCGACATTCTTGAGCCCAAAAGGTAATTTTCAATAAGAAAATGTCCCCCATGGACAAATGAAAGCCGTTTTTGGTTGATCGACAGGTAGAATATTGATTTGATTGTATTCGGAAAAACCATCCATGAAGGAGAATACTTCGCTGCCGGCACAATCATCAATTATTTGATCAATATAGGGAGTTGGGTAATTTTCCTTTGGACAGGCTCAATTAATGTCCCTATAATCGATACATATTCTTATTGTCCCTTGCTTTTTGTTAACTGGAACAATATTCGATACCCAATCCGTTAACGAAATCGGATAAATGAAACCTGCTTTGAGTAATTTTTCAACTTCTGATTTAATAGCAACAACTTTTCTCGGGTGAATCTGACGCAAACGTTGTCAGACGGGTTTAGCATCTGGGTAAGTCTTGATTTCATGAACAACAATTGCGGGGTCAATTCCTGGCATTTCCTCATATGACCAGGCAAACACGTCGCGGAATTCTTGAAATAGGGCCTTATATATTTGAATTTCATCTTCCGTACATGAGGCACCTATATGAATGTTTTCAACAATTCCAAGCTTAACCGAAATATCAATAGGAATAGTTCGAGAACTGTGTTCCAAATTTAACTCGAAATCAGGATTTTTCATTCGATTCTACGGTTCCTTGACATATTCAGTCGTAAAAATTGATGAGAAATTATTTTCAAAATGATCATTCTTGGGTAAAAACGAAGATCTTTGATGAAGATCTTTCCATGGTAAATCATCGACACATAGGATTTCACGAATTTGCTCATCAGTGTGAACAAGTTCAGAAAACGTTAATGAATCCGAGTTTGATGTGAAAAGTGATTCCTCATGGACCACATTCATTAAGTCAATTTTGGTTGAAGATGGGTCGGAAAACGATTGCACGGCCTGATACGCAATTCCATATGGACTCAAAGGCATAACATCACCAAACGAGTCTATCTCAGATTCAGAAGGTACGATCCAAGGATCATCATAAACAATGGTGTCTGACAAAATCATATGAATGGTTGCAAAATATGACGATGCGTTGATAGGAGGAAAAGGAAAAGTTCCCAGTAAACCGACATCTTTAACTAGTCCTACTCCAACATCCTTATACGGGATAGTCATTTTGCTGACATGCTGAATGCTTTCAGAAGAGGTTGGGTCATATGAAAAGTAAGCCAGCTGGTCTATTGTTACGACCTTTCCATTATGACGAAACTTTATAACCCAAAAGACCGATGAAACGACAGTTGTCATAGCGTAAGACCAACTATGACCCAAGAAAAGGTTGTAATTTAGAGGGGCATCAACCACCTCCACATCTAGATTAACAGTTTTTCCTTCAACCCCTATAGGTAAATCTTGTAGAATGCCAAAAGGATGAAACCCACGGCCATCAAAGGCCTTTAGAATCGTTGGGGATTGATTTAGTGAAGGAGAACCAAGCGATCTCCAACACTATATCGACATAATACACGTTGAGGCAGCCTCATCAATCACAGTCCTATGAATAGGTCTGTTTTTGACTATCACTGGGATCTGGAAAGCCATTTGATTACTAAGTCTGGATTAGGTTTCTCGATCTGTAGTGGATCAAAACAGGGAGCTGAGGTTGATGGGTTAGAATGAGAAGATTCTGCTTCTTTACCATCAACAGGACTTTTACTACCATAATCATGCGATCGAGTCGCAATCCTAACATGGGACATCATCAGTATGGGTTCTTCATTGGCATTTGAGGAAGAACCTATCATCTTACTGTCTTGACTTGGAAAAGGATCCTTCAAAACAACAGGTGTTTGGGAACCTTTGACAATTTTCCCAACCTCTGCACGATGAGGGCAGTCTCTTGTAAAATGCTCTTTGTCACAAATGAGACAAGGATAACGAGGTTTGTGTTTCTCATCATTTGATTCTACTTTTTCTGGTTTCTCTTTAGAATTTTTATCTGTTTTTTTTTCTTCTTCCATTTCTTCTTACCATCGGATTTTTATTTGGCTGTAGATGACTCTATAACATGAATATCGACGAAAATCTCCGCGGAAGAATCTCCTGTTGGGGAATCTGGCAAGGTTATGATAGGAGAAGAATTCTTGGAAGACTTCTTCTTACTTTTGGTGTTAATCGTACCAATCATACCATCAGCGGCATGAGACCCTGAAGGAGCTGCAGCAATTTGATTTTGCTTAGGAAGATCGGGGATTTTCTCATGTAACGTACCTGATTGAGTATAAACTAAGTCAAGGTACTGCGCTTGAGAAATTACTTGCTCCTTAGTAACGACTCCGGCCTTAGCTACATCCTCCGTGATCTTTGGCAATAAAGATTTTACAAACCATTCAGCTAAAATCTGATCCGGAATAAAAACCTTCACTAAACGCCGTCGACGTCTCCATTCATGAATGTGATTTGAAATGTAAGTGGATGTTGACTGCTTTAATGAAGTTAGTAATTCCGTGCCATTTTCATATCTGACTGGCAACTGAAAATGAGTTAAAAATGAAGTAGCTAACTGACTAAAGTTATAAAAAGTGGCTCGCGGTAACTCAATGTACCACTTGGCCGCAAGACCAATTAGAGTGCGCTGGAAAAGCCTTAAACGGATTGAATCATCTGAAATGGAATTAGACACACACCAGAGGTGATAAGTCATCACATGGTTCGACGGGTCCTCTCCTGATTTTCCTTCAAACTTAGGAATATCACTAGGCAACTTATTTGGCATTGGCAGCCAAAACGGAAGATAGTTAATGGGATCATTCATTAGGCGCGACAAGTCAGGCAAGTCCAAAGTTGCGATAAATGGTAACTGATGATTAGGGTCCCTAAAACTCTGGGTCATGAGACCAGCCCCAGGAGGAGAATATCCAGGATAACTAGGAATTGGGATTGCATTTGGGATATTGTATCCTCCCGGAAAACCAGGATTAACTGGACCGTACTGGGGTTGTTGAGGTTGTTGATATGTATACCCAAGGTACAGTTGATACTGATAGACTGGCTGCTGTACAACAGGACAGAATTGGTACTGTCCCTGGTGCGGTTGATAAGTAAATTGTGGTTGACTTGTGACAACCGTACTTGAACCAGGTTGTCCTATAGGCATCTGAACCGAAGTTTGAATTGTGGATCTAGACTGAGGTAAAGATGTCTGAGGAGTTGATACAGGAACAGTAGAAACCAGAGCTGTCGATACTCCAGAAGTAGGTGGGGTTGGTTGAACAGATGTTGCAGCAGTTGCGATAGTCGTTTGAGGCGGAGTACGAAGCGTACTAGACCCAGGCTGAGAAACTACCGAAGGTATAGAAGTAGTAGACTGGACAGGTTGCTGGGGTGAACCAGAAACTAAGGGTTGTCTAGTTTGAGATGACAACTGTACATTCGGTTGCAAGACCTATTGAGATTGCAATGGATCCCACACTAAGTTCATTCGTGGTACGAACCCATAATAGGTTGAGAATATTGAGGACCATAACCGGGTTGAGGGTAGGGTTGATAATTCAAAGGTACATTTCTAGTTCCTTGAACATATGATTGATCGGAGGGTGGTTGGAAACCTTGGTTCGAGTACTGACCTTGGGGTTGCTAACCTTGAGGCACGTACTGATACTGGGGTTGACCTTGAGGTACATATTGATACTGGGGTTGACCTTGAGGTACATATTGATACTGGGGTTGACCTTGAGGTACATATTGAGTCTGGGGTTGACCTTGAGGAACGTACTATCCCGTAGGTATGTACTGTCCTTGAGGTTGCCCCCCAGGCGATACTTGAGGATTTTGAGGTTGCCCCCTGATGAGCCCCAATTTTGGTACAATTCGGGCTCATTTTGGCCCATTCTATTTGCTCAAACCATTCACTTTTTACTGCTTATGCATGCATTTCTTAGTTTATTCGTGTTGTTTGTAGGAATAAGGGTAGACACTTTATCTATGTGACTAATGCATTATGATTTCAGGTTTTTTGCATTAAAAGGGAGAAAAGACCACGTGAAAAGGAGACAAGGAGGCAATGAGGTGGCACTGCTGGTTTTTAGGAGAGGATGTCCACGGTCTTGGGGACATTCCTCGTGATTCCCACCAAGAACTCCGAGCTCCAATCCATCTTCCCTCCGAGCTTAGAAGCAGCCAGCTGTTCTATAGGAACAACAGTTATAAACTGCTCTACAGGAACAACAGTTATGACCGTCCTACAGGATCTGCAGTTGAACTCTAGTTGGACAGCCGAGCTCCTAAAATCAAGGACACCTGTTGGATAGTCGTTTTTGCATAAATACTGAGGCCGTAGCCTTGTAGAGAAGCTTTTTTTTTGAACCTTGGCATTACTCTTGTAATTGGAAAGTACGAGCTAGAGCTCAGTTTTTGTTCCTTTTTGTAAGCCAATTTGGCGTAACATCAGATTATGAATAAAGAAGGCAGATTTTGATCTAGCTCTGAGTTTTCTTAAGGAGACTATAGCTCTCAGGTTAGGGCCCAACCTGAGAGCCATAGATCCCCTCTGCTGTAGTGTTGTTTCCATTTCGTTTCAGCACTTTGAGTTTTCCTTTTCACATGCAATTCGAATTACAGGTTGCTAATTTAGTTGTTTTCATGAGTTTAGATAGGATTTGCTTATGGTGAATTGGTTTACAGTTGCTTAGGTTAGAAGAGGATAGATACAATCTATTGGAGCTCCAACAAAAAGGTTGTTAAGGCTCACTGCCATCTCATCTGGGATTGGAGTGCAGTCCATGACTAACCACCAAAAATACGCATTTCTTTATTCCATGATCGCTGCAAACACAGTCACGTTATGTTAGATGCTTCCACATGATTCACACCTGCACCACACTCCTTTACCACAGCTTCATGCACATTCTCCTTCGCGTTTAGATTGCTGTTCATTGAATTTATAAGCACAGGTAGTCTAAGTTAATGCATTTTCGGTTTGGTGATAGTCACAAGCATTTGTTCCATTTACACTGCTTTCTCTCGTTCCATTACTTTGTCCTCCATCTTGATCACGCATGCAAACACATCTTTGACCTCTGCTCCGCTCTGTTATCTCCCAAAGTCTTTCACTCCTCACGTACTTCCATTCTCTAGCCCTTTCGTTGACCTAGCCCTCTATCTTCCAACCTACTCCCTACATTCACTCCCTATCCTATTCCTCCACTTCTACAGCCATCACCAGCCTCATTCCTACCTTACACATCTCCCCCTACCATTTCATCACCCCTCCATCACGCCAAACACTCACGGTAGGTCATCCTGTAGCTGTTGGTAGACATCCTGTAGAAACCAGAGTATCCTTTAGGATCCCCTGCAGACTTCCTGTAGGAGACCACTCACTCGGTTGCCGAGCTTCTGAATGGAGGAACCTCTGTGGATGGATGCTAAGGATCCCTAGGGACCTCTCCTAGCCTCCCCAACCTGTCCCACGCTTTCCTTCCTTCTCCATCCCATCTGCACAACCAAACCCTAGTTAGCACAAGATCACAATCATTCCACACACTTAAAGGAAAAATACAAAAACATATCTTTCATGATGCAAGTAGTTTAGATCCATGCATTTGCACTTATTAGAGGTAACAACAGCATTGGTAGAAGTTTCATTCACATTTTTTGCATTGTAGAGGTTAGACTAGTTAAATTAGGGTTTCCTAGGTTTACATGCTTTGATTTGCTTTCAGTCCATTTTGTCATGTAGAGTAGTTTTCCTTTGAGAATAGCTTTCGTCCATCAATTAGCAAGCTTCTTCTGAGAGCCTATAGAAGTTGGCTTGAGCCCTAGCGGACTTGTGCCAGCTAACCAAGTGACAGCTACGACAAGAGCTAGTACTTGTGCATATAGCACCGTCGCTTCCAAGTTTGTACGAACTACCGGGTTGATAAAATGAGAGACAGGAAGCCCCAGGAGTTGTAGCATTATTGCTACAATACTGGAGCTCACCACCCCCTAGGCGGTAACTGGCCACCTTGAGGTTGAGGATTAGGAATAGTACCTGACATCATGAGAATATCTTCTACACTCAATGGCTTAGTACCATTGTTTCCAGTTAATAACCCTTGTTCAATGGGTTGAGGAGACACTCCCGCAAAAGTACCAGAAAGTGACTGATACCCAGAGGGAATAGAAGGACCGTCGTACAAAAAAGATTCTGGCGATTGAGAAAACATGGACGACTGTCTTGACATATTTAATGGAGGATAATAACCTCTGGGTGACAAGGAATACGAGGTGGCGAAAAACTTAGTCCCAGGTTTTCCAAAAAGTTAGTCAATGAGAGATACCAAGCACTGCTCCTAGGTGCACTGTAAAAAATTGATTCACTCTCCCTAAGTTCAATAATAGGTTGATTTTCAGGGATAGGGATGCCTACTTCTTCTTCCAGAGTAGCAAGTTCTTCAATAGCTATAAGTCCAGAAGGAAGATTTTGGGTAATTATTCTTTCTACCCTGGGTGAACCAGGACCACTAGAAGTTGGAGAGGTAAACCCTGATGTTGGAGTAGCAACAAATTCACTTTCAGGTTCGGATATTTCAGGTTCCTCACCTATATCACTAGTAGATGAAAAGCTACCAGTAATTTCGGAAACAGACACCAATTGTGGATTATAATCTACTACTAAAGTTTGAAAATCAGGATGTACCACCAAAGAAGACTCTCCTTCTTCAGGTGACCCAACTCTACTGTCTCTAGGAGTTACGAGGGCTCTTAACCCTTCAGGCTGGCTCGGTGAAAACTCAGGAGGTTGGCCTCGAAGTCTACGGGACTTCCTCAGTAATTCAGCCATGATTAAAAATTTTAACTACTTGACACGAAAAAAAAGTAAAATCTCAATGAAAACCACCTAAAGCCTCTAAAGAACCAAACAAATTTGAATCACATGCCTAAAGAATCTAGGAGATCAAACCACACACAAACAGTAACTTTCCGTACTGAAAACACTAGTTGGTGATGAAACCCAACGTTGCAGAGTTCAATACAGAAATGGCGGTTGGAACAGTTACCCCGACAACCTGCTTAATGAATAGACTGGCACAAGTTCCTCCACTAAACTGTCTTGAGTGAAGAGAACCCCCCAGAAAATCCAAGTGAGTCTAGCCGACGTCTGCTCCAGGTACAGTGGGATCTTCCCATCACTGTCACCTTAGGAAGAATCCTATAGAATATGGTCACTAAGGTTATCAACAGAAACAAATATACCTGGGGGAACAGTCCACGATCCGATATGCATGCAAGGGCAGAGTAACAAGCTCAATCCACTTGAAGGCTCCTTGACATAATCCAAGGTTTACCAACAAGTGACCCTAGGCTCCTCGAAAATGGTTAATCTGAGGTTTACCATTTTTAATACGTGAATATCTGGCGTCGTTCCCAATGAGGAAGGATTGATTCCCACACTGGTTCAGACACGATCTCGTGCTTCTCCTTTAAGAGGAGCTTTCCCAGAGTACAGATGCAACAATTGGATTTCTCTCCTACTACAAGATACAACTATTTGTTTTTTTTACTGTCTTGGAGAGTTAATTACTCCCTACTCCAAGACACTAGCCTGAGATATGTTGGTGTATCAGAGCCCTAGAAATAAAAAGATTACTAGATAGATTTTACTTTAAGCGTTATTTTTGTTGGTTTTTGTTTAAGTCAAGAGGTGCGGAGATGAAACTCGTGGTGTGAAGACTCGACTCAAAATCACTAAAAAATTCACTTAAGATGATTAAGCAGTCTTTTCCCTTCAATGAACTTCTAGCTAGGAAAGAGTTTGAGAATGCAAATACTTGTAAACACAAATCTTTCTTAACCAACAAATTAAAAGAAGAGTTTTTGTCTTTTTCAATGCACTCAAAACGAGACAACTAGTTATTTTCACAAAAATTTCCCTTTTCTTTCAAAACACTCAAATACTAAAAAAACAAACTTTTTCAAAAAGAGATTTTTTTATTTTTTATAAAACACTCAAAACTATGGAACTAACTAATCTTGAGATCTATAAACTATAAAAAACTATTTGAAGTCAAAGCTTACAAGATGTCTTTTTCAGGATGTTTTACTTAGCTATAAGCAAACTAAGGACTAATTTGTCCAGAATCACAAATCAGTCAAAAAAAACCAATTTTTGTTTTCTTTTCTAAAAATGAAATCCAAACTTTTAACACAAGCTTTTTAGAAGTTTTGCAAAGAGAAAACACAAGGTGGGTTCCTCAACAAAGGTAGATTTTGCAAATGGTCAGACTCATAAGAAGGCTAGTAAAAACCAAGGTGATCTGAGGCTTCTACAGCTTCTAAGCTCAGAGCTACTACAAGACCAAAATGAAAACCAAGCCCGGCAAGCAAAACTTCTAGGAATTTCACCTAAAACCCTAACACCAATGGAATTAACCTAAGAAAAGCTTCTGATAGGTTATATGCAGGTCTAGGCAGGGGATAATAACATCTAAACAAAAACTAAGCTGACTAACAGAGAAAATCTTAGGTTTTCCAAAATTTTGACAGGGTCCGCAGGCCCACAGTTCACACAGGTGCGGTACCACTTTGTGCTAAAAGCAAAAGTGCGGATAGGTCCGCACTGTGTTCCAAGTCGAGGGTGCGATCCTCTCCCAAAGTTATGAAAAACAAAAAATAATCCGAGATCTACTAAATCTACCCAATTCCACACACGACAAGCCAAAAACAGAAACAAAAACACAGTTTCTCAGGTCAAAGTAAAAACAAGGAAAAAATCAAGTCCCCAGTGGAGTCGCCATTTTGTCACACGGAATGAGTTGATCTTGCGGACAAGATAGACCTTCCTAGAATCTAACGATATCTAGTGACAAGCAAGCCAATCAAAAACTATCTTTCTCTAAATATGCAATTATAAACAAAGGCAAACAAGTGTTTTAGGCCTACCTTGGGTCCAATGCAAGTTTGTGGAAGCCTCGCTCCTTTGATCCAAATGAGCTCCCTTGTTGTGAATCTGCAAACACAAACAAGCAAACAAATTAAATAGCACCTGAAAAGCCAATATCATAAAGCATACTTAACATGATGATCAAGGAATTCATGAAACAAATGACATAAGACAATTTGTTGAGAAAATGAATCTGATTGTATTAATTCAAATCAAAGAAGAACTTTACAACCTGTGCCTTGATGATGTACAAGCTCCTCCCAGGGTCCAACAAGAAGTCTCCTCTACTTTGACAAGTTTCACTCTCTTCCCAATGAAGCCAAAAAGGTATGTGATCTCTCCTCTCAAGCTTAACTAGGAAGTCTCAATTCCACCAGCATTTACCCTAAAAAATGTTTAGCTTCTAACCTCCCTAGCAACCAGCCCAATGCCTTAATTTATAGTGCAATGGAGGGAAGTTACTAGGTCCTCCTTCAAAGGGATAAAGCCCTCCTTCAAAGGGATAGCTCCTCTCATCAAGGGATTAGCTCCTTCTCTTTTGGGATGCATGAACCACCTAAGAGTGACCAATCCACATCAAAATTCCTTCTAGAATCATCTAGAATTAACCCAAAGTGAGTTTTTTAGAATAAACTTGCACCTTTTTTACTTTCACAGGGGTCCGCACCCACTCCTTTAGGGACAGAGTGGGCAGGTCCGCAGGTATTGTGAACAGGGGGTGCGGGACCGCAGGCAACAGTGAGAGAAAGTGCGGAACCAGAGTTTTGTTGATTTTTAATGTCTTTCTCTCATTTTCAAAGCTTGATTTGAAGAGCTGAGGTCTGAGACTTGCTTAGGAGGATAGTACAAGTGATGATAGATCCATACTGACTGCAAATACTCATGGTGACGATATTTTTGTGTAACACCTAGAATGGAATCTGCTACTAGATTTGCACCATGCAAATTATCATTGATGTTTTCTATCATAATGTTTGCTGCTACCGCCGCGTCCACAGTTGCCTTTTATGCTTCTTTTAGCCGAGAATCCCAACTTGCAAACATAATTTCCTTATGTGATTCTTCTAGCTTGGGCAGGTTGGCTTTTCTCCCCTCCTCTTTATTTTGCCAGACAATGTGATCAGAGACATTTTTAAAGATCTCATCATATTAAAGTTTCATCTCTACAACTTGACTTGTCAGTTTATCACTTGTTTCACAATAAGATTTCCAGTGTGAAATCTTCTGGCACAGTAATTATTTTTGATGTGTCAACTAGGAATTAAGTCCAAGTGCTTTGTAATAAACTAATAAATATTTGGATCATCTTTATGAAGATTAGTTATTGCCTACACTTGTGCTTCCTTCTCGGCTAAGCTAATTTGATGTTCTTTCTACATCTGTTCAAATTCCTGTTGAAGCTTGGCCAACTGTATCTCTGTTTGTTGGTCATATTTGACTTGCTATAATTATTGCTCAAGCGACATTATTTTATTTTCCTTTTCTCTAAGAAACTTTTGGACTTCTATTGCTTTGTCTATGGTCGTTGTAGCATAAGCACCTGCAAATTGCGAGAGTCTAGTTAAGTTGGCGGATGGATCAACAGGTGAGTCCTTCCATAGAACATCCATTAATTCATTTTTAGGGGTAGTAGCAGCTCTAGAGTCCAATTTTCTTTTCTTTCTTTGCCTTTTCACCACAACCTTATGCTGTGGGCTATAGAATACGTCAAGAAGGGGTATTTCTTAAATCTTTAGAATTAGCTCGAAGGTGTGGGTAACAAGGATATGCTCTACTTTTGGTACAGTTGTAGTTTCTTCCACTGTAATTTCTAGAGATTTTTACTTTTGAGGGGTTTGCAACTCTGGCACCTGTTCCTATATATTAATACTTTTATTAAAATATCCCACACTTCCTCTAAATCAATTACCATGGGTTTTATTGGTTGTGCAGAGGTAGTAGGGATTTCTACCTGCTTGCTATCTGAAGCTTCTTCAACCATCTTTTGTGTAGATTGGGCCGTATCCTTGATGCTCTTGCTTTTGCCATTCTGTGATGAACGTCGTGATTCCCCAATATATTTTTCTTGAGACCCTTCTCCAGAATCGGATTTGGAGTTTTCTTTGGAGTCACCTTCTATAGTCACACTGGGAATAGGCTCCCCTATTGGTTCAATTAACAATTGGTCCAATGGGACCATTGCCAGCCTTCTTTCTCTGTAACTGTGAAAATTTTCGAGATCTTATTAGTAAAAAAGTAGTTGTGCCATATGATTCACCTCAGCAAAGGTGTTTTTCTGCAAAAAGATATCATCAAAAATATCCTCATTGGTGAATACTTTTATTTTCACCATAGTGGTGAAATTATTGACAGTTCCAAACCGGTCGTACTGTCGTCCAGGGAATTTGGGTAATTGTAGAGATAGCATGTTCTCTGCTTCTTTAAATGCATGTCCCAGGTCATGTATTACAAATGCTCCACACTGTACAAGGAATGTAGGCCAAATGGCCTTCTTTTACTCTTTTAGTGTATGGCTCATTCCTCCCTCACTAGATGTTTTATAGGATATCTCCCTAGTCATCAATTTATCTGGAACATAGTATGGGAGGATGTGGGGGGAGGTGATGCTGCCAAAAACTCTGATATATGTAAATGTTTCCTCCTCGAACCATCTGGCCACTGGGAGGATGTCAGCTTCAGCTTCTTGCGAAAACCTGGGGGCGTCTCAATTATACAGCCGCTTGTAAATAGGGAGCATAAATCCATGGCAATTCTTGAAAAAATGTTGTTGAAAATTGGATTCCCACATGACCTTGTGGTACACGTGAATGGGAAGTGGATTTCAAACAGCCCATTTCCATCCCATAATGGGAAACTTTGAACTAAAACAAATAGCGTCCATAACATAGGCACTCATAAAAAATGGAGCGTAAACCCTCGAAGAAATAGTTCTTCTCCTTCTATACTCGATAATTGTTTTTGCTAAATTATCTGACAAGATTTGGGCCCAATTCATAATAGTTGTGTTAACGACTGCGTCTATTAACGACAACCACTCTAGGGAGAACTTGGTACTATCAAGTCTGCCAAACAGTCTACACAACATAGCCGCAACAAAACTATAAGGGGGACAAATAGATGTAGTAGTGTACATACCATTTTTGTCTTTCTTGATTTTCTCTTCATTATTCGACCAGGCGTGGGTGCAATCCACTGGGTCACTATTATCTTTAGAAAACATTTCTATGAATTTCCTGTTGTAGATGACCTGTGGCTCTAGTAAGTGGTACATAAGCCGTAAACTGTCTGGGGTAAATGATCCGATGACCCCTTGGCTTCTCATCCTGAATTCTCAGTCTGAAATATCTGCTTCATCGATAACCCATTTTACCATGTCGGTATAAGGGATTATCTTCAGTCGAGCAGATATGTAGTGTAAAAATGAGCAAGCCGTCTCTAACATGGAAGCATCTGAGGAATCTCGTTTGTCAACTGTAACATTTGTTTCCATAATCCTCGGTTGTTCCTCCTCTAGTATGTTGTACATAGTCTCCCATGTAGAGGTTCCTCCCTCTCTGCTGCATGTGGTGTCTATGAACAGGGGAGTCATCTCTGTCTTCTCAAAGGCTACAACCTTGCCTTTCTTCCCCATTGTTCTCAATGCTCTACTCTGTGGGTTTTTCCTGAAATGAAGAACAACAACTATTAGACACTCAAAGATGAACGTAAAAATGAATAATGTAGATAACTTGTAAAGGTGGTAAAAGAAGCATTATTTGAACGCACATAACAAGATATCATATAAAGATAAATGGATTTTCACACATAAATGTATTTATTTCCAACTAATGCCCACTAATGATTTGTTATCCCTTAGCTTTATTGCTCATAAATGTTTGCATCGAAAAATGGGATGAAAGCTTCTAGGGCGATGAGCCATTATACTACGATGATAGCGATTGTGTAATTTGCGAAGCAATATCGCAAATTCCAATATCTCAAGAAGTGCCTTTTAGCATTCTTACCTCCTGTTGTGTGTCTGCAAGATGTGAGATGCAAGTCCTCCATTAGCTGTTTCTCATATGGTTAATTGCTAGGTTCATCCTATGCAATAGACTTGACGGACTCGAAATATTTGCTTTTAATACTCTAAGGTGTGGGTCCGGGAGAAAATTGCATTTCGCAATATCGGCTTATGGTAAGTGAAAAGTGTTTGCTTGAATATCCGAAATGCAATGCGATAAAATTCAAAGCGCCATCGTGGTTTCGATACTTACAAATCTTGCTATATCGTATTTAAGAGAGAGCTCTTTATGGGTCGTGATATGCAATGCAAGACTTAAGCCTAAAAAGCTTAAGGACTCCCGTTTTCATTGGATTTTATGATAATTTGGACCATGGAGCCCTTATTTAATCATTTTTCTTGATTTTGGAGGTTTTTAGAAAGGTCCTTTGGTCAATTTTAGATATGCTATATATGAAAAGGTAAGCCTTTAGTAGTTCCCAAAAAGGTTTTGATTGTTATCTTTGCTTTATTCAAAAAATAAAAGAAATGACTAAATGTTAAGTTTTGTTTTTTGAATGAAAGTTTTTAAAGGGTCCCCATTTAGTTAATGTAATGTTAACTACTATTATTAAAAAATGGGCGGTTGTTGAATACCACAACAATTGGCGATTCACTTGGAAGAACTAGTTATCTCTGAGAGTTTTTTGAAATTTCTAAAACTTCCAAAATAAAGATAGTTTTGAAAATAAAACAAATTATATGGAATATAAGGTAAGAATTATTGCTTTCGTAATAAACAATCATTTGCCTAACTACCATTATTTTGACTATTCTTTCCTTATAAAAAGTAACATTATCTACATTAGTCTTTACTTGGTTTTTTAAAGATAAAATCCATGAGTCTCTCCCTAGATTGGTTTTTTGTTTACTCCATTGTCGTAGGTAGAGCCTCTGCTACCAGTAGGTGTTCATAGCCTCCACAGGGTTACCTTTTAACCAACAATGACCCAATATTCCACTTAAATCAAAATGCAATTTTAAATATAAGCCTGTAAACATACTCATTGCTTTCTTTATTTTCTGAAGTAATTCATTAGTGGCTTCAGCTTTTCATCTGTATTTCCTAAAGGACAATGTCTTGGTTTGGTGACCAACATTGACAATGAAATTCACTTGATTCATAACTTAACTGAAAAATTTGGCTCGTGATGAGACCCCTTATCTTTATTATAATCATAATCCATTACCCTGTTTTGATATACAGTTTTGGTAATGTCAGTTCAGTTATAATCTTATGATCATGGTAATCCGGCTCTTGATGAGACCTCTTATCCTTTAAGTTTAGGTATATTTTAGAATTACACTCTAAAAATGAAAACTGACGAAGAGGGGAGGATCATTGGCCCCTTAAGAGATTTTGGGCGACAATTGTAGAGTTTTTAGAGATGCCTTTCTAGAGAGAGACTTTGCTTTGAATATATACTTTTCTAGACTGATATAAAGGAGTAGTTTCTCTTTTAAAGTTAAGCTTCATCAAAATCATATAATTAAGGAGGAAGACAGTCAATTTAAAAGCAATCAAACTTAACTATACATTTCATATGTGAAGATTACTTTCATAAAAATCTTTACTTATACAAGCGAAAAGTCAAAATTGAAAAAAGATTATCCTTTGTAAAAACAAAAGTGAATGCTTTTGAATTGGTATTATTATTTCTAAGGAAATTTTTTAACTATGGGCAATAATATATAGTGAACAGAAGAGATCATCTTCTATGGAAAGTATTTCTTTAGGACCTGTCCATTAATAGGTAGAGATTCTCTCTTACCTGATAAATGTTGTAACAGAAAATTTGATGGGCTTAACTGTTCCACAATTGGAAATGGGCCGAGCCACATTTGTTGGAACTTGGTATGCTTACCTTTCTCTTCATGGGCTTTATCCCATTTTAATACTAGGCCTTCGAGTTGGAAAGATTTTGAAGATACAAAATTTGAATCAAAGGAGGATTTGACTAATTGCTGATGATGTGCATGTGTGGTCCTGGCTTTTTCCCTTTCCTCTTCAATGAATTTATAATTGTCTAACCTACATAGATGATGAAGGGGTTTCTCCAATGAATTGAACTAAGGCTAAGGATAGAATGGCTACATTGGTTGGTAAGACTGTTTCTTTCCCATAGACCAAATTAAAAGGAGAAGTGCTGATGGAGGCTTTGTGAGTTATTCGATCTGCCCATAGAGCAAACACTAAAGACTTATGCCAGTTCTTTTGGCCTTGGTCAACAATACATTTAATAATCTTGATGAAATTTTTGTTTATGGATTTGGCTAGTCCATTTCCTTGCGAATAATAATTAGCCGAATATTTAAGCTTAAAACCTCTTTTAAGAGCAAATTCTGTCATAGCATTGCCTGAAAAATAAGATGCATTATCAAACGTTAAAGCAGACGGTAAGCCAACTCTGGTGATGATAAATTGATCTATAAATTCAATAATATTTTCTGAATTGGCTACCTTCAGTGGGATTTCCTCTACCCATTTGGTGAAATAATCAGTGGTTGTGTTATGCTCTTAACCTGCAAAGTAATACCCAAACATAGAATTTGCGAAGAAAAGATACCGAGAACACAAAATATGCGAAGAAAATATACCCAGAGCACAGAATAGCAAAGATTTTATTATTCAGAGAGAAATGTTCACAGGCCTCTTCGAGGGGGCAACCTCCAATAGAGCAGAGCTCGATTACAAAACAAGACACAATGCTCCTCGCAGGGAGTCTCTATCCTTTATATATGACTCATAGATGCAATACCACGGGCCAATATCGTGGGTTTTATTAATAGCATCTATCTAATACTACCACCCATTTACCATCTATCTAATACTTCCGCCCATTTGCAACTAACTGTGGTCCCGTCATTAATTGTGGGTTAACCACTTACAAATATTAATATGGTCTTTATTGACTCTTGACTATGACGTGATCCCAAGACATAAATAAGGGGGTTAGGGTGGGACCCTAACATGCCCTCCCCCTTAAGACTAGCCTTGTCCTCAAGGCTGAAGCTGTGGAAACTGCTGAAGAATAGTGGCTGGTTCCCAAGTTGCATCTTCCGGAGAGGTGTCTTTCCATTTGACGAGGACCTCCTTAATCATGCGGCCGCGCAGGTGCTTGTCTCGTGTGTCTAGAACCTGTTCAGGTTGAAGCCAGATTGACCCTTCTTCGTCCAATTCAGGTAGACTGGTTTGAAATCGGCAATTGTTCCCAATCACTTTCTTGAGGCACGATACATGGAAAACTGGGTGGATTTTTGCTGTAGGTGGCAAAGCCAACTTGTAAGCCACTTCTCCAATGCGCTGAAGTACTTGGTATGGTCCGTAGAATTTTGGGGAGAGATTTTGACAACCCTTGTCTTTGAGTGATGTTTGCTTATATGGTTGCAGCCTCAAAAAGACCTGATCCCCTTCTTGAAATTGGCGCTCTGAGCGATGTTGGTCAGCCTGTTGCTTCATACGGTTCTGAGCTTGATGAAGATTGTCGTGCAGATGGGCAAGCATGGTTGCGCGGTGTTGTAGGAGTTGATCCACGGCTTGTACTTTGGAGCACCCCGTGAGATAAGAAGTAGGGGAAGGCGGAAGTTGTCCATAGACTGCTCCATAGGGAGTCATTTTGGTGGTGGCATGATAGTTGGTGTTATACCACCACTCCGCCAGAGGTAACCACTGTACCCAAAGGTGTTTCTTTTCTGAAGTGAAACACCTACGGTAGGTTTCTAGACATTTGTTGACGGCTTCGGTTTGACCATCTGTTTGCGGATGATATGAAGTACTGAGTTTGAGTTGAGTGCCTTGTATTCTGAAGAGCTCCTGCCAAAAATTACTGGTGAAGATTGGGTCACGGTCGGACACAATAGAAGTGGGCATGCCATGCAATTTGAAGATCTGATCCATGAAAGTTTGAACAACCAAGGTTGGTGTAAATGGGTGGGGTAGGGCGCAGAAATGAGCATACTTTGACAGTCGGTCCACTACCACCATGATGACTGACTTGTTCCCAGACTTTGGAAGACCTGTAATGAAATCCATTGAGACCTCTGTCCAAATTGACGTCGGAATGGGCAATGGTTGTAATGTGCCTGGTGTGTTGACGGTTTCCCCTTTGTGGTGTTGACAGACGTCACATTCTGCTACGAAAGTAAGGATGTCCTGTTTCATGCCGGCCCAAAAAAATGATCTTCTGGTGCGAGCGTACGTCTTCTGAAAGCCCGAATGTCCTGCAATGGGAGATGAGTGCAATTCTGCCAAAACGCGACTTTTGAGGGTGGATGTTGGCGATATTACGACTCTGTCCTTGTAGCGAAGAATATCATTCTGCCACGAGTAGCCCTTGCTGGAATTAGGATCTACCTGTAATTGAGAAATGAGTTGGGAGAGCCCGGGATGTGAAAACCATTCCCTGCGAGCCTCTTCAATCCAGTCGGGAATGGGGAGGGAAATTGCTAGCAGAGTACTTTCCTCCTCAAATTGGCGCGACAATGCAGCTGCTACCCTGTTGTCTTTCCCTTTCTTGTAAATGATCTCATAATCATATCCCAACATTTTGGCTAACCATTTATTTTGTTGTGGGGAAGATAGGCGTTGCTCCAAAAAATATTTAAGACTGTGATGATCTGTGCGGATTTGGAAACGTCGCCCCAACAAGTAAGGTCGCCAGGTCTCGACTGCATGTAAGATGGCCATCATTTCCTTCTCGTAGGTAGATTGGCCCAGATTCTTCCCACTTAGTTGTTGGCTGGTGAAGGCCAATGGTCGCCCTTACTGCATTAAGACCGCTCCAATACCTGTTCTTGAAGCATCACATTCAATGATAAATGATTTGGTGAAGTCCGGTAGTGCTAAGACAGGAGTGGAACACATGGCGGTTTTGAGAGCAGTAAATGCCTGTTGTGCTTCCTCATTCCAGAAGAAGGAATTTTTCTTTAGGAGTTGCGTTAGGGGCTTCGCTATGCGGCCATAGTTGCGGACAAATTTATGATAATAGCCTGTGAGACCCAAAAATCCTCTCAAGCTTTTCAAGGTCTTAGGTTGAGGCCATTCTTGCATTGCCTGGATCTTTTTGGGGTCCACCTTGACACCTTCACGCCCCACAATGTGGCCCAAGTACTCAACTTCGTCCATGCCAAACGAACACTTAGACATCTTGACAAATAATTTATGCGTTCGGAGCAGTTGCAAGAGTAGATCTACATGCTGAAGATGTGCCGCCCAAGTGCCACTATAGATGAGGATGTCATCAAAGAAGACAAGGACAAATTTTCTGAGATATGGTTTGAGGAGGTGATTCATAAGGCTCTGAAAAGTAGAGGGGGCATTACAGAGACCAAATGGCATGACGAGGAACTCATAATGGCCTTCATGAGTTCTGAAAGCTGTCTTGGGAATGTCGACTTCCTTCATGCGAATTTGGTGATACCCTGAGCGAAGATCCAACTTAGTGAAGAATTGAGCCCCATTGAGTTCGTCTAGCAAATCGTCAACCACTGGGATGGGAAATTTATCTTTGACTGTTAACTTATTGAGGGCCCTGAAGTCGGGACACATCCGCCACTCCCCATCTTTCTTGAGGACCATGACCACTGGGGATGAATAAGGACTAATGCTGGGACGAATGACACCTGCTTCCAACAATTCCTTGATGATTTTTTCTATTTCATTCTTTTGGGTGAACGGATATCTGTATGGCCGCACATTTGGGGGTTGGGCCCCTGGAACCAATGTGATGCTATGATCATGTTCCCCTCGCGAGGGTGGAAGCTCATGAGGCTTGTCAAAGACCGTCCGATGTTTATTTAAAATCTGTTGCATCTCAGGATGAATTGGTGGAGACATGGTGTCTACTACCTGGATGGCATTAAATTGAGCTACCACTCCATGATGGCCCTTTTTTAACAATTTTTCCATTCTATGCGAGCTGATGATAGAGGGGGCTCCCGCCTGTAGTCCACGGAGGGTATGTGTGGAGTTGTTATGCTTAAAACTCATATATAACTCCTGGAAATCCATTGTGATTGGCCCAAGAGTGCGGAGCCATTTCGCGCCTAGGACAATGTCGCAACCCCCCATGTGTATTGCAAACATGTGGGTTTTAAATTGATAATCCCCCATTTGAATTTTGACATTTTCACAGCGACCTTCACATTTCATTGTGCCCCCATCTGCAATCTGGACTTGGAAGTTAGAAACTGCCCGGACGAAACAATGTGCTGCTTTAGCGATCTTTTGATGGATGAAATTATGGGAACTTCCACTATCAATCAAGACTACTACTAGGTGATGTTTAAGAAAACCCCTGATTTTGAGAGTTTGAGGGGAAGAAATTCCTGCCAATGCATTTAGCGAAATAATTGGTTCATCAGATACAATTTCCTTTTGGTTATCTTCTTCGATCTCCTCCGGTTCCTCAAGTGGTGGATCTTCCTCGGTGGAGCTGTAGTCAGTGGCATCTATTTGAAAAAAATTGTGCTCTTTGCATTTATGACCCGGGGAATATTTTTCATCACAGTAGTAACATAGTCCTTGCTTCCTTCTTTCGGCCATTTCCACAGGTGACACCTTTTGAATCTTAAGTGTCTAAGTCGTATTGGGAGCCTGTGAGGGACGACCTTTAGCGGGGAAGTTGGGGCGGCTGGATTGGGCTATTAATGCACGTTTCACCTTACGGGCTGCCTGGCAAGCCTCTGTCCATGTGGGAGGGTGGTGGAGTAGAACCTGAGCTTTGATGGCTTCTTTAAGACCGCTGATAAAGCATTCCATGTAGAACTCATCTGTGAGACCCTTAGTGCGGAAGGCTAAGGCTTCAAAAGCAGTAATATATTCCTCCACTGTACCCGTCTGTCGGAGCTTAGTGAGACGCCCCAAGAAAGAGTCTTCCTGTTCAAAGCGACTGCGAAGAGTTTTGGCAAATTGGGCCCAATCCCGAAACTATCCATTGCAACGCTGATGCCATTCCTTCCATTGCCATCATTCATTGTCCAAGTACATGGTGCCCACCATAAGCTTAGTCCCCTCATCTATGATATGATTCAATTGGAAATACCGCTCCATTTGTGCTAGCCATGCGGACGTGTGAGAACCGTCAAATTTATGCATATCCAACTTGGGAGGTCGCTGACTAGGTGGTGGATGGGTGTGCCAGATGTGATGAGAGTGGCTAGACTCACCCTCATGGTATTCATGGCCATTATACGCCTCCTCGTGGGCTGGCTCATTGCCCTTTGGGAGTGCATAAGCTATCTGGTTACTTATTCCTTTAAGCTCAAGTTCAATAAGCTTCACCGCTGATTGGAGGGAGTGCACATGCTCTTCAATTTTGTCGATCCTTTCATTGGCCATCGCTTGGGCGCGCGTTTCTACCATACACCAACCTGAGGACAAAAATTGGGACCGCCTAAAATTTTTTTTACTAAGAAATTGAATGGTACCACCTTGCTCAGCTCGTCGTCCTGATTCTGATGGGCTAGGTCACCAATAAGCGCCCCGGAAGATCTCAGACTTTTTTTTTTTTTTTTGGAAAACTCCTAACGGAGTTTTACTCCTTCCTGATCAATACTGCAGTCGCCAAATCCTCAGAATGTCAATGCCGCCAAAAGTCCTGCGAAAATTATATCCAGGGACAGGAACCCTTCACAACTACTCTGATCTGGTGGATCTGAGAGATCTGAATGGTGGAACAACTGCTGCTGCTGATCTGATCGAGCTGCGGGACTGATGTCTGCTGCTGCTGCCCTTGCTGATCTGGAATAGGTGATGTGTGATCCCTCGATAGAAAGGAAACTATGGTCTTGAGGAGTGTCAGGTGCTACAGATCGCAATATACATAAGGGTCTGATAGTAGTACTCGGCCCAATGTTTCAGGGCTCTAACTAAGGAGGATCGACCGTACCCTTAGCCGTACAACCCGACTACCCTATCGTACGGGCGAGTAATCTCTTCGAGTGCTGTTCTCGGTGTACTGTAGCCACAAGACGGCCAAAGGTTTATCTATGGCGAGGTTTCAAGGGAGCTAGGGGGCTTCCTATATACCTAGAGGGTACGTGGAAGACAGTCCGTGCGCGGTTCTGTCTAATGCGCTACTACTCGAAGGGGTACCCACAGGGGTTACAAGGGAGTCCAACAGACGTGACCACCTCTTGTATTTCCTGCGTGCATGCCTCCCCAAATCCGCAGGTTTATGCGCTTAACGACAGATCCCGTGGTTTAAAGACGCCGGAACACGTCTCTAGCCAAAAAAATTTTTGCTAAAATTTGGAGATCCCACCGAGCCCTGGAAAGTGCTCTGATACCACTTGTTATGCTCTTAACCTGCAAAGTAATACCCAAACATAGAATTTGCGAAGAAAAGATACCGAGAACACAAAATATGCGAAGAAAATATACCCAGAGCACAGAATAGCAAAGATTTTATTATTCAGAGAGAAATGTTCACAGGCCTCTTCGAGGGGGCAACCTCCAATAGAGCAGAGCTCGATTACAAAACAAGACACAATGCTCCTCGCAGGGAGTCTCTATCCTTTATATATGACTCATACATGCAATACCATGGGCCAATATCGTGGGTTTTGTTAATACCATCTATCTAATACTACCGCCCATTTACCATCTATCTAATACTTCCGCCCATTTGCAACTAACTGTGGTCCCGTCATTAATTGCGGGTTAACCACTTACAAATATTAATATGGGCTTTATTGACTCTTGACTATGATGTGATCCCAAGACATAAATAAGGGGGTTAGGGTGGGACCCTAACAGGTTGTAAGAAAGTATCTATGATGTTTAGAAGAATGAGGAACGATCTCACCTATTACATCCAATCCCCATTGTTCAAATGGTTAGTCGATGTTGACAGGTTGTAATGGTAGCGCGGGTTTTCTCTATCTTCTAGCAGCTGTTTGACAAACCTTACATCTTCTTACATAACTGTGTGCATATTTGAACAGAGTTGGCCAGTAATAGCTGGCATGTAGGATTTTATATGTCATGGTGTCACCACCAAAGTGACCACCAGCTGGTCCGTCATGAAGTTCCTACAACACCTTCTCTGCCTCAGGTTTTTCAAGACATCTAAGCAAAACAGAATCATAACTTCTTCTAAAAAGTACATCGTTGACAATTTGATATTGCCTTGCTTTTAATCTTAGGGCTCTTTTCTTTGTGTAATTCAATTGGGCTTGTGCATATCCATTTTTCAAGTAAAATACGATATTAACATACCTTGATTCTGTGTCGTTGAGGCTTACCTCATATATTTGTACATCGTCATCTGAATGTTGCAACTCTGATAGATTTGAAGCGCCTGCCAACATCCTGCAAAAACCTTGACCTTTTACAATTTTAGCTGGTTTAATTTCTATGTCATATTCTTGTAGGGTAGTGACCCAATTTTCTCTCTTTTCTCCTACGTCCCTTTGTATTAAAATATTTCTTACTGCTGAGAAGGGTACTATGACTTTAGTGTGGGACTTGAGGAGAAAAGGTCTAAAGTGTTTTATAGATATGAAGACAACAAAATCTTGTTTTTCAACATCTGAGTAATTTAATTTAGCTCCTTGCAAATTGGAGCTAAAGAAAGAGATTGGAGCTTCAACCTTATCTTGATTTGCTTGTGTCAATATGGCCGCATATGATTTCTCGGAAGCGAAAGTATATAAAATGAAATGATTGGAAAAATTCAGGGTTGCTAGAGATGGGGCATTAATAATTGCTTGTTTTATCAAGCCAAAAGCTTCATGTTCCGAATGTCCCCATTTAAACAAAGAATTTTTCTTTATCATGGATTGAAGAGGTAAAACAATTCTTGAGAAGTGAGGGAAAAATCTTTTAACAAAATTTATTTGACCTAAGAAAGATTGCATTGATTTCTTGTGATGTGGTAAAGGTATTTCAGAAATTTCTTTAATTCCATCGGGGTCGATATGAATTCCTGCTTTGGAAACAATGAATCCAAGGAGCTTTCCTTCACTTAATGCGAAAAACGACTTTTTGGGGTTCATAGAAATTCCATACCTTTGGGAACGTTCAAATATTTGTTTCAAGTCTCTTAGATGATTACTGCGTTTTTTGGAATATACTGTTATATCATCTAAGTAGATCACAACTGATTTATTTACCAAACCTTCGAAGGCTATATCCATAGCTCTTTGGAAAGTAGCACCAGCATTGATCAGTCCAAATGGCATATTCTGATAAGCATAAGTGCCCCATTTTGTCTTAAATGTAGTTTTTAGCTGGTGATCTAGATGTACTAAAATTTGGTTATAACATGAGAATCCATCCAGGAAAGACATTAGTTCAGAGCCTGCTACAGATTGCAAAATATGTTCCATAGGAGGTATGGGAAATTGTCCTTTTGGTAAGCTTTATTGAGGTTGCAGAAATCTATACATAGTCGAATATCGCCATTGTTCTTCTTGACTGGGAGAAGATTGGAAACCCATCAGGAGTGTCTGACAGGAAAAATAATTTTGGCTTTCAACAATTTATTCAACTCGGATTTAATTTGACTTTCAAAATTAGGATGGATTTTCCTCAATTTCTGCTGAATAAGTCTTTTGTCAGATATCATAGGAATAGTGTGTTGGATAATAGAGGTGTTGTATGTTTTGAGATCTTCATAGTTCCATGCAAAGATACTCTTATATCTTTTCAGCAAACTTATAAAAGCTACTTTTTCATCTGACATAAGACCTAGACCTAAGTTAATGTTTTGAGGTTTTAAATCAGTCCAAAAATTGATCAATTCAAAGCTCAGAGTTGAACTCTGAAGTTTTGAATTAGTAGATCGTTTAAATCTGTCTTTGAGGTCATATAAATCTTCCAACTTAACTACGGACTTTGGTATAACATTAATGACCGTTTCTTTTTTAAGTTGGTTATCATCATGGTCTTCATCAACTATCTGGTCGTCGTATGAGCCTTCTGAGGTCAGGAAGCTTATGATATCCAAATCGTTATTAAAGACTCTCTAGTTGGTGATATTATCAGGGATGGAAGGCCTAAAGATTAATTCGATAGAGAATCGATCTGGGCTATAATCTTCTGGAGGGATAATCTTGGAAGCAACATTAGCTAGAAGATTGGCACTAGCATTTTGGAGCCTTGGGATAGGGGAAATATTAAACGCAGTAAAGTGGAGAGTAAGATCTTGAACTAATGACTGATAATGTTTCAAGTGTCCTGATAAACAATGTATAGTGTTTCTTACCTATTTTATGACAATTTTTGAATCCCCGAACACTTAGAGGCATTTTACGTTAAGGACAATTGCCTTATACAGACCTTGAACTTGTGCCTCATATTCAACAATATTTTTTGTGCAATCAAATTCAAGTCTGTATGCTAGCATAGTTTTCTCCCCCTTTGGGCTAACTAAGATGCAACCTTCTCCTGCTCCATCATTGGATTTAGATCCATCAAAAAATAATTTCCAAAATAAAGATTTAACTACAGGTTTATCTACAAAATTTACACATTTAGAAGTGTCTGTGTGGGAAAAATTTTCAATTTGAGAGACAACATAGTTTTCTAAGAAAGGCAAAGTATGAGCATTGAAATTCCCTAGAAATGATTCTACAGAATAATTTTCGATGATATTGTTGCTATATGCAACTCGTTCGTTTTCTCCTTCTAATTTTGTCACTATGAACTTTTGATGTTTCTCGCGATCAAACCTTGTTTGATTTAGTTTACTGTTATAGGGAAGCCATAGGTGAGACCAGTCAGTTGCAAAATAACCATAAAGTTTTTTTGACCAGTCTCTACTAAGGATTAAACCATAGAACTCAGGAATGTTAGCTACAAGTATGTCGATGACTTGGAAAACTTTGGGGTTTGATGAAAGTCTGATGGTTACTTGATTAAGTTCCCCGACGACTTCGACTTGAGAGCGATCTAACTGAACTATTCATACAGTAGATTTTTGAGGCTGAACATTCAACTTCTCACAAACTGTTTTGGGAAATATGTTAGATGAAGCTCCGGAATCAACCAAACAGTTGTGTAAGTTTTTGTTAAAGACTTCAAAAGTAAGAAGAAAAGGCGGAGTGTGTGATTTTGATCTTCCTCCAATTAAAGCTATATTAGTTGGATCTATTTTATTCAAAGAAGCACTAGGGGGTCTTCCCATTTCTTGGGTAGCTTGCGAGATTACGACAATAGGAAGTGGTGCAGTAGGTACTACTTTAAGTTCTTTCAGAAGTAACTTCTGCTGATGTTTCAATTTGCTAAGCTCATGAAATGTAATGTTTGCCCTAGTTTTCTTCATATCATCGATAATATTATATTCCATTTCATTAGAAACTATCAAAGTTTTAGATGAAGGAGAAGGATCCAATTGAGTAGGTGTTGTCTGAGTGGATTTTGGTACATATCTCTTACCAATTTCTTTATCCCTAGGGGTGGGATTGAAGCCTTCTATTTTGGATTTGTTTGTGACAATTCGACAAGATTTTTACTTCGGGTAGCGACAGGTAAGGCTTCTTGAGTTTCTTCATCGGGAAGTATAAAATCCCACATCCCTTGTAACTCTGCTACTTCCTCCTCACCCGTTTGTTCTTCGCCAGTTTAAATTTCGTGCTCATATGACTCAGAATTTGATATGGAATTTGGAGGCTTAGGATTAGCAAGAGAATTCCTTTTGAATGTTTTGAAAGTTTTTTAGAGGAAGTCTCTGCTACCTGTTTCTTGATAGCAACCGTTTCATTAGACATGGTTTTGAGGACTTTCTGTAATCCTTCAAGATCAAAAGGATCTTTTGATGGTTTCTTCTTAGAGTCATCTCTGAAGGTTACTTTCTTATATTTTTTTTCTTCTAATGCATTTCTTTTTTTGACAGTTAAGATGCATTTTTCTACAACTATTGCCTCTTTCATATTTTCTGCCAAGGTTGGTCTGGAAAATCTATCAACAAAGATAGCTATGTTTGAGGGTAGAGCTGAGATGTACCACTCATTTTGGACTCATCGCTAGGCTTATATTTCACTGGTATTTTATTCAATAGTTTATTGAAGCGAGAGTTGAAGTCTTTGATAGGTTCTCTTGGCTCAAATTTCAAATTGGAGAGATCATTAATTAAGGTAGCTGTAGATCTATCATCTCGAAACTTTGTTAAAAATTTCTCTTGAAAAGCATCCCAACTATTAATAGAACTTAATGGTAACGAAAAGTACCATGATCCTGCTGCTCCCTACAAAGTATATGGGAATAGTCCTACAACTACGTCTTCCTCCTCTACTTGATTCAAGTTAATGGAAAACATAAAATT
This sequence comes from Pinus tabuliformis, assembly GCA_031772625.1. Lineage (NCBI taxonomy): Eukaryota > Viridiplantae > Streptophyta > Pinopsida > Pinales > Pinaceae > Pinus > Pinus tabuliformis. Next base: position 1,011,148,409 of record CM062816.1, on the reverse strand, counting down.
ATTTATATGTTCCTCAGCCAATAGGCCATTATCAGGATTGAATTTGGGCAACCATTTTTCTGGATGTACATTGATGTAAAGTAGCAGCCATCCTAACAAACCCTGGGTTTGTGCATGGCCTTGAAGGATTTTGTGGGGGATTATGTGCCATTGCTAGTATGTGGGTAGGGGAAGGTGTTGCAGTAGGGTTTGAAGGTGATTGGGTAGAGGAAGATATAACTCCAGTACTTGTGTGAATCATGATCTGCAATGGTGAGATGGATGATTGATCTTTAAGGGTATAGATGGGATGGATGAAGATGATGATAAAACCTCACTGTGATATTTGGATGGTGTCTTCTTAGCTTTTTTATGGCTTGGAAGAGGAAATTTGAACAAAGGTATTCTGAAATTTTTGCTCTGTGCTCTAGTTAATGGTCGAGATGGAGTGAACTGAGAAGTAACACTATCCTGAGATATCTCAGATCCTTCTTGTGATAGTGAAATCCCTTGTAATTTGTGAATCAAAGATTGAACTTCAGGGGTTTTGGTAAGAGAAGAAAGCTCTGGATTGATTGGGTTTTCAACAACAGGTTGTATAGTATCCTGTGCAACTTATCGCTTGGGATAAGGGGATTTAGAAGACTTTCGAGAAGTTGAAGGTGAGGGTGAGGGGGTTTTACTCTTAGAATGGCCTGTTAATTTGGATTTACTTTCCATTCATAGTTCATGCCCTCCTTCTAAATGTTGAAGCCTCGAAAGTCATTGCCTCAACATGGGGAAAACCACCTGGTCTAGACCTTGATTGGTAGTTCCTTTTTCGTTTGGAGTATTGGCTAAGATTGGGGATAATGGGACCAGTTTCCCAATCTGTTTAATGCTTGTGCTAAATGGGGTGATGTGTGATGTGTTTGGAGTAACATTTTAAGCTAACGATAATCTATTCTAAACTAATCAATCACAAATGCATTTAACTTCTAATTTCTAAAAGCTATCTAATAATAATATACCCGAGATAAACTTGATGTATGTGATCTACAATAATTTCTAAAATCAATTGGTAATAAAGATCATTCAATTATGATTTGAAGTGAATCCGTTTTAACAATTATTGTTTCATATAAAAATTTAGTCGAAATGATTGTGAGAAATATATCGCATAAAGAGTTATTCATATATTCAGCATAAAATAAAGATCATCATCATACAAAAGTACAATAATGATAATTGAAATTTAGACTTTCATACATAAATAATTCAAAAAATAAATGATTGCTTAATACAAAAGTAAAAAGGATTACAAGATAAAAGTACCATTTATAATACATCCTACTCATGTGTTTCAGAAATATTGATCTATCTTCAATCAATTCAACATCATCTAAGAGTACAAAATTGCAATTTCAGTAGAAGATGCTAAGTCAGATAAAAATAAATCATGTTCCATGTATTTCACCAGAACTTCCTCAAAGGGACAAAAGTGCATGTTTTTTTTACAGAGTTTCTGATAAAATTCTGGACCCCTCTCTAAATGCATGAGAGGGGTTTAAATACTAAAACTATAAAACTAAAAATAGATTATTACAAAAATAGTTGAGGAGGTTTAAATGACTTGCCTCAATTTATGTAAAAATAAAATCAAAATTAAAGTAAACATGGTGACTAACTATGTTGCATTCGATCCTTCAGATTATAGATATCCACCATAGGCTTCAACTATGTAGGCCGACCGACTTCAACTTTCAACTATCCATCGAATATGACATGGGTTAGTGTTGGTGCCATTTTCTCGGCAGAAGTGGTTAGGCATCGCAGGGTCATCCATTGGTTGTGAGGCTTGACCAAATGTTGCCAATATGCCTCCTAGTCTAGCTTGGTCATTTTCCTTCTCACTTTCACTTTTTTCTCTGCTGCCTGTTTCTATTGTTGTTCAAGTTGTTTCGCATCTGGAAGGAACCTTGGAATTGACTCTAATACTAGATTGGCACCATGCAAATTCTCATTGATATTTTCTATGAAAATGTTTATTGCTGTCGCCGCGTCCATTGTTGTCTTTTCTGCTTCTTTTAGTTGAGAATCGTAGCTTGCAAACATAATTTCATTATGTGATTCTTCTAGCTTGGCCAGGTTGGCTTTTCTCCCCTTTGTATTTTTCTAGGTGATGTGATCAGAGACCTTTTTATAGATCTCACCCTATTCAAGTCACATCTCTGACTTGACTTGTCAATTTATCACTTGTTACACAATAAGATTTCCAGTGTGAAATCTTCTGGCACAGTAATTCTTTCTGATGTGTCAACTAGGAATTAAGTTCGAGTGCTTCGATAATAAACTGATCAATCTTTGGATCGTCTTTATGAAGACCAGTTATTGCCTGCACCTGTGCTTCCTTCTCACCTAAGCTGATTTGATGTTCTATCTGCATCTGTTCAAATTTATATTGAAGCTTGGCCAATTGTATCTCTGCCTGTCGGTCGGATTTGACTTGCTGTAATTGTTGCTCAAGTGACATTTTTTTATTTTCCTTTTCTCTAAGAAACATTTGGATTTCTGTTTCTTTGTCTATGGTTGCTGTATCATAAGCATTTGCAAACTATGAGATTCTAGTTAAGTTGGTGGATGGATCGACATGCGGGTCCTTCCATAGAACATCCATTAATTCATTTTCAGGGGTAGTAGCAGCAATATAGTCCAATTTTCTTTTCTTTCTTTGCCTTTTCACCACGACCTTATGTTGTGGGCTATAGAATACATCAAGAGGGGGTATTTATTCAATCTTCAGAATTATCTCGGAGGTGGGGGTAACAGGGACATGCTCTACTTCTGGTTCATTTGCAATTTCTTCCACTATAATTTCCAGAGATTTTTCCTTCTAAGGAGATTGCGACTTTGGCACCTGTTCCTCTATATTAAGACTTTTATTAAAATTATCCAACTCTTCCTCTAAATCAATTACCGTGGGTTTTATTGGTTGTGCATAGGTAGTAGGGATTTCAACTTGCTTGCTAGCTGAAGCTTGTTCAACTATCTTTTGTGTAGATTGGGTCGTATCCTTGATGCTCCTACTTTTTCCATTCTATGATGAATGTCGTGATTCCCTATAGATTTTTCTTAATACTCTACTCCAGAATCGGATTTGGAGTTTTCTTTGGAGTCACCTTCTATAGTCACACTGGGAGTAGGCTCCCCTATTGGTTCAATTAACAATTGGTCTAATGGGACCATTTCCAACTTTCTTTCTCTGTAACTGTAAAAATTTTCCAGATCTTCTTGGTCAAAAAGTAGTTGTGCCATATGCTTCACCTTTGCAAAGGTGTTTTTCTACAAAAAGATATCATCAAAAACATCCTCCTCATTGGTGAATACTTTTATTTTCACCATAGTGGTGAAATTATTGACAGTGCCAAACCAGTCATACTGTCGTCCAGGGAATTTGGGGAATTGAAGAGATAACATGTTCTCTTCTTCTTTGAATGCATGTCCCAGGTCGTGTAGTGCAAATGCTCCGCATTGTACAGGGAATGCAGGCCAAATGGCCTTCTTTTACTCTTTTAGTGTATGGCTCATTCCTCCCTCACTAGCTGTCTGATAAGCTATCTCACTAGTCATCAATTTATCTGGAACATAGTATGGGAGGATGTGGGGGGAGGTGATGCTGCCAAAAACTCTAATATATGTAAATTTTTCCTCCCCGAACCATCTGGCCACTGGGAGGATGTCAAATTCAGCTTCTTGGGAAAACCTGGGGGCGTCTCGATTATACAGCCGCTTGTAAATAGGGAGCATAACTCCATGGCAAATCTTGAAAAAATGTGGTTGAAAATTGGATTCCCACATGACCTTGTGGTACATGTGAATGGGAAGTGGATTCCGAACAGTCCATTTCCATCCCATAATGGGGAAATTTGAACTAAAACAAATAGCATCCATAACATAGGTGCTCATAAAGAATGGAGGTTAAACCCTCGAAGTAATACTTCTTCTCCTTCTATACTCGATAACTGTTTTTGCTAAATTGTTTGACAAGATTTGGGCCCAATTCATAATAGTTGTGTTAACAACTGCATCTATTAACAGTAATCTTTCCAGGGAGAACTTGGTACTATCAGGTTTGCCAAATAGTCTAGACAACATAGCCGCAACAAAACTATAAGGGGTGAAAAGAGATGTAGTAGTGTACATACCATTTTTATCTTTCTTGATTTTCTCTTTATTATTCAACTAGGCGCGAGTGAAATCCACTGGGTCACTATTTTCGTTAACAAAATTTTCTACGAATTTCCTGTTGTAGATGACCTGTGGCTCTGGTAAGTGGTACATAAGCCGTAAATTGTCTGGGGTAAAAGATCCGATGACCCCCTGGCTTCTCATCTTGAATTCTCTGTATGAAATATCTGCTTCATCGATAACTCATTTTACCATGTTGGTATAAGGGATTATCTTCAACCAAGTGGCTATGCGGTGTAAAAATGAGCAAGCCGTCTCTAACATGGAAGCATATAAGGAATCTCATTCGTCAACTGTAACATTTGTTTCCATAATCCTCGACTGTTCCTCCTCTAGTATGTTGTACATAGTCTCCCATGTAGAGGTTCCTCGCTCTCTGCTACATGTGGTGTCTGTGAACAGGGGATTCATGTTTGTCTTCTTAGAGGCTACAACCTTGCCTTTCTTCCCCATTGTTCTCAACACTCTGCTCTGCGGGTTTTTCCTGAAATGAAGAACAATAACTATCAGACACTCAAAGATGAACATAAAAATGAAATAATATAGATAACTTGTAAAGGTGGTAAAATAAGCATTATTTGAATGCACGTAGCAAGATATTGTATCAAGCTAAATGGATTTTCACACATAAGTGCAGTTATTTCCCACTAATGTCCACTAATGATTCATTATCCCTTAGCTTTATTGCTCATAAATGTTTGTGTTGAAAAACGAGATGAAATCTTCTAAGGTGGCGAGCCATTATACTACGATGATAGCGATTATGATTTGCAAAGCAATATTGTATATCACAATATTGCAAGATGTGCCTTTTAGCATTCTTACCTCCTGCTTTGTGTTTGTGAGATGCGAGCTGTCCATCAGCTGTTTCTCGTATGGTTAATTGCTAGGTTCATCCTATGTAGTAGACTTGACAGACTCAAAATATTTTCTCTTAATACTCTAAGGTGTGGGTCCAAGGGCAAATCACATTTCGCAATATCGACTTATGGTAAGTGTAAAGTGTTTGCTTGAATACCCAAAATGTGATGCGATAAAAGTAAAAGCACAACCGCGGTTTCGTAATTTGAAAATCTTGCTATATCATATTTAAGAGAGAGCTATTTATGGGTCGTGATATGTGAAGCGAGACTTAAGCCTAAAAAGCTTAAGGACTTCCGTTTTCATTGGATTTTATGATAATTTAGAACATGGAGTCCTTATTTAATCATTTTGCTTGATTTTGGAGGTTTTTAGAAAGTTCCTTTGGTGGGTTTTAGACATGCTATATATGAAAATGTAAGCCTTTAGTAGTTCCCAAAAAGGTTTTGATTGTTATCTTTTCTTTATTCAAAAAATAAAATAAATGGCTAAATGGTAAGTTTTGTTTTTTGAATGAAAATTTTTAAAGGGTCCCCATTTAGTTAATGTAACATTAACTACTATTATTAACAAATGGGGGGTTGTTGAATACCACAACAATACCCTTCCAATGTGGTTTTCACCTATAAATCAACAACCCTAGTACATTCTTAATCTAAGTGGTGTAGTGCAACCAAATTTGATGAAGTCTAGTTCTGATAGATTTGACCAGAACCTTGATCTCTTCGAGACTCTTGCAACCGTCACAACCACTGATATAGCATTTTGGGGAATTCAACCCAAAATATTTCATACTAGTCGCTACTAGGATCATAGTAACATATCTCTTCGTGAAGCCATTCTCTTCCATCATAACTCTGCTTGCTAATGAACGAAAGTTCAAAATTTTCATCCCACCATGTCTGAACAACACTGTCTAAGATCCTAATCACCATTATCAGAAAAACCACTCTTAGAATTTAGGGTCTTGACAACATAATCATTTGTTGACAAAAAATAGAGTAGAGACCAGGGTTCTACTTCAGGGGCCAACAAAGGGCTTCGTTGTAGTTTAGGTTGTGCTAACATTTTCAATCTTCCACAAGGGAAGAAGGTATCGCCAAAGCACTTCTAGGATTTTGAGAATGTTGGTGGGGTTTTTTGAATGTGAGTGAGTTCATTTACCATTTGCATAATTTATCAACCATTACATATGAACTTAATCATAAACTTAAAAAAAATAAACAAAGAATGGATTATACACATTACACCAGAGATTTCCCTACAAACTATCTCATTTCATTAATAAAAGGACATAACATAACTTACAACTTTATTTCCACTGATCCATAGATTTATATTTATTATTGATATATCAAATCTTATCAGATCCACAATTATAGATACAAAAAAACATGAATATAATTTCTGACCAGATGTCGGTTCTCTCCTCTAGCTTCTCACTGTCCCACAACTCGCCTTTTAACTTCTTTTATATATTTGACCCGTTGACATCATCAATCAACCTATTCCTTTGATATTGTCAAAATATTCTGCCTCGCTTTGGAAAAATCAATCTAGCTCCCACTCACTTGACACTGTTCATTCAGCTTCCACACTAACTTAACAATTTCTAAACTATAATGGCTCAATCCAACTATTGTTTTTCTAGTTTTTTATTTCTTCTTTCTGCCACAAATTTTTGATCAAAATTGGTCAATAAAAAATGAAGGACCCAAAAGTCAACGAGATTCAAATATGTGGTAACAACCCTGCTATGAACCACTCCTAATGTTGTGTATCATTGATTTAAAATATCAGCCTATCCATCAAAACTTTAAAACATTGATCATAATCTCATTCTATATCACTAGTATTCTTATTGATCAGCTTGATTTCTATTATGCAATGTGATTCTGAATTTTGTTTTCGAAATTCTTTCAATAATTCTTGTTTGATGTCCAGTAGTGTTCAAGGTTGTCCCCGGGGTGTGGTAACCTTGTACTTCATGTACCACACCCACGCGTAGCCTTGGAAGGTCGTTTCTAATTGGGCGATCTTCATCCCCTCATCAAGAATATGTTTGATAGTCCATACTATCTCATAGATGAATGAATTTTGTTTGATAGCTCTAGTCCCAATCCTGCGAAACACTAGTAACCCTAATGTAGAATCAACACCAACCATAGTCTATCTTCTACTGATTACCTATTCAGAATTCACTATCTCTATTGTTGGTGGAATAATTTTAATTGATTCTCCCACTTATATTCCATATTCTCCTCCTTCAACTTATACCTCTAATTCCCTACTATCACTTTCACTACCCAAATGTCTATGATAATTGACATTGATAACTGAGAAAATTTAGCAAACAATCAAGAGTTTACCTCAGATTATGAAGGTTCATGCAGGGTCATTGGTTCGATCTAGGGGATGGTCATTGCTTGGACAATGGGATGTAGTGGATCTTCTATGTTGAGTTTTTATTCTTCCTCCTCTTTTACTTCTTTGTCGATACTCGAACAATGCACTTACCTTCCATCTATTCCATCGCAATAACCTTCTCCTTTGTCTTGGGTGGATGGTCCTCTCCATGGCACAATGCTCCACTCCTGGTGTAGGAACACCTCCACTACACCATTCTATGCTCTCTCTTCCTCTCAGTTTTTAGGGAGATCTCAATATTATTTAACTTGCATGCTTTGATTTTTTCTGACATGCCTCCTTTTTTATCTTCTATTAGAGATTGGCTCCACCACAGTTCGCTTACCTTTGTCTAAACTACAAACATACCTTATCCCACTACTTATAGTTTGAACTGCATTTCTCACTTCACATTCTCTTGGTGATGATGTGTACGTCTCCACTATTCCTAAACTGACCATTCTACTATCACTTCTTTACATTTTGGGAGATCTCCACCCTCTCTGCAATTCCTCTTTTAGCATTGAATCAACTGCATCTCCCATCACTAATATCCTTCTCGACATCCTTCCCTACTTTTCCTCTAAACCCTCAACTCTTTTTCTACACACTTCTATATTTCTCCACCACTCTTCATACCCCTTGTCCCTTCTCTGGTTCAAGTCATCCCCTAATAAAACCCTTAGTTCCGTGTGTCGCACAAAGCTTTAGCTTCTCATGGTTTTGGACTCCAACAACATTACTTCCTTGTCACATAACAACATTTTAATCCAAGTTGATAATATCCTCAAATACCTCCCCTCGGTTTCTTGAAGAAGTCTCATTTGGATGCACTAAAGGAATGGGTGGATATGTAGCCTTTTGGCACTTTAGTTAACCAAAAATCAATGACTCTAGATACTGAGTTACTTACTATATTTACTCTTTGCAGCAACTTCAGCATCTAGTTGTAAGGCTTTGCTTGAGTCCATAGTCCTATTTTCTCTACTTGGAATTTGGGCTACTCCCATAGAATGACATGGAACTCTGCAAAAGAAAATCTCGTAGATATCAGAAAATAGGTATCTTTTCAACCATTCTTACGGAGTAATATGCATATTCTTGGTTTGTTCTAACATGAAATCGTACCATTTCTGGTCCAACCACCATTCAATGTCTTATCTAGTCAACCTCCACATCTCCTCTCTAACACAAACCTTTAGGTCCCAACAATAGAGCCATTTGTTGGTGCATAGGGGAAGTGACCCAGGGTTCAAGGATATGGCAACAAAGCCCCTTCATGTACCATATTTTTCAACACCCACGATCAAGTGAGGTCTCACTCGAGGTATACTAATGGGTTGTTAGAACCTTTGAAGGTTATGAAAGGTAACATTGGAAATGGAGATAACTTTGGCTCAAGGTAACCCAACCTAGAAAAGTGTAGTTTCCATATGTCACATACAAATAAATTAAATAGAATCTCATTTAGAAGCCCTTACTATATATACTAACATATTCCCAGCATCTACAACAACTATTGATTGCACACAATATATGGTTTATCCAGAAAAGTAAAAATTTGGGAGGTCTTCATCGTGTGTGCGCAAGACTAACTCCAACAAAAAATAGTAAAAGGAACATGGTTCATTCATTTATGTAGCGACAAAATTATTTAAAATGCATAAATTATCCACCTAGAATTTCACCTTAAACTGTGTGTAGACTCTATAGTTCATTCATTGATTCCACATTCACCTGAAACATACAAGAAACAAAACCACGCTGCAACAAAACCTATAGATAGCTCATATTTATATTAAACATCAAAAGTGAAAGTATACAACAACTCCATATGTCCATCAGAAAGAACGTAGACTATGATCATTTGTTTTTAATATCTAGCCAACACCTTTACAATAACCAAAGTGCATATCTACAAAAAATTGACATACTATCAGAGCCTCGAAACCATCAACCATAGAACCAGGCAATAGAAAAAAGACAGTATGGAACTATAACAATAATACAAAACTATAACAAAAACCAAAACCATAATAACATTAAACAATGAATATAACATAACCCTTGATCATCAACAATAACCCCTTATATATCCTTGTTCTTCGACATCCAGCTTTAGGGAATCTCCAACTAGCTCATCTTGATGAGTTATGCTCATACGTGCGAAGCTACAACTATTCCCTGAACCATACAAAGATGAATTTCCACCACTCCCCATGTATAACTGTTGGTAGGCCAACGTACCCCCTTCATTTTTATCAAAAAGTAAAGGGCCCCTCCTAAAATTTTACTATTTTGCTTGTTTTTACTTTGTATTGGCTTAATTCCTGCATTCATTCTTTTACTTGTCATTTTGAGTTTTATGGCATGATGGTTTACTAAAAGATTGAGTTCCTCCATTAATTGAAACACAAGGATTGTCTTTCTTAATTGTTATGATCGGTATTGATTACTATTTGCTCCTAACTACAAAATTTTTGTTAGTTTAAAGGGCCACTACAGAATCATAGATTTTGTAGTAGCCCTAAACTCAATTTATAATGTTAATGGGGAAAATTTGTATATGTTATTATATTATTTACTATGTTGATCCTTTGTGTCAATGATCCTTGCACTTTCAAATGTTTTATTTGGTCGATGGTCCTAATCTAATGTATACAATCTATGATTGATGATGCGGTGTGTTTAATATTTCATTGATATAATTCAATCATGACATATCCCTTCCTGATATGTACTGATTGATGGTCTGTTGATTTTAATTTTAATATATTATTCTCATGAATCGTTTAACTTATTTGCAGTTATGGTTAGTATTGGGATTTAATCGCGCTGTCATGTTATATGCCCAGTCATCCGATGACCTAGAGGCTTATATCTTAAGTGTCAATCTGTGGTGACACTAGTTGTTATATGATTCAACTATGACTCAATGTCCATATCCCAAGATTGTCCTTTGTTTATCCTGAGCCTTTACCTGACACCTGTTGATTATATCTTCAGGGTTTTCTCAAGAGGGATCCATTTAACCTTACCATTTCAACCTTTCTCATTTTCTGCCCAAGGGTTCTGTAAATTAGGGTTTCATGGTCTTTGGCTCTTTGAATCCTATTTTTTTTCACTTGTCACTTTTTTTTTGTAGTATTTCAATGCTAATCCAAACCAATTTATTGGAGTAGAACTTGTTGAGGGAAATGAGCAATGATTGGTTATGTCCCGCCAAGTAGGATGGTGGGAATTTTTGCACCAATTGCCAGAGCCCGAAGGACCAGGCATATGGGTCCTCCTCAGACTGTTTCCTTATTGGACTTAGAATTTAATTCCGAGCCATCTTTGAAAATAAGTAAATCATTCCTAGGATATTTCCCCAGGTCATGGCGATACTCTTGATTGTGTTGATTCTTCCTCAGGAAGCCCTCACTCACATGATTTAATTGCTAATATACATATAGGAAATAGTAGTGTTTTCTCAATGTTACTCATCTGGAACATCGAATTAGACAACTAGTTTATGAAAACAATCAGTTAAGGGATTCGCTCCAAAAAAAGGATAAATCCAACGACCAAAAATCATCTAGTTTTAAAGGTAAAACTAGATCCAAGGATACTCACATTGTAATAACTTCTCTGGATCTTAAAGTTACATTTTCCTTGGAAATGGAGGGATTTGATGTAGGAAAATAGTCAATTTATTTCACTTATGTGTGGGAAAATATTACAGGTAATATTTGCTTTATTTAGTTTTGTAATTTGGAATAAAAGGGCCTATACATAATCGTATATTCTTTAGCAACCCCCATTTGAATATTTTATATTATATTGCCTAATCTTAGTTTGTTTCTTTAACATGTTTCCCACCTTGGGGAGAAAACTCTCTTGGATATCATGACTCAGGACATTTTTAGATGCCCTGTGCTTGTTACTAACCTTGTATTGGAATTGTGTCTACCACATGTCATATTTTATTCAATCAAGAAGGACTAAACGTTAAACAATTCTCTTTATTGTTGTAACTGAATGATTTAAAAACTATTTTAAGTATTGCTTTGGGATTCTAAGACTAAGGGAATTTAGTTATATATACCCCTCGATTTAATTGTAAAAGGGGAGATATATGTGGTACTATAGGGGAGATTTTGGACAAGGAATTACTATTATATTTTGACTGTGGAAATATTTTAATATAAGTACATAGATTTGACCATGTTCAATATGGTTCTTTACTTTTGATGCTCCATAGTCAGATAATTGTCCTCTTTATTTTCTTGTAATTATTTCTTGAAATATGGGGCATAAATATTACTTTTTTATTGGTTTTGTTCCTTTAGCAAACAATTATATTATTATGTTTCTTTTTCCATTTTAGCATTGATTTGATTTGCAACTACTTTAGATCAATAGTCTTGTTCAATGACCTATGTCCTAAGAAGAGTTATTGGTTACACATTATTCTAATTTGGATCTTTGTGAATGTTTTCCAAATTTTCAAATAAATAGAAAATGTTAATTTTTACATGAAAGTTGATGATAGTGCTGCCACTGTAGATGATATTCTTATTTCTTGTCCTTGCTTTTGTCTATGGTTGATTGATTGTATTCATTAACTATAAATCAAAGTAAGTTAATATTATAGAAGGAATATCATTTACAATTTTTCTTCCATTCTGTTACACTTGGCCAAGTAATTATTAGAATAGTATATTTGTCAGCTTCTGCATCTATTTCTTAATGCAAAATCTTAGTAGTAGACATAGTGACCCATGTTTTCTTTCAGGATAAGGAACTTGTAGGTTAACAGTCACATATTCTGTGATTTATTGCATTAAGGAATGATTTTAGTTTAGTTTGTAATTGTATTTAGGAGTGTTATTTCATTTCGTTTTATAAACATAGTTTTCTAGAATTCTTTCATAAATGCATTAGTTTTGAGCCAGCTACACAATGTTCTAACCTTCTTCATTTGTTGTAATATAAATTGTATATGTTGTATCATATTTTGATTTTGTAACAACACTTAGTGTATTATATTTCTTTTAATTCTAATTTCTAAATGAAATTACAAATTATAATTCCTTAGTATTTCTTTAGCTTGTTAACAGTGAAATAACCAACCTTTCTTTTTCACAATTATCTTAGGTTAACTCTACTTGATTTCATTTGAATATGTTAGTGTGTCCTATATTATAGTAGTCAAAAAACAAGTTTTATATTTTCAATTTGTTTTGGAAAATGTGTAAAGGTTGGGATATGACCTCTTAGAGATCAAGCTATTGGTCTTAATGTAGAATAAAGGTTTCATCATTGATGTAATTATGTTAGAATATGTGAAATATCATGTAAGTAGTTATTAATTCCCTATGAAGTTGAGTTAGGATAGTTTAAGGTCATGTCTCACAAAAAAGTCATGAGTGAGATCATAAGTGTCTTGTCTTATTATCATTGGCATAGATTTGTAGGGTAAGTATGGTTAGTTTGAGTGTCAAGTCACATTTTTCCATGACATCACACTCGTACAATGGTTAGGAGATGCATTGCACTTCTAATAGTTGCTACACATTCATGATTGAAGTTCAAAATTGCAATCTTCACCCTTGTAGTAGACCTAGCTACTCTCTCTTTGTGACCTCTGCTCAATATAGGCTCTCCCTTTGTGATCTCTGCTCAATATAGGTACCCGAAACGTGAAAATCTGCTTGAAATAGGTACCCAAAACCTCAAAATCTGTTGTAGTGAAGCTCCAAAAAGCTTCAAAGTACTTTGGAGCATTTCCTACCAGCGCTCAGGATCTCTCTGGCAAGAAGTCCTAACTAGACCTCAAACCATTTGGAGTAGGAGTCCCAGTAGTGGGTAGTAAAGTTATGCCTGGACTGAAATAATGTGTAGATGTAAGAAAGATATGCTTGTTGAAAGCAAGTGTGTGACCTTGTAGCGAGTCAGGAGAGATGCATGGGGAGGTTATAACACATGGAGGGAAAATAAGTGCATCCCTTAGAATCCTATAATAGTACGCAACCTAAAAGGAACACATGAGATGAATGACACCACAGACTAGAAAGTAGAATAGTCGACAATCCAAAGTGATGAGTTAAACCAACAACACACTTCAATAAGATTCATACAATCACATACGAAATACTCCATACATGAATGCATAGGTAAAAATACAAATATTGCTAAAGTAATCAGAATAGTCGAAGTACAATAATAACATATGCATGAAAAGTGTCGGCTCTGTTATATTATATAAAGTGAAATTTTCATTCATACATACAACCATGACAACCACTAGCCCCAATAGTGGAACGTTACAGTGAACACTGCCTGCTCCTCCAAAGAGATGTGCTTGCTCTACATTGTGGAGAAGCCAAGGCTCATCACAATACTCTCCAAGCCCTCTCTAAGCAATTCTTAGCAAAAGCTTGGCTCCCAAAAGCATGTTCTGTGAGTTATGAGGTTCTATTTATAACAAAGCGTGGGGTGTCCCTTGACATTCCCCTTTGCGACTCTTGGACTACCCTCATGACTCTTCAAATTCATTACATAACTCTTTACATTACATATGATTGTTTGTATTCCACTAATGACACTTGGAATTTCAGTTTACATCATGTTTACAAAAATGATACATTTCCACATATACCCATGTGGGACAAAATTGGCTTGAGTTAGTCAGACAAGACAACATTGAGACTCGAATGGTTGTGGAAAGACAAGCTCATCAACCTCCTCTCCATGATCCTCGGTGACGAACTGATCCCATGCTTGGTAGTGTGCAATAGTGTCTGCATACTCTTTGATGATGTCCTTCTGGAAATGAACTCTTGCCTCCATTGCTTCCGGGTTTACTGATTTGGAACCTTGGTCCAACTCATCCTGTAACATGCACAACTTAGTCATGAGCAAGGCTAGACCGACGATGTCCATCTGCATGTTATTTGTGCTAACTTGCAAATATGCATTGGTGGCCATGAGCATCAATCAATCGAAGTGCACATCGAGCTCTAATCTGGATTAGTTCTTCTCTTTGGCCTCGGTGAGCATACGAATCGACAGGGTGTCGTACTTTCTCACCATGACATCCAAACTTCTGTATAACCATGCATACAAAGCCTCCACACTGGTGATGAGCGGCGAGAGTTACTCATAGTTTCAAATTAGACTTCGGATGCATGCTTTGTCCAACTCTACTTACGGCTTCATCATCTTGTGCAAGTGAAGCGGGTCTCCCTTGTACCTCATTGTCCATGTTTGTACATGATTAACTACGACATGTATATCTATGAGCGTTCACGCTATCTTGGTGCAACGTTGCTGATGACCATGTAGATGGACATCTACGTTGTGCACAGTAATGAACCTATCATACATTCTCTCCGTGATTGTTTCAGGAGATGATTCTTCAACAAGTATGGCCATGTTTATCTCTACTCTGGTAGATCCTGTTGATTGTTCCTCTCTTTATCGGGTAGCTTGAAACTCCTTAGCCATATGCTTGTTTTGTGCTATCAAGAACTTAATGCTCAAGCTCATGGATTTGGCATAAACCTTTGTAGCATAGATCAAGGTGGTTGGATATGTCCATACATCTGACACAATCACTCGTTATTACAAGTGCGCAGGTGATGCATGTTCATCCGGGGTGTGCGCTCTACGTGCTTGTACAACTTTTTGCTGTGACTCATCAAAGGATATGTTGTACACCTCTGTTCTTGGATGGTCCTCAAGGAGAGTGGTATCCCATTTTTCACTCAAGACTTGCTTTGTTGTTTGAGTTGGTGAAGCCTATGGAGTAACCTCGGTTGCTTTTGGCATGAGGTTGGTATCCTGATCCTGTTCTAGCTGCTCCATCTCCTTGTCCATCTATTCCAATATTTTTTCCTCCTACATAGAAAGTTCCTGTTCTGTGGCTGCTCACCCTGTTCGTCATCAACTACTGGTTTAGAGTCTTCAACCTGTATCGGTGTAGTTTGTGCACCTTGAACTTCCTCCTGTTCCTGTTCTTGCTCATGCTACATTTACTTTCTCTTCTGCATAACTATTTTTCTTCTTTGAGCTTATATTGGACTTCTTGCAACATCCTCTCTGCATCTTCCAGTCTTTGCTTCTCTCTATTTCTTTGCACTATCCTCCTATCACGCTGTCACCTCTTCACATCTATCTCCAAAGATACCTTTTCCACAAGTGGGTCTTCCTTAAACGTGTAGCTTTTCTCCATCTCTGTGATATCAAAAATCTTCCTCTTACCTTTGTCTTACACAAGTTTGTTGCTTTTTGCTGTTGTTGTTGTTTCCTTGAGTGCTGCTAGCCACTCCACTGCATTGCTGATCAGTTCATTGAGCCTATAGCAGTTATAACAATATCTCCATTGGGTCTTCCTCTAGCCAATGACAAGCCCTGTGGATCCAAGGATAGTACACTCTCACACAGTGGTCCCTGCATAAACCATGTGGTTCGTATGAGTTGAAACTCCTGGTGCCGAACTTAAACTTCTTGAATTCTACCAACTCTGCATTTGCTTCTTTCAAACTCCGATTGTGTATAACCCAATTTGCAGAGGAAGCGTGGGCCATGGTGCCTTCTTCTTCTTATGCAATCCAACTGATAACCCTATCAAGATGTGGTATGCAACCTCCTACATGACCAACTTGTTCGTGGAAAACCTTGGAAACACATGCAGATCTTTCTCTATGTTGTACATCCTGATGAAGGTGCCCTTGGGTGAGGCATACCAATCTGCAATGTTCAACAATGCCTCCATTGCTGCCTGGGACATGCAGGGTGGATCTTGTTCAAAGATCATCGTGTACAGAGGGGCGATGAAATGGTCACATATTCTAGCCATGACTCCTCGGTAGCTGCAATCTGAGAGAAACTTGCAATATATGTTCACAACACTCTCTAAAGGTGTCCATGCCCAACCCATGCTAGGAAACTATTGACAGGAATAGATTGCATCGAGAAAGTAGGAAGACATGAATAATGTTGCTTGTTGATCCTTGGATGGACTTTGAGCATTGGATAGATGCACTTTCAACTGGAGAGCCAACATGTCGGACTAGTTGAATGGTTTTCCTTCACTTTCCAGCTGATCCAACATAGCAACCCAACTCTGTGGGAAGGTCTTTGTACTCCCTTGGCCATATAAGTGGCATGCGAAGATGACCAAGAACTGATATGCCTTCCTGAGTGTCTTTGTCCTGTATATCTGGTTGGGTGTCATCTTGAACTTTGCTGGCTCCTTTACCCAATGCTTCAAGATGTCTCTTGTGTTCGTGTTGCCGTTGGGAGTGTAGAACAGTGCATCCAACCTGCTCAGTGGAAATGGAAAATGATATATCTACTCGTCATCCTCCATCCTAAAGGAAGAAATCCTTGCTCCATTGACACTACTCGGTATCATTGTCTCAGGATCAGTGTGTGAGACAATCCAGTGGATCACATCTATGCAAGGGAACACGGGAAACCTGCATGCAACCTTGTATAATCCTGACTTATGGATGTTCACATAGACCTTTCGATCCTCTAGATTCTCCTCAAAGCTGCCTGAGAAAGTAGTATTGATGTCTTGTTATGTGATCTTGATTTACTTCTCGATGAACAAGTGTGTGTTTGTGTACACAGGCAAGGTCATAGACACCTATTCAACCATGCCTCCAATATTTCTTTCAATTATGTCTTTTGATCTAGCTCTCTTGGATGCCATGATACCTGTATTGCTGAGAAAATGCTAAAAAAAACTGTGGTACATGAAGACAGAGAAGACACTCATGGAAAGACAATGTCAGCTAAAAACATCAAACAATTCGAGAAACATTTAGGCAACAAACTGGTGACTACTGGGAAAGAGTGTGCAACACTGAATTCAAGAAGACGAGAGACTGTCAACTGGAACTATGCATTGTGCAGTCCTAGATGCCAATGAGACTGAATGCTGGTTGGAACTGCTGAATGTGTAGTCTAGTGAGGATGACTACTCACTGACACTATGCAATGTGCAAAATAGTTAGGCTGGAACTGCACATTGTGTAGTTCAAGTGGGAAGGATTGGACATTGCCTCCCAAGATTGTGCATATCATGGCTGGGAGACAGTGTGCAAAACCTATAGGCAATTCCTTCAAGCAAGGCAGAGCCTTGCCTACCAGGAATGCAAAGGGCATACTGGGATAGACAAGATACGGACCAAGTCAGCCCAGATTTGCCCAATGGAAACCTGAAAACATGAAGGACTGAATGTGTGTGTGAATTTGGTGCAAATATGAGAGAAATAGATATGCATGAAATCAAGCAAGTGTAGAAATCAGTCAGATGGAAAAGCCAAGGAGCTCATGAAGTGAGTCGCTGAAACGATGACTGTGAGTGAAGAAACAGTGTTATGAGTGTGACATTAAGGAAAGGTAATGAAAAAATTGAAAAAACACTTCTGCAAGCTAAAATACATTGAAACTCCAGTGTTCGTTTAATAAAACCAAGGAAACAACACTCATACACGACTAAAAGTAAAAGCGACAGAAAAAGCAGTAAATGGCATGAAAAGCAAAACTTACCTAGAAAAAGTTGCATCGACTATGCTGAAGGTTTCTAGATACCTAGGGATTCCCACAACTCCAAGATCAAGTGTGAAGATTGAGCTCTAAGGAATCATTTAAATATATTTGGTGAAATTAGGATTTATGATGCGCATGCCACAAATCTAGGAAAAATGACACTTTGCGGGGAGTAAAGTAGTTTTGCATGTAACTCTTGCTGCTAAAATTATATTCCTAAAATCTAGGGATGCTCTTTCTCTTTTTTCTTTTTTGGGAAAAGCTGCTTGGCACGCAAAGAAGGATTGCACAATTCTGGAGGGAATCGGGCAACCTTCTAGCACATGCGATGGACAACAACTGAGTGGCCTTGGCTGGCTGGCCAGATTTGTGCAATTTTATAGAGTAGTGATACTGGGATGCTCTACGCATTTCTGGAGAGTAGTGCAACTGGCTAGTTCTGTGTAGTTCCGGGGAACAATGTAGCTAGCCTAGGCTGCTCTGCGCATTTCTAGAGAGTAGTGCAGCTCGACCAGTTCTGCGCATTTCTGTATGGCAGTGCAGTTGGATGGAACTATGCATTTCTGGAGAGCAGTGCAGGCTAGCCTGCTCTGCACAATTTCCAGAGCAAGGAATATTGGCCTACTCTGCATAATTTTTGAGTGTAGGGCAGCTACTCGGCTGCTCTGCAGAATTTCTGAGGGGAAGACAAGTTGTCCTCTAAGTTTTCCAGTTTTTCTCGACAATTGATTGATCAGATGTGAACCAAGTGTTGGGTGTGCTTGCAGTTGATTGGTGGGAAAAGTGAGTTGAACAAAAGCTGTTAAATGACAAAATGAAAACAAATAAACACAAGTACCTAATTAGTGTAGGATAACTGCGGTGATTTTGAGGAGGGAGGTTCCAAAATGAAGCGAAGGCAAAATTTTGGAGGGTGGTTATAGTCGCTACAAAATTGGCAACACAATGGTAGAACTCCAGCTCTTTGAGTGGACCTTGTTAATGAAAAGCGAGTGTAAATCCTCCAGAAGTATTGTTCGATTCTTCGATTGTCATGGATTCAACACTATGCCTGAGTTAAATATATAGTCCCTTATCGTTCTCTTGAACGGTCGGCACACATTCCAAGAAAAGTTTGTTGGAATTATGATACATGTGTTGTACTTGATGGAAACCCTCTTGTAGCAGAAAAACTCACTTGTATATGGTAACTAGATGAATCTACGTAACTAGATGAATCTACAAGAGAGATATCAGATGTGACAGAATGCATGGCAGTTGTGTTTATAGATGTGACAAAATGTAGGGCAGTTCAAAGGAATCAGTTCAGAAGTAATGTACAATGGAAAATCACATTATAACAGGTCTATTCAAAGGGAACAAAGTAATGGTACAAAAGAATATGATGAAGGAACAAAGGACTATAGATCAAAATCAAGAAGTTGAAGAAAAAGGACATTTTCAAGTATGTTAAGTTGTATATGTAGGTTCACTGTACAAAAAGAGCGTGTACACGCGGGTTCACTGTACAAAAAGAGCATATACATATGCACACACTTTCATAGAAGAAAAAGCGCGTATGGGATGAAAAATTAAGGAAATTAAGGTGAAAGAATACCAAGGGTCAATACCATGGTATTAGCCCACAATATTGAGCAAAGTAACAGTTATTTGATCTTGTCTAAGAATACCACAGGCTCTAAGTGTTGTTTTGGTCCGAGGTATTGAGAAAGGCTAAAAATATATAAGGAGGAGAAGATCAAAGGGCTAAGTGCACAAGTAATGAATATCTTATGAAGTGTTAGATCAAAAGTAAATATGCATGTTATGGGTTTTTGATGCTTTGCTTGATCTAGACTTAATATGCAAGTGAGTGTTTGATGATGGATGAGATCTAATGATGGATCATGATCATAATGACTTACTATTATGTGATCTAATAATGGATAGGCTAGATTTGACTACTAACACATGTTTTATCCTTTATATGTGATGATCTGGGTATGTCTGAAGTCAGGAATTGCAACGAATTTATAAGTAAGTATTTGCAGATCTATACGCTGGTTTGCTTTGGTGAAGGTGCGTATACATGCTGGTTCGGCTCTTCTAAGCAGCGTATGAAAAAGAAAATCTTGATGTTCAGGGATTACTAATCTATTAGATCAATGTTGTTGTTTGTCAATGATGTATTCTTATATCTGAAAGTAGAACTGAATGTATAAGGAATTGAGTTTGATTGATTGAGAAAGAAGGGTGATCCTTGTTGCTATCTGTTTAGAACTCTGTAATATGATAGTAGATATTCAGAATGTCATTGATTGGTACAGTTTATGGTTTAGAGGTTTTATGATTTAATATCTTTAGAGGTATACGCAGGTTGGGCTAAAGGAAGTAGCATATACATGCAGGTTGGCTTCATTGAAGGATGGTATACATTTTGACACATGTCTTTTGAGGTTACAGTTATTTTTGGTTGTTGATGTAGTGCTCTAGGTTTAGATATGTGTACTAGTTACAATGATCTGTCTGTTCTAGATGATTGGTTGAATTTGATTAAGTTTGAATGAATGGTTGATTCAGTTGTGTCAGAGGTTCAGTGATTGTTTGATTCAGTATGTCAGAGGTTTCAGTGATTGATTGATTTAGTTATGGTTGATTCAGAGATTGATGATTGGGTTTCAGTTATGTTAGAGATTGATGATTAAGTTTCAGTGATTGGTTGATGCAAATGTATTTGATGGATGTATTGCAGTGGTGATTGATTTTGAGCTTCAATGTTACTGATGGGTCCAGTATGAAAATTTGATGAAACATGGCCTACATATTGTGTTGTTGTGTACTAGGAGTATCCAGTCTGAAAATTTATGAAACGTGGTCCCTAGAGGATATTGAGGGTTGGAGCCTTCAGTGAGGAAGTCGAAGCTTCCTGCCAGTAGTGGTTGGTAATTAGATTAGGGGGTTGGAGCTCCCTTCCAGTAGCAGCTAGAGAATGAGTGGAGGTTGTAGTATTCTGTAGGTCGGAGCCTACGTACTAGTAAACATGTCGGCTAGTACAAGAACTAGGGGGTTGTAGCTCCCTTCCAGTAGATACTGGAGAACGAGAGAAGGCTGTAGCCTTCTGCAGGTGGGTACCTGCATACTAGTATGAGTATGCACTAGTACAATATTGTAAATAGATTTTCTTATTATTAAAAGAAGACAGAGATGACAATAGCAGGTGGTTTTCACTCACATTGGGTTTCCACCTTAAATATTGGTGTTCATGTGTGTTGCTTATGTGTGATGGTTTATTCTATTATTAATGCACATGGTTTAAGTTTAATGTTTAATAAAGTACTAATGCACTAATTAAAGATCAGCATATGATGAATTAATTGAATCATAAGTTCACTGGATATATGCTGGTTTCCTTAAGAATAGTTGCATGCAAATGCCAGTTCCCTTCATTGAAGTAGTGTATTTAAATCTGATTATGGAAATGAGAAATTTATTGATTTGTACATACTGATTCACCCCCCCCCCCCCCCCCCCCCCCAATATTATTTCCAACAATTGGTATCAGAGGAGGCCCTTTAGCAAAAGCTTGATCTCTTGAAGGAGATCCGTAGTAACAATGGGAACGAAGCTAAAGAAGAAAGCACCTCAAAAGAAGAAGAAATATCAAAGGAACTGTGATAGTGGGAGAGACTATTGGCCTTTATGTGGAAGCAACTCTTTAGATTCAGAATCACCTCAGAATGAAGATGAACAAGCAAAATAACTATCAGGTACGAATTTGTTGTCCTTTGGTGATACATTTCTCTGTTCATTTGAAGATAATGAAAGTGACAGTGAAACAACTGAATTTTATCTTATGGGTGAAAGAGAAAGAAATCAAATAGAGGAAAAATTTAAAAAGCTCATAGACACAATTAGAGATCAAAAAGATCTAATTGATAAAAGGGAATGTTCCTACAAAGAATAATTTACCAGGTTAAAAGCCCAGTTGGAGGAAGGAAACAAAATAAAGAAGCAATACAAAGAAAAGGAAGATCAAAGTCAAAGGCTGTAGGATGAAGTGACATCATTGATAAATGAAGTGAATGAAAAGGACACAACAACCAAGGAACTTATAGAAAGAACCAGCTATTGTGAAGGTCTTGAAGCTATGGTCGTTTCTCTAAAAGAAGATCTCAAAAATTCAAATAAGCAGAATGAAGAACTACTCCAAGCATTTGAAGAACAAGAAAATGAAGTTCTCGAATTAAGGCAACAAGTGGAAGAAGGATGAAAATATGAAGAAATAATGAAAAAACAGTATCTTGAAAAGGAAGAACAATATCACGTTGAGGTAAAAATCCTAAAAGGTAAATTAGAAGAAAAGGATAAAATTTTACGATTTCAAGATAGTACTAAGATTTTGGATGATATTCTTAGTAGTCAAAGGTCTCCTGCCATCAAATCTAGTCTTGGTTTTCATGAAACGGTTAAAGGTGAATCTAGCTCATAAACTGAAGCAAGGAACTCTAATGCAAAATCTGAAATGCTTAATAAGGAGATAAGAGGTCAATCGCATCAACAACCAAGGAAAGAAAGACTTCAAAGGAAATCATTTACTCCTAGCTATGGAAGTACTAATTGGTTATTTCCTATGATGAATAATATTGAATGTTTTATATGTCATAATTTTGGACATGTTGCAGCCAGATGCAGAAGTAGAATGGTTCAATCTAATAACTCTCACACAGAAAGATCATCAGCTTCCAGGTACTTTAAGGGATATTGTTTTTCTTGCAATATGTTTGGTCAAAAAGCCATTAACTGCTATAGAGGGAATATGAAACATATAAGATATTCTTGTAACAAGTTTTGGCACATAGCAAAAGAAGGTAGGAGCAAATTTCGGCCAACATACCAAAAGGAGAAAACATCATCACACTCCAAGGTATGGAAGAAGAAGGAATCACAATTAGAAATATGTGGCATAGCTCAGTATATAGAGAAAAAAGCTCAGAATGAACTAAAAGTATGAAATTTCAGTGTCCTAATTCTCATACGCAATTATCATGAGGACAAGTCATGTATATATACAAGATAGAAGTTGCACAGTTGTGTATATGTTGGTTTGATGAAGAAGCTATGGGACAGACTCAGGAAAAGGGGTCTGATATGGTTCAACCAATTATCAATTATATTTTCTTTCTTGACGATTGATTACTACAGTCTGTGGATGCTATTTAGAAGTGCTTTTGACCCTCATAAGTTGTTGATGACTTGATGTATAACTAGTTGACGATGATGCCTTGATGATCCTTATTGATATATGCATTGATCAGATCTGGCAGTGAACAGGTGACACAGGTTCAGGGGGAGGATATGATATGCTTCTAATAAGGCATTGTTGGAATTATGTTTAGAAGTCTTTGGTACATAACGATTCTTATCAATGGTGAGGATGCTTATGTTGTTGAAGTGTTTAAATGATACATCATGCTATGCTGCAGTCAAAAGTTTCCTATGATGAAATATCAGATGATATTTATATTTCTTGACCCACATAGTTATTATTGAGATCAAATTTATGGATAATTGTGGATGACTCTTTTTGATGATGCATATATGGTATGTTGCTTACATGATGATCTTCATAAGGACAAGGAGAAGAAAAAGAACAAAAACTTGAGTACACAACTTCATTATTTGATAAGTGTCATTTCTTTTATGTTGCTATCATCATGCCCTCAAAGATGCACAAACTTCATATGGTGCCTTTATGGATGAGGATTCTTATAGTTCTTGGCTCTCACATGGTTGAGGATCGCTGCTATTGATGGTATCAAGAAAGCTTGAAAAATTACTATGAGCTCATGGTTTTCTAGATACATATTGCTATCTCTTTGATGGATAAACATTATGCTGGATACATGGATGATTACTTAAGTTGCATATTGATAAATATTGTTGGTTGGCCAAGAGAATGGTGTTGTTATAGGTTCCATGAAGACATATCTATTTGGAGACATGGCTTACTTAGTCACATAATGATGATGACTTCTTACTTTATGATGATAGGTTTGATACTCACATATGTTGATTATCATGGTTGATGCTTATCAGATATGGGATGTTTCCTAGTGATGATACATGGTTGATATATTGAGGGTTCTTGTGGAAAAATCATGCAGTTCTTGATAATGATGTTATGATCATAGATGATGACTATGGTGTTTTCACATACATATGACATGATGTGAATTATTTTGTGTTACTACTTGGAGATATGACATATGCTTAGTTGATTCATGGAAGGTTATGATAAGGCTCTTTCTACTAAGGAAATGAAGCAAGTTGATCTTGATGAGATCAATAGGATGAGTTGATATCTATATCTGGCATTCTTTGTCATAGGTTGATGATATTTACATTGTCATAGCTTGGGAACTGCTGATGGACATATACAAGTTGTTGGTATGGATGTTGCTGACAGATTCTTATGGTGTAGATCATATATGGTGTACAATAATTGCTAATGACTATCATGGTCTTGTTTAGATCTTTGGTCTTTGTTATAAATATCATGTATATTATTCGATGTAAAGGTCATATAAAGGCCCACGATGTAATAATATGTCTCTTTCTGTCATAATCTTTTAATGAGTCCTTTCTAGTCATATGTTGTAATTTGTACCTCCACTATGCATGGGAAGGATGATGTAATAATTGCTATATTTCATTCATGAATAAACAATTGGTATATCCCTACTTGGTTGGGTAGATGAGTGAAATTTGGTATATCTCTACTTGGTTGGGTAGATGAGTCAAATTTGGTATATCGCTACTTGGTTGGGAGATTGATGTATGTATGAGTCATTGGTGATAGGAAGGTCATACTCACATAGTTTTGTTCATGTTATTCCATTGGAAAATATTTTTTGCAGACTCTGCATGTGCTCAGGGGGAACATGGATGGTATAGTGCATCTCAACATGTACAAAGGGGGAGTTTAATCAGAGAATTCAGCATGTGCTTAGGGGGGGCATGATCAATATTCATATTCAGCTATTCAGATATGAAAGCCTTCATTTTGGTCAGCTCTTTACCCTTGATATCAAAGGGTTAGAGTATCTTGGTTTGTCCTTTGCCCTTGATGTCAAAGGGGGAGAGTATTTTGGTGTTGCTTGCTATCTCTAACAGTTTCTACAGCTTGCAATAGTCAATGCCAACATGGTTGCCATCAAGTCCAAAGGGGGAGATTGTTGGCATTATGATACATGTGTTGTACTTTGTGGAAACCCTCTTGTACCAGAACAAATCACTTGTATATGGTAGCTAGATGAACATACGTAACTAGATGAATCTATAGGAGAGATATCAGACATGATAGAATGCATGGCAGTTGTGTTTACATATGTGACAAAATGTAGGGCATTTCAAAGGAATCAGTTTAAAAGTAATGTACAATGGAAAATCACATTATAATAGGTCTATTCAGAGAGAACAAAGTAATGGTACAAAAGAATATGATGAAGGAACAAAGGGCTACAGATCAAAATCAAGAAGTTGAAGAAAAAGGACATTTTTAGGTATGTTAAGTTGTATACGCGGGTTCACTGTACAAAAAGAGTGCGTACACGCAGGCTCATTGTACAAAAAGAACATATACGTATGCACACACTCCCATAGAAGAAAAAGCGCGTATGGGATGAAAAATTAAGGAAATTAAGGTGAAAGAATACCAAGGGTCAATACCATGGTATTAGCCCACAATATTGAGAAAAGTAACGATTATTTGATCCCGTCTAACAATACCACAGGCTCTAAACGATGTTTTAATTTGAGGTATTGAGAAAGGCTAAAACTATATAAGGAGGAGAAGATCAAAGGGATAAGTGCAAAAGTAATGAATATCTTATGACGTGTTAGATCAAAAGAAAATATGCATGTTATGGGGTTGTAATGCTTTTCTTGATCTAGACTAAGTATGCACGTGCGTGTTTGATGATGGATGAGATCTAATGATGGATCAAGATCATAATGACTTACTATTATGTGATCTGATAATGGATAGGCTAGATCTTATTACTAACACACATTTTATCCTTTATATGTGATGATCTGGGTATGTCTGAAGTTGGGAATTGCAACAAAGTTATAAGTAAGTATTTGCAGATCTATACGCTGGTTCGCTTTGGTGAAGGTGCATAAACACATTGGTTAGGCTCTTCTAAGTAGTGTATGCAAAAGAAAAGCTTGATGTTCAGGGATGACTGATCTATCAGTTTAGCGCTGATGTTGTATTGTTGTTTGTCAATGATGTATTCATAGATATGAAAGTAGAACTGAATGTATAAGGAAATTGAGTCTGATTGATTGATTGATCGAGAAAGAAGGGTGATCCTTGTTGATATCTATTTAGAACTATGTAATATGATAGTATATCTTTAGAATGTCACTGATTGGTACAGTTTATGGTTCAGAGGATTTATGATTTAGTATATTTAGAGGTATACGCGGGTTGGGCTAAAGGAAGTAGAGTATACATGTAGGTTGGCTTCATTGAAGGAGCGTATACATTCTGACACATGCCTTTTGAGGTTATAGTTAGTTCTAGTTGTTAATGCAATGTTCTGGGTTTAGATCTGTGTATTAGTTACATTGATCCATCTGTTCCAGTTGATTGGTTGAATTTGAATAAGTTTGAATGAATGGTTGATTTAGTTGTGTTAGAGGTTCAGTGATTCTTTGATTCAGTGTGTGAAAGGTTTCAGTGATTGATTGATTCAGTTATGGTTGATTCAGAGATTGATGATTGGTTTTCAGTTATGTCAGAGATTGATGATTCAGTTTTAGTGACTGGTTGATGTAGATGTATTTGATGGATGTATTGCAGTGGTGATTGATTTTGAGCTCCAATGTTACTGATGGGTCCAGTATGAAAATTTGATGAAATGTGGCCTACATATTGTGTTGTTGTGTACCAAGAGTATCTAGTCTAAAAATTTATGAAACATGGTCCCTGGAGGATATTGAGGGTTGGAGCCTTCAGTGAGGAAGTTGAATCTTCTTTCCAGTAGTGGCTGGTGATTTAATTAGGGGGTTGGAGCTCCCTTCCAGTAGAATCTGGAGAATGAGTGAAGGTTGAGCCTTCTGTAGGTCAAATCCTATGTACTAGTAAACATATCGGCTAGTACAAGAACTAGGGGGTTGTAGCTCCCTTCCAGTCGAAGCTATAGAGCAAGAGAAGGTTGTAGCCTTCTGCAGGTGGGTGCCTGCGTACTGGTATGAGTCTACACCAGTACAATATTGTAAACAAATTTTCTTATTATTAAAAGAAGACAGAGATGACAACAACAGGTGGTTTTCACCCACGTAGGGTTTCCACCTTAAATCTTGGTGTTCATGTGTGTTGCTTATGTGTGATGGTTTATTCTATTATTAATGCACATGGTTACTGTTTAATGTTTAATAAAGTACTGATGCACTGATTAAATATCAACATATGATGAATTGACTAAATCATAAGTTCACTGGATATACGTTTGTTTCCTTAAGAATAGTTGCGTGCACATGCGAGTTCCCTTCATTGATGTACGTATATAAATTTGATTATGGAAATGAAAAAGTTATTGATTTTTACATACTGATTCACCCCACCCTCTCAGTATTATTTCCAACAAATTTATGTTAGTTGTTTTGATTGGGGATGAGGGGTATATTGGTACACAAGTAATAAGGATGTCAGAGTTTTAGTTTCATCTCTGGTGTTGCTTCACTGCCAGTAGGCCTAGACAGTACCCCGACGGAGTCACGCAGGGATACAAGCATCGCTCCGCTGCCAGTGAGCTTGGTAAATACCCCAACAGAGTTACTTGCATCATCTCTCTGTGTAGGAAGCCTTTCTCTTCTTTCACCTTATTCATTTTTTAATTTTTAATCTTTTAATTTTTCAAAGAACTATGCATAGGAACTCATTTATTTCAGAGGTTGAAGAGGGATCCCGACTTATTGAGAGAAGAAGAGGTTGTCCCTTCAGAGAAGTATTTTATATATACCTCTGACAATACTTGTTAAGGTTTTCCCCCTCACCTTACTCTACTTGACTGAGCTGACAAGTGTTAACCCAAAAGAACCGATTGGAGTAGGTGGTACTAGTTAAAGTGCAAGTGTTGTGTTTTCATCGAGACTCACTATGAACAAAATGCATTTTCCATTAGGGTATCATTGACTGAATACAACAATCCCTCTCGTAAAGAGAGAGGAAAACAGATAACTGAGTGTTATTAGTAGTACAAGTCCTCTTATACTTTACCTTGCTTGTCTCGAGAGACACACATGGTTTCATGTGAAACTAAGCTATGTGTGAAAAACAAGAAAACAAACAAAAATAAAAGGAAAAAGGTAGATGAAAGAAAAGCAAGAAAGCAAAGTAAGCAAACAAGCAACACAAACAAAGTAAGGAGAGAAAGCATGCAATAAAGAAAAACAAGAAAGCAAACACTACTCCTACTCCTAGACTAAATAGTGCATGGGTCGGCTCACGTGAAGTGATATTTCCAATGTAGCCATCACCGCATTGGTTGACCCATGTTGGTGAAGGCATGGTCTATGAGAACAATAAACATGTAAACCATCAAACAAGAAAGATATAAAAGTGTATACCAACACGCTCAAATTTTAACAATATCCATAGAAAATAAAAGAATAAAAGTTCAAGACAAGCATTCTGCGGATGTATCATGGTCATGCATCACACTGTGTGCAGATGACAAACATGCACACTATTTTGATCGCGAAAAACGAGAAAAAATGAGAAATAAAGACAACTTATGTTTAGCAAGAGTGCTCATTGTGTATGATTCCTTGAATTCATGAGCGATGGGATCATGTGATTCAGGCGGAGGATGTGAATTATATGAACTAGATTGATCTTTAATGTAAAGAAGTGAGCGATGAAGAGCCTTGGGTGTTTCAACAGATTTTTGATCTAGAGTGGAATCGACCTCAAGACAGCGAGGAACTGACATAACCATAAGCTCAGGCTAAAGTGCCTCAATAGCTTGCGGGGTTTCGACTTCATCAACAGGTAGATCATCAAAGATGGGTGGCCTAGAAACATCGACAATGAATGAATCAACATTGTGATCAAATGAAGGAGAAAAGAGATCACAACAACCATGATTAGAAAATTCAATATGTTCATCGGCATCCTCATGATTTGATGAATCTTATAGAGGGGTTGATGAGAAGCAAGAATGTTCACCCTCTGCATTTCAGAAATGACAGATGAAATACTGAGTGGATTCACAAACATAGATGTGTCCTCTTTGCTATGCAATGAAAGAATGGCATCTGGTGTATTATGTGAATGATCAGAAGTAGATGCATTCAAGAATGTATTATCACACGGAAAATCAACAATGGTAGAATCACCAAAGATGTCAACTAAAAGAGGATGAGGTGGAGACAGAAGGAGCTCATCCTTCACCGCGATTTCTTCTTAAGATTCCCATACATAATCATCATAAATGATAGCGCAGGTTTGCTACTCAGCACCAACTCCATTGACAACTTGATCCTCATGAACAAAAGGTGTGGAGTCCAGAACAGAAGAAAAAACCACAATATAATTCAGAGGATCAACAAAACGAGGGACTGAGGTCGAGGAAATAAGTCCACGTGACAACCAATAGCCTTTTCAGCCAAATCTGCGTAGAGATCAAGAGCAGGTGAGGTGGGAGGATGCGACAGTTCAACAGATAGATGTGCACTTCTCCCACCTCACACTACGGGGCTAGAGTTTTTTGATGAGATGAGGGCAGACAATCACTTGTGACAACAACTGTGTCTGTCTTAGATTTAGTAGCTCTAACACCAAGGTATGCTGGGGTTGGTTTGAATGATTCCAAGATATGTGTATTCTCATATATGTGAAGAAGATACTGAAATATTTTTTTTAGAAACTTCCAATCAATTTAATCATTTGGGAACTGAAATGAGAGATTATGAAAGTGATACCAAAACTGTACCAAGGATTCATCAAGGGATTTTCGTAATTCGAGAATTTTTTTATTAAGTGCTTGACGGTCAAACTTATGGAAAGCATCAGATAAATCTACAACAAAGTGACCAAATGAGAGAATGCGTTTTTTGGGTAGTGTGACAAGCCATTGCAATGGGTGCCCATGAAGTGTGAATGCGAACAATGTGGAAATCACATAATCCTCATGGGTTTCGAGGCTTTCATATAGATCAGAAAAGGAAAGACTATTCCTCCCCCATGTTGTTCCACCTTCACCTTCATATGTGTTTTGTGGCAAGAAATTCCAGAACTCCTCTAATATTTGAAAGTCATCTCCATAAGACATACATCTCAGAGGACGATGTGTAACATAAGACATGATAGATGTGTGAAGATTAAAATAGACTTTGAGGAATCAACTTGTCATTTGGCCCTTCTTCTAGCGCCATAATTGTTGATGGTGCTGGACCCGCCAACATGTCAGGGGATCTCCTCGGTAAGAAATCACAACTAGACCTCAGATCGTTTGGAGTAGGAATCCCAACAGTGGGTAGTAAAGTTATGCCTTGATTGGGATAACGCACAGAGGTAAGCAAGATATCCTTTTCGGAACCAAGTGTGTGACCTTGAAGCGAGTCAAGAGAGATGCATGGGGAGGTTCTAAGACATGGAGGGAAAATAATTGTATCCCTTAGAAGCCTATAATAGTATGCAGCCTGAGAGGAACACACGAAATTAATGACACCACATACTAAAAAGTAGAATAGTCGACGATCCAAAGTGATGAGTTAAACCAACAACACTCTTCAATAAGGTTCATACAATCACATACAAAATAGTCCATACATCAATGCATAAGTAAAACTACATACATTTCTAAAGTAACTAGAATAATCGAATTACAATAACAACATATCCATGAAATATGTTGGCTCTGTTATATTATATAAACTGAAAGTTCCATCCATACATACAACCATGACAACCACTAGCCCCAATAGTGTAACGTTATAGTCAACACCGCCTACTCTTCCAAATAGACGTGCTTGCTCTGCACTATGGAGAATCCAAAGCTCATCATAATACTCTCCAAACCCTCTCTAAGAAATGCCTAGCAAAATCTTGGCTCCCAAAATCCTGTTCTATGAGTTATGAGGTTCTATTTATAACAAAGGGTGGGGTTACCCTTGAAATTCCCCTTTGTGACTCTTGGACTACCCTTATGACTCGTCAACTTCATTACATAACTATTTACATTACATATGACTATTTGTATTCCACTAATGACACCTGGAATTTCACTTTACATCATGTTTACAAAAATGATGCATTTTCCACATATACCCATGTGGGACAAAACTGGCTTGAGTTAGTTAGACAAGACAACACTAAGACTCGGACGGATGTAGAAAGACTAGCTCATCAACCTCCTCTCCATGATCCTCAGTGATGAACTGATGCCATGCTTGGTAGTGTGCAATAGTGTCTGCATACTCTTTGATGATGTCCTTCTAGAAATGAACTCTTTCCTCCATTTCTTTCAGGTATAATGATTTGGAACCTCAGTCCAACTCATCCTGTAACATGCGCAACTTAGTCTTGAGCAAGGTCTGACCAACGATATACATCCACATGTTATCTACGTTGACTTGCAAATAAGCACTGGTGGTCGTGAGTATCAACTGATCAAAGTACACATCGAGCTCAAGTCTTCTTGGTTCTTCTCTTTGGCCTTGGGAGCTTACCAATCGATGGGGCACCATACTTTCTCACCATGACAAAGCCTCCACACTGGTGATGAGTGGCGAGAGTTCCTCATAGTTCCAGATCAAACTCTAGATGTGTGATTTGTCCAACTCTACCTGCGACATCATCATCTTGTACAAGTGAAGTGGGCCTCCATTGTACCTCATTATCCATGTTTGTACATGATCAATTGCGGCATGTACATCTGCGAGCATTTGCACTATATTGGTGCAACACTGCTGGTGACCCTGTAGATGGACAACTGCCTTTTGCACGATGATGAACCTATCATACAGTCTCTGCATGACTGTTTCAAGAGCCAATACTTTAGCAAGTATGGCCATCTTCATCTCTATTCTGGTGGATCCTGTTGATTGTTCCTCTCTTTGCCTATCTGCTTGCAACTCCTTAGCCATGCACTCATGTTTTTCTATCAATAACTTAATACTCGAGCTTGTGGCTTCGACATAAGCCTTTGTAGCATCAACCAAGGCGGATGGATGTAACCATACATCTGACACAATCACCTGTTCTTCCAAGTGCACAGGTGATGCATGCTCATCGGCGTGCGCACTCTACGTGCTTGTACAATTCTGTGTTGTGACTCAACAAAGGCTATGTTGCACACCTCTATTCCTGGATTGTCCACAAGGAGAATGGTATCCCCTTGTTCACTCGGGAATTACTCTATTGTTGGAGCTAGTGAATCTTGTGGAGTGACCTAGGTTAATTTTGGCATGATGTTAGTATCCTGATCGTGTTCTAGCTACTCCATCTCCATGTCCATCTATTCTACTATTTGTTCCTCCTACGAAGCAAGTTCCTGTTCCTGTGGCTACTCACCCTATTCATCATTTGCTGTTGGTTCAAAGTCTTGAACCTGTATCGGTGCAATTTCATTATGTGTGTGTCTTACACTTCCTCTTGTTCTTGTTCTTGTTCCTGTTCATGCTCATGCTGTGCTTCCTTCTCTCTTCTGGACTTCCTGTAACATCCTCTCTACATCTTCCAGTCTTTGCTTCTCTCTCTTTCTTTGCACTATCCTCCTGTCGTGTTGTTACCTCTTCACATCTATCTCCAAAGCTAACTTTTCCATAAGTGGGTCTTTCGTAAACTTGTAGCTTTACTATGTCGTTGTTCTTTCGACAATCTTCCCCTTGCTTTTGTCTTGCACAAGTTTGCTGCTTGTTATTGCTATTGTTGTTGCTCCTTGTGGTGTTGCTTCCTTGAGTGCTGCTAGCCACTGCACTGCAATGTTGACTGGTTCCTTGAGCCTAGAGGAGTTATAATAATATTTCCATGGGTCTTCCTTTGGCCAATGACACACCTCGTGGATCTAAGGCTAGTAGATTCTCGCACAATGGTCCCTGCATAAACCATGTGGGTCATATGGGTTGAAATTCATGGTTTCAAACTTAAATTTCTTGAAGTCTACCACCTCGGCATCCACTTCTTTCAAACTCCCAATCACATACAACCCAATTTGCATAGGAAACATGGGCCATGGGGCCTTCTTCTTCCTATGCAATCTAGCTGATAACCATGTTGAGATGTGGTATGCAACCTCCTACATGACCAACATGTTTGTGGAAAACATCAGCAACACATGCAGAGCTTTCTCCACATTGTACATCTTGATGAAGGTTCCCTCGAGTGAGGTGTATCAATATGCAATGTTCAACAATGCCTCCATTGATGACTGGGACATGCAGGGCAGATCTTGTTCAAATATCATCGTGTATAAAGGGGTGATGAAATGGTCAGATATTCTAGCCACGACTCCTCGGTAGTTTCAACCTAAGATAAATTTGCAATATACATTCACAACACTCTTCGAAGGTGTCCATGCCGAACCCATGTCAAGAAATTGTTGACGGGAACAGATTTCATCGAGCAACTAGGCAAACATGAAGAATATTTCTTGTTGATCCTTGGGTGGACTTTGAGCATTGGATAGATGCATTTTCAACTAAAGAGGCAACATGTCAATCCAGTTGAACGGTTTTCCTTCACTTTCTAGCTGATCCAACATAGTAACCCAACTCTGTGGGAAGGTCTATGTACTCCCTTGGCCATACAAGCATCATGCGAAGACAAACAAGAACTTATATGCCTTCCTGAGTGTCTTCACCCTATATATTTGGTTGGGTGCTATCCTGAAATTTACTGACTTCTTTACCCAATGCTTCAAGATGTCTCTTATGTTTGTGCTGCCATTGGGAGTGTAGAATGGTTCATCTATCCTACTCACTAGAAATGGAAAATGACATATCTCCTGGTAATCCTCCATCCTAAAGGAAGCAAGACTTACTCCATTGAGACTGCTCAGTATCATTGTCTCAGAATCAGTGTTTGAGACAATCCAGTGGATCACATATGTGTAAGGGAACATGGAAAACCTGCATGTAACCTTGTATAATCCTAACTTATGGATGCTCACATAGACTTGTCGATCCTCTAGATTCTCCTCGAAGCTGCCTGAGAAAGTATTATTAATGTCTTGCCATGTGATCTTGATTTCCTTCTCAATGAACATGTGTGTTTCTATGTACACAGCCAAGTTCATAGAACCCTATTCAACCACATCTCCAGTATTGATTTCAATTATGTCTTTTTATCTCGCTTTCTTGGAGGCCATGATACCTGTACTGATGAGAAACTGCTCAAAAACCTATGCTACTAGGAGATAGAGAAGACACTCATGGTGAGATCATGTCAATTAAAAACATCAAGCAACTCGAGAAACATTTGGGCAACAAATTGGTGAATGTTGGGAAAGATTGTGCAGCACTAACTTTGATAAGTTGGGAGACTGTCAACTGGCTGGAATTGCACAATGCTCAGTCTAGTGAGGCTGACTGTTGACTGAAACTTCGTAATGCATAGAACAATCAGGCTAGGTTGTTGGCTGGAAATTTGCATTGCGCAGTTCTAGTTGGTAAAGTTGGGCATTTCTTCTCAAGATTGCACAAAGCACAGTTGGGATATAGTGTGGGCAACCTCTACGCAATTCCTTGAGGCAAGGCAGAGCCTTGACTGCCAAGAATGCGTAGATCATGCTGGGAGGGGCCAAGTCAACCCAGATTTTCCCAATGGAAAACTAAAAAAATGAAGGAATGAATGTGTGTGTGAAACAGGTGTAGATCTGAGTAAAATAGATATGCATGCAATCAAGAAAGTGCAGAAATTAGTTAGATGGCAAAACCAAGAAGCTCATGAAGCAAGTTGTCAAAACAACGACTGTGAGTGCAGAAACAATGTTATGAGTGCAAAATTAAGGAAAGGTAATGAAAAACTTGAAGAAACACTTCTACAAGCTAAAATAAATTGAAACGCCATCGATCGTTCAATAAAACCAAGGAAACAATACTCATACAAGCCGAAAACTAAAAAGCGATAAAAAAGAAGCGAAAGGAATGAAAACAAAAACTTACCCGAAAAAAGCTACGCCGAATGTGCTGAAGGTTCCTAGATGCCTCAAGAATGCCATAGCTCCAAGATTGAGTGTGAAGAATGAAATCTAAGGAACCATTTAAATAAATTTGGTGAAATTAGGGTTTATGCCGAACATGCCACAAATCTAGGAAAAAATGACACTTAGCAGGGAGTTTCTAATAATAGTTTTGCATGTAACTCCTACTGCTAAAAATAGATCCATAAAATCTAGGGATGCTTTTTCTCTTTTTTCTTTTTTGGTAAAAGTTGCCTAACATGCAAAGAAGGATTGAACAATTCTGGAGGGAATTGAGGAATCTATCGGTACATGCGATGGACAACAACTGAGGGAAACATTTCACGTTGTTTCTGGGCTGAGTGGCTCTAGCTGGCTGCCCATCTCTATGAAATTTTCCAGAGAAGTTATGCTGGGCTACTTTGTGCATTTTTGGAGAGCAGTGCAATTGGCCAGTTTTGCGCAATTCCAGGGAACAGTGCAACTGGCCTGGGCTGCTCTGCACATTTCTGGAGAGCACTGTAGCTAGACCAACTCTGTGCATTTGTGTATGGCAGTGCAACTGGTTGGAACTACACATTTTTGGAGAGCACTGCCAACTGGTCTTCTTTGTTTAATTTCTGAATGCAAGGTAGCTGCTGGGTTGTATTTCACAATTCTTGAGGGGAAGACAAGTTGTCCTCTAGGTTTGGGTAGTTTTTCCAGACAACTAATTGACCGTATGTGAACCAAATGTTGGGTGTGCTTGTGGTTGAATTGTGGGAAAAGTGATTTGAACACAAGTGTTTAAATGATAGAATGAAAATCAATAAACACAAGTACCTGATCCGTGCAGGATAGTTGCCATGATTTCAAGGAGGGAGGCTCCAAAATGAAGAGAAGGATAATTTTTGGAGGGTGGTTGTAGGCGCTACAAAAATGCCTTGGGAGTTAAAAGGCTTGATTAACTTCAAAAATACCATATAGACATTCATTTTTCTATCGAGAACTTGTTGGGAATCACTTGGGGTTCGTTGTGCAAAGGTTGCAGGGGAGGCACTGTGCTCGTAAAAAGTTGTTGCGATCTTTCAAACCAATGGATAATCACTATCCCCGGGTGATAATTCCTTACTTACTTATCTAATTTGTCTTACATGTTATCAAATTTTCTCTTATTTGTTAAAGAAACACTTAGACAACCCTGAAAACTCATATTTTTAAGCTCGTTGCATTTCCTAGAGAATATGTTGCGCTTCACCTCAGTCACTGCGTTTTGTATTGTCACCTCCATCAAATATCAGACCTAGTAAATTTCCACTCATATTCTAAAATATTGACATTCCTTTCAAGTGGTTTGAAACCTCACTTCATGTTGTTGTTTCCCTCAATGGTCAAGAAACACTCTTTCTTCTTTGTGTTGTGCTTCTCGCGGCGCTTGTGTTTTTAATTTTCCCACTATGAGAAAAGAAAATTTGAATTTGTTGTTTTGGGTTTGAGAGATCCGTTTTGTTGTATGAGTCTACCATGTTGGGTTTTCATTCTGAATTTCCATAAAACTCTTATCTAAAGATCTATTTTCATAATTTCTATTCTATTTGTTGCGTTACTGTCAAGGCATCAAAATGTGGTAGTAGATAAAAAATTTTGGCACTATTTCATGCATTGAGGTTCAACAAAAATCTTGGAGGTTGTTAAAATCACTTATAAACCATTTTTCTCAGTCAGAGGTCCAACACTCAGTCAAATCATGCAAATGCATATTTGTTGCACAAGCTTGTTGCGCTTCTACTGTAGAAGGTGGTTTTGAAGGACAAAGGTTTGTAGCTTGAGCATAAGTCGTTAAATAGGTTCCTAATATTGTAGAGGATGTCTTATACTAGCAGGCAGTTTCTAAATCTAATGTAACTAACTCTATCTTTGGGGAAATGGTTGAGCTAGACCCCCTAAGTCCAAGAATGAGATAATTATATATATTTTCATGAGTTTTAGTGTTCAAAGGGTTGGTCATGTTTTAGAAGAAGAGACATTGTGTACTACATTTTTCTGATATATTTTTCAGTGAATGAAAGGACATAGGTCTAATTTTACATGGATTCATGTACCAGTTTCTATGGATATGTGCTTATTTTTTTTCTAAGTTATATTATGTTATCAATCATGCTTTGAATGTGTGTCCTTTGTTTATCTAAACAAGTATTTGTCCCAAAATTCACTTTAAAAGTTCTCTGATTTAGTTTGCTAAACAATTTATGTTTTCTTCGTGAATGGAATTTAGAATTCATCTCATTGTTTGATGCTCTATATGTAATTTCGACCTATCTTTTACTCACCCTTATACAATGAATTTGACTAAAAGAGTCCAAAAAATACTTCCTAGCTTGCCCCTATAGAAGATCCCTCTTTCTCTTCATCCTATCACTCGAAAAGAATCAACTTATATGACTGTATTTCCCAATGGATATATATTCTCCCCTACCAGCAAATTGTTAAAACCTATTTCCCTCTTAGCACTAGACCTAGCCTAAAATATAAGTGACTAAAATTTAGACAGAGAGAGCCCTCTCTGAAGTTGGAAAGGTTAGATTCCATCTTCCAAGTGGTTTGTGGTTATCTTTGGGTTCCTCTCCTCAGCATGGAGGAATTACAGAGTATTAATATAGTGGCATCATTGTCGAGGAGAAAAATGTTCTATATTCTTAGGGAAAGAATCTAAATATCAGATCTCACTTCTAATGGTGAACATAAGCCAAACACATAAAGGTTGTACCATTCACCTGGCGACTCCAATCAAGTTTCAACCTGATCCAAAGACTCTACTAGTGGCAAGATCAAGAAATTAGAGTTTTACTGGCAACTCTATTGGCTCAAGATGAGTTCTATATCTGCAAGGTATGCTCCTTTAAATCATATGCATATTCCAGGTTTTCCAAATCACATGCCTCATGTAGATTGGCAAACTTATTTTCCAAAATTCAAAGATCAGAAAGGAGATGATGCTGGTAAAATTTCACATGCATGTACGTAGACTTAAGGTTGAATTTCATGAGGAATGTTTGATGAAGATGTTTATGGAAACCTTAGAAGAAGATGCATGATCTTGGTATGAAGGATTATCAGTTGCTAGTATATATTCCTTAAGGAATTTCCACACAATATTCTTTGAACATTTTAAGGAATCCTATCCATCATTATTGTTGGTTCAAGACTGTTGTCAACATGTTTCAGTTTCATTTGGAATATGGAGAATGTTTATGGAGATGATGATTTTATGGATGATGAGATTATAGAGGCCTTTCATGAGAACCCTTTTCAACATCATGAGGAAATAGTAGAGGACAGTCGCCATGATATTCAAGTGGATTTCCAAAAGGAAATAGTTTCTCCAAGGGATGAAAATGAAGTAGATCAACATGCTGATGAAGAAAACCATGATTCATTTACTAAGTTCAATAATAATGTAAAACAAGTTTGTTCTCTTGAGCTTGATGAACATATTCAACAGTTTTCAAATTACCAAGAAAGGGAGGAGGATAGGTGATCATTTTTTTCTTCATGTCATTCATTTTCTCAGTGTTTTTGTCATGAAGAAACTTATGAAAATCAAATCTATGAAATTGCATGCATAAAAACTTTAGGAAGTGAAATCATTCATGGTGATAACTACCCAGAGTTGAAAGAAAATAATGAAGAAGAGCAGGTTGTTTTAGACCCCTTGGATGGTGTAGAATATATTCATGATTTTACATCTCTTGAATTGACATATCCAGAATTTTTTAAAAACCAAGATGACATTCTTGTTGATATACATGAAGGGTCATTTGTAGATATTTTTGTTATTCAAGATGTGGCTGCCTCAATTGAAGATTTGGAAGAACACATAAACCTTGTCTCTAATATGGATGATAGGATAGATGAACAATTGGATCCTTTCTTATTCAAGGATGGTATTAAGACTATTGAGTTAGAAATAAAGTAGCTAGTAGTAAATCATGAGGAATAATCCTTACTCAATGATCAACAAACATGTACGTATTCCCTTAATCACTTCTATGACCCTTTTGGAAGGTTGTTGCAGTCATTAGAACAAAAGAGCATTTTTGTATTTATGGATCATAAAGAGGTTTTTAGTAAGAAGTTTGAGTTTCCATTTTCTTAGACTTTCTTTATGCCTGGAGAAGTTGAATACAAGCTTCAATCAAGTAGCCATTTGCTTGATTGGCTACATTAGAAGGATCATTTCACATATTATATAGATATCTTCAACCAGTTAGAGTAGGAAATGATGTGCAATAATATTGTTGGGAAAGTATTTATTTCAGCTTTCAGTTTCAGTTTCTAGCATGTACAATTTTGGTCAATTAGAATGTAAAGCACAATTTGCAAGTGTGGGTAGTTTTCACCAGAATTTGATGCCCGGGGAGAAGGCCCTAAGATTTTGATGAGATGCTACCAATTTTGAGAGTGTGATAAGTCATGAGTTAGTCATGAGTCAGTTATGTGTCGAGTTAAAGAGTCAATAAAGCCCAATGTCCAGGCACATGGTCTATAGTGTTCTTGGCACCTCA
Organism: Pinus tabuliformis; assembly: GCA_031772625.1. NCBI lineage: Eukaryota > Viridiplantae > Streptophyta > Pinopsida > Pinales > Pinaceae > Pinus > Pinus tabuliformis. The sequence goes on along the minus strand of CM062816.1, from coordinate 1,011,108,670 downwards.
CAAGGAGGATGTCATCCCTATTGGAGCCAATGTTAGTGTCCTATATTATAGTAGTCAAAAAACAAGTTTTATCTTTTCAATGTATTTTGGAAAATGTGTAAATGTTGGGCTATAATATCTTAGAGATCAATATATTGGTATTAATGAAAGATAAATGTTTCATCATTGATGTAATTATGTCAGAATATGTGAAAGATAATGTAAGTAGTTATTAATTCCCTAAGAAGTTGAGTTAGGAGAGTCTAAGGTCATGGCTCACAAAAAAAGTCATGGGTGAGGTCATAAGTGTCTTGTATTATTATCATTGGCATAGATTTGTAGGATTAGTATGGTCAGTTTGAGTGTCAAGTCACATTTTTCCATGACATCGTATTGGTACAACGGTTAAGAGATGCACTACACTTCTGACAGTTGCTCTGCATTCATGATTTAAGTTAAAAATTGCAATTATCGCCCTTGAAACACTGATTTAACCACCTTGGGAGTTCAAAGGATTGATTAAATTCCAAAAATACGACAGATCCATTCATTTTTCCATTGAGAACTTGTTGGGCATTACTTGGGGTTCGTTGCACAAAGGTTGTAGGTGAGGCACTACGCTAAAAAATAGTTGTTGCACTCTATCAAACCAATGGTTAATCTCTATCCCCAGGTGATAATTCCTCATTTCCTTGCCTCATTTGTCTTGCACGTTGTCAAATTTTCTCTTATCTATTGAAGGAACACTCAAAAAACCTTTTAAAACTCGAATGTTTAAACTCGCTGCGTTTTCTGGAGAATATGCTGCGCTTCACCTTAGTCGATGCATTTTGTGTTGTCATCTTCGTCGAACATTAGACCTAGTTTTCCACTCATATTATAAAATCTTGACATTCCTTTCAAGTGGTTTGAAACTTCGGTTCTTATTTTTGCTTCTCTCAAGGTCAAGAAACACTCTTTCTTCCATGCATTGCGCTTCTCGCTACGCTTGTGTTTTTAATCTTCCCACTATGAGAAAAGAACATTTCAAGCTGTTGTTTTGGGTTTGAGAGATGTGTTTTTTGGTCTAGGTCTACCATTTAGGTTTTTTATTCTGAATTTCCATAAAACTCTTATCTAAATCCTTATTTCCATAATTTATACTCTATTTTCCTCGCTACTGTCAAGGCATCAAGATGTGGTAGTAGATCAAAGTTTTTGGAACTATTTCATGCATGGAGGTTCAATGAAAGTATTAGAGTTTGTACACATCACTTATAAGAAAAAAAATTCTCATTCATAGGTCTAACACTCAGTCAAACCATGTAAATGCACATTTGTTGCACAAGCTTGTTGCACTTCTACTATAGATGGCGGTTTTGAAGGACAGAGGTTTGTAGCTTGAGCACAGGTTGTTAAAGAGGTTCCTAAAATTGTAGAGGATGTCTTATACATTCTCAACACTTTCATAAATCCAACGAATGGATAGAAGTATGAAAACCATGGATTCGTTGTGCTTTTGGAGAAACACAATGCATTCACTGCACTTTCACATAGTCAAAGGAAGTCACTGTGTTTTTTGAATATTTTTGTCATCATTTTAAAAATTTTATTTTGACCAAATGGATATGAATTTTGAAAAAGTGAAAGAGGTTTTCATAAAAAACGAACTAAACTACAATAACCTCCTTTTGTTTTGTAACAGGTGTTATATATTGGAATATTAAAGTGAATATTTACATCTTATTTTTTAGATTTCCTAATTTCCTGTTTTAGTCATTGTTTTTGGGTGCGGATTCCGAGGAGATGGAGAATAATTTTAGTAAATTGAGAGCAGTTTATCCCAAGCACAAGCTCATATACAAAAATTTCCTTTTTTTTTGTAAAATATATCATGATTATAGAGATATGATCTAATATTTGACACCTATTTTACAGAAATTCAGTCCTTATTTCCTAGTAGGCAGTTTCTAAATCTAATGTAACTGTCTCTATCTTTGGGGAATGGTTAAGATTGACCCCTTAATTCCAAGGATGAGCTAATTGTATATATTTTCATTAGTTTTAGTGTGCAAAGGATTGGTCAGGTTTTAGAATAAGAGACATTGTGAACTGCACTTTTCTGATATATTTTTCAGTGAATGAAAGGACAAAGGTATAATTTTACAAGGATTCCTGTGTCAGTTTCTATGGATATGTGCTTCTTTTTTTTGTAAGTTATATTTTGTTATCAATCATGCTTTGAATGTGTGCCTTATGTTTAGCTAAAAAAATATTTGTCTCATAATATGCTTTAAAAGTGTTTTGATTTAGTTTACTAAAAAAATTATGTTTTCTTCTTGAATGGCATTTATAATTCATCCCATTGTTTGATGCTCTATATGTCATTTCCACGTATCTTCTACTCACCCTCCTCTAATGAATTTGATTGAAAAACTCCAAAAAGGCTACCTACCTTTCCCCATTAGAAGATCCCTCTTTCTCTTCATCCTATCACTGGAAAAGAATCAACTTATATGACCATATTGCCCAATGGATCTATCTTCTCCCCTACCAGCAAATTGTTAAAACCTATTTCCCTTTGAGCACCATACATAGCCTAAAATTTAAGTGACTGAAGTTGTAGATAGAGAGAGCCCTCTATGAAGCTACAAGGGCTAGATTCTAGATTCCAAGTAGTTTGCAGTTACCTTTGGTTTCCTCTCCTCAGCCTGGAGGAATTACAGAGTGCTACCAGAATATATAGAACTAACTCAATAACTTAGTCATAGTTCATTTTGATTATAATTTAGTGTAGAAGTAGTTTAGTTTAGATTAAATAACCATAGTTTATATTCAGAATTACTTTCCTTGGATTCAATCCTTTGTAAAAAGAAAGGACTCTAGGCTAACGAAGACTATAAACCCATCATTGTTAGCTATACCAAATGTCTTAGGATGTTAAAGATCCTTGATTTTGGATATTACTCCCTTGTTGACTTAAGTGTACAATGCCCACGTCAACACTAACCAACCTGCACAACTGGAGGATACCTTATCTATCGAATAAACATTCAGTTATTGCACAGTCATCTCAACTTTCGTCGCACATATGCACGGTCCATTGGACATATGGATGACCTGTTGTACACAATTTTAACCACCCTCTATGCACAATCTCCACACTTAGGTAAAATTAAAAAAAAAAATTGCCCCTTTTCTCCTTAACCCTAGGAATATAACTCTCTCTAACTCCATAGGAATGAGGAGACATGAAATATTTCATTAGGATGACCCAACCAAAGTAATTTTACAAGGTGGCCACATGAGTGAATGTACAAACATGATAAATAAAGGATAGATGAATTAAATTGAAGTGTTATATTAAAGTAAGAAGAGATATGAGGTTTGCAAGAGGTGTTCACCAATATTTTTGGGGTGATTCTAGGAGTTTAAATGTGGAAACAAAATTATGATTTATGAGGTGAAAAAGTCATCTTGGAATTTCGCTATAATTTTTCTCTTGGGATTAGGGAAAATTTTAGGGATGAAATTTCATTAATTGGACATTTTTGGGACATTTTTTGAAATTAATTTTCACTCATTTGGTTAAAATTTCACCCATTTATTACATATATATGATTAAATAAATAATATTCGCCAAAAATTACCAATTTTAACAGTAAATTGCAGGTTTTTTTATTGAACATTCACCCACATTCTATATGTATGACTTTTCAAACCAAAATAGTCACCTATAATATTATACATAGGCATAATATTTGAATCCTTAAAAATACCTTGCTTGGGATATTTAAGATCGTGAAACCTTGAGAAGATAAAGAGAAAGTATTCTTGTATCCATGATTAAAGTTTTAGACCTTGATTTGCTATAATTTCATAGATGTGCTTTGAGGAATTTAGGCTTCTTGAATGCTCTTGAAATTTACTTCAAACAACTCAACTTGGCATTTTCGCTATGACTTTTCTTCTGGGATGTTTAAAATCATGAAACTTGATGAAATACTGATATAAGATATTTATGCTTCCAGTTAAAATTCCAAACCATTATTGACTATATACAATGACATCAATAAGGGTTTCCATCAATGAAAATATGGTGTACTATTGGAAATATTGTTGTCATGGATGCCAAAGATAGGGGGAGACTACATATGTTCAAGATAAAGATTTAAAAATGAAGATTGTTGGAAAATTTATTTTTGGTCTTTTGATGCCCAATTTGGATACCCTATCTTGAAGGTCTTTTTACTCAAATATCCTAGATCAAATTGGAACCTAGGATATATGGTTATAAATATTATTCTGAGACCTTTCCAATGGTATATGTCACTCCCTATAACTCCATATAATTGAGACATAAAATATTTTATTAGGATGACCAAACCAAAGTATAAGTAGGTCAATCAAACACTCTTACAAGTTGGCCCCATAAGGGTTTCCCCTTCAGAATGAGGAGAAATGAAATATTGTCAGGATGATCCAACCAAATTATAAGCAAGTTGATCCAATTAGTTTTACAAGTTGGCCCCATTGAATAAGGGTTTCCATCAATGGCAAAGGGGGAGATTGTTGGAAATATTAATTTCATTGATGTTAAATATAGGGGAAAATTGTTGTAAATATTGTTTTCATTGATGCCAAAGTTAGGTGGAGACTCCGAAATGAAGATTTGAAAATGAAGATTGTTGGAAATATTATTTTTGGGATTATGATGCCTAGTTTGGATACCTTATATTTGAAGGAATTTTTACTCAAATATCCTAGATCAAATTGTAACATAGGATATATGGTTGGAAATATTATTATGATACCTTTCCAATGGTATATGATTCTCCCTCTAATTCCATAGGAATGAGGAGGCATGAAATATTTGATCAAGACGACCCAACCAAAGTACAAGCATGCCAACCCAACCAATTTTACAAGTTGACCCCATAAGTGAATCTAAAAATACTATAAATAAAGGATAGATGAGTTTAATTTAAGTGTACTCAAGAAAAAATATATCCAAGGTTCACAAGAGGTGTTGAGGAATATGTTTGGGGTGATTCTTGGAGTTTAAATGTGGATGCAAAGAGGTGATTTATGGGATGAATGAGTCATATTGGAAGTCTTGCTATATCTTTTCTTCTCGAGTGTTTCAAATCATGAAACTTGGAGGAGCTAGAGAGCAAATATTGTACTTATGGTTAAATTTCAGACCTTGGCTCACTATAATTTCAAATATGTGCTCTGGGGAAGTTAGGCTTCTTAAATTCTCCTGAAATCTACTTCAAATAGGTTAGCTTGGAATTTTTGCTAGAGATTTTCTTCAAGGATGTTTAATACCATGAAAGTTAGAGGTTATTGATAAAATATATTCATGTACCAGTGGCTAATATTTTAGACCTTGGTTTGCTATAATTGTGAAGATATGCTATGAGGAAGTTTGGCTTCCTGAATGCTCCTAAAATATACTTTAAATAGGTCATCTTGGAATTTTTTCCACATCTTTTCTTCTGTTATGTTTCAACCATGAAACATGGAGGAGATATAGAATATATCTCAAGGTACTAGTGGTAGAAATTTCAAGCCTTGTTTTGCTATAATATTAGAGATATGATGTAATGAATTCAAGCTTCTAAAATTCTCATGAAATCTAATTCAAATAAATTAGCTTGATAATTTTTTATAAATTTCTTTTTGAGATGGTTTAGACTCTGAGATATGGATGAGAAAAAAATAAGATATCTCAAGGTACTAGTGATAGAAATTTTATATTTTGTTTCACTATAACTTCAGCAGTCTGATATGAAAAACATGCTTTAGACATGCCAGCTTGGTATTTTCGCCCTGAATTTCTTCTTGTTGTATTTTAAATAGTGAAATCAAGAAGAGACAAAGAAGAGATCCCAAGGTATGAGTGATAGAAATTTTAAACCTTGTTTCACTATAATATCAAAGATATTCTATAAGGAATTTAGGCTTGTTCAGCTTGGTATTTTTTCTAAAACTTTATTTACGAGATGTTTTAGACAAGGAAATATGGAAAACATAGAGAAGATATATCAAGGTACTAGTGGTAGAAATTTCATTACTCTTTTATCTATAATTTTGGAAATGTGATCTAAAGAATTTAATGTTCCTAAATGCACCTAAAACATGCTTCAAATAGGCTAGCTTGGTATTGTCTTTATAAATTTTCTTTTGTGATATTTAAGACTGTGAAATCTGGAGGATGTTGGCATTATGATGCATGTGTTGATCTTGATGGCAACTCACTTGTAACAGAAGAAGTATATGGTAACTAGATGAATCCATAGGTCAGTTCAGAGGTGATAAAGTGATGGAATAGAATAACAAAATGATGGGACAAAGGTTTATAGATCAGAATTAGGAGTTTGATAAAGGTGAATATTTGAAGATCTATACGCAGGTTAGTCAAGGCCAAGTCTTGTATACATGTAGGTAAAAATAAGAAAAGTTTCATACATGCTGGCACACTAATTTAGGAATACCAAGGGTCCTTACCATGGTGTTAGCCCACAATATTTAGTACAATAACAGTTACATGAACCCGTCCAAGATTATCATCGGCACTAGTGTAGTTTTGACTCATGGTACTGACTAAGGCTCTAACTATATAAAGAGGTGAATATCAAAGTGCTAAGTGTGTATGTGAAAGAGTTTTTGATGAATACTTCAATCTAAAGTATATTTGCATTGTAATGGCCATAGTTGACACATGGATCTGAAATAACTATGCACTGATGAATATAAATGATGGATAAGGATCATGAGACCTGAAATGACTTTCTATTGTATGATCTACTCATGGATTTATTAGATCTAAGTATTGACAATGTTTTTATCTCTGAATATTATGATCTAGGTCTTTTTAAGAAAGTTCCGAAGAGTTGTGTAATTTTAGGTCAAAATTTGTAGATCTCAACACAGATTGGTCTCGGTTAAGTCGCGTATACACGCAGGTTTGTTTCTTCAAAGTCGCGTACATAAAGGAAGGATTTTTGTTCATAAATGACTGATCAACCTAATCAATGCTGTTGTATCTCTATTATATGTCAATGATGTCCTCATGTTGATCTGGGTTGGGTGATATTATCTGAACTAGAACTGATTGAATGATGAAGTTGAATTTGGTTACATGTTGATTGGTTGAAAATATTATTGTTGTTGCTAACTGTATGAGGGTTCTATAAGCTAATAGAATATTTTAGAATAACTCTGGTCATCTTTTTGTCTAATTCAAAATTATAAGTTTTTAGTATATTGAGATCTGTATGCAGGTTGCTCTATAGAAAAGTGCATATACATGTGGGTTTCCTTAATTGAAGTAGCGTATACATGTTGGCATATGAATTATCAAGGTTGTAGTTGATTATGTGTGTTGATGCAGTATTTTGAGTTCAAATATGTGTTCTGGTTACAATGATCTCATTGTTCTATTTGAATTAAGTTGGTGTTTGCTTCAGTTGATCTATAAGTTGTGATGTATTAAAGTAGGTGGATCTAGTGTGAAAATTTATGAAACATGGTCCACGGATGTTGCTGAGGGTTGGAGCCTTCAGTGAGGAAGTCAAAGCTTCCTGCTAGTAGTAGCTGGTAATCAGATCAAGGGGTTGGAGCTCCCTTCCAGTAGGAGCTAGAGAACGAGTGAAGGTTGTAGCCTTTAGCAGGTGGGTGCATGCATACTGGCATGAGTATACACTAGTGCAAGAATGTAAGAAGGTTTTGATATTGATAAGTTTGAAGACTGAGATGAAAAAAACAATGATTTTCTTCCACATTAGGTTTCCACCTTAAATCCTGGTGTTCATGTGTGATACTTTATTATGTTCTTACTGCACCTGCTTACTTCTTATCAAATGCATGATAAATCTCTTACATTCTAGTTTAAGTTTAACATATAAAGAATTAGTTGTTTTACAAGTTTACTAAGCATACACTAGTTTCTTTTAAAATAGTTGTGTACATACGTGAGTTGGGTTTAGTAAAGTTGCGTACATATTTCAAAAAAGAAAATTATTGTTGTGAGTTTTTAAAACACTAATTCACCTTCCCTCTCAATATTTTTCCTAACAATTGGTATCAGAGAAGGTCCTTCAAAAGAATCTTGATCACTTGAAGGAAGATCTCCCAAGATGAGAAATCAAGATGGAATGACATCTATCGGAACACCACTCTTCAATGGAAATAATTTGATATATTGGAAGACAAGAACTAGATCCTATCTTCAGTCCCTTGGAGTAGATGTTTGGGTATTTGTGGAAGGAGGTTACCAATGTCCAGGCACAGTTCCCCCAGATGCAACAAAAACTAAGACGTATGAAACTAATGCCAAAGTTGTCAATGCATTATTGGGAAGTCTGACAGAGTCAAAATTTGTCAAAGTTATGAAGTTAAACACATCAAGAGAAATATGGGACAAAATAATTCAAAGCTATGAAGGCAATACCAAGGTAAAAAGTGCTAAACTCCAAAATCTGAGAATTCAATATGAAACTCTCAGAATGCATAATGATGAAAGTATTGTTAGTTTCTTTCTACGTATAGATGAGATTGTAAATTGCATGAAAAATATGGGTGAAGAAATAAAGGACACCACTTTAGTAGAGAAAATATTAAGATCTCTAACTCCTAAATTCAAGTCAACAGTGTCTGCCATTGAAGAGAAGCATGATCTGTAGAGTCTTACTATTGTTCAACTTTATAGGATCCTAACAGCTTTTGAAATGAGGAAAGGAGGTCCCTCTGAAGTCAAAGAAGCCATATTTAAAGCATCTGAAAAAGGAAAAGAAAAGGAAGAACACAAGGAATTGAGATAGATATTAGAAGAAGTTGAGGTGAACTTTTTAAAGAAACTTCAATTGGGCACCGAAAGGTTCAGAGGTAAGCTTCCCTTCAAATGTTTTTCTTGTGGTAGAGTTGGTCATTATGCTACTAAATGTCCTCATAAATAAAAACATGACAAAGGGAAGGATACTACAAAAGGTAATAGGAGATGATTTGACAATAGAATAAGTTATTATACTCATGAAGATAGTGATGGATTATAAAATAGTGAAGAAGGAGAATTTGATCAAGATCTTAAATTACTCATGGCTTTTGAGAAAAATACTAATGAGTCTAATTATAAATTTGTGGATGCTTTAGAGGAAAAATATTTCTTTGAAGAAATTACTCAACTCAAAATTTTCATGGAAGAAAAAAAAAAGTAGCCATAGATACATTGAAGCATCAACTTATAGAAAAGGAAAAGAATAATGAGAAGTTAGAATGTGAAGTAAGTCTAAGAAAGGAACCTGAGAAAATAAAAACTATGAATCTTAGATTTGCTAAAGGATCTGAAACCTTAGATGAAATTATCATGGTACAATGCTCTTCTCTTATGAAGACAATTCTTGGATACACTGGAGAAACATCTCAAACAAAAAAGCCTTTAGCCACCACCAGAAGCTATGTAAATGCAGCAAAAACGAGTCAGTAAAGCTTTAGTACTCAGCAAATGAATAAAGGCATTCTGCAAGTAAATCATGTTCACTCTAATCCAAGGATGAACAACAACAAAAGCACCAATCAAAAGGTAAACAACACCAGAAGATTCTATGATAAAAAAAATAAAATTCTTCTTTAATGGACGATGTTTCTCATGTCATAATTTTGGTCATAAGATTGCTCAATGTGTTGCATATAAAACCATCATGACGAGAGAAGCAAGAAAACAAAGGAATGGGTTAGGAGTCAAGAAGAACACTTATAATAACTTCTCACCTCTTAAATATGAAATTGAATGCTCATTTTGCAATAACTTTGGACATGAAGAATTTGAATGCAGGAGAAAATTACAGCCAACATCTCAAAAGGAGGAAATATCAACAGATTCTAAGGTATGGAAAAGGAAGGAGTTATAGTATGAAAGATGTGGCATAGCATTGTTTGTAGAAGGACAAGAAAATCAATGGTACATTGATAACGGATGCTCAAAACACATGACAGGTGATAAAGATAAAATTATCAAGGCTAAGTCGTGTATGCACGCATGTACAAAGAATAAAAGTCGCGTATACCAATTACACACTAATTTAAGAATACCAAGGGTCCTTACCATGATATTTACTTGTGGTATTAAGCCCAAAAATGGTTGTTTTGATCTTACCTAAGAACACCATTGGCTGGAGTATGGTTTTGACCCATGGTATTGAAAAAGGCTAAACTATATGAGGAGATGAAGATCAAAGTGATAAGTGTGCATGTGAAAGGGTTTTTGATGAATACTTCAATCTGAAGTATATTCTCACTGCAAGGGTCATAGTTGACAGATAGATCTGAAATAATTATGCACTGATGAATACAATGACGGATTAGGATCATAAGACCTAAAATGACTTTCCATTGTATGATCTGTTCATGGATTGACTAGATCTAAGTATTGACTCATGTTTTTATCTATAAATATTATGATCTTGGCCTTTCTGAAGTTCTGAAGAGCTTTGCAATTTTAGGTCAAAATTTGCAGATCTGTACGCAGGTTGGTCTCAGTGAAGTCACGTATACTCACAGTTTCATTTCTTTAAAGTCGTGTACACAAAGGAAACCTAAAATTTTCATATATTTACGTAGGTTAATCTCGGTGAAGTCGAATATACATGCGAGTTCGTTTCTTCAAAGTTGCGTACATAAAGGAAGGGTTTCTGTACATAAATGACTAATCAACTTGATCAATACTGCTATATCTCTATTGTCTATCAATGATGTCCTCATGTTGATCTAGTTTGAGTGATAATGTATGAAGTATAACTTATTGAATGATGAAGTTGAATTTGGTTACATGTTGATTGGTTGAAAATATTATTGATGCTGCTAACTATATTAGGGTTTTGTAAGCTAACATAATATTTCAGAATAACTTTGGTCAACTCTGTGTCTGATTCAGAATTACAAGTTTTAGTATATTGAGATCTATAAGGAGGTTGCTCTACAAAAAATCACGTATACACATGGGTTTCCTTAACTGAAGTAGTGTATACATTTTAGCATATGAGTGATTAGGGTTGGAGTTGATTCCGTGTATTGATGCAGTACTATGAGTTCAATTCCGTGTTCTGGTTACAATGATCTCATTGTTTTTTTTGAATTAAGTTGGTGTTTGATTTAGTTGATTTACAAGTTGTCATGTATTAAAGCGGTGGATCCAGTGTAAAAATTTATGAAACTTGGTCCATGGATGTTGCTGAGGATTGGAACCTTCAGTGAGGAAGTCAAAGCTTCCTGCCAGTAGTAGTTGGTAATCAAATCAGGGGGTTGGAGCTCCCTTCTAGTATGAGCTGGAGAATGAGTGAAGGTTGTAGCCTTCTGCAGGTGGGTTCCTACATACTGGTATGAGTATGCACCAATACAAGAATGTAAGAAGTTTTTGATATTAATAAGTTTGAAGACAGAGATGACAACAATGATGGTTTTCTCGCACATTGGGTTTCCACCCTAAATCAAGGTGTTCATGTGTGTTTCTTATGTGTGATACTTTATTTTGTTCTTATTGCACCTTCTTACTTCTTATCAAATGCCTGATAAATCTCTTATATTCTAGTTTAAGTTTAACAGATAAATAATTAACGGTTTTACAAGTTTACTAAGCATACACTAGTTTCTTTTAGAACAGTCACATACATACATGAGTTGGGTTCAGTAAAGTTACATATATAGTTCAAAAAAGAAAAATATTATGGTGAGTTTTTAAAATACCAAATCAACCCCCTCTCAGTATTTTTCCCAACAATTAGTATCAGAGCAGGCCCTTCAAAGGAAGCTTGATCTCTTGAAGGAAGATCTCCCAATATGAGCAATCAAGATGAAACGACATCTATCAGACCACCACTCTTCAAGAGAAATAATTTAATATATTGGAAGACAAGAACCAAATCCTATCTTCAGTCCCTTGGAGCATATGTTTGGGCAATTGTGGAAGGATGATCCAGGTGGATGTTGGTGGCCACCTACCTATCCCACTTGGACCCCCACAATTGTCTCTTTTAGTTTTTCAGTTTTCGTAAGTGTAGCACAAATTACTATTTTTAGTAGTTTTTTTCGGGTCCTGAACTTCCGGAACCGTTTTGAGGCCCTAAACGACGTTTTTTGGGAAATCTGGGAGCAACATGTAGAATTTTCTCTACAAATCAGCTAGCTTACTGATATCATGTAGAAATTTCACCTACAGATCTAACTGATATATGAAATTTACTAAAGCATAATACTAGATCTACATCTACCATAAACTTAGCGGAAGCTTATTTGAACATTGACAACATCAAGCATGAACACATATAACTGATAAGGAGGAATAAATCACACATAACATAGAAGAATTTATCTGGGAAAAGCACCAGCCTAAAACCCCATCTTTGTATTATCAATCAAGTGGAAATCATCAACAACATACAAAAAGAATCGGCTCAAAAGCTATCCTGCTCTCTCTGTACTCTAATGATGTAGCTCATGGACTATCTAGGCCTGTATATATAGGCTCCACAATTCCTCGAAGCCCCTATTTCCTTGCATAGTTTTGATTGGGGTCCAATTACATAACATTTGTGAATTGGCCAAATCATACCTACTGTCACCTCAGGTCTGATTACGCAGTACTAGAAGGAATAATATTCCTTCCTCATGCAAGGAATATTCACTAGGAATATCCTAGCAACTGATAGTACATTGTCCCTCATTTGATCTCACTTGGGTCTCTGTCTGAACTGCCATGCATCAGTTATCCATGAGTGAATACTCAGTTATCTGAAAATACCAGTTGTCACATGCATGCAAGCATCAACAAACTGAATCTCATTAATTTAAAAAAATATTAAATTAATCTAACTGGACTTGGCTAAGTTAAACTAAGTCAACTGATCCTCTCAATATAGAACTCATCCTTAATTCCCCAATCAGTGGAGCAAACCAGGGACACATTCCCCAATCAGTGGAGAAAATATTGCATGTTCTAACAAAGACTTCAAGCTCATAATTCCTTAACTAATTAACTCAAGCTAAATTAATTAATTAATATTCAAACTACTGGTAAGACCAAATTCGAATTTTGCTTCCTATATTTAGTCTAGGGACTAACTAAAATAGGAATCCACATTGAACTGCTAAAAAAAGAACTTCTATTTTTAGCACTTCCAGTTTTCATTCCCTGTTGCCCAATCCAACACTAGTACCCAACCTGCTATTTTTAGCACTTCTATTTTTAGCAATTTTTTGTTGCCATTTTCAACACTCCCTCTCAACAAGAAAGGCTTCCTCTCGAACCCGATCCTGTACCTTTGGAATGTTCTGCATGCAACACTTCTACAAAGCGTGGTTGCTCCAGCAACTCTTGGAACAAAAAAAACTCCCAATTGACCTCTCTATTGGGCTAGAAACATACTCTGATGCTGAAGCTCTAACTGCTACTGACAAGTGCTCCCTCTCTGATGTCTACGCTACTGTAACATCTCCATGCATCTCGCACCGTTGCACCCTTCTTTGTGCTACCCTGCACTGTGCAACGCACTTGTGCCTCTTGCATTGTTGCAGTGTGCATGCTTTACGCTGTCTTGGGATTCCCTACACTTTATCTCTCTCTGCCACTCCATCTGCATCTGTCACTACCCAATTAGTCAGTTCCTGCTACTCCTCATCAGGGCTCCCGTAGCGGAGTCAAATCAAAGAGGTTGGGTACCTCAAGGATCCTGCCCCTCCTCCTTGGGACAATCACTCTACATCGCCCCACCTCCTACTTGGAGGTATAGTTGCATGTGATCCCTCAGCCCACTTCGCTTGAAGTTTCCCCCTACTGGAGGTCTCTACATGAGTAGGTGTCTCTACTCAATCTCCACTCGGTTTCCCCTGTTGTGGCTGCTCCACAACCTCCTGAAGCTGCTTCACCAATCGTGGCTCCTCCACAATCGTCTGAGACTTCTTTTGGCGCTGCATGTTGAGAGGTAATATACTCTCCCTCTCAACCACCAAGTCTCCCTCAGTTTCCTTGCTGCTCAAGGCTTTGCATGCATCTTGAACCTCAAGAGCACACAGGTTCTTGACACATGAACCAATCTGCTTCACCTTTATAGTGATGATGTGTCTAAGGAAAACCTTTCCATTATTGAAGACTACATCATAGCCTTTGTCTTCTAGCATCGCGATCGACACCAAGTTTCTCTTCAGTCCTGGTACATACTTGACATCGGTCAAGGTAAGGCGAGCTCCATGCTCCCTCTGAAAAATAACCGTGCCTACACCTAAGACACTATACTTTTCATCATTGCCCATCACTATGAGTATCTAGAGATCTTTCTCCTCCAAAGTACTGAACAAACTCTTGTCGCTGGTCATGTGGAAAGAAGCTCCACTGTCAAGAAATCAACCACTTCCCACCATGGATGAAACCATGCATGCGAAGAGTGTGAAATCCAACTCAAACTGTGAAGTAAGTGCCTCACCTTGAGATCCTTCCTCGGATCCCTTCTTGGATTTCCTCTATGGACAATTTATAACAAAGTGGCCCACCTCATGACAACGAAAGCATCGCACTTTCGATTTTTCAAGCTTCTTCCTACCTTGGGGAGAGCTGGATTTGGAAAGAGAAACCTTCTCCTTTCCCTTCTTCGCCTTACTTGCTAAGGCATAATTATCTTCATCCTCCATGGATGAAGAACCATCTCTAGTGCTCTGTCTGATCTCCTCCTGCATCAAATCCAACCATAGTCGTTCCCAATCTAGTAGTTTCTCTCTTCCATTAACCAAGTCCTGGTAGCTATGCCAGCTCGTAGGAAGTCCAAGGAGTGCAAGACTCAGCATGTCATTATTAGCTGTCATGATTCCTACACTTCCAAGCTCATCCTTGCATGAAGTGAGCTTGTTCAGATACATAGAGATCATGTCATCCTTTTCACACTTGATCTTTTGAATTTTATCCTTCAGTTCCAGCTTCCTCTAATAATTTCTATTCTGATAAAGATCTTTCAATGTTTTCCACATCAAAAATGGAGTCTCCTTCCCATGGAGGCTCGACACTATGTGATCTCGAACTCCCTCCAGGATGATTCTCCTAGCTCTAGCCACACACTTCCTCCATTCCGCCAACTCTCGGGCATTAGATCCTGAGGGCTTGGGGACTTCTTGATCAATGAAGTCCTTCACCCCATTGTCCTCTAGTACTGCCTCCATGCGATCCTTCTAGGCTATATAGTTTGAACTACCATCCAGTGCATACTCAAGCCTCAAACTATATAACGCCATCGATGAAATAGATGTGATAAGAACTCAATTCAATATTCAGAAACCACAAACTTCTTCCTTCTTGTATACTGTTCTTCCTTGATCACTTGTGCTCTGATACCATGTAGAATTTTCTCTACAAATTAGCTAGCTCACTGATATCATGTAGAAATTTCACCTACAGATCCAACTGATATATGCAATGTACTAAAGCATAATACTAGATCTACATCTACCATAAACTTAGCGGAAGCTTAATTGAACATGAGAAACATCAAGCATGAACACATATAACTGATAAGAAGGAATCAATCACACATAACACAGAAGAATTTATCCAGGAAAAACTAGCCTAAAACCCCATCTCTGTATTATCAATCAAGTGGAAATCCTCAACAACATACAAAAAGAATCAGCTCAAAAGCTATCCTGCTCTCTCTGTACTCTGATGATGTAGCTCATGGACTATCTAGGCCTATATATATAGGCTTCACAAGTCCTCCAAGCCCCTATTTCCTTGTGCAGTTTTGATTGGGGTCCAATTACATAACGTGTGTGAATTGGCCAAATCATACCTGCTGTCACCTCAGGTCCAACTACGCAGTACTAGAAGGAATAATATTCCTTCCTCATGTAACGAATATTCACTAGGAATATCCTAGCAACTGATAATACATTATCCCTCATCTGATCTCAACTAGGTCTCTATCTGAACTTCCATGCATTAGTTATCCATGAGTGAATACTCAGTTATCTTAAAATACCAGTTGTCACATGCATGCAAGCATCAACAAACTGAATCTCATTAATTTAACAAGCTGTTAAATTAATCTAGCTGGACTTTACTAAGTTAAACTAAGTCAACTGATCCTCTCAATATAGAACTCATCCTTAATTCCTCAATCAGTGGAGAAAATCAAGGACACATTCCCCAATCAGTGGAGAAAATATTGCATGTTCTCACAAAAACTTCAAGTTCATAATTCCTTAACTAATTAACTCAAACTGAATTAATTAATTAATATTCAAACTGCTGGTAAGACCAAATTTGAATTTTAATTCCTATATTTAGTTCAGGGACTGACTAAAATAGGATTCCACACTAAACTGCTAAAAATATAACTTCTATTTTTAGCACTTCCATTTTTTATTCCTTGTTGCCCAATCCAGCACTGGTACCCAAACTGCTATTTTTAGCACTTATATATTTAGAAATTTTTTGTTGCCATTTTCAACAAAACATGGGTCCATGGACCAATGTTTCTCTTCCCAAAGTTGTAGTGCTTAGAGAAATATTTCTAATGAGCTATTGTACACGTCAAATGAAGATCAGGTGCCAAAGTTACGACCCTGGGATGTTGATGTACCAACTTACCCAAAACGGGGCCCACAATTTGGCATTTCATCTTCTAGGGTTAGGTTTTGGGATGTTAAGGGTTTTCCATTGTTTGTCAACAATAAATAGGCATTTGATCCTCATTGTAACACAGTTCAAAGGCATGTAGCCACCACATCTCTTCTTAGAGATAAGCTACCATCGCCCTAGCTAGTTTATTTCCATCGTTGTTTGTAAGCATATTTCAGTATTTTACATTAATGAAATGAAGTATTATTTCCATTGAATCTTTGTGTTTATGGTTATCTTTATAATTTATTGCATTCCTATTTAAATTTGGATCAGTGGTATCAAAGCGGTTTGCTTTTTCTGTGTTTTTCTTTGCATGTCCCCAATGAGGTCGGGATATAAGGAGTTAGGGCTTGAACTGGTCGAACCTTTGCAAGACCAGCCTCGCAAATCTCAATAGCCTCCCATGGCAGATGAAAAGAAAGATGAGGGGGCAGGAGATCCTATCAAAATCTTGCTCGAAGAAGCCCTTGAGCGACAAAGGAACGCGATGATGGACATCTTTGCCCAAATCCTTCAGTGGCTACCCAGAGGCGACGCATCGGCTTCCAGTAGCTACTCGGGAACACCATGTCCTTTAAGGAACAAGTTAAGTTTGAAATCCCTATATTCGAGGGTCAGATAGACGCAGATGTCATAGATAAATGGTTAAATATGCTAGAGGGTTATTTTTCTATTCATGAATTTTCGAGTCAGGAAAAGATTGTTTTCACTCTTCTCAAAGCAACCCCCCACATTAAGGACAGGTGGGAAACCTATTGCGAGCAGAAGGATGAAAGTACGGACTCACTATTCTCAGCTGCACCCACTTGGAATTCCTTTCGGGATGCCATCAAGGAGCAATACTACCCTGTCAAAAGCTATGAGGACAAAAACATAAAGTGGACCACACTATGGCAGGGACCAGACCAGGATGTGCCGGAGTTCACAAAAATGTTTCATACCCTTCACACGCAGTTGGGTATCACAGATTCTAAGCTGCATCTGGTACTCAAATACCGCGGCTGCCTACGCAAATACATCTAGGAAGATATGGAGTTCCTAAACATCTCCTCGCTCGACACGGCGTACCAATACGCTGTCAAGATCGAGCAGAAGTTTAAACAGAAGAAGCGAGACTTTGGATCTGTGAATCCGAAGACCAAAGGACAAAGCCAAGGCAGGGTGACCTAAGACAACCTGTCGAAGCCACAAGAAAAGAGAAACACCATGAAGTTGAAGAAAGACACAGGAAAGTGGTGTGAGTTCCATAAGAGCCCCACTCACAACACAAGTGAGTGTCGGACCAAGTAGTCGCTAGTGGCAGAGTTGAAGGCTTCAAAATTAGATGCATGTTCCAACCCTAAGTCAAAACTCGACAAGGGGAATGGCAAAGGCAAGCAGATCATTGGTGCAGAGCCAAACGCCACTATTTCCACCGCTAGGATCCAGAAGAATGAGCCTGAAGATCTAGAGGAAGGGGAGCACCTTTTCCACTCATAGATGTGGGTGAAGGGTTCACTGCTGCAATTCATTGTCGACAGTGGTAGCCAAAAGAACCTCATTTCAGCAGAGGTCATGAAGCGGCTAGGCTTACTGACTACACCACACCCATAGCCGTACAGTATCGGGTGGCTTCACCAAGGATGAGATCTTCGAGTCTTCCAGCAGTGCCACCTTCCCTACAGCATCAAACCCTTCACAAACGAGGTATTGTGTGATTTTGCACCTCTGGATGTTTGTGATGTATTATTAGACCAACCATACTTATGGAGGCGACATGCTGTGTATGAGTTGAGGCCTCACACTGTCATTATTTCTTTGTGTAATTCATTATATAGGATGCCGAAGGTAGCCCCACCTACCGCCACCTCTTTGATCACTGCTAAGAAATGCATCAAGCTCATCTCCCAGACTAGGAAATTCATTTTCTATCTGGTTCACTCCTAAAGTAAGGGGAAGATTGTTGCCACATCCATGAACCCTGCGAAGCGTTCCTCCACACAGCAATAGTAGCAAAGGGATACGGTTATGACAAAACACATGAAAAACTTCTCCTCGCCCACAGGGGCGCCACACAAGCTTCAGGTGGGCAACAAAGTCTGGTTTCATCTGCTGAAAGAACGCCTTACAAGAGCCCATTAGAAGCTCTGACCACACTGACATGGTCCTTACACCATTACCAAGGCTATTCGAAATAATGATTTGGAGCACAAAATTCCTCCATTCCTTCACCTACACCAACTTTTCATTTTGTACTACCCTCGACCATGCTTCCCACCATTACTAGACACATCCGAGATTGCAGAACAGCTCACCAGGGACCAAGTTCTGCAGATGGAGGAACTCAATGTAATGGGGACCATTGCTTCCTAAGGGGGGAGGAATGATCCAGGTGGATGTTGGTGGCCACCCACCTATCCCACTTGGACCCCCAAAACTGTCTCTTTTAGTTTTTTAGTTTCTGTAATTGTAGCACAATTTGCTATTTTTAGTAGTTTTTCGGGTCCTGAACTTCCAGAGCCATTTTGAGGCCCTAAACGACGTTTTTTTGGGAAATTTGGGAGCAACATGGGTTCATGGACAGATGTTTCTCTTCCCAAAGTTGTAGTGCTCGGATATATCTCTCTAATGAGCTATTGTACACATCAAACGAAGATCGGGTGCCAAAGTTACGACTCCGGGAAGTTGATGTACCAACTTACCCAAAATGGGGCCCACAATTTGGCGTTTCATCTTCTAGGGTTAGGTTTTGGGATGTTAAGGGTTTTCCATTGTTTCTCAATAATAAATAGGCCTTCAAGCCTCATTTTAACACAGTTCAAAGGTATGTAGCTACCACATCTCTTCTCAGAGATAAGCTACCATTGCCCTAGTTGGTTTATTTCCATTGCTGTTTGTAAGCATATTTCAATATTTTACATTAATGAAATGAAGTATTATTTCTGCTGCATCTCTGTGTTTATGGTTATCTCTATAATTTTTTGTGTTCCTGTTTAAATCCGGATCAATGGTATCAAAGCACTTTTCTTTTTCTATGTTTTTCTTTGCATGTCCCCAACGAGGTTGGGATATAAGGAGTTCGAGCTTGAACTGGTCGAACCTTTGCAAGACCAGCATCGCAAATACCGACGACCTCCCATGGCGGATGAAAAGAAAGTCGAGGGGACAGGAGATCCTATCAAAATCTTGCTCGAAGAAGCCCTAGAGTGACAAAGGAACTCGATGATGGACAACTTTTCCCAGATCCTTTAGCGGCTATCCAAAGGCAACGCATCGGCTTCCAGTAGCTACTCTGGAAATGCCACTCCCTTTAAGGTACAAGTTAAGTTTGAAATCCCTATATTTGAGGGTCAGATAGACACAAATGTCGTAGATAAATGGTTAAATATGCTAGAGGGTTATTTTTCTGTTCATGAATTTTCGATTCGGGAAAAGATTGTTTTCGCTCTTCTCAAAGCAGCCCCTCGTGTCAAGGACTAGTGGGAAACCTACTGCGAGAAGAAGGATGAAAGTACGGACTCACTATTCTCAGCTGCACCCACTTGGAATTCCTTCCAGGATGCCATCAAGGAGCATTACTACCCTGTCAGAAGCTATGAGGATAAATACATAAAGTGGACCACGTTGCGGCAGGGATGAGACCAAGATGTGCCAAAGTTCACAAACATTTTTCATACCCTTCGAACACAATTGGGTATCAAAGATTCTGAGCTGCATCTAGTACTCAAATACTATGGTTGCCTACACAGATACATCTAGGAAGAGATGGAGTTCCTAAACATCTCCTCACTCGACACGACATACCGATACGCTATCAAGATCAAGAAGAAGTTTAAACAAAAGAAGCGAGACTTTGGATCTGTGAATCTGAAGACCAAAGGAAAAAGCCAAGGTGGGGTGACCCAAGACAACCCGTTGAAGCCGCAAGAAAAGAGAAACACCACGAAGTCGAAGAAAGACATACGAAAGTGGTGTGAGTTCCATAAGATCCCCACTCACAACACAAGTGAGTGTCAGACCAAGCAGTTGTTGGTGGCAGAGTTGAAGGCTTCAGAATCAGATGCATGTTCCGACCCTGAGTCAGAACTCGAAAAGGGGAATGGCAAAAGGAAGAAGATCATTGATGAAAAGCCCAATGCAACTATTGCCACCACCAATATCCAGAAGAATGAGCTCGAAGATCCAGAGGAAGGGAAGCGTCTTTTCCACTCATAAATGTGGGTGAAGGGTTCACCGCTGCAATTCATTGTCGATAGTGACAGCCAAAAGAACCTCATTTTAGCAGAGGCCGTGAAGCGGTTGGGCCTACCGACTACGCCATACCTGTAGCCATACAGTATTGGGTGGCTTCACCAAGGACGAGTTCTCCGAGTCCGCCAGCAGTGCCACCTTCCCTACAACATCAAACCCTTCACAGACGAGGTATTGTGTGATGTTGCACCTCTAGATGTTTGTGATGTATTATTAGGCCAACCATACTTATGGAGGCAAGATGTTGTGTATGAGTCGAGGCCCCGCGCTGTCATTATTTCTTTGTGTAATTCATTATATAGGATACTGGAGGTAGCCCCACCAACCACCACTTCTTTGATCACTGCTAAGAAATGCAGCAAGCTTATCTCCCAGACTAGGAAATTCATTTTCTGTCTGGTTCGCTCCTAATGTAAGGGGAATATTGTCGCCACATCCATGACCCCCGCGAAGGGTTCCTCCATGCAGCAGCAACAACAAAGGGATATGGTCATGACAAAACATAGGAACAACTTCTCCTCACCCACACAGGTGCCACACAAGCTTTAGGTGGGCAACAAAGTCTGGTTGCATTTGCAGAAAGAATGCCTTCCAATAGCCCATCAGAAGTTCCGACCACGCTGACATGGTCTTTACACCATTACCAAGGCTGTGGGAAATAATGTTTTGGAGAACAACATTCCTCCATTCCTTCGCCTACACCAAATGTTCAATGTGTATCACCCTCGACCATGCTTCCCACCATTAACGGACACATCTGAGATTGCAGAACAGCTCACCAGGGACCAAGTTTCGCAGATGGAGGAACTCAACGCAATGGGGACCATTGCTTCCTAAGGGGGCAGGAATGATCCAGGTGGATGTTGGTGGCCACCCACCTATCCCACTTGGACCCCCACAAATATCTCTTTCAGTTTTTCAGTTTCCGTAATTGTAGCACAATTTACTATTTTTAGTAGATTTTCAGGTCCTAAACTTCTGGAGCCGTTTTGAGGGCCTAAACGACTTTTTTTGGGAAATCTCAGATAGATCTTTCTAACAAGCTATTATACGTGTCAAATGAAGATTAGGTGCCAAATTTACGACCCCAGGAAGTTGATGTACCAACTTACCCAAAATGGGGCCCACAATTTGGCGTTTCATCTTCTAGGGTTAGGTTTTGGGATGTTAAGGGTTTTCCATTATTTCTCAATAATAAATAGGCCTTCGAGCCTCATTGTAACATAGTTCAGAGGCATGTAGCTACCACATCCCTTCTTAGAGATAAGCTACCATTGCCCTAGCTGGTTTATTTCCATTTTTGTTTGTAAGCATATTTCAGTATTCTACATTAATGAAATGAAGCATTATTTCCGCTGCATCTCTGTGTTTATGGTTATATCTATAATTTGTTGCATTCCTGTTTAAATCCGGATCAAAGGATGTTAACAATATCCAGTCGTAGTTCCCAGAGATGCAGCAAAAAGGAGGATATATGAAACCAATGCCAAAGCTTTCAATGCATTATGGGGACGTCTGACAGAATAAGGTCTACGATCGTCTTTCGCAGACCCTAAAAAGGTGATTCATATACTTAGGCGCTTCTGTAATTACTCTTACTTATATATTTACCCAGATCGGCTTAAGTATTTGATAATTCCAACAAGAATTAAGATTTTCTTCGCGTAAATTATAACTATTCACACTTCTTGGCGCATCCAAATTAATTATAACTGTTATCTTAACTGGGTCCACCATTAATTCTTGTCTACACACCTCATGGCCCAACAAGATTCTGAAAGGAACACAGAACAAAAATTTCTTCAAATTGAGCACGATCTGATACCTTCGGCATGTAGCCAGCATCAAGCGTAGGCTAGCTGCATGGCATTTCACCAGCCCAAACATCGGCCAATCATCAAAGTATACCTCCAGAAACTTGTGAATGAAGTCCTTGAACACCACGATGGCTACATGTGAAAAGATCGTCGGTGCATTCTTAAGTCCAAAAGGCATTACAGTATACTGACTAGAAATAAAACTAGATTTCAATTCAATGCCAAAGAAGGATCAACAAGTAAGCCTCTTGAACTTATACATACTGATTTGTGTGGAACACGAAGGAAAATGTCACCTCATGGAGAACAATACTATATATTATTCATTGAAGACTTTTCTAGAATGTGTTGGATTGATTTATTGAAACACAAAGATGAAGCATTTGATAAATTTAAAGTCTTCAAGTCATTAGTTGAAAATGAATTAGATCTAAAAATCAAATGTCTCAGATCTGACCAAGGAGGAAAATACATATCAAATGAATTCTTTGATTGTTGTGAACAACATGGCATAAAATGACAATTTTATGTAGCTAGAACTCCTCAACAAAATGGCATGGTAGAAATAACGAATAGAACTATTCAATAAATGGCTCATGCTATGCTTGATGAGTCTAGAACTCCTGACACCTTTTGGGGTGAAGCTGCACATATCGCAATAAATATTTTCAACAAGGCTCATGTTCGTGTGAATAGTGATAAAACTCCGTATGAACTTTGGTATGGTAAGCCTCCCACTGTAAAACATTTTAGAGTTTTTGGAAGCAAAATTTTCATCAAAAATAATGATGAAAAACTTGGTAAGTTTGAAGCTAAAGCAGATGAAGGAATACTTCTTGGTTACTCACCTAGAAGCAAATGATACAAATGTTACAATAATAGACTTCAGAAAATTGTTGAATGCATTGATGTTATGATTTATGAAGCATGCACATATCCCAAAAAGGTAACATCAACAAAAGAGGATGATGATGGTGGATTATTTCCCACATCAAATCACAATGATATAGAAGAAGTAACTAATGAAGCAACAAAAGAAGAAACACCAGACAAAGTAAAGGCTCCATCCAGGTATGTTCAAAAGAATCATCTAGAAACTCAAATTCCAGGAGAAAAGGAATATGTGGTACAAACAAGAATAACCCTTGTAGGATCTCCTAGTTATCTAGCTTTATTATCCACCATTGAACCACAAAATGTAAATCAAGCTAGTAAAGATGAATGTTGGGTTAAGGCCATGGATGAAGAACTTGATCAAATTGAAAAGATTGATACTTGGGAATTGGTTCCAAGGCCTCATGATAAAAATGTTATTATGACAAAATGGATATTCAAAAATAAATTGAATGAAAATGGAGAGGTCATTAGGAACAAAGCTAGACTTATTTGTAAAGTTTATGCTCAACAAGAAGGTATAGAATTTGAAGAAACTTTTATACCAGTGGCCAGACTTGAAGCCATAAGAATATTTCTTTCATTTTCAAGTTTTGGACATTTCAAAGTTTATCAAATGGATGTAAAATTTGCTTTCCTTAATGGAGATCTAGAAGAAAAAGTATATATTGAACAACCAAAAGGACAAATTTTGGGGAATGATTAAAACCTTGTATATAAGCTCAAAAAGGCTTTATATGGGGTAAAACAAGCTCTGTAGGTATGGTGTTATTGTCTTGAAAAATATCTTCAGCAACAAGGTTTCACAAAAGGATACGTAGATAGAAAATTGTACACAAAAATTGAGGATGATAAACTACTAATTATTGTTGTTTATGTTGATGATATCATCTTTGGCAATAATGAAGAATATATGAGTAAAAAAATTTCTTATGTTATGCAGCAAGAATTTGAAATGTCTTTACCTAGGGAACTGACCTCTTTTCTTGGTCTACAAGTTCAAGAAGAAAAAGATGGCATATTTTTCTCACAAACAAAATATCTCAAGAAGATTCTGAAGAAGTATGGGATGGAAGATTGCAAACCTTTATGTACTCCCATGATGATGGGATGTAGCCTTAGTTCTAATGATGATTCTCTCACAGTAAAGCAACTAGAGTACAAGTCTATGATTGGAATTCTACTTTATCTAAAAGGTAAGAATTTGGTCTATGGTATCCTAAAGATACATATCTTACCCTTCATGCATACATGGATGCAAATTGGGAAGGAAATGTTGATGACCGGAAAAGCACTAGTGAGGTGCATTTTACATTGGGCCCCAATTAGTATCTTGGTTCAACAAGAAACAAAGTTCCTTTTCCATATCTACAACGGAAACAGAATATGTGGTTGTTGCACACAACTTCTCTGGATGATGCAAACATTACAAGATATACAAATCAAATGTTCTCCACCCATCTCCATCCTATGTGATAATACAAGTTCTATTAGTATTTCAAAAAATCTTGTTATGCACTCCAAGACCAAGCATATTCCAATTAAGTATCACTTTCTACAAGAACAAGTGCTTGAGAAAAAGGTTAATTAGAGCATGTTCCCTCAAAGAATAAGTTGCTTATATATTTACTAAACTTCTTCCCATAGAAACGTTTAAATATCTCAGACAGAAACTGGGAGTTGTCTCTGCCTCATTTTGCTGTTAATCTAGTCTTCTCAGTCTATAGGTGAAAATTTAGAAGGTTGATTTCTGTACGTGGGTTTCATTAATTATAGTCACGTATATACACGAGTTTATTTGCAGATAGATGCATATGTTTTTCTCCGATATAAAAACAATGGGACAGACTCAAGATCAGCCTCTGACATGCTATTGACGGATATGATCTAATTTTTCTTGTTTTGGTGTTGATGGGTACAGTCCGTTGATATGATATTCAGTTATGTTTTTCTCATTGATATTTATTTGATTGATGAAGATGATTTGATGAATGAGTTGCTAACAATGAATATGTAGCACAGGTTTAGGGGGAGCATTAGCCTTGCAGAATATAATGTATTGTTGGCATTATCGTTGCTGAATTATGCTACTTTTGGTCTCAGTTATTAATGTCATATATGCCATTTGATGTAAAGGTAATGTGGAGACTTATGATTAATAATTGTCATATTCATTCATGTATGTACTTTTGAGATCATGTCAAATATGTAATCCCACTTGGTTGGGTGGTAGTGTCAAAAATGTAATCCTATTCAGTTGGGTTATGTATCCCCGCTTGGTTGGGTGATTGATTTAAGTATGAGTCCTTGGTGATAAGAAGGTCATACTCAGTTGAGTTATAGAGTCATGTTCTTCATTTGAAAATATTTCTAAAGATTCAGCATGTGCTCAAGGGTAGCATGGACAATATAATGCAAATAAGATCAAAGGGGGATATTTGGTCTGCCCTTTTCCCTTGATGTCAAAGGGGGGGAGTATATTATTGTTTGAATAATGGTTATTTGATGTATCTAACATGTTTCTATAGGTTGAGGTGATCAACACCAACTTGGTTGTGATCAACTCCAAAGAGGCAGATTGTTGGCATTATGATGCATGTGTTGTCCTTGATGGTAAATCACTTGTAACAGAACAAGTATATGGTAACTAGATGAATCCACTGGTCCATTCAGAGGTGACAAAGTGATGGAAAATAATAACAGAATGATGGGAAAAAGGTTTACAAATCAAATGAAAAGTTTGATAAAGGTGAATATTTAAAGATCTATACACGGGTTCTTCAAGGCCAAGTCGCGTATGCACACAGGTACAAAGAGGCAAAGTCGCGTACATGTTGGTGCACTAATTGAAGAATACCAAGGGTCCTTACCATGGTATTAACCCACAATATTGAGCGAAGTAACGGTTACTTGGTGCCGTCCAAGATTACCATTGACACTAGTGTAGGTTTGACTCATGGTATAAGCTAAGGATCTAACCATATAAGGAGGTGAAGATCAGAGTGCTAAGTGTGTATGTGAAAGGGTTTTTGATGAATAATTCAATCTAAAGTATATTTGCATTGTAAGGGCCATAGTTGACACATAGATCTGAAATAATTATGGACCAATGAATACAATGATGGATTAGGATCATGAGACTTGAAAATACCTTTCCATTAATGATATGCTCATGGATTGACTAAATCTAAGTATTGATTGTATGTTTTTATCTCTAAATATTATGATATGGGTCTTTATAGAAGTTTTGAAGAGTTCCGCAATTTTAGGTCAAATTTTTTAGATCTGTACGTAGGTTGGTCTCTGTTAAGTCGCGTATATAAGCGGGTTTGTTTCTTCAAAGTCACGCACATAAAGGAAGGGTTTTTGTTCATAAATCACTAGTCAACCTGATTAGTGCTATTGTACCTTTGTTGTCTCTCAATGATTCCTCATGTTGATCTAGTTTAAGTGATATTGTCTGAAGTAGAATTGATTAATGATGAAGTCGAATTCGATTACATCTTGATTGGTTGAAAATATTATTGATGCTGCTAACTATATGAGGGTTCTGTAAGCTACCATAATATTTCAGAATAACTCTGGTCATCTCTGTGTCTGATTCAGAATTACAAGTTTTTAGTATATTGAGATCTGTACGCAAGTTGCTCTACAGAAAAGTGTGTATACACACGGGTTGCCTTAAGTGAAGTAGCGTATACATGTTGGCATATGAATGATCAAGGTTGCAATTGATTATGTGTGTTGATGTAGTATTCTGAGTTCAAATATGTGTTCTAGTTACAATGATCTCACTGTTCTGTTTGAATTAAGTTGGTGTTTTCTTAAGTTGATCTACAAGTTGTGATGTATTAAAGCAGGTGGATCCATGTGAAAAATTCATGAACGTGGTCCATGGATGTTGCAGAGGGTTGGAGCCTTCATGAGAAGTTCGAAGCTTCTTGCCAGTAGTAGCTAGTAAGCAGATCATGGGTTGGAGCTCCCTTCTAGTAGGAGTTGGGGAATGAGTGAAGGTTGTATCCTTCAGTAGGTGGGTGCCTGCATACTGGCATGAGTCTACACCAATACAAGAATGTAAAAAGTTTTTGATATTAATAAGTTTGGAAGACTGAGATGATAACATTGGTGGTTTTCTCCCACATTGGGTTTTTCCACCTTAAATCCTGGTGTTCATGTGTGTTGCTTATGTTTATTATTTTCTTATTGCACCTGCATACTCTTATCAAATGGTTATTATATCTCGTTACCATTCTAGTTTATTTTAAACAGATAAAGAATTAATTGTTTTAACAAGTTTACTAAGCATACTCTAGTAATTTTACAACAATCGCGTTGCATAAGCAGTTTGGTTAGTAAAGTCGCATACATATTTCAC